>OV281369.1:6071131-7342262 GCA_923062675.1 Marasmarcha lunaedactyla
CCGAATTCAAGTAACTGTTGGCTAGCGGATATTGGACAATTCTTCGTTCTAATTTTGAAGTAAGCAGTCAAGTCATGTCATACGTACAGTCCGTCCAATGTATCTGTTAAGTAAATGGTGGCGCTGCGTTCTACGTGTAAACAAAGTTTGATGTTTACTCGTGTATCAAATGCTTTAGTTTCAGTTTTTGTTACTAGACAGATAGTTCATGGCACTGTAAGTCATTTCATACTTACAAAAAGAATCTAATGGGTGATGTGTTACAGTTAAAATGAAATATTGTTTGTTGGTCGTGATTTAAGAGAATTTAAGAAGAAATTTGTTGGGTATTTTTTTAAAAATTAGGATTTTGTTTTGCTTGAGTTGTTCTTATTTTAACTGTTTTGTAAGTGATTTACTATTTCAATGCTAAATCTTTACCGTCGATCGATGTAGATTGGTCTGGTAAAACTGTCGATCGACGTCGACTGTTCCATTCTACCATCGATCGATTGGTGTGGTTACACCCTTAAACTACTTTATATGTTGTTTTCACTGGTCACTCAAGAAAATTATTTGAGCAAATTCTTTTAAATAATGACAAAATTTGTAGGACATGCGGTAGTCGGAGATCTTACCGCAAAATATTCTGTGACAGATAAACTGTGACAACAGATTAGGGATCACAAAACCACACAATTCATATGATGCAAATTATTGAAAGGGCCTAAATTGAAATAAAAAGTACCTCACATTTTGCCGACTGCTGAGTTAGAAGGGCCTACAAACTGGCCTTAATATAAGTTAACGTAACTTATAAATGCTAGATGGATTACATCAGTCGCATAATGTTGTATCAGGCAGACAATGGCCAGAGCAGTTTCGACATGTTCGCTGTTGGTCGAGTTTGCAGTTACCACGCTTTCTAATGTCTGTCTCCATTTGGTCACGAGTTTTGTGGCCAGTCACAACGAGTGACGATTTTCTGTACTATTATTATAAAGTGGAAACATTTGTTTGTTTATATGTTATAAGTAATAAATAAATCCCCAGAAAAACACACCAACTGTGTGGCCCCATAGCACATAAGTAGATAAACGGAAAAGAGACAAAGCTTCTTAAGCCCGTGAAAAATTGTTACCTATTTTCGTAGGGTTGTCACAATAGGTTAAGACAAATTAAACAAAACATTTGTTAAATAGTTTCATTATTCAGTATGATAGAATACTTTACAAAATACTTACTCTAATAATTTTATTTTACAATCTTTGTTTTTGAATAAGTTATTGTCTCTTTTGATGGTGTGGTAAATTCTGAATTTAACATATAGTTTTTTCGAGTAATCTAACGGGAAACACACAATCTTTAATATGCTTAAGTATTTCATTGCCAAGAAACACAATGCTTTCGGTTAATTTTCTTTCTTTTTAAGTTAAAATATACATAATTTAATGGTTGATATAACTGGACTAAACCTCGGAGTTCAGAGGCTATATTCATATTCAATGTATAAGATTCACGTTTTTAAACTTAACTTGTAGTAAGTTTATTTTGAGTAAACAATAAAATTAATTTCTTTCGGGTGTTACCACACCAATCGATCTTCCGTCGATCGACGTCGACTGGTCGACGCGACGTCGACGTAGAGATATTTTTTAAAACATCTTGTAATTTATCGTAGTCATAAGGTACAATGGACACAAACCCGATTTGAGAGTACGTGTTGGAATCCGATTCTTTTGTCGGAAGGAAGGTACTCGAAATAATTTAAGGTTTTGCAAGTTTTTACGAATACCGTACACAAATTATCTAATCGTTTAGAAAGTAACTTGAAAAGTTAAGTTTGGAGTTTAGTTATTTGTCTTTAACTTTTTTTCTCTCGAATGTAATTTTTCGGGTGTTATTGTTATGCTAGCAACTCGCCCCAGCTTCGCAGCACACATTTGCTGTATATATGTACGCAGGAGGTTGAATTAGACATTAAACCAAACAGCTCGCCGTTTGGTTGAACGTTCTTCACTTCACCGGGTGCTACACTGCTAACGTAGCAACTTACTTAAAAATCGCATATGCCTTGCTTAATTAACTATTCAACATGACAGCATAGCTGAACAATTCCATTCAACCACAGGGTTAGCTGTTAACTTGAATGCCAAACTCAACCACGCGTCTGCAACATAAATTTGAAGCATAAGCCAGAAAAAGGTCAACCCGCGCGCACAATTGTCCTGAACTATCTATTGGTATTTTAGCGGTGTCACTCGCACTCCTTATCCCGTAGGAATTTTGGAGTCCTGGATAAGGAACACTTAGGTGCTTTCTCTTTAACCACTTAACCGATTTTAGTATAATTTAACATGAATACAGACAGGTCCAATAATATAAAATCGGTGAATTATTTTTGGAATAAACTGAGATAATAAAGGCTGGCTGGGGTAGTCCACGACACAAAAACGTAAAGAAACAAACCTTTTCTCACTATACAAATATTTACACTACATAACTATACAATATTTAAGGTACAGTGGCCAAAATAATAAATGACAGAATTGGTACTAAACGATAACCTAGAAACTGCTATGACAAATTACCTGGTTGGTTCGCTGTAGATTGTACGAGTTAAATTCTACATACTAAAGCGTCGCTCCAACATCGAAGGAAACTGCAATATTTTTCTATCCTGCGTGCTAGGTATAGAAACCTTTAAATAATTAGGTGTATATTGCGCAACCCCCTCCCTAACCCGGTGTCGCTCCGATGAAGGCTGCTTAGCATTCCCATGCCACAGCCAGACAGGTAGTTTTTAGTGGGTAGGTCCCACTCTGGTGAGTCCCACATCACACCGCAGAAGACGGTGCCTGCGGAGGTACGCATCTTCCACCTCCCTCCCGTGAGGGTGCTGCTTAAAAAATATGTGTATACCGCACATCAACGCACCCAAATTATAATGCCATACTGCAATAAGAATTGTAAAAAATGTGCAAAAGAAGTAACTGTTTATTTCGATTGTGTGTTCACATAAAATCAATCTTCACCAACTAAATCTCTTCCACAGATATCAGGCACAATTGCCAAACGACTTCCTTCAAAAATTCTTCACCGTTTCGATTCCTGCGAATGCATATGACATCGGCATACAAAATGACAGACAGATATTAATGCACAGAATACCAAGTACAGTGCCACCGACTTGTCTGTGAGTGTGGATAAAAAGAACTAAATTATTTGTATAGCCGCCATATTCAAAACGTAACTTGCACGTAGAAAGTACCGCCACTCTGAACTGCAGAGATAAGTTGGTCGCACTGCATGCGTGGCTGCGTTAGATAGGTTGATTGGTAATTCGATGTATGCTAGTACATTGCATTATTTGGATGTTATAACTTATGAGAATTTTGAATTTGTCTTAAGTAATGTTCGAATTATTTTATATTTTTATTATTATGCGCAGAAAAAGGTGCATTAATATGCTTAAATAGCATGTTTGGTTCGATAGTTTATTTGTTATATTAGTAAGGCGTTTGTCTTTCATCGTTGTACGCATTGGCAACATGCAACCTTTTTCGGTTAACCTCCTTGTTCTATAAAAAAGAATTCTAATCTTCTTTAGACTATTATGATGGCCGAGTAGTGTAGTGGTAAGTAGCCTTGCCTCATGAAATGAAATATTTATTTCTCAACATTGACAATTACTTGTCCTTATTGACGTCAAATAAAGCATGACTCTACCACCAGTTCGGGAAAACCTTCGTGAAGAAGAACTGGCAAGAAACTTCACGGGTATAATTTTTTCAAAATAAATTTACAGACTCTATCTATGTCTATACAAAATTATTCTTTTCCGCATCTGTTAGCTGTTAGCTGTTAGCAAGTCTCCCTCCCCCCATACGCCGATGGTCCCAGGTTCGAGTCCTGGTCGGGGCCTTCTTTTGTGTGATGAACATAAATGTTTGTTCTCGGGTCATGGTTGTTGATATCTATATATGTATGTTTGTTCAGGGCGTACTCCAGTTCGCTGAATGGTCGTCCATAATACAAGCTTACTTTGGGGCCATATAGTTGGTGTGCTTGTCTTAGGATTTATTTATTATTATTATTTTTTAGATGATTTAGTTTTAAGTACCGTCTCCGCTTTTTAATCACCTTACATAATGCCATGATTAACTAAACATGCTGTGAAATATTCAATTGTAATATTTGTTCCAGTAATGGCACTGGCTGGCACTTCCCTTAACCCGGAACACAGTCAAAATAGGAAGGGCTGAACTGACCCAGACGAGATCTTTAGAAATAATCTCTGGTTCCATTATTCACTTTTAAAAAACCAATGTCAATATTACCACGACCATTCACAATTCGTTACAGAGTTGCAACAATACAATTATAAAACAAATGAACCAACGGAACGGTAGGTTAACGGTTAACTTTGAACTTGACGGATTTAAGTTAAGGTTACGACAATACTTTAGACTTGGGTAAAACAACTTATTTGTAAGCTCAAGTTAAAATAGCTCGCATAACTCACGAACAGCTGAAGTCACTCGATTCAAATTCAAGTATTTATTTATCAACATGGACAATTACTTGTTTATAAATAAATAGTTGAGGAAACTTCGTGAAGAAGAACTGGCAAGAAACTTCACGGGTATAATTGTTACAATGTGAATTTACAATGTCTCTTTATATATATATATATACAAAATTATTCTTATCTGCACCTGTTAGCCTGGCAAGTGTCCGACCTCCCAAGTATCCAAGATTATCTATGTTTTGCATTCACAAGTTAGTATACACAAAATAAAATATACCCGACTGACGGGAGTTTTCATACATTATATTAAATTGAGCTGTTAGCTTTCCTATGTAATCAAATACAATAACTTTTGAACAGCTGACCTTCAAGAAAAAAAACGCCACAAATTCAGTGTTTTCGTATGAGAGACACGACGCGACTGAAAGACACTCAAACACACACACACACACGCATACACAAACAATTCTTTTGCGTCTTGGGTAAAAAATATTTGTAAGCATAAGTTTTGACAAATCTTTTAAACTGGGTGATGTTTAGTTTCTATACACAAATAAAGGGGTCTAATTTTGAATCAAACCGGTCTTTATAATATCTATAATAACAAATACAATTCTACAAATACGTGGGTTTTGAGCTTATACTGCATAAAGCTACTTAAACAAGAAAGTGAACGCAGTCAGAAATAAAACAAAAATGGCAAAGCACAAAATAAGGTTCAGTGCCACCAACTTATATTTTTAGTAGCAAAAACGGAAACTAAAGCATTTGTTGCGTGCTAAATGACAAACTTCATTCCCGCATAGAAAGAGCGCCATCCTTTACTGAACAAATAAGGTGGCCGGGCCGTACAAAACGAACTCGTTGACTCACCCAGGGATTCGAACTTGCACCCACGCTGTCTGCAGTCAGATAATATAATTTTATTGCGCCGTTTTTTCAATAGAATTAATAATTGAATAAACAATGACTAATATCGTTTTATGTCCTGTAAATTTTTTTTTAGAAAAGCTTCTGTATTTTCATGTATTTCTGTATTTTTAATCAAATCAAATCATTTTATTTGCACAAATATAGGTATATAAAGGTGTAGGGTCATTAAGATATAAAAACACAATAGTTCAGCCATATTTCACCATAAAGGCATGTACATTACAATTTTATATCAGTATTTTTCAGTAAAATAAAATTCTTAAAACAATTCTTAAGTCCAATATTATTTGTCATTTATCATTAAAATAATCTTGTACAGAATAATAACATTTTTCTGTTAGTAAATATTTCAATTTTTGTTTGAACTCATTAATATTGTTAATGTCTTTTATATAACTTGGTAGTTTTTTATAGATTTTGGGAGCCATACCAAAGAATTTTACAAACATGAAAGGAAGTTGATTATACTTTTATAATTATTAGGGGGAAAAATTTATGTGTGATGGCCGAGTGGCGTAGTGGGCAGTTGTGCCTCATATGCCGGAGGCTCCAGGTTCCAGTCCTGGTTGGGGTATTCATTTGTGTAATGACCACAGATGTATGTTCTCGGGTCATGGTTTTTTACATTTATATATGTATGTTTATTATGGGTCCCTCCGAGTTCGCTGTATGGTCATCTTTAACACAAGCTCTGCTTACTTTGTGGCCATACACTTGGTGTGTTTGTCTGGGGATAAAAAATGTAGATCCGATAAAAATAAAACGAAATTTCGAAACTGATTGAAATGGTTTCGAAAATTCTTTCACCGTTGGAAAGTCCTATAAGAAAATAGGTACGTTCCTCCTACCGTCCTACTACGCGACTTGGGATAACGGGAACCTTGAAACTTGATTCGTCTTATCGATAGTTGCGCTTACGACTTCACGCAAATAATATCTAACCTATAAATAGATGAGTTCATTCCAGGCCCTAAATAAGCTTTTGATTTCAGTACTTCACGCAAAAAATTACTATACCTTAATTTTTATAACATTTTATAATAATTACTAAAATGAAAGTCAGAACCAAATTATGTATATAAATATATAAAAGACATAAAAGCAAATCAAGGAATACGTAACTGCGTGCATCTTTACCGATAGAGACAGGGTTCTCGAACCATAGGTTAATCATTATGCAAAAAGAAATACTTGAGGTAAATTTTATAATATAAAATAGATGACATAGATATTCAGTTGAATAAATTACTTTAAATAAATAAAATAAATGTCGAAATCATAACATATTAAATAATATCACTAAAAATATATTTATGTCAGGTTTATAGTCAAACATTTTATTTTTGTGCTTTTTATTTGCTTGGGTTTATGCGCGAAATTATTTTCTTTGATCGGCAACCCTCCATAAAAAGAAACATTCGCTCTGTTTTTGTGCAACAAGTGAATGCAGCCTGCTTACTAATGAGATAGCAAACTAACACAATAGATAATTAATTAGTAGTTAATTGTTTATTTTTCCTATTTTTCCCTATTAAATGAAGTAACAAATATTTTTAGATTAAAGAATTCGTGGTGCAATACAATATAGTTATTATAAGTTTACTTTAATGATGGCTATTTTAACACTAAAAAATAAAAAATAAACTAATTAGTATTTAGCTCATGTGATTATAAAATATGGTATTTACGGTATTAATTATAATGATAAAAATAATTATAACTGTATATTTTACTGAAACATAAGTGGCCGACGACACGAACATTTTGAACTCAACCCTTTGAAATATATTTTCCAGAAGTAACTAACTATGTTATGAGCAGATACGTACCTTTAAACTTGAAAATACTTTAAAAAAATGTACATTAAAAAATTTGCATCCATTTGAAAGGATTTAGATTACATTATATTTCTCTTTTGTTCCCGGCATTTTTAGTAACACATTACCTAGTCTAAAACAGTAAAATCCACGAACATCCTTACAGAAATGCATTTAGCGCCAGGACTCGAACCCGCTTTGTTACAGTCTGAACACTAAAAGCACTTGTACTCAAGAGCCTTTCAAAATGCGGGTAGATTCAAATAGAACGAGTTTTCGTGAAGCAACGCCATTTTTAGAATATGCGGTAGGATGAATTTAGTTCTTGTTTCGAGTTGGATGGAGGATCTTGGCTAATATGGTAAAAGTTATTTGTTGTTTGTTGAGCTTTAACGCCTTAATTGCTTTAATAGTCTTCATGGAATTTTATGTGGCTTACAGGGGTAATTGAAAGGACTTATTACTTTGAGTATAAAATATGAGTAAATTGCCTGAGGGATATGCAGATATGAAATATAAATACCTTTTTAAAGCTATGTTCCCTTCACTATTTATATGAATAAATCAAATATTAAACTACTATCTACATGCATTTTGCTGCGATAGTGTATACCTACTATAGATGTGATATAGGCTCATAAAATCACCGAAGAAAGTGTGTCTGGACACCACACGCATTTTATTCATCTTACATTTTATATCATTGCCAAACATTGTAAAATGCTTAGTAAGTAAAAAAGAGGACAGCAAGTGTTTTTCGCTTACGTCTAAATTTAAACAAACGCCACTCAGGAGAGACAAAAGACGTTTTCGACCTGCGCTCACAATATCTACCTCTGCGACTACTCCTGGTGACATCTCATTATATTTTTAATTAATTTATTGATCTATTTAAATATGATACGATTCATTTATATGGAATGTATTGTCATTGAATTTTATATAATATATTAATTGGTTTTGGCTTGTGTAAGTTTAAAATACACGTGTACATTGGACATAAGTCCGTGACGTAGCATAAGATATCGTAATATAATTAATATTTTTCATATATAATATCATTGGCATTTTGATATGTATTTGACCATTACAAAGCTACACGGCCCAGAAGTATCATCTATGGGTTACATTTTATGAAATTTATAGTAGACATTTCAAGAAGTCGAACCAAACGCTTCGATAGTTCCTTTTTCGTGCTGATCGCCAAGGTGTGGAATGAACTTCCTGCGTCTGTTTTTCCAGAAAACTATAGTCCTAGTTCTTTCAAGCGTCGAGTTAATAGGTATCTCGTGGATAGACGTGTAACACCCTCGTCTTCATCGTCACTCTCCATCAGGTGAGATAGAAGACAAACGTCTAATCCTTTTTCATTTTGCCCCATGGGATCAGGACACGATCAGGACCTACGTGGGGTTTGCATAAAATATATCCTACGTTACTTATGAGTTTATGACGTATTAACATTGGTGAAACAATTTCAAAAAATTTTGTACTTTTAGAGTTTATCGATTTTATATTATGATCAAATAAATATTTTTCTTTGTAATTATACTACAGTAAAATAATGGAACATACTATTGTTAAAATCCATATATTATTATGCCTGGATTTGAGTGAACACTTAGTACAAGACATCCTCTCAGACTTGGTATTATAATAAACTTACTAATAACATCCAATGAACCTCTTTGTTAAATAATCTAAAAAACAAATACGCAAGTTTTCCACAAAACTAACAAAGAACAAAACTTTTGATCGGAAATTAAAAGTTCAATATCGTAAGCTTCTGGCGTCTGGCAACTCGCCAGCTTTATTGTAGCGACTTTACAAATTGCTATATTTGACCAACTCAAAAAAGTTTATTACGAGCTAGCTTTTAGTTGGATAAGGTTATATAAGTCAAGAAATAACTTTATGTGGAATAGGATCATTGTCATCTTACAAGTGTGAGATGGCAGTGTAAGTGACCAGACTTTCGTAAATTTTTGTTTTTTCGAAATACACCGTTTATTTGCGGCCTAGCGCTGAGGGCACTTAGCCGGAACTTAAACTACCTACATTCGATACGCCTAAGGGCACCCGAGAAGACCGAGGACCTTGACTTAGGACGTCGTATATTGAACCTACCACTGGTTCGGAAGGGTCATCGACGTCGACACGTTTGCCTTGCGTTAAATGTAAGGCTTTGTATTTTATCTGTAGTTATTTTTCTGATAGTTTTTATTTCTGAAAATAAAAGTCATAATAGGTATTCATTATTATTTATTTTTTATAAGTTCATACACAGATACACTCGCTCGATTTCGACAGTTCCATCTACACAAACGTTGTGTTGAAGAGATCGCTGTTAGCGGAAAGACCGTATTCTCAACCAAAGCTTGAAATGAAATGAAATAAAATGAAATGAAATATTTAATTCTCAACATTGACAATTACTTGTTCTTATTGACGTCAAAACGCTTTGAGATATTGAATAGTTGATATAACATTTCATTGCTTTTATATCTGCCACAGTCACCAAGAAAAAAACTGTATTATATTTTTAGCAATATTGCCAATAAGTTGTTTCAATTTTCCACATGGACTGATTATTATAAAAGTATTACACCCAGATGTTACGATACGCGCTCGACGCCAATTTCGTGAGTTTTAACTGTATTAATTTTTAAATGTTTGCAATAATTTTACTGTATTATTTGTTTCAGGTACAAATGAAATTTATTTACTGTGGTAATTTGATTTGGGACCCTTGCCCTGACATATTATATACTCCTAATAGTAAGTGCGTTAATTTTGTGACACTTGAAATATATTTGTATTAAATCTCTAAACAAGAATACCAGCTGCGGCTGAACTGCCTTGGGCCGCGTATCAGGTTTAGGCAGGGATGTCCACACCCCCTGGCACGCTTTCCTTATCTACATATTTTACGTGTGCAAAAATCTGGCTCGTCTTTTCCACCAGAGGTGAGCGAAGCAAGCGAGGAAAATGAAAGAATCCTAGTAGCCAATTTCTTTTTAGCACATCGTGGGTAGATTTCCTTGGTGTATCCGTCGCAGGTGGATGATTGAATTAGGTATTCAACGGTGTACGCTGTATCTACGTCTACAGACTTTGATGCAGTATAAAAGCTGAGTTGATCGAGTATTGAAAAATAGTAAATTGGTTCAGCTGTTGAAAAGTTATCCGAGCTTTTTGCCATCAGTCGGGGGTTCTTAATTTGTGCTTACAAATAAATTGTAACATGTAACATTTTTTCATTAACGGCCGTGGTGGTTTAGTGGGTTGTAGCCCTGCCCCATACGCCGAAGGTCCGAGGTTCGAGTCCTGGTCGGGGCATTCATTTTTGTGTGATAAATACAGATGTTTATTCTCGTTTGGTCATGGTTTTTAATATTTATATATGTAAGGCGTTCTGGATTCCCCCAGTTCGCTGTATGGTCATCCATTAGTTTGGGGCCATACAGTTGGTGTGTTTGTCTGGTATTGGTATTGGTATTTAATAGTATTATTGTTCTTTGATTATTTCTTCTTACCATAAAATATAATTGAACTACGTTTATAAATTTACCCTCATATAGTAGCAGGTGCTGTAACCGTAATTTCACAAATAGCATGTGGTTGATTAACCGATTTCTAAAAGAACGTTATTTAATTTTAATTTACTTTATTGCATTATATTAGGAGACTTTTGGGGTGTAGCTACCTGTCTTGAGTTATCATTATATTATTATTGAGGATGTCAAAGTTTTATTTAAATACATTTTTTTATTAATATACTAGGGTTGGTTTTATTGGGGATAGCTCGTATTATCGAAGCGTTGATGTCGTTGTTTAATTCAAATATTATTTTAATTTGTGTATCTTTGTAGCTGTCTATCAATAATGTGGAAAGTCTTAAACACAGAAAACATCAACATTAATTTGACAGAATATAACCATAAACTAATCTATATGTTTGGGGCTTTTGGCGTCGAGCCTGGTGAAAGGTGAAAATTTTAAGAGACCATGAATATTTTTCCTTAGATACTAGAAGCACAGATTACTAAAGTAACTTCGTAATAGATAAATCGCTTCGTACAAAAAATGGCGTTCCCGCCTTTTTAACTAAACCTACTCTCTCCGGGCTGACGACTGCACGCGAACATGAACTTAAACGCGAACGCAATACAGCCATCTACTTCGCTAAGGGCCGCCGCCGGCGACCCAGCGGCCAGTAGGTATTTAGCGCGCGCAAGTACATCGAGTGACAGAGACCTGCTAGAAGTCCCGCGCGGGACTAGATAATGTAGCTTTCTAATAATAAAACAAGATTTAAAATCTTTCCTCTTTATAATATTAGTATAGAAATTATGTCCTTGGGCCAAAATGCCATCAGAAAATCAAACATAAATTCCTTCCTATACATGCAATTCAAGTTAATACGCGTATCTACATAACTACAAAAAACCTCAACTAATAACAATTGACAGTCCATGAGAAATCTGTGCAAAGCTTATATAAAAAGGCCCATATGGCTGCTATTCATACGTCCATCAAGTAACTTTTGCTTGCAACATTCACTTTCATTAAAGAATTATGATAAACTGCTACAGGTTGCGAAAAAGTTTGAGATGTTTGCGTAGTTATGGTAAAATTTCTGCCAGAAATTTTTGAATTTTTTTGTGTGTTGCAATAACTGTAACTTGGGACCTGTCAACGTATGCCGCATTCGCGGGAGTAATCGGTAAAAATTAAGTTTCAAAACTAATCCTCGACGAAAATACGTGCTCTGTAAAGTTCAACGCAAGAAAATTAATTTTACTTTAACACAGCCGGCAAACGATCCACCGTCAACCGATCCACCTCATAGTTAGGGGCATCCACTTCAATATCATCACTCACTTCAATCACTTTCAATACATTTTGATTGATTTATCGTCATTCGCATTGCTGACCGTTCAGTTCGATTTACCTGTGTTCAAGTAATTGCACTGATTACAACAAGGAACGCCGGCGTTCCTTCTAATAGTTACTATTAACTGGACAAAGCATTCGAATCGCCTAATCCACCGGTGGGCCAGGCTAACGCGGCGAACGCATTCCTACTGAGTTTCTTGCTGGTTCTTTGGCAGTAGATGACCCTTCCGAACCAGTGGTAGTTTCAATATCCGACGTCCTAAGCCGAGGCGTATCGTATGTAGGAGTAGTTTCAGTTTCGGCTAAGCGCCATCAGCTCTAGGCCACAAAGTCCGGTGAAATTAAAAAGGCCCATAGGACCATAAATAAACAGTCCATTTAAAAAAAAACCCCTTCCTTGATCCCTTCCTTGAACCGGAACGCAACCATGTAAACTTGGTTTTTATGGCGGTCAAAATAAGGACTGAAGTACCGGCCCAGATCTTTAGAAAGAAACTCTACTGCTCATGTACTAAGTCGCATTATTAGCGTGCAATCTGTTTTACTACAAATTTGGATGGCCAACAGCCAGGTGGTCTTAGCGCGGATACCATGAATTAGCAATTACATGTGCCGAAACATTATCAATCAATATTATTACTTACATTAAAAATAAAACACATGCCCTTAAACTACATTTCATAACACAACATTCACGTGATTATTACTAATCTTGCGCCGGCAAAATAACACCTGTTCCATGTTTTTGAATTACGTGTAACACTAAACATGCTTACACTGCGAAGCAAAACATTGTGAGAACGCAGGCGCACTTGAGAAATAACTTAGACATGTGCTTGTTACAGTAATCACATAGATATTATATTTACGATGTTTTTATAATATCTGTATTTACATATCTACTTTTAGGCGGTAAAAAGTTTCTTATGTTAAGATTTCGTCTGATGAGGTACTGTTCATGTCATTTCTATTTTGACCGCCATGATAAACACTGTAACGTGATTGTGTTCTAGATGAAGTAAAGGGACTGTCATTCTAATTACTGGCATAAAGGCAAATCCAATCCAACATTAATCGATAATCAATCAATTGCAGTATATCAATCGATTAAAGATGTATTTACGGTCAGGTGGACCACGCGCCGGTGCCGGCATTGACAAAGTTTAAAAAAACAAAAAAAAACATGAATCCTATACACAGTAGTTATATGTTTCAAATCGTAGACAAATTGTGAAACTACTATTTCATGTATTTAGCAATTTTGAAAAAAGAGTCGTAGGGTTTTCTTCGCCGGATTTTTTTTCTACCAGTCCACCTTTTACGTTATGATGATGAAGATAAAGATGACTTACATCAAGCGTTAGAATTTTTACCTATGATGAAATAAATATAAAGACAAAATAAAATATTTTTGATCTGGTATAATGCGGTACGTTTATTACGAAGTTCTTAACACTTTTCAATGTTTCCTTATACATGCTTCATAGAAATACTACGACAAGTATAACGAATCATCACAAAAAATTTACCTAAATTCAAAATGGCCACACTAAAAAAAACAATAATTTTTTTCTGTACCAAGTGCCATCGTACCACCTTTCCCCCACCGGAAATGACGCAGATAATCGCAGTAACGGACTGCCACTTCCGGTCACGGTTGGGTAAACCAAGTGTTCTCAAAACAGACCCTTTTAGAATATCAAAAACTAGAAATAAATTGTCTAAAACTGAACTATGTTGTTATAGAAAGATTAATGCTTTGGAGAGTCGGTTAAAAGTAGGTTAATGTGTTTTTGAAAATATATTGTCTTGTTTGAATATTTATAAAAAAAAATTGCCTATTTTGTGGATGGGTGGATAGTTCAGTTTGTACATTGTTTATCATTCTGAAATCTATTAGGAGTGCTAACACTTTTCTCAGATTTATCTTACCTAAATTGTCCAATAAAATAGCTTCTCCTACAATAAAATGTAGTAGGTTCACACACAATTAAAGCCTGATAATGGCTCTTAATTTTGATCATAAACTATTTGTCACAGAAGAACACAAAAAGAATACATAATTGTTTTTATAACACCGTTTACAATAGGGTTCCCCACCACCATCAAGCCATGGGGTGACTTTTTGATGAACAGATAAAATTATAATGACGCCGTAATCATTATGTCAATGGCTTGTTTTACTGTTAGTATTCATTAATTTCTAGCTTTTTATTTGACTTATTGTTCGTTTTACGTCAGATTTAGTATAATCGGAGATTGATGAGTATTTTTAGTGTGAATCGTTTTTTCACTAGAATTGTCTGGGGATAGTTTTCGTTACAAAGTCTTTATGGTTAAAATATATCTATTTGCTACTGCTTCGGGAGGGGCAACCTCTAATGTCAGAGTTGGTTAAACCACCTCTGGAAACCCCACAGGGCTCTGACGTGGCTTCACGAGTGTTATGGCTCTCTCTGGAATTTATAAATCAAAATCACGGTAAGAATCCTGCGCATTCCTTATATATTACAGTTTATAACATGAACTGACGAGGAATTTATATTTATTTTCATACGATGAAAAGTGATGCTGAAGACTGGACGTGCAAGACACGGACCTCTTTGAACGGTATCGATTCACTCGATATACTTTTCAAACCACCAAGACTTTATTTATACTTTCCACACCTTTAAAACCGTCTCAAATATCTACTTTATTATACTCATTATTTTCTGCTACACCAAACACATATTCAACCAAAAACTTTTCACTCATTTTCCAAGCAGCCTGCACACAATTTCAAATCATAAACAAGGAAATATAGAAACTTGCGAGAACCAACTTAATTTTCGTTACATAAAAATGAAGGAACAATGTGGAAAGTTTCGCCACAGTTATGAAATACAGCCTGCGATTCGTCACTGAAAAGTTCGGACCAGATCTTTGAAAGCACCAATTTATAACTCTCGTAAAAATTGTGTATGTCACGTTTTTGGCACATTTTGGCAGCTTTTTGACAGCAAAAGCGATGGTCACATGTTATAGCGACATATGATTTTGACATTTGCATTTTTGCTATACTTTTTACCTGGAGGGCAATTTCATTTTCAGATAATGTCTAGATAGGTACATTAGATTAAGATACATTTTAATCTCGAGATTTTTCGATCGAGACTTCGATTACTAATAAAATTAGATTCACAGTTTTATACAAATATGACACGTACTGTCCACAATGGTTTAGAAGTTTGTCAATAAATGACAATTGGTACACATAACATCCTGTGTTATTGCAAATACAACCCTGCGTTCTTGGTTTAATATAGAATTTAGGAAGTCGGTGTCAACAATAAAAATTTTATATGCACGAAACTCAGCTGTTGGACTTTAGTTGGGTGTTTAGTTGAATTTTACTTAAAAACATGGTTTTATACCGAGTTCTTGATTTAATTCATAAGTATTTTAATTCAATGATAAAAATTACAAAATAACTGTTCGAATATATGATAATTCATTATAATAATATGTTAGAGATCTAGACGTGTAACTTTTACAGATTTTTGACAGGTTTACTCTCGAAGCGACCGAATTTTACTAAATCGCAGGAGAACCCAAATACTCATTTGGGCACTCTTTTGGTGATCACCTTAGGGTTGACACCTTTGACTGACTGTGCTGTCATCGATGAATCGGAATTGATATTCTGATGATGTCCAACTCATGTCGAACTTGAAATCTTACGAAGTTTACCGTCGACATGTAACGAGTGCTTATCAGCGGTAGAGATGACAATGTCTAGAGACTGCATCTCGAATCGGAGATATAATGTGACTGAATCAGAATTGCAGTCCTCAACTAGGTACACAAATACAACGCGAACACTGCAACATAATAATCGTTTGTTTGTTGGAAAGCGGGACCATTTTTTTTATAACTTGAAGTTTCGTGGTAAGATCTCAAACATGTAAATCTTAATTTGAAATTTAACTGTCGGTCAAGCCAAATCGTTGATGTATTGGCTGGTATTCTTACTTTAATAATAATAATATAATAATCCCCAGACAAACACACCAACTGTATGACTCCAAAGTAAGCAGAGCTTGTGTTATGGATGACCATACAGCGAACTGGGGGGGAACCCAGAATAAAACATAAATATATAAATATGAACAACCATGACCCAAGAACAAACATCTGTGTTCATCACACAAATGATTGCCCCGGCCAGGACTCGAACCTGGGACCTACGCAACTCGGCCGTCAAATATTTGTAATATAAATACTAAAGTATTGTAGAGATTTTACAGGCTTTTGACCGGAACACAATCACGATGACGTAGATTTTATGGTGATTAAACTAGAAACTACTGCCCCTGCCGAGAGCTTAACAGGAGAAACTCTACGGACCTTGACATTGATTCTTTAAATACATTTATTATTATATAGAGTTTTAGACAAGAAATGTGACACGAATACAACTTCATTTATCTCAAACCGGGTCGCCTGTAAGAGTAAATCTTTATAAAGATCATGTAAGTACCTAATAAAAGATAACATCTACGAGTATTTATTGCATAAACGTTATCTACCCTAGATCAAAATTTTCGTCTACCTTCGTTACCACTACATACGAACCTCTCTTAACATTAAAAAAAGCTTATTGCTTCGATATAGCAACAGTAGTATGGCGTGCCAAAACAAGACTTATGTCACGGTTTATATCACAATACGGCATAAGCATTAGTTAATTTTAACATTACGCCAAGACAACCGTACTCACAGCAAGATATTGAATTGCATGGACCCGTGCTACTACTTAAGGCTTATTCCATGACTGGGACTGGTCGATTTGTCTTGTGACCTCAGTCCTATGCGTGTAGTGATATCTTTAAAAAAGTCGGGTTATAATTAAAGCGACCAATGAAGGAAGCTCGTTTCTTAAGGCTGTCTTTTCTTGCCGTCATAATAGTTACCCATTGTCTTAGACACATAATAACTTGAGTATTATATAACCGTATGTTTTCTCACACATATTGTTTTCTGGGCATTGTTAGAAGAGAAATCTCGTAGATTATGCAGTATTAAGTTTCATGAAAATTAATTATTTATTGTTGAAAAAGTTGATTGTGCATTAAATTTATGAGTTTTATTGGGAAGCTGTGTAGAATGTTGTTTGTGAGCCGTTTTTGCGAAAATCACAGCCAACAAAGGAGCATGCCACCCACCTGGTGGCAAGAGGCATCCGCATCCAAGGACATCATTAGCCATAGGTATTTTAATTATGAATGGTGATTGTGATATTATCTCGACTAAATATGCGGTACCGACCGTGGGCTTCAGATAAAATTGCCTTCCAGTATTTCAAATTCAGATATTTATTTCTCAACATTAACTATAACTTCTTCTTATTGACGTCAAATAAAACAGTTGGGAAAAACCTTCGTGAAGAAGAACTGGCAAGATATTTCACGGGTATATTTTTTTCAAAATTAATTTACAGTGTCTCTTTATATCTATAAAAAATTATTCGTATCTGCATCTGTTAGCTCGGCAAGTCTCCCTTACCCCCAATTATCCACACGACGAACACCCTCAAACGGCACCAGTTCACGAGTTAACGCGGGATCGAGCCATCGCCCTCCTCAACCATATTAGAGGGAAGTGAGCGACCCGTCACCCGACGCTACCATAAGAAGACGTACTTTAGTGGCAAGGACGCTTTAGATATTCATCGGGACGAAGAACTCAACGAACAAACAGCCCCTGACTTGCACTGACTGATCTTTCATTTTGACCAGAACCAACCAATTAAAAGTAAGTATTATGGTGGTTAAAATAAGAAGGATTGTTGTATCGCCCCAGACCAGACCTTACCAAAAACAATCTACTACCACTTTACCTACTACATCTAAACCCAGTTTTACTCGTGGCAGATCCTTATTCTGCTTATATATCTAAAAAAAAGTTGTATAAATTGGTTATATTAAGCATTATAAATTTGATTGTTTAAATCCGTTCCTTGGTTTAGATCTTATCGACCACAAATAACAAACTTCTATATTTGTACTTATACAGCGTGTAGGTAAAGTACCGTTAATCGTATAATAGTAACGTAAGTCTAATTTGTAAAAAAATTCTTTTTTCATTAAGTGTCCAAACTGAACATTTTACTGAAGAAACAACTAAAATGCATAAAAATGAAGACGTTTTTTTTTATTATTTTAAAATCGTGTTGGCGACAACGATCGGTTTACACGCATTAAATAGTTAAGAAGTAACAAAATTTTAAGTTACTACATTTTAATTGTGTGTCCAAATGCATTAAGTAGTTAAGCTCATAAGCTCAATAAAGATGTACCGTCAATAACCTTAGGAATTCTTTAATGATGTACTTAGATTTGTGACTAGCTGGATCTCGGACGAGGTTAGAGAAGAATTTGTTTCGAACATTAAAATTTTTAGAAGACTTAGTTTATTTCTCAAGTTTTATATTCCACTTGCGTTCTTATTTTAAATATACTTCAAAATATTTTAAATTATATTCTGATCTCCAGCATTTTGGACACTGTTTCTTTAGGATAGTTGTACAATTTATGCAACTCTTTCAACTGTTCCAAGATTAACTTTATATTTTTACTAAGATAACTAGACTTTACCTTGTCTAGTGACGATAGTTTAAACCCATTTTAAAATTGAAACGACTGCCGCATACGCCGGATGTCCCAGGGGCATTCATTTTGTGAACATAGATCTTTATTCTCGGGTCATGGTTGTTTATATTTATGTACGTATGTTTATTCTGGGTTCCCCCATCCATAACACAAGCTTTGCTTACTTTGGGAAAGTACAGTTGGAGCGTTGTCTGAAAAAAGTGTAAGGCAGTCTTATAATATAGAAATCCAGGACCTTTAACTTTTACGGGCAAAACCTCGTGTAAAAACTACTCCATAGTTTAAAAACTACTCCATATAAATCCATCAATGACAATAACATAAAATGAATAAACAGTTGAATCCTCATAGATTATCATTTCACCAATCATAACCAATTACATATAATTTAAATTTAAATTTTAAATAAATTAAATCCCCTGTCGGCTGATATAATACGTTTTGACAGTTTAAAATCCCAATGAACGGTTGGTCGAGCAAATAACTTCGATATATTGGTTCTGGGCGTGAATGGTCGTAATTGAAATTTACTGGAAAAGTGATTCTTTTTTAATCGGTGTAATTTTTCCAACTCGTACGTTGGTTTAAAGTTCCTTTTTGGCGTAAGTCCTTCCTGTTTCGTCGGCCATAATAATAAGGTAACGTTGTGTTCCGGACAAAGGGAAGGATCAGCCAGTGACATTTGGTACTGGAACATAATGCAAGTGAATGTAAGTAAGTAGATGGCTAAGTTTGTTTTTTCTATTGTGTAACTACCGCCCAGCTGACCGCAAGGTCCGCGCATTATCTGAATAGGTGAGTGGATGCGCGTTTTAACTCTAAATGTTTTTTATGGAAAGACTATAACTCCAAATAGAAAACGGTTTTTTGTAGTCGAGTGGTGAAGAATTGTTCAACTGGAATATTTTTTTCCAAAATACTTTTTTGAACACCCTGTAGGTATATACATAGCTATATTAAATATAGCTCAACTTATAATTTTTTTTTAAATTTTTTTTACTTATAATTATGTACACTGTTTGTTATCCAATGAAAATAAAATTAAATAAAATAAATATTTTTGTTGTCAAAGTTTTCGTGACAGCTGTGTTGAAAACTTGATAGCAATTTTTTTTACCGAAAATGTTATTTTATTTCTATGAAAATCCACTGTGGGCCTCTACCAACTAAAAGGGAATATTTACAGAAAATTTTAGTCTACTATGTTCGCCATTCTTTCAACCACTTTACTACAAAGTTCTTTATTAACGCCACCTACTATTGTTTTAGTCTATTTATCGTTATGTACCCCTCGACCAAATAGCGGTGGGGCGTGTCTTCGTGCATGACAATAGCACCTTACCTTGTAAATAACTTTTTTCAAAATATTTTTCTGAGAAAAATCTTACACTTGAAAACAAGTTAATTACGCGGAGTACATAAGTATACTCGAGTCATTACATGCCTCGTATTATATGCCTTTGAGTTTATACTTAATCCTTTGAAGATCCCACTTGCGTTTCAATTACATATTGTCTGTCTTATAATGAAGTACGTGTGTAAGTTTAACCAAAAATCGACTTTATGTCGAGGGTTCAGTAGCGGTGATAATAGCTTCCGAGGCGAACTGGTTAGTTTCGGTTGGCAGAACCTCTTGTGGATTCATGTACGCCTGGTACTTTGGAAGCATTGAGTGGGAAACTTAACCTAATTTACCGGGAAAATAAATAAATTTAACTTTTTGCTATAAAATTGTAATATTTTTTATATGTAAATTTTGAATATAAAAAAATAAGTATAACATTGAAATTTCTAATATATGTCATAAAATAATTAGATAAAAAAAGGTTACGTCTTAAATAGACAAAAAAATATTAAGAAGTGGGCAAAATATATATTTATACTTTTTATTACAAAAAAAATAACTGATTATGGACCCTTGGCAACGTGTGCAAAATTTCATGTTGCCGCGGTTGGTTCGTCCGCAACACCGTTCGCGGACGTTCGTATGGATAGTTTGTGGAAACAGATGCAGATAAGAATCATTTTGTATAGACATAGAGCCATTATAAATTTATTTTGAAAAAATTATACCCGTGAAGTTTCCTGGCAGTTCTTCTTCACTAGGTTTCATCGAACTGGTGGTAGAGTCATGCTTTATATCATGTCAACAAGAAAAGGCATTGCGAATGTTCATGCCTCTAACAAATCCATACTTACACCATAATACTATATATCAAAAGATGAAAAATTTGTTTGTTTGTATGTTATAATTAAACTCTGAAACTACTAGACCTGTTTTAGTAATTGTTTCACCAATGGAAAGCTACCTCATCCTGGACTTACATAACTATATTTTATCCGAATGTCCAAATTTGTACGTTTCTTCATTCTTGAATTTCTATGTACCCCAAAAACGATAGTTAAATAATATTGTATGAAAGTATTATTTATATAAATAATCAGTTAGTTTCTTAAAAACATATTATTCTTTTTTGTAAAAGGAAAACTGTATTATAAGCTTGTGTTGTGTTTAAGATCGAATATTTGGAGTTGAAAACTATAGTCTAGAGAAACATAAAAACGTTAAAAGACAATTTATATTTTTCATGGGTCCGATAAATAAATAAATAAAATACGGAGATTCCCACGGGAGCAGCAGTTAAACGAGTAAAACTGCATTGGACTTAAAATTCTAGACAGAAATGGTGTCTTTAGACAATAAATCTGTTAAAACCTTAATTAAAAAGAAAATTAATGTCTGAGGTAACTACGCTCGCGGAACTCGCCGGTGGCTCAGATCCGCACCCGAATCCGGCGAGTTCCCCGATAGTACTTACATTTTCATGTCATAACAATCAAAATTTAAAACATTGTTTTTCTCGAAACCAATTCATCTCAAAATCAACACAATGTCGATTACAAACGAAAACAATTAAATTTTTAAATAGGTTTTCAAACAATCTCCAAAAACACAGATTGGAATAAAATATTTTCATTTTTGTAAGCTATTGAACAAAAAAAAACGGTTGAAACTGCGCGGGAAAACGACTGATGAGTTATGTAAAAAAACCAACATGGAGAATTTATTACGAGGCAATGGATTACGTGGTTATAGATCCAGTAAATAAATATTGTTTTTATTTTTATTTTTTTCGTACTAAAATATCGTATAGAATGTTTCATCACTATTTCATTACTGTGAACTTCTAGCCGATTGAAATAAGCAATAAGAGTGATAGCAAAAGTTTTGAGCATCTGAACTATTTTGCTTCAAAATTTGAAACTTCTTTCAAACAAAAAAACGTATCAGTCAGTTTTTTGGGAGCTATGATGCCACAGATAGATACATAGACAGTTTCAACCTATAAAACCTCTTTTTGACTCGGGGGTTGTATAGAAAACTACCCTCTTTCGTCGAGTAAATCATTTCAAAATACTCCAAGAGCCTACTATCGTGTTACAGGCAATAAATATGTTTATTGGTACTTGTAAACTTGTAAAAACTTTATTATAACATTTGTTATGCAATAAGGCCTATTGTTAACACGATTGCTCATAAACTTTTATTTCGTGTTTGTATTAATAACATTTTATTAATTTTTTGCAGGTACGTAGTGTATACAAAATACAGTTATAAAATCGAGGTTTAGGTGAGTTTTCTACAATTATATTTTAAACGTTTTTTTTGCTTATTAGTTATGGATGGAAACTCCTGAAATAATTACCCGGTTTCAATAAGATACTATCAGAAAGCCATTTTATGCAAACTTGATCAAAGACCTACATTACAGGATCAGAGGGCCCTGAAAAACTCATTGATTTTTATAAAACAAATAAAAATCGAATGAGTTTTTCGTCGAAGCTTAAGGCGTTCTTTTAGAAATGCTTCTAATGTGAATCCAAGCGAATAAATAGCATTACAAATAAAATAATTGAACTGCGCTCAAAGCTTCAATGGAATTATTTTTTGGGGAAGTGTACTACCAGGTTCACAATTTTATCGAAGTGCTTGGTTTGATATGAGCGTATGAGGGTTCAGCCCAGGAAGTCTTAAGTTCCTTCTTCAAACATAGCTCATTTATAGCACGAACCTTAGCTCTATCACCTCAAAACTTCATAAGATATGAAAAAGGGCAGTAAGAAAGAATCCTTACAAGCTGTTAATAATACAATTTCATCACACGATGACGTTAGCGTGATTATTTTGGCGGGGAGAATAAGAAGGATATACCGCCGCAGACGGGATTCCAACAAAGAAACTACAACCATAAATTAAAAGTATTTACACACGAGCATCTATATCCTAAACCGACTATTTTGATTTACCTATTGTTCCGGAATCCGTTAATCTAGCTTAGAGTGCGGGTACACCAAAAAGATCACTACATTTTCCTAGTACAACTTGACAAATATAAATAACGTGCGAGAAGTCGAACCAAACGCTTCGATAGTTCCTTTTTGGTGCGGGTCGCCAAGGTGTGGAATGAACTGCCTGTGTCTGTTTTTCCAGAAAACTATAGTCCTCAATCTTCCAAGCATCGCGTGAATAGGTATCTCGTGGATAGACGTGTGACACCTTCGTCTTCATCGTCACTTTCCATCAGGTGAGATAGAAGATAAACGTCTAATCCTTTTTCAACAAAAATTCGATAAAAATTCAATAAATAAAATAAATAAAATTCAATAAATAAAGACAAAAATTCGATATTTTCTCGAACAGCGTTATTGGTACAAGATACAAACTTTCACATTTACGAGTATAACATTACAAGAATTATTTACATTAAAAAAATATTTATAAATTACAAAAAGAAAAAAGAAAACGAGGAATGGAAAGAATTAAAGATAGGATACAAGCTCAAATTACTAAAGGGCAAAGTGGCTAAAAGGCTGGCAGAACTTGCGCGTTGGATGGCTAACGGTAAATGCTACGTATTCAAGTTAGTTCCAACGTTCTGTGCGGTTTACGCGTATTAAGTTCCAACCTTATGTGCGGTTTACACGTATTAAGTAGTTAAGTTGGTAACTAAATTTTAACTAAATTAAAGTAACTGCATGTCACTTGTGTCTCCAAACGGATTAAGTAGTTAAGCTCATAAGTTAAATGAAGATGAACAGTAATAAATGTCAAGGAATTCGTCAATTCTATACCTAGATATGTGGTAAACGAGATTTTGGACAAATTCAGAAAAGAATTTGTTTCGAAAATTGAAATCTCTATAAGAAAAATTCTAATCTCTTGCCTCCACCTGCTTTGTCAATTTATGCACTTAACTAAAAAATAACGTCCAAACGTGTTAAGTGAGAAGACCCGCCCACCTACTTATACGAAAAATAGAACGAATCCTAATCTACTTAATTACTTGCGTAATAAATTTTGAGTTACTACTTGTCACTTAATTGACTGTTTACACGTAATTTTTAACTTAAAATTTAGTTACCAACTAAACTACTTAACGCGTGTAAACCGACCATTAGGGTCACGAGTGTCACTCACCAATCGTTTTATAATGTCACTGAAGAGTCTATGACACCCTGCGCCTAAGACCACAAAGTATCAATGCCAAAAGCCTCAAAAGTATAACCGTTACTATTATTATTACCTAAATGTTAATATTTACTATGCATCACAATCTCCGCGACGTTAGCAGACGATACATTTATCAACTTAAGATTAACTTAAATATGAGAGAGAAGAGAAAGTGGTGATTGGAAAGACTTTACATCTAACGATTTTGAAGTAATTTTATAAACTTATAATAATCTCTTTGTGTAACAGAGCTGAGATTAAAATGTAACTTAGAAAGTGACGTAGACTTATTTTGAAGATCGTGTGAAAGCTTTATGCTTAAAGTGCGTATTGATTCGTGAACTTTAACGGAGCTTTAATTAAAAGTCAAATTTAAAAGGTTTTTTCTGAAACTTTCTAAGTGTTATTGCTAGGTATACATGCTTAATCATGTATTTCTTTTCAGCTTATAAGTAGTGTTGTGTTCTTTTTTATTACTTAAATATTTCGTCTAAAACATGGTATATAGTAGACCTGCTGAAAAGCCGAACTAAGCGTTTCGAGAGCGCGTTTTTGGACCGTTTCGCCAAAAAGTGGAACGATCTGCCTGCGTCTGTTTTTCCAGACAATTTCAATCCTGGAACTGTCAGGCGTAGAGTGAATAAGTAGGTACCTCTTGGACAGGCGTCTACCATCCTAGTCTTCATCATAACTTGCCACCCGGTAAGATGGAAGACAAAGGCCTTCCAATTTACACTATAAAAAAAATATTATTTTCGGAAATAGAATTTACTTGTAAACAGATATTAAACGGAATCCCGACTAACAGGAAAAAGTAAGGTAGGAAAGGATACATAATTATTAATAAGGTAATTAGGTCATTAATAGGTGGCAGCACTTTCATCAAACAATTCGCTATAAATTAAGCGTTCGTTTGGACAACGCATCAAAAAATCGGAAAATACTTTGTAACAGACAGACAAACCGATACACGAGGTAAAGTTAAAACACCCATCTTTTTGCGTTGCCGGCTTAAATCCTGCACTTTTGCGATTTTAGCTACTAATAACGTTGTTAAGCATTTTTAAGCTAAAAGGGTATTTGGCAAAAGAGAACCGTTTTTGTGTTTAAAATCCTTCTATTTTGGTTGAAAGTTATCAAGAGGTTAATACATTTCCATTTAATAGGCACCTTTAGAATCTACATCGGAAAATCCCGGGAAAGATAGAGGCAGGTAGCTCAGTCTCACATTTTGTTAACGCGAATAATTACACCGTATTATACAACTTCATTAAACAAAAAGTTATTCAGTAAATTATATAATTTAATAATAAATCCCCAGACGATGCCACCAACAGCAGGGCCCTAAATAATAATAATAATAAAATTCTTTATTTGCCAGTAGGTATATGCGATACAATGGTGATCTTAAAGTATAATATCCGTTCGTATCAGCGCAGCGTGCAAACATGTCTTCAGTAGGCGTACATAAAATGATTAGTCGCGTCTTGAAATTTCCAAAAAAAATATCAAAAGTAATGATAATTATGTAAATTACAAATGTCATAATAAAATTTATTACATTTAAATAAAATTACAAATAAACTATACTTGAATTAACTGAACTAAAAATTTTCAATGTCAAATAAATTATCATTCAAATATGCATTCACAGTATAGTACATTTTGTTCAATAAAAAATTGTTGTTTTAAATTTATTTTCGGGCAGTTCTTTATAAATCAATGGTAATTTATTATAAATTCGTATTGACATATAATAAGCACTTCTGCTGTGCAAGCCAAGTTTTTGGTAAGGTACATACAATTTTTTTCTTATCCCTTCCAAGTCGTCCAATCACATCGTTGTTGCTTTCAAAAGGGTGTTTATATTTTTTAACAAAACAACATATTTCAAATATGTAAAGACACGGAAGTGGCAAAATTTTTAATTTTTTGAATAGAGGCCTACTGTCCATTAAATGTGCTCCACAAATTGATCTTATAAATTTTTTTAAATAATGAATACTTTACCCGTCTCCACTGAGTTGCCCCACAATATAAGTCCATACCTGATTACAGACGATACGTAGGCATGGTACGCAGTGAGCAGCCAAAGTGAGCAGAGAATATGTAATGGATGATCAAACAGCGAACTGGGTGGGAACCCAGAACAGACATACATGTATAAATATTAACAACCATGATCCGAGAACTAACATTTATGTTCATCACACAAATGAATGCCCCGACCAGGACTCGAACCTGGGACCATCGGCGTCTGAGACGGCTACTACCCACCGTGGCACTAATACCTATTAACTGGTTCTCTCGAAATTTGAGTCACACCTGAAGTTCTTAGCTTATATAGGCCTCATATACAGCACGCGACATACCACTTATATTTTAGCAGAAAGGTGCATTATCTATGAATACTGAAAAATGTAAAAAGAACATTCTTACATTATGTATACAGGGTGACTATTTTACATTCCGGACAAAGGGCACATGGTATCCGGTCATACCATATTTCTGCGTAACGTTCCTAAAGACACCATACTTTTTTTTTTTGAAAAAGGATTAGACGTTTGTCTTCTATCTCACCTGTTGGAAAGTCACGATGAAGATGAAAGTGTTACACGTCTATCCACGAGATACCTATTCACTCGACGCTTGAAAGAACTAGGATAGTTTTCTGGAAAAACAGACGCAGGCAGTTCATTCCACACCTTGGCGACCCGCACCAAAAAGGAACTATCGAAGCGTTTGGTTCGACTTCTTGGGATATCTACCATGAAGGGATGGAAGGCCTGTCTGCGTCTAGTAGTCCGATGCAAGAAGGGTGTGGGTTCAACCTGATCAAAAACAGCATTCGCGCACTCTCCAAAATGTAATCTGTAGAAGACTGTTAAACTGGCAACTTTCCGACGATGGTCGAGGCTTTGCAGTTTTTTGGTGGTGAGGTCAAAGTTGTTAATAATTTTTGGGGCTCTTCGGTCAACTGCGTCCATCGCTTCTAGTTGGTACTTTACAGAACCATCCCAAAGGTGGCTACAGTACTCCATACAAGATCGAACTTGAGCTGTGTACAAATTAAGTAGCTGTTAAGGGCTGAAATACCACTGGATTTGTATGAAAAATCGAATTTATCATTTTCTTTATGTAAAGAATCGGAGCAGAATTATGATTCCTTAAAAAGGAAAAATAATATAACACCATAATTTGATTTAAATAATGACATATCAACTTTCCGGTGTGAAATTATTTTCCTATAAAACGTCTGCGTGTACAAAACTACCAGAAGAGACAAGCCCTGGCTTTTACAATAATTATTGTGTTTTAGCGTGCGTCCGTTAGCACGCAAAGGTATAACAAAATGTATTAAATTAATTTTAGGTTTTGTGTGTTACTTAACGTTATTTTGTTCAGGGTTGGGTAGTAAAGGGTTAGGTATTTAAGAGTTTTTTTCGGGTTAGGTTAGGTTTTGAAGGTAGTTTTATAATATAAATAAAAAATGAATCCCTAGATAAACACAGCCACTGTTTGGCCCTAAGCTAAGCAGAGCTTGTGTTATGGATGACCATAGCGAGCGGGGAATCTACAATAAACATACACATGTAAATATCAACAAACCTGACCCGAAAATTAACATCTGTGTTCATCACACATGAATAACCAGTACAGGAACCTGGGACTTCCGGCACATGAAGCAGGGCTTATGTCTTTAGTATTTAACATAAGGTGTTAGCTTGTGGCTTTGGTAGGTATATCATGCATGTACTTATGTTTGCCTACAAAGTACTTATGTTACGTGCGGTTTCCCCCTTTCGTGTGGTAATTTCTGGATGTTATTTCTGGATAATATAACCTTATTATTTATTAATGTTAATTTTAATCATTAATTCCGTCGTTTCAATTCTTAAAACATGTAAAGCAATCGATTTTAACATTACCTGCGTCATTAGAAAGCATTTTATCAAAACGGCAGTTACCAATTCGGACTTCGCAATGCCTTGATACAGTGTTAGTTTCCCAAACTGCAGTATTCTTTTAAAACAACTGTACAATAAATTTGACTGTATAGCTAGCGCCATGCACGACGAAGCGCCCTGCTACTTTTTTGGTCTATGGTTGCACTATGAATATACCAAATAATAGCGGGCGCGTTATATGGCACTCACTGTATATAGCCATAGCCATTTTTTCCAAAGAGGTTAACCGCAAACATGCAGACCTTTTTCACCCAACCTTCTTGCTAATTAATTCAAGATGCATACCGCTACCGCGTGCTGAATACGTAAAGTAAATAAAAAAAAGCTATTTGTATGCTAATACATCACGTTTAATCTAGATATTTTTTTTTATTGTTTGACGGATATGGAGTGACAACCACTCCTAGGTTTAAAAGCGACCGCTTTTTAAACAATAGTAAAATGTGTTGGAAGAGACTTGATTACACTGTTGTAAGTTTGAGATAAGTTTGTATGGAGGTGTAAATAAATGTAATTGTAATACTTAGGTATTGAAGTAAAAATAAATAAACTTTGCACCCACGCTCAGTACTGTCCGAACTTAATTCTGGAACTGGAGAATAAACATTCAATCGCACCGTGACAGGTACCTTTTGGAAAGGGGGGTGTACCATCCTGGTCTTGATCAGCAATTACTGTCAATTTTCTGTACGGGCATGGAGGCGAAGCTGTGTATAGGGAATTTTCTGTGCGCGGCTCAAAGCTGCATAAGGTTTGAAACTGACTTAAGCAAAATTCAGCAGTATTGTAAGTGGCACATTAAGCAAATTCCAGAATAAAATCAATTCGGGACAGATTTGCCGGCTTTAACAATCGAAAAAAAAATGTGTTTGCGTTGTTTCGTTTTCTTTCATTTGGACATAGGCATTTAGATTAATATAAACGTACCAGTCATGGACTTTAGACCTATTTTGTTCAGATTTTGCATCTACTGAACATCTTGAGAATTGAAACGTACCAGACACATAGATTTCAAGAGTAGACTAGCTAATTATTGTAATGGCGTGTAACATTCTCGTCTTCATCGCAAGTGGAAACTCTCGGCCTGGTTTCCATATAAATTATTATGGCACTGGAACTTCCGAATCTCGGTCGGATCCGACCAGGAGTGGGATTCCACCTAATGGAAACCGGGCCTTCGTTTCACGCGTCTCAGGCGATTAAAAGCTTTTTTTACTCGTCTGTACTTTGTAATTAGTTTTTTTGAATGAAATACTGAAAATAACTAAAATTCAATATTATTTCTAGGGTCCATACACACCACAAAATAATGCGAGATGGTTTTCGAAAACTAGTCAAATAGCCCATTACCAGGGGCGGCTTGAGCAATTCTGACACCCGAGTTTGCCACTACCTCACAGGATAAGAAAGATAACTAAAGAAAAAACATAACTAATGATAGTCACATAAATTCAACCAACCAGACTAAAATAGCACAGTTAATTTACCCAAACTACCTCAACGGGTAGCTACGGTAGTTTTCACCCACTTTTTTTTTTGACAAAGTATGACAAATGGACAAAGATGGCGACAGTTCGCACGGAACGCACTCGAGCTCGGTGTCACCTTACGTAATTGAATTTCCCGCTAATATGGCCGCGCCTGTGAAATCAGGGTTGCCAGTTTCAGGAAAAACATTAAAATATAAGTACTATGTAGAAAGGAGGGATAAGGTGGTACGCAGATAAACTTGTAACCCTGTGCCTTTATTTTTTGGCACAAAATAATTGTATCGGCTATCTAGCTGTTATAAAATAGTTGAAACTTTTTTAATGGCATTATTTTTTGGACTTCTGTCAGATCTTTTTTTATACGCGGATTTCCTGTATTTTTATTAATATTTGTTTATTATTTTAAAGTTTTCGTGCGATTAAAATATTTATGAAGAAACACTATTTGTTTGCCTTGTACGTATTGTGAACTCCTGCCCTGCAATACGTATCTTTGAATCTAATGTATCTGGAGGACCATCTCAAAACACCCCTGAGAAGCAAAGGTGATTTTGTGGCTTTAATAGGTTATAGTTTTTATCTGTTAGCTTATACATAGACAAGGGACGAAATTTAAGCAAAAGCATACTGTTGTTACCTAGTGAGGTTTGTTTTCACAAATGAGGTATACCTAGAAGATGTTCAAAGTCATCAAATATTTTAACACTCCGCAAGTTTTTTTTCAGTTCCTGTTTTGTTTTTATACTAATGCTTTATTATAAGCTATCTCAAACGAAGGTTGAACGCAAAACTCGTCACTATTTATTTTAGTATATCATATTATTTTCTATTATTAGTGGCCAAATAAACTTACTAAACTCGCACAAACTTACTGATTGTAACTTTAGTGTCTTGAAATGAATCATCATATTAATAGATCATTGGCTTTACCTACTAGGGGTATAAGGACGATTTTATCTGCATTTTTAAGCTTTTCAAAAGGCTATAAAATCATACTTATTCGGTAGTAGCTTTAATATTCAAAGGCTCAGAGCGACACCCACTTATTAATGGTTTAATGACAATTTAAAGCAACGCTTTGTCAAATGTTTTGACACATCCATTTTGAGTTGTGGCGCTACAATTTTATATGATCTGTCTGAGTCTGATTGTCTCAGGCCAGATTTCAAAAAGCTAGGAATAAGACGGAACTCTAGGGATAATTCAGTATGCTAGGTATAAACACACTATGCCTGGTATTTATACCGCTGATTTTGGCGGTATAAATATTCCATTTTTTGTCACGTGTTGCTTGAGCCATTGACATATAAACATTAGACTGGCTATGGTCAAATTATTTTTGTGCCTATTTGATTTTCGCTATTTGAGCGCTGTTTGCGGATGCGGTGTCTCTCGAACTAAAATGGACAAATCATATTACACAAGGTACTTTCAGTGTTCATAAAAGTTTGGTCCAGGTATAGCAGAGCCAAAATTCAGCTATTAAGTATTCCCAACATATAAAAAATCAACAAGTAAACAAAAATATCAGTTATATCAGATAAATCAAAATCAGAAAGGATGAATACAGGATAAATCTGCAAAGTGATTTTATATTGTAATGGTTTAGTAAAACCTGTGTTTAATGGGCATAAATTTAAAAACTCAGTGTAATCAAATGTTTTGCAACCTTATCTTTCGAGACCACTTTTAAAGTATGCATTTGTTTTAATTAATGACAGTACTTAATTAGCATTCCAGTTAAATGAAGTGCATAATGATTTCATAATAAGACAACGGCAACATATTACGAAGACTCAATGCTTTTAATTATTGTAGCATTTAGATTATTATGAGTTATTTCTAAAAAAATCATTACAAAACGAGAACCACTTCCAAAAATAAAAAAAATACATTTTATGTGACAACCCTGGAAACCTACCCTCCAGGCACTCCCCTAAAACGAACAATAAAACAACCTCTAATGGGGTGAACATTATATATTTACCTAATTTTGCGAGATTTTCATACCACCCACACTGTAAGTCCATTATTTTTACCGTTTCAAGGATTTGTTACCATATTCTGTTTCAGAAGGTCTGCTAGAGCTCTGTATTATGAAAAATATTTATTTAAATAAATATTATTATTTAATACTTTTATTTAATACATATGTTTGAGCGAGTTTTTCTGTTGGTAAATTATATCATGTTTTGTTTTGTGTATGCTAACTGTCTGTGTTAACAGAATCAAAATAAATTAAAATTAGAACTTGTAAATAAATCTGAACCTACAAAATGTTAAATTAATTGCTAAAACGATGTTAGTATATATAGTTCGAGTCAGTTTGGTTCAAGTGAAGTTTTATAAATGTAATATGCTTAAGTTTGTGTAAATATCAGGGACATTGCTCAACTACGTCACGTAAGAACGTCACTATTTTTATGTACTTAATTTTAATATAGGTATATTTACACTGTAAATAATAATAATAATAAATCCCCAGACAATCACACCACACACAACTGCACAAACCAACTGCATAGCCCCAAAGTAAGCCGAGCTTGTGTTATGGATGACCATACAGCGAACTGGAGGGCACCAATATATATAAATACAAAACACCAAAACCCTAAGTACAAACATCTTTGTTATCACACAAATGAATGCCCTGACCAGAACTCGAACCTGGGTCTACCGTCGTTTAAGATAGGACTACTACCAATGACACTACTTGGCCGTAAAAACTGTATATTTTCCGAATAAAATGAAACTAAATTCACCCCTACAACCCCACAATGTTTCCAACAATAAGTTGTACTTACCCTAATTTTGATTCCAGTTAATATTTAATTTAAAGCTGATACCTACATATCGGGTATTAATTATAATGTTTAATAAGTACTATCAATTACTTTTACAATAATATAACGGAGCGAATAATATTGGTTTTAATATTGGATTAATATATTATATATAATACACTAAGGGTTGATTGTTCAGTGCTCAGATAATTTTTATCAGTAGAATAAAATAAACTTATTTGTAAAGTCTTGTCAAGCGTCAAAGTTATCTTCGAAATAAAAGTAATCTGACTTGAGATTGTAAAAGATCAGTCCTTAATACGTGAATGCAGCTGATTGTGCTCCGTTGCTGGCTATGAAAATAGTAAAAAAGAGACGATTGTGGATTAAATACCTACTCAATAAAGATATGTCAAAAATATTCAGGGCAACTTTATTACTGTTCGGAAAATCGGGACATGGGTTCAGGCCGTAATGCCGAGCAAGTTTTCCAATGACACCTTATACCGAAAATGAAAAAGAAAATGAATGTCTTCATATAATTTTGTCAGCTCACCCGTAGGTTTTGTATGAGAATTCGGTTTTTTACTTTTACTGTATTGCGTCTTTGGGAAAGTTATAATAATAATAATCCCTAGACAAACATACCAACTGTATACAGCGCCAAAGTATGCAGAGCTTGTGTTATGGATGACTGTGCGGCGAACTGGGACCCAGAATAAATATATATATATATGTAAAAATACAAACAACCATGACCCGCAAATGAATGCCCCGGCCAGGCTCGACCCTAGGACTTTTGTGGTGAAAATTGTGGTGTAAGCCGATGTGCCGTTCTTAAATACAATTTGTTTGCAATCGCGCTGCTATCACTTTTAGTAATAGTAGAGCTTCATTTGATTGTTAAATTCTCGTCTGGGCCGGTACTACAGTCTTTCCTATGTTGTGTGTCATGATAACCACGTTACGTGTTTGTGTTCCGGGCAAAGGAAAGGAACAGCCAGTGCAATTACTGGAACAAAAACAACTCCAACTGAAACCTACGGTCGACAATATAATAATCACAATTATAGTCATCATCATCATCATCATCAGCCCATATTCGTCCACTGCTGGACATAGGCCTCCCCAATTTCACGCCATCGAGGTCTATCCTCGGCTACTTATGGGCATATCCCCCCAATTATAGTCAGGCCAGTTTAATAGGTAAAATTTGACGTCTGTCAGTTTTATCTTCATAGTGAGGTGACGTGCTTAAAACGTCAAACAAGTGAATGAATCGATACGGACTTGAAACATATGTGAATTTAAAAAGGGATTATTAGTGAAAGCAAGTCGTAAAATTACTCGTATCGGTCATTATTACAATAAATATGTAATCGTAATTGAAAAAAGTTAAGCAATTGTGCAGTTCTAACAAAACGAAAAAATATATTATTTTATGCCCGCCGTTACAAGGTTACGTTGTTGACTTTTGATTAATTGTCAAATGTTATCGCTCCTCTCCCTAACCCTAGGTATATAAACCTTTAAATAATTAGGTGTATATTGCGCCCCCCTCACTAATCGGGTATCGCTCCGATGAAGGCTGCTTAGCATTCCCATGCCACAGCCAGACAGGTAGTTTTTAGTGGGTAGGTGCCACTCTGGTGAGTCCCACATCACCCCGCAGAAGACGGTTGCCTGCGGAGGTATGCATAACGCATCTTCCACCTCCCTCCACGCGGAGTTACTACATCATAAATATTATAAACGTTTGTTCCGTGCTAATGCCCTGTAACCATTAATGTCAACTTTATTGATTCTTTCATGTCCTATTTTTTACCCTACCCACTGAAAAAAGAGGTTAACATGTCTCGGAGGCTTTAACCTTATTTTGGTGGTAGATAATTAAAACTATTAAATGGTCTGTTGAATTATTTGAGGAGTTAAATTAGGTTAGTGAGTTCGTTATTTTATGAAAATTATGGAATCCTTTTATAAACGTATTTTCTAGGATAATCAAGTATTAAGAGGTTTCGGTGTAGCCTAGATTCCTTATGGAGATTTCTAATATATATATTTTTTAATCTGTTTGCTAATTTCAGAATCGGTTACATCCATTAACTTACAAACAAATGAACTTCGGGCCTCCGTTCAACAGCATCCGAGCTAAAATAGAATGAATGTGCATTAATTATATGATATCTCTATCATACTAGTCTGTGCGGCCGTCCGAAATGACAGCTTGGTGAAAACAAAACCGTTCTGTGGACGCTCGAAGTAGTCGAAGCTGCATAAGGTGATTTTAGGGTCAATTGCCTAGTTGCTGCTACGTAAGGGGAAAAATTGCAGCAAGCCATAATCAGCTGTAATGCAATAATACACGATTTAAATTTCCAGTGATTCAATTTATTCCTAATCCTGTACCCCCGTACGGGTTAAATCGGGGCTCTTTTAGATAAATTTAGTCTAGACTCATCGTCCATTTATTATTACACCAATTTTTACATAATTTAAGCATTTAAGATGCTTGCTAAATATTTTGTATTAAACTTTGAGAAACTGTCTTTTAGTACCACGTAGTTGTAATTCATTTTTTTCTTTTTTGTTTCAGAATATTAATAATTCCTAATTGCCCCTTTTTAATTATTTATTTCGTAAATTCCCGTTTGCATGAGTAATATTTGTTCAGTGGAACCTCAAAAAATGTTGCATGTGAAAAATATACTAATAATTCTCTGAAAAAAGCACATGTAATATTCTTATCAACAGTCGCTCATGTGTTGCCATGTGTATGCTAATTTGTTTTTACAGCAACCCTGTCCATGTTGAGGTGGTAGCATAATTAGATTTTCATACGGTCCTCCCTCGACGTTCATATAAAAACTAAATACTGATTAAAAAGATACGTTGAGTAACGCATTTATTTTATATGTAAACTGACTAACACTGTGGTGATATTTTTTAAATAAATTATGCTATAATTTGTTTTCTAAAAGTATTTCTCGAAGATTTTTCCGAACTGGTGTTATAGTCATGCTTTATTTGACGTCAAAGATAGATCATCTTAGATTTTTATGAAGTCACATCAAGTAAATAACTAAAGGTTTTTCTTCTATAGGACCGTGCGTTTCTTCACAACGAGTGATCGACCGTTTTATAAAAGATGTTATACGGACGCTCATACAAAACCTAAACTATCCATTTTACTTTTTAAACATCAATAATTCACAGTCACATGGAAAAATGCATATACAGCCAATTTACTCGCTTCACAACCCAATATAACAGTTTTTTTTAAACTTAAAATGGACGCACAGATGTAATTCAACTCAAATCAAATTTGATCATCTCATTCCATTTTCGAATTGACATTTCGTTTTAAAATACATTGCCAACTTTGATAACTGCTCATTTACGCGTAGAACGTATCGCCATTAATTACTGGACAGATAAGTTTGTCATATTGTAATCCGGAAGTAGTTGCGAAACAAAAATCTTTTTTTTTGTCATAAAAAGGCATGGCTACTCGTTCGCATCCTTCCAGCGGTCTCCAATGGAGTGGTCCTCGTTAAATCTTAAATAGAACATGGTATAGCTCTTTACTGAAACTGGACTCTATTTGTTCATTAAGTGGTCCTTATTGCGCTGTAATAAAAGCTATATTTGCTGGGCATTTCGATGAGCTGGTTAGTGTTTAGTGAGTTGTGAGTGTTACGTTGTTACGGGTGATAAATTATATGACGTGAATGTGTACTGGATATCTAAATAGTGTTTAATTATTTAAGGGATTAGTAACTACATTTTTTTACTTAAATTAATCAGTGACATAACATCGATCAGAAATAAAAACTAGATACATAATTTCATACAAATATAACACTTTAAACTGTCCACAATCGTTTCGAAGTTTATCAAGAAATGGCATTTAGGTATTCAACATTTGAAAATGCAAGTTTTTATCATTTATTTAGAAAACATTATTTCGATACAAAAAATATTTAAAAAAGTAAAGTTTTAATTTAATATCGAAATTATATAGGTTACAAAACTGAAAAAAGAGCAAACGCATTATCTACGGAGCTATTATATATTTTATCCAAACGCCGATTTCCAATTTTACTATAATTTAGTGAAAATTACATTTTTACAATTTTCGAGGACTCGCAGCAGCTCCCCAAACACATCGCTGTATCTAGAAAACTATTGATTGTAAACATACTGTTACTTCTGCAATATTTATTTACTGTCCACAAATTATTTAATTATGTAATAAAAAAAATTGTCAAATACCCAATTTTACCTAATCAGTACCTATTTTATTGCAAATACATCCCTACATGCATGATTTAAATATGGAATGTAGAGAGCAGATGTCAAAAATTTTTAATTATTTATGTACGAAACTCGGCTGTTGATTTTTTGATGTTAAAACATGATTTTATACTGTTTATAGACTAAATTGTTAAGTACATTGTAATACTTACTTAGGACTTAAGTAATACTGAAGTAGTAGCAAGTAGAAACTGGACAAAAATGAAATCTTGTGTAGAGAACAATTCGGTTTCAGGAAAAATAAATCAACTACTTTGGCTTGTTTTTCACTAGTCAAAAGAATTACGGATGATTAAACAAAAAGCTTTACCCTGCAACACTTCTACTTGATATGAGCAAAGCCTTTGATTTTGTCATACTTTTAAATATATTGAAGCAATACGGCATAAAAGGTATTGCTCCAGATTGGATCGAGAGCTACCTAAAAGATAGAGTACAGTGTGTTGAAGTAACATATTTAAACAACAAACATCGAATAAGCCATAGATCCAAATTTCTTGTAAATGCTACAGACGTACCACAAGGTAGTGTTTTGGGACCGCTTTTATTTATTTTATATATCAATGATTTACCCAAACACATGACCAATGAATGTTTTTTATATGCTGATGACATAACACTTTTAATTAATTCTGTATACCTCAAAAATGAAATTGAATTAGTTCTGACAAAGGTGGCGAATAATTTAAATATTAATTTATCGAAAACAAATATAATCAATTAAATACAATCAATATGAAAGTTCCCGAATTATGTGTAAACTATAATGGTTTTAAAATTGACAGTGTAAATGCTACAAAGTTTTTAGGTTTTACTTTAGACACACACTGCAATTAGAAAGCTCATGTAATGGATGTAAAAAATAAGATTGACAAATATGTGTATGTATTAAGACGTATCAAAGATGTATCCGGTACAAGAGCAGCCCTCCTCGCCTATCATGGATATATATCATCTATTTTAAGGTATGGGATTGTTTTATGGGGAAATTGCATTGATATAAACAAAGTATTTCGGGCACAAAAAATGTACTAGAATACTGTGTGGTGCTGGGTATATTGACCATTGTAAACTTCTTTTAAAAAAACTAAGGATACTACATATGCCCTGCTTGTATATTTTTGAGATTTGCATATTTGTACGCTGTACGAGCACATCCAGAATATTTTAAAGAAATATTGAAATGTTTAATTGCAGAGGAAGACATAAACATAAACTATATGTACCCGCTCAACGACTTAATATATATTGTATGGCTGTGCGTATCTATAATAAAATACCAAATAATATTAAGAACTTGACATTTAGACTATTTTAAATAAATTTATTTCATTATTTGAGTGAATATCAAAAAAAATGTACATAAGAACAAAGCTCGGAGTCGTCGTTACTAACTTGAGCTTAAAAAATCCTGTAGTGACAAAAATAAGTCGTATTTTTGTATTGTGGGCTATACAGTCATGCTTTTGTATATAAGTACCAGATCAACTGAATTAGACTAAAGAAGTAAAATAAAAATCGAATTTAATGATGTGGAGTTTTTTTTTTGTCATACAAAAAAGAGTTGTCTCCACATGGCAATTTGAAAAGAAAAATTTAATTCTTTTTATTAATGGAACTAACACAGATTTGTATAATACAGTTAACTTGGAAAACAATCACTGTGTATTAGAAACCTTTCTATGTCTTTAGAGACGTTGTAATAAATGAAAAAAAATTAGTCTAAGTGATGTCTCCGAAATTCGATTCTTTGTGTGACAAGACTTGTGTGACGAAATTATGTTTCGTCAATATACAGTTTTTTAACGTATCTATATTTGAATACATCTGGCAACATTTGATTTACTACCTAACTTACAAAACAAAACGTCAGCAATCTTAATTTTGATGTATTGGTGTCGAAACCTGCGTGTACCGTTTTGTCGTTTATAAAATAAAATACTTGTGTGATACAAAATTTCAGGTAAGTTTTATTGTTTTAATACCCAATTACAATCATATGACAATATTTGTATTAAATAAATCGTGGAATAGACAAGAATTGCGACAATATTTTTAGTTTATTTGTTGCACGTGATTTCTAGTTAGGCTACGTTATATTTTGCTTCCATTGGGTGACATTGGGTGACGTCACACAAGAAAATAAGGCGTTTGCTCATTGGCTATTTTTTTATTTTAAAATGTAGGTACGTAATAGTTTTGTAATGTTATGTTTGAAAACACAGTAATTTTGTGATAAAGATGCTAGGTCATATTGATTTCAATATGAACAAAGTAATATTACACCCAAAAATAATACTTATACATTTTCTGTATAATTCATTAAACCTTTTTTGGAATAATAGAATATAAATTTTTGGAATTTTTGGCTGTCGACAATCCTTTGTGTATGCGTTAACAAATAAAGACGTTTTGTGATTTTTTTTCTATTTTCTTTAATACTTACCTACACTAAGTATTCTACATGTCCATTTAATTAAAATATATAGTTATGCGTCTCAGGTGTTTTGTATAAATGCACCTTTATATTCTTTTGTGTTACAGATATTCTAATATTCAATTGTGTTTCTTTTGTGTGACGTACATTTTTTTTGATATTCACTCATTTATTAGATAAGAGTTACTACTCATTAAATGAATATTTATCATAGATCTAAGTTTTTCGTTGTTGATGTTGACATTTTAAATTTATTAATTGATAGTTTGATTAAGGTCTGATTATATGACGTCGCAAAGGTTTGCACACCGTTTGACACGGTCAAATATGCTGTACTTAAATAATTATAACACCAATTGTATCGACCATATTTTGCAAATAAATTGATTTGATATTTTTGATTTTGATACATTGATAATAATTAAGTATATAATAACACATTTTTGTTTTAAAGATCGTGTAATGTTTACAGTTCTTAGATGTTTTCTGTCAAAGTGACTGATGCTAGTAAATTGTAAGAGAACCCCAATGGTTTGGGCACTCTTTCGGCGACGACATTTTTCTGACCCTGATCGTGTTGAATCAGGAATAACGCGGAAGAATCCGCGCCCCAACTTCAAGTCATTTGTGCATGTACCAAGTACTTATGAAGCTTAAGGGCAATTTTATCAATTATTAAAAAAAAGTCAATTATTATTATTATATAACACCATTTACTAGTTTCATTTTGTAATAAAAATAATTTCAAAGGTTTTATAGCAGGCGGCCAAATATCCTAACCAACATTCAGGTTCGCTTTACCACCCAACCTACAAGTTTTACAGCTAGTAATTTTATTGGCAATCTAAGAGAAAGGCTAGAATTGAACCAAGCCCTTTTCCATTCCATCATGAGGTATATTGTACTAGTATTATATTAGAAAGTAGCTAAGCTTGGAAATCTTATACCAATCTTGAGGTCCAAGCTAAGGGCGAAAATAGCTTGCGCGTTGTTCAGTCTTTTGCAGGCCCGATTACTAGGGCACGAGCACAGTTTTTTTATGATGCAGGAAAGTCCGACTGGATAGCATGAGGTATCCAGGACTGGTCACCCTGGGGCTGCGGTCGGGCTATGACTACCGGCTAAAAACCTGCGACTTCCGTCTGGACGCACGAAGCTGGGTCACCAGGAGCTTGCGCATTCTGTGCAGCGCTGAAGACGTCCCGAGAGGAAGGGGTCCCTTTCTAGTTGTACCTCATAAGATGGTGTGCAGAAATCGCATGTGCCATTTTGAGCCCTGGACTGAAGGTGGGTTCATAAGGAGACGACCCCAGGCCACCCGACTGTACATGTGTGCGTTAAAACAAGTTGTTGCTCGCGGCTTCGCTTGCTTAGCCCTTGGGAACAATACTGTAAATTAGAATCTAAGATAATAAATAGTATCGTATATAATTTTTTTTAACTTGACTTGAAGATACTTGACTTGCTCCTACGTTTTCGTTACGTCCTTTCTTTAAGTTTTTATCTAATAGAATAGAATAGTATATAATAATAGATATAATAGAATAAAATAGTTTTTATATAATGATATATATCATTTTTTATATGTTTCCTACAATGACACGCGTCAAATTATGAGTAGTTGTTCTTAAGAAAAATGCTTATTCGAGACGACATATAAACACTCAAATATCAACGATAATATACAACAATAAATATTGTATTAGTCTTTAACAATGAAATGCATTCATTGCAAGTATTAAAACTCACTGTTCCGATTACAAATGGGTCATAGGATCAAGATCATTCGTTTAGTACTTTTGGAATGCATTCGCAGGACATGAGCAGCTTAAGCTCAAACTATGGCAATGGCCTTTTATTTAACCTACTCTATATTTAGGGTAGGAAGATATTATGTATTATGGGGTCATTACAGAGTTCTATATGTGCTAAGGGGTAAGCCAAGTTTCAAACTATGATCGCTCGCGCTATACAAAATGCTTAAATATGGAGAATATCACGTGACACATAGCCGTCGTTTGGATAGTTTGTGGGTAGGGAGACTTGACGAGCTAACTTCGTTCTTTCAAGCTTTATTTAACGTCAACAAGAACAAGTAACTGTCAATGTTGAAGAATAAATATTATCGTTATATCACGTGACGCTCCATACAGTTACGCCTTTTCCATAGCTGATCGTGGCGTGGTTCATTGATTTGATTTGTTCTGTTCTGACATTTGCATCTATAGTAGTAATTTATTCTTGACATATCTATTATGTACACTGACATTATTGTTTTATCTTATATTAATGAAATTGATGTTAGGATGTAATTTTGATGTTTTAAATAATAACTATATAATAATAATACATTTGACATTAGATTTATTGCTTAATTCTTTTTTGAGATGTATTGTGTTCCGCTATTTATATAATTATAATTATATTTAATTAAATTATACTTCTCTGCTAGTGTATAATCAAAATAATATTATAAGTCAATAGACATTTGCACTAACGTTTCACACAGTTGCTTTAGAGAGTATTAAATACAGTGGATTTTTTCTTTATAAACCTACTTCCTAACAATATTTGTTTCATACTGGAGTGCAGTGTATAGTATTAATACAGATAAGTTCCTCTTATATCAAATCAACCAACGTCCGGAGCTCAAACTGTTCATTAAGAACATACAGCCCGAGTTAATCCTCGTTCGAGAGAAATTTTTAAAACCCCATCACACTGGGGGTCTCTCTATTCCTAAATATCTCTCGTACGTAATGATAGATTCGTACTCGTCCAACGAGGCGGTACTGCCATATACTACAAGAAAAGTATTCACTGTTCACCGATTCCCACGCCTCCACTCACCAACATGGAGGCCACTGTGTGTAGGCTAGCTATGACAGGTAACAGGACCATAATCATGGCCTCAGTCTATATACCTAGTGGGACACCGCCCCTTCGAAATGATTTCGAGGCCCTACTCGAACTGGGGTAATCCATCATTATGTTCGGCGATTTCAATTGCAAACCAACCCTCAGACCCTTCGCACATACAGGTGGTGGAAGACGAAGTCCTCCACAAGGACTCCTGTCCAGTAACCGCTGACCCCATTACAGTTTCTAACGATGAGATTCTTTTCCTCATCAGAAGACAGAAATCTAAGAAGGCCCCGGGTGCGGACGGAATTTCCAACCATGCACTTAAGCAGCTGCCTCGGCAGTTAGTTAAAGTTCCAGCTAAGCGCCGTCAGCGCTAAGCTACAAAGTCCGATGAAATTTAAAAGGCCCATAGGGTCATAAATAAACTGTCCATTAAAAAAAAAGTTACTCTTATATTTAGGTACACTAAAATGTATATTGAGTGCCCTTCACGAAGGCGCGCCCCACTACTTTACATGTGAATGTAAAGTCGCTAAGAAATGTCGCTCAGTAGGACACTACTGAGCGACATTTCGTGTGCCATGCCGACATGATTGCCAACAAATAGAATAAGGGTAATTTTAAATCTCGATCAAATCGCATTTGTTTCGCAACAAATATTTCTTAAAAATATTAATACTTAACTGGGTTGAAAGATATATTATTTTTATCAAACATTATACTTGTCAACTTTCATCTAGACGTCTAGAACGGCCACAAATCTAACCTACTTTCAAATTGTCTGTACCAACTTATGATTCCGTTAACAATGCATGCATGGAACACAGCGCCGCTCTTTACCGAAAATGTAAGATGGTCGAATATGCTACATATTTGTCAAACAAAAACTTTCTTCTGTCAAGAGCTACTGACACAGGGTATCTGTCATTTAATAAATCAAGATGAAAGTTGGGATTGCAATCCGATTTTTTAACCGTGGAATTTAACATGAATTTAGAGATTTTGTGACTAAATCATGATAAGGAATCTTCCTCATCATAATCATCAAATTACCTCGATAGATGGCGCTAAGAAAAGCGGGTCCGAATATACAGTATTAAATAGGCAGGCCGAAAGGAAGATGAGTTTCGCACTCTCTTCCCTAACCGGGTGTCGCTCCGATGAAGGCTGCGTAGCATTTCCATGCCACAGCCATAAAGGTGTTTTTTAGTGGGTAGCCATTCTGGTGAGTCCCACATCACCCCGCAGATCGGCTGTGGAGGGATGCATGGCGCATCTTCTACCTCCCTCCCGTGGACGGTGCTACTTAGGCGGGCCACAAAAAAAAGGAAAATTAAAGTTTTGTACAATACCACAACATGCCTATTCGGTGCTCAAATAATTAAATAAATGTAAAAATAATACTAAACAAATATTGACGACGGACCAGGCTGTTCGGCATAGTTCTTTGCCTTTCTTATTTGATTTTCTGGCGCCACCTAGCATGTAATTTATTTACTATTTGGCCGAGCTGTAACAAATTCCCTTACTAACTGAATATTTTATATTTTTGTTTCAGGTATGAATATGGAAGGTTATGTTTTGAATATATTGTTGAAGATATTTATTTTGTAAGTACCGGTATTTTGATATCATTAATTATGTATAGAAATTTGTAAAGATTTCAAATTTCTTTGACGCAGTTTCCGTCTGTTAACGTTGTATCTTATATATATTTGAAATAAAGGAATTGAACACATTCTTCTTGTGAAAAATTAATTATTTTTAAAAAATTCATTGCGGTGGGTTGCTATGGACAAAGTAAGTTCCAGCCGAGTTTCACGCACTATCTTTTCAATGTCATTTTGACGTTTATTCAAAACACTGTAAGATTACGATAAGGGGGTTATGATTAAATTTTTCACATTGAACCAACAGTTTTAATCTCACATCTAGGTCATCTTTTCTTCTCGTAATTGCCTAAAATTAGCCAAGTGACCTTTATGTCATAGCCAAATAGGTTTATTATTGAATGATATCATGCGACATATCAATTACATTTAAAGTGTGGGGAGTTGACTGTGGCTTTGCCTATAGTTTGAATTATAAAAAATATTATGTTTTGAAATAGGTGTTTGGTGTACTTTAATAAATAATTTTTAATACAAAATGTTTATTTCTTTACGGAGTTAAATGGTTTGTGCTATACAAGGTTGTGAATTACAAGGTATGATAAAATTTAATTTGAACGTCAAAATAAAATCGAACGTCGGGTTACAAGTGTAGTAAGTGCTCCAGAATTATCCAGGTAAATTTTCATTGCATTTTTTTTATTAGACAATGTATAAATTTTGAAAAAGCTGTTACAGTTTGATTATTAAAACAAGTTCTTAAATGAACTTAATTGAGTGCTGCTTGGAGTTTCGCTTACAATTATCTTCGTAGATAATCAATTGATATTTCTATTATAATTAAAAAGGTTAACCTTTCAATTATTGGTTCTACCCTTCGCTTCATTAAACAATAATTGGCTAGCTCCGGTCACTGACTGACTGCAGATAGTCTGCTTGAGTAATTTCATTACTTATTATTATTAATCGATGTATCACCTGCTACGTCTATATTTTTACCCAACACGTAATAAAACAGACTTGTGGCAAGGAAAAAAAATCTATGATGAAAACTGATGTTTGTTCACCATTCATGGACGTTCTAGTGTTTATTTGGATTGAATGTTCCGAATAAAACATCGATCCAATGTTCACATAACATTCAGCAAACATGACACAACATAAATCAACAAACGAAACCGACTCTAAATAATTAATAATTTAATGCACCAAAGTAAACTTCCTAGTAAAACAGACGGTGACCTCAGCAATTAACTCTTTTTAAACGCCCTCTGTAACTAATATGTAACTATCAATTAGACCAAGTCGAATAATTGAAATGTCCTCATTCGCTGCTTCAGTTTGTTTCACACGACATAAGATATACCTACTTTGGTAATTGGGGAATCATTGCAGTCACCCGCACGAATAGCTATGTAAAAACGCGCGTGGATATTGCATACCTTTTAGTTGATAATAACTTTATTAACAAAAATATCTTGGTAAAAATTTTTGGATAAAAGTTAGTATATGTTCGGCGGGCTTATTACGGTTCTTGCGAATCGGTAACAAAAATACTTGCTCTTCTATCGGTAATTTTAAAATAACCGGTTTACGTAACAGCGGAATCAGTGCGATAGCACACAAATTGTAAGTAATATCAAGTTTTTGTGACGTTCACGCGATGATCGTGCGATCGTCGCTGATCGTTTTTCTTACGTAATACCGCAGTGAGTGTTTCTGAATCCGCTTGACAAATTTCACTCGAATCCCTTCAGCCGTTTTTGTGCGATTGATTAACAATGACACATTCAATTGGGTAATAACAAGAAATTTTTAAAACTTGCTATTGAATTGAGATTTTTTTGTGATAATTAAATTCTTACTATAAGTTACAATCAAAACTCATCCGTAAACTTAGTAATGATTATCTGTGTTAATCGCCTAAGGAGCCAGACAGGAAATGCTCTGAGAACGGAAGCGGTCCCGGGGCCCCTTGAGAAGGAAGGATTTATCCAGTTGCAGGTCTGTCTAATTTGTCGCATAGGCAGCTATAGCTGTAATAATTTTTATTAGCGGCGTGGTTTCATCCCCATAATGCTTATGCCATGTTATTTTCAGGATAGTATGTAGCCTGTGCTATTTCAGTATATTATTAAATTAATTTATGTAGTAATCTTGATCGTAGAGTTTCTTCATTAAGATCTCGTCTGGGATGGTATTACTGTCCGTCCTGTTTCCACCGGCAATCCAATATATTAATTGTGTTACGGTTAAAGGGAATGAACAACCAGTGGTAGCGTCACGTGACGGGTCGCTCGCTTCCCTCTGATATGGTTAAGGGGGGCGATGGCTGGATCCCGCGTTAACTCGTGAACGGGTGCCGTTTGAGGGTGTTCGTCGTTTGGATACTTGGGGGGAGGGGACTTGCCGAGCTAACAGATGCAGATAAGAATAATTTTGTATAGACACAAAGAGACTCTGTCAATTTAAGTAGAAAAAAATATACCCGTGAAGTTCCTTGCCAGTTCTTCTTCACGAAGGTTTTTTCGAACTGGTGGTAGAGTCATGTTTTATTTGACTTGACGTCAATAAGAACAAGTAATTGTTGTTGTAATTGAACAAGAAATAATTATTTGAATTTAAAATATTGGAAGGCTACGGTCGGCAACGTATCATTAGTTGATATAATAATAACAATCAATATTAGTGAATAAAAATCTACGAGTAACGATGTCCATGCCCGCGGATATATTCAGGCGGGTCGCGTTCTCGATTGCTGGCTATGAATCGTTCCAGAGTTTTGCGACTACAAACAAACAAACTCATGTTTCCTTTTAATAATAATATAAAAGTATAGATAAATTTGAATAGCTTTTTATTCTAAGTTTCTTAGTTAGTTTTATTAATACAAACCCCCAAACAAACACACCAACTGTATGGCCCCAAAGTAAGCAGAGCTTGTGTTATGGATGACCATACAGCGAACTGGGGGGGAACCTAACATAAACATAAATTTATAAATACAAACAACCATGATCCGAGAACAAACATCTGTGTTCATCACACAAATGAATGCCCCGGGAAGGGCTCGAACTTTGGACCTTCGGCGTATGAGGCAAGGCTACTTACCACTACACTACTCGGTCGTCAATCAAATCAAATTTTTACAATAGACAAGTGGCATTCTACGATGGAATAGAAAAGTGAATAGAAAGCTGACTGCATGAAATTGGCATAAGCATACGAAACTTTCAAACAATGGCAGGTGAGCTGGCAAGTAATTTAAACACTACATTATTCATATTACTTTAACTACACAAGCTTTTAAAATTGACACTTAGCCAAGTTAAAAATCAGCTAATTAATATTTCATTAACTTATACAATAAAGTCGTTAAACCTGCACAATTGAATTGAATTTAAAGTTTAACCTTAATCGTTTAAAGGTGACAAGTTACGCAGATCTGAGCTAGCCTGTTAGTTAAAATGTCCCGCCGTCACTTTCTGTTTCTATTGAACTGATAGAGACATGAAACAATATAAAGCCTACTGCTAGCTAACTCAGAGCGAAGCAAATTGGCAATTTGTACAGGGTGTATCAAAAATGTCGGTTAAACATGAAATCGTTGCTTATACGGAACAACTTTCCCTAAAAAACATAGTGTCCAAAATGCTTAAAAAAACGCAGTTATAAATATCCGCCAGTCAACATCTTTCCAGTCAGTTATTTAGAAAAAGTGTAAGAAACTTTCACCTGTTTCAGACTTAACTGTACTTTTTTACACCCTGTATATACATACTTACAGACTTTCCTCTTCCGTCTTCGAAATAACATCACGTAGATTAATTAAACGTACATGTAGACAATACGGGATTATATTAAAATGGATATATTATTCATCTTCGTCTTTATGCAGCGAGTGTGCTCAAACAAGCGATAAGGGTGTACACAAGAGGGAGAAATGTGTTCGGTTGGCGCTTTGTCTTTAAGGCATTTTAACTGTAATTATATAATAAAGTGAAGTAGTTTGTTTACCTTTAATTAATGAACTTTGGTAGTACCAAACCGCTTCTACTGATCCTTTTACCATAATAAAGCTAGAATATGTTTTTAAAAGTGCTAAAGACTATTATAGTTGAGGCTTTCAAAACGCATGAAATATGTATTATAACTAGCTTTAATAAATGCGGTATAGTTTCTTTATTTCGTTATTGAGAGATTAAAAAACAGCTAAGTAGATCATTATTTTTAAAGTAAGTTATCATAATACATAGTAAATTAGTTTAAAACCGTCAGTTTCGGAAAAAAAAGCCAAGAACTCCACCGTCGCAATTACCTGTCGAAGATTTTGTATCTTGCTACTTTTTGTAAAATAAAATGATAATGAATAGTCAATTGCGTGTCGCCACTTTCAACATGACAATATAATTAAGGCGTTGTATGTTCTCTGCAGTTATTATTCCTTGCATATTTTCCTGATATTACTTTGTAAATAAATTTCTTAGTGATAAATATATCAACTGTGGTAGGCGATAGGAACCCCTCCAATTACCCTCCCGTATATTTTCACTAAAGAAAATTCGACAAGAACCCTCGGAAGACGTAATTTCATACTCAAGGACGACATTTTCCTCTTAAACGCGATAATCCACCATTTATTTACTTTTGAATATGAATAAGAAAGATTAGAAAGTTTTTTAAGGAGATGGGAGATATTTTGAGCGTGTGGGAGTAGGGTAGCGAAATCAATTTGTCATACTTGACAAGTTTTCTTTGTTGATGATGGATTGCGATTGTTTTTTGGATATTCAATTCTAATGAAAATTTAAATTTATTGCTTCATAGTACGATAAAAAAGGTGTTACACATTAATATACTTCCACGTACAACAGTATGCAATAGGTATTATAAAAAGGTAAATAACTAAATCTATTAATATTGCTTTTGATAACTATAGTGTCATTATTAATGTTCACCCCACCACTAATACATTTTATTATTTATATTACTATTATGCAATTATTACAATTAAATATTCCATTATACAATTGAGGCCATGAGAGCCAGAGTCATGAGAGCCACTCTTTGTCAATATATCACTAGTCATTTAAACTATGTTGTGGAAAATATGGACCATAAATATTTTGTCAGTGGTCATTCTTATTTGGCGTGTGATCAGAACTTTGATAGAAAAAAAGAAAAAATATTTTAAGAATATTTTTAGACCTGATGATGGGATTGAAGTTATAGAGGCTGCAAGAAAGAAAAATCCCTTTAAAATTATAAAAATGACCAAAGAAGATTTCTATTCAACTAAAAAACTGGAAAATGATATTACCAATCGAAAAGTCACTGCAGAAAAATCATAAGTAAAGTGGCTAAGTATTCGGTGGCTTCTTTATCACAAAAACCACCCATTCACCATATTTTTTAAATATTCAAATAATGCAGAGGGTATAAATATAATGCTGTTTGAAAATGTGGACTTGAAGAAAAGAAGTTCTATTGCTTTAGCTAATTTACAGCTTGATCTTTTGTATCCAGTGGGAAAACAAATAAGTGTTGAGAAAAAAAAAGGATTTGGTGGAACTTCTCCAATACATTCCCCCGGTGCATCATGACTATTATACTAATATTAAGGACAATGCTTCAGTAAGGAATGATTTGCATGTGGAAGATGAAGAAATAGATAGCGATTGATGCATGAAAGGAAGGTTTATTAATGTATGGATACTTTTATTATAATAAATACTTTGGACTTACTGCTTTTTTTTTCAATAAATCTTAAAACCCAGATGCTAAAGTGGCCTATCTCACAAAAAAAATATATAATGGTGCCTAGGGTTCATATGATTCCTAAAAGATAAAGAATATTACATACTAAGAGATTTGAGCACCAAAGAATAAATAAATATATTAAATTTCTAAAGTTACAATTTTTTTTAATCTGGGCTTGTGTTTCTTCCCTACTACTGAAAACGATTGTTTAAGTAATTAGGCCACTCTGGCTCTCGTGGCCTCAATTGTTACAATAAAAAAAATTCTACCACTTATTTTTGTCAAAATATTCATTAAATGAATAAAAACATTTTTCACTTAACCTATTACTAAATGAATAGCTAAATTTAATTTGAGTCAACGATTTAATCAATTTAATTCAATAAATTAAAAACAGTCGTACCACTGCTTGTTATAGAGTTCTAGACGTGGTTAATTTTTTTCCTGCTGCTGTTTCTTTGTACATTGTTAATAATAGGATTATCTGTATTTAACAAAAAAAAAAAATTATTATCCCCGATTTCATGGGCACTTCTCTCAAGTAAGATGGAACCCAAACGCTGCTCAAATTTAAATGAATTTACGTCGCGATCTTCCATTCCATTGGTTACTTATGGCATGCTTAATTTGTAGATTTAACAGGTTATAGATATATATGTAAAGTAATAATTCGTAAAGTAAAATCTATACTTTGGAGGGTATTCAATGAATTCTTGACGCCTCTAATTGCTATTAGTGTAATATTAATATAGCCTCATAGTTTCATTTGTGTCAATTCCAAATTCAATAATGAGTATGTCTTTCAAACGACAAGGCCGTACAAATAACTTATACAAATTAGTTCAAAACATCCTCGCTTCTTGTTTGTGTTGTGTTGTTGTGACTGTATCGTTTCTCATGATACGTGTAGTGTACTTGTAGTGTGTCGGATGTTCAGTGGTAAATAGTTTGATGTACATAACTTGTAAATAAACTAGAGTATTTTGGCGTATTTGTTCGTGTAGTCTAAACATGTTAATGGCGGTCTCTGTTGTATGTTTCAGGGGAATAATCTTTTGTAATCTTATCAGTACTTCCAGATTTTGGTCATTTTGAAATGTGCAAAATATAATTTAGGGTTGCATTTTACTTAATCTTAATTACTATCTGATTTATCTACTAATTCGATTTAAGTTAATAAATACTTATTCGATATCTGATCAAGCAAGGCATAGTGAACGTTATCCGGGAAGACGCGCCCCTCTACTTTTTTATACATCGTAGTGTGCGAGTAAAGAAAAACAAAGAAGTGGGGCGCGGCGTGGGTCCCCCGGAAGCAAAGCCCGTTCAGCCGACGCCTACTCCGGCTCTGTCTTGGAGGCAGCGTCCGGCCGTCCCGCCTGCACCTTCCCGACCCATCCCAGCTCCCGTAGCTCCCGTAGGGCCGCGTCCCGCTCCGTCTTCTGCACCTCAGTCGTCGTTGGCTGAGGACATGAAGACCGTATTCGACGTCATCCAAAACGTAGACATTAATGAAATTTCCATACTCGCACGCAAACTGCGAGCCGCCCGCTCTCCTCAAGAGCGTTTATTCGCGTTAGCCGAGCATCACTCGCTCCTAAGTTCGTTGTAAATTCTTTCTTTATTTTTGTATAAATTCGTAAATAAGTAAATTATAATGTCTAGACCCGCGAATCCCGCGTCCTGTCGTATCAAACCCAAGGGCTTATCCCTAATATCTTTTAACGTTCGTAGCCTAAGCACCAACCTTCCCGAGCTCAAACTGTTCCTTCAGAACAACGACCCAGATCTTTTACTTCTCCAGGAGACATGGCTCACTCCTAATCGCTCCAGGGGATTCGCTATTCCTAAATACGCGTTTACACGTAACGATAGGCCTAACTGCGACGGTTTCGGCGGCACTGCTATCTACTACAAAAGAGGATTCCATTGCTGTCCTCTCCCTACCCCTCCTCTCCTCAACATGGAAGCCACCGTATGTAGATTGGCTATGACTGGTCATCCGACCATCATCATAGCTTCAGTCTACCTACCCTCTGGCACCAAACCTATCCGCAGCGACTTTGAGACCATTCTCGCCCTCGGCCGTTCAGTCATTATGTTCGGAGACTTTAACTCCAAACATACAGACTGGACGTGCCTATCAACCAACCAAAGCGGTATAGCTCTCCTCGACATCACCAACTTACTCGACTTAGACGTCGTCTCCCCTATCACTCCCACTCACTATCCCGACAACCCGAACCACTCTCCGGACATCCTCGACTTTGCAATCGTCAAGCATATCAACCTCGACCTCAGGTCTATCGAACCGCTCGATGACCTAGGTTCTGACCACCGCCCCGTCTCCCTCGTGCTAGGACCGCCTAACGTTAACGTCACTTCTCCTAAGACCTTTACCGACTGGAAAGGTTTTAAAAATACAATAGTTTCTGCCTTAGAGGCCCCAAACTCTCCGCTCGCGATCTCGCCCGATCAATTAGATAGCCCGGATAAAATAGATTCGTTAGTAAATTCTCTCACTGATGCTATCAACTCAGCCATCAGTGTAAACGAAAAGGTTGCTAAGAAAGGCAAACCCACGCTTCCCTTAGCCATTAGCAATCTTATTAAAGCTAAGAACGCGGCTCTCCGGAGAGCCAAGAAATATCCCACGCCCGCCTATAGAACAGCTGCGAATCAGCTACAACGCAAAGTTAGATCTCGCCTCGCGGAACTCCGAGACGCCCAGATGAACGATCTCATGGCGAATATCTCCCCGTCCCACCAAGCGTATTATCGAATGGCCCGAGCCTTACGCGTAGACGCCGCCTCTCACGTCCCTCCTCTCACTCGTCCCGATGGCTCTATCGCCTTCGAAGACGAAGAGAAAGCCGAATGCTTCGCTGACAGCGTTGCGTCTCAATGCTCGCCCAGCACACAACCCGCGAATCCCACTCACATCAAAGCGGTAGAGGATGAAGTTCTCCGTAGAAACTCTCTCCCCATCACCGCCGACCCCGTCACAGTCTCTAATGATGAAATCTCGCTTCTCATCAAAAGTCAAAAGTCCAGAAAGGCTCCGGGTGCGGATGGTATTTCCAACCACGCACTTAAGCACCTGCCTCAACAGGTGCTTACCTTGTTAGCTATCATTTTCAATGCCTGCTTCGACCTTAGCTACTTTCCAAAAGCTTGGAAAGAAGCGACAGTCATAGGCATACCCAAGCCGGGTAAACCTCTTAATATCCCGGCTAATCACAGACCCATCAGCCTCCTCAAGGCAATGTCTAAACTTCTCGAGAGAGTCATACTCTCTCGAATGCGGAACCATCTGTTTCCAACGGACGGCGATCCTCTCATAATTCCCCACCAGTTCGGCTTTCGCGCTAAGCACTCCTGCCCTCAGCAAGTCCATCGAATCGTCGAGTACATACTCGACGGCTTCTATCCGAAACGAAAGAAAACGATCGCAGTTTTCTTTGACGTAGCCAAGGCTTTCGACAAAGTCTGGCACAGCGGTCTCGTTTATAAACTCTATAAAATAGGCTTACCGGCTCGCCTAGTTAGGATAATCGCGTCGTTTCTCAAAGACCGCACGTTTCGTTTCAAACATGAAGGCACGCTCTCCGCGCCTCGTCCCATAAAGGCTGGAGTCCCTCAAGGCTCAGTCCTCGCCCCTTTTTTGTATTCCGTATACACTAACGACATTCCCATTCCATCGAAAGTCGTCGAACTCGCTCTCTTTGCCGACGACACCGCCCTTTACACCAAAGGCCGCAGAGCCTCGGGTCTCGTCACCAGACTTCAAAAGGCTGTAAACACCCTCGGTGCTTGGTTCAAAAAATGGCGTATCGATGTGAACCCAGAGAAGAGCGCTTCGGTTTACTTCGACTACAGACGCAGTCGTATCCCCGACAATCTCCAATTGAGAATGCAAGGCACTCCCATCCCCTGGAAGCGCAGTACTAAATATTTAGGCGTCATCTTAGACCAGACGCTTTCTTTCAACCCTCACGTGGATAGAGTAACGAAACTTGCACGTTTTTACCTAGGCCGGCTTTACAGTATGTTAGGTAGAAAAAGTAAAATGTCCTTCAGAAATAAACGTACGCTTTACAAGGTCTGCGTTAGACCAGTCATGTCATATGCTTTGCCAGTCTTTGCCCACGCCAAACCCTCCGTCCTGCACAAGCTGCAGGTGGTTCAAAACCTCTTCTGTCGCAGGGCCACAAACGCACCTTGGTACGTGCGCAATGCGGACCTGCACAGAGATCTTGAACTACCTACAGTTCAACAGTACCTAAAAACACTCTCAGAATCGTTCTTCAAACGCGCCGAATCCCATCCCAATCCACTAGTTCGAAATTCAGTCTCTTATACTGCTCCTGTCTTAGATTCGGTATACAAAGTCGCTAGACCGAGAAACGCGCACACAAGCGAACGTACGCAATTAACTTTAGATCTCGAGGCCCTTCAGGCCGCAAATTCTAATTCTAACGTAAATTCTAATTCTAACGTAAATCTGAATTAATGCAAATTTAATTTTATTGACAATTTTTAATGTTTATTATTTACTTTTCATTTGTTTTGAGCACCTTCAGTGCTATGTAAAACCCAGCGGGTGACCCCTTAAGGGCCCCGCTAGCGCGGCCTCTTTCTCCAATTGGCCGTCGCTCAGATGAAGGCTGAGTGGCAAAAATGCACGAGCCGACAGGGGGTTTTTAGTGGGTATGGTTCTGGTAGGCGTCGGGACGAGTCCCACATAACTTTGGAATCGCGCCAGAGTATGCGTCAGAGCATTTTATCCTCCTGCCCTTCCCGCGGAGGGACACAAAAAAAAAAAAAAAAGCGCGGCGTCGTGGAGAACACTGACTACAGCGCTTGCTCATACGCCGGCTGTAAAAAAAACTAGTTAAATAAACAAGGTAAACTATTTATGCAAAACAAAGTTCCCTGTACCTTCGCATTACAGAACACAGTCTTTCTTAACTCAAACATGGAGCCGTGCTCCTGCAGGAAATTGTATTCCCAAGTTTCGCGGGCACTTTCAGAAAGTTTCAGATAGTTAAGTATTAGTAATGCTGTTTGTTCGAAGAGGTACATGTATTTGTTTATTGAATCTGCGGTTCGGTTTATGGAAATATTTTGTGGTTAATTTTGAATTTGGCACTGGCAGAGTTCAAATAAGAGAGATCTTGTACTCTTAAAATGCACTCCCCTCCAAATTTCTAAAACTCCTACATGCAAAATAGTTAATTGATGCACACGCAAGGACACGTCAGTATCATTGGTTCTGCAAACAACATTTGAGAAACCGGATAAATCTGCCAATCAGCGCTCTGCGCTATACAATGCCCATACCTAGAATCTTGTGACTAGTTGGCGGATAAGGGCGGACCAGTTCGAGTTTACAACAAAATCGCTACACGCACTCTAGTAAACGATGTACTAATTATTTATTATCACTCATTTAATTGATCAAAAAAGTCTACCTTCCCGCCTAGCTATTACGGACTCTAATTTTAATACAAGTGCTTCCACTGAAGAAGAGTGAACAGAACGAACTGAGAGAGTTAGAAGTGTTGAGAATCGAGAACACGAGAAGAAGACGAGATCGAAAAGATGAGCGGGTTACAAGTAGACTGCGCGCGGAGCCCGCTCGATTAACAAGTAACGCTACTTTTCATACATGCGTTATATTTTTTGCAGCCAAAAGTTTTGAGATTGAGACTAAGTAAATACTGTACTGTTAATTTATCAGTTAATAAATTCTTTTGATACAAAATAAATAGTTGAGTTCATTCCAGGCCCTCAATATGCTTTTGATTTCAGTACTTCACGCAAAAAATGACTATGCCTTAATTTTTATAACATTTTATAATAATTACTAAAATGAAAGTCAGAACCAAATTATGTATATAAATATATAAAAGACATAAAAGCAAATCAAGGAATATGCAACTGCGTGCATCTTTACCGATACAGACAAGGTTCTCGAACCATAGGTTAATCATTATGCAAAAAGAAATACTTGAGGTAGGTAATCTTTATGATTTAAAATAGATGACATAGATATTCAGTTGAATAAATTACTTGAAAAACGTCGAAATCGTAACATATTAAATAATATCACAAAAAATATATTAATGTCAGCTTTATAGTCAAATATTTTATTTTATTTAATTTGTGGTGCAATATAATTATAAGTTTACTCTAATGATGGCTATTTTAACACTAAAAACAAAAAAAAACAAATTAGTATTTAGCTCATGTGACTATAAAATATGGTATTAACCTTATTGATTATTATAATAAAAATAATTATAACTGTATATTTTACTGAAACATAAGTGGCCGACGGTACGAACACTTTGAACTCAACCCTTTACCTCCGTAGAAATTCTCACGAATCTTTTTCCTGCTCGCGCCTCCTCGCTGCCAGGGCAACACCAACACAGCCTTTTGTAAACCATTTTCTTTGTGGAATGCGATGGCCTATTGTTACTTCTAGACATGTGTAACACGATAACTTGTTTAATTACGTTTGAGAATGTTACATGTTATAAACATTATGGTAGAAACATTGCCAATTTTTGAATGTAAAAATCCGATAATATGTCACGTAAAACTGTTTGTTGATTAAATAGCAAAACGCTTTTGCTAAGCTCTGAACTTCTATAAATCAATTAATTAATGAACACAATTATAAATAGTGAAACTCTTATAACGTAAGCTGTAACAGTAAGCTTAATACGTATAATATACTACTTAATAATATAAAATATTACCAATAAAATTGTCAGTAGTACTTAGCAAGCTAACAGCATATAATTCTAAGTGTAATCCTTCTTATTTCTGCGAAATACACTTGAGAATGAAATGTTCCGAGCACGTCTTGTAGATGCGCGTGCACGTTAGTTACCACACGATAATTTTTAATACCGTCTGAAGATTTCCTTAAAAATATTTATAACTTTTACTAGCTTTCACCAGAAGCTTTTCAAAACAAGGAAAAAATTGCCACCTATTAAACCTTTTTCCAAAGGGTTTTGATTTAAAATGAATCGGTCAAGTGTTAATATTAATATTGACTGTTTAGTTAAAATAATAGAGCTGCTTAAACCTTTTTTTTTTTAAGCTGAAATCGTTTGTTTTGTAGCATAATTAATTATTGTTAATTTGCTAATGCGTATTTATAGTGCGTATTTAGCTGCCCGCAAATCAGAGCTTGCAAGTGTTTTTTTATATGGAAGTGTAATTTAGTTAATATATTAGTCGCCATATCATCGTTTATAGTAACTCGCTTATGATTTTAATGACTAGTTTAATATGTTCGCTATCTTAAACTAGCAGCCAAAATTTTATTTGAAGCTCGTGTAATATAATTATTGCCAGAATATTCATCCGCTGACAAGTTTGTTTTTTACTTGCAAATAGTTAGTCGCCCGTTAAGTGGATCGGCGCCTCGAAAATTATAAGCCTGTATATATTTACTGTAATCGAAATTTTCGGTACAGTTTTAACCAACATTTATGTTTTATTTTTCATTGGCGAGGCGAGGCGATGCGATGATTAAATGTCGGAAGTACAATGAAAACGCGCACCTAACGGATCGGTTCTAATAACCGTGTCAGTCTGTCTGTACCCGTGTATCTACTAACTGTTACGACAGTGACATTGGTATGTATGTGTGCGCTTCTCTGTGGCTTGTTTAACCGCAATTCTAAACGATGAAGTATATATTATGTAGTAGTATTGGGTTACCTATAAGAGTTTAGGTAAAAGAAAGGGTAAAGTTTTATCTTTCAATAAAAAAAAATATGTGAAGCTTACAAATTCTGTATTCATTTTTAACATTTTTAATTACTGACATGTTTAAAAGTTTGTTCGTACTAATTATAGCTTTTCATATTATACTTGTAAACTAGTGGGTCTACTTCATCTGCCGAAAGTCCCAGGTTTGATTTCTGGTCAGGGCAATTTATTCGTGTGATGAACACAGATGTATGCCCCAACCCTCTCGCAATTATCGGTAAATTAAACTCACTTTCACATGAATCATAATAAGTTTGAATAAAATAAACAAGAAATCTATAGATTTAAAATTATTCTACCACTTGATACAATTGATTCAGCTTAAAAATTTTATTACATATTACAATATGAATTAAAATTGATTTTGGGATTTATAATGAGATTGATTAAACGTTTCTTAAGAAAAAAAAAACGCAATTTCACTTAAAACGCCTAATATAATAAAAGTACGCTCTAACGCCGACGGTGTACTAACTTACAATGTAATATAATGTGGCTTACCCAAAAATTTGATACGGTTTATCAAAATATTAATGTTCAAGATAAATTGCATTATACGTTCCACTCAGCTATTCCGTAATTAAATTTTCCTGAACACGGTCTATGTGCGACCACAACGCAAATATTCACTGGCATAAATACATACTAGTCCTGCTCGTGGTTCTGTTCGCGTATTTGCATTTCTCAGGGTAAAATATATTTTGTTAAATTGAGACGAGTTTGACTATCAATAAATTGACGACCGAGAGTGGTTGTAGCCCATCTCATATGCCGGAGGTCCCAGGTTCAAGCCTGGCCGGGGCATTCATTTGTGTGATGAACACAGAGTTTTGTTCTCGGGTCATGGTTGTTTATATGTATGTTTATTCTGGGTTCCCCCCAGTTCGCTGCAGGTTATCCATAACACAAGCTATGCTTACTTTGGGGCCATACAATTGGTGTGTTTGTTTGGAAAAAAAAAATGAAAACAAGCTTTGTCACAGCCAGCAAACGAGCCCGAGGTCCACCTCATGGTAAATGGTATCGGTGTCCATAGACAAAATAAATCGTAGATGTTATTGATGAATTCAATTGATATTTCTTGACTACCGATTAATGATGCGTTGCTGGCCGTGGGTTTATGTTGGATCGGACCCAGACGAGAATCTAACAAAAGAATGTCTACTGTCACTAAAACCCCTGCCGTGGCTTCGGCAAGGCTGTCGTGAAGTAGCCATTTAAAAATCGGATGCTAAGATGTACGCAAGAGCATTGTTTTAATACTACAGGTTCCGCGGTTTCACCCACGTAGCTCCTCATGCCGTGAGAATTTCCTGATAAAGAATGTCCTTTGTCTCTCCTGAATAAACGACTATTTCGAGGGCCGAGTGGCGTAGTATTAGTTAGTAGCCCTGCCTCATACGCCGGAGGTCCCCGGTACGAGTCCTGGCCGACGCATTCATTTGTGTGAGGAACACATATGTTTGACGGGTCATGGCTGTTTATATTTATGAATGTATGTTTATTCCGGGTTCCCCCAGTTCGCTGTATGGTCATCCATTACACAAGCTCTGCTTACTTTACGGCCATACAGTTGGTGTGATTGGCTGGGGATTTGTTATTATTACTATTATCTAAAGATAGTTTGTTGTTTCCGATAGAACTAAGCAAATTTAATCAACAAAGTGATCACTTAAGTTTTCACTAGCCGATGCATTGGCTCTGAATGAGGTATCGATTTGGGAAGAGTACACATGTCGATTCCCAGCGGAGACTCAATGTAATTGGGTCTTGATTGAAACGTACTGATACTGTTAATGTACTGGAGCATGTTCTTTTTTGTCACTGGAAAAAATCGAAGAATGTTAAATAATAATGATAAAATAGAGATTATAATTATTATTTAAAAATCCCCAGGCAAATACACCAAGTAATGGCCCCAGAGTAAGCAAAGCTTGTGTTATGGATGACCACACAGCGAGCTGGGGGAACCCAGAATAAACACCAGGACTCGAACCTGGAACCTCCGGCGTATGAGGCGGTGCTAGTACCACTCACGCAACTCGGCTGTCAAGGATATTTATAAGTTACATTATGCGTAAGTATGTATAGAATGAATTGTGAGTGTCAGTGGCGCACTGGTTAGGATACTGACTACTCGATCTGATATGCAGGGTGCGATCCCATTTACTGTTAAATCTACTAATGAGTATTTATTTTTCTTTATTAACAATTATTACTAGGCAAACAAAAGAAAATTATAACAAACAATTAAAATTAATAAATTATCCGAAACATTTTCGACTGTTTAGAACATTGTGTATATTTTTATTAATGAAACCACTTGTATCTGCATGGACACACAAATAACCAGCTCCTACTTATTATCTAAATTCTCGTTCGTGTGTCCTCAATATATTAACCCGCCATTATATCGAATTTATCTACGTACATATATAAATTATTAACTTGCATAATAAATCCGCCATGAATAGATCTCTATAAATTACGTGAACAATGCTAACAGTCTCTAAACGGGAGTGTTTGGGAGACGTACGACTTACCGACTAAATGTTACTATGCAGAAGGCCGGGTTTATACGGGGTTATAATTATGATAATAATAATTAGTTTATTTTCTCCAAAAATCAAATACAAATCCTTTAAATGTTTAAGAAAAAAATTTACAGTAGCATCGATTATCAAATACAATATATAGTTAGTCAAGGAAACTGGTGCGTAAACTAGACCTAGGGTCGGTATTTCAGGACACTTATACACCTACTATAAGTTTATCATTTACATAGGCGGGAAAATGTACTTTTAAATGTAAGGAAGAGTTTCATTACATAAATATCTTTGTATTCAGATATCGTCTGTCATTTTCCGTGCGATATTAACCACGCTTATGAGGTTTTGTTCCTTATAAGGTAAATGAACGGCCAGGGTAATTACTGGAAAGGCAATTCCAGCCTAAGGCCATGGTCGGCAAAGCTAAATTATTTGATAATCAATAAATAAAATTATAATTAAACAATAACATCGACGATTAATTAAGTCTTTGGGCACGGGTGCTAGTTACCATAAGGTGGATCGCGTGCTGTTTGTTGGTGTTTCCCGGCAATGACAAACTTAAATTATTGAAATTAAATCTCCTATGATTTGAAAACATTTTATTTTTATGCATAAGTTTTGACTTGACTGAAAAAAATGTTGGCTATGAAAATATTAGTTAATGATAAATAAGTCATCTGACCACATGGACATAGATCGAGGATATCGTTATTATTGTAAGTATAGTTTTCGATTGAAGATTATAAGTAGTATAATAAAACAATTCAGATAGTTTAAATTTCCATTATTCGAATCATAATTTTTAGTACTGGTGAAAGATCTATAAAGATATTACCTTGAGGTGTCAGCTGATGAAACAATGTACCCATTTTTAAATACAGGCATTGATTAAAAAATATTTGAACATTATTAATGTCTCACAACAAGACATCCTCCGATCTCTACATTACGTAAACTTCTCGCAAGAAAATATCTACTTTATATCATCGGTGCCTTCTGTACCATGTCATTCTTGTGCCGCCTATAGGTATCATAAGTAGGGAGTCTCCTGGACCAAAATCAATGACTTCCGGGAACATTCCGGAAAGCATTACTGCATAAGAGTCATACCGGTAATGCGTTCTAGAGGTCCCTGGTTCGACGAGAAAACGGATATTTACTTGCTGCAGTTCGTGAATTATGGGCGTTTTTGATTAAAGTTAGAATTATTGTAAAGTTTGTTTTATTAAAGGAAAGTATTCCTGTATGGATTTGACCCTGTGCTTGGGATTCAAGTTTTGAGTTCTAGATTGACAACTTATTCGTAAATGCATATTAATAATTCCCAACTGACGAGACAAAGCTTGCTTAACTTTTGATCGGCTGAAGCGACATCCTTCAAATATAACTAACAGCAATCTCGATTCATTTAAGATTCGTACATTCGTAAGGGAGAAATGCCACAGACAGACGTTAAACTTATAACACCTCCCTTTTTAATTGGGGGTTAAAATATACAGACGGTTAATTTCAATTTTTCACTAATACAAATGCACAAACGTATTTAAGGGCGTTGTCCTGCCCTTTAGAGCTTGTAAATAATACGTAGGATCTAATAAGTGTGACTGGTAAAAAATATTTAAAATTTATTTCATCGCAGGTAAAAAAATATACATTTGATAAAAGTCTTTCGTTTTTGTTCATCTTCATCGACGTATAGTGTTAAATAAATCTTAACTAATTTCGGCTTCGGCTTTTGAAAGGTGTTATAGATAGGCCCAGAGGAAAACAGCCTCTTTGGTGGTTATAGGTTGGTTAGATAGTGGACGGCCTTGAATAGCTTGAGACCTAGTTAGTCCATTACTAGATTGTTTTAGGCATATCCAATTATCAATTCTAATCGTATTCCGAGTTACTATTTTCATACCATTGAAGAATTTTATATCCATTCATTCATAACTGCAGAGTGGCGTAGAGGTTCGAGTCCTGGTCGGTGTGGCAAATGTATGCCACATTTGTGTGATGAATACAGATATTTGTTCTCCGGTCATGGTTGTTTATAGTTACATATGTATGTTGATTCTTGGTTTTGATTGTGTGTTTGTCTGGGGGTTTATTAATTATTTATTTTAAAAACAACATAGAATGTACTTATACAGAACCAACTTACGCAGGCTAGGGCCCTTCGTCGTCCAAACCCTTAAAATACTCTCCATACTTCCGACAGCTCTCATACTAAAACTTTACGGTCCAGTAGATATTTATGACCTCCAAAAATGCAAATATAATGGTTATATGTATACATATACCCATACATATAACCAATACGCATACATGCGTACTTGTATGGGACATAAAAATGTTAATAAATTTATGAGCTTGGGTGTGTTGAGAGCTGAAGAGGTCCGTAGTTCCATATTTTGTAGGGTAGGACTAAGTTCTTATTTGTGTGTACTATTATTATAAAAAGAATAGTCTTATTTGATTACGTGTGGTCGATCAAAACAACGAAGTTAATGAGATCATACAACAGCTTCAATGTCATATCTTTGAAAGGGAAATTAGGTGAAATTCCCCATTCTTGTTTTTGCATATTATTTCATTAAAAAAAAAATCGGATAGCAATTTTAATCTTGTGTCACGTTTATGATAAAAGAGAGTTTTTTTTTCATATTGAAGTAAAAAAATGTTCATGGGTATCAACAAAATATCTTTCTGTATTTAAATAATTTGTATAAAAAAATTATAATTTGCTTTTAATTAAGACACAATGCTTACTTTACGTCAATATAATATGGCAAATAACAGCATATCGAATATCGCAAATATTTAAATACACATTGTAAACGTTTGTAAATAAAGCATAGCGACATTGCATAAAACATTTCCGATCTGGAATGATGTCATTTCCCGTTGCAGATGGAACGCGCTGTTGTTTGAGATAAATATTTAATAAATATATTTAAAAATAAATGTGAATATGTAACATTCACCAATTTAAATATCTGATGAAAAATGTTGATTTATTTTAATCAACATTCGCACCGCTTGTTTGTGTTCGATATAAATAAATAAATTCACAGACAATTACACCAACTGTATGGCTCCAAAGTAAGCAGAGCTTGTGTAATGGATAACCACAAAGTGAATTGGTTGGGAACCCCGAAAAAAAATGTATAAATATCAACAATCATGACCCGAGAACAAACATCCGTGTTCATCACACAAAGGAATGCCCGACCAGGACTTGAACCAGGAACTTCCGTGGAAAGAGGCAGGGCCCACTACGCCACTAGGCTGTCAACATTATATTAACGTACCACACATTTATTACGCACCCTATTATATATTCAAGTACACCACCACGTGTCACTCAATGACGGGATCAAACAAACCCGCAGGCTACCGCTAGTGTGTATTTACATTGACACAATACGAACACCCCTTATCACTTTTTTTTTTAATAAATTCGGGATTAAATCCTTTTTGCTGGGGGCAAAGGATTTCATTGGGACTTATTTGGATTTGCCATATGATTGGCTTCCTTTTTCTAGTTTTTTTTACAGTACATTGTGTTTATAAAACCTTGGTTAAGGCTAAATCATAGCGTGAGAAAGTCTCTTTACTTTAACCGCAAGATGCATGTAGAATGAAGGCCTCCTCTACACTACTTCTCTACACCGCTCAATACACCAGGCCTTTGGCTCATCATACCTCTTTTGCAGATGGCGGGACCCGAGAACTTGATTTTAATCTTAAATTCAGTACAGATCAAATTTGTTCAATTCACAATGGTATAATGCAAATTAGCCGTCATATAATTGTTTGCGTTTTCAAAAAACTGTGGAAACTACACTCATATAATAGTCACAATTAGACTACTAAAGTATAATAATGTAACATCGTTTTTAAAATAATATTGATCGGTATTTTTATAACCTATATTATTATGCATTCCTTTATAAAACATGCAAATATGTCACTACAACAAACATATCTAAATCTAAGACCCCATTTGATATCATGCTCCACTGACTAGGGTGACATCTGATTGCATCTCAGTGTTGGGACATTGTTGGGTCGTCCCCTAAAACGCGGGCTACCGTTAAATTATGACTACTTATATGTCGAACGTACTGAGCTGTAAGTAATTATTTGTGATTTATAGTTTTGTATGTAAATATGTTGTTGAGTGGACAGGAAGACAGTTTACGGTGCATGCTTTATTATTATAGTACCTTCAGTCCGACCAACTTGTCTGTTCAGTGGCAGAAAATGGAACTAATATATTAGTATATATTTATGCAACAAACCGCATTTTAAAACTTGAACGTAAAAGTGAGCGCCGCAGCTGAAGAGATAAGACATGGATAAGACTGACAGACAACGCACAGCCTGCGTTGCACCTAAAAACATAAAAATTTGAGCTTTTAGATTTTTTTTTTCTCATGACGTTTTTATATAACTATAATAATAAATAAATAAAATCTTGCGTTGTGGATGACCTTACAGTATACTGGGGGCGGGTCCAAGAACAAACATACATTTACAATATAAACAACCGTGACTCGAGAAAATTATTCTGAATTTATTACTCAAATGAATGCTCCGACCTGGAATCGAACTCTCTACACCATGCAGCCGTCATGAATTTGTATGTGCTACACTGGAGGTCCAGGAGAGGTTTCCACCGCGTAACTAATAATCTGGATTTGTATATTTGAATAAAAATATATGGTAATTTTTTTTAAATCGATTACTTATAAAAAAAAACTCATTGTCATAATTATACAATATGTCTAATGGAATAATGCGTCAGCGCTAAATTGTAATAATGAATATTAAAGTACATTGGCGTGAAAGATTTGCAAACCACAATATCGTAGGCTTCAATGAGAATTAAATAATACATAAATAAATAAATATTTCTAACAATCACACCACATTATCTAGTCCAAATTAAGCATCATTAAGAACTTGTGTATGGATAAAAAACGGATAAATAAACTTAAGAAATATTTACTTAAACAGACATAGATATTATTGTTCCAACCCCAACTCTTGTAGCTTGGAGACCGTCTGCTGTGCAGTATGAGGTCGCGCGTTGTCGTGCAGGAGCAGTGGAGCCGAACGATTGACCAAAGCTGGTTGGAGACGTGCGAGCTTCTACATCATTGTGTTCAGTTCTTCACAGTACACATCTGTAGTTAACTGTAGTTCTTGTAGTAATCTGTAGTTACATAAGATTTCGTTTAGGGCATTGTTTGGGTGCTGCACCAGGGTCCAACCAACTTGCTGAGCGCTTACGATTGTCAAACAGGATCCATTCGTCACAAGTAACAATGCGGTTCAGAACTCCTTCATTTGTATGCCTGCTGAGCAGTGCAAGGCACGTCTCCACGCGTACTTCGCGCTGGCGGTCATTGAGTTCGTGGGGTACCCATTTGTCAAGCTTTTTTTTTAACTTGCCAATTTGACGCAAATGGACCAATATTGTTTTGATGCTAACGTCGAAAGCTGCTGCTAATTCAGCCGTGGATTGAGTTTCATCAGCTTCCACAATTGCCTTTAATTCGTCATTGTCGACCAAAGTTTTCGGACGACCACGGGGTTCATTTTTCAGGTCAAAATTTCCAGAACGGAAGCGGGTAAACCAATAACGGGTGGTGCGTTCGTTTGTAGTGTTCGCTCCGTAAACGTCGTTGATGTTGCGTGCCGCTTGTGCCGCTTTGCTGCCACGACGGTACTCATTCTCCATAATTACTCGAATTTTTAACTTATCCATGGTGACGAAAAATGTTCGAATGCGTTGAAAACAAAACACTAACTATTAATTTGAAATGGCCAGTACGGCAAAACGGCAGTTTCATAGGTAAAGACCTATAATTTTTTTTATTTATAATATATATATTACATATATATATATATATATATATTACATATATATATATATATATATATATATATATATATATATATTCTGTTAATATATAAAACATTTACCTCATTTTGGGTAAGTGAAAAAAAAACGATTTAGTCAAATTTGGATGTGTATTACGACATTATCATTGAAAACTGAATAAAAAAACAGCATTATAATAACGTTCAAAACATCAATACTGTCTTAGCATTCTTATTAAGCAGGTTTTTTTTAAGTATAAAATATCAGTCTCGTTGCGGCATTCGTGCGAGTAAGTCGTGAGCACAGATACGCTCGTAGAACCGGTTTCGAATACTCTGCCCCGCGTGGTCGCACGGTCTGTGCGTACCGCGGTCGCGGGTGTTTTCCGTTAGTGCACTATGTCGGATTCAGATTGTGGTAGTGAATGCATTGAAAATGAAAACAGTAATATAGAAGATATTATACAAAGTAACAACGATATTTTACGGGAATATAATATGGAAGAGGAAGTAATAATATCTCAAGCTGAACAAGAATATTTACCTAAAGAGAGAATGAAAAGAAATCGAGAAGATGACAATGACTGGCAAGTGGTTCAAAGTAAAGAGAAAAAAGTTAAAAAGATCTGTGACAAAATTGAACTATACATCTCACACCCTGAAAAAATGCCGAAGCAATTTGCTCTAGCCAAATTATTTAAAGACCAGAATATTCAAGGAGTTACGAGGGTAAAATACATTAATCCGTATAGAATAAGAGTGGAATTTGAAGAAGAAAAATTTGCTGACAACCTGTTAAATTCCGATTACTTCCACGAAAAAGGATTTAGAATACAAAAAGCTTTAGAAGTCAACTATACTTACGGCATAATAAGAAATATTGAACTTAAGTTAACAAATGAACAGATAATAAACCAAATTTCATGTCCTAACCCAGCCCAATTATTGTCCGTACAACGATGTAAGCGCAGAGAAGGAGACAAGTGGGAAGAATGTGAGACAGTACGTTTGTGCTTTAAGGGCTCCCACAGACCTACATTTGTTAAGATTGATGATCTTATAGTTCACGTAGAAAAATACGTTCATTCTGTTTCGCAGTGTCGTCGATGCTGGAAACTTGGACACACAATGAAAAGGTGTCCATCGATTAAAATAGTTTGCCCAAAGTTTGCTGCACATCATGACAATTGTACTACCATGGACTTTAAATGCGTGAACTGTAAGGGCAAACACATGTCACTTTCAAAAACATGTCCAATGTATATCAAGGAACAAAGGCTACGATCTATTATGGCAGACTATAGTTGTACTTATAGGAAAGCCCTTATGATGTACGTTACCCCGGATAGTCCCAGCAGGCAAGTAGATGAAGTTGTACCTCATCTACCTAATTATATGCATTTAGCACAGAATAATCTTTTTACAACCCCAGAAAGGACAGATTACCCCAACCCAAATATTCACACGCCATCATATGCTGAAATAGTTAAATTACACTCAAATCAAGGTACAGAAACTATGCCGAGCACTTCTACAAACAAGATACCAAGAAAAAATTCAAAGAAGCAGAATAACAAACAGTCACACGAATGGGGAATACTTTCTTCCGAGTCAGACATGGAAACTGAGGCAGATGCTGGAGAGAATCCCAAAATTAACTCGCCTTCAACAAAAGAAAGGATAAGTTTTAGTGAATTATTAAAAAAATTAAAAAATGTTATATTTTTAAGTAAAATTAACTGGCAATCCAAAATGAATAAGGTGATAAAAACATGTATAGAATGGTTTATACTCTTAATCGTTGAAAATGTTTCTAGTTGGCCTATACTGCAGACTATAGTAGACTGTTTTCTAAAAATTAATAATGGATAAGGTATTTACTTTAAATATAGTACAATGGAATTGTCAGAGCCTATTACCTAAGATGTTATCATTAGAAAGTTTGCTTACCCAGGAACAGGTACATATAGCGGTTCTTAATGAAACTTGGCTAGTTAAGGATACCTTAGTTAAAATTAATAATTATAATATCTACCGTCAAGATAGAATTGATGGCTACGGTGGTATCGCTATTTTGACTCACAAATCTATTAAATCATGTTTGAAACCTACAGTTATAGGTAATAATGACATTCAAATTTTACAGGTTAAACTTTACAACTGTTCTTATTTAAAAAATATTGCTACTATTTACTGCCCTTCTACTGTCAATACAAATTTAAATGATTGGCTGGAAATATTTTCTACAGTAAAAGAAAATGCTCTTATTTTGGGAGATGTAAATGGGCACCACAGTAACTGGTCGTATAAAACGGACAGAAGGGGTAGCAATATTTTTGATGCATATTCCGAACATAATCTTATTTCATTAAATGACGGAAGTCCAACCCGCATTAGACTAGTAAATGGAGTCTTACAAAAATCATCACCGGATCTATCACTCGTAACGGCAGACATTGCTATACATTTTACTTGGAAAGTATTAAATGAGACCCTTGGCAGCGACCACTTCGTACTAAAAATATCATCCAATATATTTCCTATGAGACCAATTAGCCGCAGGAATATTAAAAAAGCTGACTGGACTTCATACACAAATTGTTTACAAGAATTATTTTCAAAATATCAATTTACAGATGATTTACAAATTGATTACAACAATTTCATTGATTTTATTTATATTTCAGCTGATCTCTATATTCCAAATAATAAAATAAATACAAATCCAAGTAAGCAGTTTAAACCAAAACCCTATTGGAATTCTAGTTTATCCAAAGCAATAGCAGAACGTCGGCTAGCATTGAAAAACTTTCGTCAGAATCCATCTCCTTCAAACTATGACAACTATAAGGATAAGGTTAAAAATGCACAAAAACTAATTCGACAGGCAAAAACGGAGTCGTGGCAAGGTTTCTGTTCGACAGTGGATCGATCGACTAATGGTAGTGAGCTGTGGCGTAAAATGAGATGGATTAAGGGATATCGTAGCTCTGGAAACCAAGTAGATAGAGATAAAGCTGAAAAATTATTATGTAGCTTAAATCCTGACTATGTTGCTAATGCTCATCCATTATTTGCTTCCATCAATCCACAGCTAGAATCTCCAATATCATTGCAGGAACTTAATAATTCATTACGGCTCAAGGACACTTGCCCTGGCTGTGACGCAATAACTTATTCCATGATCAAAAATCTCCCTGAAAACGGGAAAACGATATTGATTAAAACCTTTAATCGATTTCTTGAATATGGATTTGTACCAAACCAATGGCGCGATATCACTATTTTTCCCATCCCTAAAGTTAATTCAAATAATTCACTTAGGCCCATATCTTTGATCTCTTGTGTGTGCAAAATATTTCATAACATTTTGAAAAATAGATTAGAATGGTACCTGGAAAGAAATTCTATATTTAGTGACAGTATGATCGGTTTTAGAAAGTCTAGATCTTGCCTGGATAGTCTTACTGTCTTGACAAGTGAAATACAGAGAGGATTTTCAAGTGGCTATATAACCATAGGTTGCTTTATAGACATTGAGAATGCCTATAATAATGTTAGCATTTCATCTCTTTTGACCATCATGGATAAAGATATTGGGGTTGGTTCAAAAATATGTAATTATTTATTATCTTTTTTACAAAATAGAAGACTTAAAATACAAACAAATGATAATACACACAGACACACTGGAGTAGGACTGGCCCAGGGGGATCCACTCTCACCACTATTATTTAATATAGCAACGATACGTATATGTAAAGAATTGAAAAATATAGGTATTTCCCAGTATGCTGATGATTTTGCGTTGTATGTAACATGTAATGATATTGGAGAAGGAAAATTACTTTTACAGAATGCATTACACAAATTTACGAATCTTTTAAATGAACTGGGTCATAATATTTCTGCTGAAAAAAGTAAAGTTGTTATTTTCAAATCAGGACATAAAAAAGAATTTATTAATTTAGATATAAACGGAAATGAATTAGAAGTAGTAGATAATATTAAATACCTAGGGATGTGGCTTGATAGATCACTCAAATGGGCTAAACATATAAATGAGACCAAGGAAAAAATGCTTAAGTTCATAAATATATTCAAGGTGCTTCAAGGATCTGGGTGGGGAATACATCCAAAGCACTTGAGAAAGCTTTATTTATCTTTGGTTAGAAGTAGATGTGACTACGCAAGCTTTCTTTATCATAATAGCTCTCAAACACACTTATCCAAATTGGATAAAGTTCAAAATATTTTTTTGCGAATAATAGGGGGTTTCATCAAAAGTACAGCTGTTCACGTTATGGAAAACGAACTTAACTTGTGCCCATTAAATATTCGAAGATGTTACTTAGGCGGCAAATTTTGGTTAAAATGTAAATCGTCACAACATAATAAATCTAGTATAAGTATTGAGAAATTGAGTCAAGTAAGCCAAAATAGATTTTGGAGAAATAAGAAGCAACCTTTAATTAGTATAATTAATGAAAAATTTAAACAATTACCTTTATATACAAGTGCTAAATTTGAAATGTTTGAACTGGAAACTTGGGTAAGCAATCTTGACATGAATAAATTCATTAAACCATCTATAAAAAATGTAACATATAAAAAAAAATATAATCAGTATAGCCTAAAATCTACTTGTGTTGAGTACATAAATCAATCGTACAGGTCACACTGTAAATTATTTACAGATGCCTCTAAGTATTCTGATAGTATTGGAATAGCATTCTATGACATAAATAATAAAGATCACATAAAATTACGTATAGAATCCAAATTTATTTCAATTATGCACGCGGAATTGATTGCTATTGCGGAAGCGTTATCCTATATCAGAATGTTTAGAGGTGGGAAGTTTGTCATTCTGACAGACTCTAGGAGCGCGCTCCAACATGTGGCTCGGTGCACCTCGGGTCGCCGAGGTACACCGATAGCCTATTGGATCCTGCGGATGATTTGTGTACTGAACACAAATCAAACAGAAGTAGTATTACAATGGGTCCCTTCTCATGTCGGTATAGAAGGAAATGAAATTGTAGATAAGATTGCTAAAGAAGCCTCAGTTGATGGAGACCTAATCCAATGTTTGCCGTACCAATCTGAACTTCTGAGCGAGATTAAAAAGGATTGTGTTGATTTATGGAAGGAGCATTTTGATAGAAGATCACTGACTAAAGGCATTTGGTACAAGACCTTACAACCAAATATTTCCAACTACACCTGGGTTGATGATGCCGACATGAGAAGAGATGAAATTGTACTTATCCTAAGATTACGTTCCGGCCACATTCCATTGAATAAATTTGCTCACCTAATGAGAAAATCAGAGTCTCCGAACTGTAACCTTTGTGGACTACCTGAAGATACCTATCATATTATAATGGAATGTCGCCGTAATGAAGAAGAAAGAAAAAACATATTTGATCAAAATAATTATAATGTAGGCGAATGTAATAGCCTGTTGGCTAAACCAACTTCAAAAAAAATGAAGGCATTATTGAAAATTGTTTCATTAGGAATAAGTAGAAGGTAATTGATGTATTGTTTATAATTATAAGGTTTACCTATGAGAGTGACATAGTCAAAAATGACTAAACTCTCTTTAAGAAAAATAAAGATTAAAAAAAAAAAAAAAAGTATATTATATGAATATAGCCAACTTTGATTCTAACAATTGAAAATATCCGCTTTTGATCCCAACCTCGAGTAAGATAGCCGCCTTTGACACCAACTGTATATAAGATGGCCGTTTTTGTTTCCAACATTTAAAAAAAAATATTTGGGTTGTGCCAAATATAACATAGAGTACCAAAAAATTTAAAAGCAAAATATTTATTAATATAAAAACTTTCCCTTTGTTTTAATGTTTTAACAAAGTATGTGAAAGTGGTATTAAGACTTTAATTACTTTTAACATTATTTGGCAAAAAATATGTTGTATTGCTGACTGTACTTAAGAATTTTATTTAGCAAAAAATCTTTTCATGTCTTACAAACGAAATAGGATATTTAAATGAAGAAAACATAAAATAATACTACATACATAGTGTAAACTACAATAATAAAACATTATTTAAAATTAAACAACTTTGTTTAAATACAGTACATGATTCAATCTCAAAATATGGTAAGCCAAATAAAACGAGCAATAAAGAAGGTAAAGGTATATGTTACTTACATCGATAAAATCTCAAAAAATATTTTAATAAAAAAGAACTGTGCCAACCCTATGTCTATGGACTTACCTATTCCTTTGGCAATATTCTTTTTCCATTTTTGTGGATCACGTCTGGGTTTTCTTGTGAAGCTACTGTTCCAAACTTTAGGGTAATTATCCATGTTGCTGAATCCATTTCAATTATCAATATGTAACCACAAAATTATTTATAAAACAACAAAAACTGCAGATGCTAACTCATACAAAAACCGTTTTGCGCATTATTGTTTTTCGTCGGAATGCATTGCTGTGATTGGTCAAGTGCACACTATTGCCATTTTTGACTCTGACCTACTGTAAGATTGCCGTGTTTGGCACCAAAGCAAGATTTTGATTCGTTTTTACAATGAATATAGCCATGTTTAATTATGAGATGTCTCACTGACAGTTGGAATTCAATATTTTTAAAATTTCTGCATTAACACCTCAAAAGTGCCAAAAAGTAAAATTACCGTATTTGATTCTATGCGACTCCTATTCGTTAACTTGGTTTAATGGCGGTTAAAATAGGAATGACTGTAGTACCGCTTAAAAAGCGATCTGAACATAAAAACACAAACTCACTCTTTTATTTTGTAGCACAATACGATATTTAAACAATAAAGAAATAGAACAGCCACCTTTTAAAATAATTTCATCAAAATATATTTTGACGCGACTGGATCTTGCACCGTCAAAAAACTACAAGCCGGATTAAGTCGCTTTTGTCATGCTACACAAAGCTATATTTTATATATAGCTTACGAGTACGCAGATGTGGGTTTTTGTACTTTAATACCGAAGCGTGAATAATTTTATTGGTTTTATCGACTGTGACAAGATTTGTGGCTGCGGTGCTGATCTCTGTTTTCATGAAGTCTAATTTTTTTTATTTTACGTGTTTGGCGAATATTTTTAATTTTGGTATATGTCCTGCGGATTCCCTTTATTAAATCACTAGCGTTCGCCTGCGGCTTTACTCGGGTTCGTACTATTTAATTGATACTCTCTGTCGTCAACTGTACTATTAGTAACTTTGTAGGTTTTTGGTAGTGTACATTTATTAATGACAATTGTTTTTTTAAGTGAAAAGCAATCCTAAAGCTTATGTATATTTCGTCCGACTATAGTTTAAATCAAAAGCATTCCGAGGGTTTAACATTTTCTTTTGTTTACAAAAAAAAACCTTGTATGTAGTTGCTACCATAAATCTCAAGATATCAATTCAACACTTATATCCTATACTCGAAACATTGCCGAACAATTAATAATACCATTTGAAACCGCAACTGTGGCCACAAACTCGCACTTAAATGGGACGTCCAAATAGGGTGACCAGTAATTGCGGGCCTGTGGCAGGACGTTGAATAGAGATCGCTAATCTATGGGCAAATAAGCGGGAATTATTATTTGCATTTTGGATTGAACCAGCTTTGTGTTCTGGGTGTATATGTAGGGTGATCGCTGTTTGATTTAGGATGGAATTTATAAGTGAGTACGTTTTTGTACACAAATTTATATGTTATTATTAATGAGATTAATCAGAAAATAATTGAATTTAATATACAAAATATGTATACAATATATCCTACAGCCTTGATTTATCCAATATATTTTAGAAAGGTAGGTTGATTGCAAGGTGACAGTTCTGTTGATCATGAATATAATTTGAAATGCAAATAATTTTCTCTCTAAGAATAGTTTGGCCTTTTTAGTTAACGTCTAATGAACTTTTTTAGCACTATATAATTACTTTCATTTTACGTTAACGTGGCAAATAATTATTATATTTGCATAAATATTACGCTGTTAACTCGTGTAACCAAGGAAAACAAACCAGGAAACAGGTTGTATACGAATTAAATATGGCACCGAAAATAACCTGTAAAAATTTTTAATCAAGATTCACGTAAACGCTTATTAATGAAAAATTTCTGTTTCAAAATATCATTTTCCAAAACGCAACACCTAAACGTAACCTAAAGCAATCTTCATAATTCATAAAAAAAGACATAATATTACAACGTCACTAAGCCAACTAAGCGAATGGGCAAAACTTGGCCTCTCTTTTCATTCCTTTAAAGCCAGTATTTTGGCTTAAAAACCCGAACAAAAAGTAATATTTTAAGCTATTCGTATCCGAAATATTTGACGAGCTAGTTGGCTGGTCACCCTACACAGAAGCCCACGGGCTTGAACAATATCAAAGGACCGCTGTAGGGAGTCACAATTAGCACATTTTATACCGACACTTGCAATGAATGAGATCGAATGAATCATAATTGTACATTCGGGATTTCAATAGTTTTTTTATAAGAATATAGCGGGTTTTTTTCAAGTGGTTTCTGTAAGTGTATGGTTGGTAAAGATTTCCTTGTATATATAATCTTTGTTTGGTTTGAAAAAGTAATGCAATGGTATATAAGTTCTTGAAAGATTTAGATTTTTATATTGATTTTGTAACTTTTCTTGTCAAATTTTTTATTTATATCGATAATTATTTAAGCTCATAAAATAAAAATTTTGTTTGGTAAATTAATTTACCCAAGTAAACACGCAAATCTTGACAAACCTTCAAAAATGATAAGTGACTTTAATGGCATTAAAAATATATGTTGAAATCATTTTCCCATATGTCATTATGAAAAATTTAGATTTTTATTATCTATTTCTCGATATACTTCCCGCCAATGTTAATTCTGGATAACTAAAATAACTAAACATCATAGCAATGACAGTGAAAGTCAAACGAGGTTTTCCTCTAATAATATTAATAGATGTGTCTAGATGATTTATACTTCTAGGAAAGATTTGTTTTATTTATACACATTTTTATTTATAAATATTTAATAAATAGTTAGAACATATATAGCTAATAAAGGAAACCAAACTAAATCAACAGAAGTTAAATACTGTATAGTGTGTCATCCGTGATTGTGTTTAGTAATTAAGATTAGAAATGTATAAACCAGCTTACAGGTTTTTGCTTATATGTTCAGTACATACCAATAAGTAAATTTAAATTAAAACTTTTTTTTATTCACATTTTTATTTATAAATAATAATTAAATATTTGCAACATATATAGTTAATAAAGACAACCAAACAAATCAACAGAAGTTGTTAAATAGTAGTCTGTGTTTGTGAGCGTAAAGTGTCATGGCTAAAAGGGATCGATTAATATCTTAACTTCAAGCAAAGTTCTCGCTCACTTTGCAAACATGCACATCGCTTAAAGTTAAGACTCTCAAAGTCCATGCTAATATTAGATTAGGGTTCAGTTGGAAAGTCAATGTACTTAGACGTTTCGGCATCAAACTTGTAAGCTGTGGTTTTGGTATATTTACGTCTGAAACAGATGAATTCCAAATTCCACAGTCTCGGATTTGATCTCGGTGATGGCAATAAGTTTTAAGTTAAGAACATGAAGCCACTTCTTTAACGGTGAGATAAAACATCGTCAGGAAACGCACATACTGAAGAAACTATTTCTAATGTCTGTTGCCGTATTCTAAACAGCTAACTACATACTTCAATCTCAAAAAGAGCTTTATTCATCCCTTAAGACCACTCAAATAACACCCCATATTCAATGGCATATCACCATCCCTTCGTTATATTGGACAAAGATATTATTTCAAATAAATCTACGTAGCAAATCTAATATCTACCACAAAGAGAGAAATAACAATAAAACTATTAAAAAAACCACCCCGATTGAGATTCATCCCTCAATAATAATGTTAAGTGGACAGCCCGCTAACCAAGGGTTGTTACAGTTTAGACTGTCTTATTTTTAATTGTTTAAATCGAGAGATTTTCCGACAGCCCTAATAAAATAAAGCCTAACTGAAACAGGAGGTTGACGGCGCAGCGGTGACCTTAATTTCATTATTTACAAACGCCATCTACTGAGTCTTTTTGTAACATTTTTCAATCAGCTCTCAGGAACTCCTAATATGATGCTTCTTTACAACTGTATTCCTGTTCAATAATTTAGTTCTAATGGATTCCGTGTAAAATATTTTTTATTGCATTTAATAACCCATTTTAGAACTGCGAGGCGATTTATTGACGCGATATCAAACAAGCTGCTGAATTTGACAAGTTCAAAAACCCGACTTTCAAAGTTATTTTCTGCGTAATCTCTGTTCCTATGGGAATTCCAGGAAAAAATGTCACTGTCACAACTGAGACAAATTAATCGAACGACACCTCATAAGTTGAAATCCATCCGTCAAACGATTTAGGTTTTAGAGCGTGTCAAAAAATTATACATACATATGCTCGAAAAAATAACCCTACTTTTTTGGGTAAAAATAAAAGAAACAAACTCACTTTTTCATTTATAATATTAGTTACGATCCATACAAAATCTTTTAAACTTATAATTACTCCAAGTTACCAGACCATTCACATTAAAAAGAAAAGCTTCCTACTTGGTAGCAACCCCAATAATCAGGGGTACAGTCTAACTAGATCCCCTGGGGGTGCTAATTGCGACACTCTGTGTAAGGGTGCACTTAATAAAATCAGTTTCAAAGACCCCTAGCGTTATAAGTGATGAACCGATACTGATCGCTACTGGGCACTAAGTTATTCTAATTCCGGGAGAGGTTTTGCGAGATGAGTTTAGTTCAAATTTTGTCTCTGTTCAAAGTTTCTTGGTTTGGTTGCGTAAATACTGAACATCATGCAGGTTCTGTGGGAATTGCGGGGTTTTTAAAATCAACTGATTCCAAGTTTTGTACTAGAAATATGATGTTAAAATATTTGGACAATATACATTATTGATATTATTCAGGCTTATAAATCCGAATGTTTACGCTTTTGTTACTTTTACCGGTCGAAGTATGTTAGGATGAAAATCAGTATCAAATTAAGATATAATTTCACCTAGATAAATTTTTTCTCATCTTATCCCGAAATATCAACGAGGAATACTCCTGAAGTGCCTAAATTTCGCTAAACAAGAAAAAAGTGAACAAAAATAATATTCACAATAAAATCAGTCATAGCTAATCCATATAGGTATATCTTGTCGAAAACAATGAAATACTATACAAATCTCTAACAATTGTATTTATATTGTTACAGGTAAGCTTTGGACTCTACAGGATTTCCCTAAGGATCTAAGGGTTTGACAATATCTAATTATGGACCTTCACAAAATATGAAACTGTAATCGTAACTAATATTAAAAAAGTGCGCTTGATTGTTCCACCGAGCATCTGTTTTTTTTTCTTTTTTTTATCGAAATGGGCAGTTTATTTATGGCCTATAGGCCTTTTAAATTTCACCGGACTTTGTAGCCTAGCGCTGACGGCGCCTAGCTGGAACTTAAACTACCCCTACATAAGACACGCCTAAGGGCACCACCGCGCATCATGAATGTGTACACGTTATCAAGAGTTACAGAAAGATGTAGCTTTACCATTGGTGCGTAAAAAAGTACTGTTCTCGAGGCAAACACGAGCGAAGCTGCTGGCAAAACCCAGTGGTCATATAAATGTACTTGTATGTTTTGTGACTTGTAACTTAAACTCAGGCATAATTGCGCAGGTTCTAGATTTGTATCCTTGTAGGGATAAGTATGAACCTGATTGAATCAGATGTTTGTTTACGATCTGTACCATTTTTGAAGTTTATGCAAACAAATAATTAATGAAAAAAGTTTCAGTACATAAGTCCATATAGATGTACCTACACATGTGTGATTTTTTAAGTAAATCGTTCCTTTGCTTGGTGTTACGTTACTAATTATTAAAATACTAAGATTTATTTCACTACTTGTCTTGCGTAAATTCACGTGTACTAAATTCACTAAAGCACTGAAAACTCCTTCACTCTTCATATAAGTATGAAAAGTATAAATACATATAAAATAACTATATAAGTATATATTTATGGTAAGTGGCTTCCACGTCCATGGACATCGTTAGTCGTATGTGTTTTGTTTGTAAATATTGATTGCGTTTATTATATCGACTTACGATGCGTTTGTTCTTGATGCGTGCCTTTGTTGCAGTGAATGCACTGGCTGTTCTTTTCATCTGACCAGAACACAACCTTATTAACTTACTACTTACCTAAGTAAACTTGATTTTTATTGCGGTTAAAAGGACTACTTTTGACCACCCCAGGTACCGCCCCAGAGATCTTAACATAAAAACTCTACTTATTATATATTTATTTTCAGCACCTTAAAATCTGAAACTGAAACAGGACATACACTGCCAATTCCCAATCAGTAAAATTCGATTTCGCTAACTATAATACAATAAGTTTGTAAAGTTCCTTAACCAAGTTCACAGAAGCCCCCTAGGGATGCCACCATTGAGACGGTCGTTTTTCATTCCAGTCTGGAACGATTTGTTTTTATTAGGTGATAACCTAGGGTTAGGAGAATTATGTTTATTAGTGTAGTTTACTCGTAGATATTAATTTGAAAGTTTGTGTCTGTTTGTCAGTTAGAATGTTTGTTACTTAATCAAGCGTGAATGGTCCATCGGATTTGTGTGAAATTTGGTGTCCAGGTAGCAGTTTAACTGCAATAACATTTTTGCTAACTGTTTTGGGAAAGTTTAAGCCAAACGGAAATTAACGTGATTCAAGTCACGGGCGAAGACTTGTGTGATACAGGGAAATTACGTGTTGTCGACACTTGCGGCTTAAGATGGGTTTGAAGCTACTCTATCCACAGTTTTGGAAACACTTTTATGAAAATATTTGAGTCAGCAAAGTAAATGAACAATACAAAAAAAATTATGCAAAAATCCAAAGCTACGTATAATAAAAGATTTTAACGTAGGTACATAACGTCTTTTTTTTAACAAAATTATTGTACGTAAAATAATTAAAATATTAAAAATGTGCCATCCCTAGCCCACAAAGTAATCATTTTAAACTACGCCGCCGCAACTACACGGAGTATCCAGTCTGTCACACGTAGGGTTATCGAGTAGGGCTGGTAGCTAATTCGATTACTATTTGTAAGTTATAAATGACGTAAGCGCGAGCTTTTACCGTAATAACTTCAGGAACTTTATGACTGTTTTATGAAGTATTAGTTTAAGCTCGTGGCTTCACTTCCGTATACTATTGAAAAGCGTTGACATTGTCCAAAAAGCCATTTGGTTTTTGTCTTACAAATGTACGAACAGTTAAAATGTCAGTTTTTGTCATGTTTTTTTTTTTGAAAACGTTTAAGATAACAACGGTGTCGATATAAAAATGGAAATCTATCTAAATTTTCATATGGTGTCATATATTTTTATGAAGGCCGAGTGGGTTAATAGATAGTAGCCCTGCCTCACACGCTGGAGATCTTAGGTTCGTGTCCTGGTCGGGGCATACATCTGTGTGATGAACACACATGAACGATGAACGTTGTTTATATTAACATATTGGTTGTTTTTATTCTGGGCTCCCAGTTCGCTGTATGGTTATCCATAACACAAGCTCTGCTATCTTTTGAGCCACACAGTTGGTGTGTTTGTCTGTGGATTCATTGATTATTTAGGTAGAAATACAGTAAAATAGCAGAGATAGAGTTAAACATAATATTTAAAATATAATAAGTATCCATGAAAAACCAAAAACTTACTTTCGCATTTATACTTAATATTTTATTGTTAATTGTTAGATTTGTGTGATTCTAGTTATCGAAGCGACCATAAAACCCCGTAGACCACTAGCTAATTAATAACTATTTTGTAAGATTTATTATCATCACACACATTCAACAATAAATTATAATCTGAAATTCAATCTCGTGTACCAACATTTGTTGAGAACATAAAAACATGAAATAATTTGCGCCCCTATTCAACTTCTAACTACTGACTAGTTAGTATATAGGGGAATAGCTTCTACGGTAGATTAAGGGCTGATTTTTCAGTGCATAGATATACTTTTTAGCTGACGAAATAACTTTGACACTTGACAAGACTTTCCATAGAAACTGTGTCAAATTCTCAAATTATTCACTGGTAAGAGTTATCTGAGCATTGAAAAATCAGCCCTTAGTAAACTAGACCATTGAAAAGCGTGACGTCATTTATTTTAGGTACGAACATCAGCCGATTTTTTTATTTTTTTCGGTATTTTATGTTAGTATTTATATATCTGACTATGAAATGAAATGAAATATCATTAAATATTATTTATTTCTCAACAATGACAATTAGTTGTTCTTTTTGACGTCAAATAAAACATGACTCTACCACCAGTTCGGAAAACCTTCGTGAAGAAGAACTGGCAAGAAACTTCACAAGCATATTTTTTATCCAAACAACGAACACCCTCAAACGGCACCCGTTCACGAGTTAACGCGGGATCCAGCCATCGCCCTCCTCAACCATATTAGAGGTTAGTGAGCGACCCGTCACCCGACGCTACTATGAGAAGACGTACTTTAGTTTTAATGACGCTTTAGATATACTAAATAACCAAAGTACTTTTACAGGCTCTTCTAACGCAGCGCTTGTTTTTTTTGTAAGCATTATTCCGCCCGTGAGTCTAAACCGCTCGATCGTGTGGTAATTTCACTTTAATTGAGATACCTAATTGGCCACAAAGATATATTACATGAATGCCTCGACCAGGGGTGAACCTGGGACTATTCTCTGGCTTTTGAGGCTTTGCTTCTACAACCCACTACCCTATTCGGCCGTCAATTAGTGCCTGTTCAATATAAATACATATTAGTAAGTATAATACGATTTTACCTGGAAATTTTGTTTCTGATAATTATCAACACGCGGTTTACATTTTTCGCCTCAAGCGATTAATGGAAAATCTTAATCAGATAAAAATTTTCAAGTCAAATTTCACGATTCAATTAATAATTCGTAGAAAAAATCAAAAAAAAGTATTCAAGTCGATTTCTTTCCAGAAACGGAATGAAGGGGGAGTTAGAGAACAAACAACAGAACACAACAATTCTTGGTACATCATTATACTCGAGCTTTATTATATTAGTCCACACTGATTTATTGATAGGGGTGGTGTTAGAGTAATGAAATGTTACTTAAATCTAAATTCTGTAGTTTAAGGTTACGGCACGTACAAAAATATGAAGGAATATTGAAGTATACAGATTAATAAGGTTATTTCGTAACATATAAATCCGTACAAAAAACGCGCTGATGTCGGCACGCGAACATGGAATTAAACGTGAACGTGATACGGCGGTGTTTGCTAAGCTCCGTCGGCTTCCAGCGGCCGTTAGGTGTTTCATCGGTAGGCAAGTACATCGAGTGACATAGAGCGAAATGAGGACTTCATTATAGAGATTTGATTAAATTTCTTTTAGAACATAATTTACACACAAGTTTGTATCTCTGGAGTAAACTGGCAGGTATAGTTTAGTGGAGTTTCTATTATTCAGATCTTGTCTGGTAGGTAGGTACTGAAGTCCTTTCTATTTACACCGCCATAACGTTTACCAGGTTGTCTGCCGGTAAAAAGGAAGGAACAGAGCCAGCCACATGCTTGAACAGAGGCAGTTCCAACTGAACACTCTGGTCTACAACGCGTTAGTCGAACAATTACTTTTACAATTTTTCTTTCAAGCGTCGAGTGAATGGGTATCTCGTGGATAGACGTGTAACACCTTCGTCTTCATAGAAAACAGAAGACAAACGTCTAATCCTTTTTCAATAAAAAAAATTTACATTAAATGTTAAATATTATAACACCAACGATTAATGATGTGCATGGGTGCCGATGTCCGATGTCATTTGGTGGGTCGCGTGTTAGTTTGCCGGCTATGGCAAAGGATTTCAAATACGTTCGTTTGCGTTAAGAATACAGTGACGTATCGTCACAGCATTAGGTTTTAGCCAATAGCATCACTGACAATAAGAAAACTTTTAGTAACACGGTGCTATCATTGGCTAATATTTGTAGTTGCATCGATGATTCACTGTTTTCTTATCGCGGATAGAATATAGGTGAAACATCAAAATAAGAAACCATAATTTTTATTTCTTATTTAATTATTTTCATAGCTTAACTTGTATTGCTATTAGGGGTAATTTTTTTTTTAGAATATTAGACGGGATCAGTAGCATTTTTCTGAATGAAAGGTATCCTCTTAGTTACTTATAATAAAATGTACCTACGCAACATTTCTATACGATCGATCAATTATTTTGTTGATTTGTAAAGGATTCACGCCAAAATCGCTTTCGCATTGAAAATCTAATATTTTCAGGTAAAACAGAAACTAGTTAAAAGAAAAGCATTTACGCATCCAAAACAATTTTTTCTCATAGTGTGGTCTTGTAAAACAAAAAACGTGACTGTGCTCAGTAATCGTGAGTTGGAGTCCGGCGTGACCAAGTGGAACATTAAGTACGATTTCTAACTGGAACATTGTTCGTAGTTTCTTAGTAATTGGGCGATTCAGGGACTTTATTAGGGTTACAGATTTAAAAAATATTTAAATATTTTTCGATACACCAAAATTCGTTTATTATGTTTCAATAAACAAAACTAATTTTATTTGGCAGTCAGATATTAGTAATGTTATTTCAGGTGTAAAATGGAAAATATCAGTTAATAAATAATAATAAAATATGTCTTAAATCTTAAAAAAAAATTTACTCTCAATTATAGTTTTTTATATCTATTTTGATAAACTAACTCTATAGTACCAATTTTTTTTAAAATCCTTATCAAGCCACTCGATTAAGTCGGCTGTAGTATGGTTGGTTATGGCCTGTTTGGTGTGGAGGTAAGTACCCTTGCCTTCCATGCCAGAGGTCCCGGGTTCGAATCCTGGTAGGGGCAGATGTTTTATTATATTTGCTTTCTAGTCATGGATGTATGTATATTTATTTAAGTTTATTTCTAATATTTATACATGAAAAAAAAGTATCTATGTGTGCTTATATATTTCTTAAGTTTATTTATCCGTTACCTAGTATCCATAACACAAGTTCTTAATTATACTTAATTTGGGCTAGATAATGTGGTGTGATTGTTAGAAATATTATTTATATTTATATTTATATAATTAAGAATTCCGTTTGAAATATAATTATGAGGTAGGTATGTCTTTTTTTCTGAAAGAATTGGGTATTTTGGAAAAACCGTTTGAAATTTTCTAATTTTGCGCTGTATTTTATTTAATTTTTTTTAAAGAAATTCATATGATGACGTCACGGAGTTGTAATCTTTTTAAAAACGCATTGCAAAGTTTGTTTCTACGAATTATTGATGACAGATATTTATTGAAAACATCGACATGACAGTTTAACCAAAAAGAAAGAGAAAATGATTCTACTTTACGACGTCATATAGAGGTTGAGTGAAAGTCAATTTTTTTTACGCATTTTCGTAGAAATAAGCGCTTTTACCAACAAAATATAATATAAAAGCGTAGTGGGTAATAACACTGCCTCATATATTATACTGGAGGCCCCAGGTTCGAGTCCTGATCGGGGAATTCATTTCTGTGATGAACACAGATGTTTGTTCTCGGGTCGTGGTTGTTTATGTTTATATATGCATGTTTATTCTGGTTCCCCCCTAGTTCGCTGCATGGTCATCCATAACACAAGCTCTGCTTACTTTGGGGCTATACAGTTGGTGTGATTGTCTGGGGATTTATTTAAGTAAAAAATACAGTAAAATAACAGTCATTCCTTTATTTATCATGCCTAGTTATTTACATTTTTTTAAATAACTTAACTAATAACCACTTACTTAATATTTAATAAGTATCCCAAAACCAAAAATGTCCTCTCGAACAAGAACAAAATAGGTATATTATGAATTTCTCCTTTTTGATATCAAAATAACTCGACATTTTCTGGAAAGCAATATACTTAATGGACTCCTTATAATAACTAGTTATGTTAAGGTACGTTATATATACAGGGTGGGTGGAAAATGTAATGGAGCTCTCGCAAGTTCAATACATGAGTTAAATAGTGTTAATCGCATTACCAAGTGTAATTTATTCTACTTGATAAAAATAATTAATTGTGACCAGACCCAAAGGGGTCGCAAAATGTGTAAATCCCAGATTTCATCATCAGATCGTATCGTTATAGGTTTTCCTTAGATTTGCCGAATTTCAAATAACTACCATACACTTACAATAATAATGTATTGCCACCATAACACAAACAAATAATAACAAAATAAAACAAGAATGAGACAATTTAGGCGGTCTTATTATTACCAAACAGCAATCCCTTCCAGGTAACCTTGTAACTTAAAGATATATTATAATGACAGGCAATAAATTCCAATAATTGAATGTGGTATGGATTAAGTTCAATTACTAATATAGATATACAAACATACGTATATATAATAGTCTAATGAAATAAATATTTGTAGTCATACATCAATTAGAATTGGACTAAATTTTACTTTTAAAATTTGTTTATATTGTTATAATGAATGCAGGAGAAAGCTAATATAAGCTTTTCAAAAATAAAGGTTATTTATGACTAAATAGATGGTGGTACAGTTCTAGACATAAAATGTCGACGTCGCTGACGAGAAGTCTGATCTATTTGAAGGCATTTTACTTCACATTGCGTATACCAGTCAACTTTCGTACCCGGGGCCCTAGCCCATTTGCAATCTTTTTTTTTGTCGAAATGGACAGTTTATTTATGGTCCTCTGGGCCTTTTAAATTTCACCGGACTTTGTAGCTAGCTTAGGAACTTAAACTACTCCTACATACGATATGCCTAAGGGCACCCGAGAGGGCACGGACCTCGGCTTAGGACGTCGTATATTCAAACTACCACTGGTTCGGAAGGATAAGTTGCAGTCTATGATCGCTAACGCTATAGAACTCGTAAACTGTGTGGCATCACGTGATGTCAGGATAGCCATATTGTCGTGGTGTCGTGTCTCGTATATACAATTTATAAAGTGCTTACCGCATACATATTGTGTTAAATAAGTATTTTACTTAATTGATCAAAAATTAAAATTCACTACGAATAATCTCCCAAGAAACTGAAAGCTTTATGTAAAAGAGCGTCACCTGTTGGTGTGCATAGAAACAGATATTTTAAATATCAATTTATTTTAGTTCACTTTACTTGTCCTCCCTGTATATATGTGTATGTATATACCTATGTAGGTGTAATGGGTTGCCGAGTATAACTTATGCGACTTCATCGTAATCAAGAATGTTTGTGCTAGATGAGAGTAGTAATGGTTATGGAGTCGCTATGACATATACGGTATGTCTTTTTGTGCCCTGCGTTCACTTTCTAAACATGGTATTCTTTTATTCTGAACAATGTGCTATAAACATTTATGTGTCTGATGTTTACTAGGTGTCACGGCACCTGCATTTTAATATATATATGTAACTTTAAAACTTATATAGGTACCTCTAGAAGTTTCTCTAGAAATTTAGATAAATAATATAGCTTGATTGTTTTAGCACTTATTTTTATTGTAAAGATAATATGTTTGTTCGTTTGTGCATTGGTAATTGGTAAACTCGAAACCATTGAAAGAATATATATTGATAATACTCTACGGGGTCAGAAAAATGCGCTACTTGTATTGTTAAGAGAACAATTTTAATGTTTATTGAGTATTGTATTGTACTAATAACTTTATTTTTTATTTATTTCAAATACTGGTAATGACACGAGCCCATATTTAACATTTTTTAAACTCAGAAGATTTTCCCTTAATGCCACACTTGTTAAAGATTTTACAAATCTTATAAAACTTGTCTAAAACCTCATTCTAAACTTGATATTTTAATGATCTATTCGACTCCATTGCTTCGTAGTTCATTGTCAATTTTTGTGCTCGTCTATAAAATGGTTTCTTCTATTAAAACTTATTGGAGTGGGTTTATTTGATGACTCCTTAGAGGTCAGACGAGGACTTTGAATAAGAAAAACATTAGTCTGTATTATTACTTTAAAAAGTTTATTTGCATTTTCGGTTGTACTTCAGATTTGTACTTGGTACCTTGATAAATTAAAAACAAAATTTTAAATATCTATAAACGTGTTTAATAATAATAATAAACATAAAAACATATGTATGGCCCCAAAGTAAACAGAGCTTGTGTTATGGATGACCATACAGTGAACTAGGGGGGCCCAGAATAAACGTATGCATAAAAATATCAACAACCATGACCTGACAACAAACATCCGTGTTCATCACACAGATGGACTTCAACCTGGGACCTCCGGCGTATGAGGCAGGGGATTTTGCTGCAACGCAATTGATAAAAAAATTGATAAAAAGCCCAGCATTAGTTAATACAAATACTCACAAATAAGATTGAAAAAAAAAAAGAAATCTTAAAAAATTAATAAATTCTATATTCTCCAAGAACCGTGAATGCAACAATGAACAACCTTTTTATTAATTTATTTATTAGATAGTTACTTACTTATCTAAAAAAAGGAAAATACTTTATGCAGTGTTTCATCTTTGTATCAAAGAGATTTTCAAAATTTTATTTTTAATTATTCCATACAACATCGTGTGCTTTATCTTGTAATTTTATTAGAAAAGAGAAAAAGCTTCCAATATAAAAGAGACAGAAAGGAGGTTTAATATCTAGTCGAGTATCTACCGCGGGCGGTTTTATAAGGCTGAGTAAGACGTAAGCGCAGAGCGGGAATGGAGCAGCTTGAGGATTGTTTTATATTCGGGTATTAGCGAAATAAATAAATCACCTCATTATCAATTTATATTCTAACTTTATAAGACTCAAAATAGCTTGTATGTAGTGGTACAGTCCTTTCTATTTTGACCGTTACAGTAACCACATTAACGTGGTTGCAACGAACAGCCAGTGCAATTACAAGGACAAAGACCAACTGAACCTACGTAGGCTAGCGAGGTGTCATCAATTGGTGTTCCAATGTTATTTTATCATTAGACGGATCACATGCCCACTTGCCGGTTCCGAATAAGCTAAAAAAGGCTTTTCCGCAAAAGGAATATAGTCATAAAGTTTATTTTGAAAGTTCGTCTAAGGACATGATTTTCTTTCAGAAATCGCTCAGCTCCTATCTGACTCAGTCTGTACCTCTCGTACTAGAGAATTAAATGCTAATTTTCACATGTTTGCTGTAACAGTTGGGTTGCCTGCAGCGACGGGTAAATAAAATAAAATTTATTATTAAATGTTGGCCGTCTAAAATTCTGACCATTCCTGCAAAATCGCTTTTCAGAAAAAATATAATAAAAATGTATCTTTGGTATCTATGTTGAGGTGCTTGTGTTTGATTTGTTTCAATAATTAATACAATACGTGCGATAATTCCTTAGCTTATTAACAAAAATATTTAACTAACCATAACCCTTTGATAAGTTATTATCGTCATTGAACGCTGGTTTGTAATAAAAGATAATAAAAGTACCTATAAGTTATAAGTTTCATATACGGCCATCATGACAATCAAAAATGACATATATTTTGTTAATATCCAAATTAAAAACCCCCACTGACAGGCAAAAATATGCACAACTTTTAAACGCTTGTAAATATTTTCGTCAAATACGGCACAGAACGGGTTTTATCGTAGTGTGCGACCGTAGACCAAAAGCTTTCGGGTGGTATTCACGCGTATTCGTCATAATCCCCTTTTTGCGTCAACATTTAAAAATAAACACATTGAATGCCCACATAACATTATCTTACATTATATATACATTGGGTTGAAAACCCTATTTAGAAACCTTTTGTAAAACCCATCGCTCAAAACTTTTCCTTCGAGGACTCGCCTGAGGACTAACCAGTTGTGAGTACGCTGTACCTACTAGACAGACAAACTTGCGTTCTGTGAACGGACGAATTGCGAGGAAATGTTTAAGTTTTGGATGGATTATTTCTTCGGAGTTTTTCAAGTAAGGGGGTTGAAAAGGATTCTAGTCTGTATGCAGTTTTTGGTTGAAGTTTGAGTTACGTAAAGGATATGTCAGTTTCTAAATTCGGTGCCTTGTCGGTGACATTTACGTTGTGAGATCGATTTCTCTTTCTCTCTAACACGACTCAAAAAATCAAAATGAATCTAAATATTTTATTTCATATACGGTAAGAAATACATTAAGGCTTCTTTTCTTCATGGTGGTCATTATATTCATCGTCAAAGCGAAAATACTCCTTAACTTCGGCTTTTCAAGGATAGTATAGGTGGTCAGAGAGGAAAAACGCCGGAGGGAAAATATACCTCTCTACTCTCTTTCGTCAAAATTGTCAAATACATTTAATAGTAGGTGTACGATTTGAATGCGACTCGTTGACGTTTTCTTTAGAAGTCGTCATATATTATTAAATAATTAAATAATTTTTTCACCTCAGTTTTCTTATATCGTTTAAATCTTTATTTTTGCGATGGTAATTATAATTCCTATAAATTCCATTCAACATACAAACTCTCGAAATACCAAAACTAAATTGTGTTTTCGTTGGTCTTTCATAGAATTGAAGGAATTTTAAATTAACTCCCAAACCTTGTAAATCTCTATTCATTAAGTTAATATGTTTCCTTACCACGATAACTACATGTTCGTAGGCCGCCATAGGTGACTTGATTTGAAATATACAGATTTACTAGTAGCTCATCTTTAAAAAAAATCATTCTTTGCAATTTATTTGTCCCAACACTATGTTATCCTAAAGCCGAAGTGTGTGGTGTATTTTCGTTTTGGCGGCTTTTTTACACATGGCATCCATATGCCATGCTCAGGCCACGATTCTGAGCAACTTTCACAAAGAAACCGTGTAGTTTATACTCTACATTGTAGTTAGCAGCCAATTTTGTCAATCATCTTTTCTTTTCGCCATATGGTTGCTTTGGGAAAGGAGCAAAAACGTGGTTCAAACCCATTTCAGACAGTAACCTGGTACATATATACACATATTTTTGATTTATCAACAAAAACTGTATAAATAATAGACAATACTTTCCATACTGTTCTAAAAATGTTAAGTTCAAACAGGAAATCAAGTATGTTCAAATTCAACATATCACTATGAACCTAGAAAAATATCAAATACAATGTGTACCGAATATATTGATTTAGCAAATACGGCCAAATGCAGAGTCAAAGGATTTAAGCCTATTGAACGGAATACTCAACACTGGACGATACGCTTTCCCTATAATCCTGTTACGAGCTGATTCTATTCCGTTCGGATACTCCTTAAGTGCAAAAGTTTAGCGCGAAAAGCCCTAAAAACCTGGAGTCAAACTGTTATTTTCTTAACAAAAACATTTGCAAATCTCCAAAAAGAAAACGAAACGGAAGGCAATATGATTATTGCTTGCAATACGTACTTTTTTTTCTAAAGTAACGACGTCAATGTTATTCACGGAAGACGTGCAATATCTGTTTTGAATTCTGTGTACATTTTAGATGTGTACATACATACTTTGTAGATATGTGAAAACAAATGTGATTATTTAAAATTTTGGTATGAAGATTTGCATAAGAAAGTAAGTTTGACTGAAAGTTTATTCTATTCATTATATATTAAAATACGATTTCAACTATACATTGGAAAGTCTTGAAAAATATTAAGCAAATATTTATTGTGCAAAAGTTTTTGAAAATATAATTTTCATCCCAATTTGATTCTAATACAAGCAAAGTATTAAACGCTTTCCAAAAGCACTTACAAAGTTTGTCTAATTTGAGCTATCAAAGTGGAAAACTTTGGAAATAAGAGGTTTATCAGATTTATCCTTGCAGTGACTAAACTGTTGCTTTTGGTCAAAAGTGGTAGTTAATATGAACTCCAAGTTACAAGTTTATGATTAAGTGGTCAGATAGGAATAGTAACGCTGAGTGCTGAGTTTATTGAAGGATCGTTGAATCTCTTGGAGGAAATCTTCATATTTACGGATATTTGGTTTAATATCGATCTGTATGTACCAAGGTTCGCCATATACAGGGTTACTTACTGGTAATGAAACGCTATACTTTGAAGAGTAAACCATTTTCGAGATAATTCGATTTGTATTAATTAGGAAATGGTTGCAAAAAACAATTCTACTTTATTTGGAATCGTATTCAGATTCATTTTTAAGATTTATAGTTATAAATTTTTATAATTAAAATCCGGTGTGGCTCCAAAGTAAACTTTTGTTATTTATGTCCCTTCAGTAAAATGGTACGAAGTGAATTAGTAAAAATATTTATGTAGAACAAAAAATTTTTTATTAACTATTTACAAACTATTAAAATATTTACAGTTCTAGAACGTACATATAAGTAAAATAAATCATAAGAAATATAAAATCCATTTGAAATTATTAAAATAAATGGACTCAGATAGAATATTAGTAGTAGTAATTTTTTAATTATATGAGCATCTTGGGATTTTTCTAATCTGTGACATTTAGAATACCATTCGTCTTCATCACTGCTGCTGGCACTATCTGTAGAGGTACTTCTTCTAATGAACTCTAAAAATAGCATGTTCCATAAGAGTTAACATTTCTCTGTATTAAAAATCTCATTCTGAATCCAAGTTCCAGCTAAGTACCAATATTTGTAATTGCGATTTTTTTACAACTTTCGTTCTGTAAAGTAATTCTGTATATTCGAGTTCAAAATCAAGAAAAATGTTGCATATAACTTTTTCAATAAGGATTACATTTCGATGGGTTAGGTTGAGCTTCAAAATAGTTACATTTTCAACGCTAAGATAGCTGATTACATTTAGATTACAGTTAGCTTTTATTTAGTTTTTTTGTATGTATTTTTATTAACTATATATTTTTTTTATTCCAGGTCAACTGGTGGAAATAACACCCAGGGAAGCTGTGCGTCGCATTGGCGATGATCTGACCATGCTGTGTAAAGTGGCATACCCGATCGATTCGTGTCGGTAAGTGTAAAGCCCCTTTTTTGTTACAATTCTGTATTATTGCAATACCTACCTTTATTGTTTAGTTTTGTTTTTCTTTTTTTGTATATGAATACGAATATTTACGTATTTAATAGCGCAGTCTACTCAAATATTTATATATGTATGTTTATTCTGGTTAACCCCAGACAAACACACCAACTGTGTGGCCCCAAATTAAGCAGAGCTTGTGTTATGGATTACCATACAGCGAACTGGGGGGAACCCAGAATATACATACAAATATAAATATAAACAACCATGACCCGAGAAGAAACATTTGTGTTTATCACACAAATGAATGAATTAAATGAAAGGATTCACATTAGAATTAAATTTAATTTTGTGGTCATATTTTTTCACGGTATCGTTATGTTAAGTTAGATTGTGTGGTATATTTCAATTTACTTCGTATGAGGTTACAAATGAAAATCAGCGGCTGCTAGCGGATCACAGCAGCTATTTTAGCTCAATCAGCAGTCAATTGTTTGTTTTCGTTCATATGTATATATTTTTTGAAATCGTTTAGTAATTGTAATACAATTATGTGACAAGAAACGTTTTTTATCTCTCTCTTTCTTTCTATTGAACATGTAGCGGTGACGCGCAACTCAACGACCATCACAACGCGTGTTCTACATCGCAATATCAACTTTACTTAAGCGATTAGAATATATATGACTTTCCAACAAAAAATTTCTTATTTTTTTGCGAACCCACCTCCCGGTGTCGACTATCCGGGTGTCGCTCCGATGAAGGCTGCTTAGCATTCCCATGCCACAGCCAGCAAGGTGGTTTTTAGTGGGTAGGTGCCACTCCGGGGTTCGATTGCCGGGCCGAGGGACGCGGCCTGCTCACCCTTTTCCATCGGTGGGATCGCGTGGTTGAGTTCCCCAAACATTAAGCAATATTGAGCGAAGTGCTAGCTAACTTAGAGCAGCGCAAATGGACCTTAGTGTTTTTGCGAACCTAAAATGACGAACCATAGCTTAGTTATAAATCCGTATATGCGCAGAACCTTATAAAACGGCCAATCGAATATGTAAACCAATTTTAGAAGTTACTGCAGCTATTATTTGTATTACTTGTTTTGCTATTATATATATTCTAATATGTAAATAGTTACCGTATTAAATTTTGTTTGTGCGTAACCTTAATTTTTTTTTTCAGAGTATCAATTGGTACGAAGACATACAGGCTTGTACCGAACAACCAAGACGGAGATGTGGTATATTCAGGACAGGGCCTAAACGTAAGTAGACAAAAATTTACTCTCGGGAAGTTTCTAGGTAGTTCTTCTTCACCGAGGTCTTCTCAAACTGGTGGCATTTTTTTATTTTTTTCGAATCGTCAATATCAACAACGTATTACGAGTGTTTGTGTGTCTGTGGTAGCCTAGCTGAGTAAAGCTCATGTCCGCGCAGTTGGGTTATGAATGCTTTTGTGAAAAACCTATGTTAAGTGTACATTAGGCAGTAGGGGATTTCAGCCGTATTTGTTGCTGCATGATCTCCTTTGACAATAGATAGAGTCCCTCACACGATAAGAAGTAAGTCCCGTGACGTCATAAACTAAGGAGAGCAAAGGTGCAAAGAAAGTGGGACATCGTTGTTATTACTGACTGGGAAGAGCTGCAAAAGTCAGAAATTTAAAATGAAGTTCATAAATTTATTTCTCTACATTGAAAATTACTTATCTTATTCACGTCAAATAAAGCATGACTCTACCATTAATGCGGAGAAACCTTCGTTAAGAAGAGCTTACGAAATAATTTTACAATGTCGTCTATACAACATTATTCTTATCTGCATCTGTTAGCGCGGCAAGTCTCCCTCACGCCATATATCCAAACGACGAACACCCTCAAACGGCACCCGTTTACGAGTTAAGGCGGGTTCCAGGCATCGCCCTTAGAGGGAAGTGAGCGACCTTCACCCGACGCTACCATAATCAAATTTCTGGTGATATAATTAATGCATAGCTCTGTAATAATCGCTTCGAAACTAATACGTTTCAGGTTGGCGAATGTGGGGCCCACTTCAAGCATATTCAGGAGGAATGGAACGGCAACATCTCTTGCGTCTTGCCTCCCAAGGACGGCAGCATCGAAGTCTCGGCTACTATGAAATTGGTGGTTGCGAGTAAGTAGCTTTTATTTAACTTATTTTTAAATAGTCTCTATGTGATCGTGAGGGGCATTTTTACCCTTGGAGAGAATAAGTCGAAGACGTATTCAAATTGTATACATGTTTTTTTTTCAATTATCATAAAAGAGTACTTACCGAGAGGGTTTTGCTCCGCCGGCTTTTTTCCCCTTCAGTCTAACCAGTCTAACCTTGAAAAGCCGAGGTTAAAGGTGTATTTTCGCTTTTACGATGAAGATGATCAAGATTAAGAAAAATACTTTCACCAAGTGCAGCTTTCTCTTTCCGTGATGAAATAAAATACTTTGAATTTGAATATACATATTTTTTAAGAATTTTTATTGACTAAAATTGATGATATATCGAGAATAGGTCATAGAAGGAAAAGTCTTTGTTCCCGTAATTTCAGTGTTAAAAAAAAGTAAAATCTGCACCACTAAAACTAAAATAGCAGAATATCAGCGACCTCACATGGTTTGTTCATCAGTATGATATAATTATAATTCAAAAAGTTCATACGTGCAACCTCGGTATATCAAATCGAAAGAGAACAAGTATATATTCGTTATATCAAGTAATTCGTTGAACTGAGGTTTGTTATGTTGAGGTTAGGTTGGTTTAAAATTCGTTATAAAGTGGTAAAAATATTATTTTTTTCACCTCATCATTACGTACTCATCTTGTTATAGCAAACAATTTCTACGAATAAATGATAACACATGTCGAGACCTGTCTCGACATGAATCACATACTATGAGATTAAGAGTCATATTATTGGTGGGAACTGTGTATAAAGGTTTTGGGTTGACAAAATTCGTTAATTAGAGGTATTTATACTATAAATAATATTTTTCTTGATTCGTTCGTTATGTTAAGGTTGCACTGTATAATGTCTCGCAAAATTAACTTGTTGGAGACAAATATCTCTCCAGCTCTGATGGTATGGTAGTCGTTAAAAATATCCTAAATAAATGTTAAAAAATTTTCAATCTGAAATCCGTAAAACAGGAAGCTTTTACGGTAGTTAAATTAATTATATAAAGAGACTCACTAATAAATAAAACCCTTTTACAAATTCCAGGAGCACCAGGGGATCCAATGCTAATGGTAACATCTGGTACTTTTATCGAAGGAGACATCTTGAAGGCTCAATGCGTGGTGCCTCATGGACGACCAGCCGCCAGGATCACTTGGATGCTGGGTATGTCATGTAAATTGATGGTTTCATTAATTGGTTAAACATCAGGAGATAATGTGTAGAGTCGGGTATAACACGCTTACTGCGTAGCGTCCACTGGAATTTGTCTAGACCATAACTCTGCTAAAATTGCCATAGTATATTTTTACAGAAAGCTCCCGCCAAAGAAACTCAGCTCTAAAGCCCGTGTTAATAAATCTCAATTATGCGCTGCGCACGATCTTAAAGTGGGTTATACTGTTTCGATATAGAAAATTATATCTGTTTCGCTTTTTGATGATAGATGTGAGGTGTATTAATACGGTCAGGGGTGACGTGACGCAATCTAACGCCCAGGATTCAACTAAGATAACTGACGATAACTGCAAATATATCCCAATGAGTGTTTTTTACAACTTATAAACGTTAAACGTACTGCTCTGACAGTACAGTGCTACCTTGGATCATAGGGAACATCGTGTGGAAATTGGCATACGTATTTATATGGTAAAGTCTGCCAACCTGCACTCGGCTAGCACAGTGGACCTGCGGTGGCATTATAAACGCTGAACACTCGCATCATTTCTATAATAAGCTAAAGGTGGCTTTCTGTGTACCATTGATGTTCATTCCATTATTGAAATCTGTATGCCTATCGGACGAAAAAATAAACTCATCAAATTGAAATGTTTAATTAGAACAGCATATCAACTGCTGGTGTTTGCATGGAAACATTTCTAAAAGAACATTGTTTTGGTTTAAAACCCCTTCAAAAAAAATACTTATATGGAAGTGTAATTACACTCTTTATTATCGAATCCATCAGTCTATGTTGCTATTCGTGTATTTAAGTTTATTTATTTATTTTATTTTCCTTGGATAACAAACAGTGTTACAATTGTAAATAAAATAAAAGTCTGTACAAACGGCAAGACACCATTACATGTTATCACATATTACAAACTATACAACATAAGTAACACCCAAAGCGAACTTTACACAATACAGAAAATGTATGTATATAATTATAATAATAAACATTTTAGGTATCATTTGTTTATTTATTTATTTGTTAACTAGATTTGCGGGAGCTACGTATCATAATATTCATATGAATAATGAGGCTTAAAAGACTTTAGAGTACCTATTTATTTTACAATTTTTTAATTTTAAATATTTACGCGTAAAGTACTATATACCTAAACAGACCTATAATTTGTGACTTATTACAGATCAAGAGCCGCTCCTCCAAGGCGTGCACCAGCCAATCATAACCGAGGAATCCGCCACAGACTTGCAAACTGTCATTCAGAACATCACGCGGACATTGACAGCTGATGACAATGCGCATACTTTGATTTGCCGCGCCGAGCACGAAGCTTTGGACCAGCCGAAGGAAACTAGACAGCAGTTGGTTGTGCATTGTAAGTGTGAATTAATTTATGTAAGAAACACCAAAAAGTAGTTCTTATAAAATTGTCTTACAACAAAGATACATACAGATATTTTGCTTCGATTTATACTCCAGTTTTGTTTTTTCAATCTTCTTTATTACTAAACTCAACTTTGACCTATATATTTTTAATATCCCGCCAAATTTATAAACGAAAATATACACAAATTATCAATGCAAAGACAAGTGAAGAAACATAATTACAGGCAAAGTCCAACGCAAAAATTGCATTGTACATAGGCCCAGAAGACTACCAAAATTACGACGATGGGTCGTAATGGGAATAGTTAAAAAACTGTATGATTTCGACCTGTACTAAATAGTTATTATCAAATGTTTTAGACTGTTCTGCTTAAACTATAATTAATAGAATTCATGAATTCTGAAGTTTTACAGTATAACCACAACTTTTTATCATTTTCTGCAGATAAACCAAAACGCCTTGAATCTGGACCAATCACGATCTTCGGTTTGAAGTTGGGAGCGGAAGGCAGACTAAATGTAACTGTTAGAGCAAACCCCGCACCGGAAGTGGAATGGACCGTGGGTGACGTCCGGTTGAGAGGCTCTCAGAGTAATGAGGATCGGAGTATTATCGCTTTAGAGCCTGTTGCGTTGGTAAGCATTAATTTCGATAGAACATTTGTTTGGTTTTTAGATTTCAATAAACGGATACGGTCAAACATTTGATGGCATTTAAGTTTTTATATAAATTTACATAAAATGAAACCATGTCATCAAAAACATAAGTAAAGACCCGTAAGAATAAACCTCACTCACAATTCCTTCGTCATCTCGAGAAGCGAGACATCTATTATTTTGTATACTGAAACAGTATAACCGTCTTGCTCTTTCCCGTTCTCTAGATGGCGCGCGTACTAAAGTGAGTATTATTAAATATGGGTCCTAGCTTTTGATGTCATCGTTTAATTTTTTTGTAACGTTATGTAAATGTCTTTAATTAAAGTAAAATAACAAAAGATAGGCGACGTTCTTACATAACGCACTTGAGCAATGGATCTACTACTCACACAAACTACGCGGCACGTGCGTCCGGTGCACTGACGGAAGATCAGCATTGCGATCCAAGCAACATTTAGGCTGAGTTAGTGCCCTTTCACATTCTCTGTGCATAAGGTACTATATTATTTTGTTTTTAAGTTATACTTAGATAATGTTTAATTTTTTTTGCTTTAGAATTGGTTGTATTTTTTTTATGTGCAGAGACTCTGTGAATAAATAAATAAAATAAATAAACAAACTAAATACATTGTTGAAACTGTAAAATAAACTGAGAAAGGGACAGAATGACGTAACGACGTGGTGTGCGAACGAGGCGGATATCGTATGTCGAGTGAAATTCTTCGCGTAGCGACAGTCGCATTTTAAATAAAACACTTTTTACCGGATATTATCGCGTATATTTTAGTTAATTTTAAAATTATTTCGACGTTTCGGCATCTTTGCAGTTGCCGTGTTTTAAAAAGTGTTTTATTTAAAGTATGAATCGTGAAAATTTAAGAAAATATATAGTCGCATTTTAATTAAGTTAGATCAGGCGACCGGGACGAGATTTGTGAAGTCCATGCCTCTAGAGCTTGGCATCTATCTTCCGGTATTGTTCTTTAATCAAAAGGTAAATGTATGTTAAAACTAATAAGTAGCATATTGATCAATGTTTTTAGAAAATAACTACTAGGAGTGAAAGTCATTTATAATAAAGATTTAAATGTCGCTTTCCTTAACGTTTGGACTGTCTATAAGTATATATCTATACTGTCAATACATATGCTGCGTTCCGTTTGCCGATTACAGCGCTCACAGCGCTCATATATCCGTTCCGATTGCCCGTGAGCGCGCTCACAGCGATATCGATACGTCATCAATGACGTCAATAACGCCGCCATCTTCCCGCTCACAGTGCCCAAGCTACGGAGCATGGTCGCTGTGAGCGGCCTGTCAATACTGACACATGACGTTACTTTGTTGATGTTTTTATTAGTTGATTAAAGATTTTAAAAGCTTCCTTATTAATTTTCTTTTGTAATAATGTTACAAAATGGCTCCTGCTTCATTCAGGGTCAAAGATCTTAATGAAATTATAACTTTAGACTTAAGCAACGAACAATCAGAATGTTAGCGTGCTATTTACCGTTCCGATTGCAATATCACTAATAACACTTTTAGCGCGCTCAAACGAATCGGAACGGTTTTCAGCACTTTTAGCGCTGATAGCGCTGTGAGCGGCAAACGGAACGCAGCAATAATGACAGTGAATGATAAAACTCTTCAAACCAACACACTCTGACTACAATGTAAACAAACATCAAGCGCAATGTAAATTCTAAATATGACTCCTAATATCTTTAACTTTTGCTGAATAAAAAAATACCGGTATAATGTAGAATCGCGCGACTCCGTCCATGGGCGCGCTAGGTTTAATTGGTACATTCTCAGGGACCAAAAAGCAAGATTTTTCTATCTAAAAAACCATATTAATCGAGATATTTTGCAGACGTACAAATTGTTTAGCTAAATCAATATGATACTCCATTGAATTGGTTGACTTTCAAGGCGTAGGCTTGAATGCACCGACTGGACTGTACCGCTCCAGACGAGATCTTTACAAGGAAAATAAAATGCTTTCTGTAATAAACGTTTGTGTAGAAACAAACGCTGATGGCCTGCGCAGACGATGGACTTTTGTCGCTTACAACTGTATCGAGTAACGTAAACGAGGGATGAAAAGTACCGCGAACAAAAAGTCCCCCGAAAAACCGAGGACATGCAGCGAGTGGACCGGACAAAAGTACGGGGGAGTCCCCGAAAAATATAGAACTCTTGTGACTAGGCGAAGCAACGCACATGGCGGAGTTTAGTCCGCGTTTATTTCTACGTTTCCGGGCAACAAATGATCGCACACCGTGCGCGTTGAGTTCGCGGTAAATTCGCGGCGGACTTGTAATTCGCGGAGCGTACTTTTTTCTCCGCCGCGGAGAAAAGTCCGTCGTCTGCGCAGGCCATTAGTATAATACAAACATTTCAAAAAATTCGGTTTGATATATTTTGAAACGGTACATTCGATTTTGATTCGTGTCTGATTTATTTACGGGTAGTATTTACTTAAAACAGTTTGTCAGCTTAAGATCTCTTACTTAGCTTGGTTACCTTTTTGCGCATTCATACCATTTTGGTTTGGTCGCGAAGTACTTTGTACGCGCGAATGCTAATAATACACTTTTCCCTTGATTACAGGAATCCGGTTACTACAATCTGACTCTCGTTCTGGCTCGCATCACCAAACAAGACGTGGAACGGACATACTATTTAACTGTTAGGAACAACATCGGTGAAGAACAAATGACTGTCAGAATCAGTACTATGATGGAACCTGCAGGTTGGTTCAAGTTTATTATTTGGTCCACTCTATGTTTAACTTTTGTAACTTAACAGTGCTTCCACGAAATATTAAATGGTATTACATTTGGTTAAAAAATAATGACATAAATACCAATGTTTTACAACGTTTTCAACTTCATTAAACAAAACTTTAATAAGTTATAGCCGTTGTAAACGAAACTTTAGCCCCTGGCTATTCTGAAAGTGACGGTTACAAGAACAGAATTTGCAAGAAATGTTATAGGTACTTAATTACGTTCGAGACGTTGAGTTGTTTTTGCAAATTTGTCTTTCTCTTACAGGAAAAAGACATGCCAACAACATATATACAAAAACATCATAATAACATTAAAAAAACTTATTTCTAGCATAAAGGTGCCCCTATACAGCAGTTATATAACGTTATACAACATTGTGTAACACGATAACATAATTATTATAACAGCGTGTAACATACGCTACAACATGTCAAGAAATGTTATATGTTATAAACGCTCCCACACTGGGTGAACTCGTTGTTTAACATCGTATAATATTATGTTGCAATCAATTTGGGCTTTGGCAGTTTCCGCTAACGTCCAGCTGAGCACTGGTGATGTTATACAATAAAAATTATATTTTGTTATATCATGTTGGAATCAGTTGTAAAACATTTTGTTAAATTAAGTTGTATAACATCATTAACATTAACAATAAATGTTAAGCAGCAGTCTCTAACGTTATATAACTGCTGTGTGGGAGAACCTTTAGGCACATACAGCGTTCCTAAGTCATGCGCTCACACTACAAAAATGGAAATAAAAATGATAAAACTCTTCAAACCAACACACTCTGTCTACAATTTAAACAAACGTCAAGCGCAATTTTAATTCTAAATATGGATCCTAATATCTGCCTTTATTCCTGTATTGTCACTGGCTGAATGAGAAAACAAGTTTACTATTGGGTCGCGCGACTCCGCCCATGCTCGTAAAATTTCATCCAAATTCGTTCACGATTGCAGTGTAAAATTGGAACTAACGTACAAACTGAATTTAAAATATGGATTTCTCAACTATACAATTACTTGTTGTTAATGACGTCGAATAAAGCATGACTGTACCACCAGTTCGGAAAAACCTTCGTGAAGAAAAACTGGCAAGAAACTTCACGGGATAATTGTTTCAACATAACTTTACAATGTCTTTTATATCCATACAAAATGATTCTTTGTTAGCTTGCCAAGTCTCCCTCCCTACAAAGTATCCAAAAGACAAACATCCGCCAACAGCACCCGCTTACGGGTTAACGCGGGATCCAGCCATCAAACATCAATCCATATATTCTCACATACATTCATATTTAAGTTCTTTAGCAAATAGAACACAAAGCTATGATTTAAAGACGTGTTTTTTTCTAACTCCTACAGTGCGCAAAGCTTACATCTCGTTTATAATATTCGATCTTTATGGTAAGACCTGAGTTATTGAGAATGGTTCGAAATTGACTGCTGTTTTTATATATATTTAAATGTTACGTAGTCATATTAATATTTTAAAAAGTCTTTTCAAAGTAAAATATTGATACCTCGAAGTTTATTATCTAAAACCGACTTTCGCGGTTCTGAGTAACAAATGTAACTCCGAGTTAGCTGGTTAGTTCGTTAAAAAAAAGTCAGTATATATGGCAAAACTTATTGCAATACTTTAACCCAAGTCAGCTACCTCCGCGTTAGAGTTTTGCCTAAAAAAGCCTTGTATGTATGATGATTTTTGTAGTTTCATAATTGCTATGATATGGAACAAAATGGAATATTGGAATGGAATGGAATTCACATAAATATATTTCTCTATTTCACTCCCGCAGGAAACGATGTTTTAAGTATCCTTCTTCATAATTCTGCATCTTTATTTACAAACAGGAATATAACATTATATTGGTAAGTAGCCTTGCCTCATACGCCGAAGTTCCCAGGTTCGAGTTCCTGGCCGGGGTATTCATTTGTGTGATGAACACAGATGTTTGTTCTCGGGTCATGATTGTTTGTATTTATATATGTATGTTTATTCTGGGTTTCCCCCCAGTTTGCTGTATGGTCATCCATAACACAAGCTCTGCATACTTTGGGGCCATTCAGTTGGTGTGTTTGTCTGGGGATTTATTATATATTATTATTATATTATAACAAATCAACAATAGAAAACAGAAAATATAATACAATGCCTAAATTACTATACGGCAAAGTAGTCAAAAGGCAGGTAGAATTGACTCGTTTCAAAGCTGACGATAACCAATGCGCAAAATAAATGCCATCCTCAAGGTCAAGAGTGTTACTAACCAATTTTAGATATTTCACTAAAAGGTTTATGAGCAGCCTAACCCTAAGACCCCATTCTCTACGCCAAAACCCTGAAAAATATGACCATTACCTTAATAGTGGTACTTCCTATGCAACGCTTCCCGGAACGTTGGTAGCCGAGCCAGTTTCTTCATTCCATGTGTACATATCGGAATCTATACGCAAAATGTTAGGTTTCTAGCTCCAGGGAGCTGGACGGAGAGGACATACAGATTCGGTAATCACATGGCTATAGAAACTTAATTTTGATTTATATGATTTGAACGACAAGAAACCTAAGGTATCGGTATTTTAATTTGAAAAGACTATAATCCTTGTATAGTAAAATGATTTGTAGAAAATTATAAATATTCATAGGCTCATAGGTTTTTACTAGACTGACTGTACTCAAAATAATATTCAGTATTGAGTTATTAAAATGTTAATGCATTGTGAAAGTTATTATTGTGTACAAAGAGTTCATTTTTGCGAATCCGTAGTTAGGAATATGATCATGAGCATTGTTCCGCATGATTCTTTTTTATTTCGTTTAATTTTGCATCAGTTAGAAAGTTTCGGCATGTATCTCTTATGGCATGGAAATTCTAAAACCTTTCTAGAATTTCATTTTTTAAAAGCTCTGTGTAAAGTTTTTATAAACATATTGGTTTAGAATATTCCGTTTTTATTAATGCATGAACTTTCATCATTCCCAACACATACGTTTTTTTCCAGTATATTGCTTAAATCAAAATTTCCATAATCTTTGTCCGTTAATAGTCGGCTTAATTTGCCGAACCACGATAGGTTGATGAATGTTTTGTCGAAAAAAACTAAATTTATTTTATTCAGGAACCAGTTAAAATGTATATGCACTGTAAATATTATCTGTCATATGGGTTTATTTAGATTATTTAATCAGATTCCATTAGTTAGAGCCGAAAGACACGAAGAAAATTAATTGTCCAAAAAAATTTGATAGCTAAGTTTGATTTCGACTAAAAGGGATAGCTCAGTGACAGATGATACAACATTGAAATAGGATGACCCTAGGGGAAAACTCAACCAGAATTATAACAATAGTTACTTTGAGCTCTTAATTTCATGCCAAAACCTAACTCTATCATCGCATGAAGTTCCAGGACTTGTTGAAACTATTATATTAAAAAGTTACTATTATATATATTACCATATTATATTAAATAATTTAAATACAACGGTTTTTGGGCAAGACATTCCTCAGTGCATTCAATGTATTTCGGCATACCGCGTCATTTTGGCTTTAAAGTAATCGATTTTTAAATTCCACTCATTTTCACTCCATTATGTTAAATGTTTTAAGTATATTCTTCCTCATCATAATATCTAAGATATGACCTATGTCTACATATTTTTTTCTTAATTCAAATACAAATATTTATTCTTCAAAATTTGACAATTACTTGTTCTTATTGACGTCAAATAAAGCATGACTCTCGGGAAAACCTTCGTGAAGAAGAACTGGCAAAAAACTTCACGGGTATAATTTTTTCAAAATAAATTTACAATGTCTTTTTATGTCTGTACAAAATTATTCTTATCTGCATCTGTTAGCTCGGCACTAATTATTAATGGTATACTCATAGTAATTATGATAATCTTTAAATCTCCAGGTGTAGAGTTAGACGCTGGCGCCATCGTCGGTATTGTGATCGGAGTACTCATCGTCCTCATTGCTGTGTTCCTAGCGGTGTTTGCGAAAGCAACGGATAGATGGTGCTTCGCAGGTAAGACTTGTCCGCTTCTAAAGTAGTATCCAACGCTGACACCTATAAAACATCGTTACAGCTAAATATTCAAATAATAAGCGACTTATTTCGACAGTTTAGCTTCAATCAATCTGAGATAAGTCTAAGAATAAAGATTTCAGGCTTGTATTAAAGAAACCTCACTAAAATCATGCGTCATATCAAGAAACGAGACTGATAATTATGCCTGTACCGAAACAGTATAACTGTCTCGCTCTTTCTCAGTTTCAAGATGGCGTGTGCATTTAAGCGAGATTTATTAAGTATGAGCCCGTTCTTATTGAGTGCCTGTAAGCTAGATTGTGATCGTTTGTTTACTCGTTTAATATGTTGATGCCTAAATTGGGACTTGGCAAAGGATAACTCGGAAATGGTTGTTTAATTAGTAATTGACTAAGTCACTTTTACGACCGCGCTCCGCGACTTCATACGGGGACTTCAGACACTGATATTTATAGATTTTGCTTATTTAATATAGACTTAAAAGAAGCTTACATAAAGTAAAGATTCGTTAAGCAAAATCTAAACTTAGGAGCGCCTGAAGTAAACATTTGACGACTCTGAGTGCTGCCGTTATTTTTGCTTACAACTCCGTTTGTTATCAAAATGGCGGCCAAAATAAAACTTGCGCACGATCACACTCTTTACTTACCCGGTAGTAGGCGCTCGTTAGCAACAGACTATAACTAGTTGTCGAGCGCAGAAGGTTTGAAGTGATGACGTCACGCAATGCTGTTCAGTTCTAATCAGGCGAATGGGGGGTCAGCCGGCGGAGGTGGGAGGGGCAAACCTTCTGCGTGCGACTTATATATTTATTATTGTCAGCAAAGTTATTCACATGTGTAATGTACTATTTTTAATGTACTATGTACCTACAGTTGTATGAAAACGATCTCTCATGTAAATAACTCTGTTTGATGTTCATTGTATTGTTATGGTTTATATTCATTTATTTAAGAATTACATGTGACGGATACTATTTAATAAGATTTGACCAATCTAGAAAAATATATCCAATCAGAGAGAGCGCGTAAATTTAATTTCCACACAGAATTTAAAGTTGAAAAATGAATCTTATTTCTAAGGCATTGAATTTGAATTGGCTTAAACGCTTGCCCTTTTTGTCAGGCATGTATCTTTGTCTTGAAGAATGACCATAATAAAATAAGTGTTTCTTTTAACTCTATAAAAACTTTAAGTTATAGTGTGCAGAATGCCCTTGTTTATTTTGAGTCATAAATATACCAATCTATATTACTTACATATATGCTAAATACAGCTCACCCCAGTGCGCGTCTTCTTCAGAGTGGGAAAGAGCAAGACAGTTACACGTTTCACTATAATACTTTCTATCGCTCCTTGAGATGATGCCTGATTTGTTTATACGAATCCTATTCTATTCCTGCGTGAGCAACGTACACGCAACGCAATTCAATGCGACGCGACAATGTCAAACAGTCGGAACCATAGCCAAATTAGCTTTCAGACGTTTTGGTGTAAGGAGTTCAAACCTGTTCAAACTAGTTTATTCCGGTTTTACTTACCGTGTGCAAACTCAAAAATATCTCCAGCTGGTTTGGATGTAATGCGAGCGTTCTGTTTGATTTTATCGCATTGCATACAATTTATTGATTTAAAAAGTCATGTAAGACGGGTCTAAAGATCCTTTGCGAAATAGAAAAGTAGTTAGGTATAGGTTATTTGTTGTTTGGTATGGTCTCCTGTTTGGATCTTTTCATGGATCTTTCCCCTCCCTAGTACAAGTAACGCCCTTTTAAATTAATTTTATAAATTTTCTAACAGGCTCACGGGCTGTGGGTCGATAGGTAATACACGAAATATAATAGAAATCACAGTCACATTTTCAGTCGTGCACTTCACTAAGGAATTCATTAAAATGTGTTCAATGAATTTTATTTTTTTTATCCCACCTTACTTTTGAGTGTTCACTGTTAATGTAAAGTAGTATACACCATAAGCACGGAAACAGATTAAAAACCTTTAACTTAAGTAACTTTCGAATCATTCAATTTTGTTTGTTTTCACTCGTACCCCAAAAATATCAGGACAATGCGTTTCTCGCTAACAATATCTGTACAATATCAAATTAAATCTGAACAAAGCTAAGGTGCGCTAGTTTATTCCGTGTGTGTTAAACGCTAGCTTCGATTTGTAGTCGTGTACGGTGCGCAAACTAATTTATTCCGATTTTAGTCTCTGAATGTATCTCTGAAAACCTATCGAGTCTACGACACTCGTCAAAACGTCAATGATTTCAACGCAATGCAAGTGGCCTGACGTTAAAGTAAGATTAAGATAAAGATTTTATGTGACTAAATAAACTTTTGATTAATTATCGTCCCCAGCCTTTAGACTATTAAAACCATCTACCGTAAAATAGTAGGTACTTGATCTAGTAAAAAAATTCACATTTTAAAAAGGTTAACCGCGTTTACAATTCCATGAAGAACACATTTTATTGAATTATTACCTTATTCATATCATCACTCTTAAAAATTATCTACAGTGGCAGCGTCTGCGTAATTTGTGCTTGCATTATTAAGTGTGTAGATTTTTAAATGTGAATGTATTTATTATTAATTATATTAAGAATAAATTTAATTATAACTATGCCTACATATCAATATTTAAAGCGATCAAGAACTTTAATATTTTGTAAATCAAATGCATGTTATACATTTAAGTCGCATGTGTTGATGTTTTGTTTCTTTCTAACATTGTCTGTCGTCTTTTTTTTAAAGCATGAATTAATATAAAATGTGCATGAATTTTAAATATTATTTGAAGAAAAATAATGTTAATTTCACAAAGGTGATGGTTTTTTTTATATATATTGCTTTCTCTTTATACCTGTAGTCATATGTACAAAGGTACAAAAAGTTTTTTTGTGTCAAAACATACTTTTGGATGAACCACTGCTGTATAACATTAATATCGCAGTAATCAGCTTTAACACAAAACTCTAATTTAAACTAAAAAATCGGAGAAGTGAAGTTCTGGCAGCATTATCAGGTGGTGGTGGTACAATGTAGTTGTGACAAGCATTTTCCAAAATTCTCATAACATTAGCTTAAAAAACAATAATACAACAGGCAACACCATTTCACATTGTTTATTCAACACAGCTTATTCACAAATGCACATCGGACTTTACATTGTAGTTCTTGGTCGCTCAATTTATTGGTATGTGGCAGGACGGTCTCACCGCACGGATATTCCGGATGGAGCGGACTCCGAAGCCCCTCTTCCCTCTCACGATGACGTTAAAGGATCAGAAAATCCCTCCCACGACCACGGAGATTTCATCACTAATGGCAACACTAAGCATCCGGAAAAAAAACCGGATACCGCTGTTTAAGTTTGTAAGTTAACGGCTGTCCCTCGATGGTGTGTGTTTTGGATTTAAATAATATAAAAAGTAATTTTACGATGGGCAATAAAGTAGCTAAGGCGTAAAATTGTAAAAAACAAACAAAATCAGGTACACTTTTATGATAGGTATTGTTTTGTTAGGATTTCTATGATTTTCTATTAACGTAATACAATGCAGTACACGTAATTGCTAATAAAAAAACCTTAAAAAAGGGTCTTTAATCAAAAAATGATGTAACACAAAAAGTACATGGAAGAATAAACAAATTTTTCTTTCAAACTTTTTGTAATGATTTTATGATCGAGTGACAGCTAAAACTTACTAATTATAATAAATAGATACCTATCTTAAGTGCCAGATTTTAAGTAATCACTTATTGTTGCTTATTTCATATTAAACTTGACGCAACGAATCCAATATTAACATTGTATTACAAAGGAACTTGTACACTGATAAAGAAATGTATGAAACTGCCATTTCTTCTAGGTTAAGATTAAATATTACATAATTAAGCAAAAACTTTAATTCAGATCTAAATATGATGTTTTTGAATTTTTTATCGTATTGTCCATTAATGTATTGCACAATTATATTTAAGTCTTAAAAAAATATACCTTTAAAAATGTCAGCACTGCAACTGCAGGTTAATGTTGCCAGTGAAAAGATGTTTTTATTTTTATGACACGGCTGTAAATACATAAAGCCAACGTGTTTGCTATACTTCAATAATGTTGTAATAAAAACAAATACTCTTTTTAGTAAATTTTTAAATATCGGTGTGTATTACTGAAAGTTTTTAGGCTCTAGACTATATTTATGATACTTTCGGCATAGTTGTAAACATTATGTATTATGTTATTTATAGCATAAGTTATTAATTTAAGTAATTTTTGGACCACCTCTTATGTTTATATTTTTTTGTAAATAATATTAATGTTAGCAAAAAGTAATTGCTGCTACATAATGTGTTTAAATATTCTATTAAGAAAAAAAATACTTTCTTAACTTTTTATATTCAAGAATTTTATTGTGTTCAATTATTCTACAGATGTTAAGACTACCTACAAAAAATTTGAATACAATCACTATTTGATTGCAACTTTATAAACAATACCACTTTTTGTACGTCCTTTTTCTGCAATGTATAGTTATAAGAAAAAATCATAAAAGGAAACCTAAATGAAAATCTTTTAATTGTTAATAATGTGCCCAAAACTTTTTGTATTTTTAATTTCACGAATAATATTTAGTGACGAAGTGATCTTAATAAGGATCGATATTTTCATTTCCATACATCTTGTGTTAAAGCTTCGTTACAGTACCAACCAACTTATATGTTCAGTATCAAAAACTGGAACTACAGCATCAAACTCGTTTACGCGTAGAAATCAGCGCCACTATTTACACAACAGAGAAGTTGGTCGGACTGTACAATTTATAATAAATGTCAGTACAACTTGACGGCCTATTTGCTCCCGAATATGCTTGTAACTACTTAACTCCTTTTGTAAAAAATATTTTTTAGTGTCAGGTTAAGTTAAGTGTGTAATTTGTAAGTCACTGATGTGATTTCGTGTAATTTCTCATTAGGTATACTTATTATTTTTGTACCGTTTTATTTAGATTTATCATTTTGTTGTTAATTAGTATTCTTTCAATATTAAGAATCTCAACTAGCTTCTGTCCGCGAATTCCGAGGTCCATATCGGTAAAGTTGTTTTAGTCTGAAGGAGGAACAACCATACACATGAAAAACTTTCGCATTTGTAATATTAGTATTTTAATGAATTTTTTTATAAGTTGAAAGTAATTTCATATACTTACTTACATTCAGATACCGGTACCTACTCCCAACTTTTATCATATTTTCTTAGTTTTAAGGTCTTACCAAAAACAAAAAACTGCCCAAGATAGCACGACCCAAATTGTATAATGAAAATTACAAATAACGATCAAGTAGTAGAATTCGACATAAAAAAGAAGTCAAAATTCTTAAATTGTAAATTTTAATATTCAAAAAGTATAACCTAGGATGGAGGATGCTTATTTTAGTGAAGCGTCATCACATTCAATTGACAATATCCGTAATTTAATTTTAGTCCGTAAATATATAATAAATATTTGACATACTCCTTTCTACCAAAAAACATCTAAAGTTGAAGTGAAATAAGTGAATTTTATTTGTTATTTCTTCCAGACTTTACTTTTACTACTCGATCATCAAAGTTATAGTTTATCTAGAACTGACTTTCTGTTGAAGCGGGCCGGATCATCTTTTTCCAACAAATCAATCAAATTAAATCTTGGGTAACATCCCACAAAACGGTTGAACAATTATGTTGCAATGTTTGTTTATAAGTTTTTTTTAAATAAAATTACGTTTTAATTCTTCTAGTCCGCTTCAAAAGAAATAATGTTAAAACTAAAACTATTGTTTTCCTAAAAACAGACACTGCCATATTAGGATTCCATCCACAAATTTCGTCTCACGTATTACATGATTTTTGGGCAAACGGTTTTCATACAATATTTGTATGAAATAACGACAATTTCATACTTTTCTGATGCTATCAATTAATTATTGACGTGATTTGTGGCTAGACCCTTAAGCACAAATTTTTGAAGATTTCATTGCACGTATACTTAATTAAACGTGTATCTAATTAGCTTTTTAATTTTTAAAACTATAATCGAAGTTATGAAAAGTTTAACGATATGCCTAGATGCCTCTTTAGTTTTGATTGTTTTAGGTCTGACTAAAGTATATTTAAAAGTTAATGAGCTTTTGCACTAAAAATATTAAGGAGTTTATACACCAAACCCATAAGCCGTCACAGTATCCTTTTGATTTTATCGTAACTAAAAATATCGCGATATATTAAATTTGAGATACTTTTGTTTCTAAAAAAAAGTAGAATTAAAAATAATCTTTTGATGATTGGCGGAAAAATAAGGTTTTATGAGTAGGCTCCTTAAGACTTTTTACATAATCTATGGTATAACTATTATAAATTGTAGATAATTAAACTCGCACTGTTTTTGATGACAAACAATTATTTAAATAATTATTAATCAAAGTTACTCCAATCCTAATGTTTCAAAATATTGGATATTTCGTAAAGTGAATGGATATGAATTATAAAGTATTTATTAAATAATATTTTGGTTGGTTTTATTTCGTGTCTTGCTCTCTCAGCCCTTGAAAATCTATCTTTAGTAAAATGAGGACTACTTGTTTCATCGCAATTAATCTGCTATCAAAATGATCTGTTTAAATTTAATTCGATTTTCTAGTCACATAAAAATTTTACGTTTTTATTATTTATCAGATTTATGCAACTTATTTTTATATTTTCAAACATAAAAGTAAATAAGGGCCAACTTTTATCAGTTGGTATAATTTTGATAGTTTCACATAATATCTATGGAGTCTTGTCAAGTGTCAAAGTTATTCTCCTAATAAAAAATATCTGAGCATTGGACAATGTGAAATGAAACAAAGTGACTATAACACTTTTTTATCTGAGTTAAGTTCATTCCATAGTTTTCAGTTTCCATCCATTTTGTTCCTAATTTATTAATATCAGTGTCTTTATGCCACTTAATTTTCGGTATTTTTGTCAATTCAATCTTTGACTTAAAGACAGTGTGATAAGTTCTTGAAGAGTTCAGTTTTCGAGTCATTCACCGTACCTAGGAGATTATGCTAAACAATTAATTATAGGTCAATAGTGGGATACGGCTTTAGACTGCCAATGTTGAGACTTAAACAAAAAAGGTCTAAAGAAATAAGTTTAATGATCAAAAAATAAATAATGAAATTACAGGACACGGCCGAGACCACACCAAGAACTCCGGAGAATCGTAAGTATCATTATCATAATTATCAATTGACATAATTTTGTTTTTGCTACTTATCTTATCTGTGATTACAATAGTATGACTCAAATCAAAACTTTATAGATGAATATATTTTAACCTTTTAAATGTTTTGATATTTCTAAAGCTATACTTAAAATTCGCTATTATTTACCCTTATTCCAATTTTAATATTTTGAAAAAAGCTGCGAAATATGATAAGATGCTTGGGGATCCTTTGATGATGGCTTCGTTATAATTTGAAAAACAAAGGAGCAGTAATCACGTTTGTATTGTCATATTTTATTTGGAAAACAAACGGTTTAAATACATCTAAATATTAATACAATTATATAATTTTTAATTGTTTTTAAATTTTTAACGATTTTACATACTCTTCTAACAACCACTAATTTTATTAAATAGTTATTGCCGCGGACTTAAGATGGAGTTCCTTTAAGACGAGAGCTTTTCAAAATACATTTTGGTTAAAAGTTTAAAGCGTCTTCATCACATTTCGCAGTAACATTGTGTGCCTTCCCGCTTTGTAAATTTTGCTAATTCTGTTTATAAGGACCCCTGCAGGAGATGTCTTAATAGAGTCTGGGATCCCGCTAGCTGCTAGAACGTATGTCTAACATTATTATTAAATATAATATTTATTCATAAGGCTTGAGAGTTGGTAGCGATAATGGGATGTCCCTGAGGCATTATATTGAAACAAGTCAATAGAATAGTTGCGCTCCGGGCATGATTCTCTTTTTTGACAATGTTCACAGAAAGATAAAAATATTGATATATCAGGCATATTTAAAATGTAATTTGGTTGAAATTTTTATGATACTTAATTTTTACTTATTATTTCATCAAATAGAAATTCAATCAAATCAAGCCTTGTGACTTAGTATTAATTAATGTGGTGTGCCAACACTCAGTACGACACTGGAGCCTATAGAAGCTATGCGTATGATGTTCTAAATCATTTATTTCTCAATTATTTATCGATCGATTTATCTAAAAGCCGGTTTATCCGGTTGTTAACCCGGCTCGTTGCTTGCTATATATTGTCGTATTGAATGTAGACACATATTAATGTGTATTGCTTATACATAGTTTTCATCATGCGTATAAATATGGTGATGGGTTATTTTAAGGGAATCTATGGTTTCTGTTGTTTTAACCTCTTAAATTTATTTTACGTTTAAACTCGCATGATTTTAGCTCAACTTTTTTATTTCATTATTCTTCAAAACATTTTGGCTCGGTTTTAGCTTCAAACAAAAAGCTCTTCATGTAGATTTTTCGGCAAGATAACATATTTTCGTGACTTCGTAAATGCCATTGGATGATAGTATGTCATGTCACGCCTAGTACCAGGAAATATAATTTCTTACAAATTTATTTTCAGATGATATTTACAATAAAGTCATCCCTATAGATGAAACTGTGATAAGAAATTGAGACACATTTTTACATATTACTTTAACTTTAATAAATACTCTTTGGTATTGTACAGAATTTTAATTTGAACTAACTCGGGATACCGTTGCCATGTACACTAATTTTATTAATTCAAATTTTCCAATAACTGTCTAGTTTTAGTAAAGGACGTGTTATTTTGTTGCTAAGTGTTAATAATTTTTATACCAGGGTCAATAATAAAAAATATAACGTAAAACGTCGATAATAATAAATGATAGTGCTATAGAATGCATTATAGAAGTCGCCCGCATCCCTAATACGGGCTGAAACAATCAACAAAACTAAATCTATTTGTGTCGGCATTTATTCATTTAACTCTTTGACAAGCTTCGTTTACTCTTCGTTAAGAACGTACCACGTACATTTACGCGTAGATTTGAAGGATGAGTCCATGATATAAATAACTGTAACCCTTGCGTCAGTAGCGACACTGAGAGCGCGGTGGGCGGGCGAGACAATCGCGCGGCTCGATCGCGGCTAGCAGACTTGGGTGCCAGAGTGCGCGCCGTGTTGCCCAGAGCTAAGGATAAAATTGCCACTGAATCGCAGCCAGAGAGTGAGGATAAGGTAAGGATTCTATAATAAAGATTGTAATTAAATTATACATCATTTGTTGATTCAATTAATCAACAATACGTTAAAAAAGATGTTTATGCCAAAAGGGAATTTTCAGTAAATGCTACTGTATAATACCCTCTACGCTGGTTTTCTAGACACCAATTGAGTCAAAGCCAATATTTGTAAGGTTTTAATATTTTAAATTTTAGCGATTCCACAAACGAAAAATAAAGTTTTAGTATATCGCAAAAAAAATTTACAACTAAAATTCTTAGTTGGAATTGCCTCGGAAATTTCAGCAACGGCTTCACGCCTTCAATCGCAACAAAACCACGTTAATGTCGAGTCTCATCACTACTCTTTACTGTCCTCTGCTAAGATTCTCTATTTTCACAGCCACTCGACGAGAAGAAAGGGGTAGTCTACGCTGAATTGGCGCTTGGTGATCAGACCTCGACCGAAAAACCTCCTCCCCAATCCACAGAGTATGCTGAAATCGTGTACAGCGACCAAACACAGCAAAAAGAAGTCAAAGAAGACCGCAAGTAATTTTATAGTTGGCAGAAGCTCGATTGACTAATTATTATAATGTTTAACTTTTGTAGTTTCCGATTGATGCCTTTTTGTTTTGAGTGTTCAATGACAAGATTGTATAAACCCAAGCTTTTGGTTTTAAACAAATATTCAGAAAGGTAGAACGTGATAACTTGAGTTTTTATGTTTTACTAAATACATATGGCTCAATCAATATCTTTGTTTATTATAATTTGTGATGATTACTTAAATATGAGTATCAGGCATTGTACTCGTTGTATTTTTGCTTTGAACTATGCTTTATTAATTTGCAGTAATGCTGTAATTAAATAAAAACAAAATTTTATTTTGAGTAGGAAATATAGGTCAACCTTCTGTAGGCCTATTAATTTTTGGTTAAAGTTCAGTATTTTATTACTAAATGACTTCCAGCCTAATGTAAACCTATTTTGTTTATAATCTTTTTTTTGGTTTAAATCTTAACCAGTTATTACAAATGTAAGTCTGAATAGGAAGTGACTATAGTTACAAAAATATATTTTTAATGATCATAAGCTATCCTTCAACATAATTATATTTTTAATTGGCTTAAGGGTCCAAAACTGATGATTTACAGAGTAAAGGTATTTATGATTCTAAACATCACAGAAAAATATTAGAAATTGGGTATCCATCGAAACAAAATTATTTATTTCTTATATTAAGGTAATTTTATCTCGAGAGTGGTGTGAATCTCAAACTAAATCATTTTTATAGATGAGATTTATACGATTTATGTATATCTTTTTCCATGGAAGGTCTTGTACTTCAAAATAAATACTTAATGTTCTTAATTAGTACTAAAACAGTTTTGTTATTAACTAGGGAACGTAACCGTAACGCATTTAATTTAAATTTGTTGTAAAATTATACTTAAGTATACCTAGTTATATTAAGGTATGTACTCGTGTGTGCTTTGATCACTCTAGATATAAGAAATTACCAATTTATTTTATTGTATGTTTTAGTTTTATCTTATAAGTTTATCTATTTTCAATTCAAAATTTATCATTTGACAATAAAACCATTCTATTAAGTGATGGTTAAACGATAATACAACTATAAGATTTGTTTTTTTACTTTCATAAGAGTTGAATTATATCGAAGAGAATATCATTTGCCATAAAATTAGTACGCTAAATTCAATTTGGTCAAAGTACAAAAGATCGTTTATACTATTGTATAAAATAAAAAATCACAATTTTATTTTCATTAAAACAAGCAGGGTTACATCATTATGGAGGCTTGTAAATGTAATTTTAAATAATTAAGTAAATAAGGTACAAATATATTGCTTTTATTGTACAGATATGCTTCAATTTTTTTGCTAAAACTCCTAATTTTAAGTATCAAAATTGAAGATATAAAAAGTATAGTTAGATATAAAGTTATGACTGTAGAGCCAATTTTTGGCAATTTAATTTTACTTTATCCGTCCTTATTTTATTATTATTTAAAAATTTACTTCGTGCTTGGTGCTTAGTATATTTTCAAATATTTATTTTGAATCTAAAAGTATAAATATTTTATGTTCGTAACAAATTATAATATCAAATACTGCCTAGTGATGGTGCTTTAATTATGTAATCTAGCGCACAGTTCATTTAGTTTTTAGTTTTGTATTCATTCTTATAAAGAGCGCCATTTTGAATAAGCAGAAGTACCATTTGTGTGCACGCTACGGTCCCTTTCTAATTCTAATCATCGCTAGATTTTGACTAGAAACGAAATATATTGAATTAACTACGAGACAAATTAATAAAAGCATTATAAAAACAGAAGTCCTGCATGTTCAACATTTTTATTTCAAGATCTCTGAGGGGCGCTACTGCTTAGATGGTCTTATTCGGGACGGCATTAAACTAAAATGCCGAAAAATCGAATACATCGAATGTTCGGGTTTTGGTGATCACTGTAAGCTTGAACGTACTACCCGATCGACACTAGCCGAATATGATATCTACAATTGTGTAGTTGCTTCGGGCCGACCTTGTCGTGCCGAATAAGTGTGTAGCGCCAATTTGTCAAATAGACTTTTGTCATTGGGGCTACCCATAAAACGTCACATAAATTTCGTGATTTTCGAACGATTTTAATAATTTTAGCCACAAGACATTTGCGTGAAATGACGACGATGTCATACTATTATGACGTCATTAATAGAGTTGTTAAAACGAGTAATAAACATTTGAATAAATGACGAGTCGGGCTTGTAAAGTATCATATTATTTCATGAATCTCTATTAGTTTCTAAGTATAGAATATATTTCTCCGGAAAGCTATCATTGAATAGCAGCTGTAATATCTTCTTATTAAAACTATCCTTTTTAAATCTTTATAAATCTTTTTGAATGCTGTATCGTACTTAAGATTGCCTTACTATATATGGATATATATTAGTATAGTAGTATATAAAGTATGTAGTGTTTTTAATTATGGTAAATAAAAAATGTGTCATTTTTAATATGCGTCTTTCATTTTCCACTTCAGTAACTCCAACGTGGCTTCGCCGTGTATTCCTACCAACTTATACAGGGTGTCCCAAAAATAGTGTCAAGCAGAAGTCCATGTACAGAACACCCTTTGGGGCCGAAACACCGCCATGTTCTACGATTTTTTGTTGTTTTCGAGTTATGAATTTTTTTCGGAATTTTAGAGAATTCTCTATCTCGACAATATAAAACTTTTCCAAAAAAAAAACTAAAAGAATTTTTCAAATTTTCTTTTTTGATAATTAATCTTCAAGAGTTTACCGTTTATGCATACAATAATCGGCGTCGTTACTTTGATGAAAATTTTAGTGTTAAGTGAACATTTTACGTTCTGTTAATTATGACTTAAATTTACGACTCGTAATTAAAAATGTGACTTTAATCCGCACGCTGAATGATGATCCCTATGACAGTTCGTTAGCGCTTAACATTGTACTGACGTCCTATCACATCAAATCCTTTAGAGGTCCATTAAAAAGACGAAAAAATCATAATTGTGTACAATTGTAAATTATAAAAATGAATATTAAGAAATTATTACGTAATGTTCGGAAATAATAGAAAAAAACTCAATGCAAATGTACATGGTACGTGCTGCAAAAGTTACGTCGTCAAGCTGTTATCGACTAAGAAGGGACACATCGATAAACAAAATATCGATAATTTGTTGGAAATATAAAACAAATGCTTTGAGTTTGTATTTTATTTATATCAATCTGAATCTGATATAGTCTTTTTTTCAAAATAAATAAATATTGCTTATTATGTTGAATGACCTGGCTGAATGACATGACATTTGCCTGAAAAAACAGTATTTTATCGAAATTGTTTCGCATAACTAATACAACTGTCAGTTGAAACGTCATAGGGATCATCATTCGGCGTGCGGAGTATAGTGAATGGTGTTTTCATGATTTCTTAGCAGGTCTAACAACTTCTTCAGACTCTCAGCTTTCATAATTATTTAAAAAAAGTAGTACTTTGGCTCCTTTGAGAGTTTGAAGAAGACCTACTTAGAAATCATGAAGTCACCTGTTTATTTTAATTGCGAGTTGAAAGTTTTAGTCATAATAGAACGTAAATTTTTTACTTTACACTATAATTTTCATGACTTTCATCAAAGTTACGAAACGATTATTTTATGCATAAATTCTTGAACATTAATTAGCAAGAAAGAAAATTTGAAAAAGTCTTTTAGTTTATTTTTGTAAAAGTTTTAAGTTGTCGCATAGAGAATTCTCTAAAATAAAAATAAAAATTCAAAACTCGAAAACTACAAAAAAATCGTAGAACACGTACATGGGGGTGTTTCGGGTGCCCCAAAGGGTGCTCTGTCCATGGACTTCTTCTTGACACTATTTTTCGGGACACCCTGTATATTTAGTAAAGGCGCTGCGTTCTATGCGAAAATGAAGTTTGACGCATACTAAATATTTTAGTTTCAGTTTTTGCTAGTACACTAGCAGATCACAGATGAATTGGTGGCGCTGTTCTTAAGTATCGATCAAAAACAGAACTTTCCTTAACTGATAAATGTCACACTAGCATGCTGAACCATGCTGTGTTGCAGGCACGTGCAATAGCCCAGTCATTAGTGTAACAGCTCGGAAAATAAAGAGATGTTAAGATTATAAACAAAGTGTTGGGTTCTAGATAAGAAGCAACCTACTATTTTGTGTTAAGTAAGTAAGTGCCATCCACGAAGAGTCGCCCACTACTTTTTGGTCGAGGTCGCGCACTTGGACTACGAAAAGTGGGGAGCGTCTTCGTGGATAACACTAACTAAAACCGCAGAAAGTTTATTTGCTGACCGGGCATTGAATGTCCTATAATAAAGTTTATTATTACATTGGTTCTGAGATTGTCCCGAATTTTGGCTTAAGGGAATGTTAGTCAATCAAATTAAAAAGAAACAATTGTTTCAATTACCTCGGTAGGTGGCGCTAAGAAAAGCTAGCCCGAAAATATGCTGACAAGAAGAGGAAGATACTACAATAACACAGCATGCCTATTCGGTGGTCAAACAAATAAGTAAACGTAATACTATATTTACGAAGGACCAGGCTGTATGACGTAGTAACTTTCTTTTACGATAAACGTTAACAAAAAAGAAATAGGACCATTTCTCATTGGACCTCAACCAATGGACAAAGACAAAAGCCCTAACTACGAAAAAAAGGTGCATACCTAAACTTGAAAAATAACATAAAATGGCGCCCATATTTAGGGTTGCACAACGAGTATCGAATCTACTATCGATAGAACTAAATATTGAACTTGAAATATAATATTGAAAATTTTATGAACTTTTTTGTAAGAGATTGACGTAAATGAAATAATCATAGTTTATGGTTTATTTACTTTCATTATATTTCTCTTGATATAAAAAATAAAGAACTACAGATTATTTTCTTATTTCTGATATAGTCCCGTCAAATTTGCCGGAAAAATAGTAGTCAGTTTGCATTAATTCCCAACATGCTGAATTTTGGTACAGACCTGGGGTACACTATTATAAATAAAACACCGAAAGATCCCATGTTTGCTTAAAAAATTATTTAAGGTCAAGCATCAAAGTTTTCGGATCAATCAATTAAAGATTGGCTTGTCTTCCATGATTACGATTCAAAAATAGATAAAACAACTACCTGCCTATTCAATAACAAAATTAACAATTCTAAGCAAACTTAATTCCCTCTTTCTTCACGCCTTTTTGTTTAAAATATACACACACAACGGCAAGCAAAGCAAAAACGGTTTCGATGTGATCTGCTGCGTAAGCGCCTGTTATCATTTGCATCGAAAGTATAAAAAATAAAAACATATAAATAATGATCATCGATATCTGGTTAAATAATCAAAGCTCCGGAACATCACTTGAGACAGCTTTTTTCGACAGAAAAGAAACAATAAATGGCGATTTGTGGCACCCTAGCCACATTGTGACAACATTCAAAAATAGTTTTATCTCTGTCTTTTATTAGCATTTTTGTATAAGTAGAGGAAGACAACCAAGTTCTTCCTCTTCTATGATTCGATATGCATAATTACTTATTTATATAGGACATTCCGACTACTCCATGTATTTATCACCTCGCTGCCTTTTTTACTAGCGCCACCTATGGTATAATTTATTTACTATTTTTCAGAGCTGTTAGAAATTCCCTCATTCAGAGCTGTATGGGTGTGTTCTTCTAAATATTTTGTCTTTTTTGACTAGGAAAATGAAGTAATACGTGTATTTTTATAGAACTCCGCCGAGCTTTCTAGTATAGATTTTTAAACGCAGACAGCTTTGGAAAGAACTTCACCCTGAGGCAGCGTATGCTCAACGAGGGGGGGGATGAGGACAAATGTTTACCAAAATAACATTGAACTACTATTTCTAGCGTATAGAACGGACACCGCGAACCAGCTTTTTGTCCCAGTGTTTTGTTGCCGACCGGCAACAACTCATTCAGTCACTCGCTACCGCTCTTAGCGACCGGGTGCCGACTTAATGTCAAAACAAATATTTAAATTGCCGATTTGCGTGTTAAAAACTTGTAAAAACCAATCTACTGTGAATAAAAAAGATAGTGGAGTAAGTTATTATCGGAAAGTAAACAAAATTTTTAGTTAAAACGAATAAAAACCATTTTTGTACATTATTTTCTATTGAACTGGGCATTTTGTATGAAGATCATAGATCAACGGTCATAGATTAAGAAAAGTTAACTGCACAGAATGAACACGTAGTGGTGGTGAACTATAATATAGGGATGACTTAGATGTAACTGATCACTACCCCACTGCTTCAGAAGGAGGGTTATGTAATTCGAGCGTTTGTTTCACTAGCAGTACCACTGACACTTGCAAGTAATGCTCACACGCAAATAACTAGATTTGTTCTCTACACCACCCGACCCGTACGTTTACAAACTCATTTTATAACCAGAGATAATGAACATTATTACCGTGACATCATCGTAAGAACCGCTGGCCCTAAAATGCACTTCATTTATACCATATTAGTAGTACACAAAAGAAATAAAATTCTCATGTAGGTTAACGCTCGACAAAAATAGTAAGAAAATTTGCCTCAGCAAATCTAACGATGCCTTGATCATAAAAATTCACCCAGCCGAGTCTCCAATACAAGGTAAGAAAGAATATTCCATACATAGATAGGCGTGAAAAACCCTCTTTGCAGTCGGGTAAAATTAGTACAAAGAGTGACGGAGGCCTGCTTTTATCTCAGAAAATCTAATGTATGGGCAAAAGCTAATTTTATATAATACCAATTTATATATAAATGAGGTAAATAAAGTTAAAATAATATTTTTAATTAATTACGCCTAAGCTGTCGTATATATATCCACTTTAATGTTCATTTACGTATATTACAAAATATATATTCATGTTCTATGCAGTTAGGTAAAATTTTAATATTTTGTCCATTCTGTACCACTCGTATAATCTATTGGTATGACAAATTGCAATTCGTTGATTGGTCGAGAGATATTAAACATTATTGTAGCAATCCAAGCGCTGCATGTTTGAATCATTTGACTAGACAACTTAAATTTCTTGTAGCGCTGCATCTAATTATAAATGATTGAATAGGTAAAAATGGAATATGACACAAAATTTGTTTTGAATAGCTTCTCTAGTACGTAGTACATAGTAACTCAATGCAAAATAATTACTAGTTTCATTTTCTGTCTACTATTGCTGTCACCTACATTGCCTGTCACTTGCCATCACTGTTTTGTTAGAATTAGTAGAATTGCATCCCCGAGATGCATAATTAGCATTAAAATCACATTACCTTAGGTATTGACTTGATAAAAGCATCAAATTTATGTTTATCAAAGAACGGAGAGCAGTTAGTGCGGCAACAGAAACTTATGATGAAAATTAAGATATTCTTTATATATTTTGTAAACAGTTCATATATTTTTTAAACAGCTGTCATAATAGGACCTCGTCATATTTTGTTTTATTTTGAATTAAAATAGCAATGTTTATTGCCAATGTTTTTTCTGTCAATATTGTAACCTTTTTTACTGAATTTTTTTATCAGGCTGTAACTATATTTTAGATATAATTGCAATATGAATGTTATTATTGTAGGAATTGTGTAACATGAAACTTATATTAGGTACTATTTATACTCTGAGTGCTCGACTGCATTACATTAATAATTGTATCCATTATTTGGAAGAACTATTGCTATTTCTGAATGTATATTGTAGTATTCCTTGATTGAAGTTGAATTATGGGCTGATTATCTTTTTGATTTAAAACTATTGTTGTTATGGCTTGTTAAAGGTGTTATAATAAAAGTCAGAATTGTTTAAGTTTTGTATCTGTATTTCCAGTGATTTGCTTATAAATGTAGAAAATTAGTTTTATTATTTTTAGCGAATTTGGTTTTAATTTAAAATATATAATAAATATATTATACAAGGCATAACATAAAGGAAGCATAATACATAGGGCTCACATAGAGCCAATAGGAAATAGTAGATGATAGCGAATTGGTCCTTTTGAATAATGGTATTGTATCACTTACTTTTTACGTATGATCCTTTCTTTTTATTTGTTTGTATTTTGCAGCAACTTTTTCTTCATTTTTGTTAAATATTTACATTGTATTGTTTACTTTCATTAACAATCATGTCAACGCATTTTTTTAATGATAGCCATAGAAGCTGCCCAACAGGCTAAGCCTGCTACACACATTTCTCTCAAATATATTTTATGAAAATATGATCTTATGATTCCTGGCTGGCAAGTCTAACTTTGAAACTTCAAATTGCGGTTCCAATAGAATGTGAGCCCGGCTTTATAAGCCTAATAATTATTGTGAAATAGAATCAAAGATTACTGAATTTAATAGAATACTTCACTAAGATTAATTATAAACGAAACCTAACAAAACGGCTTATATTAATTTATTTAAAGTGAATACTAAGACAGCTTAAACTGGCGGTAATAGGAGCATTTACGTAGGTTATATTATAAATGCAAAGCCTGGGGCATAAATAACTTACCGTCAAATCCTTTTTCCAAATCCAAATCCAAAATTTTTTATCATAACTTTGCCCAGACAATTTTTTTTATTCAAAAAATGAAATTTCCAAAAAAATATTACTGAATAATTTTTTAAACTGTTGTAATTAATTAATTTAAACTGTTAAAGAGTTAAAAATTTTCTACTAGATTTTGTATACATTTTATGACAACGCTAAGCACGTGGGTTAACCGTAACCTCAAACTGTTTCTCACAAAGTGGTTCCAATTATTGCTGTAAAAACTTTTTTCACGCTGGTTAGGTTAGATATATCTAAAAATAAGCTTAAAGTGAGGAATGTTTCTTTGATTTCACGTAATAAAATATTTTTATCTTGCGAGTTATGGTGCTGGGCAATATTTCGTAGAAAAACTCCATATGAATCGGCCCAACATTGCCCTTTGGCATAAAAGCACTAGGGTTGTCACGTATCTATACTAATGTAACGAAATAGTGGTGTTGTGGTAAGTAGCCTAGCCTCCTTGCCTTGCCGTGTGCACCTTGACTCTTAATATCATTTGCGTAACTCTTTAAATGGCTTGAATATTTACAGTAGGCAAAGATGTGCACATTCCCGCTTAACTTTGCCCACCTCTTTAATTCGGAAATTTAGAATCCTTACAAATTCTTAGTTTTAAGCTTTCTATTATTTTCTGTAACATCTTATTAATCCGAATATTTGACGCGTGTACCTTTCTGGTTTATAGTTTTTCTATAATCAACAAAAAAAAATCATAAAAACGGGCAATGAGGAGGACTGTACCCGATATAACTTTTCAACATCAGGTAAATTTATTCTTCTTTTTTAGGTTGCCTCTCCAACTTGTATAATTTGGCTGCCAGTTCCTATATGCCTCTTTGTTTGTGGCGAGATGGACAGTCTTACGGCCCTAGCTATCGAGGACAGTACTCGCATGTTTATTAATAAGCTACGTAAGTGTGGTGAGCCAAATTTGCTAGCTGCGCAAATGTACGAAAAAAAAACACAAGTTATTCCTCAATCTTTATTGACAAGTCTGATGGTCCATTCGTCAACGTCTTTCATCATGATATCGAACTTGACTCGCAGCGGCTCGCCGGTCAGCTCGACGGGGTCCTCGCGCCGTGCGTGTCGCACCGAGTAGTGCCGCAGTATGTTGCACAGCAGCGTCTTCATCGACATCATCGCGTATTGGTACCCTACGAGGAAATGCAGTAACGTGAGAGATGGCACGACAACATAGGAATGTCGGTATAAATGTCAGAACATCGGTCTAAGAGCCGAGAGCACCGTCGTCTTGCTGACCAGAAATGTTCTGCAGATGACATCGATTTGCTGAGATAGCTCCTGGTAAGGAATCTAAACAGCCCTACGTTGTACGACGGAATTGTTTCGAAGACGTTGATTATACAACAAATCAACTTGGAAAGGTTTTCGCGCTTATTGTAGTGTACGGCTGCCAGAATAGAATCGTTAAGCTCATTCCATCCCTACTGTATATACCTACTGTAAACGCAAAAACGTGTCCAAGCTTACTGTGCTATAATATATTTCGTAAGCTTTGGTAGTATGCACATATAGTAAGCTAGAATCTGTCAAAAGACTTAATATTTCACCTTCACTGGAAGCAAGTCCAAACGTGATATGAAAAGAAATGGAGAATCAATAAGTCATACCCAGACAGTTCCTCTGGCCACTACTGAATGCCATGAAAGCTGGGTTCTGCTGGGCATTCAGGAAGCGCTCCGGCTTGAACTCGTTGACATCGGCTCCCCAGTGGCGCGGGTTGCGGTGGATTGCCCACAGGTTCACCAGGACGTCAGAGCCTTTTGGCAGTACGTCGCCGTTTGCTGGAACAAGTAGTGTAATATTTATTCGGATTCGCAAGGGCGTCTCGGGAACAGTAACTTCAAAATTTAAATTGTTTTATTACAGTATTGGTACACTGAGAACACTTAATGGCATATAAGGCTTTTAACGGGTAATGTATGTTCCTAAAGAAGGCGTCCTCATTACATCAATTACAATGCCGTCGTCGACAAGCCTTCTTCAAAAAGTCTTTGATTTTAGGAAGCTATTCTAATCCAGCCAAGATACAAAATTACTAATATACACATACAACTCTCATCGAATGCTTTGATTTTTTACGATTCTAACGTGTTACATCCTCGCCTTATCGTTACTTTCTATGGGAACACCCAAAAATTCCGATTATGTTATTCCAAATTTGAATATTCCAATTTTTAAAATTCCGAATTTCACAATCCCGAAGAGGCTATTCAAGAAGACTATTCAATAACACGATTCTTATTTAACCGAAATACACAAATACGAAATTTTAATTTTCCAACTTTCATTAGTACGAAGAAATAAAAACCCGCTGTGTTATTAGTCCGAAATAATATGGTATTCCGAATTTAAATTTTCCAAAAATTCAATGCTTACATTCAGATTTTGTATCTATGACGGGTATATATTAAAAATTATAATCTAAATCTCTTGTGACACACATTAAAATTGATAATGCACATTTTGAAATTATACAAATTAGGCGCGACGACGAGCGAAGCAAGGAGGAACAGTTAGTCTGTGTGTAGATAATGCAGCCAAAAAGGGATTTGCATTTTAGTACATAAACTACATACTCAAGAAATAACTAGGTACAAAAAACTTAATAAACTTTTTCATTTCCAGCTGACTACTTGAATGAAAACGTTCGGAATTTTGAAGTTTCGAAGAAGAAAAATTCGGAATTATGAAACACGGAATTTTCATTTTCGGAATTATGAACCATTCGGTGTTATAAAATTCAGAATTTTGAAATTCGTGATTATGACTATCGGAATTAAGTTTTTCGTATTTATGTAGTGTACCCCTTTTTATCAGGTAAAGCTGCTTCTTTTATCCACAAACTTAGTAAAAATATACTATTTGTGTCCTGGTCTCGTTTTTCAGTCAATGTTAAATAAAACGAATAAAGCACACAAATTAATCACTCACGAAGGTTGACATCCTCATCCAAGGTCCTGACAATGACAGGTACAGGCGGGTACAGACGCAGGGTCTCCCGCACCGTGGCGTCGAGGTACTTCAACCGCTGCAGGTCTGCAGGAGTCACTACGCGGTCCGAGTCACCGAACACTTCTTGTATTCTAGAAGCAGGCGATATTGGAAATGTGTTATGAATTTAGGTTTTTTATTATGTATCGCATTTGTGTGTATATAGTTCTCACAAATGTTCTGAGAAGATAAGAATACACGCCAACTAGCGTTAGATAGCAGCTCTGCCTCATACGGTGGAGGTCCCAGTTTGAGTCCTGGTTGGGGCATTCATTTGTGTGATGAACGCAAATGTCTGTTTTCGGGTCATGGCTGTGTATATTTATATATGTATGTTTATTCTGGGTTCCCCCCAGTTCGCCGTCCCAAAAAACAAGCTATGCTTAATTTGGGGCTATACAGTTGGTTTACTATTATTTTAAAAGTACCTACTAAGGTTTCATACCTTAGGTACTTTTAAAATAAGGTCATTTAGCCGATCTTGTTTCTAACAAGGCAAATGTTTCCTAGCCCCAGAAAGAACTTCCATAATTATTGAATAAACAGGATTAAAATGACATACCATTTTAGGTACTTGTTATTAATGAAGTCAAATAAAGCATGACTCTACAACCAGTTTGGAAAAACCTTCGCGTAAAGGAACTGCCTAGAAAATTCACGGTATCAAATACATTTACAATAGCTCTTTTTTTGTACAAAATAATTGTTATCTGCATCTGTTAATTTCTCAGAAAATAATCCAGCCAAAAGACGAACATCCTCCAACATAATATCCAGTCAACCACATTAGGCATACTTTAGCGTCAATGACGCTTTAGACATTAAACGGCACGAAGAAATCAACGAACAAACAGGCACACAACACATTACAAATACTAGCAAAAGCTTGTAAATGAGGGAACTACACCCGAGGGGTTTTATCGTCCAAATTATATTCGTATAGTTTGTAATAAGCTTTAGCACAAATTGTTGCTTTACAGTTCCTTTGAATTTGTCAGTAGGTCTGCCACCTTGGATATCTTTACGAACCTAATAATACAAGCGTACGTGGGACACACAGAAAGTCAAACATCTTTTCAAAAAACTCTCCACCAGCGTCTATTCAAAGTTCATGCGTCGGAACCAATTTTCAAAAATTTCTGGCAAGCACTTGGTAGTGTACCACTCCGCATTGATGCTAATTTGGGTTCCTAAGGAAATTATAATTCCATCTCACACACACATTGTGAATCTGTCACTTGCCTCTGGCAAGTTTCCTTCGTTGTGAAGTAAAGCCTTAATTATTCCTCTTCCTAAAATAAGTAATTCTACACTTCAATGCCGTTTTAGACCAATATCAATTCTACCTTATCTCTTTAAAGTTATCGAGGCTGTGGTGCACAGGCAGATGTCTGTCTGTGGTGTACCTTCTCCATTGTTGTTTTCAATTTTTATTGATGTAATAACCTCCAAACTAAGATGTTCATTTCTCCTTTTCTCGGAGGATCTCCAAAAAGACACACAAGCTGACATTCTGGATATTGGTACTGCTATTGATTCGCTAAACGCAGATCTCACATCAGCCAGTGGTCACAGCAGTTCGGAATCAGTGTAAATTATATGATATTACTTCCGTGCTACATTGATATTTTAGTGATTCTAGGATGTTATTCTGTTAGTCTGTCAGAGACCTTGGCCTGCATATAGACACTGCTCTTAAATGGGATAGACACGTAGGGGAGATAAGTAGACAAGTCTCGGCTGGATTACGCATGTTATACCGAATCAAAAAATTTCTACCAGTACACACTAAATTACTTCTTATTAATTCTCTCATAGTGCCAATCATCGATTATGCTGACGTATGTTGTTCGGACCTAAACGAAGTACACCTTAACAAAATAGATCGTTTGCTCAATAACTATATTAGTTTCATCTACGGCTTGCGTATATATGACCACGTGTCGCATTATCGTAGACAGTTACGGTGGCTGCCGATCCCACAACGTAGATGTGTCAGCATACTTTCTCAATTATCCTTGTGCCCTAGAATATTTTAAATCACAATTTCAGTATCTTGGTTCCTCGCACGACAGGTGACCTCCAATCTGAGCCTGCAGACTCCATCACATTTTCGTATGTGATTCGCCAGTTTTGTTGTATCAAATCTTTCACTTGTAGGTCGTTTTCTTCCGTAACACTAGTCAAAAAACGACCACTTCTTCTATTATCCTCCAAATTTAAGCGACTGCACTTAACTCGTTATACCGCAGTATAACGAGTGGTTGCGGTACACAGTTGGTTTAGAAGGCGCCTTGTTCATAAAAGCTAATTAAAATCGAGTAAACGATTCACCAGGTTCTAAATTGGACTTGACGTCGTAAGAAATCATTGCACGAAAATATTCTCGACGCATACATTTTTCTACGACTTTTGTAGTTTCAAATAGTTTCAATAGTGCTGGTAAAAAAAATAAACAGGGAAATATAAATTGTGAACTGTTATATTTATATTTTTACTTTTAAATAATCGAATTATCAAAATAAATTATATCTAACCAGCGTTCCATACACAAAAACTATTTTCGCTTAACTCGACCATTGACCCTTGAATGAGTAAGTGACTTTGTGAAGAGTACTATTATGAGCTGTCAGCCATTTTTCTTCTTTTGTTAACATTGTGCAGATCTTTTCCAACATGGTAAAGTTTTTTTACAAAATTCAAATTTTCTTAAATACATTTTTGAATGAAAAGTAAGAATATTTATTTCTAAGTATCACCGTTGTACCGAGCTGATAGATTTCACGAACGACCCCCTTTTGCAGAAAAAACAAAGTTTTAATGGCGGTTTAAAAAGTTTTAAATTTGAAATTTGTCGCATTTTTTAACAGCATATGTTCAAGCAAAGTTAGCGAAAAGTCGCAAACTCCTAAGTGAACCACGAACTGACTTCAGTTATAATGTTTGTATTTACCTGTTTGAAGTTTGGCAAAAAAAACTTTACACGTTTGGTTTTCTTTTCATTGAGGAGCAAATTATTAGCTGAGCACCACTTCTCTGCGTTAGAGATTATTCGTTTGCTGTACATTAGTCAGTTTCTTGTATCTTAATTTATCATCAGCAAACAATATGACCTCACATTGATTCTTAGCCACGGCAGATCATTGGTATATACTAAAAATAAGGAAGGACCAAGAACTGAACCCTGGGGCACACCCATTGTCACTGCCGATCCTGGTGATTTTTCTACATTAATTTCAACTTTCTGTTGTGTATTACTAATTTAATTTGATCAAGCCAACCACGCAGTCTTTTATGCCGTTATGGTGCAATTTAATGAGCAGTGTATTATGATCTATACATTCGAAGGCCTTGACAAGTACAAAAGACGACAATAGGAGCAGAGTTTCGTGAGCTCAATACACTCACCTGTGCGAAACCAAATTGCTTCCAAGTCATAAAGCTATTACTTTAAAAATGTGACTGAAAGATGCTAACCGTAGATTTCAATTCGATGCCTTTGTTTCCGTAATTTCACTGGCTTTTCCCTTATCTTTGAACTTTGTTTAGTAACGTTCTCCATGGTCAACTCACTCATGATGAACCCTTTCCCTTACGCTGGTGCTTCTTGCCAACATCGCCAGTGCGAAAGCTGCTCCCGTGGCTGATGTGTCAGTTCCAGCTATTGTGATCACTAGCAGTTCCTCACGCAGCTCTATGTCTGTATACCCTGCGTCTTTTGACGGCTTCATTAGGAGGTCCACCAGGCTCCGACGGCTGGACGCTTCTTCAAAAAAATAAAATAAAAGTTAGTGATTGTACGAATAATCTCCATTTATTTGTATATTTATCTGTTCTCAGATTATAATTAGCTGATTTCAAAAATGATGTTAAGATATGTATTATGTATATATCATCTGAATAAATATTTATGTTTTATTTGCGGTGTTTCACTCACATAAAATTACTTAAACTTTTGTTCTTTTTCTGTTTTGTTTTAAAATGTTGTTTAGCCATATTCCCTTGTCCAAAAATTTAATAAGCTTAAAAACCTGCTTGTCTGGAAGAAATCGCTTCCTAGCGATAAGACAGCCTATTGTTTTAAACATTGTACCCGTGTGTCGCTAAATGTATTATGGTAAACATTAAAGAATAAATAAATATTTATGCGCCATATTGTTAGAACGTTTCTATACTAATCACTTACTCTGATTTAATTTAAAATCACTATTGTCCGTGTCTATCAGAGAAGCGCCTTTTGATTTTATAATCTGAAAAAAGAAAATATTAGAACATTTAATACTTACGGCAGATTCGTTCCAAGTCACGTATTCCAAAGGCTTAATTATAATAATAATAATAAATACCCAGACAAACACGCCAACTGCATGCCCCCAAAGTAAACAGAGCTTGTATTATGGATGACCGTGCAGCGAACTGGGGGGAGCCCAGAATAAACATACTTATTTAAATATAAACAACCATCCGCGTTCATCACACAAGTTAATGCCCCGACCAGGAGTCGAAGGTATGAAGCGGGTCTACTAACACTGACGCCACTTAACCGTCAAATTTATCTTTATTGTACTTTATTCAGAAAACGAACGGTTCATTATACTTGAAATTAAATCAAATTACTTTAACGCTGAAGTAAAAATAAGTTATTAAAACTTAAACCAATTAAAACAATTACAAAAGCGCTTTAGTTCATCAAACACAATTCACAAAACTGTGCATTGCTTATTCAAGAATCTCTGTGTGTGCTAAATGCTTTACAAAATGTTTGGTCTGTGATTGTTTTTCAGGTTATGTTTTTATGTTTTGTATTAAATAATCCTTTGTGCCATTTGTTATCTATCGAGTTAAATAAACTTATTCTACATTATTCTATGCTAAAGTTACATGAAAATTACGTATTTCACTCCCTCGTACTTTAACAAGTCTAATAACTACAGACGTCATTGTGATGCAGTTGAAGTAAAGTAACCTGCGAGCTTAGTGGCAAGTAGGTCAAGTTTAAGTTGCGTATCAAAGCTATAAAGGTACCAATACTTTAAGAACGCGTAGTGACAAAGGAACAAACGGCGACACCTCATTAAAATTACGACATATTACATAGTTTCATTGAGAAGAAATAGACTAAGAATATGGAATTGTGTTTAACACTACAGTACACGCGCCCTATTTTATTACAAGATTGCTCGCATGCTCCACCATAGAAGAAAAAGTAATTATGATTTTGGATATGACTAAAAGGTTTATAAAATAAAAACAAATTTAGATATGTTTTATCTTTTTTATGACATGTAGTTCAAAGAAAAATTAATAGTTACTTTACAAATTAGAAATATTATAAGAAACTCTTATGAAATAATCAACTTTTTGGAAAGATTGAGATGAACTTCGATAAAGTAATAAAAAAATAATATTCTGACTTCTAATTATCTTGTTCTTCTTTAAATTGAAGACATAACACAGCTTGGTGATCAGGGCATATCCACCTGGCACATCGTTTATACCAATTTTTTGTGAAGCGATTTCGGGCTCGAGAGCAAAAGGCTTTTTGTTTTTATTTTTTATTCCAGAGGAGGATAGTCAAGTGCCAAACGTCGCATCATGAGGGCTTAGCCAGTTCAAGTGACAAGTCAAGTAGGAAATTTCGTCGTAGTACGGTTTGCTGGCCTTTAATTAGTTGATGGACGATCAAAGCAATTATACCCGCTACATTCAAACAATTTCGGACCAGGAGGTCGAAATGTAATATTTTGCGATCTTACTCTTGTTTCTGATGGACATTCTTTACTCCATAATGTTCCATTTTTGGACTAGTAAACATTTTGACTTGTACGGTTCGATGAGAGTACAGAGTGAGGAACATCTTCGTCTTATGAAACCGCAACATCTTCGCGTTCGAGGTCAATCATCTCTTCCTGTGTAGGTATCATCGACTTCTCCGTCATCCGAGTCGCTCTGGATAAGTTCGTCGTCACTTGTCTCTTCCTCTAACCAGCACAAAATCCGGCCATCCATACGAGGCTCCGTTTTTCACAAGAGATCGCTGAAACCATAATTGAAATGAATTATATTCATAACAAGACAAGCTATTAATTATATATTACTTATTTCCAAGTCAAAGTTTTATAAATTTGAAAATCGTACTGAGAAGAATAAAAAGAATAGCGATTACATTTTTGCTTACCTTAATTCACTTTTGTTACACCGATGCCCGCATGTACTACTATGGTAGAATGTTGATTTTGACGGGAATTTGTGCAATCGTGCGCCCACGCAGTCACTTGGCCTAGCACTGACCCGTTGCGTTATATTGTTTTTGAGGCTTATCTAGGGGCGCGGGGGGAAACACCTTAAAATTAAGGAATGGCGCGAAAAAATCTGAGGGTGCTCTAGCATGGTAGAACGCGCGTGCACTGTAGTGTTAAACGGTACCAACACGTGATATGTAACACGTAATATAAATATAAATTTAAACATAAATATTAACAAGAACTACAATGGATTTTATGGACGTGGCTACCATTGAATTTACAAGTTCGAAATAAATCAATAGGTTGTTAGAAAAGCCCTTTTTAATTTTTTTTTATTCACTATAAAAAGATCTACGTTTGCATTTCATTTACAGTGTTGAAAAAAACCATACAAGATTTATACGCAACACTGGTCTTCTCGTCAGATTGTTGCGATACATAAAATAAGACTTAAACATAAACATGTTATACAAATTAATAAGTTTTATAAAATAATCATAGGCATAACATGGCAGCTGGACGTGCGCGGCATCCGTTGCGAAGTGTTTTATAAGTACTTGCTTCAGCTTCTTGCATTTAACTTAATTATTTCGTTTTTTAAGTGTGAAGGCAATCTATTTATAATATTAGGTAACATGTATGCCTACGTCCTTGTGCCGTGCACATTGTTGTATCTAGGCAATACATATTTTGCTAAGATATGGCAGGTCAAATTGTTTTATTAAAGTTCCCGCTCGCATACATTGCACAGCTTATCATTCATTATTTACGGCACTGTTAAATATCTACCTCCTTTACAAGCTCCTTACAAGGGATGAATTTTCTTCCTCTCCAAGTTACTATGTCTATTCTTAGATCCAATTGTTGCCATACTAAACTGTGACCCAATGTATCAACACTGTGCTGCTTTATGTGGTTCCAGATTGATGCTAAAAATCCTCCCTTGATTTCAAAACGATTGCGTCAATTGTCCAAATTGATCCTTCACCCACACGCCCATGCTAACATTGGGATGGCGACGATATACAACATTTTCACATGAAAATGTAAATCGCTGTTTTCAAGTTTGATATTTTTGTATAGTAGTTATACAAACGAATCAAATTATATTGAATTCGGTGCAGTACTTTTAGAGAAAATGTAAAGTGGTAAATTTCTATAATGGTAATCTCAATGAAATGACAAAACATGTAGGTATGTGTGCGGAGTACGACCGACACGACGGGAAATTTAGAGTGGGTGAAACTAAAGATGAAATGGGTAAACCAAGTTTTATAAAAACAAATAAACCCGGTCATGAAAACTCACATTCGGCACATTGATTAAACAAATATCAATAATAATAATAATAATAATAATAATTTATTTTCTCATCACAATATGTTTACATATAAGCAATAAATCTATTACAATATTTTCTTTTTCATTTACAAAATTGATATTGTGTGAGACTGGTGCCTAAACTAGGCTTGCGGCCTGTGTTGCTGGACACCAGGTCTCCATAAAGTACATTTAAATATATGGTTAGATAGGCGCTTATCATTTGTATGATATAATGATAAATGTAGTAAACAATTATAACTTTACAATGAGGTTACATGTAATTGACCAGTTGGTATAATGTTAAATATAGCTACTTTGAGTGTGTGTTTTGTAGGTGCATGTGTGAGTGTGTGTGTGTATGTGTCTGTAAATATATTAAAGTGTATTAATAATTCGGTTTACGTATGTTCATATAATGTATAGTGCATGTATGTATAAAAAAATTTTATTATTATTATTTATTTACTTTTTTTTTTATACATTTATTTTTTTCTTTTCTTCTTTTGTTTTTTTTTTTTATTAACTTTAAGTAAGACGGCCAAAAATAACTTCAGTGTCTTCATAATTAAGTGTCTGTAGCCATTTGCTTAGCTTCATCTTGACCCTAGCTTTTGATAGGGGGAATATATGTAACTTAAGGTTTATTTTATTATACAGGAAGCCTCCCAGATAGCAAAAGAATCGGTTAGAGAATTTTGTTGCAAGCGTAGTACGTTGTTGATTTACGGGGTTATACCTTCTTTTACCACTAGTTAAATCAGTACTTACATTGTCGACGAAGTCCCATATTAAATGGATATATGATCTGCAAGCAGCATACCAGGGTATCATATCATAGACGGTGTCGTTGTGCAACCAAGGATAGCAGATTCTTTTGCTGATCATCTTAAGGTACCCTTCCAGGGCCTTGAGGAAAGGGTGGTCAGGATTGCTTTGGACGTCCAAACTAACATCGAGAGAAGTTTCTGTAAAAAGCAACCATTTTGTTTCAACCAATTCCAACAGCGGAGGAAAACGCATAACTCTTGTCTACTAGCAATAATACAAATTAATTATTAAAGTGGTCGTGGAAGGTACCACGTCGTCCCACTATGGACATCAGCCTCACCTACGGGCCAACACTTCTCTACCACGGGTTAAGAAACTTTACAATTACAATGGAAATAATCTCTTAATTTATGCGAATTTCCTCACAATGTTTCACAACGCATTTTGCTATCCGTGTACACTAATGTACCTGATATATTGTTCGAGATAAAGTGATAGATGATTGAAATAACTAACATGAAAAGCGAATTATTCTAACGTACGACTCCGGTCGGCGGCGCCGCAATGACGCTGCGCATGCGCCGAAACTGGTTGCAAAACAAAACTGATACTGATACAGTTTCCTAAATAAAAACATATAAAGCAAAGCCCATGTTTTCCTCGCTTCCCACCTGATTCCTCGCTCACTAACAGATTTTTCGCTCACTACCTGATTCCTCGCACATTACCTGATTCCTTGCACAGCTGTAATGGAAACGCGGCCTAAGACTATTTATAAAAAGGTTTAAAAAAAATTGGTGAGTTAATGCAAAACAAATGAAAAGGCAACACAGCCCCCTAGCCATTTTACAAACTTCGTTTACTTTTCTACGTCGATAATCACAAAGGCTTTATAGTCTGAGGCATAGAGTAAAATTGCTTTGATTTTATGGTTTTCTTATATTCAATATTTTATTCTGTAACAAAGATTACCACATAATTTAAGATTATAGATGATGACAAGTAAATGAAGTTTGAAATATAGCTAGGTATCACACAATTAGTAAGAAAATAAAGCCCACTCACCACAGATGGAATCCATAGCATACGCGGTCACATATTTCCATATAGAGAAGGGTTTTTCTCCCACTCTCAGCTGAAGCTGCGTCACCATGCTTCGGCTGCACTTGTCAAAGATGGCCACGAACTCGTTGAGGTTCCTCTGCGCAAACGCAGGCGCCATAAGCTTTCGGCGCGGTCGCCAGATTGATACTGAAACAGATTTGTATTTAAAACTTATCAGGCTGGAAGTACAAAAAAGCTTTGCGTCTGCGCTTAAAGATATAAGGCGTACCGTAGATATAATCTAACAGTTCTCAGTGGCTTCCAAGTTTTCATTTTTTACTATCTTATAGTTAGTTATTATAGTTAGTACGGTAAAAGACTTTATTCTTACACTTACTGTGTTCTGTCCGTACCAAAAAGTGTATGGAAACGGTGCAGAATTATGTTTGCGGCAAATCAAATAATTATTTTTTTTTAATATATTACTTATTTATAGACAACATAAAAAACAAATATGTTTGTTGTTTACACCGTTTATTTGTTTCTACGAGAATGCTAACAGGGACACAAATATTATACATGTAAAACAATTGACTTCAAAATATAATTTATAGGTACTGCAGCTTTAGAGACATCGGCTTTGACGCTCGCTAATTCGCCATGTAAAGAAAAACAATCTGATTCTAATTCAAAAATCAATCGGGTTATTAATTTTATATAATACATTTAGCAAGTAAAAGCAATTAAGGCTACTTAAACGAAAATAGGTAAAATAATTCGGTATTAGTAGCATTATTTTCTAACTTCTTTTTGGTTAAAAAAAAATGTCTAGTAGTAATTTTCAATAAAAATAAGTCATCAAGAATCCACAGAAAATTGTAGAGTTGTTCATTCCAGGTATAAAGATAACTACGCCGTGACGTCACCGCAAGAATTACTTTATAAATTTCATTATAATTAAATACGGCACAGAAATCAGAAATATTCAAATTGTTTTCCCAATTCTATCAGCAATATTTACACATATCTTCGAAATTTTATTTCATCGTGCGAGCGCCCATGCCCATTCGGTTATTGCTGCCGCTCGACAATCGTCGAAGTTAAACAACATTCGGTGCGGCAGACCTAGGATGGGTGACCGCCAGTAGCTTAACTTGAGTGTTTCTTTGTACGGAGGGTACGTTAAGACGTCGGTCCAGGTTCTTGTCGGAAATCAATAGCCGTAAGCCAATTAGAGGCCAATATAGTTTCCAGAGGAGGCCCTTGACCAACTCTGAAACCAGAGGTTGTGCTTATACGATAAGAAGAAGAAGACCATTCCAGCAATTAGCAGACTGTACATAAGCTATAAAAACTCATTTGTGTATTCGGCTATTTTCAGGATCGACCCCATGTGGTAACTTAAGAAGCCAATTCTTTCACCGACATTTTAATTATCAATAGAATACCAGGAGCGTAGATGCTGCCATTCCCAAAAAGGTTTCTGAAAACTTGCATGACATCTGATTTCTCCAAACTGGTCCTCAATATCAAAGCTGCGATGTCCGCATCCGCTACCACTGAAATAAAACAATATTTTATACCATACCTACTCTAAAAAGCTTATTTTATTCACGCAAAACAGTGAATAAAAAGGCCTTTTATTCACTGTTTTGTTTTTATTCACTGTTTTGGTGTTTGAATTTGGAACACAAAATATATCCGATCTACATTTCAATGCTTACACAAACTCCTTGCGCTAAGATTCGAAATTCAAACTCTTTGGTGCAAATAAATTCTCGACATTTGATTGGTCGATATTTGCGACAAGGAGTTTGGCATTAGATTAAAAACTGTTTTGTGTTCTTTGCTGCCATTATAGAAAAAAAAAAAAGTGAATTGGCGTCATTTCAAATACTTACTGTGAATAGTACGGACACAAAGTTTAGTGTTACTTTATAATAAATCGATAGAATTGTAATAAATCGATTATGCATTCAAGTGACGAAGAAGATATTGTGTTAACACCTGAATTTATGAAAGAGAAGGCGGCCGATATTGTAGAAAACTTGCTACCCAAAAAATCACGGCTGGTTTACATCAAAACCTACGATGAGTTTTGTAAATGGAAAAATGAAAATCAAGCTTCGGGCACATTTTCTGAGTCTGTTTTCTTAACTTATTTTAATGAACTGTCGAAGAAAAGAAAGTCATCGACATTATGGAGTATATATTCTATGTTGCGGTGTACTGTAAAAACAAGGCATAACTTTGATATAAATAAATATTGTTTCACAAGTTGACCACCCTAATGATAATAATAAGAAAATTACGCTTAATTTCAGTCATTGCTCTAATTTTAATGTCCATTTCAATTAATGTAACATTTATTATTTCTTGATTAAATTTCTATTTTCGCTTAAATTATGTCTTTTTCTCGTATAGTATGCAACTCCTGAATAAAGTATGAATTTATATCGAGGGCCATGAATCACTCGCGTCGCTCAGGATTCTAACAGTTGAATCACTCGCTGCGCTCGTAATTCAACCATCTTAAATCACTCGCTACGCTCGTGATTCAATCGTTAGAATCCTTAACTTGCTCGTGACTCATCTACGGCCCTCGCTTTAAATCCGTCCTTTTTTCACTAGTTGCATAATATACTATTTCAGCAGGCGTAGCATGGGCGACATAAGACTCTAAGAGTTGGAATCTCTAGGAATGAGGCTTAAGTGGTGGCACAGCTCTCTTGCTGTGAATTAGACTGTCTTGGCGAGATATAAAAATGAACGAATTGTATTGGTTATATCGGCCAAATCGTGATACAATACGTGAGATAAATGTCTTGTCTTGTCATGCCACGCTACGGCTGCTGCAGCCAATAAACGCTCACGTGATCCACCTGATGGGAACTGTACATCCGCGCCCATTGATATTATTTATTGTATGCAATTTGATGATGTGTTGTCAACTTTAGACTTAAATTATAATGATCTATAAAACCTTTTTTCCTGGCTGTTCCTTCTCCTTAATCACAAAATACCCGCGTGAACATTGTTACCATGGCAGTAAAACTAGGAAGGTCTAAAGTACGGCAGACAAATTTCAAATTGAGTTATTAAACTTACCTACAAAGAACCGATGCAGCATCCTCCCCGTCGTCATCCCCGCGTGTTTGATAGCTTCCATACCGAGCAGCCTAAATGCTGTCATGCGTTCTGTGAAAATATTGTATTGTAATCTTCGCAGAACCGAAGGTTAGGTCGCGATATTTTAGTAAAAAGGTCGATATAAATTAAGTAAAAAACAATTTAAATTTGAATATGTCGAATATAAGAAAGAATTGTAAAAACAATAGATTCCGACTTGCTCCATCGTCGGAGTAAGATGTAATATATCTAGTGAGTGAAAATTAAATAAATAAGAACTTTAGTGGACCAAGGGCAACTTTGCTAGGTACTAAGAAGCTGGTTTAATTATTACTTTTTTGTTATTATAAAGAAGTAATTAAAAAATCTTTGTTTGTTTAATCGATGTGTTCGGTAGTTTTAGTAATCAATTGACAAACGCTTGAACGTTTATCCTCTACTGAACCAATTTTGACACGTGTTTCACTATTAAAAAGCCACTTCATCTCGAAATAATATAGGCTATGTAATATAGTGACGAAGGCGGGTAAAATCACACCGAAAACTCTCGAGTTGTATTATAAATTTCATTACTTAAAAAGATATTCGATCTTGACGTCGCTAGGTCTCCTGCCTTTCGGCGGTGTATCATATAGTAGGTTAAATAAAACATTAAGTAGGTTAGCTAGGTACATGAAAGGAGATCCAAAGCACAAAAACCACAGCAACCCTTTACAGTTCATTATGGATATTTATACTATACTGAAATATATCAAATTCGATACGTAATTGGATGCTGTATCGATACAGCACAGGTACTCACTTTCCTCGTCCCCAACAAAATAAGATAAGTGACCAGTAATTACATTACAGCTCATATCATTCTAGAGCCTTCTTGAGAAATAGAAGATACGCCGTTTTTCAAACAAAAAATACGCACATTTCATCAGCAAGAGTACAAGAATAATTTCAAATAGCATTTTCAATTGTAAAGTATTATTTTTTTTTTTTTTTTTTTTATTAATTTTATTTTTTTATTAATAATAATTATTAATTTTTATTAATAATTATTTAAAATCTATACCGAGATCAGAGAAAACTCAGCAACGACTAAGACTTTGGGTACGTTAATTTGGACTACCCCGTTTAAGTTAAGTCCTTTTTCCACGTGACTCAGGGGTAAAGGACAGCAGCGTAAAATATAAAGTACAAATTAACCATGATCTTTGACATGTTTTAAAGGGACGCTTCTTTAGGGTTGGCAATAACAAACATAATAAAAAAAACTTGGGACTAGCATGTTTGGCTCAGTTTGACCCATGTAGTGTCATCTAGTTCTAAATAACGTAATTCATTCTAATGTTTTATAGAAACTATAGTTAAAACCATTACAGTACTATGATATTCGTCTTTAAAACTAAACATGCATAAAAGTTGATCGCCAGCCCTATGCCTTGTGTTGAACATTAAAATATATTCACAATAATATTTTTATGTCTAGTTAACATTGAGTAATCAATTAGAAACTTTACGTCAGTTTTTAAGTAGGCAGTCATATAGTAAAATTAAATTTCAAATTAAAATATTTATTTCTCGACATTGACAATTACTTGTTCTTATTGACGTCAAATAAAACATGACTCTACCACCAGCTCGAAAAAACCTTCGTGAAGAAGAACTGGCAAGAAACTTCACGGGTATATTTTTTTCAAAATAAATTTACAGAGTCTCTTTATGTCTATACAAAATTATTCTTTTCTGCATCCGTTAGCTCGGCAAGTCTCCCAAGTATCCAAACGACGAACACCCTCAAACGGCACCCGTTCACGAGTTAACGCGGGATCCAGCCATCGCCCTCCTCAACCATATTAGAGGGAGGTGAGCGACCCGTCACCCGACGCTACCATAAGAAGACGTACTTTAGTGACAATGACGCTTTAGATAATCATCGGGACGAAGAACTCAACGAACAAACAGACATATTACACATGTTTTTAATACAAATACTAGTAAAAACCTGTAAATGAGGGGGTAAAAACCTGTAAAAGGGCTTTTATCGTCCAAATAATCGGATAGTTTATAATAAGCTTAACACACAACTTTGGCTTTATAGTTTCTTTGAATTTGCCAGTAGGAGGACCTTGGATATCCTTAGGAACCTTATTATAAAAACGTACACCTTGACCCATGAATGAGTTAGCGAGTTTATGAAGCCTACTATTATGAGTTGCCAGCATATTTCTTCTTCTTGTGGTAACATTGTGCAGATCTCTTTTTATTTTAAATAAGGTAATGTTATTTTTAACATACATTAAATTTTCTATAATATATTGCGAATGGAAAGTAACAATATTTATACCCTTAACTTTACTTCTAAGTGACTCCCTTGGACCGACTGATAGATTGCGCCAACGGCCCTTTTCTGCAGAATAAATTTAGTATCGATGTCGGCAGCACTCGCCCACAACAGAATGTCATTTGTCATGAGGCTATCAAAGTAACCGAAATACACTAATCAAGCAGTTGTTTCATTTGAAATTTGTCAATTTTTTTAACAGCATATGCGACAGAGCCAAGCCTTTTCGCTAACCCATGAACATGCGGTCTCCACTGGAGATTGGCGTCTAATGGCTAGTTTACACAGTGCGAGCTGCTGCCTAGCCAGTGGGCAGCTACTCGGCTTGTCCACTCGTGCGCCAGTAGCTCGGCTCGCCTTTGCTGTGTACACGACACCTGGTAGCTGCTGCCCAGTCTTGCGAGTTGTCGCGATGGCGAGTGAACGTGTTTTAATAAAAAAGCGGTAATACGCTCTGTGATAACAATATTATGTAATTAATTGGAAAATGTCTATAAAAACTTTTTCCGAAGGAAAAGGAAAACGAAAAAAGGAAAATATTTTGCGAAAGAAAAGGGTTTGCATTAGAGATATGATGGCCAGAAGATCTTTAGGGGCAACACTTAGCATTTTCAATGAGGTTTATCAGAACGATATCGATTATCGTCTCACAACAGTCCGGCTGGCACTGGCGAGCTACTGCCAAACGTGTACCTATAAACGATGCGAGTGACGGCCGAGCTGCTGCCATGTGCGAGTTGCTGCCGGGTAGCAGGCGAGCAGGCGAGTGAAAACAAAAAATGTTGAAGTAACTCGGATGCGAGCCACTGTCCACGCGTGTCACGCGTGCAAGTTACTCGTAAATGATGTCTAAACATCGCGAGTTACTGCAGGCTACTCGGCAGGCTGACTCGTACGCTCTATAGTCACGTGCATTGATAAGTAACCGTTGACAAATTTGCAAACAAATGTAAATATTAGATAATTCAAAAAGAAGGGTCTCATGTTGCCCTTAAAATAATGTAATCAGCAAACTAGGTCAAAATTAGGTATACTTTTTCTTCATTGTAAAGTAAACGAAGCAACGTCAGTGAATACTACGCATTCGTTAAGTTTTATTTATGTATAAGCGACAATTTCTATAACATGTATACAATGCAGTTTCAAAGCAATGTATACCCAATAGTTTTTTTTTCAATAATAAGTTCTGTAGCAGTTTTTACTGTTTTGATATGTATCATTTCAAAAATATGTACACAATGTAGTTTGCAATGAAATGTACATATTTATTTTGTGTGTATTTGGTGCGGCGGCGTTACAATGAACAATGTTTGGTTATACATATGTTTTTCCTGTCTACCTTCAAAATTATATGATGTAAGTAACCAACAAGTTAGCAGTGGTAACGTTCTTTGCAGTTGTCTATGCGGTGCAGTGGAATTCAGTTAGTTGTTTATAATATTATTGAAGCTATTATATTGATTGCAGAGAGGATGAATAGTAACAATGTGCCTTAACGCATTCCTGCACACGAAAAGTCTAAAATTATTGTTTTAAAAGAACAGGAACACTCTGTGACGGATTATGCAAATGAAATATGAATCACCGTAAATATTATGTTTAAATAACTATAAAAAAAATTTATGACTAGCTAATCAGTGACCGCAATTTTAGATTAACTTAAATCAGTTTAAAACCCACCTTTATCCATCCCAAATTAAATTTCTTTAAGAACTTGTGTTATGGATACTAGACAACGGAGAAACAGATTAAAGAAATATATTAACAATAACTATTAAGTATATAAATATTCGAAATAAACATATAAACATCCGTGACCTGTTCATCACACAAATATTCACCCCAACCGGGATTCGAACCCAGGACCTCTGGCATAGAAATAGCAACGTTGTCACCGCTACACCAGCCGGCCGTAGTTTGTTGTAATTCGTAAGGGTCGGGCCCGTAAAACTACCAAAGCGCAGGGTAGGGTAGGGAGCTCATAAGCCGAGTCCAAAGGCAAGGATTCGTTCGAGTACAGGATTTATCAGCTTCTTTACAAGTGTCGTCTTTAACAATTAGATGTCTCACCTACGCTCAGCTGGGTTACATCACTCCGGTGCCTTAACCACTCTTATCTGATCGCCATAAAAGCAGCGACTGCAGTTTGCTCGGCAATATATAAACTGCGATTTTAGCAGAACCATTTTTTTTTGACGAAAAGGTGTTCGTTTCTTCTGCTGATGGACGTTTGTCTTTATGGAAATCTGATATAATACGGTATTTAGAATAAAATATATTACCATCGAGAAGAAGTAGTCGAATAAGTTTTGGTGTTTGGGGAAATATCTTAAAGAATGAAGAACGAGCAATATAATTGTATTGTAGAAGAGGTTTTGCTGCCTAGTCTGGAGGCATATTTTCCTGATACTGGTGTTGTTCCTTTCTTGCAGGATAATTCTGCGGTTCATGATTGTCGGTTGAGCTAAGCTTGGTTCAATCGTCACCGCAGTGAAGTTGATTTGTTTTTATTTTAATTTTTGGCGAAAAGCTGGACCATATTCTGAGATCGACGCCCTTGTTCAGAATTCCTTTTCTAACTTAGCTATGACAAAAGACTCGGTTCTTTCAAAACTTAAAAAATTAGATCCGAACAAGGGTGCTGGGTCGGATGGAATACCCCCCAAGTTTTTGAGGGAATGTGCGGTGGAACTTTGCGAGCCACTATTAAATATATTTAATTTGTCATTACGTTTCGGCGTTTTCCCTTCCGAATGGAAATCTGCACATATCGTACCGATCTACAAATCTGGGGATAAAACGGATTGTAAATCTATAAGTATTTTATCCAGTATGGCTAAATTATTTGAAAGTGTCGTCTATGATCACATTTACCACCACATTCAGCCGGGCTTATCTCGATCTCAGCATGGTTTCGTTAAAAATATAATCGAATGTATCAAATCTTCTCGAGTACAAAAACTATCTGTGTAGGGTATTTGCGACTGGGGGCCAGGTGGACTCGGTGTACACCGACTTCCAAAAGGCTTTTCACAAGGTTAGTCATGCGCTACTCTGTCATAAACTCAATTAGCTATTTGGCTTTCACGGTAATATGCTCAGGTGGCTCGAGTCTTGCCTACAGAGAAGAAACCAGGTAGTGGCGCTTAGGGGCTTTACGTCAACACCCGTATTGATAACGTCAGGCGTGCCCCAGGGATCGCATTTAGGACCATTGCTTTTCCTCATCTTCATTAATGATCTGGCAAGTTCCTTATTGAACCCATGTCTTCTGTATGCCGACGACTTAAAAGTATTTTCTGCCATAAAGAATATCGAAGACTGCGTTTCTCTCCAGCATGATCTTGACAAAATTTCCGATTGGTGCACAAAAAACAATATGCACCTTTTTTATTACCAAATAACAAATACCTTATTACCAAATGTCAAGTCATATCTTTTACAAAGAAAAAACATAAGGTGACCTTTAACTACCACCTCCAAAACCAGCCCCTTAGCCGTGTTTCAGTTGTCAAGGATTTAGGCGTAACTTTTGATACAGTTTTGTCATTTACTAACCATTATGACACAGTAATAAATAAAAGCTTTAAAACTCTTGGTTTCATAACAAGATCGACACAACAATTCAAACGACATGATAGCTATCTCTATCTTTATTTTAGTTTGGTAAGGAGTGCAATTGAGTATGCATCTGTAATCTGGTCACCTTATTATGAAGTGCATTCCTCACGCTTAGAAAGTGTGCAGAGAAGGTGCTTAAAAACATTAAGTAACCGATGCGGCCTCGCCCGAAAGATACCATCTTATAGTGACAGATTGCTTCACTTCGAAATACCTTCTCTGGAAATTCGTCGTAAGCAGCAGGATCTTCTCCATTTGCTCAAATTACTTCACGCTAGAATTGACTCAACAAACCTACTCTCTCACACCTCAACCTCAATACTAGATTGTTAAAAAGGATCCGGAAACATAAGATTTTTACTCTTCAAATCTACAAAAACAATACCTCATTTTTCAACCCCGTTGTAAGAATGTGTAGGCTGTACAACGATCTAGTAACATCCTCTCAAGAGCTTGATGTATTTTGTGACAGTTACAGGTCGTTTAAACGCCAGGTCAAACAAATTCTCAACTGAGTGTCCACCCTTCATTTGTTTAACTATTGCACACAATTCACAATATATGATACAGAAAGACATCATTCTCTATTATTTTATTACACATTATATAGTCCTGACATTGATATTATTCACATTTTAATCCAGTTAAATATACAAAATTTTGTAATGTTATCCAATTTTGCATTTTAATTCAACTTTAATTCAATGTTTAATGAAATCTAATCCCACAATTTAATTCAACTTGATTCTATTCTTAAATAAGAAATTAGTAATGTAATATTCTAATTTTATTTAATGAAATTTATTTTATAATTTATTTTAATCTTACAAAGAAGTTTAACTTCAGAATTAAATTCAATCTTTGTTCAATTTTATTCTTGTGTAATTTTGTTATGAAACTTAATTTTTGTTGTGCTGAAATATTATAATTTTAATTCTTGTTTTAATTTTATTAAGAAATATTGTAATTCCTTTTATCATTTAGCTTTATTTTGTGTAAAGTTTACGCACAAGTCATAATGTTGTGAACAAAATTTTTGGGAACCAATCTAGGTCTTGATTGTTTAATATCCATATTAATACATATACTTATTTCTTTCTGATTGTTACCTGTATGTGTGCCTTAATAATAATAAATAAATAAATATTATGATTTGGCATTAAATAAATAAATTACCCTAAATTTTCAGCCTTTTACCACCAACCATTACTAAAATATTCACAAAAATAATTTATAAGGCAAAACAACGTTTGCCGAGTCCACTAGTAATTATAAATATCATATCATAGCGGTTGTAAAATAATTATTTATAATATTGTTTATAATAAGATGTTAGTATGTTATGAATATTTTTATTTATTGGCAAATAAAAATTACATACCACTTAAGATATTATAAAACCAAATTACATATTATCGTCGGTTTTTTTAACTTTAAATTTGGCATTTTGATATTAATCAGAATATTGATTAAACATAACAAATGACCCAAGAAATTAACATTTATGACATAATTCTACATTTATTTAACACATATAAGCATAACATAATCTGGCATGAGTATTTTTGTTTATTGATGTAAATAAAAAATCATATTGCATTAGAAAATATGAAATAACGTAGGAAATATTTTCGATATTTCAATCTTATCTATTCTAAACAAGTGCATTTGGATACCTACATCCCTAATACTGATTACACAAATAAATGACTCTATGATTCTATAAAATCTTTTACTACATACTAACCAATCCCTCAAAAATATTTCGTATACGTTGCTTTGAAACTGCATTGTATACATGTTACAGAAATTGTCATAATATACATAAATGAAACATATAACCGAACAAAAACGTTACATTATTAAAACGCACAAAAATGAATGTTTACATTTCATTGCAAACTACATTGTGTACATATTTTTAAAATGATACATATTGTCGATATATAGTAAAAAATGCTGCAGAACTTATTATTTAAAAGAAACTATTGGGTATACATTGCTTTGAAACTACATTGTATACAAGTTATAGAAATTACATTATTTTGACGACAACATGAGCCACTTCTTTTAGAAATATCTAATATGTACATTTGTTTGGAAATTTGTCAACGTTTACTTATCAATGCACGTGACTGTACGTGTAAACTAGCCATAAGACTATGCCCAGAAATACCGTTGAGTTTACAGGAGTCAGTTACTGGCTCTGTATAAATATTTTCTTTATAATATATTATATATTTTTGCCAATCTACAGTTTGGTCCTTTTCGCCAATCTTTCCTAGCATAACTTCTAATACTAACTTTGTGTGATTATGGCAGTAACTTTAACACATACTGCGGATTTACTCATTCCTGATTCGAACTCATAACGGGTAGGTATAATGTTAATGACTCATTCATAAATAAACTACAACCTAACAATGGAGTGATATCTTCCTTATGTCTCAATGAGTACAAGTCACTTCTTGAATGTGCCGGGTGCCATTACAGGCGCAACGTGCTGTTTCAATGAAACACTACATTTTGTACTGCGTTGCTTACAAAATAAATAATTGAGTTTGATTTGAGCATCATGTCCCTGTCAATGTATTTCGTTTATATAAAGTATAAATAATACGAGTAATGGACCAAATACACTTTACCTAAGGTACACAATACTAAATGTTTCATTCTGATTTGGTAAGTATATAATTATAGAATTTAAAGTTGACCATTTTATTGATTTCAATCCTATTCTTTAAATATGAATTATTTAAGCCATTAGCGGTATTCTAATTCAATACGATCCTTGTGTAGTTTATAACTAATGGTTTGGATTTACTTTACTGAAGAAGAAAAACTCCTATAAACAAATGAATTTGAACTGAAAAGTTTTTGTACTCTAAATTCCATTGCCTTTGTTTTGTTTTGTGTAAACTTTAAGGCCAGTTTGGTTTCTAATTAAGAATAAGTCCCCATGCGTGTACTTTACAGAGCGGAAAATAAACAGAATTTAACTTCTTCAATTGAAATTGGAAAACACAGCCAGTCTTTAGCCCATCTTGCCTTGTACAGCCAAAGCTACGCCCGCCTTACCACATTAAGAGCAATTTTCATCTAACTTGCTACTGTCGCTGAACGCATTGGCTCAGCCCCAGTAAGCTACGCAATGCAGAGGGGGACGCACTCGTTGTCTTTATTACAAAACGACGAACGATTAAGTTCAGTTCCCATTAATAAATAATTCTAGTAAAATGAAAGTCAGGTGGACGCACTTAACCATTTGTTGAAATAAAGTTTAAAATAATCTGATATATTCTATTATAGGGTTGAAGCAAACTACGACAAATTTGTTAATTTTTATCCAAAATCTTTATTTGTCGAATAATAAACAGCAATTACTTCTTGTGGTTCGTGATTACGTTACACTTGTGATCCTGTGTCTTCAATATCGCTGGATATTGTTTTTGAACTAGCCTCTCAAACAAGTGAAGTTTCGCTACCAGCTCCGCTGTGTTGACGAAGAAGTTAAGCAAGATAAGTGTAGCGTGCCAAGAAAAAGTTAGAAAACACATTTTAATCTCAATCTTTATTGACAAGTCTGATGGTCCATTCGTCAACGTCTTTCATCATAATATCGAACTTGACTCGCAGCGGCTCGCCGGTCAGCTCGACGGGGTCCTCGCGCCGTGCGTGTTGCACCGAGTAGTGCCGCAGTATGTTGCACAGCAGCGTCTTCATCGACATCATCGCGTATTGGTACCCTGCGAGAAAATGCAGTGCGTGAGAGATGGCACGACAACATACGAATGTTCTGCAGATGACATTGATTTGCTTAGATAGCTCCTGGTAAGGAATCTAAACAGCCCTACGTTGTACGACGGAATTGTTTCGAACACGTTGATTATACAAAAAATCAACTTGGAAAGGTTTTCGCGCTTGTTGTAGAGTACGGCAGCCAGAATAGAATCGTTAAGCTCATTCCGTCCCTACTGTATATACCTACTGTAAACGCAAAAACGTGTCCAAGCTTACTGTGCTATAATATATTTCGTAAGCTTTGGTAGTATGCACATATAGTAAGCTAGAATCTGTCAAAAGACTTAATATTTCACCTTCACTGGAAGCAAGTCCAAACGTGATATGAAAAGAAATGGAGAATCAATAAGTCATACCCAGACAGTTCCTCTGGCCGCTACTGAACGCCATGAAAGCTGGGTTCTGCTGGGCATTCAGGAAGCGCTCCGGCTTGAACTCGTTGACATCGGCTCCCCAGTGGCGCGGGTTGCGGTGGATTGCCCACAGGTTCACCAGGACGTCACAGCCTTTTGGCAGTACGTCGCCGTTTGCTGGAACAAGTAGTGTAATATTTATTCGGATTCGCAAGGGCGTCTCTTGGGACCAGTAACTTCAAAATTTAAATTGTTTTATTACAGTATTGGTACACTGAGAACACTTAATGGCATATAAGGCTTTTAACGGGTAATGTATGTTCCTAAAGAAGGCGTCCTCATTACATCAATTACAATGCCGTCGTCGACAAGCCTTAGAGCCAGATTAACCACCTGAGTAACGTGGTTTACAAGGCGTCTTTGATTTTAGGAAGCTATTCTAATCCAGCCAAGATACAAAATTACTGATATACACATACAACTCTCATCGAATGCTTTGATTATTTACGATTCTAACGTGTTACATCCTCGCCTTATCGTTACTTTCTATGGGAACACCCAAAAATTCCGAATTATGTTATTCCAAATTTGAATATTCCAATTTTTTTAATTCCGAATTTCACAATCCCGAAGAGGCTATTCAATAAGACTATTCAATAACACGATTCTTATTTAACCGAAATACATAAATACGAAATTTTAATTTTCCAACTTTCATTAGTACGAAGAAATAAAAACCCGCTGTGTTACTAGTCCGAAATATGGTCCAAAAATTCAATGCTTACATTCAGATTTTGTATCTGAAACGGGTATATATTAAAAATTATAATCTAAATCTCTTGTGACACAAATTAAAAATTGATAACGCACATTTTGAAATTATACAAATTAGGCGCGACGACGTACGAAGCGAGGAGGAGCAGTTAGTCTGTATGTAGATAATGCAGCCAAAAAGGGATTTGCATTTTAGTACATAAACTACATACTCAAGAAATAACTAGGTACAAAAAACTAAATAAACTTTTTCATTTCCAGCTGACTACTTGAATGAAAACGTTCGGAATTTTGAAGTTTCGAAGAAGAAAAATTAGGAATTATGAAACACGGAATTTTCATTTTCGGAATTATGAACCATTCGGTGTTATAAAATTCAGAATTTTGAAATTCGTGATTATGACTATCGGAATTAAGTTTTTGGTATTTATGTAGTGTACCTCTTTTTATCAGGTAAAGCTGCTTCTTTTATCCACAAACTTAGTAAAAATATACTATTTGTGTCCTGGTCTCACTTTCAGTCAATGTTAAATAAAACGAATAAAGCACACAAATGAATCACTCACGAAGGTTGACATCCTCATCCAAGGTCCTAACAATGACAGGTACAGGCGGGTACAGACGCAGGGTCTCCCGCACCGTGGCGTCGAGGTACTTCAACCGCTGCAGGTCTGCAGGAGTCACTACGCGGTCCGAGTCACCGAACACTTCTTGTATTCTAGAAGCAGGCGATGTTGGAAATGTATAATGAATTTAGGTTTTTTATTATGTATCGCATTTGTGTGTATACAGTTCTCACAAATGTTCTGAGAAGATAAGAATACACGCCAACTAGCGTTGTAGATAGCAGCCCTGCCTCATACGGTGGAGGTCCCAGTTTGAGTCCTGGTCGGGGCATTCATTTGTGTGATGAACGCAAATGTCTGTTTTCGGGTCATGGCTGTGTATATTTATTAATGTATGTTTATTCTGGGTAAAAAAACAAGCTATGCTTAATTTGGGGCCCTATAGATTGTTTATTTATTACTATTATTTTAAATGTACCTAAGGTATGAAATTTAGCTTATCTCGTTTCTAACAAGCCAAATGTTTCCTAGCCCCAGAAAGAACTTCCATAATTATTGAATAAACGGGTTTAAATTGACATACCATTTTAGGTACTTGTTATTACTGAAGTCAAATAAAGCATGACTCTACAACCAGTTTGGAAAAACCTTCGTGTAAAAGAACTGCCAAGAAAATTCACGGTATCAAATACATTTACCATAGCTATTTTTTATACAAAATAATTGTTATCTGCATCTGTTAACTTCTCACAAACTATCCAGCCAAAAGACGAACATCCTCCAACATAATATCCAGTCAACCACATTAGACATACTTTAGCGTCAATGACGCTTTAGACATCAAACGCTACGAAGAAATCAACGAACAAACAGGCATATAACACATTACAAATACTAGCAAAAGCCTGTAAATGAGGGAACTACACCCAAGGAGGACCCAAAAGTTTTTTCGATGTGGTGTTTAGGAGGTCCCTCTTCATAATCGCGGAGTACGCGGGCGCGTTTTCGTGTTAGAGCAAATGCTTCGGAGTCCCGTGTTCGGTCGCTTGTTGGTCGCAGCAGCAAAAACTTCTGGCAAGCATTTGGTAGTGTACCACTCTGCGTTGATGCTAGTGCTAGTAGGAAAATATTATTCCAATCTCACACACACATGGCAAGTTTCCTTCATTGTGGAGAAAAGCCTTAATTATTCCTCTTCCTAAAATAAGTAATTCTACACTTTAATGCCGTTTTAGACCAATATCATTTCTACCTTATCTCTTTAAAGTTATCGAGGCTGTGGTGCACAGGCAGAGGTCTGACTGTGGTGTACTTTCTCCACTGTTTTCAATTTTTATTTATGTAATAACCTCCAAAATAAGATGTTCATTTCACCTTTACTCGGACGATCTCCAAAAATACGCACAAGCTTACATTATGGATATTGGTACTGCTATTGATTCGCTAAACGCAGATCTCACATCAGCCAGTGGTCACAGCAGTTCGGAATCAGTGTAAATCCCTGTAATATATGATATTACTTCCGTGCTGCAGTTATATTTAAGTGATTCTAGGATGTCATTCTGTTAATCTGTCAGAGACCTTGGCCTACATATAGACACTGCTCTTAAATGGGATAGACACGTAGGGGAGATAAGTAGACAAGTCTCGGCTGGATTACGCATGTTATACCGATTCAAAAAATTTCTACCAGTACACACTAAATTACTTCTTATCAATTCTCTGATAGTGCCAATCATCGATTATGCTGACGTATGTTGTTCGGACCTAAACGAAGTACACCTTAACAAAATAGATCGTTTGCTCAATAACTGTATTCGTTTTATCTACGGCTTGTGTAAATATGACCACGTGTCGCATTATCGTAGACAGTTACAGACAGCTGCCGATCCGACAACGTAGATATGTCAGAATACTTTCTCAATTATCCTTGTGCCCCAGAATATTTAAAATCTAAATTTCAGTATCTTGGTTCCTCGCACGACAGGTGACCTCCAATCTGAGCCTGCAGACTCCACCACATAACTCTGGTTTTATGTCCTATATTATTTTGCGGTACAGGCTGTAAGGCTTTGGGATGGCTTGCCGGTAGAATTAATTATTCCTTTACAAATTATTCTATCATATTTTTGTTATATATCTTATATGTATTTATATAAAAATGAGTGAATACATAGGTCTTTTTCTTAAAATAGAGCAAATAAGTATATGTGTATTTATTAATTTTCATATGTGTTTTTATTTTCAATTATCTAGTTTTTCTTTTTCAGTTAAAATCTACACCGCACTACTGACCTCTCCAATTGATCGATGGTTGACTGGTAGAGAATGTCTTGTGGCATTAAGTTCGCCTTTTGTACATTTCTTTTTTCGTGCAATAAAGTTGAAAAAAATAAATAAATATATACTAAACATTTAAGGAGAAAAACCTGGAGATCAAATTTTTCCTGCCCTTCTTGGTCGTTTCGTAGGCGTTGGTTCGTTTTGAAACAGCCATACTGTTGACTGGCACTTTGTTTCGGGGTCATATTAATAAATCCAAGTTTCGTCACCTGTTATGATATCGTAAACACGGCGGGAAGAACCTGCTTTGAGTCATCAATCATATCATCAGGAACATTCCCAATGCAATCTGCAGATTGTGCTGAATCTTCTCGTATGCGATTCGCCAGTTTTGTTGTATCAAATCCTTCACTTGTAGCTCGTTTTCTTCCGTAACAGTAGTCAAGAGACGACCACTTCTTCTATTACCCTCCAAATTTAAGCGACAGCACTTAACTCGTTATACCGGCAGCGGTACACAGTTGTTAAAAGCTAATTTAAATCGAGTAAACGATTCACCAGGTTCTAAATTAGCTTTGACGTCGTAAGAAATCATTGCACGAAAATATTCTCGACGCACATCCATTTTTCTACGACTACTGTAGTTTCAAATAGTTTCAATAGTGCTGGTAAAAAAATAAAGAGGGAAATATATATTGTGAACTGTATTTTTTATTTTGTATTATTTATTCTGTATTTATATTTTTACTTTTAAATAATCGAATTATCAAAATAAATTATATCTAACCAGCGTTCCATACACAAAAATTGTTTTCGCTAAACTCGACCATTGACCCTGGAATGAGTTAGTGACTTTGTGAAGACTACTATTATGAGCTGTCAGCCCATTTTTCTTCTTTTGTTAACATTGTGCAGATCTTTTCCAACATGGTAAAGTTTTTTTACAAACATCAAATTTTCTTAAATACATTTTTGAATGAAAAGTAAGAATATTTATTTCTAAGTGACACCGTTGTACCGAGCTGATAGATTTCACGAACGGATAAATAATAAAAAAAAATAAAGTTTTAATGGCAGTTTTAAAAGTTTTAAATTTTAAAAATTGTTTAAATGGCAGTTTTAAAAGTTTTCAATTTGAAATTTGTCACATTTTTTAACAGCATATGTTCAAGCAAAGTTAGCGATAAGTCGCAAACTCCTAAGTGAACCACGAACTGACTTCGTTATAATGTTTGTATTTACCTGTTTGAAGTGTGGCAAAAAAAACTTTACACATTTGGTTTTCTTTTCATTGAGGAGCAAATTATTAGTCAGTTTCTTGTATCTTAATTTATCATCAGCAAACAATATGACCTCACATTGATTCTTAGCCACGGCAGATCATTGATATATACTAAAAATAAGGAAGGACCAAGAACTGAACCCCGGGGCACACCCATTGTCACTGCCGATCCTGATGATTTTTCTACACCAATTTCAACTTTCTGTTCTGTATTACAAATTTAATTTGATCAAGCCAACCACGCAGTCCTTTATGCCGTTATGGTGCAATTTTATGAGCAGTGTATTATGATCTATACATTCGAACGCCTTGACAAGCACAAAAGACAACAATAGGAGCAGAGTTTCGTGAGCTCAATACACTTACCTGTGCGAAACCAAATGGCTTACAAGTCATAAAGCTATTACTTTAAAAATGTAACTGAAAGATGCTAACCGTAGATTTCAATTCGATGCTGTTTGTTTCCGTAATTTCACTAGCTTTTCCCTTATCTTTGAACTTTGTTTAGTAACGGTTTCCATAGTCAACTCACTCATGATGAACCCTTTCCCTTATGCTGGTGCTTCTTGCCAACATCGCCAGTGCGAAAGCTGCTCCCGTGGCAGATGTGTCAGTTCCAGCTATTGTGATCACTAGCAGTTCCTCTCGCAGCTCTATGTCTGTATACCCTGCGTCTGTTGACGGCTTCATTAGGAGGTCCACCAGGCTCCGACGGCTGGACGCTTCTTCAAAAAAATAAAATAAAAGTTAGTGATTGTACGAATAATCTCCATTTATTTGTATATTTATCTGTTCTCAGATTATAATTAGCTGATTTTAAAAATGATGTTAAGATATGTACTTAAGCATACGTATCATGTATTATGTATTTATCATCTGAATAAATATTTATGTTTTATTTGCGGTGTTTCACTCACATAAAATTACTTAAACTTTTGTTCTTTTTCTGTTTTGTTTTAAAATGTTGTTTAGCCATATTCCCTTGTCCAAACATTTAATAAGCTTAAAAACCTGCTTGTCTGGAAGAAATCGCTTCCTAGCGATAAGACAGCCTATTGTTTTAAACACTGTACCCGTGTGTCGCTAAATGTATTATGGTAAACATTAAAGAATAAATAAATATTTATGCGCCATATTGTTAGAACGTTTCTATACTAATCACTTACTCTGATTTAATTTAAAATCACTATTGTCCGTGTCTATCAGAGAAGCGCGTTTTGATTTTATAATCTGAAAAAAGAAAATATTAGAACATTTAATACTTACGGCAGATTCGTTCCAAGTCACGTATTCCAAAGGCTTAATTATAATAATAATAATAAATACCCAGACAAACACGCCAACTGCATGCCCCCAAAGTAAACAGAGCTTGTATTATGGATGACCATGCAGCGAACTGGGGGGGAGCCCAGAATAAACATACTTATTTAAATATAAACAACCATCCGCGTTCATCACACAAGTTAATGCCCCGACCAGGAGTCGAAGGTATGAAGCGGGTCTACTAACACTGACGCCACTTAACCGTCAAATTTATCTTTATTGTACTTTATTCAGAAAACGAACGGTTCATTATACTTGAAATTAAATCAAATTACTTTAACGCTGAAGTAAAAATAAGTTATTAAAACTTAAACCAATTAAAACAATTACAAAAGCGCTTTAGTTCATCAAACACAATTCACAAAACTGTGCATTGCTTATTCAAGAATCTCTGTGTGTGCTAAATGCTTTACAAAATGTTTGGTCTGTGATTGTTTTTCAGGTTATGTTTTTATGTTTTGTATTAAATAATCCTTTGTGCCATTTGTTATCTATCGAGTTAAATAAACTTATTCTACATTATTCTATGCTAAAGTTACATGAAAATTACAAGTCTAATAACTACAGACGTCATTGTGATGCAGTTGAAGTAAAGTAACCTGCGAGCTTAGTGGCAAGTAGGTCAAGTTTAAGTTGCGTATCAAAGCTATAAAGGTACCAATACTTTAAGAACGCGTAGTGACAAAGGAACAAACGGCGACACCTCATTAAAATTACGACATATTACATAGTTTCATTGAGAAGAAATAGACTAAGAATATGGAATTGTGTTTAACACTACAGTACACGCGCCCTATTTTATTACAAGATTGCTCGCATGCTCTACCATAGAAGAAAAAGTAATTATGATTTTGGATATGACTAAAAGGTTTATAAAATAAAAGCAAATTTAGATATGTTTTATCTTTTTTATGACATGTAGTTCAAAGAAAAATTAACAATTACTTTACAAATTAGAAATATTATAAGAAACTCTTATGAAATAATCAACTTTTTGGATAGATTGAGATGAACTTCGATAAAGTAATAAAAAAATAATATTCTGACTTCTAATTACCTTCTTCTTCACATTGCAGACATAACACAGCTAGGTGATCAGGGCATATCCACCTGGCACATCGTTTATACCAATTTTTTGTGAAGCGATTTCGGGCTCGAGAGCAAAAGGCTTTTTGTTTTTATTTTTTATTCCAGAGGAGGATAGTCAAGTGCCAAACGTCGCATCATGAGAGCTTAGCCAGTTCAAGTGACAAGTCAAGTAGGAAATTTCGTCGTAGTACGGTTTGCTGGCCTTTAATTAGTTGATGGACGATCAAAGCAATTATACCCGCTACATTCAAACAATTTCGGACCAGGAGGTCGAAATGTAATATTTTGCGATCTTACTCTTGTTTCTGATGGACATTCTTTACTCCATAATGTTCCATTTTTGGACTAGTAAACATTTTGACTTGTACGGTTCGATGAGAGTACAGAGTGAGGAACATCTTCGTCTTATGAAACCGCAACATCTTCGCGTTCGAGGTCAATCATCTCTTCCTGTGTAGGTATCATCGACTTCTCCGTCATCCGAGTCGCTCTGGATAAGTTCGTCGTCACTTGTCTCTTCCTCTAACCAGCACAAAATCCGGCCATCCATACGAGGCTCCGTTTTTCACAAGAGATCGCTGAAACCATAATTGAAATGAATTATATTCATAACAAGACAAGCTATTAATTATATATTACTTATTTCCAAGTCAAAGTTTTATAAATTTGAAAATCGTACTGAGAAGAATAAAAAGAATAGCGATTACATTTTTGCTTACCTTAATTCACTTTTGTTACACCGATGCCCGCATGTACTACTATGGTAGAATGTTGATTTTGACGGGAATTTGTGCAATCGTGCGCCCACGCAGTCACTTGGCCTAGCACTGACCCGTTGCGTTATATTGTTTTTGAGGCTTATCTAGGGGCGCGGGGGGAAACACCTTAAAATTAAGGAATGGCGCGAAAAAATCTGAGGGTGCTCTAGCATGGTAGAACGCGCGTGCACTGTAGTGTTAAACGGTACCAACACGTGATATGTAACACGTAATATAAATATAAATTTAAACATAAATATTAACAAGAACTACAATGGATTTTATGGACGTGGCTACCATTGAATTTACAAGTTCGAAATAAATCAATAGGTTGTTAGAAAAGCCCTTTTTAATTTTTTTTTATTCACTATAAAAAGATCTACGTTTGCATTTCATTTACAGTGTTGAAAAAAACCATACAAGATTTATACGCAACACTGGTCTTCTCGTCAGATTGTTGCGATACATAAAATAAGACTTAAACATAAACATGTTATACAAATTAATAAGTTTTATAAAATAATCATAGGCATAACATGGCAGCTGGACGTGCGCGGCATCCGTTGCGAAGTATTTTATAAGTACTTGCTTCAGCTTCTTGCATTTAACTTAATTATTTCGTTTTTTAAGTGTGAAGGCAATCTATTTATAATATTAGGTAACATGTATGCCTACGTCCTTGTGCCGTGCACATTGTTGTATCTAGGCAATACATATTTTGCTAAGATATGGCAGGTCAAATTGTTTTATTAAATTTCCCGCTCGCATACATTGCACAGCTTATCATTCATTATTTACGGCACTGTTAAATATCTACCTCCTTTACAAGCTCCTTACAAGGGATGAATTTTCTTCCTCTCCAAGTTACTATGTCTATTCTTAGATCCGATTGTTGCCATACTAAACTGTGACCCAATGTATCAACACTGTGCTGCTTTATGTGGTTCCAGATTGATGCTAAAAATCCTCCCTTGATTTCAAAACGATTGCGTCAATTGTCCAAATTGATCCTTCACCCACACGCCCATGCTAACATTGGGATGGCGACGATATACAACATTTTCACATGAAAATGTAAATCGCTGTTTTCAAGTTTGATATTTTTGTATAGTAGATATACAAACGAATCAAATTATATTGAATTCGGTGCAGTAGTTTTAGAGAAAATGTAAAGTGGTAAATTTCTATACTGGTAATCTCAATGAAATGACAAAACATGTAGGTATGTGTGCCGAGTACGACCGACACGACGGGAAATTTAGAGTGGGTGAAACTAAAGATGAAATGGGTAAACCAAGTTTTATAAAAAAATCAAACCCGGTCATGAAAACTCACATTCGGCACATTGATTAAACAAATATCAGTACTTACATTGTCGACGAAGTCCCATATTAAATGGATATATGATCTGCAAGCAGCATACCAGGGTATCATATCATAGACGGTGTCGTTGTGCAACCAAGGATAGCAGATTCTTTTGCTGATCATCTTAAGGTACCCTTCCAGGGCCTTGAGGAAAGGGTGGTCAGGATTGCTTTGGACGTCCAAACTAACATCGAGAGAAGTTTCTGTAACGAAGCAACCATTTTGTTTCAACCAATTCCAACAGCGGAGGAAAACGCATAACTCTTGTCTACTAGCAATAATACAAATTAATTATTAAAGTGGTCGTGGAAGGTACCACGTCGTCCCACTATGGACATCAGCCTCACCTACGGGCCAACACTTCTCTACCACGGGTTAAGAAACTTTACAATTACAATGGAAATAATCTCTTAATTTATGCGAATTTCCTCACAATGTTTCACAACGCATTTTGCTATCCGTGTACACTAATGTACCTGTTATATTGTTCGAGATAAAGTGATAGATGATTGAAATAACTAACATGAAAAGCGAATTATTCTAACGTACGACTCCGGTCGGCGGCGCCGCAATGACGCTGCGCATGCGCCGAAACTGGTTGCAAAACAAAACTGATACTGATACAGTTTCCTAAATAAAAACATATAAAGCAAAGTCCATGTTTTCCTCGCTTCCCACCTGATTCCTCGCTCACTAACAGATTTTTCGCTCACTACCTGATTCCTCGCACATTACCTGATTCCTTGCACAGCTGTAATGGAAACGCGGCCTAAGACTATTTATAAAAAGGTTTAAAAAAAATTGGTGAGTTAATGCAAAACAAATGAAAAGGCAACACAGCCCCCTAGCCATTTTACAAACTTCGTTTACTTTTCTACATCGATAATCACAAAGGCTTTATAGTCTGAGGCATAGAGTAAAATTGCTTTGATTTTATGGTTTTCTTATATTCAATATTTTATTCTGTAACAAAGATTACCACATAATTTAAGATTATAGATGATGACAAGTAAATGAAGTTTGAAATATAGCTAGGTATCACACAATTAGTAAGAAAAATAAAGCCCACTCACCACAGATGGAATCCATAGCATACGCGGTCACATATTTCCATATAGAGAAGGGTTTTTCTCCCACTCTCTGCTGAAGCTGCGTCACCACGCTTCGGCTGCACTTGTCAAAGATGGCCACGAACTCGTTGAGGTTCCTCTGCGCAAACGCAGGCGCTATAAGCTTTCGGCGCGGTCGCCAGATTGATACTGAAACAGATTTGTATTTAAAAGTTATCAGGCTGGAAGTATAAAAAAGCTTCGCGTCTGCTCTTGAAGATATAAGGCGTACCGTAGATATAATCTAATAGTTCTCAGTGACTTCCAAGTTTTCATTTTTTACTATCTTATAGTTAGTTATTATAGTGAGTACGGTAAAAGACTTTAATTCTTACACTTACTGTGTTCTGTCCGTACCAAAAAGTGTATGGAAACGGAGCCGAATTATGTTTGCGGCAAATCAAATAATTATTTTTTTAAATATATTACTTATTTATAGACAACATAAATAACAAATATGTTTGTATTAATACACCGTTTATTTGTTTCTACGAAAATGCTAACAGGGACACAAATATTATACTTGTGAAACAATTGACTTCAAAATATAATTTATAGGTACTGTAGCTTCGAGACATCGGCCTTCACGCTCGCTAATTCTTGCCATGTAAAGAAAAACAATCTGATTCTAATTCAAAAATCAATCGGGTTATTATTTTTATATAATATATTTAGCAAGTAAAAGCAATTAAGGCTACTTAAACGAAAATACGTAAAATAATTCTTCTTTAATAACTTCTTTTTGGTAAAAATGTCTAGTTAATATTTTCAATAAAAATAAGTCATCAAGAATCCACAGAAAATTGTAGAGTTGTTCATTCCAGGTATAAAGATAACTACGCCGTGACGTCACCGCAAGAATTACTTTAAAAATTTCATTATAATTAAATACGGCACAGAAATCAGAAATATTCAAATTGTTTTCCCAATTCTATCAGCAATATTTACACATATCTTCGAAATTTTATTTCATCGTTCGAGCGTTCATGCCGATTCGGTTATTGCTGCCGCTCTTTTTTTTTTTGCTGCCGAGGCACCCTCGCGGGAGGGAGGTGGAAGATGCGTCATGCATACCGCCCGCAGGTAAAGTCCTCTGCGGGGGGTTATGTGGGACTCACCAGAATGGCACCTACCCACTAAAAACCACCTGTTGGCTGTAGTTATTACCGTTAGCCTTCATCGGAAGCGACACCCGTCGGGAAGTTGGGCGCGCTGGCGGAGACCCGCTAGCGGGTCTTCCGCCTGTAGTGAAAGTTGCACTGAAGGTGCTCAAAGGGACATGAGTTGGTGGCCGTTCTGGGCAGCCTCCGGTGAAGCCGGGGCTGGGCAGAGGTCGGCCGAAGCATGATTTAGGGATCAATTCATTTAAATGAACCTATAATGAATTGAGAAGGGAACTATGCTCCGCCAGAGCTAGCAAACGCTCTGTCGGAGTACGTGAAGCCCTAAGTTTACGGGCTAAGACTGCGATTTCACTAACATCGATATTTTTCATAGCGTCGCAGACGATACGCATATCGTCTGCTACGGAGGATTGAGGAGTGGGTTTGTATGGGCGAGGAGCCGGGATGGGATTCGATGCGGGGCGCTGCCTCCAGTTTTCTGGGGCAGGCCTGGACTGTGTAGGCTTTGCAGCCGGAGGAACCCGGCTACGCAGCGGCGGAAAGTTTTCTTGAGAAAGGCGCGGGGCCTGTTTGGGTGCCGCCCTCTTGGAATTGGAGCGCATACAACGGGGTGCACGAGGGCAGCCCCTGTAATTTGCGGTGTGGCCGGACTGGCCACAAAGCACGCAATCGGGAGGAGAGGGAGTTTCAGGAGTGCGATTGCACTCCTTAGTGAAGTGAGGGACCAGGCACTTGACGCACCTGGGCGGTGCGCGGCAGTTGGCCGCCGCGTGCCCGTACAACTGGCACCGATGGCACTGGCCGGGATGACCGCGGCGATGAGGCGCCTCGATCGAGATCCCAGAGAGGCCGCATATAGTGCTAACCCCTTTGAGGATCTCCCTGGACTTGGGGACGTTGGCGAGAACCACCAAAGCGAGAGGGTGTTGCCTCCCGTACTTGCTGTGCATTTTATGCACCGCGAGTGCCGGGAAGCCTTGGGACTGCAGATCCTCCAGGATAGCCTCGTTCGATAATTCGAACGGGACTCCCCTGAGTACCGCTCTGATCTTACGCTCTTCTGACAGAGCATAAGTGTGATAAGCATATTGCTTATCGGTGAGGAGCTTTGTTAAAGCACGAAAGTCGTCTATCGACTAGACTAAGATTTTAATAGATTCACCCGAGTTGGCCGCACGGGTGTAATGGATCTTGTGCTCATTGCACAATGTCGAGACCTCAGTCCATTTACCCTTTTCCCGAAGGAAGACGGGTGGTGGGACCTTGGCCTTGACAGAAGTTGGGGCCGGAGCGGGTGTTGAAGACACCGGGGCAGCTGGCGTTGAAGACGCCGCAGGGGGTGTAGGGACGGGCGTCGAGGGCGCCGGGTCTTGTTTCGAGCGCTTCTTAGAGCGCTTCTTAACAAGGGTGAAAGAGGGAGGCTCAGGGCCAGTTGGGGTGGCGTCCGAGGATGACTCGGTCGCGGGTGCGCGCTTGCGTCGCGGAGGAGTGTCTACTTCGCACTCCATGTCACTGGAGGAAGGGGATGCGGGAGGGCCTGAGACCTGAGGGGTCTGGGGAACTGGGGTGGCCTGAGGGGCCATTGTGGCCATTAACGTCATGAGATGAGGGATAAGAAAATCTAAGAAACGGTACTTATCAGCATTTATAGACATGCCTTCAGTACTTTCAAGTAACTTTTTCCTAAACTCGTTAAAGCTTAGGGAAGCCATTGCGGAGGGATTGGGGAGGGACAACAATATATAAATATATATACTATGAACCTATCAACGATGACTAACTTCCTAAAACCACCCTACACGCAGTAGGGCGGTTGAGGACGACGCGGATAACTTACTCGAACACGAAGACTCGAGGCACCTGGAACGACGAATTCCCGTCGACGAAGCTCACGTTCCACGAAGTACGGTTAACAAACCCACTGTCCGCCGTGAAAACGGCGTTAGAAACTTATTACGGTATACAGCTATGAAATTATTTATAACTTGAGCGTTATAAATCATAAGATTCGGCGTCTGCGATCGACGTGCGCTCGAGAACGCACGCAGACCGAGACTGCTGCCGCTCGTTTTTTTTTTTTTTTTTTGGTTCCCCTCCACGGGAAGGGCAGGAGGACATAAAAAATGCTCTGACGCATACTCCGCGCGCGCGATCGGAGTTATGTGGGACTCGTCCCGACGCCTACCAGAACCATACCCACTAAAAAACCCCCTGTCGGCTCGTGCATTTTTGCCACTCAGCCTTCATCTGAGCGACGGCCAATTGGAGAAAGAGGCCGCGCCAGCGGGGCCCTTAAGGGGTCACCCGCTGAGATTCACATAGCACTGAAGGTGCTTAAAAATGAAAAGTAAAAATAAAACATTAAAAATGAAAAATAAAAATTGCATTAATTCGGATTTACGTTAGAATTAGAATTTACGTTAGAATTAGGATTTGCGGCCTGAAGGGCCTCGAGAGCTAAAGTTAACTGCGTAGGTTCGCCCGTGTGCGCGTTTCTCGGCCTAGCGACTTTGAATTTCGAATCTAACACAGGAGCAGTATATGAGACTGAATCTCGAACAAGATGATTGGGATGGGATTCGGCGCGTTTGAAGAACGATTCTGAGAGTGTTTTGAAGTGCTGTTGCACTGTAGGCAGTTCAAGATCTCTGTGCAGGTCCGCGTTGCGCACATACCAAGGTGCGTCTGTGGCCCTGCGGCAGAAGAGATTTTGAACCACCTGCAGCTTATACAGGACGGAGGGATTGGCGTGGGCAAAGACTGGCGAAGCATATGACATGACGGGTCTAACGCAGACCTTATAAAGCGTACGTTTATTTCTAAAAGACATTTTACTTTTTCTACCTATCATACTATTTAAGCGGCTTAAGTAGAAACGCGCGAGTTTCGTTACTCTATCGACGTGTGGCTTAAAAGAAAGCGTCTGATCTAAGGTGACGCCTAAGTATTTGATACTGCGCTTCCAGGGGATGGGAATACCTAACATTCGAATGTGGGGATCGTTGCGGCGATTACGACGTTTGTGGTCGAATAGAATGGCAGAACTCTTTTCTGGGTTGACATCGATACGCCATTTTTGAAACCAAACACCGAGGGCGTTTACGGCCTTTTGGAGTCTGGTGATGTTATACGGGATCCTTTTACCTTTAGTGTAAAGGGCGGTATCGTCTGCAAAGAGGGCGAGTTCGACGCCTTTCGGCGGGATGGGCATGTCATTAGTGTACACGGTGTACAGCAGAGGGGCGAGGACTGAGCCTTGCGGGACTCCAGCCTTTATGGGACGAGGCGCGGAGAGCGTGCCTTCATGTTTGAATCGAAACGTACGGTCTTTAAGAAACGACGTGATTAATCTGACTAGGCGAACCGGTAAGCCTATTTTATAGAGTTTAAAAACGAGACCGCTGTGCCAGACTTTGTCGAATGCCTTGGCTACGTCAAAGAGAACCGCGATTGATTTTTTACGATGCGGATAGAATCCTTCGAGAATGTACTCGACGATTCGATGGACTTGCTGAGGGCAGGAGTGCTTAGCGCGAAAGCCGAATTGGTGGGGAATAATGAGAGGGTCGCCATCCGTTGGAAACAGATGGTTCCGCATTCGAGAGAGTATGACTCTTTCGAGAAGTTTAGACATTGCCTTGAGGAGGCTGATGGGTCTGTGATTAGCCGGGATGTTCAGAGGTTTACCCGGCTTGGGAATGCCTATGACTGTCGCTTCTTTCCAGGCTTTTGGAAAGTAGCTATGGTCGAAGCAGGCATTGAAGATGATAGCTAACAAGGTAAGCACCTGCTGTGGCAGGTGCTTAAGTGCGTGGTTGGAAATTCCATCCGCACCCGGAGCCTTTTTGGACTTTTGCTTTCTAATGAGAAGCAAGATTTCATCATTAGAGACTGTGACGGGGTCGTCGGTGATAGGGAGAGATTCTCTGCGGAGAACTTCGTCCTCCACCGCCTGGATGTGGGAGGGATCCGCAGGTTGCGTGCTAGGCGAACATTGTGCCGCTATGCTGTCGGCGAAGCATTCGGCTTTCTCTTCGACTTCGAAGGCAATGGTGCCGTCGGGACGAGTGAGAGGAGGAACGTGAGAGGCGGTGTCTACGCGTAAAGCTCGGGCCATTCGATAATACGCTTGGTGGGACATGGAGATATTCTCCATGAGATCGTTAAACTGAGTGTCACGGAGTTCCGCGAGGCGAGACCTAACTTTACGTTGAAGCTGATTCGCAGCTGTTCTATATGCGGGCGTGGGATATTTCTTGGCTCTCCGGAGAGCCGCGTTCTTAGCTTTAATGAGATTGCTAACGGCTAAGGGAAGCGCGGGTTTGCCTTGCTTAGCAATGATTACGTTGTCGCTGATGGCTGAGTTGATAGCATCAGTGAGAGTATCGACTACTGAATCTATTTTAATCGGGCTGTCTAATTGTTCGGGCGAAATCGCGAGCGGAGAGTTCGGTGCCTCTAAAGCTGAAACTAACGTATTTTTAAAGCCTTTCCAGTTGGTAAAGGTCTTGGGAGATGTGACATTATCGTTAGGCGCGCCTACCACGAGGGAGACGGGGCGATGGTCGGAGCCTAGGTCATCGAGCGGTTCGATGGACCTGAGATCAAGATTGATTCGCTTGATAATTGCAAAGTCGAGGATGTCAGGAGAATAGGTCGGGTTGTTGGGATAGTGAGTGGGAGTGATGGGGGATACGACGTCTAAGTCAAGGGAGTTAGTGATGTCGAGGAGAGCGATACCGCTGGTGTTGGTCGATAGGCACGTCCAGTCAGTATGTTTGGAGTTAAAGTCTCCGAACATAATGACTGAACGGCCGAGGGCGAGAATGGCCTCAAAGTCGCTGCGGATTGGTCTGGTACCACTAGGTATGTAGATTGAAGCTATGATGATGGTCGGATGACCAGTCATAGCCAATCTACACACAGTGGCCTCCATGTTGAGGAGAGGAGGGGTAGGGATAGGACAGCAATGGAAGCCTCTTTTGTAATATATAGCGGTGCCGCCGTAACCGTCGGAGTTGGGCCTATCGTTGCGAGTAAATGCGTACTTAGGAATAGCGTATCCCCTGGAGCGGTTTGGAGTAAGCCATGTCTCCTGGAGAAGGAATAGGTCAGGTTCTTTGTTCTGAAGGAACAGTTTAATCTCGGGAAGGTTAGTGCTAAGACTACGAGCGTTAAAAGATACTAGGGATAAGCCCTTGGGTTTAATACGACTGGACGCGGGATTCGCGGGTCTAGACATTATAATTGACTTATTTACGATTTTATACAAAAATAAAAAGAATAAAAAATAAATTTACAACGAACTTAGGAGCGAGTGATGCTCGGCTAACGCGAATAAACGCTCTTGAGGGCCCGCTCTCCTCAAGAGCGTTTATTCGCGTTAGCCGAGCATCACTCGCTCCTAAGTTCGTTGTAAATTTATTTTTTATTCTTTTTATTTTTGTATAAAATCGTAAATAAGTCAATTATAATGTCTAGACCCGCGAATCCCGCGTCCAGTTTTGCGCTCGCAGTTTGCGTGCGAGTACGGAAATTTCGTTAATATCGACGTTTTGGATGACGTCGAATACGGTCTTCATATCCTCAGCCAACGACGACTGAGGTACGGATAACGGAGCGGGACGGGGCCCTACGGAAGCTACGGGAGCTGGGATGGGTCGGGAAGGTGCAGGCGGGACGGCCGGACGCTGCCTCCAAGACAGAGCCGGAGTAGGCGTCGGCTGAACGGGCTTTGCTTCCGGGGGACCCCGGTTGCGCAGCGGCGGGAAGTTAGCGGAGGTGAGCGGCGGCGCCGGTTTAGGCGCGACCCTCTTGACGGTGGAGCGCGGAGCGCGCGGGCAACCCCTGTAGTTTGCTGTGTGGCCGGACTGGCCGCACAGCACACAGGCAGGGGGGGAAGTGGATTCGGGAGTGCGAGTGCACTCCTTAGTGAAGTGGGGATCCAGGCACTTAACGCACCTGGGGGGAGCTGAACAGTTAGCCGCTGCGTGGCCATATAGCTGGCAGCGGTGGCACTGCCCAGGGTGACCACGGGGGTTGGTACGCTCGACGGAGATGTTCGAGAGTCCGCAAATTGTGCGAGCCTCTTTGAAAATCTCCTTCGAGTTGGGAGTATTTGAAAGGATTACTAAAGCTAAAGGAAAACGCCTACCGCGGTTGGAGTGCATCTTGTGCACTGCTGTGACCGGGAAACCCTGAGACTTAAGGTCCTCGAGAATGTCTTCGTTACTGAGTTCGAACGGGACGCCCCGTAGTACTGCGCGGATCTTACGCTCCTCCGGGAGGGCGTAGGTGTGATACGCGATTTTATTTAACCCGAGCAACCTGGTAAACGCGCGGAAGTCGTCGACGGTCGCTACTTGGATTTTGATTGTATCGCCAGCGTTGGCGGCTTTTAAGTAATTAATTTTGTGCTCTCTGCACAAGTTAGAGACCGCAGTCCAGCGCGCTTTTTCTCGGAGGAATACGGGCGGAGGGAGCTGAGGCTTCGGCGGGACGGGAGCGCAGCGCGTCGCCGGCTTCGATGGGACCGACGGAGACGCGGTTACTACGAGCGATTTTAACGGCGCGGGGGCTGGTGTTGAAGACACCGGGGAGGGCTCGGGTATTGAAGATACCGAAGCTTTCTTAGAGCGCTTCTTGGAGCGCTTGGCGACGAGTTGAAACGCGGGCTCAGGAGAGCCGGTTAAGGTGACGGCATCTGACGACGTATCAGACGCGGGTTCGGAGTCGCTCCCGGGAGCGGTACGCTTACGACGCGACGCGTGAGAGGATGCGACCGATTCGCAGTCCATCTCGGACGAGGCGGGAGACGAGGAAGAGCTGTAGACCTGAGGGGTCTCGACGTTGGAGGCCTGAGCGGCCGGGTTTGAGGCCTGAGGGGCCGGGGTTGAGGCCTGAGGGGCCGGGGTTGAGGCCTGAGGGGCCGGGGTTGAGGCCTGAGGGGCCGGGTTTGAGGCCTGAGGGGCTGGGGACGCGATTGATGCCTGCAAGGCCTGCGTTATGATGTCATTCGGGATGTAGACGCCTACCGCAGCAAGTGCCTGGGTGAACGCGTTAATAACGCTTAGCGGATCCATAAGGGAGAGTTGGGACAGTAATATTAATAAATATAAGTATAAAAATTTCATTATAATTAAATACGGCACAGAAATCAGAAATATTCAAATTGTTTTCCCAATTCTATCAGCAATATTTACACATATCTTCGAAATTTTATTTCATCGTTCGAGCGTTCATGCCGATTCGGTTATTGCTGCCGCTCTTTTTTTTTTTTGCTGCCGAGGCACCCTCGCGGGAGGGAGGTGGAAGATGCGTCATGCATACCGCCCGCAGGTAAAGTCCTCTGCGGGGGGTTATGTGGGACTCACCAGAATGGCACCTACCCACTAAAAACCACCTGTTGGCTGTAGTTATTACCGTTAGCCTTCATCGGAAGCGACACCCGTCGGGAAGTTGGGCGCGCTGGCGGAGACCCGCTAGCGGGTCTTCCGCCTGTAGTGAAAGTTGCACTGAAGGTGCTCAAAGGGACATGAGTTGGTGGCCGTTCTGGGCAGCCTCCGGTGAAGCCGGGGCTGGGCAGAGGTCGGCCGAAGCATGATTTAGGGATCAATTCATTTAAATGAACCTATAATGAATTGAGAAGGGAACTATGCTCCGCCAGAGCTAGCAAACGCTCTGTCGGAGTACGTGAAGCCCTAAGTTTACGGGCTAAGACTGCGATTTCACTAACATCGATATTTTTCATAGCGTCGCAGACGATACGCATATCGTCTGCTACGGAGGATTGAGGAGTGGGTTTGTATGGGCGAGGAGCCGGGATGGGATTCGATGCGGGGCGCTGCCTCCAGTTTTCTGGGGCAGGCCTGGACTGTGTAGGCTTTGCAGCCGGAGGAACCCGGCTACGCAGCGGCGGAAAGTTTTCTTGAGAAAGGCGCGGGGCCTGTTTGGGTGCCGCCCTCTTGGAATTGGAGCGCATACAACGGGGTGCACGAGGGCAGCCCCTGTAATTTGCGGTGTGGCCGGACTGGCCACAAAGCACGCAATCGGGAGGAGAGGGAGTTTCAGGAGTGCGATTGCACTCCTTAGTGAAGTGAGGGACCAGGCACTTGACGCACCTGGGCGGTGCGCGGCAGTTGGCCGCCGCGTGCCCGTACAACTGGCACCGATGGCACTGGCCGGGATGACCGCGGCGATGAGGCGCCTCGATCGAGATCCCAGAGAGGCCGCATATAGTGCTAACCCCTTTGAGGATCTCCCTGGACTTGGGGACGTTGGCGAGAACCACCAAAGCGAGAGGGTGTTGCCTCCCGTACTTGCTGTGCATTTTATGCACCGCGAGTGCCGGGAAGCCTTGGGACTGCAGATCCTCCAGGATAGCCTCGTTCGATAATTCGAACGGGACTCCCCTGAGTACCGCTCTGATCTTACGCTCTTCTGACAGAGCATAAGTGTGATAAGCATATTGCTTATCGGTGAGGAGCTTTGTTAAAGCACGAAAGTCGTCTATCGACTAGACTAAGATTTTAATAGATTCACCCGAGTTGGCCGCACGGGTGTAATGGATCTTGTGCTCATTGCACAATGTCGAGACCTCAGTCCATTTACCCTTTTCCCGAAGGAAGACGGGTGGTGGGACCTTGGCCTTGACAGAAGTTGGGGCCGGAGCGGGTGTTGAAGACACCGGGGCAGCTGGCGTTGAAGACGCCGCAGGGGGTGTAGGGACGGGCGTCGAGGGCGCCGGGTCTTGTTTCGAGCGCTTCTTAGAGCGCTTCTTAACAAGGGTGAAAGAGGGAGGCTCAGGGCCAGTTGGGGTGGCGTCCGAGGATGACTCGGTCGCGGGTGCGCGCTTGCGTCGCGGAGGAGTGTCTACTTCGCACTCCATGTCACTGGAGGAAGGGGATGCGGGAGGGCCTGAGACCTGAGGGGTCTGGGGAACTGGGGTGGCCTGAGGGGCCATTGTGGCCATTAACGTCATGAGATGAGGGATAAGAAAATCTAAGAAACGGTACTTATCAGCATTTATAGACATGCCTTCAGTACTTTCAAGTAACTTTTTCCTAAACTCGTTAAAGCTTAGGGAAGCCATTGCGGAGGGATTGGGGAGGGACAACAATATATAAATATATATACTATGAACCTATCAACGATGACTAACTTCCTAAAACCACCCTACACGCAGTAGGGCGGTTGAGGACGACGCGGATAACTTACTCGAACACGAAGACTCGAGGCACCTGGAACGACGAATTCCCGTCGACGAAGCTCACGTTCCACGAAGTACGGTTAACAAACCCACTGTCCGCCGTGAAAACGGCGTTAGAAACTTATTACGGTATACAGCTATGAAATTATTTATAACTTGAGCGTTATAAATCATAAGATTCGGCGTCTGCGATCGACGTGCGCTCGAGAACGCACGCAGACCGAGACTGCTGCCGCTCGTTTTTTTTTTTTTTTTTTTTTTGGTTCCCCTCCACGGGAAGGGCAGGAGGACATAAAAAATGCTCTGACGCATACTCCGCGCGCGCGATCGGAGTTATGTGGGACTCGTCCCGACGCCTACCAGAACCATACCCACTAAAAAACCCCCTGTCGGCTCGTGCATTTTTGCCACTCAGCCTTCATCTGAGCGACGGCCAATTGGAGAAAGAGGCCGCGCCAGCGGGGCCCTTAAGGGGTCACCCGCTGAGATTCACATAGCACTGAAGGTGCTTAAAAATGAAAAGTAAAAATAAAACATTAAAAATGAAAAATAAAAATTGCATTAATTCGGATTTACGTTAGAATTAGAATTTACGTTAGAATTAGGATTTGCGGCCTGAAGGGCCTCGAGAGCTAAAGTTAACTGCGTAGGTTCGCCCGTGTGCGCGTTTCTCGGCCTAGCGACTTTGAATTTCGAATCTAACACAGGAGCAGTATATGAGACTGAATCTCGAACAAGATGATTGGGATGGGATTCGGCGCGTTTGAAGAACGATTCTGAGAGTGTTTTGAAGTGCTGTTGCACTGTAGGCAGTTCAAGATCTCTGTGCAGGTCCGCGTTGCGCACATACCAAGGTGCGTCTGTGGCCCTGCGGCAGAAGAGATTTTGAACCACCTGCAGCTTATACAGGACGGAGGGATTGGCGTGGGCAAAGACTGGCGAAGCATATGACATGACGGGTCTAACGCAGACCTTATAAAGCGTACGTTTATTTCTAAAAGACATTTTACTTTTTCTACCTATCATACTATTTAAGCGGCTTAAGTAGAAACGCGCGAGTTTCGTTACTCTATCGACGTGTGGCTTAAAAGAAAGCGTCTGATCTAAGGTGACGCCTAAGTATTTGATACTGCGCTTCCAGGGGATGGGAATACCTAACATTCGAATGTGGGGATCGTTGCGGCGATTACGACGTTTGTGGTCGAATAGAATGGCAGAACTCTTTTCTGGGTTGACATCGATACGCCATTTTTGAAACCAAACACCGAGGGCGTTTACGGCCTTTTGGAGTCTGGTGATGTTATACGGGATCCTTTTACCTTTAGTGTAAAGGGCGGTATCGTCTGCAAAGAGGGCGAGTTCGACGCCTTTCGGCGGGATGGGCATGTCATTAGTGTACACGGTGTACAGCAGAGGGGCGAGGACTGAGCCTTGCGGGACTCCAGCCTTTATGGGACGAGGCGCGGAGAGCGTGCCTTCATGTTTGAATCGAAACGTACGGTCTTTAAGAAACGACGTGATTAATCTGACTAGGCGAACCGGTAAGCCTATTGTATAGAGTTTAAAAACGAGACCGCTGTGCCAGACTTTGTCGAATGCCTTGGCTACGTCAAAGAGAACCGCGATTGATTTTTTACGATGCGGATAGAATCCTTCGAGAATGTACTCGACGATTCGATGGACTTGCTGAGGGCAGGAGTGCTTAGCGCGAAAGCCGAATTGGTGGGGAATAATGAGAGGGTCGCCATCCGTTGGAAACAGATGGTTCCGCATTCGAGAGAGTATGACTCTTTCGAGAAGTTTAGACATTGCCTTGAGGAGGCTGATGGGTCTGTGATTAGCCGGGATGTTCAGAGGTTTACCCGGCTTGGGAATGCCTATGACTGTCGCTTCTTTCCAGGCTTTTGGAAAGTAGCTATGGTCGAAGCAGGCATTGAAGATGATAGCTAACAAGGTAAGCACCTGCTGTGGCAGGTGCTTAAGTGCGTGGTTGGAAATTCCATCCGCACCCGGAGCCTTTTTGGACTTTTGCTTTCTAATGAGAAGCAAGATTTCATCATTAGAGACTGTGACGGGGTCGTCGGTGATAGGGAGAGATTCTCTGCGGAGAACTTCGTCCTCCACCGCCTGGATGTGGGAGGGATCCGCAGGTTGCGTGCTAGGCGAACATTGTGCCGCTATGCTGTCGGCGAAGCATTCGGCTTTCTCTTCGACTTCGAAGGCAATGGTGCCGTCGGGACGAGTGAGAGGAGGAACGTGAGAGGCGGTGTCTACGCGTAAAGCTCGGGCCATTCGATAATACGCTTGGTGGGACATGGAGATATTCTCCATGAGATCGTTAAACTGAGTGTCACGGAGTTCCGCGAGGCGAGACCTAACTTTACGTTGAAGCTGATTCGCAGCTGTTCTATATGCGGGCGTGGGATATTTCTTGGCTCTCCGGAGAGCCGCGTTCTTAGCTTTAATGAGATTGCTAACGGCTAAGGGAAGCGCGGGTTAGCCTTGCTTAGCAATGATTACGTTGTCGCTGATGGCTGAGTTGATAGCATCAGTGAGAGTATCGACTACTGAATCTATTTTAATCGGGCTGTCTAATTGTTCGGGCGAAATCGCGAGCGGAGAGTTCGGTGCCTCTAAAGCTGAAACTAACGTATTTTTAAAGCCTTTCCAGTTGGTAAAGGTCTTGGGAGATGTGACATTATCGTTAGGCGCGCCTACCACGAGGGAGACGGGGCGATGGTCGGAGCCTAGGTCATCGAGCGGTTCGATGGACCTGAGATCAAGATTGATTCGCTTGATAATTGCAAAGTCGAGGATGTCAGGAGAATAGGTCGGGTTGTTGGGATAGTGAGTGGGAGTGATGGGGGATATGACGTCTAAGTCAAGGGAGTTAGTGATGTCGAGGAGAGCGATACCGCTGGTGTTGGTCGATAGGCACGTCCAGTCAGTATGTTTGGAGTTAAAGTCTCCGAACATAATGACTGAACGGCCGAGGGCGAGAATGGCCTCAAAGTCGCTGCGGATTGGTCTGGTACCACTAGGTATGTAGATTGAAGCTATGATGATGGTCGGATGACCAGTCATAGCCAATCTACACACAGTGGCCTCCATGTTGAGGAGAGGAGGGGTAGGGATAGGACAGCAATGGAAGCCTCTTTTGTAATATATAGCGGTGCCGCCGTAACCGTCGGAGTTGGGCCTATCGTTGCGAGTAAATGCGTACTTAGGAATAGCGTATCCCCTGGAGCGGTTTGGAGTAAGCCATGTCTCCTGGAGAAGGAATAGGTCAGGTTCTTTGTTCTGAAGGAACAGTTTAATCTCGGGAAGGTTAGTGCTAAGACTACGAGCGTTAAAAGATACTAGGGATAAGCCCTTGGGTTTAATACGACTGGACGCGGGATTCGCGGGTCTAGACATTATAATTGACTTATTTACGATTTTATACAAAAATAAAAAGAATAAAAAATAAATTTACAACGAACTTAGGAGCGAGTGATGCTCGGCTAACGCGAATAAACGCTCTTGAGGAGAGCGGGCGGCTCGCAGTTTGCGTGCGAGTACGGAAATTTCGTTAATATCGACGTTTTGGATGACGTCGAATACGGTCTTCATATCCTCAGCCAACGACGACTGAGGTACGGATAACGGAGCGGGACGGGGCCCTACGGAAGCTACGGGAGCTGGGATGGGTCGGGAAGGTGCAGGCGGGACGGCCGGACGCTGCCTCCAAGACAGAGCCGGAGTAGGCGTCGGCTGAACGGGCTTTGCTTCCGGGGGACCCCGGTTGCGCAGCGGCGGGAAGTTAGCGGAGGTGAGCGGCGGCGCCGGTTTAGGCGCGACCCTCTTGACGGTGGAGCGCGGAGCGCGCGGGCAACCCCTGTAGTTTGCTGTGTGGCCGGACTGGCCGCACAGCACACAGGCAGGGGGGGAAGTGGATTCGGGAGTGCGAGTGCACTCCTTAGTGAAGTGGGGATCCAGGCACTTAACGCACCTGGGGGGAGCTGAACAGTTAGCCGCTGCGTGGCCATATAGCTGGCAGCGGTGGCACTGCCCAGGGTGACCACGGGGGTTGGTACGCTCGACGGAGATGTTCGAGAGTCCGCAAATTGTGCGAGCCTCTTTGAAAATCTCCTTCGAGTTGGGAGTATTTGAAAGGATTACTAAAGCTAAAGGAAAACGCCTACCGCGGTTGGAGTGCATCTTGTGCACTGCTGTGACCGGGAAACCCTGAGACTTAAGGTCCTCGAGAATGTCTTCGTTACTGAGTTCGAACGGGACGCCCCGTAGTACTGCGCGGATCTTACGCTCCTCCGGGAGGGCGTAGGTGTGATACGCGATTTTATTTAACCCGAGCAACCTGGTAAACGCGCGGAAGTCGTCGACGGTCGCTACTTGGATTTTGATTGTATCGCCAGCGTTGGCGGCTTTTAAGTAATTAATTTTGTGCTCTCTGCACAAGTTAGAGACCGCAGTCCAGCGCGCTTTTTCTCGGAGGAATACGGGCGGAGGGAGCTGAGGCTTCGGCGGGACGGGAGCGCAGCGCGTCGCCGGCTTCGATGGGACCGACGGAGACGCGGTTACTACGAGCGATTTTAACGGCGCGGGGGCTGGTGTTGAAGACACCGGGGAGGGCTCGGGTATTGAAGATACCGAAGCTTTCTTAGAGCGCTTCTTGGAGCGCTTGGCGACGAGTTGAAACGCGGGCTCAGGAGAGCCGGTTAAGGTGACGGCATCTGACGACGTATCAGACGCGGGTTCGGAGTCGCTCCCGGGAGCGGTACGCTTACGACGCGACGCGTGAGAGGATGCGACCGATTCGCAGTCCATCTCGGACGAGGCGGGAGACGAGGAAGAGCTGTAGACCTGAGGGGTCTCGACGTTGGAGGCCTGAGCAGCCGGGTTTGAGGCCTTTTTGCCACTCAGCCTTCATCGGAGCGACGGCCAATTGGAGAAAGAGGCCGCGCTAGCGGGGCCCTTAAGGGGTCACCCGCTGGGATTTACATAGCACTGAAGGTGCTCAAAAATTAAAAGTAAAATAAAAACATTAAAATGAAAAGTAAGTAATGAAAACATTAAAAATTGAAAATTAAATTTGCATTAATTCGGATTTACGTTAGAATTAGAATTTACGTTAGAATTAGAATTTGCGGCCTGAAGGGCCTCGAGATCTACGGTTATCTTCGAACGTTCGCTTGTGTGCGCGTTTCTCGGTCTAGCGATTTTGTATGCCGAATCTAGGACAGGAGCAGTGTATGAGACTGATTTTCGAACAAGAGGATTGGGATGGGATTCGGCGCGTTTGAAGAACGATTCTAAGAGTGTTTTTAGATACTGTTGTACTGTAGGCAGTTCAAGATCTCTGTGCAGGTCCGCGTTGCGCACGTACCAAGGTGCGTTTGTGGCCCTGCGGCAGAAGAGGTTTTGAACTACCTGCAGTTTGTGCAGGACGGAGGGTTTGGCGTGAGCAAAGACTGGCGAAGCATATGACATGACTGGTCTAACGCAGACCTTATAAAGCGTACGTTTGTTTCTGAAGGACATTTTACTTTTTCTACCTAACATACTGTAAAGCCGGCCTAGGTAAAAACGTGCGAGTTTCGTTACTCTATCGACGTGAGGATTGAATGAAAGCGTCTGGTCTAATATGACGCCTAAATATTTGGTACTGCGCTTCCAGGGGATGGGAGTGCCTTGCATTCTCAATTGGAGATTGTCGGGGATACGACTGCGTCTGTAGTCGAAGTAAACCGCAGAGCTTTTCTCTGGGTTCACATCGATACGCCATTTTTTTAAAACCAAGCACCGAGGGTGTTAATAGCCTTTTGAAGTCTGGTGACGAGACCCGAGGCTCTGCGGCCTTTGGTGTAAAGGGCAGTGTCGTCGGCAAAGAGAGCGAGTTCGACGACTTTAGCTGGGATGGGAATGTCGTTAGTGTATACGGTATACAAAAGAGGGGCGAGGACTGAGCCTTGAGGGACTCCAGCCTTTATGGGACGAGGCGCGGGGAGCGTGCCTTCATGTTTGAAACGAAACGTGCGGTCTTTGAGAAACGACGCGATTATCCTAACTAGGCGAGCCGGTAAGCCTATTTTATAGAGTTTATAAACGAGACCGCTGTGCCAGACTTTGTCGAAAGCCTTGGCTACGTCAAAGAAAACTGCGATCGTTTTCTTTCGTTTCGGATAGAAGCCGTCGAGTATGTACTCGACGATTCGATGGACTTGCTGAGGGCAGGAGTGCTTAGCGCGAAAGCCGAACTGGTGGGGAATTATGAGAGGATCGCCGTCCGTTGGAAACAGATGGTTCCGCATTCGAGAGAGTATGACTCTCTCGAGAAGTTTAGACATTGCCTTGAGGAGGCTGATGGGTCTGTGATTAGCCGGGACATTAAGAGGTTTACCCGGCTTGGGTATGCCTATGACTGTCGCTTCTTTCCAAGCTTTTGGAAAGTAGCTAAGGTCGAAGCAGGCATTGAAAATGATAGCTAACAAGGTAAGCACCTGTTGAGGCAGGTGCTTAAGTGCGTGGTTGGAAATACCATCCGCACCCGGAGCCTTTCTGGACTTTTGACTTTTGATGTGAAGCGAGATTTCATCATTGGAGACTGTGACGGGGTCGGCGGTGATGGGGAGAAAGTTTCTACGGAGGACTTCGGCCTCCACCGCTTTGATGTGATTGGGATTCGCGGGTTGCGTGCTGGGCGAGCATTGAGACGCAACGCTGTCAGCGAAGCATTCGGCTTTCTCTTCGTCTTCGAAGGCGATAGAGCCATCGGGACGAGTGAGAGGAGGGACGTGAGAGGCGGCGTCTACGCGTAAGGCTCGGGCCATTCGATAATACGCTTGGTGGGACGGGGAGATATTCGCCATGAGATCGTTCATCTGGGCGTCTCGGAGTTCCGCGAGGCGAGATCTAACTTTGCGTTGTAGCTGATTCGCAGCTGTTCTATAGGCGGGCGTGGGATATTTCTTGGCTCTCCGGAGAGCCGCGTTCTTAGCTTTAATAAGATTGCTAATGGCTAAGGGAAGCGTGGGTTTGCCTTTCTTAGCAACCTTTTCGTTTACACTGATGGCTGAGTTGATAGCATCAGTGAGAGAATTTACTAACGAGTCTATTTTATCCGGGCTATCTAATTGATCGGGCGAGATCGCGAGCGGAGAGTTTGGGGCCTCTAAGGCAGAAACTATCGTATTTTTAAACCCTTTCCAGTCGGTAAAGGTCTTAGGAGAAGTGACGTTAACGTTAGGCGGTCCTAGCACGAGGGAGACGGGGCGGTGGTCAGAACCTAGGTCATCGAGCGGTTCGATAGACCTGAGGTCGAGGTTGATATGCTTGACGATTGCAAAGTCGAGGATGTCAGGAGAGTGGTTCGGGTTGTCGGGATAGTGAGTGGGAGTGATAGGGGAGACGACGTCTAAGTCGAGTAAGTTGGTGATGTCGAGGAGAGCTATACCGCTTTGGTTGGTTGATAGGCACGTCCAGTCAGTATGTTTGGAGTTAAAGTCTCCGAACATAATGACTGAACGGCCGAGGGCAAGAATGGTCTCAAAGTCGCTGCGGATAGGTTTGGTGCCACAAGGTATGTAGACTGAGGCTATGATGATGGTCGGATGACCAGTCATAGCCAATCTACACACGGTGGCTTCCATGTTAAGGAGAGGAGGGGTAGGGAGAGGACAGCAATGGAATCCTCTTTTGTAGTAGATAGCAGTGCCGCCGAAACCGTCGCAGTTAGGTCTATCGTTACGTGTGAACGCATACTTAGGAATCGCGAATCCCCTGGAGCGATTAGGAGTGAGCCATGTCTCCTGGAGAAGAAAAAGATCTGGGTCGTTGTTCTGAAGGAACAGTTTAATCTCGGGAAGGTTAGAGCTAAGGCTACGAGCGTTAAAAGATACTAGGGATAAGCCCTTAGGTTTAATACGACTGGACGCGAGATTCGCGGGTCTAGACATTAAAATTTATTTATTTAAAATTTACAAAAATAAAAGAATTTACAACGAACTTAGGAGCGAGTGATGCTCGGCTAACGCGAATAAACGCTCTTGAGGAGAGCGGGCGGCTCGCAGTTTGCGTGCGAGTACGGAGATTTCGTTAATGTCGACGTTTTGGATGACGTCGAACACGGTCTTCATGTCCTCAGCCAACGACGACTGAGGGGAAGATGACAACGCGGGACGCGGCCCTACGGGAGCTACGGGAGCTGGGATGGGTCGGGAAGGTGCAGGCGGGACGGCCGGACGCTGCCTCCAAGACAGAGCCTGAGTAGGCGTCGGCTGAACGGGCTTTGCTTCCGGGGGACCCCGGTTGCGCAGCGGCGGGAAGTTAGAGGGTGTGAGTGGCGGCGCCGGTTTCGGCGCGGCCCTCTTGACGGTGGAGCGCGGAGCGCGCGGGCAACCCCTGTAGTTTGCTGTGTGGCCGGACTGGCCGCACAGCACACAGGCAGGGGGGGAAGTGGATTCGGGAGTGCGAGTGCACTCCTTAGTGAAGTGAGGATCCAGGCACTTTACGCACCTGGGGGGAGCTGAACAGTTAGCCGCTGCGTGGCCATATAGCTGGCAGCGGTGGCACTGCCCAGGGTGACCACGGGGGTTGGGACGCTCGACGGAGATGTTCGAGAGTCCGCAGATTGTGCGAGCCTCTTTGAAAATCTCCTTCGAGTTGGGAGTATTGGACAGGATTACTAGCGCTAACGGAAAACGCCTACCGCGGTTGGAGTGCATCTTGTGCACTGCTGTGACCGGGAAACCCTGAGACTTAAGGTCCTCGAGAATGTCTTCGTTGCTGAGTTCGAACGGGACGCCCCGTAGTACTGCGCGGATCTTACGCTCCTCTGGGAGGGCGTAGGTGTGATACGCGATTTGGTTTAATCCGAGTAACCTGGTAAACGCGCGGAAGTCGTCGACGGTCGCTACTTGAATCTTGATTGTATCGCCAGCGTTGGCGGCTTTTAAGTAATTAATTTTGTGCACTTTGCACAAGTTTGAAACCGCGGTCCAGCGCGCTTTTTCACGCAGGAAGACGGGCGGAGGGAGCTGAGGCTTCGGCGGGACGGGAGCGCAGCGCGTCGCTGGCTTCGATGTGACCGACGGAGACGCGGTTACTACGAGCGATTTTAACGGCGCGGGGGCTGGTGTTGAAGACACCGGGGAGGGCTCGGGTATTGAAGATACCGAAGCTTTCTTAGAGCGCTTTTTGGAGCGCTTGGCGACGAGTTGAAACGCGGGCTCAGATGACGGCATCTGACGACGTATCAGACGCGGATTCGGAGTCGCTCCCGGGAGCGGTACGCTTACGACGCGACGCGTGAGAGGATGCGACCGATTCGCAGTCCATCTCGGACGAGGCGGGAGACGCGGGAGAGCTTAAGACCTGAGGGGTCTCGACGTTGGAGGCCTGAGGGGCCGGGGTTGAGGCCTGAGGGGCCGGGTTTGAGGCCTGAGGGGCCGGGGACGCGATTGATGCCTGCAAGGCCTGCGTTATGATGTCATTCGGGATGTAGACGCCTACCGCAGCAAGTGCCTGGGTGAACGCGTTAATAACGCTTAGCGGATCCATAAGGGAGAGTTGGGACAGTAATATTAATAAATATAAGTATAATAAAAGATGCCTAGTTCCTAAAACCTAGCAAAATCCTAGCGGCTAACCTCCCTACCAGCGGTAGGGGGGCTGGGGAGGAAAACTTAAAATTAACAGTAGTACGCCGAAGGCCGCTACCTAGAAACCTAAAAAAGGGTACGCAGGTAAAGAGTTGACCACGTTAGGGTCAACCTTTACCGACAGAAAGGACAAATACACACGAAAACACACAGATATGATAAAAATAAATATGAAAAAAAGAAGAAAAATAAATAAAATAGAGAAGAGAAATAAAATAAAAATAAAAAGGACTGGTTCAGTACAAATTCGTTGTCACCGTTAAGTATCCTTTGCACTGAAACCAGACTACTTACGCTGGGCACAACACTGCACTCAGCACAAGCACAACACTACTTAGCACAGCACTTTGAAGACTAAGGGGCTTAGTCGCAAAGAAAAATCGCACTTCGATAGCACTCAGAGGGAGTAGAAAGAACCTTGAAGACCGTAGCACGGAACCAACACGCTAAACCGTGACGTCAGTAGACTGAGCGCCACGGAGTATCGGGAAGGGACCAAACAACGGAGAACGGGGTCTTGCACGTCCGCACTGGGCGGCGATCGGAGCGAGAAATCGCTGCCGCTCGACGATCGTCGCAGTTAAGCAGCATTCGGTGCGGCAGACCTAGGATGGGTGACCGCCAGTAGCTTAACTTGAGTGTTTCTTTGTACGGAGGGTACGTTAAGACGTCGGTCCAAGTTCTTGTCGGAAATCAATAGTCGTAAGCCAATTAGAGGCCAATATAGTTTCCAGAGGAGGCCCTTGACCAACTCTGAAACCAGAGGTTGTGCTTATACGATAAGAAGAAGAAGACCATTCCAGCAATTAGCAGACTGTACATAAGCTATAAAAACTCACTTGTGTATTCGGCTATTTTCAGGATCGACCCCATGTGGTAACTTAAGAAGCCAATTCTTTCACCGACATTTAAATTATCAATAGAATACCAGGAGCGTAGATGCTGCCATTCCCAATAAGGTTTCTGGAAACTTGCATGACATCTGATTTCTCCAAACTGGTCCTCAATATCAAAGCTGCGATGTCCGCATCCGCTACCACTGAAATAAAACAATATTTTTCAGCAGGCGTTGCATGGGCGACATGACACTCTAAGAGTTGGAATCTCTAGGAATGAGGCTTAAGTGGTGGCACGGGTTGACCATGGCACTTGTCTCTTGCTGTGAATTAGACTGTCTTGGGGAGATTTAAAAATGAACGAATTGTATTGGTTATATCGGCCAAATCGTGATACAATACGTGAGATAAATGTCTTGTCTTGTCATGCCACGCTACGGCTGCTGCAGCCAATAAACGCTCACGTGATCCACCTGATGGGAACTGTACATCCGCGCTCATTGCTATTATTTATTGTATGCAATTTGATGATGTGTTGTCAACTTTAGACTTAAATTATAATGATCTAAAAAACCTTTCTTCTCCTTAATCACAAAATACCCGCGTGAACATTGTTACCATGGCAGTAAAACTAGAAAGGTCTAAAGTACGGCAGACAAATTTCAAATTGAGTTATTAAACTTACCCACAAAGAACCGATGCAGCATCCTCCACGTCGTCATCCCCGCGTGTTTGATAGCTTCCATGCCAAGCAGCCTTAATGCTGTCATGCGTTCTGTGAAAATATTGTATTCTAGTCTTCGTAGAACCGAAGGTTAGGTCGCGATATTTTAGTAAAAAGGTCGAAATAAATTAAGTAGAAAACAATTCAAATTTGAATATGTCGAATATAAGAAAGAATTGTAAAAACAATAGATTCCTACTTGCTCCATCGTCGGAGTAAGATGTTATATATCTAGCGAATGAAAATTAAATAAATAAGTAACAGGAAGTACTCAGAGGCAGAACTTTAGTGTACCAAGGACAACTTTGCTAGGTACTAAAAAGCTGGTTTAATTATTACTTTTTTGTTATTATAAAGAAGTAATAAAAAAATCTTTGTTTGTTTAATCGATGTGTTCGGTAGTTTTAGTAATCAATTGACAAACGCTTGAACGTTTATCCTCTACTGAACCAATTTTGACACGTGTTTCACTATTAAAAGGGCACTTCATCTCGAAGTAATATAGGCTATGTAATATAGCGACGAAGGCGGGTAAAATCACACCGGGAACTCTCGAGTTGTATTATAAATTTCATTATTTAAAAAGATATTAGATCTTGACGTCGCTAGGTCCCTCCTTTCGGCCGTGTATCATATAGTAGGTTAAATAAAACATTAAGTAGGTTAGCTAGGTACATGAAAGGAGATCCAAAGCACAAAAACCACAAGCAACCCTTTACAGTATATTATGGATATTTATACTATTGTACACAGAAACAAAAACTTATGCCCGAACATACATAAAACAACAACAACGAGTAGGTTCTCACTCCTTTTGTTTTAAAGTAGGTTAAAATTAAAGTGCATTAGGTATAAGAATGTCTGAAATATATCAAATTCGATATGTAATTGGATGCTGTATCGATACAGCACAGGTACTCACTTTCCTCGTCCCCAACAAAATAAGATAAGTGACCAGTTATTAGGTTACAACTCATATCATTCTGGAGCCTTCTTGAGAAATAGAAGATACGCCGTTTTTCAAACAAAAAATACGCACATTTCATCAGCAAGAATACAAGAATAATTTCAAATAGCATTTTCAATTGTAAAGTATTATTTAAAATCTATACCGAGATCAGAGAAAACTCAGCAACGACTAAGACTTTGGATTCGTTAATTTGGACTAAACCGTTTAAGTTACGTCCTTTTTCCACGTAACTCAGGGCAAAAGGACAGCAGCGTAAAATATAAAGTAAAAATTAACCATGATCTTTGACATGTTTTAAAGAGACGCTTCTTTAGGGTTGGCAATAACAAACATATTAAAAAAAACTTGGGACTAGCATGTTTGGCTCAGTTTGACCAATGTAGTGTCATCTAATTCTAAATATCGTAATTCATTCTAATGTTTTATAGAAACTATAGTTAAAACCATTACAGTACTATGATATTCGTCTTTAAAAATAACATGCATAAAAGTTGATCGCCAGCCCTATGCCTTGTGTTGAACATTAAAAATGTTCACAATAAAATTTTTATGTCTAGTTAACATTGAGTAATCAATTAGAAACTCCACGTCAGTTTTTCAGTAGGCAGTCATATAGTAAAACTCAATTTCAAATTAAAATATTTATTTCTCAACATTGACAATTACTTCTTCTTATTGACGTCAAATAAAACATGACTCTACCATCAGTTCGGAGAAACCTTCGTGAAGAAGAACTGGCAGGGAACTGCAGAAGTATCTGTAATAAGGGTTTTTAAAAGTCCAATGTTCAAATACGCTACACATAAACCTTACATGCATATGCAGACTCAAACTGCGTTTCCACCATAGCAGTGTGAGGAATTGGTCGCAATTATATGTTACTTCATTTCCTAAGCCTAGCTTAGCGCATCACTGGTGGAAAAGGGTAAGGAAAATGAGGGATTTGTACATGCAAAATGACTGCAAAGGGAGGCGTGCGAGGTATGTATGCGAGCCTCTGAGAACCGAGCGTGTTTGAACCTCCTTTGTAACCCAAAAAGTTCGCTACGTATCCTTGCACAGAACAGGTTCTTAGCATCCGCCTCTAGCTGCGCTGTCTTGGCTAGTAAGGCATCTCTCTCGGTACGCATCCGTCGCAGGTCCGCAAAGGCGCCGCAGCCGTTTGACAACGCTCGAGCGAACGACTCCTCCGCCGTGTCTTCAGAGTTCTGTCGGTCTTCAAGTTCCCCGCGGAGCATTTCAGCCTTAAATTATGACAAGCAGAATCAGACCAGTGCAGCTTCAAAAAATCTTGCGTCAATTGAGTGCGATGTGTAGATCGTGATGGAGTCGCCAAGTTTGGTGGCAGGTTTTTGAGAAACTTCGGTATGTTAAGTAATTATGAGGTATGAGGTGAAAGTGAAAGTATGAGAAATTTTTAGAAAACAATTTGAATATTTCTGATTGCTGTGCAGTATTTTATTTTAAATCAATTTTTTTTTTACAATTTTGTCTGATGACGTTATGGAGTAGTTATAACTTGGAGTAAAAGTAGAACTTGATGGTACATACTTCATAAATATATATAAATATTATTGTTTTCGCAAGGAATAACAAAAAAAAACAAAGATTAAATATGTTATATGCTGATAACTTAAAATTCAAAATAAATAAAAATAAAATAAAGGTTATTATTATTATTATTAACTATAAGCAAATAATTGTTTTTTTTTCTTCTTCTTCAAATAAAATATCGGAAGATAGCTGACCTCTTTATATTATCACGCACATAAGCCATTGATCTGATAATCGCACAAACCGAAGTTTTACATTGTTGAAACTTTAAATTAATGAAACTTAGAAAAGCTTTTTTTTTATGATTTGGCATTAAATAAAACAAATTACCCTACATTTTCAGCCTTTTACCACCAACCATTACTAAAATATTCACAAAAATAATTTATAAGGCAAAACAACGTTTGCCGAGTCCACTAGTAATTATAAATATATTATCGTCGGTTTTTTTAACTTTAAATTTGGCATTTTGATATTAATCAGAATATTGATTAAACATAACAAATGACCCAAGAAATTAACACATATGACATTTATTTAACACATATAAGTATAACATAATCTGGCTTGAATATTTTTGTTTATTGATGTAAATAAAAAATCATATTGCATTAGAAAATATGAAATAACGTAGGAAATATTTTCGATATTTCAATCTTATCTATCTAAACAGGTGCATTTGGATACCTACATCTCTAATACTGATTACACAAATAAATGACTCTATGATTCTATAAAATCTTTAATACATACTAACCAATCCCTCAGAAATGGTGCCTAAACTTTTTGTTAAGTAATTAAAAATCAAAAATATTTCGTATACGTTGCTTTGAAACTGCATTGTATACATGTTATAGGAATTGTCATAATATACATAGAGTCTGTCGAGCGAGTCTAGTCCCATGAAAAAGGCGGTAAATTCAAAAATCTTTCAGGTGTCAACACTGATGTAACACGCTGAAAATTCTTGATACTTGAAATTCTAATAAAAAAAATTGTTAAGGATAAATAAAAGAAAAAGCATTTTAATGTAGGAACTTAGATCAGAATCAAAAAGAAGAAAAATTCAATGCCTTCATATGAAAAATCACTGTCAGTATCATCATTACGTACAGAAATTATGAAGGGTTCCAACTCTGTTTCTGATATCCTGTCTCTTACTTTGTACTTATTTTCGACACTAATAGTGTGATCTGTGCATTTTTTCCAATCACTGGCTGTGACACTATTAAAACATTCCTTTATAAGATTCTCCATTTCTTTACCAGGAATTCCTAAATTTTTGCTGGTTATTTTTCTTTTAGCCAAACTCCATATCAGTTCAACTGCGTTCAGGTCACAGTGATATGGTGGAAGTTTCAAAACCTCATGGCCATGTTGTTTTATAAATTCTTCAGCTTCATCATTGGAGTTGTTTTGTTATCATTCACAAGGCACATAAGCTCAGCCTTTGTAAAGAATTCTTCATAGTGAATTCTATTTTCAGTCAGCCATTTCTGAATGTCGGCCTTTAAATCATTCATAGATGGTGGCTTATTTATTTGAGTGACATGGTAGCTAGCATTGTCCATAACAATCACACTGGGTTGACTTAAATTGGGTATTAATTTTTCCCGTAACCATTTCATAAAATTATTTCTGTCATATCATCATGATAATCTGCCATTTTTGATTTTGTACTGAAAACCAATAATGCATTGGGGACAAAACCTTTTTCGGGTCCAGCATGAACAACAATATGTCTTTTGCCTGTTGATATTTTGTCAATTACACCGCTTGTGGATGGCCCTTGCCATGATTTTTTAACTTTATAATTTTGGTGGACATAGGTTTCATCAAGGTAAACTATTAATTTCCCTTGTTTCCGCTTTTCATCAATAGCTCTGAGATACCTATTTCGCCATGCAGCAAGTTCATATTTTTCAATAAGAAGAGATCTCTCATTTTTATTTTTTTTTAATTCAAATCCATTTTTGATTAATAATTGTCTCAATGTTTCATGACATCCAGTAAATCCAATAGATTCTCTTAAACCTGCAAGTAAATTTCTTAAAGTTGGAACTTGCTTTTTCACACAGTAAAATTCATTAATTTTATTCCGTATGGCTGATAAGTCAAAACTATCCAGGTTGGCAACAGTTGGTTGTCGTGGACGCTTTTTCCCCGGTGTATTCCACTCACCCTGGTTAATAGCACCTTCCTTTTTTATTCTTCGCAATGTTTTCACACTTAAATCTGAAAGTTCAATATATCAGTTCAAACACCGGCACAAATTTTATGATAACATATGTTGAAAATGAAGTGTAAACAAATAAATCTGTACCTACTAACCTGTCATAGCAGCAATTTTTGTCAGATATTCCGTTTCAGATTTCATTTTTTTACTGTCTTCTATGGCTATGACTTGCTTAACTAAATTGACAATTGAGCTTTTAGTTAATTCATCCTCCAAGGTGGCTGAAAAAAATGACAACAATCTCATAAAGTTGTTTTCACTTATAGTTTTCCAGTAAATTTCAACATCATGAATACGTCTGAATCTAAACCAAAACCGAAATGCTGATCACATCACTTTTAAAATACATAAAATTATACAATTGTGCTAAAAGTATCAACATGTTGTGGCCAACCTACCTGATGTTGAAACGATTTCATCCAAAAGTCGTCGTTTTTCCAATAACTCGTTGTCAATTTAATTCTTTACATGATTATATTTACTAATCATTGTAAATAATAGGCTCCTGATACTACATTTAATAGGTTTCGGCATTATAAAATTAAAAATTCAACAAAAACAGGAATATTTCGAGGTTAACAAAAGAATTTGTGACAATTTGTTTGACAGATAATAGTGTTGCCATTATAAGAAATCAGCAAAATGGTCGTGGACTAGACTCGCTTGACAGACTCTAAATGAAACATATAACCGAACAAAAACGTTACATTATTAAAACGCACAAAAATGAATGTTTACATTTCATTGCAAACTACATTGTGTACATATTTTTGAAATGATACATATTGTTGATATATAGTAAAAACTGCTGCAGAACTTATTATTGAAAAGAAACTATTGGGTATACATTGCTTTGAAACTACATTGTATACAAGTTATAGAAATTGTCGCATATACATAAATAAAACTTTACGAATGTGTAGTATTCAATGATGTGGCTTCATTTACTTTACAACGAAGAAAAAGTTTACCCAATTTTGACCTAGCTTGCTGATTACATTATTTTTACGACAACATGAGCCACTTCTTTTTCAAATATCTAATATGTACATTTGTTTGGAAATTTGTCAACATTTACTTATCAATGCACGTGACTGTACGTGTAAACTAGCCATAAGACTATGCCCAGAAATACCGTTGAGTTTACAGGAGTCAGTTCCTGGCTCTGTATAAACATTTTCTTTATAATATATCATATATTTTTGCCCATCTACAGTTTGGTTCTTTTCGCCAATCTTTCCTAGCATAACTTCTAATACTAACTTTGTGTGATTATGGCAGTAACTTTAACACATACTGCGGATTTACTCATTCCTGATTCGAACTCATAACGGGTAGGTATAATGTTAATGACTCATTCATAAATAAACTACAACCTAACAATGGACTGATATCTTCCTTATGTCTCAATGAGTACGAGTCACTTCTTGAATGTGTCGGGTGCCATTACAGGCGCAACGTGCTGTTTCAATGTAACACTACATTTTGTACTGCGTTGCTTACAAAATAAATAATTGAGTTTGATTTGAGCATCATGTCCCTGTCAATGTATTTCGTTTATATAAAGTATAAATAATACGAGTAATGGACCAAATACACTTTACCTAAGGTGCACAATACTAAATGTTTCATTCTGATTTGGTAAGTATATAATTATAGAATTTAAAGTTGACCATTTTATTGATTTCAATCCTATTCTTTAAATATGAATTATTTAAGCCATTAGCAGTATTCTAATTCAATACGATCCTTGTGTAGTTTATAACTAATGGTTTGGATTTACTTTACTGAAGAAGAAAAACTTCTATAAACAAATGAATTTGAACTGAAAAGTTTTTGTACTCTAAATTCCATTGCCTTTGTTTTGTTTTGTGTAAAATTTAAAGCCAGTTTGGTTTCTAATTAAGAATAAGTCCCCATGTGTTAGCGACGCAACATGAAATGGATTCGGCATAATAGGGACATAGCCATTCAAATAGTTTTGTAAATAACGCTAGTCCACGCCCTCACTACTTGCGCCCGTCCTCGGGTAGGTGGTTATTTTCGAGTGTGACGTAAGCAAGTACTAATAAGATTCTTATAGGAAATTATGATGTTATAGGAACCTAGGTATAGGTATATTTTGAATTCTATTTTGATAACGTTGATTTATGGTTGAATTGATGATGTTTGTGTTTAATAAAGTTCTTAGAGATTTCATTGGTAGATAAACGTAATATGAGAAGCTTTATGTATGTCTTAGATAGAAATAAGACCTAGGTTATTTGTCAAATACTGATTTGTTTAGATTTGTCATAATTGTGGTAATTTTATGGTTATTTCGTATCAGATTAGGTACATAATGGTAGATATAACGTTATTGTATATAGGTTCATATAATAAAGTACGCATTTGAAGTAATAAATGACGTAATATGGTTAGATATTTTCTCGTTGAATAACTACGTAATTATATGGTTTATTGTTATGGTTTATTGATAATAATGTGTAAATTGCTTTCTTTTATTGAAATGTAATAGTTATTTTCATGGTGTTTTACGTATTTGAAGGGAATAACGAGAAAACCTTTGTTTTTGTATATGTTCCTAATTGGTAGTTATATCTTGTCTGATTATGTTAAAATCTAATTGTTATTAGAATGTTTGCATATTTTAATAATGTGAAATGATAAAATTATGTTTGTAACCGTTTCGCCTTAGGTACAATGTAAGGCTAAGTAAGTAGTCTGCCGGCGCAAACGGTGTTTTGAGGTAGTCTTTGTTCTAGAAAGTTTTTTGTATTTAATTTTATCAAATTGATATTTATGTAAACATATAGGAATCGTTTCGCTCTATTATTTGAATATAATATTGTAATAGTTTTGATTAATAGTTTGAAAGATAACTCGATGTAAAGTTTAGAATCCAAGTAAAACTTAAGCGTAATTAGGTGCAAATTGCACAAACGCGCCAGCCAATCAGAGCGCTGGAATTATTTAGGGCGAAATTTGTATAAAAGGCGCACGCCAAGCGTGCAAGACCCCCTCACATCCGCAGTCTCGGTCTGCGTGCGTTCTCGAGCGCACGTCGATCGCAGACGCCTTCCCGCTCTTTTAGCCCCCGCGCTAATTGAGCACCCAAATTTCATAGTTGTTTACCGTACTAAGTTTCTAACGCCGTTTTCACGGCGGACAGTGGCTCGTTAACCGTACTTCTAAGTTTCTAACGCCGTTTTCACGGCGAATAGTGGCTTGTTAACCGTACTTCGTGGAACGTGAGCTTCGTCGACGGGGTTTCGTTGTTCCAGGACTTCAAGTGCTGTGTTCGAGTAAGTTATCCGCGTCGTTCTCAACCGCCCTACTGCGTGTAGGGTGGTTTTAGGGAGTTAGTCATCGTTGTTAGGTTCATATATTGTCCCTCCCCAACCCCTCCGCAATGGCTTCCCTAAGCTTTGATGAGATTAGGAAGAAGTTAGCTGATAGTATCGGTGCTGAAGGCATATATATAAATGCCGACAAGTTCCGTTTCCTTGATTCACTTATCCCGCATATCATGGCGTTAACTCCACCAATGGCCCCTCAGGCCACCCCAGTCCCCCAGACCCCTCAGGTCTTAGGCCCTCCCGCGTCCCCTTCCTCCAGTGACATGGAGTGCGAAGTAGACGCCCCTCCGCGACGCAAACGCGCACCCGCGACCGAGTCATCCTCGGACGCCACCCCAACTGGCCCTGAGTCTCCCTCTTTTACGCTTGTTAAGAAGCGCTCTAAGAAGCGTTCAAAACAAGACCCGGCGCCCTCGACGCCCGTCCCTATACTTCCTGCGGCGTCTTCAACGCCAGCTGCCCCGGTGTCTTCAACACCCGCTCCGGCCCCAACTTCTGTCAAGGCCAAGGTCCCACCACCCGTTTTCCTTCGGGAAAAGGGTAAATGGACCGAGGTCTCGACATTGTGCAATGAGCACAAAATCCATTACATCCGAGCAGCCAACTCGGGTGAATCTATTAAAATCTTAGTCTCGTCGATAGACGACTTTCGAGCTTTAACAAAGCTCCTCACCGATAAGCAATATGCTTATCACACTTATGCTCTGTCAGAAGAGCGTAAGATCAGAGCGGTACTCAGGGGAATCCCGTTCGAATTATCGAACGAGGCCATCCTGGAGGATCTGCAGTCCCAAGGCTTCCCGGCACTCGCGGTGCATAAAATGCACAGCAAGTACGGGAGGCAACACCCTCTCGCCTTGGTGATTCTCGCCAACGTCCCCAAGTCCAGAGAGATCCTGAAAGGGGTTAGCTCTATTTGCGGCCTCTCTGGGATCTCAATCGAGGCGCCTCATCGCCGCGGTCATCCCGGCCAGTGCCATCGGTGCCAGTTGTACGGGCACGCGGCAGCCAACTGCCGCGCACCGCCCAGGTGCGTCAAGTGCCTGGTCCCGCACTTCACTAAGGAGTGCAATCGCACTCCTGAAACTCCCTCTCCTCCCGATTGCGTGCTTTGTGGCCAGTCCGGCCACACCGCAAACTACAGGGGCTGCCCTCGTGCACCCCGTTGTATGCGCTCCAATTTCAAAAGGGCGGCTCCCAAACAGGCCCCGCGTCTTTCTCAAGAAAACTTTCCGCCGCTGCGTAGCCGGGTTCCTCCGGCTGCAAAGCCTACTCAGCCCAAGCCTGCTCCAGAAAACTGGAGGCAGCGTCCCGCATCGAATCCCATCCCGGCTCCTCGCCCATACAAACCCACTCCTCAATCCTCCGTAGCAGACGATATGCGTATCGTCTGCGACGCTATTAAAAATGTCGATGTTAGTGAAATCGCAGTCTTAGCCCGTAAACTTAGGGCTTCACGTACTCCGACAGAGCGTTTGCTAGCTCTGGCGGAGCATAGTTCCCTTCTCAATTCATTGTAGGTTCATTTAAATGAATTGATCCCTAAATCATGCTTCGGCCGACCTCTGCCCAGCCCCGGCTTCACCGGAGGCTGCCCAGAACGGCCACCAACTCATGTCCCTTTGAGCACCTTCAGTGCAACTTTCACTACAGGCGGAAGACCCGCTAGCGGGTCTCCGCCAGCGCGCCCAACTTCCCGACGGGTGTCGCTTCCGATGAAGGCTAAAGGTATACGCTTACCACAGCCAACAGGTGGTTTTTAGTGGGTAGGTGCCATTCTGGTGAGTCCCACATAACCCCCCCGCAGAGGAATTTACCTGCGGGCGGGTATGCATGACGCATCTTCCACCTCCCTCCCGCGAGGGTGCCTCGGCAGCGTGCAAGACCCCAGTCTCGGTCTGCGTGCGTTCTCGAGCGCACGTCGATCGCAGACGCCTTCCCGCTCTTTTAGCCCCCGCGCTAATTGAGCACCCAAATTTCGTAGTTGTTTACCGTATTAAGTTTCTAACGCCGTTTTCACGGCGGACAGTGGCTCGTTAACCGTACTTCTAATAAGTTTCTAACGCCGTTTTCACGGCGGACAGTGGCTTGTTAACCGTACTTCGTGGAACGTGAGCTTCGTCGACGGGAATTCGTTGTTCCAGGACTTCAAGTGCCGTGTTCGAGTAAGTTATCCGCGTCGTTCTCAACCGCCCTACTGCGTGTAGGGTGGGTTTAGGGAGTTAGTCATCGTTGTTAGGTTCATATATTGTCCCTCCCCAACCCCTCTGCAATGGCTTCCCTAAGCTCTGATGAGATTAGGAAGAAGTTAGTTGATAGTACCGGTGCTGAAGGCATACATATAAATGCTGACAAGTTCCGTTTCCTTGATTCTCTTATCCCGCATATTTATTTATTTATTTATTTTATTATTAGGGAAGCTTACAGCTGAAAAAAACACTAAAGTATAAAGGCAATTGAAACTGATGGCCATTTAAAAGCTTCCACCGGTATACAGTAGGTACAATTGATTGACAGCAGTATCTACAGTAAATACAACTGATATAATAAAACTAAAAAATAAAAACAGAGTACATTACATACATGAATCAAGTAAATGAAATAAAGTGTGACATTACATCGGTAAGATTAAATTAATTAGTTTGTAACGAAGAACTTACAACTTAATTTATTTCTAATTGTCGCTATCGATGTGTTAAACAAGTCAATATCGTTGTCATCACCACTAATGTCATTAAAGCATCTGCTTGCTCTAATAATATACGAGTTTAATTTATACCTCGTCCTGCTGAATGGTACGTGTAGTAAGGCGGGCTTTCTAAAGGATCTAGAGTTGGTACGTAATCCTAGTTCACTGAGTAGCTCCGGACAGTCAACCGAACCATTAGCGATACGAAGGAGGAATGTGACGTCCGCTACTCTCCTTCTGTCACTCAGGGGGAGGTAGTGGAATTTACGGCATCTTGCCTCATAGTCCGGCAAAAATACTTTGGCGCGAAATTGTAGGTACCGCATAAACTTCTTTTGAATACGCTCAAGCCTTGAAGTGTAAACATTATATTGGGGATTCCACACCTGAGTGGAGTATTCCAAGTGACTACGAACATAAGTATTAAATAGGATTTTTATTGTTCTCAAGCTATGGAACTTGGACGACATTCGAAATACAAACCCTAACGCCTTGGACGCTCTTTTAACAACTGCGTCAATTTGAGCATCAAACAGGAGTTTGCTGTCGAATACTACTCCCAAATCATTGACTGAGTTCACTCTAGAAATGGGGCCATTTATCAGATGGTAGTCAAAGGTAACCACAACTTTTTTGCGTGTGTATGAACATGGCATATTATATATCATGGCGTTAATTCCACCAATGGCCCCTCAGGCCACCCCAGTCCCCCAGACCCCTCTGGTCTTAGGCTCTCCAGCGTCCCCTTCCTCCAGTGACATGGAGTGCGAAGTAGACGCCCCTCCGCGACGCAAGCGCGCACCCGCGACCGAGTCATCCTCGGACGCCACCCCAACTGGCCCTGAGTCTCCCTCCTTTACGCTTGTTAAGAAGCGTTCTAAGAAGCGTTCAAAACAAGACCCGGCGCCCTCGACGCCCGTCCCTACACTTCCTGCGGCGTCTTCAACGCCAGCTGCCCCGGTGTCTTCAACACCCGCTCCGGCCCCAACTTCTGTCAAGGCCAAGGTCCCACCACCCGTTTTCCTTCGGGAAAAGGGTAAATGGACCGAGGTCTCGACATTGTGCAATGAGCACAAAATCCATTACATCCGAGCAGCCAACTCGGGTGAATCTATTAAAATCTTAGTCTCGTCGATAGACGACTTTCGAGCTTTGACTAAGCTCCTCACCGATAAGCAATATGCTTATCACACTTATGCTCTGTCAGAAGAGCGTAAGATCAGAGCGGTACTCAGGGGAATCCCGTTCGAATTATCGAACGAGGCCATCCTGGAGGATCTGCAGTCCCAAGGCTTCCCGGCACTCGCGGTGCATAAAATGCACAGCAAGTACGGGAGGCAACACCCTCTCGCTTTGGTGATTCTCGCCAACGTCCCCAAGTCCAGAGAGATCCTGAAAGGGGTTAGCTCTATTTGCGGCCTCTCTGGGATCTCAATCGAGGCGCCTCATCGCCGCGGTCATCCCGGCCAGTGCCATCGGTGCCAGTTGTACGGGCACGCGGCGGCCAACTGCCGCGCACCGCCCAGGTGCGTCAAGTGCCTGGTCCCTCATCTCACTAAGGAGTGCAATCGCACTCCTGAAACTCCCTCTCCTCCCGATTGCGTGCTTTGTGGACAGTCCGGCCACACCGCAAATTACAGGGGCTGCCCTCGTGCACCCCGTTGTATGCGCTACAATTTCAAAAGGGCGGCACCCAAACAGGCCCCGCGCCTTTCTCAAGAAAACTTTCCGCCGCTGCGTAGCCGGGTTCCTCCGGCTGCAAAGCCTACCCAGCCCAAGCCTGCTCCAGAAAACTGGAGGCAGCGTCCCGCATCGAATCCCATCCCGGCTCCTCGCCCATACAAACCCACTCCTCAATCCTCCGTAGCAGACGATATGCGTATCGTCTGCGACGTTATTAAAAATGTCGATGTTAGTGAAATCGCAGTCTTAGCCCGTAAACTTAGGGCTTCACGTACTCCGACAGAGCGTTTGCTAGCTCTGGCGGAGCATAGTTCCCTTCTCAATTCATTGTAGGTTCATTTAAATGAATTGATCCCTAAATCATGCTTCGGCCGACCTCTGCCCAGCCCCGGCTTCACCGGAGGCTGCCCAGAACGGCCACCAACTCATGTCCCTTTGAGCACCTTCAGTGCAACTTTCACTACAGGCGGAAGACCCGCTAGCGCGCCCAACTTCCCGACGGGTGTCGCTTCCGATGAAGGCTAACGGTAATAACTACAGCCAACAGGTGGTTTTTAGTGGGTAGGTGCCATTCTGGTGAGTCCCACATAACCCCCCCGCAGAGGAATTTACCTGCGGGCGGGTATGCATGACGCATCTTCCACCTCCCTCCCGCGAGGGTGCCTCGGCAGCAAAAAAAAAAAAAAAAAAAGTGCAAGACCCAGTTCTCCGTTGATCGGTCCCTTCCCGCCATTCCGTGGCGCTCAGTCTACTGACGTCACAGTCTAGCGTGTTGGTTCCGTGCTACGGTTTTCAAGGTTTTTCTACTCCGTCTGAGTGCTTTCGAAGTGCGATTTTTCTTGGCGACTAAGCCCCTTAGTCTTCAAAGTGCTGTGCTAAGTTGTGTTGTGCTTGTGCTGAGTGCAGTGTTGTGCCCAGCGTAAGTAGTCTGGTTTCAGTGCAAAGGATACTTAACGGTGACAACGAATTTGTACTGAACCAGTCCTTTTTATTTTTATTTATTTCTCTTCTCTATTTTATTTATTTTTCTCCTATCTTCATATTTATTTTTATCATATTTGTGTGTTTTCGTGTGTATTTGTCCTTTCTGTCGGTAAAGGTTGACCCTAACGCGGTCAACTCTTTACGCGTTCACCAGGTTACTTTCCTTAAAACAAATCGCGTACCACACTTACGCCCTCCCGGAGGAGCGTAAGATCCGCGCAGTACTACGGGGCGTCCCGTTCGAACTCAGTAATGAAGACATACTCGAGGACCTAGAATAAAAACATATATTGACGTATAAAAACACACACATACACACCCTCATATACACAAACACATTAAGAGACACATCCGCTGCTAATGTATCGGCCTACTGTAATAGTAATAAGTAATGTATATAATGTGGTTAACTGTTATTGGCTTCACATGTATTGTAAACCTTTTTTATATATAATAGAAATAGGCAATGAGCTATTGTTAACCTGAATATGATAAAATAAAAAAAATAAAAAAGACCTTAAGTCCCAGGGCTTCCCGGCTGTAGCAGTGCACAAGATGCACTCTAACCGCGGTAGGCGCTTTCCGTTAGCTTTAGTTATCTTGTCTAATTCTCCCAACTCGAGGGAGATCTTCAGAGAGGCTCGCACAATCTGCGGACTCTCGAATATCTCCGTCGAGCGTCCCAACCCCTGTGGTCACCCTGGGCAGTGCCACCGCTGCCAGCTCTACGGCCACGCAGCGGCAAACTGCTCAGCTCCCCCCAGGTGCGTTAAGTGCCTGGATCCTCATATAACGAAGGAGTGCACTCGCACTCCTGAATCCACTTCCCCCCCTGCCTGTGTGCTTTGCGGCCAGTCCGGCCACACAGCTAACTACAGGGGTTGCCCGCGCGCTCCGCGCTCCACCGCCAAGAGGGTCCCGCCTAAACCGGCGCCGCCGCTCACTCCCGCTAACTTCCCGCCGCTGCGCAACCGGGGTCCCCCGGAAGCAAAGCCCGTTCAGCCGACGCCTACTCAGGCTCTGTCTTGGAGGCAGCGTCCGGCCGTCCCGCCTGCACCTTCCCGACCCATCCCAGCTCCCGCAGATTCCGTAGGGCCGCGTCCTTCTCCGTCATTCGCACCTCAGTCGTCGTTGGCTGAGGACATGAAAACCGTGTTCGACGTTATTCAAAACGTCGATATTAACGAAATTTCCGTGCTCGCACGCAAACTGCGAGCCGCGCGCTCTCCTCAAGAGCGTTTATTTGCTTTAGCCGAGCATCACTCGCTTCTAAGTTCATTATAAATTTATTCTTTTTTTAATAAAATCGTTAATAAGTAAATTACCCGACCCGCGAATCCCGCGTCCAGTCGTATTAAACCCAAGGGCTTATCCCTAGTATCTTTTAACGCTCGTAGCCTTTACACCAACCTTCCCGAGATTAAACTGTTCCTTCAGAACAAAGAACCTGACTTATTCCTTCTCCAGGAGACATGGCTTACTCCAAACCACTCCAGGGGATTCGTTATACCTAAGTACGCGTTTATTCGTATAGATAGGCCCAACTCCGACGGTTTCGGCGGCACCGCTAAGACAAAAGAGGCTTCCACTGCTGTCCTCTCCCTACCCCTCTTCTCCTCAACATGGAAGCCACTGTGTGTAGATTGGCTATGACTGGTCATCCGACCATCATCATAGCTTCAATCTACATACCTAGTGGTACCAGACCAATCCGCAGCGACTTTGAGACCATTCTCGCCCTCGGCCATTCAGTCATTATGTTCGGAGACTTTAACTCCAAACATACTGACTGGACGTGCCTATCGACTAACACCAGCGGTATCGCTCTCCTCGACATCACTAACTCCCTTGACCTAGACGTCATATCCCCCATCACTCCCACTCACTATCCCAACAACCCGTCCTACTCTCCTGACATCCTCGACTTTGCAATTATCAAGCGAATCAATCTTGATCTAAGGTCTATCGAACCGCTCGATGACCTAGGCTCCGACCATCGCCCCGTTTCCCTCGTGCTAGGACCGCCGAACGATAACGTCTCATCTCCTAAGACCTTTACCAACTGGAAAGGTTTTAAAAATACGTTAGTTTCAGCCTTAGAGGCTCCGAACTCTCCACTCGCGATCTCTCCCGAACAATTAGATAGCCCGGATAAAATCGATTCATTAGTAAATTCTCTCACTGATGCTATCAACTCAGCCATCAGTGACAACGAAAAGGTTGCTAAGCAAGGCAAACCCACGCTTCCCTTAGCCGTTAGCAATCTTATTAAAGCTAAGAACGCGGCTCTCCGGAGAGCCAAGAAATATCCCACGCCCGCCTATAGAACAGCTGCGAATCAGCTTCAACGTAAAGTGAGGTCTTGCCTCGCGGAACTCCGAGACGCTCAGATGAACGATCTCATGGCGAATTTCTCTCCGTCCCACCAAGCGTACTATAGCATGGCCCGAGCCTTACGCGTAGACACCGCCTCTCACGTTCCTCCTCGCACTCGTCCCGATGGCACTACTGCCTTTGAAGTCGAAGAGAAAGCCGAATGCTTCGCTGACAGCATTGCCGCACAATGCTCGCCCAGCACGCAACCTGCTGATCCCTCACACATCCAGGCGGTGGAGGACGAAGTCCTTCGCAAAGACTCTCTCCCCATCACCGCCGACCCTGTCACAGTCTCTAATGACGAAATCTTGCTTCTTATTAGAAATCAAAAGTCCAAAAAGGCTCCGGGTGCGGATGGAATTTCCAACCACGCACTTAAACACCTACCTCAACAGATGCTTACCTTGTTAGCTATCATTTTCAATGCCTGCTTCGACCATAGCTACTTTCCAAAAGCTTGGAAAGAAGCGACAGTCATAGGCTTTCCCAAGCCGGGCAAACCTCTGAACGTCCCGGCTAATCACATACCCATCAGCCTCCTCAAGGCAATGTCTAAACTTCTCGAGAGAGTCATACTCTCTCGAATGAGGAACCATCTGTTTCCAACGGATGGCGATCCTCTCATTATTCCCCATCAGTTCGGCTTTCGCGCTAAACACTCCTGCCCTCAGCAAGTCCATCGAATCGTTGAGTATATACTTGACGGTTTCTATCCGCGTCGTTATAAAACAGTCGCGGTTTTCTTTGACGTAGCCAAGGCTTTCGATAAAGTCTGGCACAGCGGTCTCGTTTATAAACTCTACAAGATAGGCTTACCGGATCGCCTAGTCAGGTTAATAGCGTCGTTTCTCAAAGACCGTACATTTCGATTCAAACACGAAGGCACGCTTTCTGCGCCTCGTCCCATAAAGGCTGGAGTCCCTCAAGGCTCAGTCCTCGCCCCTCTGCTGTACACCGAGTACACCAACGACATTCCCATCCCGCCGAAAGGCGTCGAACTCGCCCTCTTTGCTGACGACACCGCACTCTATACCAGGGGCCACAGTGTTCGGCACCTTGTAACCAGACTCCAAAGGGCCGTAAACGCCCTTGGTGCATGGTTTCAAGAATGGCGCATCGATGTGAACCCTGAAAAGAGTTCTGCGATGCGCTTCGACCACAAACGCCGTCGTCCCGATGGCGATCCCCACGTTCGAATGTTAGGCATTCCCATCCCCTGGAAGCGCAGTACTAAATACTTAGGCGTCACATTAGATCCGACGCTTTCTTTCAAGCCACACGTCGAAAGAGTTTCGAAACTCGCTCGTCACTATTTAGTCCGCCTAAATAGCATGTTAGGTAGAAAAAGTAAAATGTCCTTCAGAAACAAACGTACACTTTACAAGGTCTGCGTTAGACCCGTCATGACGTATGCCTCGCCAATGTTTGCCCACGCCAAACCCTCCCTCCTGCACAAACTGCAGGTAGTTCAAAACCTCTTTTGCCGCCGGGCCACAGGCGCACCGTGGTACGTGCGTAATGCGGACTTGCATAGAGATCTTGAACTGCCTACAGTGCAACAACATCTCAAAACACTCTCTGAAGCGTTTTTCAAACGCTCCGAAACCCATCCCAATCCTCTAGTTCGTGATTCGGTCTCATATGCTGCTCCTGTGTTAGACTCGAAGTTCAAAGTCGCTAGGCCTAGAAATGCGCAAGCGTACTCATCCACCAGACTGTCACGCGATCTCGAGGCCCTTCTGGCCGCAAATTCTAATTCTAACGTAAAGTCTAATTCTAACGTAAATCCTAATTCTAACGTAAATGCGAATTAACTCAATTTTATTTTGCAATTTTTTAATTTTTGTTTTAATTATTGATTTTCATTTTGAGCACCTTCAGTGCTACGTATTCACCTTCAGTGCTTTGAGCACCTTCAGTGCTATGTAATCCCAGCGGGTGACCCCTTCTGGGCCCCGCTAGCGCGGCCTCTTTCTCCAATTGGCCGTCGCTCAGATGAAGGCTGAGTGGCAAAAATGCACGAGCCGACAGGGGGTTTTTAGTGGGTATGGTCCTGGTAGGCGTCGGGACGAGTCCCACATAACTTTGGAATCGCGCCAGAGTATGCGTCAGGGCATTTTTATCCTCCTGCCCTTCCCGCGGAGGGGAACAAAAAAAAAAATTTGGAAGTCAGTTCGGTGCCTGCAGCGAAGAAAACAACAACTAATAAGAAGAAAGAAACAGTCTAAGAAGAAAAGTTCAGAAGAATCCAACTAGAAGAAAGAAAGTGCTGTTCGGTGAATCCGGAGGCCAGTGAAGAGGTCTGAAGAAAGAAACTGAACTACAGGAACGATTGCGGTTCATAGGCTTGTTTAAACTTAAGGTTTATTTTGTATCCGCAATAAACGTTCATACTTTGAAGACGTGTTGTTTTCACTGCGCTCCAACCTGCACTCGATCAAGTCGGGTGTCACTCCGTGGTTCGTCAGGTCGTGGTGTCTTCGGAGCTTCGAAGGGTACACACTACGGCGGCATCTTCTCCAGCCGGCGCAAAACTCCGCAACACCATGCATCTACTTTACAGAGCGGAAAATAAACAGAATTTAACTTCTTCAATTGAAATTGGAAAACACAGCCAGTCTCTAGCCCATTTTGCCTTGTACAGCCAAAGCTACGCCCGCCTTACCACATTAAGAGCTATTTTCATCTAACTTGCTACTGTCGCTGAACGCATTGGCTCCGCCCCAGTAAGCTACGCAATGCAGGGGGGGACGCACTCGTTGTCTGTATTACAAAACGACGAACGATTAAGTTCAGTTCCCATTAATAAATAATTCTAGTAAAATGAAAGTCAGGTGGACGCACTTAACCATTTGTTGAAATAAAGTTTAAAAGAATCTGATATATTCTATTATAGGGTTGAAGCAAACTACGACAAATTTGTTAATTTTCATCCAAAATCTTTATTTGTCGAATAATAAACAGCAATTACTTCTTGTGGTTCGAGATTACGTTACACTTGTGATCCTGTGTCTTCAATATCGCTGGATATTATTGTTGAACTTGCCTCTCAAACAAGTGAAGTTTCGCTACCAGCTCTGCTGTGTTGACGAAGAAGTGGAACAGTTCTGTGGCGCAAGTTAAGCCAGATAAGTGTAGCGTGCCAAGAAAAAGTTAGAAAACACATTTTAATCTCAATCTTTATTGACAAGTCTGATGGTCCATTCGTCAACGTCTTTCATCATAATATCGAACTTGACGCGCAGTGGCTCGCCGGTCAGCTCGACGGGGTCCTCGCGCCGTGCGTGTCGCACCGAGTAGTGCCGCAGTATGTTGCACAGCAGCGTCTTCATCGACATCATCGCGTATTGGTACCCTGCGAGAAAATGAAGTGCGTGAGAGATGGCACGACAACATACGAATGTTCTGCAGATGACATTGATTTGCTTAGATAGCTCCTGGTAAGGAATCTAAACAGCCCTACGTTGTACGACGGAATTGTTTCGAACACGTTGATTATACAACAAATCAATTTGGAAAGGTTTTCGCGCTTGTTGTAGTGTACGGCTGCCAGAATAGAATCGTTAAGCTCATTCCGTCCCTACCGTATATACCTACTGTAAACGCAAAAAGGTGTCCAAGCTTACTGTGCTATAATATATTTCGTAAGCTGGTAGTATGCACATATAGTAAGCTAGAATCTGTCTTAACTTAAAACTTAATATTTGACCTTCACTGCCTTGGCAAGCAAGTCCAAACGTGATATGAAAAGAAATGGAGAATCAATAAGTCATACCCAGACAGTTCCTCTGGCCACTACTGAATGCCATGAAAGCTGGGTTCTGCTGGGCATTCAGGAAGCGCTCCGGCTTGAACTCGTTGACGTCGGCTCCCCAGTGGCGCGGGTTGCGGTGGATTGCCCACATGTTCACCAGGACGTCGCAGCCTTTTGGCAGTACGTCGCCGTTTGCTGGAACAAGTAGTGTAATATTTATTCGGATTCGCAAGGGCGTCTCTCGGGACCAGTAACTTCAAATTTTAAATAGTTTTATTACAGTATTGGTACACTGAGAACACTGAATGGCATATAAGGCTTTTAACGGGTAATGTATGTTCCTAAAGAAGGCGTCCTCATTACATCAATTACAATGCCGTCGTCGACAAGCCTTAGAGCCAGATTAAACCTGAGTCTAACGTGGTTTACAAGGCGTCTTTGATTTTAGGAAGCTATTCTAATCCAGCCAAGATACAAAATTACTGATATACACATACAACTCTCATCGAATGCTTTGATTTTTTACGATTCTAACGTGTTACATCCTCGCCTTATCGTTACTTTCTATGGGAACGCCCAAAAATTCCGAATTATGTTATTCCAAATTTGAATATTCCAATTTTTTTAATTCCGAATTTCACAATCCCGAAGAGTCTATTCAAGAAGACTATTCAATAACACGATTCTTATTTTACCGAAATTCATAAATACGAAATTTTAATTTTCCAACTTTCATTAGTACGAAGAATTAAAAACCCGCTGTGTTACTAGTCCGAAATAATATGGTATTCCGAATTTTAATTTTCCGAAAATTCAATGGTTACATTCAGATTTTATATCTAAAACGGGTATATATTAAAAATTATAATCTAAATCTCTTGTGAGACAAATTAAAATTGATAATGCACATTTTGAAATTATACAAATTAGGCGCGACGACGAGCGAAGCGAGGAGGAGCAGTTCGTCTGTATGAAGATAATGCAGCCAAAAAGGGATTTGCATTTTAGTACATAAACTACATACTCAAGAAATAACTAGGTACAAAAAACTAAATAAACTTTTTCATTTCCTGCTGACTACTTGAATGCTCGAACGTATAAATTGATGTGCTCGTGCAGTTTTACAAGGCGTTTGTTATTGCAACTAATATTATTCGGAATTTTGATATTCGGGGTTCGTAATCATGATATTGCGGATTATTAATAATTCTGATTTTCGTAATTATAAACGTTCGGAATTTCGAAGTTTCGAAGAAGGAAATTCGGAATTATGAAACACGGAATTTTCATTTTCGGAATTATGAACTATTCGGTGTTATAAAATTCAGAATTTTGAAATTCGTGATTATGACTATCGGAATTAAGTTTTTGGTATTTATGTAGTGTACCTCTTTTTATCAGGTAAAGCTGCTTCTTTTATCCACACACTTAGTAAAAATATACTATTCGTGTCCTGGTCTCACTTTCAGTCAATGTTAAATAAAGCACACAAATTAATCACTCACGAAGGTTGACATCCTCATCCAAGGTCCTAACAATGACAGGTACAGGCGGGTACAGACGCAGGGTCTCCCGCACCGTGGCGTCGAGGTACTTCAACCGCTGCAGGTCTGCAGGAGTCACTACGCGGTCCGAGTCACCGAACACTTCTTGTATTCTAGAAGCAGGCGATGTTGGAAATGTGCTATGAATTTAGGTATTTTATTATGTATCGCATTTGTGTGTATACAGTTCTCAGAAATGTTCTGAGAAGATAAGAATATACGCCAACTAGCGTTGTAGATAGCAGCCCTGCCTCATACGGTGGAGGTCCCAGTTTGAGTCCTGGTCGGGGCATTCATTTGTGTGATGAACACAAATGTCTGTTTTCGGGTCATGGCTGTCTATATTTATATATGTATGTTTATTCTGGGCAAAAAACAAGCTATGCTTAATTTGGGGCCCTATAGATTGTTTATTTACTACTATTATTTTAAATGTACCTAAGGTATGAAATTTTGCCGATCTTGTTTCTAACAAGCCAAATGTTTCATAGCCCCAGAAAGAACTTCCATAATTATTGAATAAACAGGATTAAAATGACATACCATTTTAGGTACTTGTTATTACTGAAGTCAAATAAAGCATGACTCTACAACCAGTTTGGAAAAACCTTCGTGTAAAAGAACTGCCAAGAAAATTCACGGTATCAAATACATTTACAATAGCTATTTTTTATACAAAGTACTTAATTGTTATCTGCATCTGTTAACTTCTCACAAACTATCCAGCCAAAAGACGAACATCCTCCAACATAACATCCAGTCAACCACATTAGACATACTTTAGCGTCAATGACGCTTTAGATACCAAACGCTACGAAGAAATCAACGAACAAACAGGCACACAACACATTACAAATACTAGCAAAAGCCTGTAAATGAGGGAACTACAGCCAAGGGGTTTTATCGTTCAAATATTCGTATAGTTTGTAATAAGCTTTAGCACAAATTGTTGCTTTGCAGTTCCTTTGAATTTGTCAGTAGGTCTTCCACCTTGGATATCTTTACGAACCTAATGATACAAGCGTACGTGGGACACACAGAAAGTTTTGAAAAAGAAATAAAAATGTTGAATAGGTTATATGTTTTCTATAACATATTTTCACAAAAACTCTCCACCAGCGTCTATTCAAAGTTCATGCGTCGGAATATTTATTAATTTTCATATGTGTTTTTATTTTCAATTATCAAGTTTTTCTTTTTCAGTTAAAATCTACACCGCACTACTGACCTTTCCAATTGATCGATGGTTGACTGGTAGAGAATGTCTTGTGGCATTAAGTTCGCCTTTTGTACATTTCTTTTTTTGTGCAATAAAGGTGAAAAAAATAAATAAATAGATAGTAAACAATTAAGGAGAAAAACCTGGAGATCCAATTTTTCCTGCCCTTCTTGGTCGTTTCGTAGGCGTTGGTTCGTTTTGAAACAGACATACTGTTGACTGGCACTTTGTTTCGGGGTCACATTAATAAATCCAAGATTCGTCACCTGTTATTATATCGTATACACGGCGGGAAGAACCTGCTTTGAGTCATCAATCATATCATGGCACCATTCGACGCGCGCCTGCTTCCGAGCATCGGTGAGATTGTAGGAAAGCAAGTTGCGTAAAATATCAGGAACATTCCCAATGCAATCTGCAGATTGTGCTGAATCTTCTCGTATGTGATTCGTCAGTTTTGTTGTATCAAATCCTTCACTTGTAGCTCGTTTTCTTCCGTAACAGTAGTCAAAAGACAACCATTCTTCTATTATCCTCCAAATTTAAGCGACAGCACTTAAACTCGTTATACCGGCAGTGGTACACAGTTGGTTAAGAAGGCGCCTTGTTCATAAAAGCTAATTAAAATCGATTAAACGATTCACCAGGTTTCAAATTGGACTTGAAGTCGTAAGAAATCATTGGACGAAAATATTCCCGACGCAGATCCATTTTTCTACGACACACAATAGTTTCAAATTGTTTCAATAGTGCTGGTAAAAAAATTAAGAGGGAAATTTAAATTGTGAACTTGTATATTTATATTTTTACTTTTAAATAATCGAATTATCAAAACAAATTATATCTAACCAGCGTTCCATACATAAAAATTTTTTTCGCTTAACTCGACCAATGACCCGTGAATGAGTTAGTGACTTTGTGAAGCCTACTATTATGAGCTGTCACCTCATTTGTAACATCTTTTCCAACATGGTCAATGTTTTTTACAAACATCAAATTTTCTTAAATACATTTTGAATGAAAAGTAAGGATATTTATTTCTAAGTGACACCCTTGTACCGAGCTGATAGATTTCACCCCCTTTTGCAGAAAAACTAAGTTTTAATGGCGGCTGCACGTGGCGGCTCTGGGGGACCACAATGCCATATGTCATAAGGCAATGAAAGTAGCCAAAATACACTAATCGAGCAAATGCTTTATTTGAAATTTGTCGCATTTTTTAACAGCATATATTGCAGAGCAAAGCAAAGTAAGCGAACAGTCACAAACTCCTAAGTGAACCACGAACTGACTTCAGTTATAATGTTTGTATTTACCTGTTTGACGTTTAGCAAAGAAAACTTTACATATTTGGTTTTATTTTCATTGAGGAGCAAATTATTAGCTGAGCACCACTTCTCTGTGTTTGTGTGCAATTATTCGTTTGCTGTACATTAGTCAGTTTCTTATATCTTAATTTATCATCAGCAAACAATATGACCTCGCATTGATTCTTAACTACGCCAGATCATTGATATATACTAAAAATAAGGAGGGACCAAGAACTGAACCCTGGGGCACACCCATTGTCACTGCCGATCCTGGTGATTTTTCTACATTAATTTTAACTTTCTGTTATGTTTTACAAATTTAATTTGATCAAGCCAACCGCGCAGTCTTTTATGCCGTTATGGTGCAATTTAATGAGTAGTGTATTATGATCTATACATTCGAACGCCTTGACAAGTACAAAAGACAACAATAGAAGCAGAGTTTCCTGAGCTCAATACACTCACCTGTGTGAAACCAAATTGCTTCCAAGTCATTAAGCTAGTACTATAAAAATGTGACTGAAAGATGCTAACCGTAGATTTCAATTCGATGCCTTTAATTCCGTAATTTCACTGGCTTTTCCCTTATCTTTGAACTTTGTTTAGTAACGTTCTCCATGGTCAACTCACTCATGATGAACCCTTTCCCTTATGCTGGTGCTTCTTGCCAACATCGCCAGAGCGAAAGCTGCTCCCGTGGCTGATGTGTCAGTGCCAGCTATTGTGATCACCAGCAGTTCCTCACGCAGCTCTATGTCTGTATACCCTGCGTCCTTTGACGGCTTCATTAGGAGGTCCACAAGGCTCCGACGGCTGGAAGCTTCTTCAAAAAAATAAAAAGGTAAAAGTCAGTAATTGTACGAATAATGTCTATTTCTTTGAAACGCATTTATTTATCTATTCTCAGATTATTATTCAGTTAAGTTCATAGGTTTCATTAGCTATTGTTCCCGTCGGTGTGGTAATATTTTCTGTTTAAAATGTTTTTGGACCAAACGGCAAACCATTTCAAATATTTTTTTTCCATATCGATTGTTATTTGACCAAGTTCTAACCTTTCAAAAATTAACTAAATTGAGGACCTCCTGCTAAAATCAGTAAAAAAATTATAAAACGCCTTTTTTTGCTTCAGGGGCAAACAAATTGGAAAAACGCTACCGAAATCGACAAATTAGAAAGCAATTTCATGTTCTAAAGCATGGCTCTGCCTTGTTCGCCAGAAATGTGAATCCCAATGGAGACAAATACATATTTATGTGCTGATTTCTTTTTTAGTCATGAACACTTTCTCTTCATTTTCATTAATTTGCCTTTTTTTCTTAGAAATCAATACCGTTATTGCAAAAACACTTTATTTATGCGTCCTATTGTTGGGACGTATCCGGGGATTTCACATATTCTTTTATTATTATAAATTGGCAGGAAATTGTATTGATCACTATGTACTTACTATGATTCAATTTAAAATTACTGTTGTTATTGTCCGTGTCTATAAGAGATGCGCGTTTTGATTTTATAATCTGAAAAAATAAAATATTGGATCATTACTAACAGCAGATTTGTTCCAAGTCAGTTATTCCAGAGGCTTAATAATAATAATAAATACCCAGACAAACACACCAACTCCATGCCTCCAAAGTAAGCAGGGTTTGTGTTACGGATGACGATACATAACCATCTGCGTTCATCACACAAATTAATGCCCTAACCAGGATTCGAAGCTGGGACCTCCGACGTATGAAGCAGTTCTAGTAACACTGACGCCACCCGAGTGTAAAATTTTTCTCAGAAAAATGTATCTTCCTTTTATTTTATTCAGAAAACAAACGGTTCATTATACTTGAAATTAAATCACATTACCTAAAACCTATTTTGTTATAAATAATGCTATCTACCTGTGAAATAAACTTATTCTACATTATTCTATGGTAAAGTTACATGAAAATTACGTATTTCAGTTCTTCGTACATTAACACGTCTAATAATAACCACAGACGTCATTTTGATTCTTAAAGGAAAGTAACCTGCGAGCTTAGTGGCAAGTGGGTCAAGTTTAAGCTACAAATTATAGCTGTAAAGGTACTATAAAGGTACTTTTATTACGCGCAGTGACAAAGGTACAAAGGGCGACACCTCATTAATAATACGACATATTACATAGTTTTCATGAGAGGAAATAGAATGCAGTATATTTTAATCCTAGAATTGTTTTTAAATGGTACCAACATATAATACTATGTAACACGTGATATATATATAAATTGGAACATATATATTGAAACAAGAACTAAAATGGGTTTTTACGGAAGTGACAAGCAAAAGAGTCCAATTTATTTTTAATTTTCAGTTCGGTTTGTTCCAGCTCGTATGCAATGGGTGGTTTATTTAGTTACTACATAAATCTGGACTTCATGGAAAATAATAAGGAATTTATTTTTAATTTCGACGGTTTAGGCTAAGTTAAGGTATAATTTTCCCTTCTATACTGCATCTAGGGCACTGTTCAAATTCTCTAGGCATCCTTTACAAGTTCCTGTAATTTTTTTGTGTGTTATTTAAACCTAGAGGGCATGAATTCTTCTTTTTTCTTCTCCAAGTTACCATACAATCTTAGATCCAATTGTTGTCATACTAAACAGTGACACAATGTATCAACACTGTGTTGCTTTATGTGGTTCCAGATTGAACCACATAAAAATCCTCCCTTGATTTCAAAACGATTGCGTACATTTTCCAAATTGATCCTTCATCCACACGCCCATGCTAACATTGGGATAGCGACGATATCCAACATTTTCACATGAAAATTTAAATCGCTGTTTTCTTTACAACGTACCTTTTTCAATATAATTTGATATTTTTGTGTAAGCTATACAAACGAGTCAAATAATATTTCATTTATGGTGTTCAATCACACATGTAACTAACGATAGGTAGCTCTTAAAATGGTAGTCATTATACAATTATAATGGTAATCTCAATTAAATGAGAAAACCTGTATGTTTGCCGAGTGCGACCGACAGGACGGGAAATTTGGACCGGGTTGAGGTGAAAATGGGAAAACAAATTTTATTTAAAAATCAACTCCACTCACGCCTTAAGGTGAAAACTCACATTCGCACATTGATTAAACAAATATAAGTACTTACATTGTCGACGAAGTCCCACATTAACTGGATATACGTTCTGCAAGCAGCATACCAGGGTATCATATCATAGATGGTGTCATTGTGCAACCAAGGATAGCAGACTCTTTTGCTGACCATCCTAATGTACCCATCTATGGCCTTGAGGAAAGGGTGGTCAGGATTGCTTTGGACGTTCAAATTAACGTCAAGAGAAGTTTCTGTAAAAAAGCAACGATTTTGTGTTTTAAATACGAACAGAGGACAGCGCATAACTCTTGTCTGTACCGTCACGGCTGAACCTTAGAGAGCACTTCAGAATGCCGCGACATTTGAGTAAAGAGGTTGATATGAATTATTATGAATTAAGAATAAAGGATATTTAAATATACGGTTGACAGAACAGAAAGAAATGAAGCGATACATTCTGACTTGCTCCGTCATCGGTGCAATATTGTCGAAGTAACGATAGAGACTACGGACGAAGCTCCTGTTCATAAAGCGCCTTATAAGGTTTATAACAACATAGAATCATACGCGAACAAGTGTCAGACATGTTACAAAATAACATAATTCGTAAATCAAGAAGCCCATATGCATCCCCGGTCCTGTTGGTTAAGAAACCCGACGACACGTGGAGATTTTGTGTTGACTTTAGACAACTTAATAAAAAAGTTATCACCGATGCATATCCATTGCCAATAATTGATGATATTATTTCTCATTTAAACGGTGCTAATTATTATGCCAACCTCGATTTGAATTCTGGTTACTGGCAATGTGCCATAAAGGAGTAGGACAAACACACAAGTGCATTTATTACCCCATCAGGGTTGTATGAATTTAACGTATTACCTTTTGGCTTAAAAACTAGTAGGGCTATTTTTTAAAGAACGATGGACGAAGTGTTGGCTGGACTTAAGTATAGGAATGTGATCGTCTTCGTAGACAATGTAATTATCTATAGGAAGACTTTTGAGGAGTGTATGAAAGCACTCAGTCAGGTGCTAAAAAGATTAAGGGGTGCAAATTTAACTTTAAAACCATCAAAATGTAGTTTTGGGTATATACAAATAACTGTTATGGGGCATACTATTTCAGGTCAAGGCATATTGCCTGATCAAAATAAAATAGAAAAGATAAGGAATATGAAAATTCCCAAAAATGTTAAAGAATTAAAATCAGTATTAGGTTTATTCTCTTACTATAGAAAATTTATAAAAAATTTTTCATCACTAGCTGTACCATTAACAAAACTTTTAAAAAAGACGGAAAAATTTGTTTGAACTAAATGCCAACAAAAGGTTTTTGATAAAATTTTATCATTAATTCAAAAGGCACCACTTTTACGTCATTTGAGTAACGAAGAAGGTATTTGCACTAGGCTTTATATTGATGCAAGTGATCTAGCAATAGGTGCGTGTTTAATGCCGGGGTATAAAAATGAGATGTTGCCGGTATATTTCGCTTCACGAAAATTAACCGATGCGGAAAAGAAATATGCTATAACAGAAAAAGAATGTTTAGGGTTAGTATGGGCTTTGAATTATTTCAAACATTATTTATGGGGTCTTAAATTTCAAATAGTGACAGACCATAAGGCATTATGCTGGCTTAGAGAACGGAAAGATATGTCCGGTAGGTTAGCTAGGTGGGCTCTAGTAATACAAGCGCACGACTTTGACGGTATACATTACTCAGGGAAGCAGAACGTCGTAGCTGATTTTTTGAGTCGGAATCCGCTAATTGAACAAGAGCTTCCTCCGAGTGAACCGGTGGACGACGGTTTACAAGTGTATACAATTTCAGTAATCCAGGTATCTCGCGAGCAGGGATTAGATGATTATTGTCGTAGATGGCGAAATGCTGTGGCGAGAAATAATCAGGGTTCTTTTAAAGGATTTGTAGTATATAATAATTTATTGTACAAAAATATTTGAATAAATAATGTAGAAAAAAAGTTACTCGTTTTACCTAAGTCATTATTTAATAATGTAATGTTTGAACTACATGACAATCCATGTACAGGAGGACATTTCGGCCTAATGAAAACATTGGCGAAGTTCCGTTCTCGATATTTTATGCCTAATGTAATTTCTGAAGTAGAAAGGTGCGTGAAGAGTTGAGTTTATTGTCAAGAAAAAAAACCATATAATAAGGTTGTGCCGTTGCAACCTATGATAGTTGAACGTTTATTTGATAGGGTCGAAATTGATATTTTAAGTCCTTTTAACCGTTCGGAAAATGGTAATAGGTATGTCATAGCTTGCGTTGAATGTTTTTCGAAATACGCTGTATGTAGAGCAATTGCCAGAGCTACGGCTCAAGCAGTAAGTGATTTTCTCGTACAGGAAATTTTCACGAAATTCAGTAGGGTGCGAGAATTGCTATCAGATAGAGGCTCGATTTTTACGTCGAGATTAGTTAAGAATACACTGAGAGAGTTCGGTGTGCAACAATGTCTTGCGACCACTATGCACCATCAAACGTTAGGTCTTGTAGAAAGATTTAATCAAACAATTTCTCACATGTTAGCTAAATATGTTAACTCAACACAACGTAATTGGTGTAAATTTTTGCCGTTAGTAGTGTATGCTTATAACTGTGCCAAACAAGCTTCCACTAAGTTTTCACCATATTATTTAATGTTCGCTAGGGAACCTGAAGTTCCGTCCGATGAAAGATTAAATCCCAACTTAAATATTGAAAATTTAGAAGTCAGGAGGAATAGATATAGAAATAATGTGAATTTGGCACGAGAGAACTCTCGTAAAGCTCATTTGGCGCAGAAAAGGCTATATGATAAAAAAGCTTCATCTATTAATCTTCAGACAGGTCAATTTGTATTGTTGCATAACCCAAAAAGAGTGTCTGGAAAGAGTAAAAAACTTAGCCGACCATTTAAAGGTCTATATCAAATATGTAGAGGTTTAAGAAACAACAATTATCTAATAAAGGCGGTGAATGAAGGTCGAGAAATAACTGTCCATGTCAATCGGCTGAAACCTTTTACCTTGCGATAATTTTGTTGAGTTCATTTTAATAAAAAATCTATCTAAATTATAATTGTAAATGTAAATGTTGTAAAGTGTCAAAAGTAAATAATTGTTATTTTCTGGTTTTTAGGCTAAAATGAGGTGATATTAGCCTGACATATATCAATCTGAAAGATATATGTCTAATGTGAATATGTTGATAATAACGTAGTAAATGTTATTATATGTTATCATTAAGAATGTGTGTTGGCATATATGTGTTAGTGTTATATTTTAATGTACTAATATGTTCTTTCTTTTTCATATTGTGAATTGTAATGGAAATGAGATGGCAGCCACTAGCAGATGAGATGGAAGCCAATAGTTGATGAGATGGCAGCCACTGAGGGATGAGGATTGATGACATCCCTCCCTTGGCGATACGAAAAAATATGAAATTAATGTTATCTTGTCTTAAAAGTTGTTATGTGTAATGATCAATAAAGACTTTTTTGCGTTGTGTTTCACTATGTCCTTATCTGGTGATGGAACCGAGGGGCGTTCATTTGTAATCAGGCGGTCACCAACACCATACATTCTCTTAAAGAATAGGTGGCATGCGCGCAATAAGGTGAAGTTATCTGCCAGGGACGTGAAACAATGAAATAACATCTCTGTAACGGTTCTGGCTCGCATCTCAACATTCCGTTACAATATTTGACATGTGATTAGGAAACATTATATTGAAAGTAACTTAGGCGACGTTCGCTTGCTTTTTGCGAGGTTTTACTGGCGGGAATTCCTCTCGAAGCAGTTATTCATTGGATCATGGTGAAGCCATTGTTTTTGTAACGTTATATTTACTATTTGTACGTAAAGTATTCACACCAACCACCAGGAATAACCTAATCGACAGGGGTAGTCTCTCCTGAGGCCGTCGTACAAACACATCCTCGTTCAGGCAGGTAGTTAGAATAATTTTTGTAAGAAATTTATCCACCCAACCTTGTTCGTGTGAATAAATTTCATGCGGGCGGCCGATCGTCACGGCTAAGCCTTAGAGAGCACGTCAGAATGCCGCGACATTTGAGTAAAGAGGTTAATATGAATTATTATGAATTAAGAATAAAGGATATTTAAATACACTGTTGACAGAACAGAAAGAAATGAAGCGATACATTCTGACTTGCTCCGTCATCGGAGCAAGATGTACCAGATAAATTATATCTATTAAAAAATAAATTTTGATTTGATTCGTATTAATTTATACCACAAGGGTGGTCAGTCGCGTGTGGGCGTAGAACACCACCAATAATTCAACTTAACTAAGGTGGTCGTGCAAGGTACCACGTCGTCCCGCTGTGCACATCAGCTTCTCTACCGCGGCTTAATAGACTTTACAATTACAATAGAAATAATTTCTCTATGCGGATATCCTCACAATGCTTTCTTTATCTGTTAGAGCAGTCAGCTTAATGTTGAGTTCACGCATTTTGCTATGCGAGTAAATTAATGTACCTATGTTACAATCTTATAGCTGTGTTCCAGAAAAAGTGGTAGGTGATTTAAATAAGTAACATGAAGTAGAATAACGTCGGCCGCAATAAGGCTGCGCATGCGCCAAAACTGATTGCAAAACAACACTTATACTAAAACAGTTTCCTAATAAAAAAATGCTAAAAATATATAAAGCAATCCTAGTGGTCCATTTTTTCCTCGCTCACTACCTGATTCCTCGCTCGCTACCTGATTACTCGCACGCTACCTGATTTCTCACACGCTACCTGATTCCTCGCACGCTACCTGATTCCTCGCACGCTACCTGATTCCTCGCACGCTACCTGATTCCTCGCACGCTACCTAATTCCATGCACAGCTTTAGTGAACACGACCTAAGTGAGCACGACCTAAGACGAAGTTTCTTGCCACGAAGGTTTTTTTCGAACTGGTAGTCATACTTTATTTAACGTCAATACGAACAAGTAATTGTCAATGTTGTGAAATAAATATTTCGATTTGAATGTTGAATTTGAATTCATGGTTTAAAGAATAGGTGAGTTAATGCAACAAGAACGAAAAGGCAATACAGCTCCCTAGCCATATTTCAAACTTCGCTTACTTCTCTTCACCGATTTAAAGTCTGAGGTATAAAGTCGAATATTCCATGCTTTTATGGTATTCTTTAATTAATTATAGTATTCTATTACAAACAATACCATAGACTTTAAGAATATCGATGCAGACAAGTAACCGAAATTTGTTATATAGGCCCTAGGTATCAAACAATTAGTAAAAATAATAAAGTCCACTCACCACAGATGGAATCCATAGCATACGCGGCCACATATTTCCAAATAGAGAAGGGTTTTTCTCCCACTCTCTGCTGAAGCTGCCTCACCATGCTTCGGCTGCACTTGTCAAAGATGGCCACGAACTCATTGAGGTTCCTCTGCGCAAACGCAGGCGCTATAAGCTTTCGGCGCGGGCGCCAGATTGATACTGAAACAGATTTGTATTTAAAAGTTATTAATCTGGATTGAAGTATTAGAAACTTCGCGTCTGCGCTTAAAGATATAAGGCGTACCGCAGATATAATCTAATAGTTCTCAGTGACATCCAAGTATTCATATTTTTATTGTTTTATAGTTAGTTATTATAGTTAGTACGGTAAAAGACTTTAATTTTTTAATTTTATTTCATCGCTCGAGCAGTCGTGCCCAAACGGTTGCCGCTTGGCATCGTCAAAGTTAAGCAACTTTCGGTGCGCCAGACCTAAGATGGGTGACCGCCAGTAGCTTAACTTGAGCGTTTCTTGGTTCGGAGGGCACGTTAAGCCATCGGTCCCGGTCGTTGTCGGAGAACAACAGTCGTAAGCCACGTTAGAGGCCAATAGATTTTCCAAGGTGGCTCTTAACCAACTCTGAAACTAGAGGTTGTGCGACTTGCTCACACGATAAGAAGAAGAAGACCGTTCGAGCAATCAGCAACACTGAACATAGGTTATAAAAACTCATTTGTATATTTAGCTATTTCCAGGATCGAACCCGAGATGGTTACTTTAGAAGCCAACTCTTTTTCTTTTTCGACAAATAGAATACCTGGAGCGAAGATGCTCCCATTCCCAATAAGGTTTCTGGAAACTTTCATGACATCTGATTTCTCCAAACTGGTCCTCAATATCAAAGCTGCGATGTCCGCATCCGCGACCACTGAAATCAAACAATGTTTTTCAGCAGGCGTTGCATGGGCGACATAAGACTATAAAAGTTTGTCGCTAGGAATGAAGCTTAAGTGGAGGCACGGGTTGACCATGCGACTCATCTCTAGCTGTGAATTAGACTGTCTTGGCGAGATAATAGAAATGAACGAATTATCTATATCGGTTATATCGGCCAAATCGTACAATACGTGACATAAGTCTTGTCTCGGCAAGCCACGCTACGGCTGCTGGTTTTATAGCCAATAAATGCGCACGCGATCTAACGTAATAATTGTAACTGTAGGTAATTGAACTTTCGCGCCGATATTATTTATTGTATGACATTTCTAATTATGATGTGTTGTCGACCTTTAGGTAGAATAACCTTTCTTAACAACAAATTAACCGCATGAACATGTTTAAACTAGAAAGGTACGGCAAACGAAATTCAAACTTAGTTTTTAAACTTACCAACAAAGAACCGATGCAGCAGCCACATCGCCGTCATCCCCGCGTGTTTGATAGCTTCCATACCGAGCAGTCGAAATGCTGTCATGCGTTCTGTGAAAATATTGGGTTTTAGTCTTCGTAGAACCCTTTTTTTCGGGGGGGAAAATGCACATAACCACCCTGGCGCAGGGGGCACCCGAGTGGTTATGTGGGACTCCCGTATAGGCTAATGAGACCCACGGTATACCCACTAAAAACCCCCCATCTTCCTCCTCGCCGCCTTGTGACGGGGTTAGGGGAACGCTTTCGCACACATCCGCGACCCCGCCGGCGGCAGCCGCCCACAAGCGGCTCCATCACGAAAGCCCGAAGGCCCTCCACGATGAGCGCACCAGATGGTAAGGTGCGCCTCCCTCCTCGGCCTCCACCAGTACTGTAGCAGACTCCTAGACTACTAGGAGGCCATGGATACCAGATAACTGGTACCCGGGGGCAGATCAGGTCTGTGGTTCTGCCACCGACCACACCTCGGCTGCAGAGGATAGGGCAAGCGGCGCACCGCAATACCGACATGCCTCTTCCTCTGCGGCCCCACCAGTGCCGTTTCGACGGAACGGTCCCGCCAGCTCACAGGGGGTAGGGAGAGTGGCGCACTGTAATACCAACACGCCTCTCCCCCTGCGATCCCTCCACGGCCACAGGAGATAGGGAGAACGGCGCACCGTAATACCGGTACTCCTCTTCTTCTGCGGTTCCACCTCCAAGCGCGTCCTCAGTGGACTTGTTCAGCCCGCTGGGATCGCTCTTCTCGGGCCAGCCGGCGGCCCAGTCTTCGTAGAACCCTAGGTTATGTCTGGTTAACTGACTACGCAAGTAAAAAGTTTCCAGGGACGAAGTACATTTTCGCTAGTCACTAAAAGGCAGGTTCTGTTTTTATTACTTTTTTGTTATTATAAAAAAGTAAATTTGTTTGTTTAATCAATTTGTTTCGTTGTTTTGATATTTAATTGACCAACGTTCACTACTGATCCAATTTTGATACTTATTTCACTATTCAAAAGGCACTTCATCTTGAAATAACGTAGTCTATGTAACGTAGCAACAAAGGGGGGTAGGCCGCACCAGGAACGCTGTTTATTTAAGTTACACAATAAGTTTCATTATTCAAAAAGGGATTAGATATTGACGTCGCTGGGTCTCCTGCCATTCGGCCTAAATAAAACATTAAGTAGGTACAAAAAAGGAGATCCGAAGGGCAAAAACCACAAGCAACCATTTTACAGTTTAACATGGATATTTATGCTACATATTAGATTTAAACTCCTTAGATGAACTAAAAAAGGTAAACCAGAAACAAAAAAAAATGTTAAGTATATCATAAAAAAGAAGACATAAAAAAAATTACAGGTAAATTGAGAACCTCCTCCTTTTTGTGAAGTGCATTAGGCATAAGAATGTCTATAATATATAGAATAATTACAGAAAATTCGAGAAGTAATTTAATACTCACTTTCCTCATCCCCAACAAAATAAGATGCGTGACCAGTAATTACATTACAGCTCATATCATTCTGGAGCCTTCTTGAGAAATAGAAAATACGCCGTTTTTCAAACAAAAAATACGCACATTTCATCAGCAAGAACACAAGAATAATTTCAAATAGCATTTTCAATTGCAATGTAACACTTAAAAACTTAACCGAGACCGGAGAAAACTCAGCAACGACTAAGACTTTGGGTTCGTTAATTTGGACTACCCCGTTTTAGTTACGTCCTTTTTCCACGTGACTCAGGGAAAAAGGACAGCAGCGTAAAATATAAGGTAAAAATTAACCATGATCTTTGACATGTTTTAAAGAGACGCTTATTTAGGGTTGGCAATAACAAACATATTCAAAAAAAAAAACTTGAGACTGGCATGTTTGGCTCAGTTTGAACCATGCAGTGCCTTCTAATTCCAAATAACGTATATCATACTAATGTAATATAGAAACAATAATTAAAACCAGTACAGTACTATGATATTTCTCTTTGTAAAAATTGATCGCCAGCCCTATGCCTTGTGTTGAACATTAGGATATACCTAAATAAACTATAAAAATATATAATGTCTAATTAACATTAAGTAAACAATTAAAAACTCCACGTCATTTTTTAAGTAGGTAAGCCACTCATGTTGTATCTGTAATTAGGGTTTTTAAAGTCCAATGTTCAAAGCTTCTAGCTACTATTTGCAGTAATTTCTTAATTATGGCTACATTACACTATTACAAGCATCTAAGAAGATGATGTTTTCGCATAAAACTTGTCTGCATATGCAGACTCAAATTGCGTTTCCACCAAAGCAATGCTAGGAATCGACCAATTATATGATACTTCATTTCTTAAGCCTAACTTAGCACATCACTGGTGGAAAAGGGCTTAGGGAAATGAGGATTTTTTTATGACGATTTAGAATGACTGCGAAGGAAGGCGTGCGAGGGATGTATGCGAGCCTCCGAGAACCGAGCGTGTTAGAACCTCCTTTATAATCCAAAATCGCACAGAACAGGTTTTTAGCACCTCTCCGGGGTATACCGAATCTATGATGACGATGACAAGCAGAATCACACCAGTAGTGCAGCTTAAAAAAATCTTGCGTCAATTGAGTGCGATCTGTAGATCGTGATGGAGTCGCCAAGTTTGGTGGCAGGTTTTTGAGAAACTTCGGTATGTTAAGTGGTTTTTGTTTATTTTTTCCCGTATATTTCTGATAGCTGTGCAGTATTTCATTTTAAATCAATTTTTTTACAATATCGTATATTGACGTCATGGAGTTAGAATTTTTTTTAATGATTTCTTGTGACAGGTACTTATGGTAAAATTGACATGACAATCTAAGCAAAGAGTAATTAGAAGTTGATGCTACTTGATTACTGCATAATATAGAGGTTGAATGAGAGACAAATTATTTTCTTTATTGTAAGCTCAATCACAATACCCTGCGAGTTGTTACTGACAAATGTATTAAAGAAAAGTGAGACCTCCAAATGGTTTTCGGATTAGAATCTGAAATTTTTTCTTTACATACCGAACTGAGGGTAACAAACTTTTGTGCACATTTGTTGCAGTGTCAGTCTATATTCATCAAGACTGATTTACGAACACTTATGCAAAAAAGTCGATATTACAATGCAAAATGTGGAAAATGTGAAAATTCGAGCCGTCAACGGAAATCGAATATGTGTAGTTGGAAAAGTACAATTATTCTTAGTATTTGAAAATGTGTTATTTATTCAAGAGTGTTTCGTGGTGGATAACATTGAAAGTAATTTAATCCCCGGACAAGACTTTCTTCAAAGTCAGGTGCAATATTAAACTTTATTAAACGTTATTTTTAATTTCGGTAAACGATTTTAATATTAAAGATATGAACGAAAATTAAAAATGATTCTGATGTTGAAACATGGTCGAAGTAAGCTTTTGACTTCCTAAACTAAAGAAGTTTTGTATAATTTGTACAAATATTTCGAAAATGAATGCAATAGCAATCCGAGCAGTATTGTGACTCCCGCTCAATTAGGTGCTATATCAACCGGAATATCATTGACTTCCGTCAGAAAGGTCCTATCAGATAGCAAATGTCATTCTTCAGAACAGGGACCAACCTTTAAATTACCTAAAAAGAAACATCGTGATGAAAGAAGAAAGATAAGCGTATTCCCTTAATTTTGGTACTTGTGCCGATGGACACTGCGACCGTTTTATTTTTCACGGATTAAGACTGATTAACAACATTCAGTTGTTCTTGACCGTCACAGATATATACTTTGTTTTTAGATTCAGATTTTACGTCGTTGTAATATACGAGCTACAAGCATTTCTAACGCCATTCTATTTGCAATTGGGCCGTTCTTAAAGAGTGGGAACGTTTGCAATACGTGCAAAAGTAAAATGATGTGATTTGAAGGTGCACTATTAGCACTCTAATAAGCGAACTAGGGTTTGCCTTATAATCACCGCACGTACACTATTGCAAACTCCAAACTTGCGCTTGTCATCGGGACAGGGTTTAAGAAGTAATTTGGCTTTTTCAAATATAGCTTAGAAAGATAAAAATAAGGTTTGTATTTGCAGTTCACTTTATAGTAAAGCACACATTTTCATACACATAAAGAAAGCTTGTTTAAGCGGCTTTGAGACGGGATCAGATTTTCTGAGGGAACGGGCAATTCGAGTTATAATTGACATCTACTGTTTTGACCTAGTGGTGATTAATGCCGGGGTACCTTAGGGATCAGTTCTCAGTTTTCTTAGTGTACTTGCTTGTACTGAGCTTCTTTTATCAGCAGGTATTATTGTCTACGCTAATGACAGCAATATAGTGTAGTGTTATATATCCAATGCGCCAGTGAGTCCATACCAGATCCAGTGTCAGAAAGGGTCAATGATTGAACGGGCTAACTCTCCCCGTTCAAAACCGAGGCTCTTCTCCGCGAGAAAGAGTTAAAAAAGACATTCGACGACCCACTTTTATAACTGCACCTGTACTGATTTCTGATCACCTAGGGCTTTTGTAAATTTCATGTCACTGTATGAATTACAAAATTGGTACCTATCGAAGTACGGAACGCAGAGCTGGATAGTGGTACTCTTCAATTATCTCAATTTGATTTGTTTTAGCTTGTCGACGTCACGACTTTTGGTGACGTAAATGCATCGTGCGTGATAAAGGCGAATTTGTTAGTTTCTTTAAACTAAATATACAACTGCGTCCGAAGTAATGCTGCACATGATACCCGCGAAGTTTCTTGACACTTTTTCTTCATCTTCTTGAACTACTGGTAGAGTCATGCTTAATATAACATCAACATAAACAAATAATTGTCTATGTTGAGAAATCAATATTTGAATCTACACATTCAGTAACAAGGGTGACTTGCGGAGCTAACAGATGCAGATAAGAATAATATTTTGAAAAACATATTCCCATGAAGTTTCGTGCCAGTTCTTCTTCACGAAGGTTTTTTCGAACTGGAGGTAGAGTCATGTTTTATTTGACGTCAATAAGAACAAGTAATTGTCAGCGTTGAGAAATAAATATTTCATTTCATTTCATCAAATATTGCATTTCACATATTGTGGAACAATACTAGGAACTACATTGTCTGGGATAAAAGTCTAAGTCATTCCTTAAGAGTCTGAACCAAAAAGATCTATCGACCATAGTTTTTGCTGTAGGTCCTCATTTAAGTTGCCATAAATTTTGAATTGTTGACAACTAGGTACCTAAAGATGGAAACCATGAAGATATAGAAATGCAAGCTTTAACTTGAGCACTTCATTTGATTTTATAATGTGTACAGTCAAAGACTTAGAATGATATTTGCAGTATTTAACAATTATACCATTTTATGACTTTGTCATACATGGCTAAAGATCACGCGGTTCACCTGATGGTAAGTTAACCTCTGTAATGGTTAGCGTAATGAATAATGACATTGTGATTAAATTATGTAACTTTAGCAATTGACCATATTTGCCTACTGGCTTTACCTGGAACTGCCTGTGTTTTGTAATTTTACTGGCTGCCTATTTATTTTAACGAAACACAACTTCGCAAACGTGGGTATTGTTAACAGGAAGGACTGCAGAACCACCCCAGACGATATCTTTACAAGAGAACTCTATTACACAAATGCAAGTCAGGAAATAAGGAAAATTTTACCGAATGAATATTCGCTGAGTACTGTTGACTATACCATGAATGAAACATAATTGCCCCTTTTAGTTTACAATATATACCTAACGAAGTTTTTACAACTGCGTTTTAATTAGGCATTTCAATAATTTCTTGCAAATGAATGGTCGTTTGTTCGTAACAGTCAAATATTTTCTATGTAAGTGTAGAGTAATAACTGCAGCACTTCAGTATTTAAACTTTCCCAATGTGTAAAAAACTTATAGTTCGATACTGGGATCCTAATTGACTACACGATATAACTCTAACTGAGACAATAACTGCGAAAGTGATTTATTTTTACTCTATCACGCCTGAACTATACAAAAGCAATCGACCATATGAAATTTTGCCCACACATTGTCAGGGATAGACTAAGGGCGTCTGAAACGATTCATTTAGAAAATAGTACCTACTGTTCCTAAGGTAAGCCACGGATAAAACTTAAAAGGCCCATAACCCTCTCACTTACCCCTTATACTCCCTGAAAATGACGGGAGGAAATCGTTTGATAGGGAAGTCCGATATAATTCCCTTAACAAAGCAAAGAAGCATCAATGCAGAGTGATGGACAGACGAGGGACTTCCTAAACACCACACCGGTAAAACATTTGGGTCATTCGCCTTATAGCCCTGATTTTTCAACGTGCGACTAAAATTAACACCAGCTCAGGGGGATACAGTCTCATCGCCAGAAGAGGCGGTCACTGCGTTTGAGAAGGCCGATAACGAAGTACCTGTTGCAGACTGGAAAATGTGCTTTGAAAATGGTTCAGACTCATGATGTTCTTTACAAATATATAAAAATATAACCTATAGCACATTTTTATTTTTTTCCCAAAACTTTCTGTGTGTCCCACGTAATAAATTATATTCGTTCAATAAAGCGAAGACAAAAAAGATTTAGGCAGTGTTAAAGCGATTTATCTTTTTGACACCTAACTAGCTGTATTTTGGATAAATGTTAGCTGTCCCCATAGTTAAAACATTCTTATTTTAAATATAGGGCTGGAAACAGCCATTTCCTTTTTACGTAGTACGTATAATTTTACGATAATATTATTTTAACTCAAGTTTTTCATTAAGTTTGGATATAAACAAACTGACTTATAATTTAAAATTAGGATCCAGAAGTAGGGTTTGAGCTTACGGAAGTATAATCTTGTTGGATATCAGACATGGGTAACATAAAAAAATTGGATATGACAACGCAACAATGGCCAAATATTTAGAAGACTCTGAAACCTGAAAAATGTAATCCCAATACACCCGAGAAAGAAACAAACTTTTGTAAACTTTTATATCTTGAAAAAGATATACCTATATACAAATTTATTTAACCTCACAACATCAGAAAGGTTCTGTTTTACGATACGAACTTTCGAACGTTTGGCCAGCACGAAGACGGCACGAAAATAAACTATTTAAAATTTTTAATTATCATTTTGGTTTGTTTTTTGATAAAATCGTAAGAAATATGAGCGAGTCCGGATAGTGCAAGCTGTACCTACAAGTGTCAAATTGCAAATAGTTTAATTTATTATAATTTGAGCTGTTTTGCACATAGCATTTTCCTCGCTGTAGTGAGGGTGTGTTTCGCTTAGGATTCTATACACAAATACTCCCGCCAATAAACAACTTTGCAGCCTTGCATCAGAAATAACTATTGGTGACATTGATTGATTTTCATTTGACAGTTTCTTTTATTGGTCCGCCAAACAAAAAATATATAAATTGCTGCATTGCTACAGCTTATAATATATTTTTACCATAGCTTTCTAACAATTATATTTTATTACAAGCTTCTACAAATAAGTAATATGTATAATAAAGATTAATAAGTTATTCATTAACTTTATGATTTCGAGTTTGTTTTCTAAAAATTTTACAATCAAATCTCGTCGTGATTCTTTGCACAATCTAGTTGGCACTATTTAGTATTTAAGTAAATACTTAATAAAAGTAACATGGGCCTAAATATTTAAGTAGAAATCTTTACGTCTATACTTAATAATGTTTACTATGCGGAAAGTTATTTTCTAAACGATCCTGTTGTTATATTGTTCTACATGTGATGTAATTTTATTCAGATGAAGGTCCCTCAAGTTTACTAGCAATGACAAAATATTTTTCTCGATGCCCGCAGATTTTGGAGATCCCCGCGATAACTTTAAAAATCCACTTTCAGAGCTTCAAGCACACTAAGCAATTTTCAGGAAATTTAGAGAGCACGTATTGTATGGGTTTTTTCTATCCCAAGACAAACACACTAAACGGCCTTGGGCCTGTAAGCAGATGAAAGATATTATGGATAACCATACCGCGTACCGGGGGGCGGAAACCTAAAATAAACATACAAATATAAATGTAAACAACCATGCCCCGAGAACGAACATCTGGCCGTAACCATGTTAAAAGGCGGGAAAGACATCGGGTCCCTTTGGCGGTCCAACTGGAGTTTCTCTGAGGTGTTAGTTCGCTGCCAAGATGGTATAGACATTAATGTGTGACTCACTGGCATAGTCGCAGAAAGCGTCCTGCATTGCGCGCCCGACGCTGTGTGGGCATTCCACATTATTAAATAAAACAACAAACTCTAGTGTTATTATATTACAGATCTTTAATCCTCGTCGAAATTCCAATGAAATTGAATACCTACGAACATTTTTGAGAAACAAAAACCCTTTATTAAAAAAAGGATATTTCCCGCCTTTTTTCTCTCGGCATACCAATAAAGCCGAAGTCTAACCATCATATTAATAAGGTGTTTTTTTAACCAATAATTTAAAACAAATATTTAAATAATATATTGAATCTTAAAAAAGATCGAGAAAATCCACAACAAACGCATAGACAAGCATCGCAATTACATACCTAATTATGATTACAGTTTTATTCTCGCAATTAACAATGAACGATCGACTTTTATTGATTGATTTAGTCACTCCATTAGTTTTTAATTCCCTTTTTAGTTAAGATGTACTTAGAGCTGGTCTTCTGTGTGCTTTTAGGGCTCATTGATCCGTCTTACCATGACTTCACGGTGGGGATGTTTCAACCTAATGATTATTTGGTGGCACAGGATATGTACTATAAGGAGAAGCTTCCGTTTAGGTCAGTAGTTGGACAATACGGCAGAAAAGTTCGATGTCCTGTAAGTACTACTAATTATAACTTTCTTTTAGAGCTACTTGCGCAGCGCTTTATTAGCTAGCACTCGGTTTAATATTGCTTTGTGTCTCTATCAATGAACTAGAAATAGAAAGTGACGGAGGGACATTTTAACCAAATAACCGCCCAGTTTGGATCTGCGCAAGTGGGTCTTATAGGGTAAAGAAACAAATGAATCTGTAATCACTGGTATAATAAAAAGGAATTAGTTGTTTGGAGTGGAGGAATTGGAGCTACGGGTGCTCCCGGGCCAGATGGAAACGAGACAGCAGCTGCAACTGCTACAGCGGCAGAAGAGCCGCCGGCGAAATAATAACTAACTATGAATTCAGTTTAATGGTGTATAAATTAAAGAAAGGCTTAAACTTTTGGATGTTTGTTCATAAATAATCGATAAACTGCGAAACTACGTAGAGATTTGATCCTTTTGATTGACTCTATCCATTCATGCCATAAAATACAGGGTGCTACTCCGTTTTGCACGGACATAATTAATCTTAGATGATATTGATTATCGATGAATGAATCGTTGCCGACCGTAAGCTTAAGTTGAATTGCCGTTGTTCGAGTAATTACACTGGCGATTCCTTTTCTTTACCCGGAACTCAAGCTCGTAAATGTGATTATTATGGCGGTTAAAATAGGAAGGATCCAAGTAGCGACCCAGGCGAGATCTTAACAAAAGCAACTGTTCTAACACTAAAAACGTGAATGCAGTTTGGCTTGATTCTAAAAATAACGAAATGTTTCCTTATAGTAAAACTTACCATCACCGGTCAGAGTATTTTCCTAAAAATTGTTTAGAAGAGTTATTCAATAGTTGTGGGTAAACGGATAATTAATAGAAATGAATTTAAATTACCGTACATTATTTTAGATTGAATATCGTAATAGGAATACTTGTGGACTAGGGAAACGTAAAATTACCTACCTTTGTTGTGTGGGTTGATGAGTGCTTAGCCACTCTGAACTTTGATTTTCACTTTACTCATGAAGTTAAAACAATTTTCAACCAACAGATAACCTACTTCCGTGTGATCGACCGCCTCGGCGTAGGACGTGGTCCACAAGTGCGAATCATCCGAGGCGGACTACGCAAACCCTACGTCGTGCTGTCCCTGACGTCCGTCTACAACATGCCCATCGCCGCCAACATCTACATCGGCTGCCAGAACGTTCTGGAGCAACCCACCACGATGCCTCCGCTGGTGACAACGCAGTCTGACAATCAGACGTATGTGTCTGGAGCTACGGGTGCTCCCGGGGCAGGTGGAAACGAGACAGCCGCTGCTACTGCTACAGCGGCAGTGGAGCCGCCGGCGAAATAATAACTAACTAGGAATTCAGTTTCGGATTAATTGTGTATAAATTAAAGAAAGGCTCAAACTTTTGGATTTTGTGGTTTTATTTTGAATAACATTCAATTTCGTTTACAAAGTTTCATACGTCTCAACCAATTTTCAAAGCAACAGGTATTTCAAAGCAACGGCTATCTCGAATGCAGTGAATGCATCTTCTGGCGATGAAAACTGTATTCCCTTGAGCTGGTTTTAGAGCGCGAGAAGAAGTTACACGGTGCCAAATCAGGGCTGTAAGGCGGATGACCCAAAAGTTTTACCAGTGTGGTGTTTAATAAGTCCCTCGTCTTCATTGCGGAGATCGTGGGCGCGTGTCGTGGTGGAGCAAAAATAGTGTACCACTCTGCATTGATGATACATTGGTTTCTTTATTTTTATTCACAAAACTAATCTTAACCTATCTTAACTCTAATAACATATCCACTTTTAAACATCAAATTAAAGTCTACTAGATGTGAATACAACATACATATAGCTTATAGTTACAATTAATATTTTAAACTTAATACAAACATCAATAAGTATTCCTCGTTACATAACATAAAAAGTGTTTTATTATCGAGGCCAAAGAACAACTAAAAATATCAAAATTATTCCTAGCTTGGTTAGAAAAATTGAAGATTCGTCTTCCCGCAAATGTTGGTCGCAAATATTTTCCTATTTAAAAGTCGGCTGCCTGGTCGAGGTACGAATAGCCTTATCTGTGAGAATAGTTTCTGAGAATCAATTTGCCCTTTATTATTTTGTGAACGAATGCGACGTCTAAAGTAGTACGACAAAAGGCCGATTTTTTTTCATTATGTAATGGATACACATTTCTTCCTAAGATCACAGAACTCTGCTCATGTTATCTTTAAAGGCCAGGTGGTAAAGAAACCTCTTTTCTAAATTATTAATGTGAACTTCATAAAAGAGATTCCAGACCTGATAACAATACTCTAAAATACTACGAACTATGCTGTTAAATACTAGACGGTGACCTTAGGATCATTAAAAATCTTTAATTGACGAACTAAGAACCCCGACAAAAGCTTTGACGCATTGACGATCATAGTATTGTTATGATGTCTAAAAGGATGGAACTGTCAATAGTTACACCCAAATCCTTTAAAAGATTCACTTCTGTTAAAGTAAATCCTAAGATGATGTACGTGACCGGCGAAATACTGTTTTCCCAGAAAACTTTATGTGAAAGCATTTATTAATATTCAACGCCATTGAATTGTTATCACAACACGTTTCATTGTTGTTCAGATCAAGCTTTACATGCAACTTGTACATCTTGGGTAGAATGTTGAATGAAAGTAGAATGTAGATTTTAAGATTGTCCGCATACAACTTGTACTTTGAGTTTAACACCTTACCCAAATCATTGATGTAAATTCGAAAATACAAGGGCCCAAGTAGAGACCTTTGAGGGACACCTAATGGCACAAAAAAGACGTCAGGCGAAAAATCCTCGAATGATTGTCATTTGTGATCGATTTCTAAAATAAGACTCAAACCAACACAATACATACCAAAGGTTGCTAATTTCAGAATAAGTAGACTATGGTCAACCAAGTCAAACGCTTTCCGAAAGCCTGTGTAAACGGCATGCACTTTCCGATGTCGAGAGCTCCTGCAACATCCGTAACAAATTCAACAAGCTTAGTAGGTTGACAGGCCTAAATCCATGCTGGTGTACAAGCAACTGACATGAAGGTAAATTTGTTGCTGAACAAAATGTTCCAATATTTTAGCCATGGAGCTGAGTAATGAGACTGACACAATCTTTCCAGATTTGTGTATAGGAACTAAGCAAACCATTTTCAATTCATCCAAGAAAAGCCTGTCTGTAGAGAAGTGTTGAATAATTTAGTCAAGGGCTTTTTTCATTGAGATACGCATTTTTAAGAAAATATGTAGGGATTAGATCAGGTCCGGTACTTTTGTGAGGATCTAAAGAACTTACATATTTTTCTACTTCCTCTTAAGTAAATTTGTGATATTGGCAAAAATTTGGCTATTTATATTTAAATCATTTTCACTCACATTTGTGTTGGTTCTCAAATCCGTGCCAATTTCATAAACTGATTTTAAAATAGTCCAAAAAGATTCCTTATTTCTTGACGTAAACATCTTTAAAGTGCATTTCATTTAGAATGTTAGTTTCTTAATTTTTTTGATTTTTCAAGTAGTTCCAGAAATATTTGGGATTGAGTTTTAAAATCGCAACAATGTCTTGTTTCAATTTTGTTTGAGCATCATTAATCATTTTACTGCATCTTACGCGCAAGCAGTCGTACTCAAGTTTGTCGCGTGGGTTTCTATACTTTGTAAATCTAGAATGTATCCTGGCTTTCTCTTTTAGCGACTTGCACGATTGCACAGTTATACCAAACAGGATACCTTTCATCTCTCGGCTTTCCACAATGGGTATGTTTTTTAGTAATTTGAGCCAGCTTATCATAGAATACGTGTAACATTTCATTGACATCATTAACATTACTCCATACTTTTCCACCAGTCCGACAACTTAAATAATGATTTATTTCGTAATAATTGCTCAAATAGAAATTGAATTTAGGTTTAGATTCCGGCTTGATACCGATACTTATATTTTCAAAAACATATAAGTGGAGCAATAATGGTGCATGATGAGCATCGATGGATAAAAGTGGCATTTCATTCTTTTAACTTTTAACTATTTTCAAAATGTTATTCAGTTGAGTCAAATTGTTAAAAAATAAACTCTAAAAGGTTGCCTTCAATCACGCTACACTTTTTGTTACATGGATTTAGCCTATTTTGTTGAGAGTCATAATTCCAAATTATATTTCCACAGTTGAATTCACCGATTAGCACATTAAATCATTTACCTTACATTTATTTACAAAAACGTTAGTGATACTGGCAAGCAACTCACGCAGTCTTTTCACGTTGACAGAGGAATGGATACATTTACAACAACGCATACATTTACATTTGGGCACTTGTTATTTCCTATAGTAATCCACAATTCTTCTCAGTGAGACTCCCAATCCCGACGCTTTATTGCTCCCAAACTATTTAATGCGGCCAGCAAAACTCCACCACCGTCTTTTTTATGCAATTAGTAATTGTGAAGGAGCGATCACGTCGAAACAATGAGTAATTACCATCGATAAGTTCGCGATCAAATACGGTATCATTCAACCAGGTTTCAGTCAGAATAATCAAGTCGTAATCGTATATAATAGATAGTATAATAGATCGTATATAATAATAGATAATTGTAGTTCTTCAGTTTTCGGTCTCAAGCCTCTTACATTTTGTTAATAACATACTAAATTGTATTTACTTAGTATTTACTTCAATACTATATATACTATATTTTCATATATACCATTAAACCATAAACTATAAATTAAATACTATTAAGGAATTCTAAATTTTTAAATGCTGGTGGACGTTTATCCTTGCGCAGAGAGATGCGACCGTGACAAACTCAAACGAATTCATAATTTTTCTACTTGGCTGCTATCCTCGTGGCGGCAGTAACTTCTTATTTTCAGGTGAAAGGTGCTCAACTACATATATTAGTTGCACTTGTCCTGCAATGCCGATGGATGAAGAGTTTAATTTTGTTTTATTCCGTTTATTAAATATTTTGACAGCGGCCAGAATTTTTTTTAGATCTCGCGGACTAGGGAGATTAATCATAATCACAATACTACCAGGACGCCTAGAATCAGGGTTAGCCTTCGCCACTCGGTGAAGTGACATTATGTCCTTGTTTTCAATCTCGAAATTTACAGTCGAGCATGGTTCGAGCAGGGTTTGGGTTACTCAGCGCGCAACACTTGTCTGTACGCAAAGATGGTTGTGTATAATATTCCAAACACTTCCCGATCCAATCTGCAGATTGTGATGAGTCGCCTCGGATGTGATTCGCCGCATTTGTTGAACAAATTTTTTTACTTTAGCACATTTTCTTCCATAACAGCAGTTAAAGGACGACCACATCTTTCGTCATCTTTCAAATTTAAGCGACTGCACTTAAACTCGTTATACCAGCGTCACAAAGTTACTTTAGAAAGTGCCTTGTTCATAAAAACTGCAAAGACGATACAGAGACATACAGAGAAGAAGTGGACAACCTAAGGCCTTAAAAAAGGAACTCAATGGTGCTCAAATTGCAAAAGATAAAGCGCTGCTCGGAGTTAAACTGCGAGATTCAATCAATAATACTAACATTCGCTGGTCAACCATGGTAAGCGAGTGGGAACCGAGAGGTACAACACAATGGAACTGAAGTGGCAAATCAGTCAGGCGCAACGCTCACAGAAATGGAGTCTTCATCATGTATAAATAGGAATAAGCATATCTATTGGTAATTAATTAACCCCAGTAAGAAATAAACCCCACTTGCAATTTGCAGTTCGTCGTCATGATTCTTCGTCACTTATCCTATACCTACCTGTGTACAAATCTTACTTAAAGAAATTGGTAATTCCACTTCACCATCTGTTTTATTGCGATCCAGCGTGGTAATTCGGCCAGCCTTTTGGCTACTTTGCCTTTAATACATTTAAGTTTAGATTTAGTTTTTAAATTCATTTTGTAGCATATTTTCCTCTTATAATTTATTAATTCAATACAATTATATGTGCTTTCATAATTTAGCCAAAAATTATTCCCTCTTACCTACTATTATTTTATCAAAATAGCGAGGTATGAACTGATTACCAAGTTTAAGGGTTGGTTTGATATTTTTTACCTAAATAAATCCCAGTGGGTAATGTTATTGCGATATAATAATAATAGTAAATCGCCAGACAAACACACCCCCACGTATGGCCCCAAAGTAAGCAGAGCTTGTGTTATGCGAACTAGGGGAAACCCAGAATAAACATACATATATAAATACAAACAACCATGACTCGAGAACAAACGTCTGTGTTCATCACACAAATGAATGCCCCGGCCAGGACTCGATACCACTACACCACTCGGTCGTCGTGTGCGTTACAACAATTCAATTCACATTCAACAATCATTTACTTGTATCTAGGTACTAGATAGCAGAAAAAAGCGTTGTACTGTTCAAATAATTTATTAGATGGAATCCTATGACTGTACTGACTTTTTGTTCTTTCCTTTATCCGGAACACAACCTCGTTACCTTAGTTTTATGGCGGTTAAAATGGGAAGACCTGTAGTAGTTGCGGTTCCAGGTGAGCAAAACTAATTCTAACAGTAGGTTATAGTGGAGAGCAGGGCCGGATTTAGAGATGTGGAGGCCCCGGGGCAACAAAGGAGTTTAGTTAGACGTGTTTGTTAATGCCCGTTGAAGTATGAAGGCAAGGCAAATTTAATCTTTGTGATTAGAAGATGCACTCTCCTAATCCCCGTCCTGTATTAGCCGGAGTCCCACAAGGCTCGGTGCTTTCTCCAACTTTGTTTTCACTATACACTAGTGAGATGCCAAGGACGGAGAAAGTAGACCTCGTGCTCTTCGCAGACGACACCGCGCTATACACGTCTGATAGGAATCTACGTAGGTTAACTAGAATGCTCCAATCCGCAGCCAACGCATTAGGCACTTGGTTAAGGATATAGAGCATAGAATTCAACCCAGAAAAAAGTGCAGCAATGTACTTCTCTCTCTCTCTCTATCTGCTCTAGGACAACCTCTAGGAAACCTTTTAAAGATTAGGTCAGATCACTCTGTTTGGTACTCCGATCCCATGGGCTCATTAAGCCAAATATTTAGGAGTCACTTTAGATGAGTCCGGGACCGAGCCATAGGCAGGCTGCACCCTCGAATGTGCAAGAAGAGTAAAATGTCACTTAGAAATAAGCTTACACTTAACAAAATAGGTTCTTACGCAAATGCGTCGACGCTCTGCCTTATGTCCGTAACTTAGATCTGCATAAGGATCGAGCTGCCCACCATTGCCGCATTCAAGAAGTTGGCGTCTAGACGCCACTTCGACAATGCTCCCCACCAGCCAACCCGGACGCAGCGGTTCGTTTTAGGCGTCCGTGTTACGTCTTAACATATCCTGACGACGCTATTACAACAAGGGATGCCGGCGTTCTAGATAGAAATAGGGGCAACATGGCATTCGAATCGCCTAACCCACCGCTGGGCCAAGCAAACCCATTTCTACTGAATTTCTTGCTGGTTCTTGGCATATTAGATGACCCTTCCGAACCAGTGTTAGTTTCAATATTCGACGTCCTAAGCCGAGGTCCGTGCCCTCTGGGGTGCCCTTAGGCGTATCGTATGTAGGAGTAGTTTAAGTTCCGGCTAAGCGCCGTCAGCGCCAATAGTGCCATAAATAAACAGTCCATTTCGAAAAAAAAGGTAATATATAAAGCTAAGAAATAACTATTATTATGATTTGTTGTATTGAGGGTTTTATAAAAAAATTTCTTACTGCGACCTGGAAAATCTTTTGTGAGTACTATCCCAGTTCTGTCTAGTGATGTTTCATGTGTTCAAGTCAAGGTTGGCTTTGAACCTTGGCATCTTGGACAGTGCACGTTCGGAGACCTAGCATACCTCGAGATCCTATGTGGTTAAAGTATTGAAAATTCAGTATTTCAGTTATAGAAATATATCTTTTGTGCAACTACGATATATGTGTGCGAATTTCTAAATTAATTTTACGACTGATTGCATGTTCTTTTGCAACACAAAAATTTCGAGTGGCTTAATACTTAATGTTTTTCCTAAACTTACTTTAAATTAAATTGAATACAAGAGAACTGCTAGTAAAATTTACTTTTTATTTTTTTATTTATTTATTTAATAGGATTTCCAACAACAAGTACACTAATAAATGCTTATATTATAATAACAACATACTTAGAATCAAAGTGTCCAATTACAGGAATCCACGACATGCACTATTTTTGTTTTATTTTTAATTTAATTTGGTAAACAACTTTTCGTTACTTTTTATTAAAAGTTTAAATTTAACAATACATTTTTGTTTTGTTTCAATTTTCAATATAATAAACCCGCGATCCAGCTTAAGAGAGTAGGAAGATATCCAATAAAAATGCCCATGGACTTCATTCATCAAGTGCGTCAGACCTGAGCAGCCAACCCTCGGAGTTCAGCCAAACTTTCCCGAAAATTTGAAGAACTTGTTTTACAACTGAGTATCACTTTACTAACCAGCATTTTAAATGTTGAGGCTGAGACAGAGAATGACTATCACACCACGCGGTATTGAAACTATAACAAATCTTAATTAGACTATATGGAACTAAGGATAAAAATCATCTAGTTTTTATTTTTTTCAGAACAATAAAGTTATACGATTGGTCGATTTTTCCTCGCACACCGTCCAGCTTCTGCCAGCTCTGCCAGCTCTGGTGGATACTAGAGTTAAAAATTACCGAAAGTTTCGGTAAGAAACGAACATTTCGAGGTAACTTACCGGAAAGTTTCTTCGTCGTTTCGGAAAGAAACTTACCAAAATAAGGTAATTTAAGTAACTTTAAAAAATGATGATTTTGCTTACAAATATGCAACAGCTTATTTAAACGCTTTTGTCTTATTGTTATTTAACTCCTAGCGAATTTTAGCGACCATACTGTGTCACACAAGCTAAAAAATGGCGGTGCAAAGCAGTGTGTGGGGCTGGGCTTTGTTTGCTATTGTAGATATATGCAATTTGTATGTGTGTGCGGTTTTAATAAGTATATTTACGCGCGTGACGTTGCCTGCTTGCGTGACGAGTTCCATTTCCAAGGTAAATTTCCCGAAGTTTTATGCTGCCAGCTAGAAAGCTAAGTAGTAAATAGTACATACCTACCTACTTATAATACTTACATAAAAAAAAGACTAAACGATGTACCTAATACTAATAAAGAATCCCAAAACATAAGATTTTTAAAACGAACTACTTATACTACAGAATTATACGAAAACAGATTAGGTACATAGAAATAAGCATGTTTCTGAGTGAGGTTATATTTTTTTAAGTGCAGGGTATACGAATTCATTGTTAGTTTGAATTCAAGTTAGGTAAAAAAATATTTTTTTTTACTAACATAATTGGGAACTTTCAGGTACCTTCCGCGAAACTTACCTTCAAATAGGAAACTTTCGAGGTAATTTTCAACACTAGTGGATACGCACCGCAGGCTAAGATCTTCAAAGCGCTTTTGAACTTATGGTCTTACGGTCAAATAAAAAGCGACTTTGTCAAATACTGCACAGTGGTAAAATCCAGTAACAATAATGGCTCCCATTTTGACAAGGTTAATATAACACGTGACACTTGTTTTCTAATTATTCTAGAGATAAGTCTAAGTACGTTTTAGAGACTTCAGCCGTGTAAATAAACGTCATAAAATCATGCGTCACGCGTTACTTTCTATACTGGAACACTATATACAGGGTGTAACACAAAGGAAGGATAATACTTGAGGGTCAATAAATATACCATTGTTAGAATACACTGTAAAAGAATTGGAGTTATTGGGGCTTGCTCCTTCCCATTCCGAAAATGGAATGAAACCTTAATCTGTCTGAATATGACGTATAGTGTGTCCTTTTAGGCCCTTTAGGTACGGTTAACGGATTTATATGAGTTACCGACCGTGGGTTGCATCTGTCGTTATTCAGGTAATTGACTGACTGGTCCTCTTTTTTAATTAGTATTTTATCCATTACTGTAGAAAAAAATGGTCGCGGATCTAATACCAGATTTATACAAGATACCGGGTTAATTAAAATTTTGCCTAAAACAGTTTTTCACCTTATGTAGATGCGACTAGCAGGCGTACTATAAAACTACCATATGCAGCTTCGCTTAGTAGACGTACTATATAATCTACTTGTGCGGCTTCGATTAGTACGCGTACTATAAATTAAATTATGCGACTTCGTTAACAGGCGTCGTACTATATAATTAATGAATGCAGTTTCGATTAGTAGGCGTACTATAAAATCAAATTATGCAGCTTCGATTAGTAGGCGTAATATAAAATCAAATTATGGCAGTTGTCCCACCGCCGGCGAGAAAACAACTACTATCGGCTATTTTGTCGCCCAAGAAACGTACAAAAGATATACATTCCGTGTAAAGAAAAGAGATACATATACAAATAGTTGATCGTTGACTGTTCACACTGCCGGCGAGGACTCGCTTCAATAGTTTGACGATGAGTGACAAGAGCTATGAAAGATAATACCCGCTCAGCGATACTCGATCAGAACTCACGCCGAGAGAGCAACCAGCGGTCATTTCTCTACAGTGCGAAAGTACACGTATTTTTATTTATTATCTTTCTTTCTTTCTTCTATCTCTTTTGTTTACATGGAATGTATATCTTTTGTACGTTTCTTGAATGAGAAAATAGCTGATAGTAAGTCGTTTTCTCGTCAGCGGTGGAACAACTGCCTATGCAGCTTCGATTAGATAGATAGATAGATAAAATCTTTATTGGTACTACAAACTCACATACATATTACATTTCATTATTATTTTAACACCTTATTATTATTTTAAAAAAATACATTAAAAAAAAACAAACAACAACAATGGCATATTACACGACGTGTGCTAAGTACGTGTGCTGTAGCAGCGCAAACGGAGGCAGCTCAGCGACACAGACATTTGCTCGGAGGAGCAAAACGCTGATTTCCAGCCGCATCCTGAAGGGAGCAGCATATGAAATATTTAATTATGTTTATTTAGACGTTTATGTTAACAATTATTATTTAAAGATGTTAAAAAATTTAATTGATGAGTTAGTTAATTTCATATACATAATAATAATAATCAATCATGGTCATAAAATTAGAGAAATAAATTATATTATATAATTATAACCTATAACATAAAATAAATAAATGGTATTATGTCAAAATTATATATTAAATATGCATTCATTAAAAATCGATCATAACTAAACAGTAAAAAAAATATTATTTTATAAAAGATCAAATAAATAAGTGTATATCACATGTCAACATATATTAAGTATGACTGTTATTCCTTCTAGTTATCCGCTATCTTACCTAATAAATAGTTTCTGTTTATCCAAATAATGAGCTTTTACTTTTTTTTTAAATACATTTTTGGTATTGCACGTTCTTATTGGTGGAGGAATATCATTCCAACACTTTGTCGCGTTGTAGCGGAAACTAACCGTGAATGCCGCAGTGCGATGGTGCTGCGTGCTCAGCGGCGGTCTCTCTGATCTAGGCTCACGCTTGTATACATTATGACATTGAGGAAACTTAAGTTTAGAATATAAATAGTCAGGAATTTTAAAATTAATTAAGTTAAACATTAAAGATGATAAATGTAATTCTCTGCGAAATGTCATGTTAAGAATCATAGCCCTATTTAAATAAGGCGTGATATGGCTTCTTGGAAGAACATCAAATATAAATCTACAACATGCGTTCTGCACACGTTGTATCAAACGACTAGTTCTGTCCAATAATCTGGGTCCGTATACTAGGTCTGCGTAGTTGAGTCGGGACAGGACTAAAGCTTCGCAGACAGTGATTCTTGCCTTTTCTGGGAGCAGATTACGGATTCGATACAACACTTTTAATCTATAGAAGCAGTTTCTTACAAGGTCCTCCACATGTGCTTCAAACCTTAATTGGTTGTCCATCAAAATGCCCAAATTTTTGGCCTCACCGACTTCAGTGATTCTCTGGTTACGGAGCATTACATTAGGACGCTTATTTTTGATTTTTGTTGTATGCGACTTAGAGCCTAATATCATAAACTTCGATTTATTAGGATTCAAAACAAGAGCATTTCTGTCAGACCATTCTGATATCCGATTCAGGTCAATATTCAGCAGTTGGACCGATTCTAATATTTTGTCAGGAGCTTCAGAAATATACAGCTGTACATCATCTGCGTATATATGAAATTTGCAGTTTTTAATTTCTTCAGCTAAGTAAGCAGTATAAATAATAAATAGAAGCGGTCCTAGTATGGAACCCTGAGGAACTCCGCGTTTTACTGATTTAGGATCAGAAAAAACATAGGGACCATCCGGTTTTTTAAGCTTGACACACTGAATTCGACTACCAAGATAGCTACTAAACCATTGAAGTTCACTGCCATCGACACCGTAGTGTTTTAATTTAGATAGAAGAAGTGAAACATCAATGCTGTCAAAGGCGCGGGAGAAGTCAAGGAGAGCGAGAATAGTTCCGTGTCCAATGTCCTGCTCAGCTAGTACCGTGTCCACAACGTCCAGTAGAGCAGTAACTGTACCACGTCCCCTTCTGAATCCCGACTGGAGAGGTGGAAGTATGTTATTCCTGTCAACTTAACTGAGAAGTTGATGGTAGACTGCTTTTTCCAGAACCTTTGACATGAAAGGAAGTATACTTATGGGCCTTATGTCTTTTAATTCATTTGGGCTATCCAATTTGGGCAACGGTGTAATCAGTGCTTCCTTCCATTATCTAGGTACGACGGCAGTACGAATGGACTCATTAATAATGAGAGTGATTATTGGCAGCGTCCTGGGCATCGTAAGAACTATCATATCTTTGCTTATTTTATCACAGCCAATAGCATTTGTCTTTATTGACATGATATATTTGGATACATTTTCCTCGGATATTGTACTCAAAGTAAATTTTGAATCTGAAAAATGAGATGATGCAAACTTTATCCCTTCTAACACTGATTTTTGCATGTCACTGTCAGGAAGGTCTAAGAAATGCTCGTTGATTCTATTCGGATCACTGAAGCAGCTCGGAAGACAATCATTTTTAGTAGCATCTATCAAGACTTTTTCTTTCAGATTTTTCCAGAACTTTGAATCGCTTTCAGATTCGAGTTTATGTAGTGATTAAAATATGCACGTTTTTCAGACAGAATACATTTTTCCACCATGTTTTTTAAGTCTTTGTAATATTCTTTATTGGACTCTAGATTCGTAGTATTTTTCTTTTGTCGAGCTTCATTGCGCATTTTCATCATAAGCTTAATATTGTTGGTAATCCAAGGCAAGGAACCATGACTCTTAATCCGTATGGTTTTAAGTGGAGCGTGTTTGTCAAAGAGGTTTAGGAGCAAAAAACTAAACCTCGAGACCATTGCATCGACAGACGGTTCCTCAGCTACCGCCTCCCAACCCACAGAATTTAAGTCCTGATTAAAAGCCTGCACGTTAATATCTTGCAAAGCCCTATAAATCAAAGTTTTAGGAGGCAATTTTAATTTGTGTATAGCCAACTTAACGTTAATCATGGAATGGCCATACGCTCCGGTTAAGTTACATACTGACACTTCACGAACCGGACACTTAGTGCATACCAGGTCAATTAAAGATTCTGACTCAGGGGTGAAATGAGTAGGTTCAGTGACAAGCTGTGGCAAATCCACACAGTGCAAAAACTTTGTGAATTTTACTGTCTGATTGTCATCTTTTTTTTTCATATTTATATTAAAGTCCCCCATCAGGACAAGGTGATCATAACGGGACAATTTTGATACCGAGTCGGTCAATGCGTCAATGAAAATGTCAACATTCATCGATTGAGGTCTGTATGCTGTACCGATTGCTATTGTGTACCCGTTTGCTTTCGTAGTAAGCCACATTTGCTCAATGGAGTTGTTAGGGTTGTTTATGTAGCGTACATGCATATCCTTTTTGATATAAAAGGCGACACCTCCACCCCTGCCGCCACGCATGTCAGCCGGGCGCGGCGCACACGACTCCTGCCCGGGGCGCAACCACGTCTCGTTGATTGCGACTATATCAGCCTTAAACTGATCCATTGCCACGAGGAAGTCGTCATGTCCTGTATTATGGGATCCTGCATTATATAATCCCAACTTTAAACATTTAGTTTTCGGAGCCATCGATAAGTACATAACACATTTCTAAATATCGCATAACACAAAAAATAAAAATAGTAAGACAAGCACAAAATCCCAAAGCAGAAAAACAAGATATGTTATAAATAAAACACTTTTTACCGGATATTATCGCGTATATTTTAGTTAATTTTAAAATTATTTCGACGTTTCGGCATCTTTGCAGTTGCCGTGGTCACGATAGACTAAGCCATCTATTATTCATCTATTGCCAGTAATAAAAACTACATGATTGTCAATACATATTAACGCCATCTGTTTCTCAGTCTTCTCGCATGAAATTATGTGTGTGTATTAAAATAATGTGTATTAGTAGTAGTAGGCGATTAGTAGGTGTACTATGAAATGAACTTCTGCAGCTTCGTTTTCATTCATTTTTGTTTCTTTATATTATGTTACAGTGCCAGCGACTACTTGTTCAGTGGCATCACTCCCGCGCAAAACGCAGCGCTGTCTTGTCTGAACAGACCCGTAGACAAGTGGCATTCGACGATAAAATAGAAAAGTGAATAGATTGCTAAATGGATGAAACTGACAAAAGTGTACGAAACGATCAGTCAGAGGCATCTGTCAATGTCATACATTTACCATTCCGTTAACTGATCTATCACATCGTCGAACACCACTTGTTTAAGCCCTCAGGTAAGATGGTAAAAAAATAAAACGAAAACCAATACCTTAACATAACTTTATTTCTTAAAAGAGTAACATTTATACAACACATCACAATACAAAAGTCTCATTTATATACAAATATACAATCTATAATTAGCCTAATATATAATAACATTTATTATGTATGAAAATGAAGAAATAAAATTTGTTGATGAAAAGCATATCACGTTTTGTAAAACAAAACCCTTTTACATATTTATGTAATATAACATTGTTTAGCAAAAAGAAAGCAAATCTCAAATATATTACTAGTATTTTGATTTATGTCTGACTTATAATCCTTTGACTTCAAATTTTCCACGTCATTACATTTCATATGACAATACATTTTAATAGTAAGCATGACATAACATGACATCCAGTTCTAGGTCCAAAAATAAACCTTAATGGTCAGCATCGACATATATTGTGCTCAAAAAAAATTGGTTTTACTAGTGGATGAAGCGATTTAGAGGAGCGGGCAGTTTCTCCTTTCGATCCCTTACTAATCATTAAATTAAACTACTAATAATTAAAACAAACAAAACAAGTGCCGTTCAAAATACCGAAGTAAAAAACAATTGTATATCTTCCTGAAATAATAATAATAACAATAAATCCCTAAACAAACACACTTAGGGCCTGCGCAGACGACGGACTTTTCTCCGCGGCGGAGAAAAAAGTACGCTCCGCGAATAACAAGTCCGCCGCGAATTTACCGCGAACTCAACGCGCACGGTGTGCGATCATTTGTTGCCCGGAAACGTAGAAATAAACGCGGACTAAACTCCGCCATGTGCGTTGCTTCGCCTAGTCACACGTGTTTTTTTTTTTCGGGGCTCCCCCGTACTTTTGTCCGGTCCGCTCTCTGCATGTCCTCGGTTTTTCGGGGGAATTTTTGTACGTGGTACTTTTAATCCCTCGTCTGCGTCATTCGATACAGTTGCAAGCGACCTATTTTAGCGGACAAAAAAGTCCGTCGTCTGCGCGGGCCACAACTGTATGGCCCCAAAGTAAGCAGAGCTTGTTTTGAAGTATCCTTTGATAGTGGTAAGTTGACTTTATGAACTAGTAAAAAAAAATTCTTGCCATTAATATATTCACTGTCGTTTTTCATAGAAAAAACATTTAACTAAGGGCTGATTTTTCAATGCTCAGATATTTTTAACTGGACAATAACTTTCATATATGACCAGACTTACAAATTATGTCAAATTATAAAGACGAGTCTGCTAAAAGTTATCTGAGCATTGATCAATCAGCCCTTAATGTAATAATTACTGTTAAGTAAATCAAATGCACCATCATAGTTGTTTGAAGAAGAGAATTACATAAAATTCAAATAATTATAAAACTTTACTGTTGTTCGAACTTTCATGTTTTGACACACAATATTTAAAATTTGTCAATATTATACAAATTAATAATCAATCACTTGAGTTGTGTTTAAATGAGTAAGCTTAGAAACATTTTTATACGTGTATTATAACTTGACATTTTTATACATAACTTAATAAAAAAATACGAAAGAAAATACGTTTTGTTCACTTACGGTGGAGCAAATAAATACACAGAGGAATTTATAAAAAAATATGATATCTCAAACCGTCGATTCTGAACGGATGGTGTACAAGTAAAAGGTTCTCGAGAAAAATATTAAAAATAAATTAAAACAATTTAATTTGCAGGTAGTAATTACTTGACTGCTGATTTTTGCTTGCACTTGTTTACCACCTAACATAGCTTCGACAAGCAGATGCACAGTAAAGCCGGAGTACATCAAATCATTTTGGTTCGACCACTGTTAGTGCGGACGCGAGGTCATTTCCACTTCGAAGCATGCATTTTCAAACGAGCAGTTATCTCAGATTAAACTCAAATAATGTCTGACGTACGGGCTTTGTCATATCTCAATACTATTCCCGTTCCCTGATCTAACTTGATCGCAATTTAACTGTCACTATGCGAAAAGAAGCGAGGCAATACGACACGACATCCGTCTTGCTCGCGCGCCATGTCATTTCATCATTGTGCCTCTGTCTCAGTTTCTTTAATGTAACATACTTAGTTTGTGTGAGTGCCAGATGCATTCCTTAAATACGTCATGTAAGAAGGACAATTAATATATTCCACAATTTCAATTTTATCCAAGACAGTGTATATTTAACTGTTATATAACAATAAGAGAAGACATCTGCTCATTTAACATCAAACTTGGACCTAGAAAACATTTATATAAATGGACTTCGGATCTACGTTCAATAGCGTCCGAGCAAAAATGTAATGAAAATGCAAAAATGGAATGAAAGTCATACTAGACTTGATTTGATCGGCCGCTCGACAACATTGCCAAAATAACTGTCAAAATTTGAACGTTCGAAATAGTAAAATCGTCATAATTTTTTTAATATTCATTTTATATCAAAATTACGTTATGTCGTGGCCACCACGTCCATATGTTTTTACGCCAATGCAAATAACATACAAAAATTTGACTTCATAAGCAATCTACATGAAATTATTGCAATATATTGCAGTAATTAGAAAAGCACCTAGCTTTAATTTGGCACCTACTTATACAATAATTTACACTATATCAAGTTTAGTTTATCACAATATTTTAACCAATACAATACTCATTTCAATTGCTCCCCTATTATTAACCTTTTCATCGTTATAATAATATCCGTAGACGAATTTAGATGTTTCTGTAAAAACAATCTGTATTTTTTTTTAATATTATATAATTTTCTTTTTAAGTTGTGGCTTTTATAATTGAAATATTGAAATAACGTTGCTATTAAACTTGTTTCGCCAGCTGTATTCTCAATAAAACAATTGGAAATTGGAAATATTTTTAGTTACATCATAGTGTGCGAGCATGACGGCCGTCTATGACACCCAGTATATCATTCTATGTAATTACGTACAAGTACGTGGTGACGATAATTTCAGGCACGTCACGTCTCTTTCAAATAATAATAGTTTCACAATTCGTAAAATCAAAAGAAAACGTAAATCTCTCTTAAAAAATAATAATAAATTCACAAACATAAATAATATACAATCAACAGGTCCTTATAACTTGTCCGTTGTCGTGTTTATAAACTAAAATACAACATAATTTTATTATTTAACTTACAAAGTGTCTTTTAGTGTCCGACCTCGTTTTGACGAACCCGAGCGATGGAACTGTGAAAGTACTAAGAAAAAAACGACCAATAGGATCCCTACATTTATATTTGTCGTCTTAGATAAGAAAGGCGGAGCGATCCCATTAGTGCATGTTTTTCTTAGCATGCCAGCGAGCTTCCTTGCACCGATTTAAACTTAAATATATTGCATCAAACTCCATTAACTTTAACCAGCAATGACAGATATTATAAGTTGATAGTTCTTCAATCATTTTGACTGCCATTTTGTTTTGGTAGTGACTGGTATACACAAAAAGTCCCCGATTGTAATCAAATTAAAGACAATCATTTTCATGTCTGAAAAAAGGGTGTTTATTTTTTATTCATTTATATATTTAATTATTATTAGTTTGATCAAACTGACTAAAGCTGTTGCTTGATTGTAGGGCGTTAAACTTAAGTGTTAAGTATTTTTTTAAAAGATTTTATAGAAGTTTCACTCGCGTATCCGTACTTTTTTCAGGACGAAGGGCAGCGCAAGTCCTTTTTTGAAACCCTTACAACGTGTAACGTAAAATGTTACTTGCTTCTCTATAATCTAATAATGCTCCTACTCTGTTAATTGTTTTATCGCTTAATATGTTCAAATCTTTGCAATTATCCATTAAGTTGCCAAAACAACCGAAACATTTAAACTTTAAGGGGCAAGACTAAATTGTCGAACAATACAATACGCATCACCGGGCGAGCGCGCGGAGCGGGCGCGCGGGACATTCGACATTTTTTGCTCCTATACGAGTATGTAACTCTTCTATGGAACATTTTTCCATTGCTAACTTCTTTTCGATCGCTCACTATTTTGCTAAGCCACAATTCTAAACCATTTTAAGAAATTTATTTCTTTGATTTGCTTTTCGATCGGCAGTTTTTGTTATAAAACGCATTTTGGTTATAACAGAAATGAGTTGAAGTCAAAAGTTTCGTTTTGATTTAAATTTTAATCTCTGACAGTACCTCCTTTTCATAGGGTTGTGCTTTGTACCACAGAGATATTTTGTTATAGAGTTCCTATGGCAACGTCGACTGTTCGCTCTAGACAAACCAGAGTCTTTTGAACTAAGACGAAGAACGTCAGAAAAACGAAGGTTCAGCTGGTGCTAAACATTATTTCATCAGGTTATTTATACTTTGGCTCCACAAGAGACAAACTGTTTATTTTAAGTCATAAATTGTTAACGCGCGCAGTGCTTGACGTCATTTACGAAATACAAACTTCGGGCCCGGCTGCAACAGCCACTCGGCAGGAACAAGCTATCACGACAAATGTACCTTAATTTTGTAATCTTAAAACCGTAATAAACCAGCCATCTTTAATATTTTGGTATTTTAATATTTTTCCCTGTCGCCTGATAAAATCTTTAATATTTATTTTAACTATTTGTGGAATGTTTTAAATGCATGTGTTAATTTCTTCAAATTATATTGAACGTTTCAGTATGTGAACATTAGTAAGTTGTATTGCACGATTTTTTTTATATCCCCAGAAGAAATACTCCAACTGTATGGCCCAAAGCAGAGTTTGTGTTAAAGTGACCATAAAGCTAACTGGGGGGGGGGGGGAACACAGAATAATCATACATATAGATACCATCATACATATATAAATATAGATAACCATGACCCGATAATAAATAGGTATTTCTAACTAACACACTACATTATCTAGCCCAAATTAAGTATCATTCACAACTTGTGTTATGGATACTAGATAACGGATAAATAAACTTAAGAAATATATAAACACACATAGATATTTTTTTAAATATAAATATTAGAAATAAACTTATATAACATACACCTCCAAGACTAGAAAGCAAATATGATAATATATCTGCCCCTACCAGGATTCGAACCCGGGACCTCTGGCATGGAAGGCTAGGCCATTTACCTCCATACCAAACAGGCCGTCAAAGTTCGTTATAGTTCTATCTTCATGCTTGGTTTATGTTACTTTCGCCGTTTTAATGTTTGTAAAGATTCTTTACAAGCCACTTTATATGTTCTTTTAGATAAATAAGATCTACTGGCATTTGACCTTAACTCCCACGAGATAAGTTTATCAAAACTGATTTTGTGATTAGCCTGTTTTGAATAAATTATTATAGTATAAATTTAAGGAAATTTAACTTTTTCAATCATAGTCAATATTTTATCAAGAAATCTGGCCAAAAATACGCGAGCGAAGCCTCATTAAACTTCAAGTTATTTAATAACATTGAAATAAAAACGGAACATCAAAAATAAGAACAAAACCCGTAATAAACTACTGTGTTTGTGTGATACCTAACTAAAGATAGACTTTAATGAAAAATCTGAAATATCATGGATATACAAATTAAAAAGCATTTAGAAAACCCTGACTTCATAAAAAAAACGGAATTTGAACAAATTACCTCTAACATAAGGCAGGTCTAAACGTTACTGAATTAACAATTTTAACTGTCCTTTTTTAATATAAGTATGATCAACCAAATCAAAGCGAAACAGAAAGTTTAATATATTTCCATAGAGCTGAATCACATTAAAATCACACTTCTAAATGTAGTCTCTTTAAAAATGTTTATTTATATATCCCTCCCAATAAGATAAAGTGTCTTATCTATTCACAAAAAAAACAGGGATTTATTGATGGATTTGTCCTTCTCATTTGTACGCAGATAGAAAAGGATGGCGATATAATGTAATAGGGTATTGACATTTTTTTTCTATTACGTATTTAAATATTTTATCAACAGTAAAGAAATATTGCAGAAATTGCAGTATGTTTAAAATCAATAGTTTTCTAGATACAGCGATATTTTTGAGGAGCTGCTGCGAGTCGCCGAAAAACGCTACATACAAAACGGTACCGAGTTGTGACGTCACAACCTATAAATCATACTAAAAATTGTATGGGAGTTTGGATGTAATAATATTAGAGACGTATATAATGCGTTTACATGCACATTGTCGTAATTTTTTTTTTAAATATTTAATGTCAGTGAGCTAATAATATGAAAACTATTTAACATATTTTATAATAAGTATTTTGCTTCTTTTTTAAGTTTTCTAATATATATAATTTCGATATCAAATTTAAAACTTAATATTTCAAAACATCTTTGGGTCACAATAACTGATATTTTCTAAATAAATGATAAAAACTTGCATTTTTAAATTGTGTCAAATACCCATATCGTAAAAAAAAAAATAATAAAAAAAGTAATCCTTTCGACCCATGAAGAAAACTAAAACATCGAATCTTCACACATGTCAAGATTTTAGACCATTTCCACTTCCTAAATTTTTCACATTTTTGTATATCATAATTACAATGTCAACCTTAAATGATCCTTTGTCCCTAAGGCTACGTCCCTACAAGTTTGTGCAAGGAAGCTTGGCGATGGGCGAGGAAGATATCGACCAATAGGATCACTCCGTTTATTTTTGTCGTTTCTTAGTAGGATGATTTTTTTTTAATATGTCATGACCGGCAAACTGATGGTAAGTGACGTCAGTACGAGTAGACATAATTAATCATACATGTTATTGATTAATTATATTGTTACTTATTGATCATCCATTTATAATGCGTTGCCGACCGGAGACGTCAATTGTTTGTTTGTTCCGGTAATTGCACCGGTTATTTTGTCCTTTTAACCGGAACACAACCAACAACACAACATGTGGTTGTTGTGGCGGTTAAAATAGGAAGGCCTGTAGTACTACTTAACTTACGAAATTCTTCTACCACTGATGTCAGGCAATGAAGTAATTCTGTTGGATTTCCCGTTGAACACGCCGATCATCCAAGCACAGCGTCAGCAGATGCAAAGCCTCAATGAGTGGCCGGCCGGTTTGTTCGCTATAGATAAAAATCTCCCGTAAAAACACAAAAGTCCTTTTAAACAATAAATTATCTAATAAACCCACTAATGCTCATGTCCCATTGTAAGCATCGCAGGTAGGATAGCACCAATAGCTAAAATTATAACTTCCGAAATTTGAAGTCCGCCGAAGCCCTTCTTGGGAGCAATGCCCTCTTGTACGGGCAGCAACGTGTGCGTGTGTGAGTGTGTGTGTGACTGTGTGAGCTCCGGTAACACGTGTACTGTAGCTACGTACAGGAAGGTGCCGGCTGAGAATAGCATGGCTATACCTGTGGAACAGAAGAAGTATATGTTAATCTAATGGATATACAGCTAAATTAGATTGATACGATCTTACTCCAAAACAGCGAAAAACTTATTTAAAACACATTAAAACACTGTCTTTGAAAAACAAATGGACGAAATCCATTTACTTGTAAGTCGTTTGTTTTTTTTATTTATTTTACTTCGTTATATATTTAGACAATGCCTAAAGATAAAGAAATGTTTAACTTTTTTTCCTAGTAAGACCAGATGACATTTGCGTGCGCCAACTTTTACTCATTGCATGTTGTAGTAACGACAAAAGTACAATCAGACATTATAGAATATTACAATAAAGGCATACCACGAGTATTCATATTCAGTCATAAATCTTTTATCTCTCGCTCACACTTATAGGCATATCGGAACTCTCGCTCGCACTCCTAGCGTTGTTGTTATGATGTTTCATGTAATCTTTTATGTCTCAGTTCGCACGTTTGTAATGGCTCAACTAGAGTAGTGAAACGCAAAAATCTAGAAATTCATCATTTGTATGAATACATTATTTTTCATTAATTGTAACGATCGGTTAGTTAGACCAATGATCCAGTTTAGGAAAACGTCCATATTACAGGTTATAATACGTGATAATAGTTAATAAAACTGAAAATATAATCTTTTATACTTTGATGAATAAAATTCTAGCAAATAAACTCGCGTGCATGCAACAGTTTATAATTTTTATTTTTTATTTTAGCAACGTTCGCTTTCTTTGTGTAACAAAGTAACCACGTGTGACAGACAAGGTTTAAACGTGTGTGTGAGCGCGAGGTTTGTTCGATCCGCCCGCTCACGCACACATTCGTACCGTGTTTGGACACTGACAACTACAAGTAAAGCAAACGTCGCTTCGTGAAGTGACAGTAGCATTCTATAGCATTAGAACAGACGTTAGGGGCAAGACAAGTGTTTCGGAATAGAATAGTAATTAAATTGATGATCTATTATTAAATAAATAGCAAAATTACATACCAGTAGCATTGAAATCGTTTAAAGTCTGTTTGCTTTCGTTGCCGATCCCAAAATATGTGACTAAAGCGAGCAGCGGCGCGGAGCACGAGAATATCAACAGATGCTTCCTTATTTTGTTCCTGAAAAATAACTGCGAAATTAACATTTATATGATAATAGAGAACTCTGCTAACTTTGACGCAGCTTATGGAAGGTATTTTAACCCTAATGACCTTTAATGGCTTTCCAGACGGTTGTAACCCTTGTAAATTGCCCTTGATAATTAATTTTCATCTATCTAACTAGACAGTGCCAATTTTGGTTTTGTCCTTCCACAACCTTAGTGGGTGGACGCGCTTCCATCCAACTACTCGCCGGATTAGGTTACACCTATGACAATAGAGCGATTGCGCACGTATGCCACAACCATTCATAGGCGGAAATCTATAAAGCGATCCATGAAGACTCATCTCCCTTTAAATGGCCAGATAAAAAGCGACTTTGTTAATTACCGTATAGTGTTGAAAACTCAGTAAAACAAAATGGCTCTTGATTTCACAAGATTGGTGTCACATGTTTTACCTCAGATTCAGAAGGAGAGTTACGTTTTTCGGGCATAGGTATGAATGTATGTTTGTATATTTCTTTGGTGCGCTCTACAGCCTAAGCCGATTGACGGATTTAAAAAATTCGAAACGTCATTAGATTCGCCTCAACTGTGAGAGTGGGTTTTTTTTGTTTTTTGAGTTGGGTTTTTTAACTTGTCAAACAACTTCGCTTTTTATTTGACCACTTAGCTGAGATAAGTCTTAGTATGCTTTATAATTCTCAACCTAATAAAATGCTCAATAAAGTCCATGTTACATCCGTCAGGCACTACAATGAGTACCATACAACAATTAAATAAAAATATAAGTTCCGCACCGATCAATCCCAGCGTGCATCAAAAACGTGACCAATCCAAAAGCCGCCGGGGCTTTATGCAGCATGATGGCGAGGAATATGAGCAGTTCCACATCAGCATGAGATGTGGTAGCAGCTGCTCCTAGCGCCACACCGTCCGCTGAAAGTAACAATTATAATGATAATTATAAACAAGATTTTTTTATTTTCCTATTTATAGTGTAGTGTATTGGGTAGTAGCCCTGTCGCACACAACGCAGGTCCCAGGTTCAAGTCTTGGCAGGGGCTTTCATTTATGTGTTGGTGTTAGCGAACTGGGGGAACCCATAATAAACGCACATACATACATAAATATAAACAACTATGATCCGAGAACAAACATCTGTGTAGCCAAACGTCGGCCGTTATGGCGAATAAGACAGGGAGGGTTGTCGTGTGATAGGCCCCAGATTAGATTTTACAGAAGAAACTCCAATACTGGTGTAGGTTGATAGATGGTATGACACATATAAATAAATATAAAAACTTTTTGTAATCTTAATTTTATATTTGAGGGTGTAACTTTAATTTAATTTGTAGTTTTGATTTTGAATTTGATTAAATTTTAATCTATTTAAATTTTTAATATTTGTAGGCATCTACACACCATTTTATAACATCTCATACAATATAACATAACATATCTCATAACTTACACACATAAATATTTATTTACTATTTTTATTTAACTACATTTATTTAACATTAAATGTATTTGTTTATTTATATTTTATACACAATAACACAGTACAGTTATCTAATTAAGTTTATTCATATTTAATTATCTATATGAAATATTATCGGTTTGTCGATGTTCCCTATCGATAAGATATCATCGATGCCCATCTTATCGACTGCGCCTCAACCCTACTGCGCAGTTTGTACATAACGTTATATACCGAGGCGCGTCCGGCCGCGCACGCGCAGGTATCGTGCGTGCCGCCAGCCAGTCTTTGCATTGCTCTAACGCAGAGCGCACGCTTCTCGCTTGCCCGTTTTTTACTGTCGCGATCTATTTGCCTTACGTATATTGACTTTTCTGCTAATTATTCTTATATATAAACTGTGCTTTTGATAACTGTTGTGCCTAGTGCTTGTGCTTACTTCCTATTGTGCCTTCTAACTTTTTCTGTGTGTGTGTAAGGTTATATTATATACTTGTCGGATATTTATTATATATTTTATTTTTTTTATTTTCTTTATTTACTTCGCCTTACCGAAGCTAACTACAATACCTAACACCATTACTGCATATTACTAAAATATTATTAAATATTTGTAATACTAACCATCGGGCCAAGTTACCCAAATAAAGAAACTAATCTTTTTTATAATCAAAGGTTAAAAACCTCTAATACATAAGATATACAAACAACCCCATAGCTTATAAAATTCTAATAAATATTTACTTTTGAGGCCGCATATCCTCCATAGATGTACGAGGAAGCTCGCTAATGTCGACCAATACTTAATTTTCGAATCAAACTAGACAAAAATAAATAAAGTAATTTTATTATTTTATAGGCACACAGCCGTCCTTGTTCGCATAACGTTGTTGGTCACGCAACCTTAGATAGGAGTGCAATAGCCTCGTTTTCTTTATCGCTTTGCATCAGTCGAGATCGAAGAGAAAGGCCAAATCAACTCACAATAATAAAATTAGATCTAAAATGAGAGTTACCCGCGGCATGCACCACTAGTCCGACCGTTGCTGTAACGTTCTTCTCTGGACTGCTTGGGTCACTGTAGCGTGTTGACAATTGGTCCACCAACAGCATGAATACAAAACCTGAAAGTAATTTTAATATGGATAAGTAATCGATTTTAATAACGTCTTCTTAGGATAGCGTGGGGTAACGGGTCGCTCACTTCCCTCTAATATGGTTGAGGAGGGCGATGGCTGGATCTGGTTTGAACCTCGTGAACGGGGGCCATTTGAGGGTGTTCGTTGTTTGGATAGTTGGGGGAGGGAATTTGCCAAGCTAGCAGATCCAGATAATAATAATTGAACTAACTACAACATCGTTCGTAACGATAGGCTTACCGCAGATAAAGGCAGTACCCTCATCTATTACACTCTACACTGTATACCTGTCGATCCCCCACAGCTCGAGAATATCGAAGTTTCCTGTTGTAGAATAGCGAAGAGCGGCGATCCATCTACCAGCCACCAGATAAAGTTATACTTCAAAGCGACCTTCAGTCGCTATTCGATATGAGTCCCTCCGTAATACTAGCTGGCGACTTCAACTCGAAACGAAAACTTGGTATTCCGTAATTACCAACCCTAACGGTCGTCGGCTTCATCACATGTTAGAAGCGCTATACTGTGATGTAGTGGGTCCTCGGGAACCGACACACTATCCCTATAACACAAATCATCGCCCCGGTATTCTCGATATAGCAATCTTACAAAATGTTAGCTTAACGGTTCACTCAGTAGAAGTCATCCACCACCTTACTTCGGATCACCGCCCGGTAGTCATGCAGCTAGATATCCCAAGTGGCCCCGTTCCTCAAACTAGATCACACATCGATTAGGTCAAACTAACGAAAGCCCTTAAGGCAACCGACAGCCCAGACCATTCACCACCAAACACCATTCCCAATTCGTTGTCATCCATCGAGGAGACCAATGCAGCGATCGATGCTTTCACCAACCACCTACGAACTACTATCAGTGCATCCACAGACAGGTTCCAGCGGCGAACGATCGCCGCTGGGTCCTACCTGAGGAGATGAGAGGGAGTTGTTGAGAGCAAAGAACGCGCTCTAACAACTGGGACGCGCAGCTTGAAGAGATTTCGCCTTCGCTTTTGGCTTACTGGAGCTTGGAGAAGTCTCTCAAAATGGACACTACCGCGTCACCGATGCCTCCACTCTTTAGGCCTCCGCCCATGCCTCCCGCCTTCGTTGACTCCGAAAAAGTAGAAACCCTAGCCGATAGCTAAGCCCAACAATGTACACCGAGTACAGAAAGCACTAACGCCCTCCACATGGAAACTGTCAATAGCACAGTCGAAACTACATGCGGCAATCCACCGACTGACACCCTTCAACCGGTAACGGAAAATACCAAACAGGGTTCTGAAAGCTCTCCCACTCGCACTCATACAACTGTTAGTAGTGTATGAACTTATATTGCTTCCTATTGATTTGATTGGTTGGTTGAGTAAAACAAATGGTCGGAATGGTTGATGAGAATCGAATGCCTTTATTGAACATTAATCAGCTTATTTATATATTTTAGTTCGTGTTCTTCCCGCACGGTCTTCTCATTCGCGCGCGCTTTAGGCACGGTCCGGCAGCAATACCTTAAAGAGAGCCGCTCGTTGCTACAGGTACATCCAGACGACTATACTGTGAAGAGAGCCGCGCGCTATGTGTTGGGTATTAGGTATTAGGTAGCTACAGTAGTTATTTTCAATAACTAACTAACAATCTGCTCTTTTCCGCAAACGTGGAAGGAAGCGATTGTCATAGGTTTTAGGAAAACCGGCTAATCTACCTGCAAGCTACCGTCCTATTAGCTTGCTAAGCGCGATAGGCAAATTATACGAAAGGATCATTTTGAGCAGGCTCCGAGAGGTCATCCATTCGAAGCACCTGTTACCGGATGAAGAGTTCGGCTTTAGGTTCCGTCACTCATGCATCCAACAGGTGCACCGCATCACGGAACACATCTTGGAGCAAAGGAACGTAGGTCGAAAGCCGATAGGCACGGGTGCGCTTTTCTTTGACGTGGCTAAAGCCTTCGACAAGGTCTGACACAACGGCCTGTTATTCAAGCTCTTCGAACTAGGCGTACCAGTTTCCTATTCCTATTCCCGTGCTGTATTAGCTGGTGTCCCTCAAGGCTCGGTGCTTTCTCCGACTTTGTTTTCACTATATAATAGGTCTTTACCTATGAAACTGCCGTTTTGCCGTACTGGCCATTTCAAATGAAAATATTTTTTTTTTTGACTGATAATTCTAATTTCAAATTAATTTTATTTGACAAACTTGGAATTCTTTTTCTAAAATCGTCATTTGTTTAATAGTTAGTGTTTTGTTTTCAACGCATTAAAACATTTTTCGTCATCATGGATAAGTTAAAAATTCGAGTAATTATGGAGTATGAGTACCGTCGTGGCAGCAAAGCGGCACAAGCGGCACGCAACATCAACGACGTTTACGGAGCGAACACTACAAACGAACGCACCACCCGTTATTGGTTTACCCGCTTCCGTTCTGGAAATTTTGACCTGAAAAATGAACCCCGTGGTCGTCCGAAAACTTTGGTCGACAATGACGAATTAAAGGCAATTGTGGAAGCTGATGAAACTCAATCCACGGCTGAATTAGCAGCAGCTTTCGACGTTAGCATCAAAACAATATTGGTCCATTTGCGTCAAATTGGCATGGTAAAAAAGCTTGACAAATGGGTACCCCACGAACTCAATGACCGCCAGCGCGAAGTACGCGTGGAGACGTGCCTTGCACTGCTCAGCAGGCATACAAATGAAGGAATTCTGAACCGCATTGTTACTTGTGACGAGAAATGGATCCTGTTTGACAATCGTAAGCGCTCAGCAAGTTGGTTGGACCCTGGTTCAGCACCCAAACAATGCCCTAAACGAAAACTTACCCCTAGAAAAGTGATGGTCACTGTTTGGTGGTCTAACGCGGGTGTAATTCATCACAGCTTCTTGCCAAACGGGACAAGCATTACTGCAGATGTGTACTGTGAAGAACTGAACACAATGATGGAGAAGCTCGCACGTCTCCAACCAGCTTTCGTCAATCGTTCGGCTCCACTGCTCCTGCACGACAACGCGCGACCTCATACTGCACAGCAGACGGTCTCCAAGCTACAAGAGTTGGGGTTGGAAGTTCTCCGTCATCCGCCGTACTCACCAGACCTTGCGCCTACAGACTTCTACTTTTTCCAGAATTTGGATAACTTCTTGGCGGGAAAAAAATTCAATACCCGAGAGGCAGTACAAAATGCCTTTGAAGAATTTGTTGCCTCCCGTCCAGCTGATTTCTTCAAAAAAGGCATCAATAAGCTACCAATGCGTTGGCAAAGATGCATTGATTGCATGGGTGATTATTTTGATTAAAAGAAATAAAAAATATATAAAAAAATTACGCTTCATTTATTTCGTGAAAAACGGCAATTTCATAGGTAAAGACCTAATACTAGTGACATGCCAAACACGGAGAAAGTAGAACTTGCGCTCTTCGCAGACGACACTGTGCTATACACATCTGATAGAAATCGGTTAACTAGAATGATCCAATCCGCAGCCAACGCATTAGGCGCTTGGTTTAGGAAATGGAGAACAGAAGTCAACCTAGAAAAAAAATGCAGCAGTGTACTTTTCTCTCTCAACCTGCACTAGAACAACCTCTAGGAAAACCTCCAAAAGATTAGGTCAGACACTCTGTTTAGTACCTCGATCCCATGGGCTAAAAAAGTCAAATATTTAGAAGTCACTTTAGATAGTGGACGCACAACCCGCTGGTGAATAAGTCGGCTGACTACACAGCCAACCCAGACGCGGCGGTTCGTTACAGGCGTCCGCGTAACGTTTTAGCAGATCCCGACGACGCTATTACAACAAGGAACGCCGGCGTTCCAGTTAGAAATAGCGCCACACGGCATCGAATCCCGTAACCCACCGGTGGGCCAGGCTAACGCGTCGTACGTATTCTTACTGAGTTTCTTGCTGGTTCTTTCGCAGTAGATGACCCTTCCGAACCAGTGGCAGTTTCAATATACCACGTCCTAAGCCGAGGTCCGTGCCCTCTCGGGTGCCCTTAGGTGTATTGTATGTAGGAGTAGTTTAAGATCCAGCTAAGCGCCGTCAGCGCTAATCTACAAAGTCGGGTTATATTTTAAAGGCCCATAGGGCCATAAATAAATAATCCATCTCGAAAAAAAAAAGAAGAAAAGTGACCTCACTCGATTATTGTGATGCGCAAGATATCAGAAAACTGCTTACTGATCCTGAAAGTACTCGACAAGCTCTACCAAATGGTATCAATATTGGTTTATAAAATAAACATGAGCTATACAAAAATTTTATGTTTTCAGCTACCAAACATTTAGTATGGTAACATGGCATTTTTAGAGTGAGATATTAAAGTAAATAAATAAATGATAAAGTTGTAGATTCTTATTTAAAATTATTAATGGAAAATATTTCTCTAGTCAAGTTTTAAACTTGCTATGCTATTATCATATGATATGATATCAATAATAAATCTATCTTGCTGGCTGCACCAAGTTTTCAGATAGATCTAGTTTGTGTTATAATAATAAATCAGTTTTCTAATATCTTGTAGTATAAACAGTTTAGAACTAATCATGTGAGATGACTTATCACTTCCACTCCATATTATAAAAGTCCTTCTTGTAGATTTAAATTGAACACTAATATTGTCACTTCTGAAAATTGAGATATATTTATCTCATTCTTTATAAATGTAGATATAATAATAATAATAATAAATCCCCAGATAAAGACACCAACTGTAAGGCCCCAAACTTATTATTATTTATTATCTTTTATTTTTTGACCTTAGAAATGGCATACTAGCATTATATTTAATCTAGTCTAGTCTATAAGAAGGAGTCACAGCTAAGCAAAATTTTATCCAGTGCCTACTCTACTCACCTAAAACTAATGAGATCCCTATAACGGAATGTAAATCTGCTGCATCATGATTAGGTGGTTCTGCTGTAAAATCTTTACTGATAACTGTTGGTGCGGAGCGATCACTGAACAATGCTCTCACACCTTCAGGGATGATCACTGCTAAAGCTGTCCCAACAAGCAGTCCAGCTCCAAGAACTGTAACCTTCTTGAGCTTCTCCTAGAAAATTGTTTAATTTATTTATATGCAAAGTATAAATGTCAAATTTGCATCCTTAGTAACAGTTAGTTACAGCTTAAATCAAAGTTTAGAATATAATAATTTGGGATACATTGAAAAACTATTATTATAAGAAAATAAAATCCACAATATAATGTATTCACATAAAATAAATGTTCAGACTACATTAAGACAAGAACAAAAGACAAAATTAACATAAAATAAAAATATATTCATATAAAAGTTAAGACTTCAAAGGATTACAAGAAAAAGGGAAAGCATTTCAAGAGAAACTAGATATATCAATAAAATGTTCAATCTGAAAATGCATGAAATTCAAAATAGATCTTATCTCTCTGCATTACTCCAATTATATTCCTAAGGTACATGTTAGATCTATCTAAATTTCTGAAATGAACAAAGTGTAATATTCAACTATCAAAGTAGGACAATATTTAGCAATATTTACAAAATATATTATAGGTTACCCAATCCCACTTTGCGAAACAGCTGTTACTGCAAAATTTTCTGTTAACTCAGTTTTATTTATGAAATTAAAATTGTACATTTATCAAAGTAATCGTAACGTTTACCTCCGACATAGACACATTTAATGGAATGCTTCCAGCCACGTAGGACCCTATCAACATCACAAGAGTCAGCAAAATCAAAACCCAGGTCCCATCCATTTTAAACTTTTGTATTGCTTTTATCACAAAATTTCACTGAGTGACCTCGATAAGCAAAATATTTACATGAAGTAAGTCCTTATCAGCTGTTTATACTTCATGGTTTTATGAATACTTATTAGAAATATTACTGATTGTAGATAACTACAATTAAACGGTAAATTAAACTAAAAATGACATACATTCGTCAAACATTTTTCGCAAATAAAGTGAGTGAAAGTGACGTTGAAAGAAGTGAAACATATTGTCATTGTCAAATGTCAAGACGAGTCAAGTTAAAACTTATAGTTTGTGTCCAAATTACAGTTATTTAGCTTAAAGATTTATTAAAAGGAGCTAAAATGCTTATTTTATTGATTAGTTTTGTTATTATGGTATCTTTTATAAAAAATGGAGCCCAACTGAAAATAAAGTCTTGGGCATCGTCGTATTTTTCCATCTCTTCTAATTTTAATTGATAGAAGGAAAGATGAGGAATAATAAGGCGGAAGAATTTCTCTGCACTGATATCAAATACCTATAATAGGGTTAAAGTACTTAAAGACGTTATATTAGGTCTTGTGAGGATAAATTATTTGTCAGTCGCAAGGAGTAATTTGATGTTAGGTATTGTTGGGATCAGAGGACAGTAAAAGAAAATATGCCCTATAGTACCAGGTTCATAGCAGGCAGTCTTCATACAAAAAAAAACTAGGAATTATGTCTATGGTTAGAACTTTTTGATGCTGACAGCTCCGTTGCTACTTTTCCAGCGAACAATTGTCATATATCACTTCAATGAGAATGATGAATGATAACACTATGTTCAATCAACACGGTTTAGGTTATGTCTCAGTGTTTTATTTATGTTAAAACTACTTTATATTAACACTTGACATTGGCAGAAATAGTTATTGTGTAGTAACTACAGCTGATTGCCATAAAACGCAAAATTTTATTTTATTTTCAATCAATCAGCTCGATCTGCATTACGGTTTTAATGTTTGACGAGTGAAGATTTTGCATTGATCAATTTCCGTAACATAACCTCTCATTTAACTATTATAGTAATTAATTTGCGTTTATTCGATGCTTCACAATGTACAACAAGTGCTGTGTAGTGAATGAGAAAGTAGGCGAAAGGACGTTATTTTCCATCATTTTCCAAGAACTGAGATAGGACTTAACATTGGTTTCCGTGACTTTGTGCTAATAGTGCTTTGTGCTTACAAGGTTTAAGTGTGGTAAAACTTTGTACATTGTTTGTGAGCCACACAAAAAGTGTTTTCTGGGTTACTCAATATGAATAACGGTGTTTAATTGCTGTAACATAATTGGACGAACTATATGGACCGTTAGACTGGACGATAGGATTTTTACGGCTAAAAGGTTATAGTCTAAGGCGTCTTTGTGCAAAGTTTCACATTGCGGAGATAAGTAGTTTTTATAAAATTTAATTTTGAAATTCGAATATTTCAATTAATTTCAAGCTAAAAAAACAACAATAGAGTGTAGAGTGAATGAATTGATCAATGAAGCCTGTCATTGCGTTTCGTTTCCTCACAGTCGAAAATACAGTTTAAAGTTTTTGAAAAAAATAAATAAATAAACACATTTATATATATTTGTAAATTAAATGTATTATAAATATAATAAATATTCCATCTTAAAACATATTTTTAAGATGGAATATTACTAGTGAAATGTTCATATTATGAACATGCAGAACGAAACGTAATTTACGACGCCGCCATTTTGAGTTGTCAAATAAAACTTGTCAACATGTCATCGTCTGTTCAATGACGTTCAATCAAAGACGCATCTGTTCAATTGGATTAGGCTAGGTTTGTATGTAGTTAATATACTAATAAATATGCCAGGACTAAATTAAGTACCATTTCCAGCTTTTCACGAAAAGTGACCTTTAACCCTAAAGTCCAGTATCCTTACAAAATGTATTCATTCTAACCTCAAAACTTTATCGGGCAGCAGGCGGCGAACGAAGATACGTCGTGAAAACGACGGTTCTATGAAATTTAGGAAATACGGTACGAAGCCTGAGTCGTGAAAACGACCCCTGAAAATTGGGGTGCTCAACTAGTGCGGGGACTAGAGAGCGGAAAATGCGTCTGCGATCGACGTGCGAACGAATCCGCACGCAAACCGAGGCTGGGGTACTTACTAACAATTTGAACGACCCGGTGCTCGAGTGTGGGCGCAAGTAGTGAGCGTTATTTACAAAACTACTTATATGACTATGTCCCTATTATGCCGAATCCGTTTCATGTTGCGTCGCTAACAGTCTCCCCCGCAGTGCGTAGCACTCCATCCTGCGGTTGCGACGCTGCAGCTGGAACCAGGATGACGACCCGTCTCGTTGGCCGCCTCAGCATTTCCCATGGTGTCTGCACGTCCAGAACTCGAACTCTCCCATCAGGTCCAGGGTAGACTCGGTGAACTCGGTGAACTCGGTGACGACCATGACAATGTCGTCAACGCGCGGATCCTGCCTTGCTGCTCCGTTGACCTTCTTCGGGAGCAGGGTAGGCAGATACTCCTTGATCCACCTGTTCCAGAAGTGATCCGTCAGTCGTTGTGCCGTCTTCCACGTTGCCCTCCCGACGAGCTCGACGTCTGCAATTTCCCCAGGTGATCCGTTTTTAGGGTAAATGGAGTTGATCTACGAAATAGGTATTGGCGGAATCACCGTACCCCGAAAACGATTGCCGTTGCTTCCTTTTGAATTTGTGAATACCGTTTTTCTGCCGCGTTTAATGTTCTAGACGCGAACGAAATTGGCTTTTCGGAACCTTGACTATCAATTTTAGATAGAATTGCCCCTAGTCCAGTTGGGGATGCGTCGACTGTTAACACTAAATTAGCGCTGGGATTAAAATGAGCTAATACGTCGTCAAAGGCTAGATGCTTTTTAACAGAACTAAATGCTTGCGCGTGTTGCAGTGTCCATTGCCACTTACTACTTTTTTTTAATAAGTCGTATAGCGGGCTTAAAATCGTCGATGCAATAGGGATAAAGTTACTAGCCCTAAGAAAGACTGAAGTTGACTCACATTTTTTGGTTCCTGAGCATCTAGCATACTTGTGACCTTTTCTGGAAAATTTTTTACCCATCTTTATTAATTAGGTATCCTAAATAGTTTATTTCATCCATGAAAAATTAAAGTAACCTGTTTAAAACAGCCGTTAGGCTGTCTAGATGTTCTCCTGTAGTACTCCCCGTGATGAGTACATCGTCAAGCAGACACAACACGCCGTCCAATCCGGAGAGCACGCAATCCATGGCGCGCTGGAAGGTGGCTGGCACGCTGGAAGGTGGCGGGCGCGCTGGCCAGCCCGAACACCATCCGCGTATACTTATATAAACCACGGCATGTATTGATGCAGGTTATGTTTTGAGAGTTTTTATGTAACAGAAATTGGTTATACGCCATGGATAAATCTAACTTTGAAAACTGGACGCCTCCATGCAACTTAGAAAACAATTCTTTTACAGTGGGCAAAGGGTAATGTTAAATCACTAATTGTTTATTGATCTTTACCGAGTAGTCAGCACAAATCCTAACAGTTCCGTCACGTTTAAGTACCGGCACTATAGGGGACGCATATTCTAAATATTCTACAGGCTCTAGGATTCCTATGTCGACTAATCGTTTTATTTCATTTTCAACCTTTTCTTTAATAGAAAATGCGAGCGGCCGGGGCTTAAAAAATATCGGTTTTGTGCCTTCTTTAAGTGGAAGTTTTATCTTATATTTATTGAAGCAACCTAACTTATCCGAAAAAGTTCTGTGATATTTTTGTTGTAACTGTTCGATAATATTTTTGTGAAGGCTTTGATTAACAGCTTTGATTGGTAACAGTTCTAACTTAAAGGCGGAAATAAAATCACGACCCAAAAGTGGCGGGCCGCCCCAGTCACTACATATATATATCAGAGGAGCGTGTTTGTTTGTTGTACGTTACAGGAAGCCGCACTATACCTAAACAACATATTTTTTCACCCGTATATGATATTAAACTTTTATTGGTATTTGACAATGGAACATCCTTAAAATTTACGATATATGTTCTATCTGTTATTACTGTGACGGCAGATCGTGTCGACTTCAAACTGTATTCCGACCCCGCGAATAGACACCGTTTCTGCCATAGGTTCACCGTTAGCCGTACGAATGCGAAATATACGTAACTCACCATCATCGTCCCCGTCATTATCGCCCACGTCCACACCACTTATTCTAAAATTTTTAACTTTCTTGCAAATCTTTTGTAAGTGGCCTTTGACGTTACACTTTTTACAAGTATATTTAGCGAACCGACTCTCAGACGCCTTGCGGTTATATCTGCCACACCGGCGGCACGGCGGCCGGCACAGCTGCGGTGTGGGCGGCGAGTGCGCTCAACAAAATTGCTTTTTTCTTTGTTTCCCGAGGGTCGCTTATGAGATTTATGTCATTAGCGATATATCACTGAGCAATTCAATCTTTATATGTCTTCCAAGACTGCGTTTCGTGGTCAAAAACCGTTAAAATCCCGAAATTGTAAGCCATATTTAACAAATACAATTTGCGCGGGTAGTATCGTCGCGAATATTATGTCGGGACGTAGAGACGAGTGAAACGCTTGCTAGTTGACAACGCACTGCTTTATTAGACAGAAAATACCTACATACACAACAACATAGAATCCATCGTTGCTAAAGCATCTAAAGCTCTTAGTTTTATTTTGCGGATCTCTGGAGATTTCAAGCGTGCAAAAACCTTAATAAATCAAAAATACTATTCTGTGCTTTTGTCAGAAGCAACTTTGAGTATGCTTCCCAAATTTGGAATATCCGCTACCATATGTATATCTCAAGAATGGATTGAATCCAATCCAAATTTATTAAGTACTTGTGCTTTCGTCTACGAATCCCATATTCATCTGAAAACTATTTAAATATATGCAAGAAATTTCATCTTCTACCACTTTCCAAAAGGTGCGAAATTTCTATAATGTTTTTATTTTTTTTTTAATTGTGTAATTCCCTTTTTATTTAACATGAATTGTAAAACTTGTCTAGCTTTTTAGTATACACTACCTAGTTTTTCTAAGATATTTTTAAACGCAGGAACCTTTAATTGGCTCTCCATGGTTAATCGATTGTTCATTCCTGTGTAAAAAAGCTGTTTCCAAATAATAAATTAATAATTTTATATAAATTATTTACAGAGTATTTTATATTCTCCGCAACCCGTTACCATAAGAGTTAGATTTTAAATGCAAGTACGTCACCTAATTGGCTAAATGACATCAATAACTATTTTACAAAAAACCAGTAGTATGAATCTCTCCTAAGCATTTTTTATAAAAATCGTAAAGGCTTAATTTTCAAAACCAAAATAGCACTTGTTGACATTTACAAAAATTCAATATTCCAGCTTTCACACCTTTCTTTAGCAATACTTCAACTACGCTGCCTTACTTTGCTGCACCTGTTTTTTTTTTTAGCCAGCTTTGTTTGCCTAATTTAGCGCCAAGATCCTAACACAGAGTACAGGCTAAGGAAGTTTGTTAGACAAGATAGAAACGGAACTGTCAAATCTGCCAATTTGGCGCACGCGGAAGTCGCTAGAAAAATCTGTTTCCTTTTCCTCATAATTTTCAAATATATACTTCAAATTGTTTTCTGTGTTTACCATCGCAAAGTTTAGATTACCCTCCGATACTTTAGTACAGAGTTAAAGTGAAGCAGGGTGTGTATTAGTTGTGGTGACCAACAAAGTCTATGATGGAGGTTGGTGATATAAACGATTTGCTGAATGTCCGTGCGATAAAAATGGAAACTGGCGATAATGCCTTCGATGAAGCTACTGAGGTTTCAGATCACCTTTCAATAATGCCTCAGTATGTGACTGAAGCAGATTTAGGTAAGTTTAAATCTCTGTTTACGTTTTTTGACCTATTATCAGTATTTGATAATAACTTCCTTTAATAAAGTTTGTTATCCTTGATTTGTTATTGCTCTACAATAACTTGTTTCGAAATAATTAGCGTTTTATCTTATATCCTCGTATAATAATTGCTGTACCTTTATCTAACAATTTGCTATATTCCAACTTGTATATAACAAACATAACAAACAATCTATTTTTTAGGTTTAATCCAGTCTACAGAAATCTTGCAGACTCCTTTGGCAGTTTTTGATACGGCTGATGATGACGATACAATGCAAAGCAGTGATTCAAGTGGTAAGATATGAAATGTTTCCTATTTCTTACATTGAAATCAAAAGTAATGCATGATTTTCTTAACAAAAACAATAATGTATGAAACAATAGTGACATTATATATTTTCAAATGCTTTTATCCACTTTTATCTCTAGCTACAATTGTTTTATGCCACAAAGGATTTAAAGTGAAGAAAGGTTAGTTACTAACAAAGTCATATAAATTGTAAAGACACAAACAAGAACAGAAATAAAGTTGCATTTATACTAAAGACTTGACTATGACTTGTGAACCAAGATTCCTGTTTTGTCTACCATCTCATACTCTAGTCAGCTATCAATAGTATTACTTCGTAAAATACTGATAAATGTGAGTCTTGACCACATTATTGTATAGTGTATGGACGTTGGAATATTGCAAATTCTAATTCATTCCGCTGTTTTTGCATGATTAAGTAACTAAACATTGAAACATACAAAGCTAGAATATTGTACAAGTTTTACATTTTACCATTGGGCAGTATTAGAACTTAGTTTTAAATATTGAGTAATTATTGTTAATATTTAACCAAACCTCAAGCGGCACCCATTAACGAGTCACACAAACATGCAATTTTATATACCTTCACACATAATATAAATATGATTTAATATTTGTACATAATTTACAGAGGAGGTAATAGTCCATCTGATGGACATCAGGACTCGTCTATCTGCGTTGAAAGGCATGCTGGAGAAACGTCTTGGGATGGACCTCAAAGACTACACATTCTGGCTGCAGGATGCGAAAATGGTAAATTGTTTTGTAATAATATTTCTTATTTAGATCAAGTTTTATAGAAGAAAATTATGTTGGTAAAGGTGCTAGACATGGTTTGATTCCAGTGACTGCCAAATGAGTTTTCATAACATATGTTCCATGCAAAATCTTATATGTAGCCTAAACACACTTGGGCATAAAATTTACTCGTACATTAACATAAAGAATGATGGCGGACCGTCATACATTGAATTATTTGCCTAAAAGTTGAAACGAATATGAGTAAAAATATTAAAAACAGATTCGTTTTATTTGCCAGAACACTGTAAAATAAGATTATTACGGTTTAAAAACCGAAGAAAAAAGATATACAACCAAAAAGAGCAAGACCTAAGAGTACTCTTACATTTAGTTCGGTTTATTTTTTCTTGATGGCAATACACAATTACTATTCACAATTTAGTCTGTGCATAGAAGTAAAGTAATTTATAGGTAAAGCCCTCTTGAGGCGAAAAATAGCCAACCTATTCACGACATCTGAATTTTGGCCCCGAACTAAAAAAGCTAAAAAACTTATTTACGTAATAGTTTCTCACGTAGGAGGGCACATATATTAAATCCTACTACTAGAGTAAAAATAAAAAAGCAAAAAGCCAATCTTAGCGGTGTTCCTAGGCGGTCACCCATCTAAGTACTGACCCCGCCCAACTTTCCTTAGTATCGGTGATCAAGTGATAATCATTGTTTACAACATGGTATGAATGTTGGTGACGGGTGTTTTGAAATAGTTGCAGTTAAACGAAGCCACACAATTTTTAAAAAGTTTCGGAGCAAATTAACTGATGGAGCTTCTATCTTGCTGTCACTTATAAGGCACGCCCCCCCTGGTGCATACTTTTTCTGTGCTTGTTTATGTACAGCTTATTATAAACAATTTTAAACCATTAAACGTAGTGAATATACCAGTACAAATAATAGTCTGTGAATATACCCTCTGCTTATTTTTTTTTTCATTTAGTTAGGTACCTACATAATTGGTTTCTCTTAGAAATATAAATAGGTTTAAAAACGCTTTGTATTTAGTAGTTAACACGGGAAATTAGGTTTTGTTGTTACTAATGGTTGGAGTAGAGATATCCCATTGTTTCAATGGATGGTATGATACATAGTGAACGAAGGGGATTTTAAAGTCATCGTTATTATTATTAACATGACGGTGTATAGGTAGGTTTACCTTTGTAAAGGAAGTCCAAAAATGGATGAACTTGATGAAACGAGTGAATGTAGAAATGACGCCCGTTAGGGGTGAAGGGAAGACATGTGGAATAAGGGAGGCAGAAGGAATTAATGATTACTACAAGTACTTGTGTATAGTTGTATTAATGATATTAACAATCTCTTTTGTCAGGAGCTTGCCTTGGGCAGCACTTACTACATTTCTTCCATCTTACTGGCCTTAACTACATGCAAGCATAATGGTTTCGAATAAAGGGAAGTACAGTTAGTAAAATAACTGACACAAAGGATCATGTGTCCAAGTTAAGGTCTACATATTGCATTAACAATCTTAAGTCAATTGCAATGTCTGTCAATAAATCTGTTGCGTGTTAGCTGGCTATTATTATTTGTGAAAATATACATATTGCAATTTATTGAAAATTGCTTATCAAATAAAAAAAAACACATATATGTTCATACATTGTATTTTTATTCATCATCTCTTACAAGAATATTGTCTAAAAATTCTGCTGGGGCAGTAAGCCTAGTTTGGTATCTAGCCCATCCCAAGTACCATACGAGGGTCATAACATGAGCACAACAACCTACAGTGCGCCGACCTACAAGGCAATTACAACAATATTCGACTATGCCCTCTCTCCCGGGCACATTATTTTCTATTAAAATATAAACATAATATAGTTTTCTTGAAACATGTCTTGATTTGATTTTCCCTCGAATTAAAATAGTATTTTCACTACCTCTTAAATTATACTGCCATGAATTAAGTGCTTCACTACAGACTTCGATCCTGTAACCCCCATGGAACCGGACATGCTCACCAAAGTATGAACGAGCTTGCCGAATTTGATAAGTCCCTAATGCAAATAGAATAAGCTCTCTATATTCTAATGATGGGAAGTACAGCATATTATCTCTGTCTGCAGTAATACTTGTGAAGTTAGCTGTTCGTCTGTTCATATTAATAGCATCAATCATGTTTGCCAGGTTATTTTCATAATTTAATCTTTCTCTTATTATATTTATTATTTCATTTGCATAAACATTATCTCTAATGCGAACACCAAACCTATTTAATAAAGCCGCTGCGATTTGAAAATTTTGCATAATATGTGGTAGGGATTTATGAAAATATTCTTGTCTAAATATTTTAAAGTCTCTTTTAAGATATCCGTTTACAACTTCTACCACCCACCTGCAAATTTTTACGCAGCGGCTCCTGTTGGCTTGTTCAGTAGTCAGCTGGTGTTCACCTTCTTGTAAAGTCTCTGGCATATATGTCTGATAACCACATTCTTCCAGCAGACTTATGCTATCTCTAAAGCCTCTATCTAAAATGAAAACATCATTTTCTCTAAAATATGACCTAAGAGGTGAGTTTTCATAAAAAAGGGAACGCATTATTTCCGCATCTGATGTAGTTGCCTTGTATGGTCCGAAACAATCTACAATGTACCCATCACATGCCACCATCATAAAAGGCTTTAATAAGTTTCTATATTTATGTAGTGAGTAAGTTTGTTTTTGGAACATGTAGTTTGAACTTTTATTTATGTATATATAAGTTCCATCGCAAATAGTTATAGCTTTCTCTCCATGACCATACAAACTATTTGGTATGGCCAGATTTCTAGATATCAACTCCTCTCTAGTAATGTGGTTTATTCCTAAATTATTTGGCACAAAATCTTGCAGGAGCACCAATCTTACAGAATCCATGTACGCTTCCAGTGTTCTTCTTGGCACTTGTACCAATGTTGAGATTCTAGCATCAGAATCACCAGTTCTCATTTTTATAAAAAGTGCAGCCAAACCCAGCTTTCCTTTATGCATCTGTACAATTTGTGGTACTTCTTCAAGAAGTGTGTTAAAGTTTTCTTTTGATATACCCATCCAATATTCAAACACCTGGTCTTCCATTGCTTCAATGTTCTCAAAATCAAGTGTTCGATTAAAATTGTTTACAAATGAAAATATATGTTGTATTTGCTCAGCATTAAATTGATTATAGCTGTTTTCTGATTCATACAGCATGTCCCAAGAATTACTTATGGAATGATCACGACAAATACGAGCTAATTTTGGCAAATAATATTTATAATTACTCAGGACAATAGCTCTTAATTGGTCTGATATGCCATGTAATCGAGTAGCATCACAATGTGGAAAAATGCAATGGTTACTTGTATTTGCAGCTCGTCTATAATCTGGCAACTCAAGGTGAGGTACCTGATTTGCCTGAGGAATAGGCACACTTTCTTGTTGTTCAGCTTCTTCTACTGATGGAGTTGAGTGCAGTTCGGGAGGTAATATTTCATTTAGCCCTCTGGTTTCATCAACTCGATTTATTCTTTGAGCTTGTCTTTGTGTACGTTGCCAGCACGGATGACACAAGCGATCAGTCGACATTACCTGTTAATTAAATAATAAAAAATAAAAATTCCATTTTGATTACAGTATTTAGTGAACACCGTCATATATACAATCACTTGTTTACTTGACATTAGTAATTGAAACTCCTTTTGCACTGTATTTTTTGTATGTTACTTTACTTAGTAGAAATCATATGTTGAGGTTTATTTCTTTATAACTAGCAAGAATATCTTCTGAAAACAAGATGTGCTTACCTGCCGAGGTGTTATCCTGTTTTGAATAATAGTAAGCATGGTTTCTTGTAATTCTGTAGGATTTTCTCTAATAATCCTATCACTTTGTCTACGTAATGTAGAATAACCACACAAAATGCAAACACGCCTGTGGCCCTGTTGTGATGTTCCTGCTTGTTGACCATCACCATCAGAATTATTTAAACTTTGATTGACTGCAGCCCTAGCAAGCTCCATGCATGCTTCACATACATAGTCATCTTCATTGATCTAAAAACAAATAGAAATATATCTGTAATGTAATGTTATTTGGATATTATCATATCAATCATTATGATTATGTTAATTTTAGAACAATAATTATCTATCTTATAGTTTCACTATAGTAATTTATTTACATTGAAATAAGAATTATGTAAATTCTTGTTTAATTTTTAAGTTTAAACATGCTTACCACGCATGTTTATTGAAACTATAACAAAACTGACAAATAATGAGTGGTTTATGGCATAGCCAGTAGAGTTATAAGTACATTGCTATCATAATTAACTTTTAAATATATTATGTGTTGTCAAATAATTAATATATTTAAAACTGAACTTCATCGCTATATGGTAGGTGTCAACATGACAATGGTAATTTATTTATAACTTTTATTCTATTCTTTAACTGAATGGCCTCTATCATATAATAATTCTGCCAGTGTCAGGTTCAAGAGGAAACAGTGTTTGGAGAATGTTCGGTAGTTTAGGTCAGGTTACCAAACATAAACTACGGTTAGACTTATTACCAATCTTAGGCTTGTATTATGAAAGCTTACTCAGTCAAAGATTTACTTGAGAAGTACTTGAGTAAAGATTTGCTGTCAATTTTTTACAGGTTTCTATAGAAAATTGACAGCCAGTCTTTACTCAAGTACTACTCAAGTAAATCTTTGACTGAGTAAGCTTTCATAATACGGGCCTTAGTATATCTGTATTGTAATGTCATATGCCTTTTACTATTAATGTGTTGTTGACTGTAATCTCTACATTTCTAATTCCAAGAGCTATGCAGAGGTGTAGTTAGTAAGTGAGAGATTGGGACAATGACACTTAGGAAATATTTGAAAGTGAAGATACTTACTATTTGTGGATAAACCCAGTTGCAGAGTAAAGAAGTAACTCTTGTTTCCAATTCAAGCGCAAGGTAACGGCGTAGAGTAATAAGAGAAATATTACAATGAACACAGTAGATACGTGTGGAACTCGCACGTCTCTGTTGCATCGTTACAGGCTTTAGTTTAGAGCTACAGAATTTAAGTCGAGTGGCAAAAACGGTGTCCAGTATACGTAAAACTTAGTCGTCGTGTTAGGTAGAATCAGAATCCGGTAAAATAAGCGTTAAGTCGTCGTTAAAATATGAAAACCAGAAAAAAGAAATCGAAATTCACACACACACGCGCACACACCCACCACACAGCAGAGAGCAATGAATGTGCATTAATCTAGGGATGACGATCCGGATCGATTTTCATGTAGATCGATAAAGCGGCGTTCGATCCATTCGATTTTGGTATCGATACAGTGGCGTTCGATCCGTTCGTAGATCGATACAAAAAAATGAGGATTGGATCGAAAATATCGTTTTGAATTTTACCTACTAGCGGAATCTTTATTGAATTAAGATGTCGAGTAATATGATGTGAAGCTTAAAGTTCTTCCTTCATACGACCTTCATATTTGGAATGGTTTTGTTGTGCTGGCACTACTCGATGATTCGTAGTATAAAAATGTAAGTTACAGACGATTATGTTTATAAATGTTTGCCGCCAAAGAAGTGTTCAATCCAATGGATCGATGTTTAGATACAAAGCCACCGGATCGAACATCCCTACATTGATCGATCAATTAACTAGATTAGAAGTGCTCGTGTTAAATAAAACCTCGATACTTGCCCTCGATAAATCGAATCGATTCGATATAATCAAGTCATCAAATATCGATATAAAAATCGATATATTTTGTTTAATACATAGAAAATCATCCGCTTTTAACATTACAAGTTTTACTAACAGAAAAGAAATGCATGTTTTTTATTTATGTCAATCAATTTTAACATGATGTACGTAGCGATCAGCCAATCAGCACTCATGGTTCTAAAAATACTCATTCATTCGTTGTTTGTTTAGTAGGTTGATAAGGGTCGTGAGGCAGGAAAAATTGTATGCTGTATTACTTATATGTTGTCAGTCAGATTTCAGTCCTTGGAGTGATCTTTTTAAACTGGTTTAGCGGAATTGAAATAAAAAGTGCCCAATTTTTCAGATGAGTTATCTGTTTACTTAAGATGTCACGTTAGAAGATTTAATGAAAACCTCTTGAAAGTATGGCTGGATTACAAAGTTCAGTTCCAGAAGTTAAACACATTATTGCATTTAAATATTTGACTATGGTTTTCCAGCTCTGTGCCGTCTAAAAGGCTTTTTTCAAAGGCCGCGCAGGTCTTAAACCAGCAGGCAAATAGATTATAATATAAACGAGTAAATACAATATTGTTTTTGCAAGGTTCAAATAAAAATACTGGGGATTATAAAAAAAATGTACCTAAATCAAGTTTATTGTATCCTGACTCTGGTTATATATTCTCAATAAAGTATTTTCCTTTTATAAAATTAGAGTAAATAATAAAAATTGCATTCGATATATCGGAAATATCGATATTTTTTATTGATATATCGATCAACATTTCGATCTATCATATCGGAAAAAATATTGGTTTTTTAACGTGAACATCACTAAATAAATCTTGTAGACATGTCAGGTTGTCAATCTGACAGCAAACAGGTTTTTCTGGGTATGTTCCGAGTTGTGCATCGAGAATACGTCTAGCCCGGATCCAAAATTAATTTGTGAATTATTCTTATTCCCGGTTTCAATGGATGTAATTGTTTATGTATAAATAATCATTATTATATTGGCTATATTTAAAGATATCCTACATTCAAAGCTGTTCATTATTAAGGTCAAATATTTTTTCGCCATTGTTCTTTATAAATAACAATTTAAACTTTTATACCAGAACTTAAGGCTTAAAACAGTTTTACTAGTTCTATGACTGACCGAACTGTGCAAGCTATTATTTTTATGGACTTTTGTAAATGACCATATATTTAGCAAATTATTTCCCTATTCTATTAGAGCAATTCCATCTCCTCTGACAAACGTGGCGAGCAAACTCACATTCCTTCCTTTAAAAATTACTTTTGTGTACTCTATATTGCCGGAGACTATTCTAAGCTCATTGAGAGCAAAGATGAGCTATGTTAAAGATATTTTCAAGCTGCTGAGGAGATTAACCCTCGAGAATATGCTCATGAAAAACATTTCAAACATTTGTTATAACAAAAATTTTGAATTTCCTATTAGATTTTAATAAACCTAATAAACCTAAATGAAAATTAAGTTACTGAGCGAAGTCTAGCCCCAGAATATTTTGTTATTTTCAACTTTACTTACTCTTGTTGACATAAAAGTAGCGTCACTGTCTGTCTCGCTCACTCTTGCCAAATTCCACAATTCATGTCTCTCATCATCATTTTGCCGTAAAATTAAGGACCACCAAAGAGTTTGTGCGAATCAAAAACATTTTAGCTAAGTAAACGGTATTCGCATAAAACTTTACTTCAAGTTTTTTTTAGTTATTTATATTTATATTTTTTTAGTATTAATCCACCAAGTTATGTCCCTTTTGGAATTCTGATTAAAGGCGCCAACTTTTTTTCAGGAGGCTCTGTCAAAGTCGAGATATTTTGAAAATGTTGAATTCATATTTCGGCAAAAAGTGTTATTTCTAAGGAAATTTGGGGCAACTGTGTTGCTTTTTTTTATTGTGATTAAAGATACGTTATTTAGGGTTATGGTGACATGTTTTAAATGGACAAAAATAACCAACATTAACCACAATAACCAAAAAATGGCTAAAAGATGGAGATATTCTGCTTTTTTTTGGTTTAATGTCCATAATTTCTAAAGAACATGGTATGGATTTCTTTTCTGATTTTTCTGATGATGGTTACTACCTATCCGATCGTCCCATTTTGGCTTGTCTTTGAATTTTGGAACACCCTGTATAAGTAACAAACATTCATTCTTTCAAACTTTCATCACCCAAATGAATGCTTCGACCAGGACTCGAACTTGGGACCTCCGGCGTATGAGGCAGGGTTACTACCCACTATGCCATTCGGCGTTCATGTGCATTGTTCTTATGCTATATTTTATTATTGTATTCCCACGGAATTAGTAGATACAATGCTGAAACCGAGACCTCTCGTTATAAATAATGTGTTGTTTAGAGAATTAGGGAAACGACAGTCGGAGGATTATAAAATTAATTGAAATAAAATTTATTTGAAATAACTTATTCCTATTTTATAATTAAAGGGCCATCGCTAATCGATCTAGAAATAAAAAGAAAACAACTTGCGTTGCTAAATAAGCTTCACGTGCACCTAACGTATGTTCTCCGAAAATCTGGGTTGATCCTGCGTCGGCGATATCGGTGTAGTTAGCGGCCGTAACAAAAGTCATACCCTACTTCTTCATTTATTTATTGTTATTTTAAATTTTAATTTACAGCTGGAAAGCCACAAAACGTTAGTAGAGCAATGTATTCGAGGTACCGGGGTGGTCCAGGTTAACCTTCAAATTAGAACATCTGAGAAAAAAATCAATATACTTGATGTGCTAAAGCCTGATGAAGAGTTGGTACCGATTGCTCAGGAACAAAGTGAAGAATGTAAGTAGTCTTTATTGGGGGATCTTCAATCACAAATCTAGAACAGTTTTACATAAAAATGACACTTTAAACTGTTTACAATGGTTTTAGGTAAATGTTCATCTAGATTTGACGGTTAGTACATGACAACTTGCATGAATTAAATTAAAGAACGATTATAAATTATGAACGACATTCGAATTTTGATTTTTAGTTGGTTTTTTAAATTTTAAAACATGATTTTATAGATACTGATTTCTTGACTGAATTCATGACGGCCTGTTTGGTGTGGAGGTAAGTACCCTTGCCTTTCATGCCAGAGTTCCCGAGTTCGAATCCTGGTAGAAGCAGATATTTTATCATATTTGCTTTCTAGTCATGGATGTGTATGTATGTTTATTTAAGTTTATTTCTAATATTTATATATGAAAAAAAATCTATGTGTGTTTATATATTTCATAAGTTTATTTTCCTTTAACTAGTATCCATAACACAAGTTCTTAATGACACTTAATTTGGGCTATGTGAAATTAGCACCCGACTTTTGCAAAATGGCTCTTCTTATGGTTTTTTTGAAAGATATTGGTTAGTAGTAGATAGTAGTGAAGTTATTTTCGTTTGTAGTAGAGACAAAAAAATTTTACAGAACAAAAAAGAATTCAGCTTTCGAAAACTAAAAACAAATTTTTTTTTGTTGAGTCATGACATTGCATGCAAGAAAATTGTAGTTTTGGATTGTACTGCAATGTTTTTCGTTTGTAGTAAAATAATATTCACAGAAAAATTAACTATTCACTTGAAAAAATTCCAATACTAAATTAACCACATTAGTTCAATTTCAAAGAAAATGAGGTTAGTAACCTGATTTTCTTTGAAATCGAACTTATATGGTAAATTTAGTTTTGGAAAATTTTCAAGTATAAAAACATTTTTTCTGTCGTTATTGTTCTACTACAAACGAAAAATATTGCACTGCAATCTACTACTACCCTCCGCACATGCATTCCAGCCATTTCCAGCGTTTGTAGTAACCTAATTTTCTTTGAATTTTAACTTATGTGGTAAATTTAGTATTTGAAAATTTTCAAGGGTAAAAATATTTTTTCTGTCATTGTTATTCTACTACAAACGAAAAACATTGCACTACAATCTACTACTACCCTCCGCACATGCATTCCGGCCATTTCCAGCGTTTGTAGTAACCTAATTTTCTTTGAATTTTAATTTATGTGGTAAATTTAGTATTTGAAAATTTTCAAGGGCAAAAATATTTTTTCTGTCATTATTATTCTACTACAAACGAAAAACATTGCACTACAATCTACTACTACCCTCCGCACATGCATTCCAGCCATTTCCAGCGTTTGTAGTAACCTAATTTTCTTTGAAATCGAACATATGTGGTAAATTTAGTATTGGAAAATTTTCAAGTGAATAGTTAACCTTTCTGTGAATATTATTTTACTACAAACGAAAAACATTGCAGTACAATCCAAAACTACCATTTTCTTGCATGACTCAACAAAAAAAAATTTGTTTTTAGTTTTCGAAAGCTGAATTTTTTTTGTTCTGTAAAATTTTTTTGGCTCTACTACAAATGAAAATAACTTCACTACTATCTACTACTAACCAATATCTTTCAAAAAAACCATAAGGAGAGCCATTTTGCAAAAGTCGGGTGCTAAGTTCACATAGCCCTTAATTTGGGCTTGATAATGTGGTGTGATCGTTAGAAATATTTATTTATTTATTCATAAGTATTGTACTGTATTGATAATAATTACAAAAATGATTTCCGAATATATGATAATTAATTCTCTATTTACAAACTACGCACATAATTAAAAAAAAAATTACATGTTTACTGTCGAAAGTGACCAAATGCGAGTAAATTAGAAAAGAACCCAAATATTCAATTGTCTACTTCGGCGATGGCGTGTAGTTTTGTGTGTGGTCGATGGGCTCAACCCGTTTGCTCGGGTCGGCACGTTCGGTTTGGCAGTAATAACCACGTTTATGTGCTTGTGTTCCGGGCAAAGGGAAGGAGCAGCCAGTGCCATTACTGGAACAAAGGCAATTTCAACTGAAGGCTACGGTTGACAACGCATCATTAGTCGATGTAATGATCACATTCAATATTGATAAATGAAACTTAATGTTCAAACCTACGACTATAGTTGAGCCATTACAAACGTGCGAACTGAGTCATAAAACATTACGACAAATCCCTTCTTTGTTGTTATACACAACACTAGAAGTGCGAGCGAGAGTTCCGATATGCCTATAAGTGCGAGCGAGAGATCTGATAAAAATGATTTATGACTCAGTTCGCACGTTTGTAATGGCTCAACTATAATGGTGTCGACGTCAGTTACCACGTGACGGGCCACGTGCTTGTTTGACGGGTGTGATATTGGTAAAAAAAAAAGAATTCGACTTTTGCCGATCGGGTAATCCATTCGGGCGCAGGTCGGTATATTCAGCTCGTCTCGCCAGAACCCAAACGACAAGCTGGGCGGCTTTTTCCAGAACGTCATCTAAGCAATTTTTCGAAATAATTTTTTGGCATTTAATGTTATGAGACTTTAATATGGCTTGAGTATGAAGTATTTTTTATCGAAATTTATTTTGTACCCAATAACTTGTCTTTCCAAACCAATATTATAAAGGGGAAAGATTAGTAAGCAGCGTAAGTGCTAGTGGCCCTGCCTCGTACGCCGAAGATCCCAGATTAAAGTCCTGGTCGGAGCATACATTTGGGTTATGAACACAGATGTTTGTTGATATTTATATACGTATGTTTATCCTGGGTTCCCCCCCCCCCAGTTCGCTGTATGGTCATTCATTACACAAGCTCTACTCACTTCAGGGCCATACAGTTCGTGGGTTTGTCAGGGGATTTATTTGTGAATTCTAAACCTACTGAACCGATTTTGACAATGCTCTTACCGCGAGAATGCAATAACTTAAAGCTGTTTGAACTAAAATTATTACTTTTTAATCTCCAACGTACATATGCTTCCAGCCATTGCTTAAAATTTAATGCGATAATTTCTTCCGGCTAGTTTTGGACATAGAACGGCCGGCGTCGCCGCCGCCGCCTGCCTGCGCGCCGGTGACGGTCGCCGGCGCCGCTAAATGGTGCGTTGACGTTAACTTCAGAGCTGACGGCGCAAGAGCTAACCTGCCGCATGATCCTACTAAATGGTAAGTTCAATACAGTTCCTACTACTGAACCAAGGGGCGGATACAGGGCCTTTTATTATTTTACTTTGAATGAACAAAACAAACGCTTCATAAAACAAAAGGTCTTTGTTTCGGAATTATTATCAACGTGGGTAGTAAACCCTTTCAACGTAGATACCACACCAATCGAGTGACCGTCGAATAGGACAGTCGACGTCGATCGACGGACGATCGATTGGTGTGGTAACACCGTAACTGATATAACTGGCTTGACACCGGTACAGGAAAATCAATAAATGATATTGTGATTTAGCTATGAAATTATTTCAAAGAATCTTCTGTATTAAATTTTGGGATGAATGTGAAAAGCGATTGTAAGAAAATAACAGAAGAATCCCTGGAGCATTCCCCGCTATTCTAAGCCACATTCACATGAGAAAAGCATTTTCTGCTCTTGTATATACAAAAAACAAATACAGAAACAGAGTACAAGTGGAATCCGATTACAACAGTAGTGTTTACAAGTGGCCAGTTCTAAGAACTGTCAGTGTGACTCTCGTATTGAAACAAATAACACTTCAAGTACCCATCGATCTCATATGTGCTAAAAAACGTAATTTAAGGTCAAAGGTCAAATATATTCGAATTTAGGTATTTCATAACGCGGCTTACTCACGGCACACGGTCGGATAGGTCCGACTAGTTTCGGACTCGTCTGGAGTCCATCTTCAGGGGTGAGTGAGCAAGCCGCGTTATTAAATACCTAATTAAAAATGTCTCACGTAATTTTTATGAAATTAATATTCGAATTTTTTATTTTCCTGTTAATTTGTAAGTTTTATTATTTATCATAAGAATAGTTTCAAACCATAAAACTATCTGCCAAAAGCGTTCTTTTAATAATATTTTATCTCATTGGTATACGGTTTATTCCTTTGCCTATTGCACCTTATGAACATATTTTAAATAAACTCTTAAGAAGAACTTGGTATATGCTTACATTATCTCAGGGTACTGAGGGTTTCTAGGTAAATTCTTCCTGTCTTTGTAGCGTTCCTTAAATGCATCAAACATCATCTGCGTGTAATCTCCTCGCTGCCGTTTATCTAAATTTATTTAATGGACTCTATTTTCATGACTAGGCCGAGGAAACCTTTAATGTTTTACTCCATGAATTTAATCGAACATTATAGACAACTACCGACCGCGGCTGACGCTATGTTGACACATCGCTACGTTTCAAAATGTATAAAACCAATATTGAATTCCGTGTGATCTTACTGATGAAAAGCCACTCCTTGGCTCTTATAAAAGGAGCTCTTGTAGAAGTACTCAAACAGTACCTCAGTACACATGAAGGCATATATTTCAAGATCGTTCAATGCGGTCTTGTTGCGGCTAGCAACTGTAGACTCATTGCGTAGATGTCAATAGACTTTAATTAGCGTTACAAAACATTTACTGGGGATGTAGTCTCTGTACAATAATAATAACTCCCATGGAATCAGGAGATATGCGGGGAAGCCGCGTTTTAAAGTATAATTGATTACTATTTTGTATTATAATTTAATTTAATTATTAAATTTATTACAGGACAGTACATCACGTGAAACTTTGGATCCAATGGGCAGTGAGACAATTCAAGTTGCAAGGAATCAAACTAAGTGATTGGAATATCAACGGTGCAACTTTGGCTAACTTAACCCATGCTGAGTTAACGTAAGTAATCTCAATTAATACAAACTAGTTACACAGTTTCATACAAATGCGACACTTTAAACTATCCACAATGGTATAGACGTTTGGGCAATTGGCAAAAAAAATTACATATTTAAATAGTTTATCAACAGTAAAGAAATATTGCAGAAGTAACGGTATGTTTACAATCAATAGGTTGTCTAGATCTGTGTTTGAGCAGCTGCAGTGCAGCAACTGCTGCGAGTCGCCGAAGAACGCTCCAAACAAAATGGTACCGAGTTGTGTCGTCACAATGTTATATTTGTTTGTTATGTTTTCACGCCTTCACTACGCGACCAATTATTGTGAAATTTTCTTTACTCGTCGTAGGGTACGGGTAGGAAAGGACCATGTAGAACCATATCCATGCAGGTAGATAGATAGATAAACACTTTGTTGCCATAATTACGATTAATTATACAGGTATATAATAGAGAGAGATGATCTATTATATTTTATAACGAGGCATGTTTTTATGGGAAATAATGCAAGTATAATTTAATGAATCTACGGGATTCTTACCACGATTGTCGATTTTTATTTCGCGTGTCCGATATTTCGATGCTGTTGCAAGCACCATGATCGCGGACTGGCAGATGTAGGTAGGTGGCGATGACAGTTAGAGGCAGATAAATCGATCTACCCTCCTTCTCGTTCGTTTTGATCTGCTACTACTGGAACTCACATTTTTGTCGTTTTTGCAATACACGCTCACCGTATCACTGGTTTTTTTGTCAAATATAAAACGAAACACGAGAACCAAACCAAATCCACCCAAGGTGAAGCGTCAGCCCTCCTTCATGCCATACTTAAAAGGAGTAACAAATAAAATAGGAAGAATATTAAATAAATATTCTATTGACACGATTTTCTCTCCTTATAAGATCATGCGCTTTGATGAAAGCCTGAGTATTGGTTCAGGAGAAAAACTTCATGTCTCGCAAAGTCTATGAAGCAATTGAAATAATTAGACGGAAATTTCAATCGCGATACAGGCTGGACTGTACCCGCTGCGTGGAAGCCTATACTTCACAAACACGGACACGTGAAGAACCGGACACCGCTCTCCAATGACACCGTGAGCTCAGCATGCCGCTACACAACGGCATCGTCCGCACCACCGTCAGTGCCTACTCCACCCGCCGCGCATGCGCAGCCCTTACAACCCCCGCCCGCCTCCGTGCCCTCCGAGCGCGCGCGCAGAGCAGCGGCCCGCAGTGCGAGGCGAGGCACAGCCGCGACTGTACTCGGCCCTGATGATGGACTCCATACGAGTACGAAACTAGTCGGACCCTTCCGACAATAACGCTTGTGTAAAAGCTGTTGTTTTAAAATTTATTAATATTACTCACTTAACATTTGGAAAAACATATATTATTAAAGCAATCGAAATAATTATTATTACATAAATTACATTCACTATTAAAATATAATTAAATTATTATAAGTTATGTCTCAAGGTAAAACGAATAAAAATAACAACTTATAAACGAAAAATAATCTAAAACGTCGAAACTAACGTTAAAAGATGTCAACGCATATCAAAATGTCAAAAATAACAATACCTAATTAAAATTAAGTCAAATTTACAATTCATATGTTGTCATTTAAATAAAGATTTATGTCATAGTACATTTTGACTAATAGTGAGTTACACAATGTTGTTTTAAATTTTTTTTCAGGAAGATTTCTAATTTTCCATGTAATTTATTATACAGTCTGACAGTGCACATTTCTACTATAAAGATTCAGCCTTTGGTGTGGTACATATAGTTTATTTTTGTCTCTAGCACGCATGTCTTGTTCCGAATGTTTAGTTTGGCGGATAACGGTTTACAGCTTAAATCTACCCTACAAATGGCCCGTATACATTTTTTTTTGTAGAATAAATACTCTGTCGTCCTGCAAAGTCTCCAACATCGTCGAAAAGTTGCTAGTCTATCGGTGTGCGAATGCTTTTTTTCAGCTGATCGAACCTTCCCCCTTTCTCCACCGGTCAACCAGACGCAGACAGAAGTTTCACCTGTTTGTGGTTAGCGTGCCGAAGAGCCGAACCAAATGGCTCGATAGCTCATTTTTGGTTCGTGTTGGCAAAGAGTGGAACGATTTGCCTGCGTCTGTTTTTCCAGACAAATATAACCCTGGAGCTTTCAAGTGTAGAGTGAATAGGTATCTCTTGGACAGGCGTGTATGATCCTCGTCTTTATCGTCACTTTCGGTGAGATGGAAGACAAACGCCTGCTAATTATTTAAAAAGAACCGATTTCCTCATAAAATTGGACCAGTCAAGAAGTGCCGCCTGAAATGAAACTACTTGCACTATTTGCCTTAGAACGTAAAAAAATCTATCGATTCTCATACAAACGTTATTGACATGTTCTTTCCAGTTTAAGTGTTGGTCAATTGTTGTAACGCCCAAAAATTTCGTACCATCTACAATGTCCAGCTGAATGTCATTATATTTTATGTCATATTTATTGAATTTTGAATTATAAGTTTAGAATTGAATTAATTTAGTCTCGTCATTGAGTATTAATAGATCATTAATGCCTTACCATGAAGTAACACGCAATGTTTTATTGATTTCTATCTCAGCGTCATTAATTTTGTGTCATATTTTATAGTTATAGTTTTATCGTCCGCAAATAATAAACAATTTTGATCGATATGGTTTGGTAGGTCATTTATATAAATAATTGGGACCCAGAACACTTGCCTGTATTTATTGATATGATTAAAAATGTAACACTTACATCTTTTATGGTCCTTATATTGTAAAATATTGTTCTTTATTGGTATTTTTGGATTTTCTTAATTTTTCTAAATATATTGTTTACTTGCACCCGCCTAAGTGCCTTCGCGGCGACCCCTCCGACTAAGTCATGTCCCTGATAGTTTTTTTTATTAAACATTTTTATTACCTGACAAAGTATTACCATATAATCGGCTTACTTCTACGCTTTGTGTCCTATCACATAGATAGCTAATGCTATTGCAGCCATTCTAATGTTACGCTTCTAATTCTCTTACGCTGTAACACTGCATTTTTTTAAAAGTATGCCGTGCGAAACGCGATTGAACGCCTTAGACGTATCGATGAATACTGGGTATAATCCACGATTTAGAGCTTCAGTAACTTCTTTCACTAAATTATAGCAAGCCAGCGTTGTAGTGCTGTTTTTGTAAAACCAAATTGCTGTGACGTCAACGTTTCTTGGTGAGTGAAGAAGCAATACAGTTTGTCGTACACTGCCCTTTCAAAAGTCTTTGACAGAACTGATACAAATTTTTTATAAAAAGTTATTATAAAGAGGAATATTTATTTTTATAATTGAAAATCTTCGAAATTCCTGAACCGATTTCAAAACTTCTTTCCCCAATAGGTAGAAACATTATCCAGAACTAACTTATGGTATATTTTTCCAGAAATTCTCGCGCCATCAGGTGTTTAACGTGGGTGAACCCTCTAGTTTCTAATAAACTTTTTATCTTGTTACAGAGAAAAGGTACCTTCAGATCCGGGCGACATATTTTGGACACATTTTGAGTTACTGAGAAAATGTAAATTCATAGGTAAGAATAAGGAATATATCTGTCATAATATACATTATTTTTGAAAAGAAGCAAAACTGCATTTAGTTATTTGAAAATTGATTGCTACATCCAGAATGCGATCGGATTAAACACGAAAAAATAACACCCTGTATTTATGACACCGGTCGATAAGATGAAATCCTATAACAAACTTGATCAATAATGAAAGAAAATATAAAAGGTAAAACTAATTATGAACGAATAAACTGACTAATTGGATGCTGGAAATGACCTATACTTTTTCACAAACGCATTTTTAATCTTTTATTTTATAATATTCATTTAGATAACCTTTTGTTTCGAGCTGGGGAGAAGATTCGAAATTGTATAATGATAATTTAAATGCTTGAAGTCTTGAAAATCCAGATGATTGTACAGTTTGTACCATAAGTGGTAGTTGTCATGGTTGTTTATATTTATATATGTATGTTTATTCTGGATCCCCCCAGTTCGCTGGGAAATCCTTAAGGCAAGCTCTGCTTACTTTGGGACCATACAGCTGGTGTGTTTGTTTGTCTGGGTATTTGTTTTTTATTATTTATTGTTTTTATTAAAATATGAAATGTATAATTTCAGCTGTGATACAAGCCGAGGAACCTGAGAAGACAAAAGACGTCGTAGTGAAGGATCCTTTAGAATTATCTCAATCAGCTATTAAGAAGAAGCCGAAACCAGTAAGTAACATGTGTCACGTTAATTTATATTAAAATTTGTAAGACTTAATATTAGATCAATAAAAGATGGCATTGCCCTATGAAGAAACGAAATTCGCAGCCGCGCTATATGTCCGGTCCAAAATTGTATGAATAAGGAAAAAAGGGTATGAAAACAAAGTTTGGTAAGGTGATTTTAATGTGCGCCTGTCAGTTGAAGATGAGTAAGGTGAAAACAACGCCAAAGTTGTGATGGTTGTTTAAAAATTAAACAATGAAATGAAATGAAATATTTAATGAAATGAAATGAAATGAAATATTTATTTCTCAACATTGAAATGAAATGAAATATTTATTTCTCAACATTGACAATTATTTGTTCTTCAAATAAAAAAATTGTGACGTCAAATAAAACATGATTCTACCACAGGTTTGGAAAAACCTTCGTGAAGAAGAATTGGCAAGAAACTTCACGGGTATATTTTTTTCAAAATAAATTTACAGAGTCTCTTTACGTCTATACAAAATTATTCTTTTCTGCATCTGTTAGCTCGGCAAGTCTCCAAGGCTTAGGGAAACATATTCATATCGTTTGAGGGTGGTGTGGGCTCCTCGCACTAATGTCGAAGGTGTTTTATCTCTGACATGGAGGTAAAACAGGGTTCGCCCATTTAAATCAAACTTATTGAAAAAAATCATAGCTCCGAATAAATAATTATTTATAATAATTAATAAGCATTCCGAGAATTTGTCGCCTACTACGAACTGTTTATCGCCAAACTCAATATTTTCCATTTTATCAAAGACATTATAAGGGAGCGGTGAATAGCTCCACAAAACCTGATATTTCATATTTTCAAGCAAAAATTAAAATAAAATAAAACGGTTTTTATTTTAAATAAAACTTCTTGCCCTGATAAAAATGTTATGAACATTTGCAATATATAACAATATGGCTTAAGAGAGAGTTATATTTGATTATACAATATATTCGAGCAAAGTATTGGAGTCATAAAATTTACTGAATTGGTCCAAAACAAAATTTCCAATAATGGTTCATACTTGAATCTTGAAAAAACTTTTCATTTAAACCATTACTAAACAGCAGATTTTTGCATGCAATAATTTATCTCTTACGCAGCTTTTTTATTTCCTTTCCATTCCTTTAGTTGAACATGACGTTGTTCATTATTTATTTTCAATATGAATGTTAAAAATAAATGGATATATGGTCTAATACAATATTGACGGAAAAAGTCCCTAGTTAACGCACACATGTACAGAACTATAAATAAATTAAATCACTTGAAATTTATATCCTGCCTAATGAGCAATGGCCTTACAGATGATTATTGCTTGCCATAATTTGCCCCCGATGTAGCTGCAACTAGGAAGTGAAAATCGAGCGTTCGAATTTTAAACAGTTTTCACCAAGCAATATGTTATTTTGGACATGTTGTCGGGCGGCCTGGTTCATACCAGTTTTGCATTTTCATTCCATTTTTTCTCGGACGCTATTGAACGCAGACCCGAAGTCCATTGTAAGTCAATGAGGAACGTCTGTAAAAGATATGTCCCAAAATGCAAGGAGTCTGGGCCAGGTCTTTGTACACTTTATCAAAAAATAGTTTAAGATGCTTAGAACACTTTTTGATTGTTAAATTGTTATTAAAACACTTTGTTTACTGGTGGGAAATGAAATTGTTCATTTTTAGTGTGCAACAGAAACAAAAAACATCATGGCAGAAAAAATGTCATTTTGACAGCTAAGGTTTACTTACATCTTTTTGTTTTGTGTATCGAGTAGTATCGATGGCTGGCATTAAGTCCAAAGAATTGAATTGCATTGTTTTGTGTATTTTTAGCTTATTTAATAGTTGTGAAGTTATAAAGAAACCGAAAAACAATCTCAAGCGCAACGAACAATCAAACACACAGACAACTATCAATGTGATGTGAATGAAGTGTGCTGTGACTGAGGTAGCTGTCCCCTTTGTTGAACTAACTTTACTTTACAACTTCCGTCATAGAAAATACTCATTGTCAATGTTGCCCGCTAAAACGAACACAAATAATGTTGACTTTTTTATTTTCTTACCATCTAACTACTCATTAAATCAAATTATTTGTATTTTTCCTACAATTACCATTTATTTGTTAAGTTTTTTAGATGGTGTACAAAGACCTAGCCCAGGTTGTGACATTTCTTTTGACTATATGAAATAAATATTTTTATGAATGGCAGAATGTAATCCGAACGAACCGAGAGTCTCCCGTGGCGGTGTGTCGCGGCAACAACGGACAACTACAACTTTGGCAGTTCTTATTGGAACTGTTAACTTCCATTGAATATTACGATGTTATACGGTGGCACGGTGAGTTAAAATCTACATTTACAATAGTCTTATCACGCAAAAATAACCTTACCCGTATTCATAAACTAGCCATTACTTAGACAGAACACTCACATCATAATCGAGTAATGCACGTCACTGCGCAAATAAAAACGTGACGTTTCTCAAATTCTTATGAGAAGAAAATGATAACAGTTGCTTAAATGAGAATTCAAACTATTGACACCTCTGACTGCAACCGATTTCTCAACTATGGCATATAAATAATTGCTTAAGTCGTTGATTTTGTTGAAGTAATTACTCGCTTGAGTAATTACTTGTTTATGATTACGAATGTTAGCTGCTATAGTTTAAGAAAGTCACAAAAGTAATTAATTCACCTTTATTGGAATAGGCTAATCTTTTGACAATAACTGTCTAGGATTAACACATAGACACGTTTAAATATATACGCACTTTCATAAGTTCACACATGCATACATCAACTTAAAACTGTACTCACTATAGACTCAATACATTTAATATTTGATTGATCTGTAAAATTGTATGTGTACCTGCGATTATAGTAAAATAGCGGACGAGTTCCTTAAGTACGGACCTCGTCTTGTTCCAGTCCCTGATTTTACTTAAGGCGCAATCCGAATGTCATTACGCGCAAAGAACCAAGCCTACACTACAAGATCTCCGTCTCGCTCGCGCGCCACGTTAACGCATCATTGTGTCTCTTTCTCAGTTTTATTTATGTTAAGTGAAAATGTAATATAATTGAGTTTGTTGAGTACCAGATCCTTTGCTCACGAACATCATGCAAGATCGTCACCTGTCTTCCGCTTTACTAAAAGCGAATTTACTGCAACCTTTTTTTTTTCAAGTTCGAGTCAATTTATTTTATTGGACTTTTGTGGTACAGGCGTAGCGTAACAGGGACCTAAGTCCATTCAGCAAATGAAGTCTTCTGTAAATAAACAAGTTGCTGAAAGTTAATTTCCCGTGTAATTGCTGTTCCCATTAGAATTCAGGGCAAAAATATCCTGTGACTTTGATGATCCTATTACACTCGCGTATTTTTGGATCCAATGACACCTCATTATGTCGAAATCTGTCAAACGGTTTAGGCTGTAGAGCGTGCCAAAGAAATACACATAACCCTCCTTTTTCGGTCGGGTAATAAATAATTCTTATTCTTATTTAAAGACCATCCATAAGTTATCGTCATATGAATTTGGTTGAAGGTTCTTATCACAGTTTGTTGCACAATATTTGTATGAAATAAGGGTAATGCCACACTGATGACCACCTCTCCCCCCCCCCTTAAAGTGTGACGACATTTGTAGATGATTCTTTATATGTAATAATTATATAAATACTAAGTAATATTACAAATGTGAAAATAAGTCTGTTACGCTTTCACGCATTGTTTATTCAGCCGATCATCGTGAAATCTTGCATAAATGTTGTGAAGGGTACGGAAAGTCTTGAGGTATTTTTCATCCAGAAAGTGCTGTTCCCGACTATTATGAGAGCAAAGCCAAACAATCTAACAAAATTCACTTTTTTATGTATAATTTATGTTGTAATATTTTTTGTTGTATTTAATTATTGCTTAACTTTATTACCTTTGGTGAATGTCACTGAAATTGAACTTCAAAATTTTGCGCTTAGAAGTACCCTGCCTCAAATAGAGTAGCGATATTTGTAAGATATACTTTACCACTAAAAGATCGCTGTATAAAAATAGCATTATTTTTAAAATTTGCACGCAGGTGTGTGTGAAGCTTATCGCGTTTAGATTGTAACTTATTTCTTTTATTTTGGTCTTTCAAACTATACGGCATTAGTAAGCACTAATCGAGCATATTTCGAGTTGGTTCCAAAACACAGTGCCATTACGCGTGTGGACTAATCGAGAATAGTTCGCACTAGGGTTTAGATATAATGATCTAATACCTAACGGATGGAAATGTTTACAGTTATAACACCCTATTTTGAAACGCCGTAGGTATTAAAATACCGAATAATGGTCAAAATATTAAAAATGATTCAGCCATTGCGAACGTATTTGTTTACCAACAAAACGTTGAATTTAGTTCAACAACTATCACGCAAACTTGCCAATATCCTGAGATTCGCGACAATTAAAAAAAATTGGATATAATATATGGAAAGTTAACTTTTTAATGCAAATACAATTGTGTAGATCAATGCAAGTTAATTGAAACGAGTACCTAAAGTTCTTAATCATTTAATTCTAAGTTAAATACTTAAAAATTATCAAACAACAAATTATCGAACTACGAATGTATTTTGCAAAATTATGAAATTCTTTAAGTTGTAACTGGTGCAGTGTAGGTAGGTACCTACTTTAAAATCTATAATTGCGCTTGCTGATGACAAACTGTACACGAACGGAATGCACAGTTCTTGTATAATTTAAAGTAGCGATGGGAAAAACGGCTTAAAATTTTTGAACGTTGTGCTTTTTTAAAAAAGCGTGCTTAAAAAATTGCTTTTGACTTAAAACGCTTTTTTGTCATTACACAACATAACGTTTCCTCAATCGTTTAGAAACTCGTGTAAACATATAAACGTAACGAAAGAAAGAGTAAATAGAAAGAGTAAATACTTATAGATGTTTTCTGCTTGTGTTTCCAAGAATTTTTTTGATAATCAATGAAATTCCCTTCGTACTTGACAGGCTTAGGACTATCTGAAATAATGGAAATCATTGGACTATGTAAATTACATTCGATATCCACAAATAAGCGTAAGCGCAAACTATTCGCACACGCGTACCCTTTCGCAATAAACAGCGTACTGAATGAAAAAAGCGCAAAGCAAAAAAGCCAGCTTTTTGTTTAAACGAAAATTGTTTTTAAACGAAAGCGTCAATCGATCTTACTTGTATTGTAATAAGGTCTAATATCGAATGAGCCTACGAGACCTAGTAACGTAACGAGTTGGAGCACGTGCCAACTGCATATTGCCGCGAAATGTTACGATAGTACTATAAATTTCAAATAGATGGCATGAGTTGTCAATAAAACTATTGGTACAATTAAACGTTATCGGCTTAAAATAAAAAGCGTGCTTGAGCGCTTATGTTGAAAAGCATGCTTTTTAATGTGCTTTTCGTTTAAACGATTACCTCTAATTTAAAGTCACAAATTTGGAATTAGCATTGCAAAGTATTTATTTATTTATACACGACTGGCTTTCCATGGCTGCGTTCTGGCCTTGTATAGAATGTAACTACGCCACGTAGGTGACTAAAATGTTATTATTATATACTTATGTAAACTAATTTGATAGTTAAGTAAATTAAAACAAATATCGATGCAAAGTTTAGTGAATGCTACTTGTGTTGTAATAAACTATGTGCGCAAGTCTTATTAATGCTTACAAATAAAAAGAAATTATGCAGCATGTGCAGGTATATTGAAATCTTTACGCTAGCTCAAATTAAGAAATATTCCGAACCACATTAAAATACTACTTGAATATTAGATAGGTAATTAACACGGAATAAGATAAGGTTTCAAACATGATTTCAGGACGGGAAGGAGAATTCAAACTTCTGGAACCGGAAAGAGTAGCAAGACTTTGGGGTGCAAGGAAACATAAACCTGCTATGAATTATGAAAAATTATCGAGAGCTTTGCGATACTATTACGACGGGGATATGATAGCTAAAGTGCCGGGGAAAAGGTAATTCAAATTAAATATCATTTATTTAAAAAAAATATTTACAATTCTAGAATGAAAAAAATTATATATGGGTATTGAATTAATAAGTATAAGATAAAAATATTCTACAAATGAAAAACTGCACCTAAACTAGGATCAATTGCAGGCAACGTAGCCAAAAGTCAGGCCGAATTAACACGCTGCATCGCAATCGAAAACTCGTTGGGCGAGGTAGGTGCCAGGCTTAGGGTCACGAGTTTCCGAATAAAGGCGATGCGCCCCTTGTCCCCAGGACCCCACGGATTCAACGCCGAAAGCCTCAAAAATATATCAAGTAATTGTGATATTTCTACGTTTAAGGCTTTCAGCGTTATCAGCAGCAGAACCAGATTGTACATATGTTGTAGGAAGATGGGAAGCCGCGAGAGTGCCCACGCAGGTAGCATCCCACACCAGCGGCCTACCCACTTATTTCTAATTTAGTTACAGAACACGAACAACCCCGTGATCTACCTGACGGTGGCGTCCGTGCTTATGAACATCATCACATTCAAAGTGTCGAGTTAATAGGTCATGGTTGTTAATATAATTGTGTTATGGACGACCACACAGCGAAGTGGGGGGGGGGAACCAGAATAAACATACATATATAAATACAAACAACCATGACCCGAGAACACATCTGTGTTCATCACACAAATGTATGCCCCGGCCAGGACTCGAACCTGGATCGCTCCCAGCTCGCTCTATCATCCATAACACAAGCGTTGCTTTCTTTGGGGCCACACAGTTGGTGTTTTTGTCTCTTGATTTATTTATTTGTCAATCGCATAGGGAATATTGTTTAAAGATGCAGTAATTGAAACATTGTAGGCTTCAATCTGGTCCTGTCGTGCCACCAGCTGTTCGATTTATTTAACAGGAACACCATTCGACGACAGCGATTATGGGGGTGGAAATAGGAAGCACTGAGTACCGCCCCACACGAGATTAAAACAGCAGAAACTCTATTATTACTTTTCCACAGAAAATGTTCAAATTCAAATTCAAATTCAAATATTTATTTCTCAACATTGACAATTACTTGTTCTTATTGACGTCAAATAAAACATGATTCTACCACCAGTTCGAAAAAAAACCTTTGTGAAGAAGAACTGGCAAGAAACTTCACGGGTATATTTTTTTTTTCAAAATAAATTTACAGAGTCTCTTATGTCTATACAACATTATTCTTTTCTGCATCTGTTAGCTCGGCAAGTCTCCCTCCCTCCAAGTATCCAAACGACGAACACCCTCAAACGGCACCCGTTCACGAGTTAACGCGGGATCCAGCCATTTCCTTACGATATAAAATTAAACTTTGAATTTGGCGTATATGTTTTTCTTTCAGATTCGTTTATAAGTTCGTATGTGATTTGGAACAACTACTTGGGTACGGGGCGGGCGAGTTGGCTGATTTAGTGAAGGAAGTTTATGATTCTCAAAATGGTACCATCGATGTTAATATTGCTTCTGGCAATTTATAGTCTGACTAGATTTAATATAGGTTAAAATTTGTGTATAAAACTTAAAAAAATATATAATAGTTTTTATAGAAATGTAACTGGCTAGTTGTTTCAGCGATAGTTCAGGTTTCCAACTGTGGGAGGGTTAAATACTACTCACAGTTTTGTCTCCACAAATGATTTCTCTTATACTTGTTTGAGCAAGAAATATAATTTTTGGTTAAAATAAAATAGTGGAAGATAGGTTGAACTTTTTTGCCTTGTGCTCATATTTTGCATTATTCTATATTTTTTATCTCGGGAAGAAATATAGTAAAATGTATCCGGTGGTAGTACAGAACCATTTTTCAGGTACGGTATGTAAGAAAGTCACTGCTATTTTACTTTAAATTGTTTGAAAATTAAGCTTAATTATACAATATTTGTTTAACCTGAATATTTTGTTGTTGAGACAACTTGAAAGAAACATTTAAATTTTAAGCATTTATTACGAAACGTGTATAATAAAATATAATAAAGCTCAAAATTAAATATCTAGTCTTAATTCTTTGTAGGTTAGTTACATTTCTATATAAATTATTATTCGTTGTTTTGTAAATAATAGTTCCGACTGTTCTTTATTAGGGGATATCTATAAATGACGTCACACGATTTTCATAAGTTTTACCTTTTCACAATATTAAGTTAGTAGCAAAAATAGGAACTAAAGCACCTGTACGTGAGTAAATGTCAAACGTAATTTACCCTTTACTGAACAGATAAGTCGGTGGTCCATTGTGATGACCTCCCCCCGCCCCCGCAACGTGTGACCTCACTTGTTGATGGCCTCTGAATGATGGCATTTCTTTTTGTTGTTTAAATGAGTGACGCCATGATTGTTATAATCTGTCAACGAAACTAAATGAGATAAAAGTTTATCAAATTTTCACTAAGAATGTCTATATCTAGATTAAGTAGGGAGTTCTGTTCAAATACATTCGGATTTCGCCATCAGTTATTATGATGTTATGATTTTTACACACTTTTAGATATAAGTTATTAAGTTTAAATATATATGAATGTGTTACCTAAAACTAAATTGATTTGGTTACTAATAAACAAAAAACAAACAAACTATATTCTGTAATATTTTCCAGATTTTTTTATATTTTGTCCAATGATTTACACACAAAGAAGATTTCGCTGTCGTTCTAAAAGGTTTTAGCATTTTTGCAAAAAACCTGACATCCTAATATTTGGATAGGAAACACGCAAACTGTTAAGTTTATTAAAAACTTTAATATTCTTTTCGATGCAGTGATTTGTTAAGGTCGTTCATTAGAATTGTCGTGAATCGTAAAGCTAAAATATATTAAAAACGACACTAAGGCCTACTGGCGCATCTCTAACTTAGCTAGCATCGGGGTAAACATTGCGTTAAGTCTCTATCAGTACAATAAAAATAGAAACTGACGGAGGGACATTTTAACTGCGTAAGTGGGCCCAATAATATTTGTTCATTATTAATATTTAATCACTTTACTCATTAAAGAGGATTTTTTTATATAAGGTCTGTTTGATTTATACAGAGTATTTAATGGCTCTATGTCAGTCTACCTACATAATATCATTTTGATTTTTGTTATTCTTTCTTAACCCACTTATAAATTATTGACATAGTTTTGCGATTTCAAATTGTAATTCTTAATTGTATTCAAATACGTTACTAATGAATGAGTATTTTTCTGCGACGGCCGAGTGGCGTAGTGCGTAGTAGTCCTACCTCATACGCCGGAGAGCCCAGACTCGAGTTCTAGTCGGTATATTCATCTGTGTGGTGAACACAGATATTGTTTATATTTATAAATTTATGTTTATACTACCTCCCCCACCCCAGTTCACTGTATGGTCAGCCATAACACAAGCTCTGCTTACTTTGGGGCCCTACAGTTGGTGTGATTGTCTGGGGATTTATAATTAAAATTTATCAGCAAAGTTATAATTATAGAACTTCTGTTTCTGTGCTTATGAAAAGTTGTTTTATCAACTCTTGTGACAGATATTTATTGCACACATTGATAAGATAGTTTATCCAAAGAGTCATGCTACTTTATGACGTCATATAGATGTCAAATGACTGGAATAAATTTTTCGTATTACCCTTAAAATAAACTCGATCTAGTTAAGATCTAGTTAATAATTTTTTAATGTATAATCAATATTATTTTTAAGTTCTACGACTATTCAAATAAGCACGTAATGTACTACATAAACAACACAGGAACAGCTTGCGTAATTCCTATGCAACTAGAATGATGTCGGTTTTTTGCAAAATTACTAAAATGTTTAAGAACAATTGCAAACCTCCTAAGTGTGTGCTTTATTATGCAATCAATGGATATTTCGCAAACAGTAGTATGTTTGCAACGATACGTATTATTATTTCGCACTGCGACGTCTCCATCTTGTTTTGGCTTCAATCATATTATACTAAAATGACATAGTGTTGCCTATCTGACGTCTGTGTTGTCTAGCGTGTAATTTTCTTAAGGTAAATTGTATTTATTAGTTCTAAACTCAAAATGTGATGTGTACTCGTAATTTTGTTGTAAATATTCAAATTCTGTAAATTCTACTGAAATAAAAGTTTATTGTTGTTATATATATATGAGTTTTTCATTTAATATTTCCTTAAGGTTTTACGAACACTTTCTTTGTACAGATTTTAATTTCCGAATCAAATTCTTCTCTGAATTTGTCCAAAATCACGTTTACCACATATCTCGATACAGAATTGACAAATTCCTTGACATTTATTACTGTTCATCTTCTTTGAACTTATGAGCTTTACTACTTAATCCGTTAGGACACACAAGTGACTTGTAAGTTACCAACTTAACTACTTATTACATGTAAACCGCGCATTAGTATGCGGAACGCCTACAAAAGACTCGCCAGCGATTCTCGCCTCACCTGACCCTTTGCCGAATTCTCTGACTGTACAGTCATGCTAATATAATAAAACAGTATTTTCTTAAAATTTTAAACATAATCCTTTGTACCATTAGTGTTTCTACTAGTTGTTTGTAAACGTTTATATTGAATTGACTTTTATCATATTCGTTACTTATTTAGTTCATTACTTGGTACTTATTTTCATTTTTGATGGGAATTTGAATAACCTTATAGACTTTATAGGTTTGGTGGTTGTGTAGATGATAGTTTTTAATTTGTGAGATATTAAAACCATTAAAGGCATGATATTTTTCTGTCCTATAAATATTTCATAAATAATTTGTTTACAAAAGCTGTGCGTCGGCAGTGTGCTAGAAAATCCACCAACACATTAGGAGAAACAGCGGTAAGACGGGGAATGTGTGGATTAAACCCACTTATTTATATGGAGTAGAAATCTTTTAATTTCTGTAGTGAAAATATTGGTGAATTATACCTGATGGGTGTTTAAAAATGGTGAGGATGCTCGCTTGTTGCAGCAGGATTTGGAAAATTTTATGGAGTGGTGCGTAGATAATAAAATGACCTTTAATATTAACAAATGCTATCATATAACATTAACACGTAAGACTAATATTATTGCAAATCGTAACGAAATCGATGGAGTGGTGCTGAAACGGGTGGATACTATCAGAGACCTAGGCATCACAGTAGACTCCAAACCTTCATTTATTCCGCACATAGATGAGACGATTTCTAGAGCATCGAGAGCGCTCGGCTTCATTATAAAAAACGGAAGAGTTTAAAAAAATCCTGAAACCAAAGTAGTAATGTACAATAGCTTTGTACGGAGTATATTAGAGTACTGCAGCATAGTTTGGTCCCCTCAATACAATGTATATCAGCTTAGCATTGAGTGTATCCAGAAACGATTCATGAGACACCTAGGCTTTCATAGTGGCCTAAATAAGTCACTAAAAAGCTGTAAGGAACGACTGCATCATTTTAAAATAGCAGTCTCCTTGCAAGAAGAACGTTTCTGGACATGGCGTTCCTTTCTAAAGTTGTCCGCAATGAGACCGACTGTCCTCAGATACTCGGCTCACTGAGTTTTAGAGTACCGCGCAGACCACCCCGCGTTCGGGCGCCGCTATTCCATAAGCCCCGCGCTCGCACTAACATCCGCATGCACGCCGCTTCGTGCCGATTGCCTGACACATACAACAGACTAGACCACGATACTTTCTTTAACTCCCGACAAATGTTTAAAATTAAGACATTGAAGTTGTTCGACGATGTTTATTGATTTAATATTTACTGTACTAATGATTATTTATATTGTATTATAACATTGATATTGATTATTCTTCTATTGTAATTAAATCTATTTTTTTATTTTATAATTTTTTTTTATTCAAAGTATAATTGCTTAACGCAACCTTTTCTTTGACATTTGGACAATTAATTTTACTTTATACGACCTTGTGTATAATTAATCTGTAAAAGCCTGTTGTGACAGCCTTCAACAGTTGATACATTTAATTAAGAACTACTATAATAAGATTTTTAAGTTAAGACATAATGTAATCTTCTCTGGCTGCCCTTATGGTTTATAAATAAATAAATAAATATAACGACTTTTATTACGTACCATCGACCAAGCAATTGCTGTATGACCCGAGTTATCTCCCATACTAACGCGCCTGTATCGACTCTCTTTGGAATCCGGAAAGGTCCCTAAATCCTGGAAACTGGCTAACGTGCAATCAGTACCAAAGAAGGGAAGCCGTGCAGATCCCATCAACTATCGACCTATTGCAATCACCTCCATACTTTGCAAAGTTATGGAGCGTGTATTGAACAATCGTCTCCTGGCATACCTTGAGTCCAACGAGCTCCTTAGTGATAACCAATATGGTTTTCGACCACCTAGGGCTCCTGGGCGTAACTATATCGCCCCAACTAAACTTCGGGCAACAAACTGTGTCCATGGCTCAAACTGCTTCAAAGAAATTGGGAATCATCTCGAAGGTTCGACGGTTCTTCAGCCCTGAACAGCTACTTAATTTGTACACAGCTCAAGTTCGGTTTTGTATGGAGTACTGTAGCCACCTTTGGGATGGTTGGCAAAGTACCAACTTGAAGCGATGGACGCAGTTGACCGAAGAGCCCGAAAAATTATTAACAACTGCAAAGCCTCGACCATCGTTGGAAAGTTGCCAGTTTAGCAGTCTTCTACAGATTACATTTTGGAGAGTGCCCGAATGCTCTTTTTGATCAGGTTGAACCAACACCCTTTTTACATCGGACTAATAGACGCAGACAGGCCTTCCATCCCTTTATGGTGGATGTCCCAAGAAGTCGAACCAAATGCTTCGATAGTTCCTTTTTGGTGCGGGTCGCCAAGGTGTGGAATGAACTGCCTGCGTCTGTTCTTCCAGAAAACTATAGTCCTAGTTCGTTCAAGCGTCGAGTGAACAGGTATCTCGTGGATAGACGTTGAACACCTTTGATGACTTTCCATCAGGTGAGATAGAAGACACACGTCCTTTTTCAATAAAAAAAAAACCCAAAGTTTGGACGTAATTTGTAAATCTTAAGTCTATTTTATCTTAGGGTGTTACGCTTAGAATAGACCAGTCGACGTCGATCGATGGTTTCTACCACACCAATCGATCGTCCGTTGATATTTGAAATGAAAGGATTACAGCTTGAAGAAAACTAATTTTTAGAATCCGAGTAATGGCTGTGCGTTCATTTGTTTACGATCGTAGAAGCGTGTACATCGAATAGGAGGTTTGCATTATCTGAAACAATATAATTAAGTTAGTTAATACGACGCTCAGTTCAGGCTTTCTACAGTATTTAATACAGCTACCCAGGACGGGTTCATAAGTTTAAAACCACTGTAATGGGCTATTTCAGGGGTTGTCTCAGGACTACCGAAATCTCCACGGAGTCGGAGTACTTGTTAGTAGGGAAAGTAAACTGCAGCGAAACAAGGTCCGCGGGCCGGCTCAGTTTGTCCAAGAAATGATGGCCGGTGGTGCTTGGAAGACAAACGTTGCAAATGATGCCCTAAAATTCTACAAACCTCTCTATTTATTTGCACGAAAATAGGTAACATCGTTTTAAAACGAATATTGAACAAGCATAGGCCGTAGAATATGGCGGTGTGTACAAATAATGCAAAAAAAGCAGTTCATAAACTACTATGTTAACATTTTCAGTCAATAATTAAAATAAAATAAAGTAATAATAATACAAAAAAATATTAGATGGGCAAAGGCAGCCTTATCGCTGAGAGCTATCTCTTACACACAACCATCGTACGACGGAAATTTAGAAAGAAAGCGGTAATTAGCGTGTATAACAATACGTATACATATATAAATACATATAGAGAATAGATTGATACATATTTTAACTCTCTATCACAATCAACATTCATATATACCTAATGATACAGTATTCAGAAAGTATTACAGTTTTAAGTTAATTTTCATTAAAACACTCATACAATGTATAAATCCACTAAAAATGCCTATTTTTCAAAACGTGGATATTTTGTATTTGTTTTATGTTTATTCACAATTCGTGACATACTTTACGAGCCAATCCAAAGAAACTCTTCAAAAAGAAAGCTGTGCTATAAAGCTGAGTACGGATATAGTCTTTGTTCCTATTACTTTTTAATTCGTCAAATAAAACCAGATTCTTTCTAACAAATAGCACGTATAAAAAGACATGGAAAAGTCATATACCTTAACTATGAAATTTTGGATGAAAATTAAGTATTAGATGAATCTGCACTTTTTAAATTGTTGCATGCTCTGACACAACGCTTATGAGATTTAATGGCTCGTCACTGTCCTTCGAATTTCCTAAAATATGATTCCATATCTCACTATGGATTCAGCAAACGAATAATATACCGGTAGCATCGGTGCTTCATTGACGGTTAGTGATAGTTTCTGCAAAGCGTATGAGAATTCTTTGACTTGTGATTGACCCTGTAGAGTGGAACCATACAGTTCGGCTTCTTTTTAATTTTCCTTAGAGCTTAAACTGCTATACCTATCTAGAATTTTGTGAACTTGACGTCTACTTGACTTGGTAAGCTAGTAGATATATTATTTCAATATGGTGATGATTGACTCGTGGAAAATTTTACGAACAGTGTTTGGCTGACTACGAACTCACGCTAAGAAACAACTCCATGTCAAAGGTCAGCATGCCCAGTGCGTTGATCTCGATAGGGACTTGCGCACGCGACAGAATGAAAACCAACATCTTTCTCACTCGCGCGTTGCTCACCTTCTCCCAGCCAGAGCAGTAGATGCTCAGTGCCATTTCTTCTGACTGCAATGGAGAGATATGTATCTGTAGCTACATGATGTATCTGTAGCTGATAATGTTTGACATTGTATGTTTGATAACAATCGGTTTCCTCTGACTTCAGTGTAATATAAACAAAAATTTAGTTTTCGGTGTAGGGAAAAAGCACAACAACATATAAAATCAGCGTCTAAATTACATCGTACCAAGGGAACTACTGCCAGAAGTTTGGCAGAATCACCTCGCTAGATCACAATCGAAAACATTGCGCAAAATGAACTTACAACAGTCTTGATCTTGGCTGCGTATCTGCAGGGCAGGTAGATGTGGACGACCGCCCCGATCACGAATATAAGGTAGCGGAGGTCGAACCCGTAGCCCTGCGTTCAATATGTTTTATTTAAACACACAAAATACACAGCAGGCAAAAATACCATTTTGTATAAATCTTGTAAATATTTATCTAGGTAAAATCCTAGCTCAGATTAGATACTTTAGTTGTAAAAAGTTATTGGTACTTTTGGCAGTGGGACGTCAGATCGAGAATCTCTGCTATAAACTTAGATTGATAATTCAAATTCATCTACTTATTTTGCAATATCTTCCAACCACTTCTTGTAAATATCGACGTCTACCACCATTTAGGAAAGACCTTGGAAGAACTGACAAGAAACTTTACAGCAGTCATTGTTTCATTCTTTCATTCAGTTTTCAGTGTAATACATGTACTTCAAATTATTTGTATTTGTATCTGTTGGCTCGGCGGCAAGACTCTGTTGCCAAAACTGAACAAACAACGGACCTCCGCGAACGACCGTGGGAGCCAGCCACCGCCCGCCTCAACAGTATTAGAGGGAAGTGAGCGACTTTTACCCGATGCTACCGTAAGCGTGTGCTTTTTGAAAATTAAACTATGAAGCTGGATTTTATTAAAATAAGTAACAATATACCTCGGTAATGTGATATAGACAGCAACAAATCTGGATCATTGTAGCCATGAATATAATGCCCAGCCAGTAATTGAACGTGTCTTGTATGTTGTCCACAAAACTACAAGAATAAATAATAAACTATTTATGAGAAAGGTTCTTATTTTAAGGTGCACAATGACCATAGTAAATCAACAAATTATACACAAAGACGAAAACCTTGTCTTAAATGAGGAGACGATTAGTCCAATCATGGCAGAAACAAATAGTTGCTCGATTACCAGTGACGATTGTTTCCGAGTCATTGCTTTTATTTATTTAATTATATGAGTAAAATTATTGCTTTTCACAGTTTTTAAAGTTATAACAAAACACTTACTTATACAAATCATTATGTTCATTAACAACTTTAATGACCTTCTGTTCAGTATTCTCCGCATCCATTGCGTCTTCCATCCTGCGACAAATGAAATGCATCTTCATACACGCGTGGTTACAGGCCAGCCCATAGAAACCATCGTAGCCAATGAAGTTGATGATATAGAAAGCCGAGCAGAGCAGTTCATAGACGAACATGAGTTCATAGAACGGGGAGTCGAAGCGGTCTTCGGGTGGCGCGAATGGGATGTTTACGTCGTGGATCATGTAGATCTGAGGTTCGGCCGCGAACAGTGCGCTGTAAGTGTTCATGATGACTGCCATGGCGGCAAACGTCAACACGCAGATAAGGACGGTGATGACCCAGCAGATCTCGCTATAGATGTGGCTGTTGCGGATCCCGGCGACCGCTGCTTCGCGGTAGGAACCAGTGAAAGCATTGTAGGACTCATAGTCTCGAGATATATCGTCGATTATCTTCTTTGCTTTGTCTCGCTTGTGGAACATTAGGATCATCTAAAAGAGAGTAAGGCTTGGACATGAATAATACGAAAACGGTGCTGAAAATCACGTAACTAAATTTTGATATTAAATACGGTTTAGCATAGTGTTGAATGTGGGCCCTGTAACAAAATATTTATCTCTGCCAGGTCTTGCAAAGTGGACGGTTTTACTCGACGTAGAAAAAAGGTCCTTACTTTCACTGTTGGAACTGTTTCTGCCTGTGGGTCCAAAAAACTTTTTTGCAGATCAAAAAGTGTAGAGTTATAAAACTTCTGACCTTGAAGAAGCCGCCCAAGAAAGGCCCCGTGACGGTGCTGTGCCTGATGATGTTGACGATGTCTCTCTGCTGCCAGGAGTAGTACACGTCCACTATGATCATGAACAGGAGTGGCAGCGTCGTTGATACGAATAGAGCTGAGAAAACAGTGTGATTAGTAAGTATAATGGACTTTGGGGCTGGGCTCAAAAGTATTCATACCAGGCTGCGTAAGGTTATTTGCAGCGCGTCTGCAAGTCGTTAATGATGAGAACAAAACATCAGCAGTTATGTAATGTCTGACTGAATAATTTGAGTTCAAATGTTTTATTTTCATATATTAACCTGGGTTCTATTTCGAAAACTAGACATGGGACCCGCCAACTACCATCTGAATCTTCGCAAATGTTAATAAGATCACTGCGACCGCGAAAGTTTAATTGTACAGCACTTTGCCAGTAACGCTTATAAATTGCATATATTGCGTGATTTCTTAAATCTTAATTGTAAGTTTTAGCAGCAACCCACCCACAAAATAATAGAAATAATTAAACTATTCACACGAACACTGATCGAATCCCATTATCTAATTTGAATAATTTTCTGTAATATAACTCAAATGACGTTGCCTATTACTAAGCTATACAGACGATGTAACCTTGGAGGTTAAATTTTCTTTATTTAATAATAAATTTCATCTTTCAATTTTACCTTGAAAACACCGTTACGACATATCTACCACGCGAGGTCAATTTAAAAATCTGCCCTGGCCATCTCAGCACCGTCTTAACAGCGAAACAATAATTAAACCAAGCGACTACAATACTTACGCACCGCAGCCACTCTGTATTTCTCCGTCTTAGGGTTGGGGTAGATCATCCCTGCACTGAGGGCGAATGTAATCAACTTGTACGTCTCCGGAAACGACTTGAACTGCTTGTCCTGGAGGGCTAAGGATTGGAAACCTTAATACAGAGTTTACAATGTGTATGAACCTACAAACAAAATATGAAATATAACAAGCTACTGAATTTGACAAATTAAAAAACCCGACTGCGAAAGTTATTTTAATCTGTAGTTCCTGCTCCTATGAGAATTCCGGGTAGAGTAAACCCTATGTCCCTTCCACAACTGAGACGAATCTAAAAACATCTCATACGTTAAAGTCCGTCAAAAGGTCTTTAGAGCATGCCAAAGAAATATACAGTATGTAACTAGAAAAACATAACTCTGCTTCTGACAGTCGGGTAAATAATAAGAAAATAAAAAAAAGTTCAACAGATTGCACAGCGCCACAGTTACATTATCTATTGTCAAAATCAAATACAGAATGTAAGCAGGTGATAAAATTTTGCGACCATATTAATTTGCGTTTTTATAAAGTAGGATCTTATCGTTCGATATTGTCAATTGTTTGATCACTATCAAATATTCGATTGTTTGTCTTGTTAAATTGTTTATCTCTATTATATTTACAATTGTAACATAGGTACATTATGAAAACTATAGAAGGAAACAATTCGGTATGTTACAGAAAAAATCTAATTTTAATTCAAAAGCCATTTCGAGATATTTGTTTTATTTCATTATTTTACAAATAAGGAAAATAGTATATACACTTTTCCGTCTCTCTCTCTCTCGGTTGTTTATTGCAAATCAAAAGATTCAAATAGGCAAATACTGCGTATTCACAAGCACGCGTTCCGCTGACTTGAGCGGACGTAATTCGTTTGCTTGGAAGTTATTCGTTGTTGTTTGGAAATAAATGTTGGAACATGGTTTGGGACAATAGTACGGTGTTAAGATTTTGTGAAACAGCGTCTCGGTCTCCATAGTCTCATAACAACTTTGTACTTTTGCGCGCATTTCATTTAGTTATTGCAGGCGTTACAGTACAGTAAAGAATTTCAAGTGCTAAGTCGTCTGACATGGTTCAAATTCAAATTCAAATTCAAATATTTATTTCTCAACATTGACAATTACTTGTTCTTATTGACGTCAAATAAAACATGATTCTACCACCAGTTCGAAAAAAAACCTTCGTGAAGAAGAACTGGCAAGAAACTTCACGGGTATATTTTTTTTTTTTCAAAATAAATTTACAGTCTCTTTATGTCTATACAAAATTATTCTTTTCTGCATCTGTTAGCTCGGCAAGTCTCCCTCCCCCCAAGTATCCAAACGACGAACACCCTCAAACGGCACCCTTTCACGAGTTAACGCGGGATCCAGCCATCGCCCTCCTCAACCATATTAGAGGGAAGTGAACGACCCGTCACCCGACGCTACCATAAGAAGACGTACTTTAGTGACAATGACGCTTTAGATATTCATCGGGACGAAGAACTCATCGCACAAACAGACACATTACACATGCTTTGTTACAAATACTAGTACAATCCTGTTAATGAGGGGATTATACCCAAGGGCTTTTATCATCCAAATAATCGGATAGTTTATAATATGCTCTAGCACACAACTTCTGCTTTATAGTTTCTTTGAATTTGTCAGTAGGAAGACCTTGGATATCCTCAGGAACCTTATTATAAAAGCGTATACATTGACCCATGAATGAGTTAGTGACTTTATGAAGCCTGCTATTATGAGCTGCCAGCATATTTCTTCCTCTTGTGTTAACATTGTGCAGATCTTTTTTTCTTTTGAACAAGGTTATGTTCTTTTTAACATACATTAAATTTTCTAAAATATATTGTGAATGGAAGGTAAGAATATTTATTTCCTTAAATTTACTTCTAAGTGACACCCTTGGACCGAGCTGATAGATTGCGCGAACAGCCCTTTTCTGCAGAATAAATATAGCATCGATGTCGGCAGAACTCCCCCACAGCAGAATACCATATGTCATGAGGCTGTGGAAGTAACCAAAATAGACTAATCGAGCAGTTGTTTCATTTGAAATTTGTCTAATTTTTTTAACAGCATATGCGGCAGAGCCAAGCCTTTTCGCTAAACCATCAACATGCGGTCCCCACTGCAGTTTGGCGTCTAAGGTTATGCCCAGAAATACAGTTGAGTTTACAGGAGTCAGTTCCTGGCTCTTAACTACAATGTTTGTGTTTACCTGTTTGACATTTGGCAATGTAAATTTAACACATTTCGTTTTCTTTTCATTGAGGAGCAAATTATTAGCTGAGAACCACTGCTCTGTGTTAGAGATGCATTTGTTCACCGCTCGATAGTCAATTTCTTGTCTTTTGATTTTAAACAAGAAGGAAGTATCGTCAGCAAACAATATGACCTCGCATTGATTCTTAACGACCGATGGCAGATCATTAATATAAACTAAAAATAGGAAAGGACCAAGAACTGAGCCCTGGGGCACACCCATTGTCACTGCCGATCCTGATGATTTTTCTCCATTTATTGCAACTTTCTGTTTTCTATTAGAAATATATGATTTAATCAAGGCAAGCGCTCGGTTTTTAATGCCGTAATGGTGCAGTTTCATGAGTAGAGTAGTATGATCCACACAGTCGAACGCCTTGGACAAGTCACAAAAGACACCAATAGCATCACACGACTCCTCCCAGGCGCTGAATACGTGTTTTATGAGCTCAACACCGGCATCGGTTGTTGAGCGACCCCGCGTGAAACCAAACTGCTTAAAATTCATTAGACTATTACCGTAAAAATGAGAAAGTAATTGATTTAAAATTAATTTTTCAAAAATCTTACTGAGCGTTGGTAGTATAGATATAGGTCTAAAATTATTAGGGTCAGACATACTACCTGCTTTGAATATTGGAATGACCTTACTCAATTTCATTAAATCAGGAAAAACACCATTATCAACACAGTCATTAAATATACTGGCTAAGTACGGGGCTATACCATCAATGACAGATTCAATAATTTTAACAGAAATCCCATCTAAATCGGCAGTATTTTTTACTTTAATGCTTTTAAATGCATTTAAAACTTGTGGAACAGTAACATGTTTAAAAATAAAATCAATATTGCATGAATTTACATTTTCCGTTAGCAGTGACTGTGCAAGAGTGGAACATGAATTAATACTCGAAGTAGTTGACACAGGGATGGCAGTAAAAAAAATTTCAAATGCTTCAGCAACTTCTTTGTCAGTTGACAACACTTTATCATTAATTTTTAAATTATATTTGGTGTGTGGTTCTTTTGCTTTCCCAGTTTCCTGATTAATTATATTCCATGCAGTTTTTGAAATGTTAGTACTATATTTAATTTTATTATTAATGTAATTAGATTTAGCTACACTGCAAACTCGTTTAAATAATTTTGAATACTTTTTAACATATTCATAAAATGTCTTATTATGATTATAAGTTCTTTCACTGTACAATTCATATAATCTATTTCTACTTCTGCATATTCCCACTGTTGCCCAGTCACTAAACCTAAATAAATTATTATTTATACATATTTTCTTTTTTTTTAAAACAGAGTCATATTCATTTCTAATTATATTATGAATAGAATTATATTGAGTAATAGGATCTGCACAGTAATCTAATTTAAATGTTTTTTCAAATACATTTTTCCTAAATGTTTCAAGCCGTCTCTCATTCATGGGTATAAAGGTAATTTCTCTTTTTAAAGTCTTTTTTAGCCCAATATCAAAAGTGGCCAACTGCCCACTATGATCTGATTGTAGTTTATTAATTACTGACTTTGTACATGGCATTAATTTTGTAAAAATGTTATCAAGACATGTGGCTGAGGTCGCTGTGATTCGCGTAGGCTCTAAGAAGAGATTTTTTAGGTTGTAACAATTAAAAAGATTCAAGAATCGTTTACTTAGTGATGTCTCTACTAATAAATCAATATTAAAATCGCCACAAATAATTATTTCTTTGTTTTTGTTATTTACTCTATGTAATACCTCATCCATAGTGCTCTCAAATACTTCAAATGGTGAGGATGGGGGTCTGTATACACTTATTATAACAATATTCCCTATCTCAATACAGGCTATTTCAACTGATCGCTCAACAGACAGACTTACAATATCAGTGCGTTCTTTAAATGTTAGGCTCTTATGAGTGATGATCATTGAGCCGCCGCAAGTTGTTTGTTCTCTGTTGAATGAACTAGCAATTACATGATTCTTATAAGAAGACATAATTTGACACTGTGTGAGCCAGTGCTCTGTGATACATAGTATATGAATATTTTCACAGTTTATGAATAGTTCGATCTGTAATTCCTTACCATCAATGCCCTGCATATTTTGATGGACTATGTTCAGAAAATTATTTTTTACATTTTTATTGCTTAAATTACTACTTAGAATACTGGTGCTAGATGTATTATCTATTGTCACTAAACGCACTAAGGTTGCGTCCCCATTATTTTCTAGTATCAAATATTTGGGTATTCTTTATGTGGCTCCATGTGTGGATGGTCGTATCGTTGTGAATTTTCTTTGTCACATATTTTGCCTTATGCGGCTAATACAAATAGGCAAACAAATAGCCATGTGAAGTGCCAGCCTTAAAGATATTGAAACTTCAGACTGATAGAGAGAGATATGCCAAAAATACTCGAGGGTAAAAAACTCAAGTAATGAAAGTATCTATGCCGCCACGACAGCGTATCGTCATCGACCTACCATAAAATGTCCGATTACCTAAATTGATTTTGAACTCTTTATTGGCAAACTGTAAGTTGAAAGTCTATTGAGAAAATTTGACTTTTTGTGATATCATGTTGAGCTGATGAGTGTACAGCAAAAGGCCAATGCGCGCACAGCGTTACAAAGTCATATCTTACCATCGTCGTGTAGTACGACATTATCTTCTTCATCTTGTTGCAAACGGCTCCGAAACCATTTCATTGTAAAAGCCTTTTTGTTCAAAGTGTAAGGAAATTCTTATTACGTACCTATTTATGCTAAGTTGCTTAGTAAGTAAAGGATGCTCGGTGAATACAAGATATTACTGCCTTAAGAATACTATTCATTTCGCTTTTTTTAAGTAAGCTAACATACAAGTTATAATATTGTTATTTCTCAAAAATACATTAAATAGAATACAAGTATATACTATTCAGGAAAACTGTACGAATATCTTGTTTATTTTACATTAAATTTTATCTCACCTGTGACATTATTTTCATGGAAAGATATCGGTAATTTCTGACCGAATTTGATGGTTCGGAGCTTAAGAATCTATTTATATAATAATGAACGTTATGTTAAATAGTAACCCTGCTATGTACAACAATTAGAATACGCACTAAATATACTCAATTCAACCAATCACATAAAATAGATATTGGATGTTTTTAATAAACCAATCAGCATGCATGTTTCCTATCTAACAAAACCGATGTCGGCTTTTTCGCAAAACTACCGAAAACGTTTTAGAATTACTACAGAATCTACTGCGTGTGTGGTGTTTTGCGATAATTCGAATGTTCACAATGGGTCCAGTATATTAGCAATGATACGCTTCTGCCGATAGACGCACATAGCCCTTTGAAATATGCCCAAAACATCTGGTGGAAAGTGACATGAAGGCGAGGAGCACAGAGTAACATATACTGGACGAGGAGTAATTATGCCTATATTAGGTTCATTAATCACCTTGTTTAATATGTAGATATATTTTTTTATTGTATTCTTTGTCATTTTAGTGTTAGATTATTTATTACACATGCCTGATTAGACCACCGCCTTCGCTATCAACAGGAGCGAGATGATTTTTTAATTTAAAGAATTTCTTCTAGCCCAAATACAATTTTCTCTAATCGCTTTAGCAGTTTCATAATAAACGTTGATTATCGAATTGTAATTGATTTGTGAACTCCCTGTGTATGGTGGTGAATTAAAGAAAAATAACGCCTTAATTATGCCTTTGTTAAAGAATCCCTTTGACGGGAAGAATTATCGGTGGTAACATTAAGTAATTGATTCGTAGATAAGTACTGATGCCATTAAATATTCTGCTTTACTTATTTATCACGCGGGAAAAGTTATTACTATTACGATTATCGAGCAACGAGTGGATGAAAAAACAACATGAACGTATTGTCCTTCTTATTAGTACCGACAGCAAGGAGTCGGGACCTGGCGGACTCTGTCTACATTAGACGCCATCTCTTCACAAAAATCTATTTATAAATAAATCTCTTTGTCTAATATACAAATCGACGATAAAGTACTACCTCCTATCTTATTTTGTAATTGCTTCAATCGTCGTATTTTTACATTTTGCATCTCATGTACAAACACCGATCTCAATATCAGCTTACTAAGCCGCCGTGCCCAAATCATGGTGCAAATATTTTCTATGTTTTGAATCTAGTACCTCCTAAGTAATTTTATGTAACAACTAATTAACAAAAGCCGCACATATGTCGATAAAACTACTGATTTAAAATGTTTGTTTTTTTTTAATACCTCCTATTTTAATGTTAATAACCTAACTTAGCTCAAGTTGTGTTTCAGTTCTCTAAACAGTACCACCATACATACCCCTGTTATAAATTATTAATAAGTGATTAATAATTTCTGTAACATAAATGAAAGTGTTTTTTTGTCTCCTGTAAAATTGCATTTATTTAGAGAGAAGGTTTTGGTACTTCACTGTCGAAATGTTTCTTCCAAATACTAGGATTTACTTAATTTAAGATGGCCGAATGTCCCAGGTTTGAGCTCTGGTCGAGGCATTTGTTCTCAGGTAAAGGTTGTTTGTATTTGTACTTGACTACAACCATCCTAATTCAATGTGACTTGAACGAATCAGATAAATAATACTCAAATATTCTCGTCAGTCTTTATTAAACAATCGAATAGTCCAGTTGTCAACATCCTTCATCATAATGTCGAACTTGACTCTCAGTGGCTCGCTGGTGAGTTCGACAGGGTCCTCGCGCCGCGCGTGTCGCACGGTGTGGCGCCGCAGCAGGTTGCACAGAACCGTCTTCATGGACATCATGGCGTACTGGAAGCCTGTGCACACGGTGACATTGCAACAAAGATCAAGTAATTGACTCAGTAAAGTGCCGTTACACCTTTGATGGTTTTAATGTTCTTTTTTATCCGACTTCAAAAAAGATAGCATACACCGAGCTAATTACTTTGTGCACAGGGTAAAGTGCGATAGACGTTTGCAGTAGAAGTCGCTTGCTATAAAGGATTCGCAAAATATACTAGTTGGTTCTAGCCTTAAGGTTACGTATTTCAATCACCAATAATTTTGAAATTTGACTGAAGAAAATATGAGCACCCTGACCCCAAGATCCCATAGTCTTAACGCCGAAAACCTCAAATTTTTATGGAATTACTTCGCTACTTCTGCGACCGTTGGCTCCTGATGATGCCCCTAGCTGGTGCGAAACACATGTCCGTGGAGGAAGCATCATGTGTTTAGAGTTTTCTGCAACTAACAGCGAATGCAAGTAGGAGGGATTCAAATTCAAATATTTATTTCTCAACATTGACAATTACTTGTTCTTATTGACGTCAAACAAAACATGACCATACCACAAGTTCGGAAAACCTTCGTGAAGAAGAACCGGCAAGAAACTTCACGGAGATATATTTTTTTTAAAAATAAATTACAGTGTCTCTTATGTCTATACAACATTATTCTTATCTGCATCTGTTAGCTCTGCAAGTCTCCCTTCCCCCAAGTATCCGAACGACGAACACCCTCAAACGGCACCCGTTCACGAGTAACGCGGGATCCAGCCATCGCCCTCCCCAACCATATTAGAGGGAAGTGAGCGACCCGTCACCCGACACTACGGATGGCGGTGCTAATACTAAAAGCCTTGCATACAGAACCGTCGCGGATGTACCGAAGTAATTCCATAACAGTTGAAATGGATTTCTGCAAAATAACGACATAATCTGTGCTTCACACTGTTGAGGTCGTTGGCAGCCATGCCAGTTTCAACAGTCGTCGAAGGAAAAGAGTTCAATTGTTTTTAATCCACAAATAGCTAATACAGAAAGGAAATGACAAGTTACAGCAATTTGCTTTGGCCAGTTGTTTCTAGATAGATCTAGTTATCTAGATTTTTATATCCTGACTTATTATAATTAATGTCTACAAGTTGTTTGTTTATATGCCGTTGGACTTTCAAGACAATAAATAAGTAATACCCAGGCAATTCCTCGGGCCGCTGCTGAACGCTACAAACGCAGCCTGCTGCGCTTGGTATCCGTTCAGGAACCGCTCAGGTTTGAATTCCTCAGCGTCAGCTCCCCAATGGCGCGGGTTGCGGTGCATAGCCCACAGGTTCAGCAGAATATCACAGCCTTCGGGAATCACTGTACCGCTTGCTGGTAAAGTATAAAATGAATCTTTTAAAATGTTTTATAAAAGAATTTTGAATATACTTGTAGGTATATAAATGCGAATGTTAGTAGATAGGTAGGTACCTTAGTGATTGAAGCAATCCTTGAATCTTAACGAAACTGTATATTCACACACCAACACAGTTAAAATATACGTTTACAATACAATACAGAAGGAGTACAGTTTTCATACACAACACGAAGAATAACAATGAGTAAGCAAATCGCTGAGAGAGCAAGTTAGGTATCGAGCGGAAGCGACAAGCGACACAGGTGCGCGGGAGAGGTCCGTGGCTCGACTAACTACTGAATCCACGAATTCGTCGGCGGCCGCGCCGCGCCGATGATCACGCGCAAGGTGTGTGGTGCGCGCGTCACACCGTCGTGTGTGTTTCCATAGCACAGCAAAATAATTAATTAAATAAATATTAGAATATTAATCATACGTTATTACGTATGAATAAATGATAGGTATTTTTATACTGAAATAACTTAAAGTCAATATGTAGTATTAAGTGAATGAATAGAAGTACCTATATAAATAAATTAAATAGATTATATTATGTATAAATATGTATGTACTATTAGATTAAATATGGTTATATAAGCTGAGAAATGATATAAGTAAATCTGTAAGTACATAATTATAGTAGGTAAAATAAGTAGCCTACATCACTCCCCCCCAAAGACCGTTACTACGGGCGATAAAAATTTGTGAAATGAACTCTTCGGCCTGCACGCGTTGTTTTAACATTATCCCGAACATGTACGTCGCGCTGAGGAGGTGGCGCGTCAGTTGGGGTGGAATCAGGTGTAGGTAGGGGGGTGGGGGCGGAGTCAACTAGTATGTAGGCTGGTTTAACACGGTCCATCGATACCGCGACAGGTTTGCCCTTAACCAAAATCCTGAGTGTTTTGTCGCCCCGTTCGAGCACTTGGTATGGGCCAGTGTACGGAGGCTGCAACGCCCCTCGTAGTGCATCTTGCCTTAAAAATACATGACTCGAGGTCGCTAGGTCTTTAAAGACGAAAATTTTATCTTTATTCTTCCGCGTCGGTGGCGACGGTTGTAACTTGTTTACAAAATGATGCAACCGCGTGGAAAAATCGGTTATGTTGGTGGAGGTTGGCGTTGTGGCGTCAAAAAATTCACCAGGGAGCCGAAGTGGCTCGCCATATACCATTTCAGCCGAGGAAGCTTTTAGGCTGTCTTTGTAGGCCGATCTTATGCCTAATAGGACAAACGGTAATTTATCCACCCAATCGGCATCGGCGTGACACATAATGGCCGCTTTGAGTTGGCGGTGGAAGCGCTCGACAAGACCGTTGCATGCTGGGTGGTACGCGGTAGTTTTGCGATGCTTGAATCCGATCACTTTTCCAAGGTATTGGAAAAGTGCGGATTCAAACTGTCGCCCGCGGTCCGTGACGATATCGGTTGGGCATCCAAATCTGGAGACCCATGATATCAGTGCCTTCCCAACGGCTTCAGCGGTCATATCAACCATAGGTGTACACTCAGGCCAACGTGTGAACCGATCGACTATGGTAAGACAGTACTTGTATCCTTGGGCGATTGGTAACGGGCCAACTATATCCACATGGATAAAAGCGAAACGGGCTCGGGGTAAATCGAAAGTGCCTGTAGGAGTTGATACGTGGCGGTTTACCTTCGAGCGTTGACACGCTAGACAATTTCTTGACCATTCTCGACAGTGCTTACGCATTCTAGGCCAAACGAATCTTTCCGCAATCAGTTTGGTACTAGCGTTTGGGCCTGGATGACTGAGGCTGTGGAGGCTATCAAAAAGTGGTTTACGATAGTCTTTGGTGACGAATGGTCTAGGTGGGTTTGTGCTTGCATCGCAGTAAAGTTCCAAATCGCTGAGTGGAGTTTTCAATTTCTGCAGGCGTAGTGAATATTTATCACCTAGAAATTGCAGTAGTTCCTGATCAGTAGCTTGTGATTTTGCAAGGTCTTCTAGATTGATTGGCATCTGCAATTCATCGACGCGGGACAATGTATCGGCGACGACATTGCTTTTGCCCGAGATATGTCTAATGTCAGTCGTGAATTGCGAGATGTAATCAAGATGTCGGTGTTGTCGGGGAGAACAATTGACTTTGCGCTCATGGAAGGCAAAACAAAGTGGCTTGTGATCTGTGTAGATCACGAAATGCCGGGCTTCCAACATATGCCGGAAGTATCTGACACTTTCGTAGATTGCCAAGAGTTCTCGATCATATGGTGCGTACTTTTGTTGAGTGGGACTCAGCTTGCGCGAAAAGAACGCGAGAGGCTGCCAGAAACCATCCTTGAGCTGTTGCAATACTGCACCCATAGCCAGATCGGATGCGTCAGTAACTAATGCGATCTGTGATTCGCTTTCAGGGTGAGCGAGTAATGCAGCACGGGATAGGCTTTCTTTGCAGCGATCGAAAGCTTTGAGTGTCTCTCCAGTAAGGACGACGGGGTGGGATCCCTTCACAGAACCGACAAGCAATGCGTTCAAAGGGGCTTGCATTTGAGCCGCGTGAGGCAAAAATCGCCTGTAGAAATTTATCATGCCCAAAAAGCGCCTTAATTGCTTGACAGTTTTTGGTGGGGGGAATTCCTGGATAGCCTGGACCTTGGACTGAAGTGGCTTTGTCCCTGCTTGGGATATATGGTATCCTAGGAACTCAACTTCCTTAGCACCGAAAACGCACTTGGCTGTATTGACAAGTATGCCGTATTCCTTCATCCTGGTGAAGAGCTGCTGAAGGTGATCTTCATGCTGTGCGGCGTCCTTTGAGAATACCAGGTAGTCGTCAAGATAGGCATAAATAAAATCGAGGCCCCTCGTCATTTCGTCAACAAAACGTTGGAAGGTCTGGCCAGCGTTACGAAGGCCGAAAGTCATCACCGGAAATTCGAATAAGCCGAACGGTGTGGTGATGGCTGTCTTCTGGATGTCGTCGTCATGGACTGGGATCTGGTTGTACGCTTTTACCAAATCTATGGTAGAGAAGACCGTGCAACCAGCAATACTATGAGAGAAGTCATGAATGTGCCTAATAGGATAACGGTCGGGTATGGTGCGAGAATTAAGTAACCTATAGTCACCACAAGGTCGCCAACCGTTATCTTTTTTAGGCGCGAGGTGCAGCGGGGATGCCCAGGGGCTTTGGGATGGACGCGCTGTACCATTGTTCAACATAAGTTCGAATTCTGCCTTCGCGATCTTCAGTTTGTCTGGAGCAAGTCTGCGGGGGTTACAGGATATAGGCGGGCCTGGTGTAGTTCGAATAAAATGGACAGTGTTGTGCTTTGGAAATGATGGCTTACCTGATGGGCGAGTGATTTCTGGGAACCGGTTCAATATTTCGTGGTACCTAGTGTCGCCTGTCATTATTTTAACTGAATGAACTTCGGTATTAGCAAGAGAAGCATTAGCAGTCAAAGTCGTTAAATTATCGATAAGGCGTTGGTTACGGCAATCGACAATTAAATTAAAATTACTTAAAAAATCAACGCCAATTATCGCTTTGGTTACATTTGCAACTATAAAGCGCCACTGAAAGCTACGCCTTAATCCTAAATTTAAATTTAGTTCGATATACCCATACGTATCTATATTAGTCCCGTTTGCTGCACATAACTGAAAGTCCGTTTTTGAGCGTCTGTCACGGAGTGCTGAACGAGGATACACGCAGAGGTCACTGCCGGTGTCCACCAAGAATTGGGTGTTCGTGCTGCGGTCAGTGACAAAAAGGCGACGTGAAGAGGCGGGGCAATCGTCAGCCGCCATTAGCGACCGCCCGTGGAGTTTTCCGGCTTGTGGTAGTCGCACGGTGTAATGCAATTCTTCGCTCGAGGTCCAAATTTCGCGTGGTACCAGCATACTGGATATTTGCTATATCTGGAATTAGACCTGGTTCTGCTGCGTGAAAGCGGGCGACGGCGTTGGGGTCTGGAACGATCTCTACGGCAGTTGGGTGAGCGACTACGATCGTCGAGCTTCATGGCGAGGCGTTCCACCATCTTACGCAACTCTGCAATCTCGCTGGAAGATCCACTGCTGGTGGTTGGCATTGACGTAGCAGCCACGGTGCGGGTGGTAGTTATCTCATGGATCCTGTCTGCAAGGTCAGATATCTGTTCAAGGGTCTGACTTGTCTGTGATGCCAGTACAGTTTGTAGGTCCTTGGGTAGACGGTTACTCCAAATTGATCTTAGAAATTCTTCGGGTACTGCAGGTCCAGCCAAATCTTGCAGGTGCCTTAGGAACTGAGACGGTTTACGATCTCCAAGTTCCTCATGAGTCAGGAGTTGTTTGACCTTGAGTTCGTGAGAGGCTGAAAGTCGTCGAATCAGTTCGGTCTTAATTTTCTCGTACCGGTTTCTGGCCGGGGGGTTAACGATAATGTCTTTAACGGCTTTTGCGTCATGAATTTCTAGGTTTGTGATAACATTATTAAATTTTATATTGTCATCAGTTATGTCAAAATTTTCGAACTGGCCTTCGAGGAGCGCAAACCAAATATCAGGGTCATCCGGTGAAAACTTCGGAACCTTCAAATTCACGTGCCGAGTATCGGATGACGTATTTCCGCGGTCAGTGGAAACGCGCACTTTCTTTGTTCGGCGCGTAGCAACGTTCCCAGCTCTTGAATCCGCGGTCTTCGCTGAATCGCTACTGTCGCACATCTTGCTTTCGTTCACGATCGGGGTCACCAATTTGTAGGTATATAAATGCGAATGTTAGTAGATAGGTAGGTACCTTAGTGATTGAAGCAATCCTTGAATCTTAACGAAACTGTATATTCACACACCAACACAGTTAAAATATACGTTTACAATACAATACAGAAGGAGTACAGTTTTCATACACAACACGAAGAATAACAATGAGTAAGCAAATCGCTGAGAGAGCAAGTTAGGTATCGAGCGGAAACGACAAGCGACACAGGTGCGCGGGAGAGGTCCGTGGCTCGACTAACTACTGAATCCACGAATTCGTCGGCGGCCGCGCCGCGCCGATGATCACGCGCAAGGTGTGTGGTGCGCGCGTCACACCGTCGTGTGTGTTTCCATAGCACAGCAAAATAATTAATTAAATAAATATTAGAATATTAATCATACGTTATTACGTATGAATAAATGATAGGTATTTTTATACTGAAATAACTTTAAGTCAATATGTAGTATTAAGTGAATGAATAGAAGTACCTATATAAATAAATTAAATAGATTATATTATGTATAAATATGTATGTACTATTAGATTAAATATGGTTATATAAGCTGAGAAATGATATAAGTAAATCTGTAAGTACATAATTATAGTAGGTAAAATAAGTAGCCTACATACTTATTTGACATCAAATAAAATTGCTTGATTTTTTAAGACAACGCTTTTTATGAAAAGTGACATTACCTTTAAACTTAAATTTGACAATGCCTTTTGCTTCACAACTTTACCTGTATAAGTCATCAGGTATATTTCTAATAAAGCGAATATAGCAATAATTATTGGTTAATCGAATTGAATCTTACATCATTGATTTCTTAGAATTAGACGCCTTTTACCAGGGATAAGAAGCAGACTATATCCTAGGTAGATGGGATATATAGAAAAGTAATAAATACATATTAATGACTTACGAAGCGGAACATCTTGCTCAGTAGTTCTGACAATGATAGGCACTGGTGGGTACAGACGCAAGGTTTCCCTCACCACGGCATCTAGGTACTTCAATCGATGCAGGTCTTCTGGTGTCACAGAGCGATTTGAATCGCCAAATATTTCTTGTATTCTGGAGGTTTTCCAGAGGAAGGTTTATTCAATTGATATTGGGTATTATTATTTCATGATCTGTGTAAATATAAGACCTGATTGACTCATTATTTCATCAACGCCCAACCTCTTTTCAAAAACAAAAAGCTTTGTTCACTATTACCATCTATTGAGATATCTAGTGCCCAATAAGTATGTAATTTAAACTTTATTTAACCCCTAATAAGGCGCGAGCTAAAAGGGCAGCAAATGAAGAAGTTAAAGTGGTTTTAGGGTATGTGACTAGCGCAGAATTCGAAAAAATATAGAAAAGGGGCGTACCCTTGAGGGAGTACCTTTTTTGGTTGGGAAATAATATCCCTTTGCCTAACTAAGGGTTAATATAGTTTAAGGTTATATTACGTGTTGATAGAGTTGTTTGTTTAAACGTATTGTTATGTTTTGTTATTCTTGTGTCTGTATGAACAGAGAAATAATCTTATTATTATCACATTTGTTTATTCACAGCATTGGAGACAGTTTCGATCTTTTTTTTCACCTTAATTTTCACTATCTATCTATAATTTAAAGACTTGCAGTTCGAGAATCACCCGTTATAGTCACGTTGACACTTAGTAATGTCTAAGTTGTCTGTTCAACAAGTTTCCTCAAAAGGGCCTGTATTGAGAAAAGCAAAACATACGTCCACTCACTCTTTATGCACTCGTTCTCTCACACTGCTACTTCTGGCGAGCATGGACAGTGTGAAGGCAGCACCAGTGGCTGACGTGTCAGTGGCAGCGATTGTCACCACTAGCAGTTCTTCGCGAAGCTCCAAGTCTGTGTAGCCAGCGGCACTCGACGGCTTCATGAGGAGCTCAAGAAGAGACCGACGGTTCAGGGTGCCTGTGGAGATGGTGTTTTGGTTTTGAAGAGTTTTGAAGAGGTGTTTTTATGGCCAAGTGGCAAAGTGGGTAGGACCACTGCCTCATAACTCCTAGGCTCGAGTCCTAGTCCCTGTATAGGTATATTTTGTTTCTATTTCCCAGAGTTGGATTACCCCGAGTTTTCTGTATGGATATATAACACAAGCTCTGCTTACATTGGGGCCAAACAGTTGGTGCGTTTGTCTGGGAACTAATTTATTATATTTTTTAAGCAATATTCGCCGAAAGAACTACACTACAGGATGAACGAGTCTCCCAAGGCTCTCCACAAAGTTCAGTGTCCTAAACTGGTACAGTGAAAAGAGTCTTTAGAAAGGGTTCTGTACTTAGTACACTATGTTTATTATATACTGATGTGTAAATATCCGTCAGTAAATAAGTGAAATTAATGAAATTTTGAGAAAATACAATTATGACGAACCACCAAGGTTTTGGACACTACACGAATCTTATACCACCAAGCAAATGAATTCTTTTCAGTTTTTAGTTCAAAATATCCTCTGATTTTTATTTAGTATTATTATTTTATTTAGTACACTTTATTGGCTTATAAAAAAACTTACAAATTCATATTGTGGTTTGCATGTACGTTTACGAATTGCGAAGTATACCAGGGTCGGATAACGTATCAAGCGTAAACTAGAAAGGAGACGTTTCATAATCGTCTAGCGCGATGTACACCAGTTCAGAATGTATGAAAAAATGTGGTAGACGTACTAAAATTATTTAAAAAATTATACCCTGCATTGTGTCCTACTATGATTTGAAAATATTTTCCTGAGTCAAAACTAAAGGAAATTTTGAAATATTGGCACATAATACTTGTTCTATTTTTTAAATACAATCCTAGGAACACCCGTACAAAAGCTAGCCATGTGCCCCTTTAATTTTGAAATGTCTCCTTTGGTTTGTGTTGATTATAAATTTAAATGTGTTGAATATATTAACGGTGAATTATGCAATCTTAGTAGCATCAGCTCGATAAAGCCTTGTTGTGTTCTTATTGGGAATTACAATAAACTAGGTCGAATCAGTAAAAAAATATGAAGAGGAAAAATCTTACCTTTTTTAAGAAACTCATTATTGTTGGTTTCTTCATCTTTCATTGATTTTCTTTTTTCTCTGATAATCTTAAAAATAATAAGTTATTCGGTTAATAAATTTATTCAAAATAAACAATCTCGCATTCAAAAAAGCAATATCTTCAAAATACAAGTTGACAGATGACCTAAACTGTAATTCTCAGAAAATAAAATTATTTGAAAGCACAAACTAATATACAATACTTAATGGGTACACTACATTAATACGAAAAACTTAATTCCGATAGTCATAATCACGAATTTCAAAATTACGAATTTTATAACACCAATTGGTTCAAAATTCCGATAATGAACCATAAAAAATGCGAATTATTAATAATCCGCAATATCATAAATAGGAATCTAGAATATCAAAATTCCGAATAATATTAGTTGCTATAACAAAGGCCTTGTAAAACTGCATGAGCACATCAATTTATACGTTCGAGCATTCAAGTAGTCAGCTGGAGATGAGAAAGTTTATTTAGCTTTTTGTACCGAGCTATTTCTTGAGTATATAGGTTATGTACTGAAATGCAAGTCCCTTTTTGGCATCTGCATTATCTCATATATTATATTATATTATACCAATAATTTTCAATATGTACCCATTTTAGATACAAAATCAAAATGTGAGCATTGAATTTTCGGAAAATAAAAATTCGGAATACCATATTTCGGACTAGTAACACAGCGGGTTTTTAATTCTTCGTACTAATGAAAGTCGGAAAATTAAACTTTTGTATTTATGAATTTCGATAAAATATGAATCATGGTTTGAATAGTCGCAAATTAGTCTCTTAGGGATTGTGAAATTCGGAATTTTAAAAATCGGAATATTTAAATTCGGAAATACATAATTCATTACATAATTTTTGGGTGTTCCCTATACTTAATATAGTAAGAGATTAAAAAAATACAAATGCTGTGAGTTATGATGGCTAAGGTACAAAAATAATAAAAATATGTTCAATGAGACTTGTGAAACGTCTAATTGATGTAATGAATCTGTCTCTAAGTCAAGACAAGTTTCCGATGCGGCATGAAAACTCTATCGTGAAACCTCTTTTCAAAAATGGTGACAGAAAATCTTAATAATTACCGAACAATCAGGATAGTTCCTATTTTGTCAAAAATGTTCGAAAAGGTAATAGTTAAGTCAAGAAACTAAATACCTTATTTAATTAGATATTCGTTGCAGGGAAAAATTTGGATTTTGGAAAAATAAATCCTCGGCTTTTGCTTGTTTTTTGCTAATGAAAACAGTAACAGAATGTTTACATAAAAAGCTATACTAAAAGGATATGAGGAAAGCATTAAATTTATGTAACACTTTTGAATATACGCGAGCTATCTCAAAAATAGAGAGCAATGTGTTGAAGTAACATATTTGAATTAAAAATAGAAAATAAGCCTTATATATATAATGAGATCTTAATATCGTGCCAAAAGCATGGGCTGCCACAAGGCAGTGCTGTAGGTCCACTAATATTTAATTTTGTATAAATAAATATGCTTGCCCAAATTTATCGATAATGAATATTTTTATGGTGATGATACAACAAAGCTATTTCATAATTCTAATACAAATGCGCTCAATAATTCATTCAACTTTGACAAAGCTGATAGACTAGCTTGGTGTTATTTATTGAAAACTAATTTATTAAAAACTAATTAAATACAATTTATAAATAAATTACGGATAAATTATATCAAAAATTAAACATTTCCTGATCTTTATATAATATGTAATGACGTGATGGACATTGTAGATTCTGCATATTTCTTAGGCTTGGCTTTAGACAAACTTTGTAATTAGAAACCTCAATAATATTATAGAATAGCTGTCGTGTGTGGTGGCTTGCTATGATATAGCATATCACAGTATATGTATACGTCTGTGGCGGGCTTTATTATGCTGATCAAATCGAACTGAGAACATCTGTGCATACCATTTCTTTGCACATAAATAATGATTTTGTTTCATTTTGATTTGGCGAAATGAAACCGGTACTTACACTTACTCAAGTTGATTGTTTTAATTGTTGAATCTTTAACTTCGCGTATTAAACATGATGCCATGCAATACCCGATAAATAATTTTTGCTTACAAAAGAAAGTGTTTCTATCAAGATAATAAAAATCACATTATAAAAAAATGCAAAATCTCAAAGGAAAAATGAACACCTAACTAGATTCGTATGAAAACCTAGGGTCAAAGGGTACAGTAAATTACAGTCATTCAAACTATTGTAAGGTTTTATTGCCATAAGATTTAACGAGGCTTGGGTTAATCACGGTGTTTTACTTCATCTAGGACAATAGATGCGTGACAATTATGTGTGACCCTCTTGTGTATATGAATCAGTAAGTGGCTCGTTATCTTCAAATGGCCTAGTGCTTTGAATTTTTTGTTTATAACAATAAGTCCCTGCACAAGCACCTCAGCTATACGGTCCGAAGTAAGCAAAGTTTGTTATGCTGACCATACAGTGAAATGGTGGGGATCCCGGAAAAAGCATAGGTATGTAAATAACAACAACCATTACCCGAGAACAAACATTTGTGCTTATCACAAAAACAAATGAAAGGCTTGTCATGACCGGTTTTTATTTGAAGCTTTATTGAAATTAATGACTGGAAATTAATGAGCGGTGGTTTCAATTTAATAAAGGACGTTCTAAGCAGAAGTCCGTACCCTTTTGGGTGCCCTTAGGCGCATCGTAACTGCATTGTAATTAAAATTAAAATTTAATCTTAAGAAAAGTACTTTTTTCTCATCCAATACTTGATGGATTTTATTATTTCATTCGTAATAATATCCCAAAAATCTGTACCAACTTTCAGCTCTGTGCGGAATAGTGCGGATTATTGTGTATTTAAATAATAATTTTACTAATGTACAGCTCAAAACACCTGTAAAATGATCTTAACATTTAGATATATAATTGGAACTTAAACTTAAAAAATGCTGTGGTCATCTTAAAAATCTTGTCGAAGTTAGCATTCATTAAATACCTCCGCAATACACAATATAGTGTGCGAATAAGCTCCTTTGAAGCAAGAGGCTTGGGTTTGTATTCGGCCTGTTTATAGATATAAGTAAAATAATGATTCAATGTACAGTCGGCCGCATAAGTCGCTTAACAGAATGAAAAGTGCAAAACAACTGAACACCCAACAAACCACAAGCCATTGTCGTGACAAGGGCGCAAAATAAACTTTTACAAACGTTCATAATAAGCATAACACAACTGTTTCATAAGTTGCTAAAAGCTTTCATTCCAAAAGTCACACTTTTGATTCTGTTAAGCGACTTATGCGACCGACTGTACTTCAATACTAAATATAGCAAACCAATAAGTAGATTTGGGCTAATTTAAGGATATTTTACGGTAATAAATTGTAAGGTATTTTTAAAATATTTAGGCTAAGCAATTGACTAACTAATTTTGTGTAAACTTTTTAAACAATATGCATTAAACCATCCGTAAAACAATCAACTTTTAAAAGGTAATAACCGTAAACGACTTTCTGAAATTGATTAAGTATCCATATCTCTGAAATAATATTTTTTTTTAATCTTTGTAGTTCGACTCTCAGCCAATGACTAATTATGGATTTTCCATTGGACAGTACTTTGCCCGAGTACAATTCTCTATTTACATTGAAATAATTAATAAAGAGCCTATAGGTTGCTTTAAACTAACTGCTTTCACTTCAGTTTTAACGTAGTAAAGATTGCGAGTAGTGTACCCATGCGCAAACAAACGGACAAACATTCCGCAAGAGCCATTCAAGCTTCACATGACATTTAAATATGTTTTCTGTTATTTTTTCTACATGAGTGAAGTTGGTCAGTTCATTTAGGCAACTTAGGTCACGGAAAAGCGTGCTTAAATTGCGGGTTTAGGTCACACTGATATTAATCACAATCTAACAAACAAATCACGACTAACGATCTGCATGGGTGCCGAGGCCACTTACCATCAGACGTATCACGTGTTCGTTAGCCGGCTATGAATAAAGAAAAAAAAAACACGGCCACAATAACCAGGTTAAGGAGGTTGAGTTTGATCAGAGTCAAGGAGCAGCCAGGGAAGTTACGAGCACTTACTGTCAGGAGCCAAGAAAACAAACTTTACGGAAAGATTAAACTTACTTCATCAACAAAATTCCACATAGAAGAAATGTGTTTCCGTATAACAGAGTACCAGGGTATCATCTCGTAGAAGGCGTCGTTGTACAGCCAGGGGTAACACAGGCGTTTGCCGATCATCTGACAGTACTCCGCGAACGCGAGGAGGAAGGGATGGTTGGGGTCGCGTTGGACGTCTATCTCGATTCCCAGATTTGTTTCTGTTGAAATTACAAACCAAAAAAATCAGCTTTCATAATTTTATGTATTATGTTAGTCTTTGATTAGCGGAAGATAGGTGACAGCTCAGGAGCAGCGCGAAACTCAAGAATCATGTTCCCGGTCGCCTGATTGTATTTGTCAAATGATTTAGTCAATACGCGAACCGAACCAACAAATACGACACGACACGAGAAATTAAACAGACACTATCGTGCGAGCAAGACAAATATATCTATTTGTCTTGCTCGCAAGCCCACGTTTTGCATTGTTCATTCTCTTGTATGTCGGGAAGCAATATAATTGAGCTCGTGTGAGTAAATATAGCTGTAGCTATATAGTATAGTATACAGCTACGAGTACAGTATATAACCAGAGCCTTTTTTCAGATATATAATATAAGAACGCCACATATCTTCCGTTGTTTTACTTTAATCAAATACTTTGATTCTATGAAGAAATAGATTACAATGAATATGCTGTAATAATTTATAATAAAATAAAATCCTTTGGTAGTTTTGGATTCATTAATATAAAGAAGATAATGATGTGAATTGCTTATTCATCTTTATTTTAGTCTTAAATGTTGTTCCTTTTTTATGTTTGGGTTACCTGAAAGAAATCGCTGTTTAGTAATAAGGTTGTAGTCTAATATTTTGGCTCCATTTGTTGTAATATAAATTTTTTTTAACCACCGATACCATAGCTCCCAAACGGCCGCACCGATTTTGATGCAGCCGTTTGATAAGGTTTTTGATTTGCGCTTACAAATTACTTGATGACAATAAAGTGGGTTTGTATTGTATTGTATAAGATTGATTATCACTATCTATGAGTTTTTATAGTAAGAGATAAGTCTGTATGTATTTAATTTACCAAAATTCTTGCCTAGCTTGCCTTTCTAAAATAAAATGAAACAAACAAGAAGCTGAGCAGTCTGGACGTTTGTGTGATAATCGTAACATTCACTAAGGAGGTTTCGCGTGGTTTGATCTGCGTATCCCTGTCTCTCAGAGCATTTTAGAGTAACATATTGCCAATGTTACTTCATAATTATTTTTCAAATGTAAAAGAGTTTGGTAGTAATCGGCTCAGTAATTTATTGAAGTATTCAGCCTTTTCGCTGTAGCGACAATAGCGTGGCGTGGGCGCTTCGTTTTGCGTTGCATACAGATGTTGAAGCTCCAAGATACCTGGGATATTGAGCAGCAGTTATTTAAACCTAGTAATTTGAGGCAGGGATAAACTGCAGTAATCCGAAACTGGAAATATAAGGAAAGAGAGTACTCTCGTTAATGCCATCTTTTAATCTACTAGGCTTTCAGCTGATATTGTCGCTGTGCACTTAGTGTCCATATGTACACTGAACACTTATTTATTGCACAATCATAAGGTTTGTTAACTTTTGCAGTGTATTTTATTTTGTCGCATGCCAACGTGTCCGCGACATTCGAGTACTTACACTACTTCTCAGCATGAGATTAGGACCAGGAAACGTACAATGATTGTTCCGAATCCACAACAAATAGCATAGATACAGTTTAGTCCTCCCAAAGCTCACCACAAACCGCGTCCATCGCGTACGCAGTCATATATTTCCACACAGAAACCGGTTCTTCGCCAACATGCTTGTGCAGAGCCTCAACCATCGCCCGGCTGCATTTGTCGAAGACATACACAAATTCGTTTAGATTCCTCTGCGCGAACGCTGGCGCCATTATCTTCCTTCGCGGCCGCCATATTGCGACTGAAAATATGATTATACGTGTATAATAAGAGGAAATAGTAACCGAGAAATTAAGAGATGGGTATATCTAGGAAATGGTAATAAGCCATCTGTAAAAAGACCATCTGTACTTGCATGCCGAAGGTCTTAGGTTCGAATCCTATATAGATGTTTGTCGAATACAAATTTATTCTTGGGTTCTGGTTGATATTCATATATGAATGTTTACTCAAATTCAAATATTTATTTCTCAACAATGACAATTACTTATTCTTACTGACGTCTAATAAAGCATGACTCTACCACCAGTTCGGAACGACCTTCGTGAAGAAGAACTGACAATAAACTTCACAGGTATAATTATTTCAAAATAAATTGCAAGTGTCACTTTATGTCTGTACAAAATTATTTTTATCTGTACCTATCGTTAGTTTGGCAAGTGTCGAACCGTACTATTAAAACGAGGAACACCCACAAACGGCACCCGTTAACGGGTGTTCCAGCCATCGCCTTCTTCAACCATATTACAGGGAAGTGAGCGACCCGTCACCCGACGCTACCGTATTGTGGGTTACCTCCTAGTTCGTTGTATGGTCATCCATAACACAAGCTCTGCTTACTTTGGGGCCATATAGTTGGTGTTTTAGTCTGGGGTTTATTATTTTTATTTATTATAAGTGAAATACACTGTTCTAGTGACTAAGTATAAACTAAAACTCACCTGGTGCAAAGATACTTCCGTTACCTAAAAGACTGTGTGTAGTCTGCATGATGTCTGACTTCTGGAGACAGTTCTTAAATATCACGTCTGCTAGTTCGAGGTCTGCTACCACTGAAAAAGAGGATCTAATATAATACGCTCCAAATTGTCTTGTCCAAAATCTTTTGAACCCTGCTGGCTTAATACACAGCAACTCTATAGTAGTTGAGCAAAGTCCTTTCTATTATTTAATTATTAATTATGTTAAGCTTTTAAATTAATGCTAGTAGAGTTGCTTCTGTCCAGATCTCGTCTGGAGCAGCGCTGCAGTCAGTTTAGTAGAACAGCCAGTGCCTTACTGGAACAGAGGCACGTCTATCTACAACTTGCGGTTGACAACGCACCATTCATATATGATCGTATTTTTTGCAGTTCACTTTCTCTATATAAAATTATCCGATATAAAGGCTGTTTTGTTCAATGACATAAGTAGTACATAATATATACACAAGTCATACCCAAACAAAACAAAAAAAAAACGGCCTCAACTTAACTATACCTACCCGAAACAGTAATATAATTTGTGGGAGAAGGAAAGAATAATACGGTTCACTTGTTGTAAGAAAGAGATATCTGTGTACTTCGTGACGTTGCTTCGCACTAATTGATCGCGAGCGTACGTGACGTAGTACGTAAATTGTTGCAGTGTATAACGTTGTCTCTTTTACTCCCACATACAAAATCATATTACATCTCGCTCTTTGAGTTTGTTGAAATGTAAAGCCATGTCAATTTTTAAATGTCATTTTATATAGCAAAATAAAGTAATAAATAGGTTACAAAAAAATAGTACTTACGCATGAAAATAAATGTTTATTCTTTATTTAACAGCAACAGTGTAATTAGTACACGGTCTAAACACACAAGAAGGTAATGTACGGTATTAAAAACACAGAATTGGGAATAAGTTTTGTTTGACGTTTAGCCATGACACTGGGTTGCACAAGAGTAAGTGAAATGCAGGGCCTTGCATTTGCGTTGCCATTATTGAGAGCGGACACCTTGACTATATGCTATACTTCATTGGTTTTGGTAAACAATTCCCGCTTGATTCAGAATACAAATTTCACTGTAGATATACATATGTCACAGGCGGATAGTTTGATTAGACATTCAACTGAACGGCTAGCCGGGAATAATACAAGCAAGGAATATGCAATTTGTTAGTTATTTTCTTTTACTAACTAGACTACACCCTGTGGTTTGCGCAAGACGAGTGAACAAAGTGAGCCTGGTGCGGTAGCTTGCGACGGCAGCTTGCCTAGCTGTTCATTTGAGTGTCTAATTCAATCATCCGCCTGCAACACATCTACAAAACCAGTTTATATACTGTTGTTGAACTCACCGAGAACAAATTTATGTAAAACTTGTAGCGTGGTGAGACCGCCCTGACTTATTGCTTCTAAACCGAGCAATCGGAAAGCTGTCATACGTTCTGCAAAGTTAGAAAAATATGAGTCACAAAATGTATCAAATTCGTACTTTCGTGCTGAACCGAAAACTCTACACAATCACTTGTTTTTGTTGAAGTTATATCGAATGCAAGGTTCTACCAAGAACTGGCAAGAAACATTCACGGAAATCATATTTCCAAAATAAATTTACTACGAATTATTATATACATTATATCTGTACCAAATGAATCTTGTCAGCATCTGTTAGCTTGGCAACAATCCGTCCCTAAAAATTATCCAAACGATGGACCTCCGCGAACGGCACCCGACGCTACCGTAAATAGATGAATTTCAACGATAATTACACATTAATTAGGGCTACATTAATTAATAGTTTTCAAAAAGTGAACACAAGACTTGGTATTGAATCCAGCCATTCCCTTGAAAACACACAAGCACCTCCACAACACGCACCCGCGTACACATCTGTACCTACACATACATTCCCGCGCTCAGTCTGCCTCGGTCGGTGTGCAATATTGTTGCGACATGTGACGCTGGGTGCTGGGGGAAGATCAGCTTTGCAACTTTAGTACATCACGGCTGAGTCAGTGCCCTTTCTGTATTTATCAACTGGGTACCCATTTACCTACCAAAGTCTTTATTTTTTACTCTTCTACTCTTAAATTTTACTCCTTTCTAATTATTTTCCTTGTATGTTTTAGCCGGATTATATCGGGTATAATTTTGACATTTTAACTAGACTTCTCACGAGTCTAGGTCATGAGTCATACGAGGGTTTCTTAAGTTTAGTAATTGCTTGGGGCAGGATTTTTGTTTGATCGCCGTTATAACCGCCTTTATCTAGTTTTGTCCCGGTAAAAGTATTCCATTCACTGCAGTTAGGAAAGATTGCGTGAGGCTGCCTATACACCAAAGATGTGGTAGACTTGTTGGATGACCTTGCAGGGACCTGGGACAATTCCAGAGTTAATATACAGGATGCCTTTTTACCTCTCGGAAAATGGGCATATGGCCACAGAACACAATTTTCAACAACTTTCCCAAAGACATTGAGTCGAAATGACGACTTTCCATACAAATCTTAAGAGTTAGCTGTCAATTTTGTTAAAAGAGTTTAATTTATTTTTGCGTTGTCGCTTTAATGTGTCTGTGGGAAAATTACACCGAACTGGGGTCTGGGCTTTGGTTTATAGGTGATACTCGTAACCTCACGAAACCCAAAAATTTGGTTACCAATTTTACTTATCAAATAGTTTGTCACTTCGCGTACCAAACCGAAAGTGTACTGCAGGCAAGGACACGTATACAATCGAAATTTTGCCTTTCTCGCAAGCCCAAGTTTTGCATCAATCTCTTTGATGTATTTGAATAATCGAATTGGGTTTGGGTGAGTAAATGTATCTGTGGTAGTAGCTATTTCTCAGGTAGCTAGTTTGTGAGCGTCATCTAACGGCTAATTTACTTAACTTATAATCAACCTTTTACTTTAAAAACAGTCACGCTGTATACTCTTACTCAGATAGAATACTTAGATATAACACAAATGGTGTGCGGCGGTCCATTAAGATGATTCTGCTAGAATATTGTGCACTCGAGGTTCGCCTGTGTAGCTCCTGGTTTCTTGGGAATATAGCCTAAGCTGCATCTGGATAATATATATTAAAGTTTTAAATTTATCAATAACAAGTAAACGAACAAACAGGTCTTTGCTCTTCATAATTAAAGCATAAAGGTTCAGATTCAGCGCCCTTCAAACTGGAAGTGAAACCTTCAATGAAACCTAACCGCAATGTTATAATAGCCAACCGCAGAAATAAACTATATTCTTACTGCTTTAGTTTTTAAAAGAACTACATGGAGTTATGAATGAACTTTTTATGTAATAAGACCTGCTTGATTAGGTGAAACATTCATTAGGTGTATCGCATGCAGAACTAGTTTAAGTTCCGGCTAAGCGCCCTCAGCGCTAGGCTTGTGGGCAAGTGAGAGAAAGACCAATAGGGGCAAAACCAAACGGTATATTTCGAAAAATAAAGGGATATAAGATTTCAGATATATGTTTTCAAATACAATCAAAACATTCATAAAGCCTCGCATATCTCAATTCGCGTGTTTTAACCTTTAGGTGGTTGTGCTCCGCTTAAAGAGAATGAACAACCGCTGTAATTCCTGGAACAGAGTCCAACTTCCAATCCTACGGTCGGTAATGCTTCATTAATCGATGATCATTAAATAATATAATATTCAATCAATAACATCTACAATTATGATGCCTATGGTCACGGATGCCATTTAATATTAGATGGATCGCGAACTCGTTTGCCGGCAATGACAAAGTTAAAAAGACATTAAACGGGACGAAATCACCCACCACTTTTAAGACGTTTTGTTGCAACAAAGATATTTACAACGCAATAATACAGAAGGAGAAGAACACTCGAAATAAATAATTGTATTGTCTGAATGAATCTTTACAAATCTATTTATAATCTATATACTTAAGTTTTTCATGAATATGACAACGAGCAACAAATGATAGTGTAGGCGCAGGTGCCAAAGGAAATTAACTTTGCAAAATGTCAATTGTTTTAAGCTCCCTTTATAAATAACCTCACTAATCAAACTCACTTTTTTAAGGATTGAGCAAGTTGTATCACCATAAAAACGCAGGATCTAATGTAGGATTGGATATTTCTTTCATGTCGTAGTCTTTGTAAACCTTCCCTCCCATGAATTAAGGTTGTTTATCCACCTTCTTCTTTTCCTCTCAGTCTACGTATAATACCTTTTAAGGGTGTTACCACACCAATCGATCGACGTTGCCTGTTCCATTCAACCATGTATGTGGTGGTAACACCCTATGACCCAAGCTCTAAGTTGTGTGTGTTCGCATAACACAATCGTTCACTTCATTAAGTGTTTCTAATGTAAACCAATAACAAAATAAAAAATTTTGACTTTGACAGCATCCGAATAAACATTTAGTTTAGATAAATATATAAACAAAATATGAGGTTACCGGACATGTTGCGTCCGCTTGTGACATCCATGTTCTCGTAAAATAATATCCAAATATTTGTACCTTTGTTGTTCCTAATTCTTAAAATCGCTACGATAGCAGATATTAAGTTTATGTGGAAAATAAATCCTAGAAGGATTTTTAAGAGGACATTTGTTTATTTATTTATTTCGTTTTAAATAAATATTTCTTAAAATATTTGAGAAGTAATCTCACGAAAAATTTTTTTTTTTATTTTTTTTTTATTCCCCTCCGCGGGAAGGGCAGGAGGATAAAAATGCCCTGACGCATACTCTGGCGCGATTCCAAAGTTATGTGGGACTCGTCCCGACGCCTACCAGGATCATACCCACTAAAAACCCCCTGTCGGCTCGTGCATTTTTGCCACTCAGCCTTCATCTGAGCGACGGCCAATTGGAGAAAGAGGCCGCGCTAGCGGGGCCCAGAAGGGGTCACCCGCTGGGATTACATAGCACTGAAGGTGCTCAAAGCACTGAAGGTTAATACATAGCACTGAAGGTGCTCAAAATGAAAATCAATAATTAAAACAAAAATTAAAAAATTGCAAAATAAAATTGAGTTAATTCGCATTTACGTTAGAATTAGGATTTACGTTAGAATTAGAATTTACGTTAGAATTAGAATTTGCGGCCAGAAGGGCCTCGAGATCGCGTGACAGTCTGGTGGATGAGTACGCTTGCGCATTTCTAGGCCTAGCGACTTTGAACTTCGAGTCTAACACAGGAGTAGTATATGAGACTGAATCACGAACTAGAGGATTGGGGTGGGTTTCGGAGCGTTTGAAAAACGCTTCAGAGAGTGTTTTGAGATGTTGTTGTACTGTAGGCAGTTCAAGATCTCTATGCAAGTCCGCGTTACGCACGTACCACGGTGCGTTTGTGGCCCGGCGGCAAAAGAGGTTTTGAACTACCTGCAGTTTGTGCAGGAGGGAGGGTTTGGCGTGGGCAAAGATTGGCGAGGCATACGTCATGACGGGTCTAACGCAGACCTTGTAAAGTGTACGTTTGTTTCTGGAGGACATTTTACTTTTTCTACCTAACATGCTATTTAGGCGGACTAAATAGTGACGAGCGAGTTTCGAAACTCTTTCGACGTGTGGCTTGAAAGAAAGCGTCGGATCTAATGTGACGCCTAAGTATTTAGTACTGCGCTTCCAGGGGATGGGAATGCCTAACATTCGAACGTGGGGATCGCCATCGGGACGACGGCGTTTGTGGTCGAAGCGCATCGCAGAACTCTTTTCAGGGTTCACATCGATGCGCCATTTTTGAAACCATACACCAGGGGCGTTTACGGCCTTTTGGAGTCTGGTTACAAGGTGCCGAACACTGTGGCCTTTGGTATAGAGTGCGGTGTCGTCAGCAAAGAGGGCGAGTTCGACGCCTTTCGGCGGGATGGGAATGTCGTTGGTGTACACGGTGTACAGCAGAGGGGCGAGGACTGAGCCTTGAGGGACTCCAGCCTTTATGGGACGAGGTGCAGAAAGCGTGCCTTTCGTGTTTAAATCGACGTACGGTCTTTGAGAAACGACGCTATTAACCTGACTAGGCGATCCGGTAAGCCTATCTTGTAGAGTTTATAAACGAGACCGCTGTGCCAGACTTTATCGAAAGCCTTGGCTACGTCAAAGAAAACCGCGACTGTTTTATAACGACGCGGATAGAAACCGTCAAGTATATACTCGACGATTCGGTGGACTTGCTGAGGGCAGGAGTGTTTAGCGCGAAAGCCGAACTGATGGGGAATAATGAGAGGATCGCCATCCGTTGGAAACAGATGGTTCCGCATTCGAGAGAGTATGACTCTCTCGAGAAGTTTAGACATTGCCTTGAGGAGGCTGATGGGTCTGTGATTAGCCGGGACGTTCAGAGGTTTGCCCGGCTTGGGAATGCCTATGACTGTCGCTTCTTTCCAAGCTTTTGGAAAGTAGCTATGGTCGAAGCAGGCATTGAAAATGATAGCTAACAAGGTAAGCATCTGTTGAGGTAGGTGCTTAAGTGCGTGGTTGGAAATTCCATCCGCACCCGGAGCCTTTTTGGACTTTTGATTTCTAATGAGAAGCAAGATTTCGTCATTAGAGACTGTGACAGGGTCGGCGGTGATGGGGAGAGAGTCTCTGCGAAGGACTTCGTCCTCCACCGCCTGGATGTGTGAGGGATCAGCAGGTTGCGTGCTGGGCGAGCATTGTGCGGCAATGCTGTCGGCGAAGCATTCGGCTTTCTCTTCGACTTTGAAGGCAGTAGTGCCATCGGGACGAGTGAGAGGAGGAACGTGAGAGACGGTGTCTACGCGTAAGGGTCGGGCCATGCTATAGTACGCTTGGTGGGACGGAGAGATATTCGCCATGAGATCGTTCATCTGAGCGTCTCGGAGTTCCGCGAGGCAAGACCTAACTTTACGTTGAAGCTGATTCGCAGCTGTTCTATAGGCGGGCGTGGGATATTTCTTGGCTCTCCGGAGAGCCGCGTTTTTAGCTTTAATAAGATTGCTAACGGCTAAGGGAAGCGTGGGTTTGCCTTGCTTAGCAACCTTTTCGTTGTCACTGATGGCTGAGTTGATAGCATCAGTGAGAGAATTTACTAATGATTCGATTTTATCCGGGCTATCTAATTGTTCGGGAGAGATCGCGAGTGGAGAGTTCGGAGCCTCTAAGGCTGAAACTAACGTATTTTTAAAACCTTTCCAGTTGGTAAAGGTCTTAGGAGATGAGACGTTATCGTTCGGCGGTCCTAGCACGAGGGAAACGGGGCGATGGTCGGAGCCTAGGTCATCGAGCGGTTCGATAGACCTTAGATCAAGATTGATTCGCTTGATAATTGCAAAGTCGAGGATGTCAGGAGAGTAGGACGGGTTGTTGGGATAGTGAGTGGGAGTGATGGGGGATATGACGTCTAGGTCAAGGGAGTTAGTGATGTCGAGGAGAGCGATACCGCTGGTGTTAGTCGATAGGCACGTCCAGTCAGTATGTTTGGAGTTAAAGTCTCCGAACATAATGACTGAATGGCCGAGGGCGAGAATGGCCTCAAAGTCGCTGCGGATTGGTCTGGTACCACTAGGTATGTAGATTGAAGCTATGATGATGGTCGGATGACCAGTCATAGCCAATCTACACACAGTGGCTTCCATGTTGAGGAGAGGAGGAGTAGGGAGAGGACAGCAGTGGAAGCCTCTTTTGTAATATATAGCAGTGCCGCCGAAACCGTCGGAGTTGGGCCTATCGTTACGAATAAACGCGTACTTAGGTATAGCGAATCCCCTGGAGCGGTTTGGAGTAAGCCATGTCTCCTGGAGAAGGAATAAGTCAGGTTCTTTGTTCTGAAGGAACAGTTTAATTTCGGGAAGGTTGGTGTTAAGGCTACGAGCGTTAAAAGATACTAGGGATAAGCCCTTGGGTTTAATACGACTGGACGCGGGATTCGCGGGTCTAGACATTATAATTTATTATTTACGAATTTATACAAATATAAAAGAATTTACAACGAACTTAGGAGCGAGTGATGCTCGGCTAAAGCAAATAAACGCTCTTGAGGAGAGCGGGCGGCTCGCAGTTTGCGTGCGAGCACGGAAATTTCGTTAATATCGACGTTTTGAATAACGTCGAACACGGTCTTCATGTCCTCAGCCAACGACGACTGAGGTGCGGATGACAGGGTGACCGCGGGGGTTGGGACGCTCAACAGAGATATTTGAGAGTCCGCAAATTGTGCGAGCCTCTCTAAAGATCTCCCTCGAGTTGGGAGGTTTCGACAAGATAACTAAAGCTAACGGAAAGCGCCTACCGCGGTTAGAGTGCATCTTGTGCACTGCTTCGGCCGGGAAACCCTGGGACTTAAGGTCCTCGAGGATTTCTTCATTCGCGAGCTCGAACGGGACGCCCCGTAGTACTGCGCGGATCTTACGCTCCTCCGGGAGGGCGTAGGTGTGGTACGCGATTTGATTTAACCCGAGCAACCTGGTAAACGCTCGGAAGTCGTCGACGGTCGCTACTTGAATTTTGATTGTATCGCCAGCGTTGGCGGCTTTTAAGTAATTAATTTTGTGCTCTTTGCACAAGTTAGAAACCGCGGTCCAGCGCGTGTTTTCACGCAGGAAGACGGCCGGAGGGAGCTGAGGTTTCGGCGGGATGGGAGCGCAGCGCGTCGCTGGCTTCGATGGGACCGACGGAGACGCGCTTACTTCGAGCGATTTTAACGGCGCGGGGGCTGGTGTTGAAGACACCGGGGTTGGCTCAGGTGTTGAAGACACCGCGGCTTTTTTCGAACGCTTCTTAGAGCGTTTGGCAACTAACTGGAACGCGGGCTCAGGAGAACCGGTTAGGGTGGCGGCGACCGACGAAGCTTCGGACGCGGCGGAGTCTGAATCGCTCCCGGGAGCGGTACGCTTCCTGCGAGATGAGCGCGAGGATGAGACCGACGCGCAGTCCATATCGGATGGAACGGGAGACGCGGGAGAGCTATAGACCTGAGGGGTCTGGGTGTTGGAGGCCTGAGGGGCTGGGGTTGGGGCCTGAGGGGCCGGGGACGCGATTGATGCCTGCAAGGCCTGCGTTAGGATGTCTTTTGGGATGGAGACGCCTGCCGCAGCAAGCGCCTGGGTGAACGCGTTCGCGAAGTTAATAACGCTTAGCGAATCCATTAGGGAGTGTTGGGACAATAATATATATAAATATAAGTAAAATAAAAGATGCCTAGTTCCTAAAAACCTAGCAAAATCCTAGCGGCAAACCTCCCTACCAGCGGTAGGGGGGCTGGGGAGAATAACTTAAAACTAACCGTAGTACGCCGAAGGGCGCTACCTAGGAACCTAAAAAAGGGTACGCAGGTAAAGAGTTGACCGCGTTAGGGTCAACCTTTACCGACAGAAAGGACAGATACACACGAAAACACACAAATATGATAAAAATAAATATGAAAATAGGAGAAAAATAAATAAAATAGAGAAGAGAAATAAATAAAAATAAAAAGGACTGGTTCAGTACAAATTCGTTGTCACCGTTAAGTATCCTTTGCACTGAAACCAGACTACTTACGCTGGGCACAACACTGCACTCAGCACAAGCACAACACAACTTAGCACAGCACTTTGAAGACTAAGGGGCTTAGTCGCAAAGAAAAATCGCACTTCGAAAGCACTCAGAGGGAGTAGAAAGACCTTGAATACCGTAGCACGGAACCAACACGCTAAACTGTGACGTCAGTAGACTGATAAAATGGTTTCAGATACCTTAATAAAATATATTAAATAATTTTATGACGTTTCAACTAGCTCAATCCTCGGAAAGTGAATTTATTTGTTACTAACAATGTTTGTTACGATTTCATCTCCACTATTCATCCGAGAACCATGAAATTTTGCATAAAATTAATCAACGGTACAAGAAAGGGCATATGGTACCGTTTACCTAGATACAACTTCTGTTCCCAAAGGATACGCTTTGGTATCGGCAATTTTACGATTATGGAACATGAATTGAAGTCCTGTCACGAGTTAGAATCCTGGATTTCTCTAAGCCAAGGTATTATAGATTGGTGTATACAGGGGTCGGCACTAGAAGTGTTACCAATTAAAAATGCTGTAATTTTGACAATTTTGTTATTTTTGATTTAAAACTTCAGTAGGTATATAAAAAACATTTAAAATTAAAAAGAAAAGTTATTGCTCGATGTGGCCATCTTTAGCGCGGATAACAGCATTGAGTCTGTCCGAGAAGGCTTCACACGCTGCACGAATTTGGTCTGCTGGTATTTTGTTCCATTCCCGGCGAAGAGCAATCTTTAAGGCGTCGACCGTCTCGTATTTTTTACTGGCACTTTGGCCTCCAGGATTGACCATATGGAAAAATCCATTGGGTTTAAGTCCGGGGAATATGGTGGCCATTGTTGCGAAGAAATGAAGGTCGGAACTTTTTCTTGCATAAAAATTTGGTTTCACGGGCTTTGTGGGATGGTGCCCAGTCTTGTTGAAACGTCCAATGCTTACTACCGAATTGCTTACGTGTCCAAGGGAACAAAACATCGCTTAAAATCATCAATCATTTGATTTACTCTTTAACCATACGCTATCGGTTGTTTGTTCACATATTGCTGAACCGTACAAATTTTTTCATCGAAAAATACCAAATTTCAAGCTCGCTACGAACGTGCAAGTGCTTTAACTCCTTAGCTCTCTCTAGGCGAACTGCGTTTTGTGCAAGTGTCAAGTCTTGCACTTTTTGTATTTTGTAGGGCTTCGGTTGTCGTTTATTTTTTAATATGCGCCCCATGCTCCGGCCAGATACATTAAGACTTTTCGCCAATAAACTGCGCTTTGTCGTGGATTTCGTTCAATTCTAGCCTTTACCTTTCGAACCATTTCTGATGATGTTTCTACCTCCATGACGTTTTTTGAAGCTACCCGTATCATTGTTACGCGTGATGGTCCGATACACAAACATTTTGTTTAGATCTAAATGTCGTAACTCATTAACAATGGCTGTTTGCGATTTTCCAGCCAAATACAAAGCAATGACGCAGTTGCGTTTGAATTCCTTGATAATTTTTTTAACAGCGACGAAAAACAATAAGCTTCTGTAAGTTTATAAACAATACAATAGACTTACGACTGTGAAAAAATGGGCGCCATATTTTAAACTGTTTGGTTGCTATAGCAACTAAAAGTTGGGAACACTTCGAGTGCTAACCCCTGTATATTTTAGAATTAGCTCAAGTTTAATAATTTACCATACGTATACATATGTATACATCGCATTTGTGGAGTATTTGTTCTTTCCTTGTTTTATTCTATTTCTTGTTCATTTCTAAACTAAAAACACAAATTTCCTTGTACAGTGAGGAAAAAGAGGATCGTTACATTTGAGTATCACAGAAATCACAGTGACACTGAAGGTAGATGGACTTTTAGGCCTATCAGAACACCAACATTCCTCTAGTAAAAGTTTTCTGATTTTCGAGATATTGCCACTTTTGTGATTTTTTATGAATTATCACTTTTTGGTCTTTTTTTGCCTACAGCTGCAATAAATATCTTTAAACTCACGTTTTTTTTTTTACCAAGACTATCGTTACCTATTAGTTAGTTGAGACAACTTAGTAATAATTTTGATGGAAATTAGCTCACAATGCTAAGAAAAAGAGTTGAATTGTTTTATTTTATTTCATTGCGAAAAACCTGACTAAAGTTTAACTGATTGCTGTGAAAAAAAATGTACGGCGATGATACTGCACATCTTAAAAAATTGCTTGTTTAATGACCTTTACAAAATAGCATACAATAGCCATTTTTTTAAAACCAAATCTTAGAAAATTTAATTTTTTCATGAAAGGCGTGCTACTTGGAAACAACTGCATGATAATGCTTAATACAGGTCCAGGTGTCTTTTGTGGCAAAATTACTAATAAATGAAATTGCAGAAGCATACAACTATCTATCTTTTTATATTTTTTGTTGTTTTTTTGAGGATAGGTTCTGTAAGGAGGACCCGCAGTCATTGGTCTCCTCGAGACGTGGTACATCTCTTCTCGTGTTCAAAAATTTAAGTATTTTTTCGAATGAAATTTCACCCTTACCACGTACAAAGAATTCAAACATTGCTGAGTAGTGATTACGCTAAGCGTGTTACATTTTGCCGAATAATGCTAGAAAAGCATCAGGACGACCCAAATTTTTTCAACCGCATTTTGTGGAGTGATAAGTCGGCCTGCAAAAGAGATAGCTATCTTAACCATCATAATCTACACAGTTGGCAACTAGAATATCCACATGAAATAAGGGAAGATCGATCCCAGCTCCAATTTAAAGTTAATCTTTGGACTGGGATCATGAACGGGCAGATAATAGGCCCGTTCGAACGGCCCGCTATCCTAAATGCAGACCTATACTTAGGTTTTTTACAAAATCATCTACCTATTATGATGGAAGATGTGCCACTTGAATTAAGAAGAAATATATGGCTTCAAAATTAGGGGTGTCCTGTACACCGACACTCTTGCAGTACGGGGGCATCTTAATCAGGCATTTCCAAGCAGATGGACTAATTTTGTGGCCACCACGCTCTCCGGACTTAAATCTATTAGATTTTTTTTATTGGGGATGTTTAAAAGATACCTAAAGCTTATGCAAAACCAATTCGGTCCGGTGATGAACTGCGACAGCGAATATATCATGCAGCGAGTGAAATATCACATTTTACATTGAGATATTTAAAAATACAGTTTTTAATAAGATGTAGATTGTATGTAAGAGTCGGAGGCAGACACTTTGAAAATCGTTTGTAACAAGATTAAATAAAAAAATTAAATAACCCCTACATTCGTGGTGGCGGCTATCTTGGATTCGAGTGTTTATCATAGTTTTTCAAAAAACGTACAAAAAAAGAAGTGGTCATACGAGCTGTTTTTACAGTAATTTACTATAACTTACTAAATTGCAATTTTTTTAAAACATTTTTTTGATATATTTTCATTTTTTCAAACAGTTTCATTGAAGTTAAACTTTTTTTGTACAGTTAAGCGACAAACAATATAATTGCCCTTTGAATAAGCCTATTTTTATCTCAATGAGACCCACATTATGAGAGATATGTCGTTTTTTGTACACGTACAAATAAATTTTTTACAAAGAAACAAAATGGCTCCCGCTTAGAGGGGGAGGGGATTGGGCCCCGCTTAGTATTTGTGCGTAAAAATAGTGGTATTAAACGTACCTAGAATATCGCCAGTTCAGAACGGCAGATCACTTTGTATACGAACTCTAGTGCTAGAACGTGTAAGTTTGGCATCTTGTTCATAAGTATAGGTACATGATAAAAAAAAATTAAACTTTGTACAAAGATTCCTGGTGCAGGAGAATTTTCAGAAATAATTTTGAATTTTCATCATGTCATTAAATAAATGGCTTAGCGGAAGCTCATCGGGAAAGGCGCCAGAAAACCTTTTATACGAAAATTTCATCCGGTTGAAGTCTCACGACACCACAAGGAACTCATTGTCCAAAGAGCTAAAGCCCTATTTATTTAATACGTTTTCTTTCCAAATTATCTGATCCTAAAAATTTGAAATCCGCAATTGTAATAAAACACAATTAAGGAACATTATAGTGAAGGAAACAATCAGTTTATCCAGACGGAACACGGAGAGATAAGGTTCTAGTAGTAACTGCTACGCAGCTGCCAATTTCTTCCGAATCGAAGTCGGAAGTCGAAGTGGACCAATATTACTTTTTACTTTGCAAAAGAGTCAAACAAATTGAAAAAAAGGACAACCAAAGTAGGTTTTTTTATTATTTTCATAGCCGGCAAAAAAACCACGCGATAGTAAGTCCGCACTCCGAAACCAATAAACATCAACAAACAACCAATTTTTCGAACTGGTGGTAGAATCATGTTTTATTTGACGTCAATAAGAACAAGTAATTGTCAATGTTGAGAAATAAATATTTGAATTTGAATTTGAATTTGAATCATGAAGCGTAGCGGAGGTGTTTTATTTTTTAATAGTAATTGTGATTATTAAATTGGCTAATAATGCTTTGCCGCAGGCTTCAGCTGTAATTGCCTTTGTTCCAGTAACGTTGGCTGTTCCATCTGCCGCCCCGGACGAGATCTTAACAAAGAAATTCTTTTAGTTTTTGTAAGATATTATAATTTTTATACAGTTTAATGTTTATTCCATCTACGTTTATAAGCGTTAGTCAATACGAGGCTGATTTTAACAAAGTTTCTGTGTGAAAACTTACAACCCCTCACTTATAACCCCTCACTTTCCGATTTTTTAAGTGCAATCACAATCAAATAAAAGTTGTAGACAAAATATAGTCTAAACTGGTACTCACTTTCATCATCTCCAATGAACATTGAAAAATGCCCCACAATTGGGTTATCCCTCATTTGGCTGGCAAATCTCCTACAAAACATCAGCGGTTTTCTCTTCTTCCACACCAACCACAGAATCCTTATAAATATTAAAACTAGAACAATTCGAAAAATCATTTTCTTTACTAACTTTTGGAATCTACTTTAATATGAAGGTATCTCGGCACTGCAAGCGCCAAGATGCTAATGGCTGGAACCAACGCGAATCTGTGGTTTTATCATACGGAAGGTCAGTGAAAAAACAATTGAGAAAATCTACGTACTGGTTCTATGAGATGTAATTATCTAGATTTTTAATTAAAAACAATCTACATACGCGTAAGAGCATTAAAATATTAAATACACAAATTTTGAAGGGGTTTTTATTTATTTATTTATTTTATTTATTTATTTCGTTATTACATAGTCCACAGCTCTTAGATAAATGTTAACATTACATTATTTTGCACTGACAGCCAATTAAGGACCAACAATTACATAGATAAAACATATATAAGCTTAAGAAAAGGGAGAAATGTATTGCACTAAGTTACAAAATCAACATCATAGATAAATATCAGTACAAAACTAAATTATGCAATAAAAAAGTAAGCACATAATTATTATCAAAATAAAAAAAAACAAAATTGATTTTTTTTATATTTTTTGTGCCAAATTACATTAAAATGTTACTTGTTTCTTTTTTAGTCTTGTGTGCTTATGTATATTGTGTGTGTGTGTGTGTGTTTGTGTATGTATGCGTGTGTATGGATGTAGAAGATGGTATGTGTTTTTAAGTTGTTTATTGTCTTGTCATTAGTATTTTTATTATGTTATGTCTAAACTTCTCTTTGCTGTCATGAAACAGATCCAAATCCAAATTATGCGAGAAGTTCTTATTATAGGTGTTGTGTATTCTATTGATTATTGAATTTTCTGTGTCATTTGTTTTTGAGTGCTGTGAGTAAAATAACTAGGTGTGGCTGGTTCTTGTGGAGGGTCTGTGGAAACTTAGAACATGGTGCGTTAACTCAGGACAGTCAATTTAACCATTACATGTGTTGTATAAAAAGAGCATATTTAATAAGCAGTTTTTCTTAAGTACTAATCTAAATAAATATAAATAAAAAAGTCTCAGCTTTAACCCATGGTTTCGCTTATGTCTCCCTCGGGACCAGTACTTATATGAAAGTTATCTATGTGCTTTTATGTGCCCCTCCAGCCGTTTATTTTTTGACGCAGGAAAATTATTCCGTCTGGATGGACGGAGTCGGGTCACGAGGAGCTTGCGCATTCGTTCGCGGCCCGACAGCGATGGCCAGCGCTCTGTGCAGCGCCGGCGACGTTCCGAGAGGGAGGGGTCCCTCTCTAGTCATCCCTCATGAGATGGTGCGCAGGAAGCGCACGCGCTATCTTGAGCCCTGGGCCGGAGGCGGGTTCCCCCGAATCCACCATTGAAGGCTCATGGGACCGCGGGAGAGGGAGGCTTTCGGCAATGAAAGCCGCCGTCCGGCGTCCCATGCGACGGCGACGAAGCGGAAGGGAGGATGCATCATCTTCCCTCGCCCTCTCCGCCACCTCCTTACGGCCTCTATTAGGCATTACGGCCTCGCAGAAGGTTTGCACCGCCTGCCACGATCTCTCACTCTCGACCATAGCGCGGACCACGGTCGGGAGCGAGATGTCGGCACCCAATACAGAGCTGAGCGCGTTGCGCTCGGCATCCTACGCCGGGCATACCTCCAGCTTGTGCTGGGCCGTATTGTCGAGCCAATCGTCGTAGTGGTGGCACCTGGCCGTCGGTTCCCGACCGATCCGAAACAGGCAACTACCGAAACAACCATGTCCCGAGAGCACCTGAGTCAGACGGTAGGTCAGGAAACCGAATCGCCTACCCAACCACTGCTGGAAGACAGGACGAATTGCCTCGATAGTCCAGAGTCCGGCGCTCGTATGCGCCAGCCTGGAGTCCCACGCTTCGGTAGTCGTTGGCGCAGCTCAGCTATGTGCCTCTTTAGTTCCTGCAGTGCAGACGGGTGACCACTGGTAGAGTGACGCGAGGGCTCTCGCTTCCAGGTCCGTGCCCCTCCAGCCGTAGCATGGCGTGCCAAGACAAGACTTATGTCACGGATTATATCACAATTTGGCCGATATTATCTAAATAACCGCATTCATTTTTTCATTTTTTTATCACATCAAGGCGGCTTAAGTCACAATAAGAGATTAAGTAGCATGGTCGACCCGTTTAACCACTTTACCTCATACCAAACCTAGGACTAGTTGAGTTTCGTCTTGTAACTGGAGCCTTATGCCGCCTGTGCTACGCCTGCTGGACGTCTATGTCAAAAGTCTTGTTGATTGGTTGTTTAGTTAACAAGTAAAAGCTTAACAAACAAACGAACAAGTAAACCCGCTTTCACATTTATAATTTTAAAAGGATTTTCTGGCGAATAAATAAGTCCATGCTTTAGTTAGAGATATTTATGTGCAGTTTATGGGTATTTTAAACTTATATATTATATGGCAATTATATGGCTAAATGATTATAAATCTAATCAAATGCATTATTCTAATTTTTGGACAGTGAGTGTAATTCATAAAGACATTACGATGAATAGAAAAAATAAGTAGTGGGGCGCGTCTCCGTGGATGGCCGTACTCCTAAGTTTATACGTCCTGCCTATATCATGGATACAAAACGAAAGAATACAACCAATAATTAGATACGCAGGGTGTATCAAGACCATTCTACAACATCGGGGTATGATTATACTGCATATTGTCATTACGAAGTAGTACATTTTATTTTTTTTAATGCCAAAAAGATATTAAAGAAAAATTATAATTTTTAGGTTTACATATGTAAGATCAAACGGACTATCAGTAAATTTTAATTAAATACACAGCTTTTTATACAAAAAAACCCGCAATGTATTTCTAAACTTATTTACAATCATTGTGCAGCGCAATCATGTATGCCCACATTTATTCATCAAATACTTTGAGTAACGCCTCCATACTGATAGCCTGCGTAATGTGTTCACGAGTCAAACGAAGCATGTAAAGATTGTTCAAAAAAGAAACAGCCTAAAATGAGGATTGATACAATCAATCAGCCTAACCTAACATTAGAGGTGCTGTCAGCTAATGTATAGTCCACCTCGCTTACCGACTGTGCCTTGGCAGTTTCTACACATACCTTTGAAATGACCTCTAAGGTATGTCGGATTCCTCAGGATATTTTTCTTCGTGTCAAATGGTTTTCGAATAAATGAATTTTGTCGGCAATATCTACCAGATCTCTAACTAACAGTCCAGTCATATTAGGGATTTCACCTCGAAATTTTAAGTAGTATCTATTGTATGTATAGCACAGCGAATCCTACAAACGGCTTCATTTCAATTTCCATGCATGGTCTGGCTTAAGAGTGCTCAACATCTTTCACATTAAATTTTAAATTGTCTAGGTAAAACAAGGTACTGGAATTACAATATTAAGAATTATTTAGTGGACTAATCCATAAGTTTGATTTTGTAACCTCAAAATACGTTCGGAATTGTAAAATATTAAAAATTTTGAAAATAAATAGACATAGTTTTTTAAATATATTTATTATGATTAATATATGAGAAGTACATTATCGAATGACTGGGCAGGTGTTACAACATTACTTTCATACCTTGCCCAGCCAAGGTACCAAATGATTGTGACAATGTGTGCTCAGCAACCCACTGTCCTCTGGCCTACTTTGCAGGTACAATAATATTGCTTATTATAGCATCTGTATTTTATTAATTTGTTGCACTATGATTACCTAATCATTAAATTAAGAAGAAAATACTATCAATTTTAATAATAACATTATTTTATTCCTGACCTGGGCAGCCAAAGGCCAGGACTGAAATAAAGCATTTGCCGCAAATGTTATGCTCTTCAATTTATATAACATGTTAACATCATTGGGACACCTAGGTAATCGCGAGAAACCAATTTTTGTGACCTTTGAACTTGATCAACATACGACGCAGATACAAGATGTAGTGACTGACACCAAATGGAGGTATCTACGTTATAGCTTATTATCTCTCATTCCAAGGTCGATATCATCTTTTTGCTTAATTAACTGGATTAAATATCAACCTCATCTTTTTATTCGATAACAAAAAATATATCCTCAAAAAAGCTGCTGAATTGCACAAATCAAAAAACCTGACTACTACAGTTGTTTTTCCATGTTAGTGGGAATTCCGGAAAAGAATATATTCTATGTCACTCTCATAACTCAGACGCACCAAATGACACCTCGTGTGTTGAGATCCGTCAAATGGTTCAGGCGTGAGTTTGACAGAACATTTAATAAAATCTGTTTGCTTGCATTTTTATCTTAACATGTGTATTTAAAATCTGGAAGTGAGCATATTTCTTAGCGTTAACGCTTTCACTAATCAGCTAATTATCATGTAACTTTACTTAGCGTACACTTTTATAGAAAAGGACACAGGACAGGCGAGCCAAGCTGCGGGCAAACCCAACAGGTCATTACAATGTCGTTGCTGAACCTGGCCTGCCTGGATCGCAAAGTCATACATTGTTTAATGCTTGTGCTCAATTTAAACAATTGCAGTGATAATACCACCGGGTCACCATACATTTGCCGGTTAGTGCAGCAATACGGAGGTTTTCCCTAACAATGACGGAAGTAATTAGGTGCTTTATTGCTCAAATGTTTCCTGTATAAGTAATAATAAAACTTTATTTCAGACCAGTGTCCATAAAAAATGTCGGTGTACAATTTAAACTTAATATTAATGTTAGGAAGCACAACTTAATTTTTATTTTTATTTTACATTTAACAAAAGGTGGCAATTGTTCCAATGCCTATGATTAAAGCTATCGATAAAAAATTCGATTTAATTTACAAATAAGTATTTGTTGACAAATATATAATAGCCGAGCCGTTCTCAACTAAAGCGCTCCCTTTCTCTAGGATTTCCACTTGGAGTGGAAAAACATCACGTATTGGTGTTGAAATGAAATGAAATATTAATTTTTTCTCAACATTGACAATTACTTGTTCTTATTGACGTCAAATAAAGCATGACTCTACCCCCAGTTCGGGAAAAACTTCGTGAAGAAGAACTGGCAAGAAACTTTCCACCTCGCCTACCGCTCAACCACAGTTGATTGATGCACTCTATGACACATCCGAACATCATCTATGGTATATGATAAATAATTCAAAATAAATTAGAAATGACTTTACTTTACAAGAATATTTTCAGTTCGGAAATAAATAATAAAATAGGGTAATACTTATATTTCTTTAATCGCGATTGCTTTTTTGCAAATTTTGCACAAATTTGTTTTGAAATAGCATTGAAACAAACCTGCATTGGATTTTGTGTTTTATTTTATTGTCATGCGTCAACAAGTATTGTCCGTAATAGACTGCTTAAAGGCCTATTACACTACCCATTTTTAGGGACCCTTACCCTAACTAAGGGTGGTGTGATAATAGTTAGAGAATGAGGGTCCCTAACTTGGGCGACCGGACGGGCCCGGCAGCCTTGCTCCCTGACCACCCTTACGATCGAGTAGTGTAATAATACTTAGGGCAGTAGGGAACTCAGTCGTCGCGCGGCTAGCGTGGAGTGCGCATGTGCAGGTAGTGTGGTGACCCAGATTCTTCTCCTCTTCTTTTTTTCTTCTGTAATATTCATGGATCCAACTACCAAAGCCACGGCAATCGTTGCTTTTTTTAATGGTTTAGATAAAACAGGTGCCATGATACGTCTCTATCCGCTTGCGTTCGAATGCAGACTGTACACAGAGAGTGAGGGATCCGGTATTCAGTGCAGTGTAATAATCGACGCCCTTGCGAGGGGCCACACCCTCCCTAACTACCGGTCCTTGAATAACGTGTAGTGTAATACTACTATTAGCGTGTGATGTTGATGTATGTGTGATGTTGATGTATGTGTGAATTTTGAAGATTTAGGATTTGCAGAACATTTTTGTAACTCTAACGTAGTTTTAAAGCTTTGTAATATTAACAAGTGGGCCTAGTTGCCACAATGAAGAAATTATTATCATTATTATTAAGCTGTAGCACACAATTTTTGCTTTAGATTTTTTTTGTAAGTAGTAAGACCTTGGATATACTCAGGAACCTTAACCTTATTATAAAAGCGTATACATTGACCCATGAATGAGTTAGTGACTTTATGAAGCCTACTATTATGAGCTGCCAGCATATTTCAGCATCTTCCTCTTGTGTTAACATTGTGCAGATCTCTTTTTCTTTTGAACAAGGTTATGTTCTTTTTTACATACATTAAATTCTTTAAAATATATTGTGCGAATGAAAAGTAAGAATATTTATTTCCTTAAATTTATTTCAAAGTGACACCCTTGGACCGAGCTGATAGATTGCGCGAACGGCCCTTTTCTGCATAATAAATATAGTATCGATGTCAGTAGCACTCCCACACAACAGAATGCCATATGACATCACCCTATGAAAGTAACCGAAATACACTAATCGAGCATTTGTTTTATTTGAAATTTATCTCATTTTTTTCAGAAATGCTGCAGATCCAAGCTGTTTCGCTAACCGTCAACTTGCGGCCCCGCTGGAGTTTGTGTTTATATATAAATATACCACTTTTACAAAAATTGTATTTATATATAAACATCTTAAATTTATTATGGACTTAGGGCATAGTGAACAGATATTTTTATACGAATTTGTAAAGTAACTTACATAGAATTGTAATACAAGTAATTGTGGGGGATGGTGATAAATTAGATGTTGAAGGGGTTGATATCTTTTTTATTTTACTGGTTTTTTACTGCTTCTATTTCCATACCTGCTATAAGGTATATGTATATTATGTGCTTAAATATACTATAGCCAGTTTGCACTTACCGTGGGCCCGAATGGCGATTGCAGAAAATCAACGATTTGCTCAAATGGGCAAATGACAACCGTTGAGCTATGGCCATTTTGCACATATACCAGCATATGTCAGCATTTTTGTTAAACTTATTCTATTTTTGCTTTTTTTTTTGTTGTTATTTTAGGTTTCTGTAATTAATACTTGTGTCTTTACTTTTTTGTGTGTGTTTTGTATATATTGGTTTTATTGTAAATGTTTGTATGTGTAAATAAACTAGAGATGGGTAGGTCCGGCTGGATGTAAATCCTCGGACACGCATCACACGCGTTAGAGATGTATGCGTGTCCAACGGCCAATTGGATACGGTTCCTCGGAGTGGTGACACGGCGCATCGGATTGGCGGACTGGACTGGTCGGCGCGATCCGTATCCGATTGACGGGTGGCGTATTGGTTTTCGTAATTATTTCAAATCGTTCAAAGAAATGTTGTTTTTATAGTTTTGTTAATTTCATTTGATGAGACACTGTTACTATCTTTTCTCTCTATTTATACCAAAAGGGATATTTTTGTTTATAACTAACAGTTAAGATTTTATTATATTTGTAATTGCTTATTTAAAACATGAGACTGATTGATTATAATTTTTCTTAAAACATTGTATTTAAGTAAAAGTTGTATAATTTTTCCATCCATACATTCAAGCAATCAAATCGCTCAAAACCTTTTTAAAAATTAACTGCTCGCACAACTACGTCTGCGTCCAGTACACCTTCCTACTGAATCATTTTTTGTGCCTCTCCGTCCTACAACCCGAGTTACGATGACCGCCAACCGGATCCATACGGGTCCGTCGTACACGGGATCTGGATCTTCCTACTGAATCATTTTCTGTGCCTTTCCGTCCTACAACCCGAATTACAGTGACCGCCAACCGGATCCATATGGGTCCGTCGGACACGGGATCTGGATGTACATCACCTGAGCTGGATGCACATCCGGATTCCACTACCAATTTACGGCGGACCTACCCATCTCTAAAATAAACGTATATTCATTCATTCATTCATTCATGTGTTGAGCGCAAATTGCTTTTTATAGTAAAATAAATATTTTTTCAAAGTCTTTCCCAAATAACCAAAAAAAAAAAAAAATCAACAACACGAACTAAAATAAAAACATAAAATTTTCAACAGTTGTAATTATTCAATATTTTCAACCAATCGAAAAACTTAGCACTTTTATTGATTGATGATGATATATTGATTATTTCCTGATACGTGTGAAACACAGTTTTTAAGAATCATATTCGATTTTTTTAGTTTTAAGTAGATTTAATAGACTTTTCTAATTACCGTTACATTAAGTTTTAGATTTATCTAATTACCGTACACAAAAAAAAAATGATGTATCTTTAGCTCAAAAAGTACTAATAATAGCCTGATGCCTTTTTTAGTGCTAATTTGTATCTTTATTTATAATATATATTCTAGTGTTTTCAAGTCAAATAAATGAAAAATTAAAAAGGCTATGGAAATTAGACGAAGAATGCCTAATGTCGAGAATGACCGTAAAAATGAACATAGCAAGTCTTACGGCTGCACTTGTTTCAGAAGATTGTTTATTTATTTATTTATGTACACCCCTTCAGCTTAGTTTTCATAAGTTCATTTATTTTCTTGGGGCAACCAAAATTACTTAGTTGGATGTGTACAGAACGGATGTGTGCATAGCGGCACCCAATGGATTATCTGTAATAAAATATTCAGATTTAATCATTGACCTCTACTAAGGGACAAGCCCTAAGTATGAAAAAAACGTGCATACCTAAACTTGAAACATAACATAAAATGGCGTCCATTTCTAGTGTTGTACAACGGCTATCGAATCTACTATCGATATTTGCAATATAATATTGTAATTTAATGAACTTTTGTGAGAGATCGACGTAAATGAAATATTCATAGTTTATGGTTTATTTACTTTCATTATAATTCTTTTAATATAAAAAATAAAGAACTATACAGTTTATTTTTTTATTCCTGATATAGTCCCATCAAATTAGCCAGAAAAATAGCGGTCAGTTTGCATTAATTCCCAACATGCTGAATTTTGGTACAGACCTGGGGTACACTATTATAAATAAAACACCGAAAGATCCCATGTTTGCTTAAAAAGTTATTCAAGGTCAAGCGTCAAAGTTTTCAATCAATTAAAGTCTGGCTTGTCTTCAATAATTACGATTCATAAATAGACAAAACAACTACCAATAATATACTAATATTCAATAACTAAATTAACAATTCTAAGCAAACTTAAAACCCTCTTTCTTTACGCCTTTTTGTTTCAAAAATACTCGCACAACGGCAAGCAAAGCAAATACCCTTTCGATATGATTTACTGCGTAAGCCCCCGTTATCATTTACATCGAAAGTATGAAAAATAAAATAATAATAATAATAATAATAATAATAATAAATCTTTATTGCAACAAACACTTTGGTACTTAAGTCAAGGTATCACTAGCTTCTGAAATAGGAAGACCTGTGGTACAGAAGCTAGTTTCTAAATTTACATGACACGACTAGGGATTTGGTGAATGTTACAAAAATGGACTACACACTAATACAGCTCAGTAACACAGATATGAGAGATTAAAAGAAATTTACATGGAAATATATAGATTTGATAATTTTAGGTTAATATAATTATTATACTTTAGGTCTGCGAATACACAGAAGGAAAATATGTCTCACTGTGTGTGTATGTATGTGTGTGTGTGTGTGTGTTTGTGTGTGTGTGTAAGTGTATATGTACGTGAAGAAACAGGTTATTAAAGAAAAAAAATAAATAAATATACATAACTCTGGTACTATTTATTTTGCTAACAGAGCTTCAGTGTCGTTGTAGTCAAGGGGTTTCAGCCAGTGAATGAAAATGAAATAAATGAAATATTTTATTTATTCAGTACATACACAAATAATACAAAATCAACTGATACATGGTACAAATAACAATGAGTGAATTATTTTGGATTTAATTTGTTGATTGGTATATATTTTACTTTTGAAGATTCTATTGAACTGATTATATAATACGGGTGCTATGTGGTAATAGTGTCTTTTCCCAAAAACGCTATTTATTTTCGGGACTAAATATTTGTCAATATTGTTCCTTCTCGCGCTATTTGTAGTAACAAGATAGTTTGTTGGAGAACATTTATGAAAGCGTCTTAAGCATTGGTATATGAATAATTTTCTCACGCTGAGTGTCTGTGATTTTTCATAAACCTGTAATGTAGGATGTCGATAAGGTAGCCTAAGTAAAACTTTCAGCACTGCACGCTGTGCTCTTTCTGCATCTATTAAATGAGTTTTACTCGCACCACCCCACGAACATATCCCATAGGTTGACACAGAGAGTTAAATGTCTGTAATAGAAGTTCGGGGTTAGCTACTGACCGCAGACACTCGAGAACGTAAATAAATTTCCTTATTCTATTGCATAAACTTTTGATATGTGGAGTCCATTGAAGTTTGTCATCGACTGTAACCCCGAGGTACTTGACTGTTGATGAATGGAGCAGTTTTGGACAGTTACATGGTTGTACATCACTAGAGGTCTTGCACGTAGAAGAATGAATATGTAAGTCAGGGTCGTTCTTGGGTTTTGAAAATTTAGTTTTGCTAAAACAAAGATATGTGGTTTTGGACGCGTTTAGAGTGAGAAGACTATCACTGAGCCAGGCAGCTATTTTAGTTAGTCCCTTCTCAGCTAAGATTTTGGTTTCCTCCCAAGTTCTGCCGTGAAACAAAATAGCTGTATCATCAGCATATATATTAATATCTGCACTTTGAAGCTCTTGGTCAGCGAGCTGATTTACGTACACCAGGAAAAGAGTAGGTGCCAGGGTACTGCCCTGTGGAATCCCATATGAACACGATAGTTCGTCACTAAGTTAATTAGCTACTCGGACGTACTGAGATCTACCAGTTAAGTAACTGCGAAACCAAGATAAGACAATACCCCGAATTCCTACATTTTCTATTCGATTAAGTAAAATGGGAAGAGACACGGTTTCAAATGCTTTCTGTACATCAATAAAGACACCTATGCACTTATCACCACTATCGACATATTGCGTTATTTTAGAGGTAAGTTTGATAATGGCGTCATCAGTCGATTTGTCGGGTCTAAATCCAAACTGATTCTTCGAAATATACTTATTGGACTGTAAATAATTTATCAATCTTTTATTTACAAGTTTTTCAATGATTTTAGATAAGGCACATAAAAGTGAGATCGGTCTATAATTGGACGCCAACGACTTATCACCCATCTTGTGGAATGGGATTACAACTGATCTTTTAAACACAGAAGGAAAATTACCCGTTGTAAAACTAGTATTGCACAAATAAGAAATTGGCTCTGCTAGTAGGTTTTTAAAGCGTTTTATTATACCGTCCCACCCCGATGAGTTACTATTTTTTAAGGTACTTATTACATATTTGACTTCACTCGGATCAACGGGACTTAGTGACATTGAATGCTCCGGACTATCGTATTTTGTGGCCTTGTGCGCTAAGGACGCTTCGGTTACGTTATTATTTGCCAAAATTACATTAGATAATTCACTACCAATGGAGGTAAAATAATTATTTATTACATTTAAAGATGACTGTGGATTATCTGTTAAATTTAGTAATTCAGTTGCACCACAGCTATTTTGCTTTAAGTTACCAATTTCTTTAATAATTTGCCACGTTTTTTTAGAGTTGCCTCTGAATTTGTGTAATTGTGTCTGATAATAATTCCTCGTAAGTGTTTTTATGATGCCATTACAAATATTTCTATAGGATAAGTAATTTTTAAGTTTTTCGTCATCTTGCATCTTTTTGAGATTTTTATGTAATTTGTCTCTTTTTCTTAAGCATTTTATTACTCCCTGTGTTATCCACGGTTTTAAAGGCTTGAGTCTTCTGCAGAACATTTTAGTCGTACTGTTATTTGCAATAGATTTTTGTATGTTGGTTACCAGGAAGTTAGCCATATCATCGGGTGATTCCATATCGTAAAACTCTTTCCATGGAAGCGATTGTAGTGCCATGCCTAACTTGTTATAGTCTATTGTAATCTTAACGTTAGAATCACAAGTTTTAATGATATGCGAGTTATTTAGATGCAAGAGTATTGGAGAGTGATCAGTAAACGGTTCAAATATAAAAGTCTTTTGATTACAACTACTTTTGACCATAAAATGGTCTACAAAACTATTCTGTCTTGTCGGCTTGTCTATTCCTTGCCGTGGTCCATGTGCTGCCATTAAATTTAAATACTCAGACGAATAACCTGTAACTCTGTGAGGCAGAATATCAAGATTTACATCTCCGGTGAAAATTATATGTTCTGCATGAAATTCTTTTAAAACTTTATCGATTGAGTCTAGATACGCCGTTGGATTTCTAAAACTAGGTGACCTGTAAGATGTTATAACAGAGATTTTATTTTGAATATTGACAACAAGGCAGTTACCACCACTTATTTGAGGTTCATGTATGTTAACATTTTGAATAGTGTTTTTCACATATACGATCACTCCGTCATTCTGATTGTAGTTAAATTTAGTCGAATAAGAGTTATAATTATCCACTATAGGTATAATTGTATTTTCATTAATCCAACATTCAGTAAGAGCTATAATGTCAACGGAATAGTCAAGTTCCGTTAAAAAGAGCAGCAATGCGTCTAGGTTGCGTCCCACACTTCGAATATTTATTGTCAATATATTAAGAACGTGATTATTTAAGTTATTCAAGTCAAATACTGTTTTAAAGTTTGATATGTCGTTAACGACTGTGCAAATGATATCACCAGAGTTTTCAATATCATGGATTATATCTAAGTTTATGCGATCGAATGTGATTTATTATTAAGTAGATGGCCTGGAATTCAATGTAATTATTCCAGCACTCAGTATAAAAAATTATGCATCTGAAGAGAATAATAACCTGTGTATATACATTGTGTGAGGCGTAGTTTGTGAGGAAATTTTGGGTTGAAGTTTGTGTGAATGTAGTGTGTGCAATATTTGAGAGAATTGAAGTTAAGCAAAGTATTCGCAGTGGCCAGTAATACAGATTATAAACAAAATAAGTACAATTAGAGACAAAGTCATACGGCAAGTTTAAATACAAAATATATAGTCACATACTACCTCTTAATTTACTAATTTCCGTTTCTGAATTAATTCGAATAAATGGCCCTCCATCTTCTTTTCTTAAAAACACTTTACCATATGACGTCCAGCAGTACTTAAAGTTATTCTGTGATCCAAACTCTCTGGCTAAGAAAAATAATCTTTTTGTTTTTGCGGTTAGATTTTCCGATATGTATATTGGAACGTTGGGTAAATCCATTTTTAAGTGTTTTGTACTTATTTTATCAGAATTGTTTTCTTTGTTGAAAGTTTTAACGGAACGTAAGATTCTTTCCTTAAGCAATACGGATGTGAAATCAACTATAAGAGGCTTGCTTGTTTTGCCATTTACTCTAAATATATCCTTTAAATCAGATTCCTGTATTTTGACGTTGACTGTCCTTCCAATTTCTGCAATTACTCTCGACAGGCCTTGCTTACTTTCATCTTTAGTTAGCGGTACGTTTCTTATTTCTAAGCTAGTATCATAATAGTATAAAGCATATTAATAATGATCATCGATATGTGGTTAAATAATCAAAGCTCCGGAACATCACTTTTGACAGCTTTTTTTGACAGAAATGTAACAATAAATGGCGATTTGTGGCACGCTAGCCACCTGCTATGACGTCACTACATGATTGATATTTTAGTGACAACATTCAAAAATAGTACTATCTCTTTCTTTTATTAGCATTTTTGTATATGTAAAGGGAGACAACCGAGTTCTTCCTCTTCTTCCTCGTCGATATACATAACTACTTATTTATATAGGACATTACGGCTACTCCATGTATTTATCACCTCGCTGGATTTAATAGATACCAGTTAAACCTTATACGAGTAGCATATTTGGTAAATCTCTTGTCTGAAAAAGTCTACTTACTTCTAGAAATATCTCCGTTCCAGTGACGTCATCCGGCTGAGAGCTCTTGCTGCTTTCTGCCACACTGCTTCGTTGATTCCATTCTGATTTATCTAATTTAAGATTCCAGTTTAAGCTGAATAGTACCAAACAAATTATTTCAACAACGCAAAAATAGGACCATCTATCTTTTCACCAGCACCATACATAAGTACAAAAATGTGAATAAATGAATGCGTAATTTATTTTTTCTCTACACCTCAAGTTCAAGGGCATTTGTTTCCAAAAAATACAAGAGGCGCTAGAATAGTTTTGGATTGGATTTTTAACAATATTTGCCTGGCACGATTGCACTCTCAGAAAATATGAACATAACTAAATCAACAGATAAATAATGAATCCCCAGACAAACACCAACTGTATGGCCCCAAAGTAAGCAGAGCTCGTGTTATGGATGACTGTACAGTGAACTGGGGGGAAACCAGAATAAACATACATATATAAATATGAACAACCGTGACCCGAGAACAAATATCTGTGTTTATCACACAAATGATTGCCCCGGCCAAGACTCGACCCTGGGACCTCCGAGGTATGAATGAGGCCGGTCAAGTGACTTGGCTAGCTTTTTATTACAATTTGAAAAATACATGAAAAAATCAACTTGCGAATACTTTCAGTTCAACTCGCAAACCAAGGCTTTTAGTTTAGTTTGTGCAACATCAGAAAAGCTTTCTAGAATCCCTCATGTAAGGGCTGCTATTGTGTGATAATTGGATTGTTGATGATACCTGCTATTGTAAATATGACGATATAACATCTTCATGACTTGTCAAAATATATTATAAAAAATTTTATAGTTCATAGGTTATCTTTAATAAGAATAATTAAACTTTATTACAAAGTTCTGTAACTTTCATCGACCATTAGAATTTCGGGATAAAAGTTAATCCAGGTTATATTCTATTCATACACTAAAATTCACATCCGTCCTCCGTTTGGTGATTAAGTACCTAACAAACATAAAAAACCCGTTCATTTATAGTGTTAGTATGACATATTACAAGCACATGCACAAATAGGGCTGCGCGCACAAATTCTCCGAATTGGTGCTAGAGCCATGCTTTATTTGACGTCATAAGAATAAGTAATTGTCAATGTTGAGAAATTAATTATTTCAATGAGTAGAACTTATACTATGAGTTGAATCTATACCTGAATTTAGAATTGGGATTTAGTAACGCTAAAGACCTATCGGCGAATAGTAAAACCAAAAGGTATCACAATATTTTACACCCATACAAATTTGCGTCTAAGTTGTATTGAGTAACATAATTTTTTTAAAGTACTACAGTTTACAATGTTTCATTACACAAAGTATTTGTAGCAATTCAATCTTCAAACTTTTATACTTTTATATGCTGTAATAATTTTCTGCTCTGAAAAAGAACGATATGAAATTCAATTATTTATTTGTATGGTGTGCAATATTTTAGTATCACTATTGAACAATGCGTGACGCTTTATTCAATTACAAATATGCGACTGTAAAATTCGGTATCTAGGTTGGTTAATTGGGAAAGAAGAGTCACTACGAAATAAATATGAGCATTGATGGCTCAAGTCATTCTATAAGCTTGTATTTATACAGTGACTGGGATGTGAATGACAAAACTGTACTGACCATACACGCACACCAAAGCGACGAGAACACGGTTTGACAATATGGCGGCCGCCACACAAAGTTAACTCTATAGTCTGTGCATGTGTACTAACACACACATCCATAGAGCCGCGCGCATATATGAGTTGAACCATCTTTATTTACTTATTTGGTATATTTGTTGAAGTTAAATAAATATACCAAATAAGTATATTTAATCAACTTTGTAATATAACAAAGACAACTATATTGCTGCATTCCGATTGCTGCTCACAGCGCTATCAGCGCTAAAACTGTTCATAACCGTTCCGAATCGCTTAAGCGCGCTAAAATTAATATTTGTGCTATTGCAATCGGAACGGTAAATATCGCGCTAACATTCTAATTGTTCGTCGCTCAAATGAAAAGTTATAATTTCATTAAGATCTTTGACCCTGAATGAAACAAGAGCCATTTTTTAACATAAAAGAAAATGAATAAGCAACGTTTTAAAATCTTGAATCGACTAATAAAAACATCGACAAACAAACGTAATGTGTTAGTTTTGACATGCCGCTCAATGTGACCATGCTCCGTAGCTTGGGCACTGTGAGCGGGAAGATGGCGGGGCTTATGACGTTATTGATGACGTATCGGTATATGAGCGCTGTGAGCGATATAATCGGCAATCGGAACGCAGCATATGTAAGTAACACGTAAATCGTAAAATTGTATACGAGTATACGGTTAGGTGCATTGACCTCAACCAATGGACAAGCCCTAGCTACGAAAAAAACGTGCATTACTTAAACTTCAAAAAAAACATAAAACGGCGTCCATTTTTAGGGTTGCACGAGTATCGATCCTACTATCGATATTTTAGAACTAAATATTGAATTTGAAATATAATATTGAAAATTTACTTATTATTTATTAACTCTTGTAAGAGATTAACGTTAATGAAATAATCATAGTTTATGGTTTATTTACTTTCATTATAATTCTTTTAATATAAAAAATAAAGAAATATACAGTTTATTTTCGTAAGTCCTGGTATAATCCCGTCAAATTTGCCAGAAAAATAGTGGTCAGTTTGAATTAATTCCCAACATGCTGAATTTTGGTACAGACCTGGGGCACAATCAAATACCGAAAGATACCATGTTTGCTTAAAAAGTTATTCAATGTCAAGCATCAAAGTTTTCGGTTCAGTCAATTAAAGTCTTCAATGATTACGATTCAAAAATAGACAAAACAACTACCTGTCTATTCAATAACAAAATTAACAATTCTAAGCAAACCTAATACCCTCCTTCTTCACGCCTTTTTGTTTCAAAAATACACGCACAACGGCAAGCAAAGCAAATACCGTTTCGATATGATTTACTGCGAAAGCGCCTGTTATCATTTGCATCGAAAGTATGAAAAATAAAAACATATAAATAATGATCATCGATATCTGGTTAAATAATCAACGCTCCGGAACATCACTTTTGACAGCTTTTTGTGACAGAAATGAAACAATAAATGGCGATTTTGGCACCCTAGCCACCTGCTATGACGTCACTACACGATTGATATCTTAGTGACAACATTCAAAACTTTTTGTACCTATATGTAGAGGGAGACGACCAAGTTCTTCGTCTTCTATGATTTGATATACATAACTACTTATTTATACAGGACATTACGAGTACTCCATGTATTTATCACCTCGCTGATTCGGTGGTAAAACAGCATTCATCCGTTTGGGTAGCTAGAGATTTCACCAGTTTACCTCCTGACTCTTGATCCTGTGGGATCAACCTGTACTTACCTTACTTACAAATTTAATATAAATCAGCCCCTTTGGCACAAAACTGGCATATTCTTTTTTTTTCTAGAATAATATGGCCAGTATTATATATTCCTGAAATCTTTATTAAATACGTAATTTATTAGTAAAATGTGCAGTGACAGTCCTGTACATTTTTTTTTCGATCTTTCTTTCATTTCAGTTTGTCGTGCAAGTTATGGGACACCCTGTATATGAACCTTGCCTAAAGATGGTTTTTTAAAGATGGTCTCCGCCATTTTGCCACACTAGCATACCACAAGATATTAAACTATGAAAATAACTAAGTTATACCATCCTGGCTGTACGCACGTAAGTCAGCGAGCGAATTTGCCAACGCACAGAACACAATCTGCTCGCCAGTAGTGAACTGTGGATCTCTCATTGAAGTTTTGATTCTATGGTTATGCCAAGAAAAACAGTATTATATACCAGGTTCAACCTGTTAGCATTAAGATACAAGTTCAATTCGACTTCATTATGTGCCGAAAACTTTACACATTCTGTTTTTTTGGTCATCATTTGCTAGATTATTTACAATAAATCACTGTACAACACTAGAGAGAGCATTGTTTACATCGTCAAAATAGTTTTTTGTCTATTAATTTTAAAATTTAATGATGTATCATCAGCAAACAATAAAATATCTTGATATAGTAGTCTGTAGTCTTGATATGGACTGTATAGAGTAGATCATTTATATAAACTAGGAGAAGAAATGGAGCCAGAATTGAACCTTGGGGTACTCTCATTATTTATGGTATTTATGTAAATAGCATTAGTTACACAGACGACATGGAGCTGCTGGGCCCGTGAGTGCAGTTAGGCGACTTCCATTTGTGAGGCTTACGCGGAGTGGCATGTACTTTGGTATAATGTTACCAAGAGTGAACTCTTTAGGTGCTATTAATAAAAATCATCTATTCCAATCATAGTACAACTCTACTCTAGGACTTGTTAATCCAAGAGTAACAAAGTGTTAACTTTGTAATAAGTTTGCCATTAATAAACAAGGCGTAACTTCGGAGTAACAATACTCACTTTACACCGGATATAATACGAATGTTATGGCAACTCTTAATATTTCAAAGTAAAAAGAATGAGTTGATGAATGATAATGATAGCAAAAACTGTCAAGCAACTGTCAACGCCTTACGCGCGCCTCCTTGTGTTGTTGATTAAATTTAAATTGTGTCTGCTTGCATTAAACTATTTTCCTTCAATTTTACAAATACCTAATAAAAATGAAACGCAATCGCTCTACTAACTGGGATGAGGAAGAAAAGGTAAATTATGTTGTAATAGTCTCCTTTTTATAAATACTGTGGTCTTTTTTAGCTTGTTTTATGGTTATATTACGTTTTCCTTTTTTTTTAGCAATTATTTAGATCTGTGCTTAAAGAGCACTCTAAAGTGATAGAGAACAAATCGCTGGACACAAACACGAATAAGTGTAAAGTAAAAGCATGGGAGCAAGTTCATATAAAGTAAGATTAACACTGTTTTTATCATCGATGCTTTTTTCTCATCGGTCTTATGTGTGTTAAAACTAATTTTTGTTATTTTATGGCCCTATTAGATTTAATCAATTGAATAGTCGGCCACGTGACCTGAACCAGCTGAAAATTCAATGGAAGTCGATGAAGGTTCAGGTTCGTAAAAGTTATGGCTCATATCAAAAAGAGTTATACAAAACGGGTGGTGGAGCACGAACAGCTACTCCTAGTGAGGAAGTTATGGAAGATCAAAGATTTGTTAAACCCATAGGAGTTGATGAGAGATGACAATATTTATGATTCAGATGGTGTTGTGATTTTAATTCCAAACCCAAACACACTGGATGATACAGTTTTGGAAAGTGGATCAACATCTGTAATTATCCAATAGAATTGTATACATTGAAAAGTTCTTTAGTCCAACATGTCGTCATGTTCTCGTGATGAACATGTGTTGAATAATTAACAAATTTTCTACTATTTTCAGAATATAACTTTAGAAACCATTGAAAATGTTAATGATCAAGTGCCCATTCAAGAATTTAATTCATTACTGGTAAGCTATAATTATAATATAGGTATGTACCTACATGCATATGTGGTGTGTGTTCAATAATGTTTCTTTATGTATAATATCTTACAGATGTGTCAAGAAAATGCAGTAGTAGCCAATCCAGTAGAAAATATTAATTCATTTCTAGTGAAGGTAAGGTAAAGACCAAATATCACACTAACACTAAAAGTTTGTTTGTTTGTGTGCTACTCTTTCTTGATTAAACGACTTTTGCATAGAGGTAAGCCTACACCCTAGCTTATAGCCTAAAGTAGCCCTTTACATGTTCCCCTATGACAATGCACATAAGGTTGGGGGTAACAGCTAGTTTATTACAAATATATTTCAACTATTATTTCATGTTTGTTACAGTTGTCCGATGATGATACCACTGTGGTTACTCGAGAAACAAAACCCAAAGCCACAGTTTCTGGAAAAAAGGTGCTTATTTACTGATTTTTGTTTTGTGCTTACAATGTTTTGAGATTAAGAAAACATACTATAGTTTATGTGTGTATGTATAAAAGCAGCATAATTCTTAACTTTAATTCATTTTTCCAGGCGGCCAAACGAAAACTTATCTTGAATAGTGCTTTGAAGTCCAACAAGGTAATGTTGATGCTTATTTTAGATTTATATATTTATTGATCTAACAAGTGTTTATTCAAATATTTTGTTTGTTTCATTTTAGGATAAAGAGGAATATGTGAAGAAAATGGTAAGCCACAGTGCAAAGTTAAAAAACGAAGAACATTTGAGAAGGATGCAAATGGCTGAGGAAGAGTTTTCAATTAAAATGGAACTACACAAAGACTCTTTGTGTGATAAAATTACAACAAGATAAGGAGAAAAGAGAGATGGAAATGACTGAAGAACTACATGCCATTAAGATGCAAATACAAAGGGAAATTTTGAAAAAACACATTGTTTATATAGTTATGTTAATTATAATATAAGTTAATATAGTATGATTTAAATAATAAAAAAATATCTGTTCTGAATTTAAATATTTTATTACATTTAAGTATAATCTATTCTAAAAATTTTCATTAATAAATGCAGCCCTGGCAGAATTGCCTCTGAGAGAGTTATCAATCATTGCTGCCACTGGAACAGAATCTAGCTGATCCACACCTTCGGTATAATCCTGTCTGTGCATTGCAATATTGTGAAGTGCAACAATATACATCTTAGTGTGGTTAAGTTTTGTAGTAAAACCTTTCAATAAGCACCGAAACCTTTGCTTCCATACACCAAAGCATCGTTCCACTACATTGCGAGTCCTGATATGAGCCCGATTAAACATTTCTTCCTTTACTGTAGAAGGATGCAGTAAGGGTGTAAATAAATATGGAGTACATGCATATCCTGAATCTCCTTTTTTTTTTTTTTTTTTTTGCTGCCGAGGCACCCTCGCGGGAGGGAGGTGGAAGATGCGTCATGCATACCCGCCCGCAGGTAAATTCCTCTGCGGGGGGGTTATGTGGGACTCACCAGAATGGCACCTACCCACTAAAAACCACCTGTTGGCTGTAGTTATTACCGTTTGCCTTCATCGGAAGCGACACCCGTCGGGAAGTTGGGCGCGCTGGCGGAGACCCGCTAGCGGGTCTTCCGCCTGTAGTGAAAGTTGCACTGAAGGTGCTCAAAGGGACATGAGTTGGTGGCCGTTCTGGGCAGCCTCCGGTGAAGCCGGGGCTGGGCAGAGGTCGGCCGAAGCATGATTTAGGGATCAATTCATTTAAATGAACCTACAATGAATTGAGAAGGGAACTATGCTCCGCCAGAGCTAGCAAACGCTCTGTCGGAGTACGTGAAGCCCTAAGTTTACGGGCTAAGACTGCGATTTCACTAACATCGACATTTTTAATAGCGTCGCAGACGATACGCATATCGTCTGCTACGGAGGATTGAGGAGTGGGTTTGTTTGGGCGAGGAGCCGGGATGGGATTCGATGCGGGACGCTGCCTCCAGTTTTCTGGAGCAGGCTTGGGCTGAGTAGGCTTTGCAGCCGGAGGAACCCGGCTACGCAGCGGCGGAAAGTTTTCTTGAGAAAGGCGCGGGGCCTGTTTGGGAGCCGCCCTTTTGAAATTGGAGCGCATACAACGGGGTGCACGAGGGCAGCCCCTGTAGTTTGCGGTGTGGCCGGACTGGCCACAAAGCACGCAATCGGGAGGAGAGGGAGTTTCAGGAGTGCGATTGCACTCCTTAGTGAAGTGCGGGACCAGGCACTTGACGCACCTGGGCGGTGCGCGGCAGTTGGCTGCCGCGTGCCCGTACAACTGGCACCGATGGCACTGGCCGGGATGACCGCGGCGATGAGGCGCCTCGATTGAGATCCCAGAGAGGCCGCAAATAGAGCTAACCCCTTTCAGGATCTCTCTGGACTTGGGGATGTTGGCGAGAATCACCAAAGCGAGAGGGTGTTGCCTCCCGTACTTGCTGTGCATTTTATGCACCGCGAGTGCCGGGAAGCCTTGGGACTGCAGATCCTCCAGGATGGCCTCGTTCGATAATTCGAACGGGATTCCCCTGAGTACCGCCCTGATCTTACGCTCTTCTGACAGAGCATAAGTGTGATAAGCATATTGCTTATCGGTGAGGAGCTTAGTCAAAGCTCGGAAATCGTCTATCGACGAGACAGTGATTTTAATAGATTCACCCGAGTTTACCGCTCGGGTGTAAAGGATCTTGTGCTCATTGCACAGTGTCGAGACCTCAGTCCATTTACCCTTTTCCCGAAGGAAAACGGGTGGTGGGACCTTGGCCTTGACAGAAGTTGGGGCCGGAGCGGGTGTTGAAGACACCGGGGCAGCTGGCGTTGAGGACGCCGCAGGGGGTGTAGGGACGGGCGTGGAGGGCGCCGGGTCTTGTTTCGAGCGCTTCTTTGAGCGCTTCTTAACAAGGGTGAAAGAGGGAGGCTCAGGGCCAGTTGGGGTGGCGTCCGAGGAAGACTCAGTCGCGGGTGTGCGCTTGCGGCGCAGAGGGGCGTCTACTTCGCACTCCATGTCACTGGAGGAAGGGGACGCGGGAGGGCCTAAGACCTGAGGGGTCTGGGGAACTGGGGTGGCCTGAGGGGCCATTGTGGACATTATCGTCATGAAATGAGGGATGAGAGAATCTAAGAAACGGAACTTGTCAGCATTTATATGTATGCCTTCAGCACCGGTACTATCAACTAACTTCTTCCTAATCTCATCAGAGCTTAGGGAAGCCATTGCGGAGGGGTTGGGGAAGGACAGTATATGAACCTAACAACGATGACTAACTTCCTAAAACCACCCTACACGCAGTAGGGCGGTTGAGAACGACGCGGATAACTTACTCGAACACGGCACTTGAAGTCCTGGAACAACGAATTCCCGTCGACGAAGCTCACGTTCCACGAAGTACGGTTAACAAGCCACTATTCGCCGTGAAAACGGCGTTAGAAACTTATTAGAAGTACGGTTAACGAGCCACTGTCCGCCGTGAAAACGGCGTTAGAAACTTAATACGGTAAACAACTATGAAATTTGGGTGCTCAATTAGCGCGGGGGCTAAAAGAGCGGGAAGGCGTCTGCGATCGACGTGCGCTCGAGAAAAGTAAGTAAGTAGTAAAAGTAAAAGACCGAGACTGCCTGAATCTCCTAAAAGTCTACCCTTAAATTCGGCTTGCTCGAATCTGTATTTTATCCGACTTTCATTGAATATCCTTGAATCATGCGTACTGCCTCGCCAATGAGCCACAATATCCATTATTTTAAGGTTAGCATTTGATACAACCTGGAACAATGTAATTAACAGATATATGAGCCTTTTACTTTTTAATTGTTAAATAATAGTAGGTATAATGATTTTATGAAACTTCTTTTTTTCATGGTTGTTACTTGTTTTGTGCAATAAATAAATAATAGTGTACTTATGTTTACTAAAACTTACCTGCACGTTTATTGAACTGTACCCTTTCCGGTTTATGTAGTATTGCCGAACATCTCCACCAACTTGGCCCGGATTCCTCTTCGCTGACGTCGGTCGCGTACCGTCAGTCGCGTAGCGCGCTGACCATCAGCGCCAATGAAAACATCCGTAGTGCGATACTGACCGCTCCACGGTACAGGCTTCTCCAAGTGGATTTGTTGTGGATTTGTGAAGCGGAGTTTGAATTTGGGATATTATTATGAACCCGTTTATAAATTGTTTAGTTGCTGCAGCATACTTACGCAAGCGGAGACGGCGTCAATATAGAAAAAAAAAGATATCACATTCACCCAATTGTTGCTGATAGGGTGACGAATGGTGAATTTTCTACTTTATTTGAAAAGCTAGCTTTTTAATTATTTTAGAATGAAAGTAAAAACCTTTGATGAACTGTTATCAAAGTTAGAAAATCACCTGAAACACTGCTCCATGTATCGAGAAATTATACCTCCAGTGGAACGACTTGCTGTTACATTGAGGTGAGTTACATAATATCAATCTATTATTTGAACATAATAATAAGAAAAAAAAAACAATACTTTTTTGTATTAGTTTTTTATTATTTTTGCAAAAAAGAATAAAATTGTTATTTATTTAGTTGAAGGACACATTTTACTTGTCCTCGTTGGCTTTCCTAGTAATGCCATGGATGGTTTGGTATCCTTGAGAAATAATTTGGGATCCGCAGTTTAATGTATAAGAAGTAGTGGGACGTACTTCGTACATCACAGATTCTTGTGAAACGGTATTTGACATAGGGAAAGTTTCATATTCATGTACGTTGATCGGATCTTGACTGTGTAAAATCGATTCAGACTGTTGAGAAAAATAAGAATCTGAAGAATTCGGTCTACTGGTTATTTCATATGGATTGTGCATATTACTAATTTCCATTGCTTTTTTGAGCATTTCTGTACGGAAAATCAGTTTTTGATGCGTTGTAAACTTTTCTGTTATTGGCAAGAGAGACATGAAAATTTTTAAAAAGTTTTGCATTATCTTTGAACATATTTAGCATCTCTTTATCGAATTCATCAGTGTCCGTCTGTTTTCTTTTTCGCTGATTTTTATTAGAATGTTTATTACGAAAATTAGAGTCTGTAGAATTTTCTTGAGCAACACTTTTCTGTAATTCTGTATTTACTTCAAGTCCTGTGCTCCTTGGTATGTCCTGACTGGACGTACTTGGCACGTCTTGATTAGATATGCTTGGGACATCCTGATTAATTGCGCTCGGTGTAGCCTGATTACTTTCGATGGAGTCCTCAACTTCAGCTTGGTGTTTTTTATCAAGAAATTTCATATCTTCAAAATATATGTACACCTTTTTTTACTTCCTCTTGATCCGGAGGGAGTATTTTTTAAGACATTTTTGCAACGCATATATGCATCTCTTGCAGTCTTCCATCGTTGCTGCACATTTTTTTCTGAAACAATAAAAAGTAAGAAAAAAGAGTAAATTTAATACATATTATTACACTTTACAGATTCCTTGCGACCGGCAATACCTACATAGATCTACATTACCACTATCGGCTTGGAGAATCAACTATTGGCAAAATCGTTACAGAAGTGTGTACAAAAATTTGGGATGTTCTGCACGACGAAACTTTAAGACTGCCTTCGTCACATGAAGATTGGCTGAGAATCGCTGAGGGTTTCGAATCACGAGCAAATTTTCCGAATTGTGTTGGAGCGATAGATGGCAAGCACGTCCGTATTATTTGCCCTGCATTCAGTGGAAGTTTATTCAGTAATTATAAAAAATATTATTCAATGGTTCTGTTGGCTATGTGTGACGCTAATTACTGTTTTAAGTATATTAATGTGGGTGCTTGTGGAACAGATTCTGACTCAATAATATTTAGGGACAGTAACTTGTATGCAAAATTACAAAGCGGCGAAATAAACCTACCAGAACCAAGACAAGTAGATAACAGCCGGACACCGTTTCCTTACATGATTGTAGGGGATGCAGCGTTTGGAATATCACGTCATATTTTAAGACCATACGCTCGTAGTAATATGACTCACAAGAAAAAAATATTCAACTACGTCTTAGTAGGGCAAGACGCTACATAGAATCTACTTTTGGTATTATGTCTAATAAATTTGAAGTATTTCACAGGTCTATGAGGACTTCATTGATTAGCAGCATCAAAATAGTCAAAGCATGTTGTGTATTACATAACTTTATAAGAGTTCGTGATGGATATGATGTTATTGATACTATGTCAATTGTTGGTTTAGAAAATGTTCCTCTAAACAGCTATAACATCATGAATCGGACAGGCGATACTTTAAGAGACTTATTCGCTAACTACTTTATTTCACCGGAAGGTTCTTTGCCATGGCAAAACGAGTATATTTACTAAGAAATAGCATCTACACATCCCACGCTAATTACGCATTCCCGCCAACGACGTGGAACGGACAACGACTGATTTTATTGTAATTCGTGTGGTCTCTTGTTTTAAATTGTCGTTTCTACATAAAACTTTTGTGTATGGACATTATTAAACGTGTAGGTACAATTAGTGTTTGTGTATATTTTTCATCACCATCCAATAATTAATAAACATAAACTATGTGCAACACTCATCATCTTATCATCATCCTGACCATATAATGAGAACAACAATCTACCTCTTTGTTTAATGTTATTTAGCATTAATTAAAAACTTCGTAGAACTAAATCATCAAACATTCTGGTTGTTTATATTTTTACTAATACCTAGGTAGGTACTATTATTATTATCTCCTAAACGCGTGAACCAATTTACATGATTCAAACGGATAAAATGGTTTTAGACCTAGACCTTTCATTTGACACCAAAATCGTTAAGATATCTCAACAAACAAAAAATCACATTTTCAAGTTGCTGTCGTAATTATCTATCGCGTCGCCCAACCCCCCGCAAGATCCCCGCGTTGCTCCACGAAAGTACATTCGAGTTGAAGTGCATCATAGGTAATACAGTTCTTAATCTTAGAATAGAATATACTTTATGGTAACTGAATAGTGGTCCCGTCATTTTGATATCAAAACAGCGGGACCAATTTCCTGGAAATCCGATGCAGTTAGGTTTTTAATATGCCATGCTTTGTTCTGAAATTGACAGCATGTTATTCCATTAGACTAGATTATTTTAAACACATAGATTATAATAACAGATAGATTATTTTAAAATTATTATAAACACAATTATCTTTTACTTACCGATTTCCTTTTTTTTATCATCGCCCTCATTATTGAATTCGGGAAAAAGTGCTTCCTAAACTTGTAACCAAAATTTTGCTCTGGCATCGCGATCTTTGTAAAGTTCATTCGATAAATCCCACAATGCAGGACGTAGGCGCACCTCGGCAATCACACGTTCGGTATCCATGTTCATGGTGGCGGGCAACTGTACGCGCGCGTGCCGACAATCGGGAACAGAGTGAGGACGCTCATAGCGTTCTATAGCGCGTATAAATGGGCGAAACTGTTATATTTTTACAATAAATTATACTGTTATAATATATTTTTCTAACTGTTATATTATACTGTTATAATATAAATTATATTTTTTGTATACGTTATTCCTATAACAAGAGTTGACTGTTACATTTTAAATAAATATTATAGTATTATTGATTAATTAGGTATACATATGGAAATTATAGCGTTTATTGACCACGGGACAGACTATAGAAGAATACCGGCGAATCCTTATTTGAGTAAACAGGGAGCGTTTAGAAACTAACTAGTACTTTTGTTTATTCTTTTTTTAAATGTGAATTTCCATAATATTAGCTTCATGTGTAGAAGTCTCCAAAAAATAGTTGATTTATAAAGCTTCATTTGACTTGATCAGTTTGTTCTAGCTCCTGTCATTTTGTTTTACGATACATAGGATTGCAGAGTTTTGATACTTGTAGGTTTAGGGAACTGGAGTGGGAGATGGTCATATAAGGAAGCTGGTGAGAGAGGGCAATTAAAGAGGAGATGGTCAGTGGTTCCATCCCCCAAACCACAATCACAGACTGAAGTCCTTCTTATGCCAAGTTTATGAAGAAATACTGGAGTACAACAATGACCCAATCTGAGCCTGCAGATGACAGATGCTGTTTTCTTATCCATATATTTAAATTTACAGAACCAAGGTTTAGTTGGGATGGATGGTTGGATGTCTCCATAGCACTTTCCTGTTGTTAGCCTTGAATTGCACCATATAGAGGCCCATGCCATACTTAGGCGTGTCTGCGCCAGAAGCTTCAAATCTTGGCTAAAACACATAAAGTGTTCTAGCGTACCGATATTGATAGATGCTTTAGCAAAACTATCTACTGTACAATTATCTGCAATACCAGAATGCCCCGGAATCCAAGCTAGTGTAATGTTTAGGGATTTAAGATAGCACGAGAACAGAATATTTCTAATTTGTAAGATAACTGGGAATTTAGAGCCTAATTTGAAAGGGTTACCCTTTAAGGCCTGTAAGGAGCTAAGGCAATCTGTCAAAATAAGGCAGTTAGACAAATTATTATCCGAAACTTATTTTATGGCCTCAAGGATGGCTATGGCTTCACCAGTAAATACAGTTGTTTGCGGTGGACATTTGTAGGATAGCAAAATGGAGAACTTAGGGATCCATACTGCCACCCCGACACACCCCGAGGGAGAAATTTTTGAGGCATCAGTGAAGATTAAGGTCCAATCCCTCCATTTTTCATTGACAATCCTTAGAAATTCAGTATTAGCATTTGGCATGTTTTTAGCTAAACCTAGGCTCAATATAACATTGGGGGAATATACAAGGGCTTCATAAGGAATAGTATAGAGAATTTGACAATCCATCCTGAACGTAGGAATATCCTTATTGGACCAGAATGTAGAGGAGGAAGTTAAAAATTTTAGATAGTTAAGTTTAGTGTGAAGAGGATGAGAATGAACCTGTTGGATGTTGGCAAGGAATCTATCTGTCAGAAATTGTCTTCGAAGATGTAAAGGGGGTTCTGCACATTCCACCTGCATAGCATTAATGGGCGAGGATTTCATGGCACCTAAGATGATCCGAAGGGCCTTACTTTGTATCTTATCCAGTAAATGTAACACCGATTTGTTACATGGGATAAGGCAAAAAGAGCCATAATCCATAATGCTCCTGATTAATGCATTATATAATAGTCCCTGAGTGTAAGGGTGAGATCCCCACCAAACCCCAGAGTGAGCGCAACAAATTGATATTTTTTTCACACTTTTGAACTATATAATTTATATATTTATATTATATATAATACCTAAAAATTTCACCTCATTGTACATTGGAATGGGAACACCTTGAAAAGATCTCTTCCTCGTAAAGATAAGAGCCTTACTCTTAGAGGGAGAGAGAGAGGCCATGGGATTCCAGCCAGTTGCCTAGGTAGAAAAGAGCAGTGTTAAGGCAACCTGAAGTAATCTCTGCTGTGGCTACCTTGGAGTAGAGAGTGATATCATCTGCATATTGCAGGGTATTACAAAAGGAAGACACAGATGTGTCCAAATCAGAAGTATAGATGTTATATAGCAGTGGGCTTAAGACAGAACCTTGAGAAAGACCCTGCCAAACTAAACGTGGAGATAAATTAGAGTGCTGATGTCTGATTTGGACAGATCTAGACACAAGAAGATTGTAGATGAAGTAGGTCAACCTCACCGGTAAACCTTATCGCAGCATTTTCTGTTTAAGTATGGGAAGTTGAATGTTGTCATAAGCAGAACAGACATCCAAGAACACCGCCATCACTGATTCTTTATTAGACAAAGCTAACCTTAAATCAGTGGTGAAGATGCTCAGGCTGTCCATGGTGCTCATGCCTTTCCGAAAACCAAATTGTGTTGAACTTAGCAGATTATGACTCTCCACATACCATTCAAGGCGATTCTTAATAAGGTGTTCAGTGACTTTTAATGGAGTTGGAGCTAGCGCAACTGGCCGATAGGAATTATGAACATCTGGGTCTTTGCCTGGTTTTAGGATGGGAATTACTAAATAGAGATTCCAGGGAGCTGGTATCTCACCAGATATGAAAATGATGTTGATAATTTTAAGAAAGGATTCCTTAAGGAGGATACCAGCCCTGGATAAGAAAGAATAAGGAATACTATCATGACCCGGGGTTGAGTCATGAAGGTTATTGAGGACAAGATTTAATTCGTCCATGGTGAAGGGAGCATCGAGGGGACTAGATGAGGTGAGAGTAGAATAATTGCAAGGTTGTAAAACAGAAATCGGGACATAAGGGGGAGCAATTTTATCCAGAAATTTATCAAGCCAAAGGGATGGGTTGTAAGAGAGCCCCGGTGGAGTGTATGACATGGAGCCGCGGAAGCGTCGAATAGCGCTCTAGACATGGGAAGAGGGGGAACGAGGAGCCCAATTCTCGCAGAACTTACGCCACGCCTCTCTCTTCTTTTTTTTAAATAGTCTCCTGGTCTGGGCTGACACTTTTTTAACTTGAATGTAATTAAACATTGACATAGTGGCCGCATATTTGCGGATAGCAGACCTACGCATTCTGATCATGTCAGAGCAGTCTGAGTCCCACCATGGGGGAGATGATCGAAGTCTTTTATCTGGGTTCTTCTTTGGAATATGTAAGTCTGCCGCAGATTGAATGCAAGAGATTAGGCTCTCATAGCACTCTTGGATATTATACAAGGACGGGGAGAGAATGTGGGAGGACAAGTCATTAGTAGCCTTAGTGTAGTTGTACCAGTCGGCCTTATCAATTTTATGCTGCAGAAGGGGTGGTAACTTAGGAGGAATATGACAAGAAGAAGGTATGGTTATAATTATAGGGTAGTGGTCACTGCCATATAGGGAATTAAGCCTTCGCCAACTAATCGACGCACCATCAGCAGCAGAGCACATGGAAATGTCCACAGCACTAGGGTTCTGATGAGGGCCAAAAAAACGAGTAGGACAACCATCATTCAGGACATATAAATTTTGCTCATCAATTATGTCTGCTAAACGCTGACCAGGACCGTCACAAGCCTGTGAACATTGGCTACCCCATAGGACATGGTGACAGTTGAAGTCACCTAGAATAATAGGGTTACTCGGCAAACGGGAAATGAGTGAATGAAATACATCCAGAATTCCACAGAGACCCGATTTCTGCCAACACTCTTTATACCATCATTTTTAATATTTTTAATGTTCGATGTAAATAAAAATTTTCCAAAATTTAGATGATTAAATGTACTGCCTGACTTAGGGTGATTTTCTGACCTGGACACATGAACAATGAAAGGACCTTTGTCAGAAGGATGGTAAGATTTTTCTTCTAAAAGACTTGGATGAGTGTAAATAAGGTTATTGGCTTGAGATGGAAGAGCATTCGAAACAGATTTTTTAGGAGTAGGGGACGAATCCCGATTTGTACTCGGACGTTTTCTTGTTTGCACATGTTGAGAGAAAGGGTCAGGGGAGTTGTTGACATCAGGAAACGGGATTGGGTCTGGGGGCTTAGGAGGGATTGGAACACAATCCATGCTCATTAAGAGCTAGATAATTCATACAACCACTTACCAGGCGAAGAAGAGAAAAGCAGAAACACTTAAAATAACTCAATGTTGATAACAAAATCACCAAAAAAACCGACAAATGACGAAAACCGTGTGTACACCGCAAACGAAAAATTGACAGTCTACTTCGAGTTTAGAGTTGGAATAGCTTATTGCCTCCTTACTCCATATTTATTAATACAAAATGTCATTACGTCAAACATAAAACTAGGTTTAAAATTAATCTTACTTTAGTCTGTGTTTATTAATAAGACGGTTTGTGTTTAAAGTAGGCAATAAAAAGCATACATACTTCCCGCAAGTGACACTAAAAGGCATTTCACTAAAACGTGTCACTGAATTTATGTACCTGGGCAATGTGGCAACTGAGGGTTTAACAGATGATAAAGACTTAGAAAGAGAACGGAGGGCGATGGCTGTCCGCTGCAATATGCTGGCCTGCAGGTTTTACCGCTGCACGGTGAAGGTATAAATTACTTTGTTCAAGGCCTTCTGTCAAACGTTCTCGACGCTCTCCGTGTTCAATACAATAACGCTTTCAGGCTGTTGTTGGGGCTCCCACGATACTCTAGTGCATCAGGTATGTTTGCAGACGTCCATACCGATGATTTTTACGCCATCATTCGTAAACGAATCGTATCGCTGCTGCACAGGATGCGTGGGTGCGCCAACAGCATTCTGGGCGTTACATCCGATAAACTTGAGGCACACACGAGCATGTCTATGTGCCCAGTGCATCAAAAAATTGGAAAAACAATTTATGAATTAATATTGTATTATATCTACTAACATAGTCTTAAAGTTGAATTTGTTACTTACTAACCGAGATATGGATTATGGTCCAAAATAAACGATTTTTTTTATTTTAATTATTTTTTATTTCAACAACCGACCCAGACGACCGTTTAATCTATTCAGGTATAAATACAAAAGATTGAGATTTTTAGGTATTACGTAAAATAAAATTATATTTTTTTCCCAAAAAATATTTTGTTTGAAAAATAAAGTTTCTAATTAAATATCGAAACTATTTAGATTAGAAAAACTTCAAAAAGAAGCAAAAAACATATTAATTTTATAAAATATGTAAATTTTTAAAATATTATGTCATAAGCATTATATTTTTCACTAAATGTACTATACTTAATTTAAAATTGGGATTTCGTAATGCTATGGAGCCTCTATCGGCAAATAGTACAACTAAAAACTATCACAGTATTTTCTGCCCATAGAAAGTTGCGTTTCAGTTGTATTGAAGTATTATTATTTACACTACTGCATTTAAAAAAGTTTATTATATCCGTTAAATATTTGCAGAAATTCAATCTTCAAATTTATGTATTTTATTGTGTGCTATATTATTTTTCTGGCCTGAAAAAGAACGATGTGAGATAATAAGTGAAAATTTCATTCGTATGGTATGCAATATTTTAGTATCACTATTGAATAATGCGTTACGCTATATTCATTTACAAATAATGCTTGCTTACCTAGGTAGGTCCAGTGTGGAATTAAGGGTGACTACAAAATATGATAGTGATAAAAACAAAGTGGGACCAACCGTTTTGAGGTTAAAGAGACGTTCGACTTGACGTTTAGAGGTGATTCTAGTCGGACGGAATCGGCTTGCCTTCGTTGATTGCCGGATTCTTAAGTTTTAAAGTTCATGAATGAGTACATCCGTGATAAGTAAAATAAGCGGGCTCGTGCGTTAGGCAGAGTTGACATCCTCATTTTTATTTAACATTCTTATTATGCATCCGTTATAGTATCCACTACTTCTTCCCACGTTATATCTGAGATACCTCGTATAACAAGGTAGATAATTTGTTTTATGATTAAAAGAAATAATAAATTTATTTCAAAATTTAATAGTTCATTTGACAACAAAATTATGTTGCTAAATTAAGAATTCATAAAAATTCGACTGCCACGACTCGCTGGCCACTCTACTAACTATCGTCTTCAGGCATTTTTGAGTAAACATAGGTAATAAAAGGCAAAATTCTCGTTTCAGTCTAATATTTTTATTCATAATTAAAACTCACTTCATGTGACAAAAAATGTTGGTATAACATAAAAAAATACTACCCTTAGGTACTAAGTAGACTACACACTAAGCATTAAACAATTATATTAAAGGGAAAGCAGGCCCTTCTAATCAATAAATGCATTATCAAGGCAGGAGTATGACCTTTCAAAGGTGTTGAACACATATTCGAAATTAGAACATTTTACAACAAAAAAATAATTGTGCTTAGAGCATTCAAATAAATAGTCACTAAAATGGTCCTTTCGCAATTTAACGTATAAGTTGCCGTAAAATTGAGAAAACCGTAATTTTATAAAATTACTTACTTGAATTTTTATCGTAAACTAGGTTAAGGTTAGATTGTAATGTTACGGCATTGACAGTTTTAGGGCGACATAAACATTTGCTTTTTGTACTGAAAAAACCATGTACTTACTTGTAATAAATTTTGTGTCATTAAGTCTTGTGTTATGTGTACTACTAAATATCAACATATTTGATTATAATTTTTATAATGCCAAATGAAAATGATAATCAAATTAAGTTTGACATGCAAGATAGTGCTTATAACTTAAGGCATTGTTGTTATATAAATAAGCACTAATGTGCGTCGTTTTACAAACTTTAAGGCACTCACAATTATTTATGATTATAATTTGTAACACAGATACAAGTTTACATACATATTTCAACACTGAAAATTGTGTATTGCAAAGGTAATTTCATTTCACATTATCATGATGGTCGCACACTACGATGAATATTATATTTTTAGGATTTATTTGAATACATTAATAATTTCTTGGATTGTGAAAACAATAAGGGCACTTGTTACATATCAACACAGCAAATAGGCTCCCTGCATGATATTCTAGTCGTTTATTGTAAATATATATACTGTGTACATTACAGTCTTTTCTTCCAAATTCGTTCAGCTGTCTCATTGAAAAAAGCTGTCAAATACAAAAATTGTTTTTGAAAACTTCACTCTTCCAGAGATTAAACACATGCAGACAACTAAAACACTTTATTATATTAGTACATATAAACCTCGGAAGATAGGTGTCATTCTTACATTGCATACCTAAAAACTGGGTCTTACCACACATACACTTAAACACATAAACTCAGTATTATATAAGTATTAAATGAGTTAGAATGATGCTAAACATGGGTTTGTGAGCAAGACAATATATGTTGTGTCTGTATAATTTAATCAGCATTCGTGTCGAGTCGTATATTGTCGGTTCGGTTCGCGTAGTGACTAAACCATTTGATAAGTAATATCTGGCAACCGGGATCCAGATTTTGGAGGTGCATGTCTCAAAAATATCTACCACTATTGTACTATAAACAAAGGTTACATTGTAAACTTTTCATTACGATCTATTACGAATACTGCAAAGCAAATCATTTTAGTGGGATTTTTATATACATTTTAAATAAGCATGTTGGGTTAGAAATTCTTAACACATTTTGATAGATATTGCATTATGTTAATATATTATTAATTTGTATGCAGTTCGCAGTATATTTTATTTTTTAAATGGATAAAAACTGTCAAGATCTATTAAAAATAATTTTAATAAATACATTTAAAAATTCAGTATGTAATTTTTTAATAAAAAAATTTAAATCTTAAAAACTATAATGGACGGAAACATAATGACCTATAAGGGCTTTAAAAACCATTTAAAATGTACAAGTGTATATTCATTTTGGAGTAAATTTTAAGTGTTTTTCATATCTAAAAAGAGAAAGTGCAGTAAGTAAATAAAATATGTGTAATATTTTGCTTGTTTTTTGATGGTATAGTTAAAATGTTTCTTCGGGAAAACTCTTCTCTTTTATTACTCATCTGAATAACTGTATACAGATTCTTGTCAGATTCAAAATATACATAAATAAAGTAAATCTTCAATAGAAGATATAACAAAATATACAATATAAAGTGCATGATATCTATTATAGTTTCTACCAACCTACAGAACCTTTTATGTTTCGAGTTCTACTCTCATTTAACACTTTAAATATTTTCTATTATTAAAAAAAATTACAAATAAGACTATAACAGTATAAATGTAGCTTGGTATGTAGATAAAGGTAAGAATGAAAATATAAAATATTCTTCTTTAAGTATCAATTAGCTTTAGATATTTACAAAGATATATTGTAAAAATAGTGCTAATAATTATTCCATTTCTTAATAAATTCAAATAATAAGATTTTTGTATATTTTGAAAATAAATAAGATTGATAGGTATATTGTACATAATATATGAATATGATTCTTATAATAAAATTAGTATTTAAATATGGTGGGAAATAGTTATACAATAGGTAAATTCTAATATTAAATAATAAAATATGGACGGATTTAATACTAATAATAAGTATTATAAATGTTTTAGGCTGCTCAAATCAGTACTTTCATTTTACAACATTTATTGTATTTTAACTGTTTGTAAGGCCATATGCAATTTTACTTAGACAACAGTTAATAGGAAATTAATCAATAGAAAATAGTCAGGAAAAATATAGAGGAAGTGTTCCTAATTTCAAGACAATTGAGATATCTGTTAATGGTAACAACTAGTGGTTGCCATAACCTGTAAAACTGAATTGATGGAATTTATTAATCTAGAAACCAAAGTTGCAGTTTTCGTCGAAATAATCAGTCTGGTTTTCAAGATTTGAATTTTACAAAAAAATTTAATTTTATGGTATAATATTGTAAAACTAAAACTATATACTACGCAATTTAGAGTAGCATGGATAAATGGTAGAAACTGTTATAAAAGCATCACATATGGAAAATTTTAAGTGATTTCGATTATTTTGTGTTGGACAGTTAATATGTTAATATCTTATTTTTAACACAATATTTAGTTTTCTTCATGCAGGCTTAACTACAACGATTTCCACAGAAAGCAGACTTAAGAACACTTCCTATAACTTATATCCATAAAAACCACCTCAAACTGGTGTTTCAAAACTACCCTCCATTGACAACGGAGTATTCTCATCAACTTCACTGTCATCGAAAGTTCGTTTCATACTGTCCGGAGTCGACTTACTTTCACTGTGTATCGTGTATAACCTATATCTGCTCTCATCTTGTTGTAACATCGGTTGGTACACTTGATGGGTGGATGGTTCGCTGTCTAGGGTGTATATGGTCTGTACTGGTTCAGGCTTGGTGTTGGTTGGTTTGGGTTGATTGTCCTTATATCATATTTGGGAGGCTGGCATGGTTGAAACGGTGCTGTGCGGTGTTGTTGGTCGAGAGCCAGCTAGGGATGCGTTTAGAGATTGCATGGTTCCAATCTGTAAGAAATTAAGAGTCTAAAAGAATAAGGAAGACAAATGAACTAAAGAGATGTAATAAATAACGTAGATTTTTAACGGTTAAGCATACAAATTGGACAACAATTGCTTAATAAATAATATGTACATCAGAATGATTTCACTTTAAAATAAAGTGATTGACACTGCAAAGGAAATATGCGAAGTTTCAAGAGTAAAATGTAAGGTGTAGCTGGTTTTTCCTCTGGAGCTAAACTAAGATACTATTATAAAGATGAAGTTTATTTTATTTGTATGACACTGATAAACTGCTATACCAGTTTTAAAAATTACTTTTATATTGGACAAATACATTGAAATGAAATGAAATGAAATATTTATTTCTCAACATTGACAATTACTTGTTCTTATTGACGTCAAATAAAACATGATTCTACCACCAGTTCGAAAAAAACCTTCGTGAAGAAGAACTGGCAAGAAACTTCACGGGTATATTTTTTTCAAAATAAATTTACAGAGTCTCTTTATGTCTATACAAAATTATTCTTTTCTGCATCTGTTAGCCCGGCAAGTCTCCCTCCCCCCAAGTATCCAAACGACGAACACCCTCAAACGGCACTACCATACTTGTAGCCTTTATAATATTTCGAAATTTCCATAGGATCAGAATGTACATGCTTGAAACGGAACCTCCTATAACTAAATTCTCAATATCTCTTTCTAAAACTGTACTTAAATCTTCTCATTAAGACCAATAAATCAATAAATACAAAAAGCTTACCCGTAAATGAGCCAAATCTTCCAACTTCGTTAAATCTGACAGCTCCAAATATAAACTATAAATTAGGATCCAGCCATATGCCCCAATAACACTGAACGCAATCCAGCAGAGACACATTAGCACATTGTAAGCGAATATCATGTCATTCACAATGGATGCGAAGATGAATGCTATGAATCTAAAGGTTATGAACACTCCGAAGACATATAACCAGGGGACGATTTTCTTTTCATGTTCCTGTAATGGAAAAAAGGTTTAGATTAGTTAAGTGCAAGATATTCCTTTGTAGTTGGTCTGTTGTTAGGGTTCTATATTTATTTGGTTTTACCAATAACAAATAATTGTCCATTTTGAAAAATTATTATTGAATTTGTATTTACGGCGTGTTTTCAAACTCCTACTAGTCTACCAATATTATAAATGTGAGAGTTTGTATGTTTGTTACTCAATCACGCAATCACTACTGAACAGATTTGAATGATTTGTGCCATGTAGATAGATCATAATCTGGAATAACATGTAGGTTATAGCTTATTCCTGAAATATTAAGGGGTCAGAATATATGCATAATCAAATGAATTTACAAAGGAAAAAAAATTGCAATTAACTATTCATTTATATTTTTAACCCCCAGGCAACACTTGGGTTCAAAGAGAGCAAAGCTTGTGTATATGCAGAAGAACTGGCAAGTTATAACTTTAAGTTATATAGTTAATTTTTTCAAATAAATTTACCATAACTTTTTATGTCTATTCAAAATTATTCTTATCTGCATCTGTTAGCTCGGCAATTCTCCCTCTCCCCAAGTATCCAAACGACGAACACCCTCAAACGGCACCTGCTCACGAGTTAACGCGGGATCCAGCCATCGCCCTCCTCAACCTTATTAGAGGGAAGTGAGCGACCCGTCACCCGACGCTACCTTTAAACTAGGGTTTACTAAGTTATTCTGTGAACATGCGTGTGAGAATGATGGAGTGATAATGTTTAATTACCTTATTCCTTTTGGTGTCCACTAACTACAAGGACGCAGCATGAATAAATAAATAAATATGAAATGAATTTGGTGCTCATGAATATGATTGTAAATAAGTGAAAAATTAGGTGTTGTGAGAATGAAGTGTTGTGATGAAGTATTCATATAATATCATATAAAGAAGATAATATTTTTAAACTATGAAAAAAATTAATTAAACTTTGTCATGTCCGGCAAACGAACACGGGGTCTATCGGATAGCGAGTGGCACCCGTGCCCATGGACATCAATAATCCTAGACGTTATTGATTAATTATATTCTTTTTATTGAGTGTTATTTATTTATATATTTAAGGACCACCAGTAGACATTACCTACATTATTTCATAAATTGAAGATAACTTGCTTACATATATATAACATACATGCAATTCTTATTAAGGTAGCCGCCACATCATTCAAACAAAATAAAACATAAATTAAAATATCAGTTAGTTAAAACAAAACCGAAATAATAACAATTAGGATACGTCTAGCACAATAAAATCAAATTAAATTAAATACAAAAGTGTCTGAAAGTGAAGTTTGAAATATATTGATCAAAAATATGTCGCCTGTAGTAGGATTAAGTTGCAATTGGATTATTCTAGTAATTACAACTGGCTGTTATTCCCCGTTATCAGAACACAACCACGTATTCGTTATTACAGTGGTTCAAATAGGTAGGACTGTAGTACCACGCTACACGAAATCATAACAATGAAACTCTACTATAACTGATAATGCATTTTATGTGGCAAAACTTACATTTTGTTATTCAAACGTTAAATTAAATAAAGTGTCTCACTTTTCATCTTAGAGTTACTCACTATAACTATACTAAAAAACTGCAGTGACATATTTTTTTTCTGAACTAGACTATTTAATGGTGCAATAAATGAATGAAACTGTCTTTATGGCATTGCTTTATACTTAAAATTATAACTATATATTGAATTTGCATACCTTTCTCAAAGCAATAATGAGTATTATACTCGTGATAAGAACAGCTACCGATCCGACCCAGGAGAATAGTGCAAACACGATCAAGACGTTGCGAACTGGAAATTAAAATAAATATAAATCCCCAGACAATCACACCAACTGTACGGCCCCAAAGTAAGCAGAGCTTGCGTTATGGATGACCATACAGCGAACTGGAGGCGGGAGGAACCCAGAATAAACATACATAATATATAAATACAAACATTCATAACCCAAGAACAAACATCTATGTTCATCACACAAAGGATTGCCCCGGCCAGGCTCGAACCATCGCATATTCGATATGATGTAGGGCTTCCGCCCTCGGCCATCGAAAATATTTGTTACATTTAATTTAAAATAAAAATAAAAACTATAGTCAAGTCTTAACTAAAGTCATGTACGTCCCTTTTAATGGTAAGTTCAAACCAATGGCCGTCAACATTCACAGTGCTATTTCTTAATTATGCATTACCAATGATCCTCATTGTTCTTCTAATTGGAGTGGCTGGTTTCTTTTATTCAAAAACCCAATAACTTAAGCACACATAATTTATTTTTGAGTTTGTATGAACTCACGAACTGTACGGCCCCAAAGTAAGCAGAGCTTGTGTGGGGGGGGGGATCCCAGAATAAACATGCCTATATAAATAAACATCTATGTTCATCACACAAATGAATGCCCCGGGCAGGACGAGGATGAAACAAAGCGATGCCGCGACGAGTTGCGCGAGCAAGGCAGGTGGCGTGTCGTACCGCCGCGCTTTGCAACTATCAGGGGAAAATATTAGCTTGTCACTTAGCACCATTTTACTTTAATCAAAATTCGAAAGTTAGTTTCTACACAAATATCTAGTTCAAACTACACATACCAAACTATGACCAAACACGTTACAGAACCAAGTGAGTCTTTTATAAGTAGGTTTTATTACAGTTTCCAAACCAGCAAAGAAGCAAACAAACCATGTGATAGTGAGTGGCACCATGGACATCATTAATCATAGGACTTTTATTTTACAATCAATGATGAGTTGTCGATCATAGGCTTTAGTTGGAATTGCTATGTTCTTGTTATTGTACCAGCTGTTACTTCTTTTTAACCGGAACTCAACCAGATAAATGGGGTTTTTATGGTGGTTACAGTAGGAAGGACAAGTTACTGCCCCAGAGGAGATCTGAACTACAGAAACTGTACTACTGTTAAGTAGTGACAGGAGTGATCACCTTACTGGATGATGCCTCAAAAATAGCACTTGCCATAGAACCAATTCCAAATAATTATGAACATACTTAACATTAACGGTGTCACAATGGTGGTTGAAACAGAATTAATTGTTTGTAACACTGTTCCTAGAAGGCTTTTTGAAAATACATTTTTTTTAGAAATTGCTTATGTTATAATAATTACTTTATGACAGACTTACTTGGTGGACTTCCAACATACACAAATTGAAAGCTCAGCACATAATATCCATAATGCACTGCACCTGGGGTGGCCATCCCAAGGCAGTATAAATCAAATATACTTTGAGCGAATGTGAATAATGCTATGAACTGTAAAGAAAATAAAAATAATTTGATAAAATTGAAATGATTCCAATATTTCATTTGTCTGTTTATATGTATTTATAGTAATTTTTTCCTAACTCAAACATTACGATGTTCAGACTAAAACAGTAGTAGGATGGCACTCACTCATCTATAATTTATTTGTTGCACACCATAACATACAAAAATAAGACAAAAAACAAAACAACTTATAAAAGAAACTTATATACTTAGTACACTAAGGGTGTTACCACACCAATCGATCGGTGTTGATCGATGGTAGCATGGAATAGGCAACATCGATCGATTGGTGTGGTAACACCCTAAGAGTGGTATTATCACCACTAGGTGATCTCTTTCAGACAACCTTAGTTGTATTATTATGTTATGGAAAGCTATGTTTGTATATAATATGTAGGGAATTGATGAACTCTGCTTAGATTGCAGGTATAAAAGAAAACATAATCAAGAAAAGTCTATCTAGATTCTCTGAAATACTAAAATTAACGAAGATAAACTAACCATATTTTTCATAATATTAAAAACACAAACAAACAGAATTTAACATTAGATATTGTACGCAACAGTAAGAAATATAAATGTATAATTATTACAAAGTTCTCTTTGAAAGTTCCTTGAGCTTGCATTTGCTCCCTATCCCATAAAATAGGGATACAAGTTAGGCTATTCCAGAAAGAAAGAAAGAAATTCCACATTATATTTTATCCATGTGCCAAAAAACATTTAAATCTGTCTAGCCTTTTGTACCTTTCACATTAGTTGGATAATCCTAAACTTATATATCTTAAAATATACCAACATATTGAAATACAATCAAGTGATTTACAAACATTGATATACTTACAATAGATATAAAACCCATAAGCAGAGATCCTCTTTGCAAGTCTAAAACAACTGCATCATGTAATATAGGCTTCTGATACCATGGCACTCTTAGAGATCTCACTGACTTTGTTGACCGTAGATTTGTTGAGGACCTACAACATCAAAAATAGATTCATAACTTGAGTTTGTTTTGAAGTTAATAGTAAGTTGTAAACATTAAAATGCTAATGATGTGTGCATAAATTGGATCCAATGAGTAATTTTTCATTGAACAACTTTTGTGGAAACAATTATTCCATTTAACATAATAACAATATTTACTTACTTTCCAGTGTAATGTGAATACACTGAGGGTGTTGAGCGGTAAGTCGAAGGAGTTTTTCTACCGTACATTGTGTAGAATAGAATATAACACACCTAACAAAAAAGAAAGCTTAAACATCGACAAACAATATCTGTGACTTATTTTATAAAAGAGATGATAAGTTAACAATTGTTCTATTAAAACTAGTTATGGCTAATTCATTCATTAGAATTATAGCAGTCTAAATTATTTCCCTAGTATTTCAGTTGACCAAGCCAGCCACACCTATAAACTCAGAAGTCAGAACACTTTGTTGACAGTGTTTCCAAATTAATAGCGATTTTTTCGGCAGATTTCAATTTGCGTTATGCTAAATTGTGTAGTTTTAAATTGAAAAATGTATAAGCTTCCAAAAACACTTTTACTATTTTTACTTAGATACCTTTTGGTTACAAGGAATATTCTTGCAAAGCTAGAACCTTAAAAATAGAGCGTGCACGTAAGCACGCCACCACGCCATGCAACTTTTAGCATTTATGTATTTCATGCTGTCATTCAACTAAGTTATAATAATTCAAATTCATTTATTTAATTCAGATTTGCATCCATAATTGTTAGTAGACAATTAAGACTTATAACTATTATATGTAAACACATATTAATGAGCAGCCAGGACTTCCTTTTGCATGTAGGGAGGGTTTCCCTGTGTTTTAACATCTAGGAGTCCCACCTATATGGTATGTACAGATTTTATTTTCCACTTTATTAAAGCAACGAATAAAATTATCTATTGTCTTTGTATCATTAGCTACAATATATAATTTATATAATAATAATTCAACGTGGACTTATCGCAGTGATAATGCTCTTGCTTTGAAATGCTTTGAGATATTGTGGGTTAATAGGGATCAAAGAGCACAGTTAGCAATGCACACACAAAAGATGAGTGTCACGACGTATTTGCCTTTGCAGTTGTTCACGCCAGACATATATGTGGTAAAATTAAGGCAAACTGAATATAAATCGTTCTTAAATAATGCAATTAAATTAAGCAGATAAATAATGCTATAAATGCCTACTGGAAAAGTGCTCATTGTTATAAACTCAAAAAGAAAAATAAACTAATTTAAGAATTTACATTGGCAGCCCTCAGGTTTCTTTTTTTGTTATAAAAATTAATCTTATCAAAAGAGAGGAACTAAGCCATGCATCCTGGTCTGTCGTAAATATTTATTTTCCTTCATGACGATAAAGAGAAATAATGATGACGATGAAGGTAAACGTCATTAATAAGAATAGTGGCACTTTACTATCAACAAGCCACTAAATAAAAATAAAAATAAAAAAATTATTAAAAAACAGACTTCTTGGAACGAAAAGAATAGCACTGTCTACAATCCTCATTGCGTTTTCTATTTTATGCATATGTCTATACAATAAATTATCATAATTTTACACTAAACACTATCTTAAGCACACAAAAAGTAATATTAATGAAGAGTACGACTTGCTTCATCTATTTCCCGCCAAAATTCAATTTCAATCTTGAAAGTTATGGCTGGTTTACAGGCGTTAAGTGGTTAAGTTGGTAACTAAATTTTAAGTTAAAAGTTGCGTGTAAACAGTCAATTAAGTGATAAGTGGCAACTTAAAATTTAGTACGCAAGTGATTAAGTAGATTAGGATTCGTTCTATTTTTCGTTTAAGTAGGTGAAATGAAATGAAATATTGAAATATATATTATTTCATAATTGACAATTACTTGTTCGTATTGACGTCAAATAGAACATGACTCTACCACCAGATCGATAAAACCTTTTTTTTTTCTCTTTATTTTTTTTTTTAGGGACTTTTATACAATAGTACATGCCAGTCCCATCGTACCTTATTACAAATTTATATTTAATTTACTGTACATGATTATGTAAAACGTAACAATGAAAACTTAAACAAACTAAAGGCTTCATCCGAATTCGGAGAGGATAATAGCTGGTGAAACATGCCTATATTATATCTATTCAATGACAATTCTACAAACAAAGATTCTCTAGCAGTCTGAAAACGGACACACTCCGCCAACAAGTGTAGGACATCTTCTGGTGTTCCGCATACCTCACAATTGGGTGAATTATTTTTTCTCATAAGATATCCGAAACTGTTAAGCGGCACGTGTCCAGATCTCAGTCTGTGAGCTAAAATTACAAATTTTCTATTTAATTTAGTTACACCAAACCACGGTGTACGAGGAGGCTCCGACACTATGGACCTATACCAAATTCCTTTATTTATACATTTTTCTTTAAAATGGTGTTTCCATAAATCGTGACACATATTCTTATATTTTGGCAATAATTCCATAAAATATGTTTTATAATTTAATTCTTGTCCCTGGACCATTCCTAACTTTGCTAAGCGGTCCGCCTCCTCATTACCTTTTAAGCCAACATGTGATGGAACCCATTGCAATACCAGCTCCATTCCTCTACTTTTATAAGATAGCAGTTTACGTAATACATCATATGCTATCGGTGTACCTCTGCGGCCAGAGGCGCATCGAGCTATATGATGTAAAGCGCTTTTACTGTCTGTACAGATCACAACTTTGTTGACTGCTATCGTTTGGATATATGTAAGTGCTTCTGAAATTGCTAAGAGTTCCAAAGACATGATTGATATAACATCATTTACTTTGAAGTAGTTATTGTAGCAACTGGCTTGATTATTAGGATCATAAAAAGCTGCGCCATTGCCACTAACACCCTTAGATCCATCAGTGTAGATTATGTAATAATTTTTATAGTTTTCTCTTAGATCTTGATAAAACCTTTGTGAAGAAGAACTGGCAAGAAACTGCACAAGTATATTTTTTTCAAAATAAATTTACAGAGTCTCTTTATGTCTATACAAAATTAGTCTTATCTGCATCTGTTAGCAAGTCTCGCTCCCCCAAGTATCCAAACAACGAACACCCTCAAACGGCACCCGTTCACGAGTTAACGCGGGATCCAGCCATAGCCCTCCTCAACCATATTTGAGGAAAGTGAGGTGGGCAGGGCTTCTCACTTAACACTTTTGGACGTGATTTTTAGTTAAGTGCATAAGTTGACTAAGCGGGTGGCGGCAAGAGCTTGTATTTATGTCGCATTTTCTCTTTTTTTTTAAATGTCCGACATTTAAAAAGAAAGAGAAAACGTGGAGTTTAGTTTCAAGTTTAAAATTTGTAGAAGAATATTTAAGGGTGTTACCACACCAATCGATCGATCGTCGAATGACGTCGACCGGTCGACGTCGATCAATGGCAGAATAGAACAGTCGACGTCGCAGTTGGCGTGATGGCCTACAATTGTCTGACACCACCCCTGAGTTGGCAAGTCTGCCAACCCGCAGTTGGCGTGATGGCCTACAAGTGTCTGACACCACCTCTGAGTTGTTAAGTCTGCCAACCCACAGTAGGCGTGATGGCCTACAATTGTCTGACGCCACTCCTGAGTTGGTAAGTCTGCCAACCCGCAGTAGGCATGATGGCCTACAATTGTCAGACGCCACCCCTGAGTTGGGAGAGGCTGATATCCTTCCAGTGATTATTAAGGATACCTAATTATAAAGGTACCACACCAATCGATCGTCCGTCGACCGACGTCGAACCGTCAACATAAAAAATTTAGAAATCTGGCAAAGTATTTAATTTTCGAATCAAATTATTCTCTGAATTAGTCCAAAATCACGTTTACCACATATCTAAGTACAGAATTGACGAATTCCTTGACATTCATCACTGCTCATCTTCATTGAACTTATGAACTTAACTACTTAATCCGTTTGGACACAAAAGTGACTTGTAGTAACGTAAAATTTAGTTAAAATTTAGCTACCAACTTAACTACTTAATGCGCGGTTTACATGTATTAATAAAAATTACATGTATATAAGTACAATTTATACATATTTACTTATATAAAAATACATATATACATACATATACATAAAACAATACATACGTATAGTATTACATACATAGATTACAACGATGAACTCTTTAGCAAAGTGATAAATAGTGCTCTCTTACTCTTCTCTTAAAAATAGACAGCGTTTTAGCGTCGCGTATCTGGTGAGGCAGCTTGTTCCACAGCCTGGCCGCATGGACGGTGAACGAAAAAGAAAAGAAGTCAGTTTTGTGGCGAGGAGTCACTAGTAAGTTTCTTTTAAGTGGTCTGCAGATCTCATCACCTGTGTGGGTGTAGGTAAAACGGTTACGTAAATATGGTGGAGAGAGAGGGTTGCTAAGCACATTAAACAAAAGATACAAGATACGAGTATTCCTACGGAAACGTATGGGCAGCCACATAAGTTTCTTGCGGAAGTGGGAAACATGATCATACTTTCTCAGTCCGAAAATAAAGCGAATGGATAAGTTTTGTAGGCGCTCAAGTTTGTTCAAAAGCTCCTCGGTGGCATCCAAACAGCAGGAATCAGCATAATCAATTATAGGTTGAATTAATGTTTGAGCGAGAGATATTTTTGTAGGTAATGGCAAAAAATTTTTAAGAGTTTTAATGGAGTGAAATGTGAAATTTACTTTGCGGCTAATTTCATTTTATTTATTTATTTATTTATCATTCACAATAGTAAAAAAATTTAATCTAGCTTCACTTCCTTAAACCATTGCTGGTTTGCCTGGAAGTTGCAATTCCTCTTACCGGTAACTTAAGTCTAAGTTTTATTAACGACATAGTAAGTCTTTTGGTAAATAAAAGGTGCTTTTATTACGCTGAAATCCGAATTGATTTTCTGAAAGAATTTTGTTGTCCCAGTAGAAATCATGAATTTCATTCGCAATATACTTTTCTACAGCTTTGTCTATAACAGGTAGGATTGTGATTGGTCGATAGTTGTTGCAATCTTGCTTGTTACCTTTCTTATATATAGGCCTTATGACTCCCGATTTAAGTTCATTTGGATACTTTCCGTTTTGTACACTTACGTTTATCAGGTGTGCTATCGGAGCTGCTAGTTTTTTAGATAATAATTTAACATCTATCGGCCTAATACCATCTACACCTGGGCTTTTATTACTTTGAAATTTTTGTAATATTTTAAATATAGTTTTGGGTTGCGCTTGTTTAAATCTCATTGATGCATTAGCTTTGTTTTCATTAAGACGGTTTTTTTATAAGGTATTTCTACAGTTTTTAATAACATTTCTTATGTTGTTTTGGAAATCTTCCGCAAATTTATTAGCAATTTTTTTTTCGTTGTCATACAATGGGTCGTTATGAAAAGCTTTCAGGATTAAATCATCTACTGATTCTTTGATCCTACCAGTTATTTTATTCAAAATATGCCACATTTTTTTTGGATCATTACGGTTTTGTTCTATAATTCTTTTATAATATATATTTTTTGATTTTTGAATTGACTTATTCGTTTTATTTCTTAGTTTATTATATTCTAACTGTAATATTTTATTCGTGCTATCTTTTTTTAAGTTCAATGAATTTTCTATCTTTTGTCTCACACAAATGTATTATTTTTTTATTCATCCAAGCTTCTTTATTTCTTTTTGAGTTACTCACTTTTACAGTGTATTTAGCGTTATTGTAACAGTTATGGATGGCGCTTTTTATGCAATTATATATTTTGTCCGGGCAATACAATTCTTTTATTGGCTGCCAGTCAATTTCTAGTAATAATTTATTTAAAACATTATTGTCATATTTAGTCGTATATTTTGGAACAACCTGTATATTGTTTTCGTAAATGCAAGTTACTATGGTGAGCCTATGGTCCGCCAGTACAGTGCCGAGTGCTGCACAGTAAACGTCTAGTGAGCGGGATCTAACAAATATATGGTCTATACAGCTTTTTTTTATTGTTCCCTTGCGTAGTTCTATTCTTGTGTAGTCAGAGATCCCGCAAACGAGCCCATGACTGTACAGCATGTTTAAGTAGTTGTTTCGGATGCCACAAGATGATTTTAAATTTATGTTTATATCACCTAAAAGCAATAATTCGTCAGTGCAATATGAACTTAAAATGTTATTTAACTCGCGTATAAAGACATTCTTACATTTTTTTGGTGGTCTGTATATTGCACAAAGAGTTACGGAAGTGTTTTTTTGTGTAGTGATTTTACCTACAATGCATTCAAATGATGTTGTCGTTATTAAACTAGTTTTAAATTTGTGTTTATTAGAGACATAAATAATGATACCCCCTCCTTTTTGATAAGTCCGTAATTCTTTGTGCATAGTATAGCCAGAAATATTATAAAGTGAGCTTATATAATTTGAAATGCCAACTTCTGTTAATATAAGAACATCTATCTCCTGTTTAGTACAGCTTACAAGTAGTTCAATTTTAGAGAAGTTTTTAATTAAGGATCTTATATTGATGTGAATACAGGTTAGGCTATTTTGTAATTTAGGAATACTACATTGATATTTTGACAGATTAGGACAGTTTATTATTTCTAAAATATTACTATCAATAGTTACCGCCATTTTTTAGTTTTTGAAACATTTATTATTTGTGTTGTTTATTTCCAGGTTATAGTTATGATCTATGTAGGACATTATAAATGTCCTCTTCACATCGAACCACCACAATTTTTTCATTATCAGCCTTGCGTACCATAATTTTCCCACTTTTACACCATACGTACTTGTATTTGTGTTTTAGTTCTTGTTTGGTTTTCCAAAGAAGATTTTTATTATGTTGGGTGAGAGCTTCTCTTATGAAGACTCTCTCCTGTGAGTTAGTTTGTCCTGCATCAGGTATAACATCAGCCACAGTCATGCGTTTCTCTTTACTTGCCATAATCCATTGTGTCTTAGTGTTTTCATCGGCCATTTCTATTTCAATTATACCGGGTTTTCCACGACGCGATTGTTGTCGGCGGACTTGTTTTACTTGGCTTACACTCATGTTAAGCTTTTTTGCCAGATTAGCAGTTACAGAGAGTAGATTTTCATTTTCTTTTTGAGGTAAACCTGCTATTTCTACTTTATTAATAATGTAGTTTTGCTCAGCCTCGTTTATCTTTTGCTCAAGAGAATTAATTCTATTTTCCAAGTGTACGTTTTTGTTTTTAAGATCCATGTTTTTCTTTTCAAGTTCTTTTATTATTTGTTTTAACGCTTCTGTATTCTCCAGACATTCATCGACTTTATCGCTCAAGTATTGCACTGATTTGGTAACCTCATTTATTTCTCGTTTTAAAATGCGGTCTACCTGCTTCGTTATATCAGCTGTTAATTTTTCTGAGTTAATAGAGATAACTTTAGTAGAATGATTGATTTCATCATCTTCGTCATCGTAATCATCTTCAGGAGCAACTAGTGATGATCTTTGCCTGAGTTTCGAACACTCATTGCAAGTCCATTCTAGGTTTTCAGTTGCACGTATTGCACAGAGTTGTTTATTGGAAAGGCCGGAACATTCACCTTTTTCATGCACAATAACGTTGCATTTACTACACTGCAAGCCTAGATTTCTTTTATTAACAATCTTTTTACACTGCACACACTTTGACATCGTATGTAATAAAAAACAAAAAGTATCGTAACGTAAAGTAAAACTGTGTTTACTCAATGACGAATGAGTCATTCCAGTTTAGGTTACAATCAATGATCACTCCCAAATTCTTTGCTTTATCGGACCAATCAACTGGTATTCCATCAAGGCAAACTAACGGCAATGTCGAGAAATCAAGGCAACTTCGAATACGGCGACTACCAATTATCATAGCCTGTGATTTATTGGGATTGATAAGCAGACCGAAAGATTTGGCCCAGTCACTGATACGTGAGAGATCTTCATTAATAGAAATTACAGGAGAATTAGCATCTTGAACTGAAAAATGTTGGTATATTTGCAGATCATCTGCGTATAAGTGATAATTAGACGAAATTACTTTTGTTATAGAGTTTATAAAAATCGAAAATAGCAAAGGTGACAATACCCCACCTTGAGGAACACCTGCAGTTAGCTTACACCATTCCGAATAAGTCTGATCGACACGAATTCGCTGCGAACGGCCACGGAGGTAAGAGTCAAACCAGCCTAGTGCAGAAGGAGACACGTTAATTGACTTCAGAACTCCGAGTAGTACGTCGAAATCAACAGAGTTAAACGCATTGCTGAAGTCAAGCAGGATCAGCACAGTAAGCTTCCCATTCTCCATGGCCCAGCGAATATCGTCTGTAACATTGAGCAAATTCATATTCAAATTCAAATTAAAACTATTTATTGCTTCATAGTACGGTACAAAAAGGATGTTACACAGAAATATAGTTCCACATACTATGCTGTACAACAGCATGCAGTAGGTATTATAATAAGTGACTAAATCTATTAACATTGCTTTTTTTAAACTATAATGTCATTATTAATTTACACCCCACCACCAATACATTTTATTATTTATATTACTATTATGAAAGTATTACAATTAAATATTCCATTATACAATTAAATAAATTCTACCTCTTATTTTTGTCAAAATATTCCTTTATCGAATAAAAACATTTTTCACTTAACCATTTACTAAACGATTTTTTAAATTTAACTTGAGTCAACGACTGAATGTCCTTAGGAACAGCATTATATATTTTGACACACATGGCGTAGCACTGCCTGTTATAGAGTTCTAGGCGTGGTAATGAATTATATACTAATCGATTTCCATGTCGTGTTGCTCTTGTAACGTCCTTCGCTCGAGTAAAATAATGAGCATTGCTTTTTACGAACATAGCAATTTCTAAAATGTACATACAAGGCAATGTTTATATGTTATACAGTTTAAAAAAAGGTTTGGCTGATTCGTCCGGTGCTTTTCCAAACATTGCCCGAATACACTTTTTTTGTGCTGTAAATGCCTTGTTTATCTCCGTAGAATTCCCCCAAGTGATGAGACCGTATCTTAAGGTAGACGCGACATACCCATGGTAAGCAGTCATTACGGTTGAAAGTGCACAGGTTTTCCGCAGTCTGCTTAGAACATAAACATAACTATTTAATTTATTTGTTACATAGTCTATGTGCTGCTTCCAATTTAATTTATTGTCAATATAGCACCCGAGAAATTTGGTACATTCTACTTCTTCAATTTTGTCATTTTTATAATGTATGTCAATACTATTGAGAACTTTATTTGTGTTAAATCTGATATAATTAGTTTTTATTAAATTAATATTTAAATTATTACATGTGAACCAATTTATAATTAATTTTATAGTGTTATTAATGTCATATTCAAAATTATTATTATTCTTAGTCAAAATTACTAGTCAAAAGTCAAAAGTCAAAGCTGATACGGTACTGTGTCCAGGGCGAAACCCAGACTGATATTGACTTAGAACATCATTAAAGCATAAGAACGCTGTTAACTGTTTGTGTACTATGTGTTCTAGGACTTTAGCAAGGAATGGAAGTATGGATACAGGGCGAAAGTCAGAAAATAAAGAAGGGTTAGAGATTTTGGGAATAGGGATAATATGTGCAAATTTCCAAGCTGATGGGAAGGAAGCACTTAATAAGGAACAATTAAAAATATGAGTTAAGACGGGTAGGACCGTGGGAAGAATCGGTGTGATCATTCTGGAACATACGTTGTCATTACCGATTGCCGCGGAGGAAATTGAGATTAACGACTTCTTTACATCTTCTTCAGTTAAGTTTTCTAAGTAGAAAGGAGAATGTGTTACAGGCAGTTGAGGTAGGTGACGCAAAGTATCAGATTTGACGCTAGGGTTTAAGACGACAGGTGGTACTGAAAAATGATTATTTAGTGCGTTAATATCAAAATCGGCGGAACACGCGGATGGAGATTTGCCAATGCCAACAGATTTAAGAAATTTCCACACATCTGCAGAACTACGATTGCTAAGAGATTCATTAAAATAGCGTTTCTTACTGTCTCGACATAAGCGATTGCAGCGATTGCGTAATTTTTTATAAAAAGTAAGATTTAAATCTGATGGAAAACGTTTATAACGTCTTTTGGCTTTATCTCTTTCAGCCATGGCTTCTTTTATGGAATCTGTAAGCCAAGGTGCAGGGTTATATTTAAGTTTGACATTTCTAAGGGGGGCATGGCAGTTATACAGATCTAATATAATCGAATTAAAGTGATTGACTTTAGTGTCAACATCAGTGCTATCAATAACTGTCGACCAATCAATATTCTTAGCATCTTTTTGTAAGGCCACCATATCTATGTCTTTATAATTACGAAGCAGTACAGTGCGGGGCTTACGTTTAGGAGGGCGAATACGATATGACAAAAAGATCAAATCATGGTAAGAAAAAGTCGCTGTGAGTTGTCCATGAGTTACAACATTGTTAGGAGATGAGACAATAATAAAATCTAGAAGGGACGGTACACAATTTGGGAAATGATGAGTAGGAGATAAAGGTAAACAATGAAGATTAAAGGAGGTCAGTAAGGATTCCAGTCTGCTTGAGCGTGCATTATTTTTAATGAGACATGTATTAAAATCTCCCATCAATATCACATGGTCATAGCATGGGCAGACGTTTTGAAGCAGAGAATCTAAAGAGTTGAAATAATCGATTGTTACATTTGGGCAATAGAAAACCAAAAGTAGTATTTTAACATAATGTACAGTTACTTCCACAGCTAAGTGCTCTGCTGATTCAGAATATTGAGACGGAGAAGCTTCTATAACTTTATAAGGTAAATCATCACGTAAATATATTGCTACTCCGCCCCCACCTTTCCCTGTTCTGTCGTTGCGTATTAATGTGAATCCAGGCAAAACAACTCGAGAAGAAGGTAAAGAGGGTTTGAGAAAGGACTCCGATATCAGTAATGCATCTATATTGCTATTACTAAAGGAGGCCAAGAGGTCAGAATAGTGGCTCGGGACACTCTGTGAGTTAATATGGGCAATATTTAGTAATGAGGAATTATATGAGGTAGCAAGTTGATCGTGTAAGCTTCGTGTAAATATTCTTCAACAAATTTTAAAGTTGAAACTAAACTCCACTCCGACATTTAAAAAAAAAGAGTAAATGCGAAATAAATACGAGCTTTTGCCGCCACTAGCTTTGTCAACTTATGCACTTAACTAAAAAATCACGTCCAAACGTGTTACGTGAGAAGCCCCGCCCACCCACTTATACGAAAAATAGAACGAATCCTAATCTACTTAATCACTTGAGTACTAAATTTAAAGTTACAACTTGTCACTTAACTGACTGTTTACACGCAAATTTTAACTTAATATTTAGTTAAAATTTAGTTACCAACATAACCACTTAACTCGTGTAAACCGGCTATAATACATGTAAACCGCGCATTATGTCTAGATGCTATCAGCCGCCATTACTTTCTGGCGCACTATTTCTGCCAATAACACGTATTGGAGAACACACGACTTTGTAAATGAGACCAAATAGAATTTTGGTTTTCCAGCTAGGGTACAGCTGGAACATTGAGTTACCTAGAACAATGTACATGTAACTAAATGCATTACCTCACACTAATGCTACGTTCCGATTGCCGCTCACAGCGCTATCAACGCTAAAGTTGCTCATAACCGTTCCGAATCGTTTGAGCGCGCCAAAAGCGATATTTGTGTTATTGCAATCGGAACGCAAATATCGCGCTAACATTCTGATTGTTCATCGTCTAAACCTAAAGTTAGAATTTAATAAGATAATATTTATAACATAATTAAGATCTTTGACCCAGAATGAATCAGGAGCCATTTTTTAACATTATTACAAAAGAAAATTAATAATCAAGCTTTTAATAGCTTCAATTGACTAATACAAACAGCAACAAAGGCCGTTCAGAGCGACCACGCTCCGTAGCTTGGGCACTGTGAGCGGGAAGATGGCGGGGTTTATGACGTCATTGATGACGTATTGATATCGCTGTGAGCGCGATCACAGGCATAACGGGTATAGGAACGCTGTGAGCGATATAATCGGCAATTAGAATGCAGCATAACTAACATTATAGCTAACGTTACACCGATCTTAAAACTAACTTACACTCTAAGACGAAATAAAACAAAGTAATCATTTTGGTATTACTTTGAATAATATAAAAAACACGACATAGTTAATAGTTACTTAAAATATACAAACCATCGGTAACTTAAAATTTAGAAACGAATATTGAAATGATGGCTATAGGTGTAGAGCGGTTTCATGACGGGACGGTCGTTAGATGAGAGGAGTGTTATGACATCTGTCGGCCGAGGAACATGTGGCGGGAGAAAATCTAATTAGTGATACAGGAAGAAGAGGAAAATTCAAAAATATATGAAACACCGCTCTGAACAGCAATCGCACATTGGTGAATCTCTGGCACCTATCCTGTTCAGGAAAGCTGGGAAGCAACATTGGCCTAGACGGATTCTACAAAAAAACTGATGTGGTTTCTTTCTTGAAGTTTCGGTATTTGAAGAACCATGGTTTGGATGTGGTTGTGGGTGGGATCTCCCCGTAGTATTTCCCAACTGACTTACGAGACTTGTTCCATTCTTGAGCCCACGACTTTTCTACGCATGTCTTAGATGATAGGCTCCTATGAAAGTACCAATCTCCACAGAGTCTTTTGCGAAACAGTCAGCTATACAGTACACAGTATATTATACAGTATAGTATTTCCCGTGATACCTGATTGGTCAAGTATCCAGGCTAATTTGATTTTGAAGGTTCTGAAGAGCGCATCCAGGTGAGGGGGCATCGCGATCAGCCTTGAGAGCTTGATATGCTACTGTATCCTAACCAGGCGAGAGAGGAGTTCTTTGCGTTGTTTGAGATATAACGGTTTCCCTATACGATTCTGTGAGTCGGTTTTACGGGCGGGGTAGATTTCAAAACATCTGCATGAGACGTGCAAACGTTAGAAAACCTAGTAGATGCTTCTTTGAAAAAGAGATTGAATCCTGGGACATGTTATTTTAATCGCTTACTGTCGAGAATGTTCCGGGCAATTCTTGTTAGTTGCCAGATGAGGTCCTGAGCACTGGAGACATGTAGGTGCTACAGATGTATGTAGATACTACAGATAACAGGGCAGGAATCCCCAACATGTGATCAACAGCAATCGAAACACCAGTTTGGAGCGGCAGTGGGACTGACTATGGCCATAGGGTCATGTGGACTAACCAACTGAGAAACCTCATAAGTGTTAGGGGAAGACAGGGAGTGTCACTGGGACTTAACGTGGCCGAACTGGCAACTATATAACCGCAATTATATATAAAAAGTTTATCCGGAAGTTTCTGTCCCGCGAAAGTAATTACAACTGATCCAGTGGGGACCCACAAGGGATCAGTTGGACCAGATGTTTTCCTATTTAAAAGACGTGGTTTTAAAATTTATATTTATGTATTATTTATTGTACGAAACATTTATAAATGAGCTTATATCTAATGTCATATCTCAAATGAAACAACTGCTCGTTTAGTCTATTTCATTTACTTCCACAGCCTCATGACATATGGCATTCTGTTGTGGGGGAGAGCTGCCGACATCGATACTATATTTGTTCTGCAGAAAAGGGCTGTTCGCACAATGTATCAGCTCGGCCCAAGGGTGTCACTTATAAGTAAATTAAAGGAAATAAATATTCTTACTATCTATTCACAATATATTTTAGAAAATTTAATGTATGTAAAAAAGAACATAACCTTGTTCAAAAGGTTTAACCTTGTTCTAACTCATTCATGGAAAGGTTTTTTCGAACTGGTGGTAGAGTCATGTTTTATTTGACATTAATAAGAACAAGTAATTGTCAATGTTGGGAAAAAATAAATATTTCATTTCATTTCATCGACAAAAACCCGCAAGGTTTATATGTCGAATGACGAGTTCGTTTATATATTCATTATATATATTCGCTTCATTCGAAGATATATATTAACAACATGTAAACTTGTACATGTAACTTATTTATTAGAATGACTATGAACTGACACGACTATCTAGCAAAATTATTACTAGAAATAATATTTCTATTATAGAATTGTGCAAAGGACTTTGATCTCTCGGTCCAACCGGCTGTGTTTCTTATGACATCTTAAGAAACCCCGGAGGCCTGTGCTGTGGACGTAGCAGCATGTCGCGTGCTGTGGGCACCGAATGTTTCCATGTCCACACCACTTGCACTAAGTACTTGGGCTGTTATAAAGTATGAATATCATTTTATTCTTAGTCAAGATTCTTACATGACAAGAAAATCTTTTATTATCAAAAGTAGCTAAAACCTACAGAAAACTCGTGTCAAAAAGTGGCATTAAAACAAAAATAGCTATATCCCTATAGTTGAGAATCAAATACAGCTTATGTCGCGGCTGACCAATCAGAGCCCTTTATTTTCGTTTTTGAACATGGTGTTTTTCTTACAAACACGTGCGTCTGCGTCTGCCGATTTTATTCGAATTTAGCAGTTTTTATAGAAAAAAGGCTATCAAAGTCTAGCAAAAAGTGAAATGGAAGAGTCAGTCATAGAAGCTACGCCCGGGAGAGCAAGAAAACGCAAAAGGGAGCCGGAGAAATGGAAGGCGAACAGGGCGAATGTTCATAGGTAAGTACAGACTAGTGATGTGCACATTGTAATGCAAATTCGATAAAATCTTAACAATAGGTGAAATAGCTGATAATAAATGAAATTTTCATTTAAAAAAATTTGTAACTGAAACTTTGTCGAAGTTATTTAGCAATTTGAGCTATTTAGGTATAATTTCACTTGAAACAAATTTTGAGTAGGTATCTATCTGAAAACTGCAAAACTAGTAGTGACTAAAAAGATCCGTGTGAAATATTTTTTAGATAGTGTTTTGGCAGTCAAACTTAGAAACTCATTTTTTGCACGGAGAAAAACGGTAATTTCGTAGATAAAAAACTTAGTAAAACGTAATTTTTACCGGTAGTAAGCATAATTGTGAAGGGAAGGATAGCCAGTGAAATTACAGGAACAAGAGGCTTTACCAACTTAATGATGCGTCGCCTTAGGTCGGACGCAACATTAATCACCAATATCTTCAATTAATGATGTCTGTGGGCACGGATGCTACTTACCATCAGTTAGATGCGGAGTTCGTTAGACAACTTCGATCCATAAAAAAAAATATTCATATTCATTTTTAAATTGTTCATAGGTACTCATCACATTCGTTACCTGCAAAAATTACTTGCATTCACAACAGCAAAAGCTTTGCATGTAAAAGCCTTCGTGTTCGAGATTTACTGAATTTCCACCGAGATTTTTATGCTACACCGTTGAAAAAGAATCTGGATGCTTTAATACTAAAATGTTGTTCAGCAAACAAGATTAATAGAAAACGACCAACCAAAAATGTGAGAAAAGGCAGAGAGTTTAATATAAAGTACGCAATACATGCAAAAAAACAATTGATACCAGTCTGCCAAAAAATATTTTTAAGCACACTTGGAATCACAAAATATCGTGTCCAGTATGTATTGAGAAATTTCTTTACGACTGGTCGATTTCCGAACGAAAAACGGGGCGGTGATCATAAGTTAAAAAAATATGCAACACAAAGACAAACCGTACATTCTTTTGTAAAGTCCCAGTGTGTTGGAGCGCATTACTGCAGAGGGTCAACTACTCAAAGAAAATACCTACCCAGTGAACTTAATATTAGAAGGTTGTACAAAATGTTTATGGAAAAGAGCCCCAACAGCCCGGTCAAACAATCATATTTCAGAACATTTTTTAATGAAGACTTTAATCTTGGCTTTGGAAGTCCTAGGACTGACATATGCTCTAAATGTATTGAGTTCCAGGAAAAAATAAAAACAGAAACAGATCAATTATCATTATTCGACGGTCCAAAAATCAAGAAAATGTTATGATACGTGGCGAATTGTTTTATAATTCTGATACGGGTGCTCCCATTTTCTCGAAAAGGAAAAAAAGCAGAAATGATACAGCCGATGACGATTTCGAAAGGTGTATATGTTAAACCACTAAAGCTCATAGATGTAAGAAACCTACTTCAAAGGCACTTTGGTGAAAACTGGAAGGAACTACCTAATTAAGAATATTATAAGAATGTTATGAATGTAGACGAAGAAGAAATACAGCTTTTAGAAGACAACGGCGAAGATGAAACTTATGACATGGAAGAAGATGCTTGTGAAATAGTCGGGGCAGATGTTACGCTAAGGGTATAATAATTACAACATCTGCCTTTTACATGACTTAGATCTAAAAACTAATAAAGTTGATTTTATGCGTATATTTTGTTTCCATTATTCGTTAATATATTTATGAAATATGCGTTTAGGCATGAAAACGTAGCAGGCATACAGATAGTTTCTTTCGCTTGAGTTAAATTTTTTATTAGGCAGGATAATTGAACATTGTGCTTTTATGATTTATTAGGTACATCACTAGCGTTGTGACGTCATCGGTCCAATATTGCAATCAAATGCAGCTATATCCAGGACAATTCATTTAAAACGACAGTCTTCCCCTCGTCTTAAAAGATTTTTGTGTTGGTAAACCTGATTCTTTTGTACAAGTGCATCCGGCCTTAAAGCCACGTTTACGGTGTTGCCAAAAATATAATGATAATCGTATTTTTCTGATTGTGAAAAATAGTTGCACAAGGATTTAGCTGTTTTTGATTCTATACCCCTCGCTTGTCTAATCCACTGACTGATTGTCTGACACGTAGCTGGTTTGAACGGTCGTTTGAATGTTATTAAAAGAGCTCTAGTTAATGCAGGTTACTTATATCTTTAGTTACTAATAAAAAATCTTTTAATGTAGTCGCGGGACAAATTGCTTAATTTTCTAGGAAATAAGGAATATGTAATACTGGTTGATTTCGCCCAGCAGCGGAGGTTGTAATAAAATCTACGATACCTATTTGTACACCGGAAGGGGTTATTTTATTTTATTATGTTATCTATTTTTATTAGGGACGACGTTTGTACCCTGTGAGCGGTACACAAAGCCAATAGAATCACCAATTTTTTTGGTAATCTTGTCAAGAGATAATTCTTTATTGGGTACCCAAAAAGCTATGAAATCTAGGACGACCTGTGGATCCCATGTAGATGAATATTTCGGTTTTGCAGGTCTTAATTTTATAGACGCCTTTAAATAAACGTTTTATCTGGTCATCGTTAGTAGTTTCGCTTCCTAGTAAAAGGGACAGAGCCGAGCGGTGACTATTCATTGATCCACAAGCAACGCCTTTGTTAAATTGTTCTGTTATAAACAACAAAACATGACTACTGATGCTTGATATGGATCTGCGAAATTAATGTGGCAAAATTGCCACCACGCCTTAAACGTGGAATTATGTTTGATAAGAGTGTTCTTTGAAATAGAAGACATTGTTAAATCGAATGATTGAACGGGGGTTCCTCTAGAAGTGAACGCCGACCAGAGAGCCCCGCTGCTCCAAGGGTAAATGGTTTCTGGTCTTGTCGGTGCACACTAGAAGAGGAAAACGAAAAGTAAATAATTTCGGACTTAATTATTTCATTTAGTATCGGAAACCAGGGTTGTGACGGCCAATACGGAAAAACTAGTATACCCTTGGCTTCATCATTTAATATCTTTTAAATACATTTTAAAACCATGGAAAAAGGGGTAAAAGTATATTAATATCTTTCTTTTCACGAACAAAACATTTAAGGCCTAAGAAAATTGCAAAATTACCTAAATAATTAATGTGAAAATGTTGTTCCTCCTCTTTCCATTTTCCCCCCTGTACTTATACCGTTAAAACATGCGCCCCACCCAATTTTAGAGGCATCCGTATAGTCTAATTTTTTAACTGAGAGAGGATTTGAAGCACACATTATAGGTTGGGACCACCATAACAATTCTGGTAATATATCTTTAGGAACATTAATTTTCGTATCGTAATTATTATTCAATTGCACAGCTAAGAATTCATATACCTTTCAAGAATTTTTATGTATACCCAACTCACCGCTGGGCATGCGGGAGTTAAGATGCCTATGAGATGTGCAAGATCACGGACAGTACATGTAGGTATTTGTGAAAACTTCTGTGTCAATTGTAATATATACGAGCATTTGTCAAACGTAAGAAATATAGTCATATTTATTGATCTGAACACAAAGCCTAGAAACTTACAGCACTGCTGAGGTTCTAGGCAGCTCTTTTTTAAATTAACTATGAAACCTAAACATAAATTGTAGGTTTCTATCATTATCTAATCAGTCGTTATAAGTTTTTCCTAGACATAATATATCATCAAGGTAAATAACTGACCTAAAGCCGCGGAATCTTAGATAGCTGACTACCTCTTTCATAATCTTGGTAAAAGTCCGCGGAGCAAAAGATTAGCCGTAAGGCATGGCTGTAAATTTACGAAATTTTTAGTTATTCGGTAGTCTGGGAATTTACATGTTCTCCCTATTATTGAAACCGTAAAAATTTGCGTTGACCCGGTACGATCGGAACTAATAAATGCGATTCCTTTAAGTCGATAGTGGCCATAATATAGTCATTGTTTGAAAGCATTTTCGAAGCAGTTCAAGAATCTTCCATTTTAAAATGGGAGTTAACTATGAATTTATTTAATTGCTTTAAATTAAGAACAAATCTAAAAGTACCGTTTGGTTTTTTAATTAGGAAAATATAAGAAATGAATTGATCATTTTGAGGTTGGCATTCTACTATAGCTCCGAGTTCTAGTAAATTTTCAATCGACAAAGACATATTTTGTCTTTCTAAAGCCGAAAAATTGATTTTTGGTACATTAAATTGACTTACATTGGATGCAAAAGGTATTCGATAACCATTTCTTATCCAATCTAATACTACTGGGTTGCTGGTAACACGTAACCAGCAACGATATTAATATTGTAATCTGCCAGCGTGAGTTAAACTTGCGTTAGTGCCGCGTCGGGGCACGCCGGATCCGGCCGCTGCCGGTGACGTCGCCGGCAACGCGCAATAGGCCGAATGTGCCGGGAGCGCCGGGTAGGCTGGCGGCGCGAGAGTTGGCGGTTCTCCGCGGTATTGGAATTGGTTGCGGTATTGCTGAATGTGCGCCCCTCGGCTCAACCTCTGGTAGCGAGGGGGGGCTAGCCAGTTTCCCTGGAAGCGGGTCTGGGATGCAATTGTCTGACGATGGTTTTGGAGCTGGAATTTTCATAATTTCTTTTCCTTGTTTTTATATCGCTTTTGCTTCCTTTATCTTTTCGGCCGGCGTTGTGCCAAACAGCATTTCATCACGCTCCAGCTCCGAAATATTCGACAAAAAAGCTTTGTCTAACCCTCTAGTTATCAAATTTTTATATACGTACACAAGTTTGTGTGACATTGAGGGTTGATAGAATCCTACATCCGTCGTAGAGAATTATCACTGCCTCGACCTAAAATCTTTAAAAAAATTATAGTTCAGTAATTTATTAATAACATATACAAGTATATATAACAATATATATTAAGAATTGATCGGTAAATTTACCTTATTATCTTGTGTTAATAAAACCGTCATCGCACGGTTAACGGCCGTAACCCCCAGGCCCAGTTGATCCTGTTCCATTTGGACCTTTTTATCCCGGTTCCTAGCTATATCGATTACGGCTGCTCTTAGTTCGGGGTTAACGGCCGTAACCCCCAGGCCCAGTTGATCCTGTTCCATTCGGACCTTTTTATCCCGGTTCCTAGCTATATCGGTTACGGCTGCTCTTAGTTCGGGGTTAACGGCCGTAACCCCCAGGCCCAGTTGATCCTGTTCCATTTGGACCTTTTTATCCCGGTTCCTAGCTATATCGGTTACGGCTGCTCTTAGTTCGGGGTTAACGGCCGTAACCCCCAGGCCCAGTTGATCCTGTTCCATTTGGACCTTTTTATCCCGGTTCCTAGCTATATCGATTACGGCTGCTCTTAGTTCGGGGTTAACGGCCGTAACCCCCAGGCCCAGTTGATCCTGTTCCATTCGGACCTTTTTATCCCGGTTCCTAGCTATATCGGTTACGGCTGCTCTTAGTTCGGGGTTAACGGCCGTAACCCCCAGGCCCAGTTGATCCTGTTCCATTCGGACCTTTTTATCCCGGTTCCTAGCTATATCGGTTACGGCTGCTCTTAGTTCGGGGTTAACGGCCGTAACCCCCAGGCCCAGTTGATCCTGTTCCATTTGGACCTTTTTATCCCTGTTCCTAGCTATATCGGTTACGGCTGCTCTTAGTTCGGGGTTAACGGCCGTAACCCCCAGGCCCAGTTGATCCTGTTCCATTTGGACCTTTTTATCCCGGTTCCTAGCTATATCGATTACGGCTGCTCTTAGTTCGGGGTTAACGGCCGTAACCCCCAGGCCCAGTTGATCCTGTTCCATTCGGACCTTTTTATCCCGGTTCCTAGCTATATCGGTTACGGCTGCTCTTAGTTCGGGGTTAACGGCCGTAACCCCCAGGCCCAGTTGATCCTGTTCCATTTGGACCTTTTTATCCCGGTTCCTAGCTATATCGGTTACGGCTGCTCTTAGTTCGGGGTTAACGGCCGTAACCCCCAGGCCCAGTTGATCCTGTTCCATTTGGACCTTTTTATCCCGGTTCCTAGCTATATCGGTTACGGCTGCTCTTAGTTCGGGGTTAACGGCCGTAACCCCCAGGCCCAGTTGATCCTGTTCCATTCGGACCTTTTTATCCCGGTTCCTAGCTATATCGGTTACGGCTGCTCTTAGTTCGGGGTTAACGGTCGGCGCTTTTAATAATTTGCAGTTCTCAAGAATTTCATATTGTTTTAAAAGTTTTTCCTTTGCGTCTGATGTCAGACTTTTCTTTAGTATAGGAAGCCAGCGTTGAGCAAGCACTGAATGTATTTCCGGTCCGTAAACTAGTTTATCTTCGGTAGCATCGCCTAAGGCTTCGAGGAGATCGGAATCTAGTGGTTCAGGGTCTTGCAACGTGTCTGACATTGGGGGCAGTGGCGCTGAGAGCAGTGATATGCTCGGCGCCTCCACTTCGGGCGCGGATGCATGCGCGAGCGTGGATGGCCCCGGGGTCGGCGACTCTCTTATTCCTGGTACTGGTGGCAGCGGAGATGTGGATGTGCCTATCATACTTACACTCTCCCCGAAGAGCACAGCAAGATGCACATCAAGAACGGCCGTCGTTTCTCATTGGCCTTGGTCATTTTGATCAATTCGCTAAGGTCACGAGAGTTCTTCCGTGAGGCCCGCATTATCTGCGGCCTCTCCGGAATCTCTGTTGAGATGCCACATCGCCGTGGCTACCCCGGCCACCACTGCCAACGTTACGGGTATGCGGCGGCCAACTGTTCAGCGAGCCCAGGTGCTTTAAGTGCCTGGAGCCGCACATCACTAAGGAGTGCAGTCGCACTCCCGAGTGGACCTGTCCACCCGCTTGTGTGCTGCGGGGCCAGTCCGGCCATACAGCAAAGAGTTCAAGAGACATTTTTAAAACCCCATCACACCAGTCTCTCAATACCCAAATACTCTGTTGTGCGTGATGACAGGCCCGTACTCGTCCAACGAGGTGGCACTGCCGTATACTACAAGAGGAGTGTTCACTGTTCACCGATTCCCACGCCTCCACTCACCAACATAGAGGCGACTGTGTGTAGGCTGTCTATGACAGGTCATAGGACCATAATCATAGCCTCGGTGTGCGGTTTGCACACCTTATTTATGGCCGCTGAAGTTTTAATAATTAGTGGACTGTATGTTTTTGAATTGTGTTGTGTGTGAAGTGCTGAGATGAAGAGGTAGTCGACCTTCCCTACAATTGGGTAGAACAAAATCAACCACTCACCTTGAACACTGCTTAAACGCCAGTTAATTATGTCTATTTGTGGACATTAAATTAAGAAGGCACTGCACTTCAGTAACACACAAATATAAATTCAAATATAGTTAATTTGCACAGTTCCTGCACGCGCGCTTGATGGTAAAAATGGCACACAGAGAACTGTATACAAGTCGGTATTCGAACTTGGTACTGTCCGCCGCGACTTGACCGCCACTGAGTTACTGTCTTACTGAGATTCTGACTAACTCACTGACGAGCGGCGCGGCTCGTTATATAGTTTGTGGAAGATATGAACTACCCTCTATTCAGAAAGATCGAACACTCGGTCTACATACCTAGTAAAACACCGCCCCTTCGTAGTGACTTCGAGGCCTTACTCGAACTAGGGCAATCCGTCAGTATGTTCGGCGATTTCAATTGCAAACATACCAACTGGACGTGCTTGTCAACCAACGCCATAGATTTTAAACTACTGGACATTTCAAAGTCACTCGATCTTAATGTAATTTCTCCCGTCACACCCACTCATTACCCGGATAACCGGCTTCATTCCCCTGATATCCTTGACTTTGTCATAGTCAAAGGTATCAATCTCGACCTTAGGACCATACAGCCTCTAGACGACTTAGGCTCAGACCACCGCCCGGTGTCTCCAATACTAGGACCCCAAAACGACCCTCCTGCTCCTAAAACCTATACCAACTCGGAAGGTTTCAAGCACACCCTGTCTTCGATCTTGGAAGCCCCAGACTGCCCTCTCGCGATTTCATCTGACTATCTCGATAGCACGGATAAAATTGACTCGATAGTCGATTCACTCACTGCCGCCATTAACTCGGCCATCAGTGAGAATGAAAAGAATGCTAAGCATGGCAAGCCCAAGCTTGGCGTACTACAGGATGGCGAAAGCCCTCCGACTAGGCGCCCGAACTTACAGCCCTCCGTTGTCTCGCCCCGTTGGCACTTTTGCCTTCGAGGACGACGAGAAAGCTGAATGCTTCGCGCACAACATTGCTTCACATGCTCCCCGAGTACCCAACCCACAGACCCTAAGCACATACAGGCGGTGGAAGACGAAGTCCTTCGCAAAGACTCCCGTCCAGTCACCGCCGACCCCATTTCAGTGTCTAACGATGAGATGAGATGAGTTATCCGAGAAACGGCTGGGTAGACCTAAAACTCTCAGGCCTTTACAAAATTTTACCATATTCAAAAAAAAGTCGTTTAGTGGGTCTAATATAGGTTATATTGGACCCAATAAACGACTTTGCCTTGTCCGTACTCAATAAAGGTACAAACCACCCAATATCTTCCGACAAAGAGATTAATTAAATTTAAATTATTCTGTTTATTGATTTAATTAATTTGGCAATCACCAAATTAAAAGGATTCTTAAATGTTGTGCTAAAGTAAGGAATTTAATGAATAAAACGTATTTAACTCAATGTAACAAATTATTATTAAAGAACGTATATCTCTATAAATAAAAATAATTTATAGGTAATATTTAATAATCATACATTTTTACGTGTTTTTTCCGTGTACGCCAAACTTAAGGTTAGTTAGTTTGTTAATTGAAAAATGGCAATCAGCCGCGATTGGTGTGGCGGGCTATTTCTGCCAGTGTCGCGTATTGGTGGAACAAAGTACAAAAAATAAAATAAAAATTGCCAAAAAATAAATTCCGTTTTGCATTGGGATATATTATAGGCTAAAACAAAATAAAACACACGTACAATAACTTAAACTAATAAGAATGATTAATTATTTATATGGTATAATACATGCTCAAACTAAACTAAACTTACTTACCAAAAGAAAAAGAAAAAAAAATTTGATAATAATAATAATATATATTAAACAAAATACTTACTTACTAACGATGTACAATCAAAGGCTAATATTAAATCGATGAATGAATTTACATAATATAATTAAAATCTTGGGGCTGTAAGTAGAGAGGAGAGTCTTGATATTAGTTGGGCGCTGAATCTTAGGGGGAAGGAAATCAAATAGAGATACCGGAACGAGCGGGCAATTAAAAAATATATGGTCCACTGTTCCTAAATCCTGTCCACAGTCACAGAACGGGGAAGAGCGAATTCCAATCCTGTTAAGGAAAATTGGGGAACAGCAGTGGCCTAAGCAAAGTCTAGAGATAACTGATGTTGTCCTTTTATCTATCTTTTTAAATTTAAAAAACCAAGGTCTATCGGGAATGAAAAGTTGGATGTCACCGTAGTGCTTACCTTTAACTTTCCGCGCCGCCTCCCATTCGGAAGTCCACACGGCCTCTAGGTGGGATTTACCTAGGAGACTCATATCCTGAGCGAAGCACATGTAGTTATCTGCGGAACCGATTTGGATGGAATCTTTCGCAAAGCCATCAGCTGTAACGTTACCTGTGATACCAGAGTGACTAGGAATCCAGGCTAACACAATATTTATAGCCCGGGAACTGCAACAGAATAGGATATGTCTAATTTTGTTTATTATAGGGAATTTTGAGCCTCATTTAAACGGGTTGCCTTCCAAAGCTTGAAGACAGCTTAGACAGTCTGTAAATACAATGGAATTATTTAAAAACTTAAGGTCTAAACTGCATCAAGGATGCACTTGAAAGTGCGCCCAAAAGTCTCAAGCTTCTTTAAATTGGCCCACAAATTGACATTGAATATTAGGCTACATTTAAATGAGTTCAAGGAAGAAAAATGGTAAAATTTGTTTAAATGTTTTTGGAGACTTGACAGTACTCGACTGACATAATGTCAAAATTGTAAAACCCGAATAAAAAAAATTAATTTCAAATTTAATAAAATACAAAAATGAACAAAGATCGAGAACTACTTAATTTCTTTCGGAATAGCCAACAATCAGGAGTTTGCTGTAAGTTGAATATAGGTACCTACTTACCTATGTTATGATTTAAAAAAGGAGGAGTTTTTTTGCATCTCTGCTATCTCTGTTCTTATTGATGTACAATAAAACATGACTAAAAAAACCTTCGTGAAGAAGAACTGGCAAGAAACTTCACGGGTATATTTTTTTCAAAATAAATTTTTAGAGTCTCTTCATGTCTGTACAAAGTTATTCTTATCTGCATCCGTTAGCTCGGCAAGTCTCCCTCCTCCCAAGCATCCATCTACTTTATCAACTATTGCCTACAGTTGTGTTTTTCTCGGAATTTCATTAGGAAGCTAAATCAGCTTTTTTTACCTCTTATAACATTTTTCCACTTACTAACGCAGGCATGTCACTAACGGAACGAACATCATCTCGAACAAATTTCGTGCCTCAGTAGGTGCATGCAAATGATATAGTAAACTTTACCTCAATCATGGGCTCTTTTAGTATTGAGTTCTAAAGAATATTGGTATTTATTTAGGGCTACACAATAGTGTGCCTTTTGTTTCATGGTTGGTTTATAGAAACGAATATTAGATTGGTAAAACATTTAGCTATATTTTTCTCTGTTCTTTTCAAGGCATCTACTTATTATATATGTACTTATAATACCTACTAAAATTGTAATGTCTATATCACCTAATGAAAATTTTCTGTCTAGTGCGACCCGAACAGACTGCGAGAGTTGTGATCCGATAGCCAAAAGTCATGGCGCAAAAAGTAGTTCTTAGTACTTAAGGGTATTAATGCATTCTATTTACCTAATAAAATCAATGTTAGTCAAATAGTCACGGCCAAACCCGCAAATTCACTAACTCCTCACAATAAAACCTACATAATACATACTCCGATGTAAATTGTGAACCCTTCTTTTAGTTGCAATAGCCTCAATCCGATTAACAATAAAATGTTTTTGTTCTCAGGTATTTGCAACAACGAAAACGACCATGTGAAGCAATACTATGGAAGGGTCTTTTGTTCCGACTGTTTTTTCAAATATATTTATAGCGGTTCTCCTAAAAATTGTGGAGTTAGCTCGGCAAAGAAAGTTGACTATGAAGCCACAACAAGACCAAACTGTGAGACAAATACAGCTTCATGAATTGTTGCTATGTGCAATACCCTCTATATGTAAACTAAAATGAGTGTTTTGTTTTGTATCTAGTGATGCATTTTGTTTTGGAGTAAATCTTTGGATTTGATTTATTTTTTTCGTTACGTAACACGGTAAATTTTGTTGTGTATTTGTTACCGGCATTTTGCATGATTCAGGTCATTCATGATTCATTAAAGTTAACTTTATTTAAAATTAACAATCTATAATAAATCTATGCAGTAGAAATAATATATATTACACTCAAAAATATTTTTTATTATTTTGAGGAACTTTTAAGATATTATCATATTTCCTCATAATATAGAAAAAAATAATTAAAATTAGTTTGAAATCTCTTTCAATACTCGATCCGACGCGACTTGCCTGACGATGGCTAGCGGCCTGGTTGTACTTATGACCTTAGTTGCATAGAAAATGAACACTCCACTAGGATGGGCCACTAACCTGCGTAGATGCCATCGCGGCCAGCCACTTCTTACGACGAGTGTTCAAGCTGGCTCGGTTGCCGACGACGAGGAAACTGATGCATTGAATGTATTAACATTCAGGCAATGATATTGTCGACGATATCACACGTGACATGAATCACGCAATTACCAAATTCGCAAGAACTCGTCAACTCGTCGCGGAACAAACGGTACTAACACTAGTGTTGGACGCCAGAGTTCGAGCTTCGAATCCTGCCGCGGGTAACAAATGATGTTTTTTGTTATTTTTTATTGGGTACTAATTAAAGGGACTTCTATTTAATAGCATGTATAAAGCCACAAAAAATTAATATTGCCTTTTATAACTCGGCCACAACCGACGAGCGTCTAAATAATACTATCTTAACCACAAAAAATATGTTGTTTTAAATTTTGAATTATCATCCAATTTCGATTATGGCGCTTCGCCGGCTGCTCCCGCACCACGCTCGCTTCGCTCGCTCGGCTCGCGCATGCGATAATTACAGCCTAACATTAACTTAACCCAAATTTAACTACTACGCTTTCTATAGAATATTTAGTAGGCGTTGCAAAAAAGATGAATTAGTTTATTAGAGGCTATAAGTTATAAAATGAGAAGTATGATCACTTGGCCACTAAATAAATCTGTGGGTTGACTTATAATTTCCGTTTTTTATTTACACGATGGGAGAGGAATTTTCATGTTTCATATATATATAGTACGGAAAATTCTAGTTATTAAATATTTAAAAGGAAGTAAAGACAATTCTGGTAAATTATATTCGAACATTCTACGGAATTAAATAATAAAAAATACGATCGCCTGGACCTTCTGAAACTAAGAAATAAAGAAATGAGGATTATCTGGGTTGGTATATAAAACCAGTGGGTCTCCCTCCCTACCTACTGTGTTATCTCATTCGGGAGTGAAATTTAAAAACCGATAGATATACAGTCCATTTCGAAAAAAAAATGATTCGTGAAACCAGTACAGAAGTTATCAACCTGTTCATAAGGATTATAATGTTTTGAATCCGTCAAAGATTGTTTATATTCTTTATCTCGTCTCGTTGGCCTTACTTTAGGTAAAGCTAAGAGTATAGGTTTAATCAATCCGAAATAAGAGATCAGACGAACATGTGTGTTATAGTCATTAGCTTAGAAACAAATAGACGGCTGTTCTTATAGATTTTTTTGAGACATGTATCATGGCAGTAACTATCCATATAGGTACATTTTAAATCACCTAAGTTGGTTGGTACAATTCTTTATCACCTAATACGCAGCTCCGTCAAGAAGTCGCACTGAAGCCTGGTTCGCAACTTCGTTTTCAGACCCTTTTTGAACATACAACCTGTTGGTTCCGAGATTTGAGCGCAAACGCGAAGACGTCCATACAAGCGTGAAGGTTTATAAATTAAAGATTGAAACAAAACAATTCCTCCTCAAAAATATGTTTTACTTTTAGCTTTTCTTTATTGATTTATTTACAATTTGTGTTCGATACAGTGCGCCTTTTATTAATTAAGTAGCAAAATACACCTCTGTTCGGAATCATTCATATGTGTGCGAGGAACTTTCAAAACCATTGAATCTTTTTGTAGGTAGTGTCTGAAAACAGTAATAAAGAAATATTCTGATGATGATCGAAACTTCTTGATGGTCAATTGTAAGGAAAGATTCACATTTGTGTCGCATATATATGAATTTTTTATTCATTTGTTCCAAATGAAACAATTCGTTTATAAGTCCACACACATATTAAAAGTAAACAAAGACTTTTTTTGTTTTCGTAATAAATGCACAAAATGACAATCAGCGTTTTTTTAAGTTTCATATTTTTCATATAACAACACACAGCCTTTTTTTGGAATATTTAGTTTCCATAAAATTACTTAAAAGCTATCTTATGTTGTAACCTAAATTAATAGAAAAAAAATGCATTTTGTGTCAAAGTTTAGCAAGAGCTATGCTGTAAATACATGGATGCAGAAAAAAATTTTATATTAAACGGTTTCCTACATAGATATTTGAATAACATAGCACCTATAAACTCAGCTTCAACAAACAAAGCTTCACAGTAAATAAATATTTATAGACTTTTTACAATTATAATTTGTTATCGAAATACAAAAAAAGTAATTATCATTAAATTATGATCAATATTAATAGGTTTATAAAATGTAACAAATTAAATACATAAATATAATTTCAAAATAATAACAAATCAGATCTTCGTAAAAACTAATAAAGAAAGCACTTTGAACAAAGCAGAAACCTATTAAATTTATTAAAATTAGATATTGAAACTTATTTATTACTTGGGTTAATAAAAAAATTATGTATAGGTAGGTACTCTTTTAAACTGAAAAGAGATAATACAAGTAAAAATCTTAAAGAAAGTGTAGCTGACACAAAACATCAATTTGTATCCAATGACATATTACATATAGACAAGTCATATCCAAACATTACCGCACAAAAAAACGGCGTCAACTTATCTAGATACCTATCCGGTATATAGAGTAATATAATTTGCGGGCGAAGGAAAGAATAATACGGTTCACTTGTTGTATGAAAGAGATACCTATGTTCTTCGTGACATTACTTCGCACTAATAGGTCGCGAGCTTACGTGACGTAGTACGTAAATTGTCGAAACTCTATAGCGTTGTCTCTTTTACTCCCACATACAAAATCATATTACATCTCGCTCTTCGAGTTTTTTAAATGAATAGCCATGTGAATTTTAAAACGTCATTTTAAGTAGCAAAATAAAATACTAAATAAGACAGTTATAAAAAAATAGTACTTACGCATGAAAAGAAACGTTTATTCTATCATTAACAGTAACAGTGTAATTAGTACACTGTCTAAACACACAAGGCATTGTACGGTATTAAAAACGCAGAATAGCGAATAAGTTTTGTTTGACGTTTAGCCGTGACACTGGGTTGCACAAGACTGTCAAATAGCGGGCAAATACTTGCATTTGCGTGCCATTTTTGAGAGCGGATAATCTGTCTATATGTCATTGTTTGTATCCAAGCAGCTGGCGGCTGGATACAAGATTGCTTCATATTCCTTACCTTTTGTACCCGTTAAAATATAACGATGAATCACATTTTGCGTAAATGAGAGATTTTTACACAGCTCGGAAAAGTACTAAATAAATTACACGATAGGTAGCGCTAGTAGAAGTTGGTCCTATTGTTTTAAATGAACGTTGCAAAATGAAGAAATGCCAAGAACTAAACCATACAGCCAGGTCCATCGTAGATATTTATTTAGTATTATTTTTACATTTGTTTAACTATTTAAGCACTGAATAGATACATTACTAATAAATAACTATAATATGGAAATAACTTCGGCATCTTTTGAGCCTACCTATCTTATACTACATATTCGCACCAGCTTATCTTAGCGTCATCTATCGAGGTAATTTGAACGATTTTTTTCTTAATATGATTGAGGAAAACCCCGTAACGCGTGATTCGCTCTTTTTGTCATTCAAAATTAAATTTTTCGTTTTTTTTCCGGGTCAGTGAAAGTGTTCCATAATTTTTTCAAACACATAAGAAGCTTATCAGAATGTATAGATATATTTTACCTTTTGATTTTAGGCTTTTTTATATTCAGAAATTCAAATCGGGAAGTTTCAGAGCCCTCAAAAAAGGATACAGGAAATTCAAAGCGAAAATTATCAGAGTTAAAATTAGTGAAGTCACTCAAAAATGTGTCTCCTTACTGTTACCAATTCGGTCTCAAAGTTAGAACATTTACACTGAATAAATAAAGCGTAATAGAATACATTTTAAAAATAGTTAATTTTATCAGTTTGGACATTATTTTCGTAAAATAAACTCTGTAAATGTCTGTTACCTTATTTTGTTCAGGCACGCGTTTTTGGTACAATATGTTGACTATCAAAATTTCAAGCTGCCTCTTGTATTCTTATATTATCCAAGACATTAATCTGACATAATTGCTGCGTTCCGTTTGCCGATTACAGCGCTCACAGTGCTAAAAGTGCTCAAAACCGTTCCGATTCGTTTGAGCGCGCTAAAAGTGTTATTAGTGATATTGCAATCGGAACGGTAAATATCGCGCTAACATTCTGATTGTTCGTCGATTAAGTCTAAAATTATAATTTCATTAAGATCTTTGACCCTGAATGAAGCAGGAGCCATTTTTTTACATTATTACGAAAGAAAATTAATAAGCAAGCTTTTAAAATCTTTAATCGACTAATAAAAACGTCAACAAGTAACGTCATGTGTCAGTTTTGACAGGCCGCTCACAGCGACCATGCTCCGTAGCTTTGGCACTGTGAGCGGGAAGATGGCGGCGTTTATGACGTCAATGATGACGTATCGATATCGCTGTGAGCGCGCTCACGGGCTATCGGAACGGGTATATGAGCGCTGTGAGCGCTGTAATCGGCAAACGGAACGCAGCAAATGTAAACATTATATTATATACTCTCTGTTTACAATTTTCATAAAGCTTTCTAGACTGTTTCATAATCATCAAAAAAAGATCAATCAACGAATCAATCAATAAAGAAAAAAAACTTCCAAAGTAACAGTAAAAGCTAAAACAATTCTCTTCAAATATTTACTCAACAAAAAAAAATTCATCTATCCTTTATTTTTGTAGAGTTCACATGCGCACTAACTGCTTATCCTCATTAGTTCGGTTTCAGCGACTTTTTTGATTGTCACGCATGGCTTCCGCCTCCGCTGTAGAATCAAGATGGCGAGGCACGTGCCGGAAACTAAGAGGCTAATGACACTTGACACTATGAGACCCAATTGGGCGGCGGCTGTGGAGTAAGTTCCGTGGTAGACCAAAGTTCGGAGACTATCTGGGAGTTCTTCTACGCTCTGAAACGAAAAAGGGGTTAATTTTAGAAAAGCATATCAAATTCAAATTTTAATATTTATTATGTACTTGTTCTTATTGACGTTAAATCAAGCATGACTCTACCACCAGTTCGGAAAAACCGTCGTGGAGAAGAACTGGCAAGAAACTTTACGGGTATAATTTTTTCAAAATAAATCTACCATGTCTCCTTGTCCTCCTGTACAAAATTATTCTTATTAGCTCGGCAAGTATCCAAACGACGAATACCCACAAATGGCACCCGTTCAGGAGTTCACGTGGGATCCAGTTTCAAATTAATTTTATTTGACAAACATGGAATTCTTTTTCTAAAATCGTCATTTGTTTAATAGTTAGTGTTTTGTTTTCAACGCATTCGAACATTTTTCGTCATCATGGATAAGTTAAAAATTCTAGTAATTATGGAGTATGAGTACCGTCGTGGCAGCAAAGCGCCACAAGCGGCACGCAACATCAACGACGTTTACGGAGTGAACACTACAAACGAACGCACCACCCGTTATTGGTTTACCCGCTTCCGTTCTGGAAATTTTGACCTGAAAAATGAACCCCGTGGTCGTCCGAAAACTTTGGTCGACAATGACGAATTAAAGGCAATTGTGGAAGCTGATGAAACTCAATCCACGGCTGAATTAGCAGCAGCTTTCGACGTTAGCATCAAACAATATTGGTCCATTTGCGTCAAATTGGCAAGGTAAAAAAGCTTGACAAATGGGTACCCCACGAACTCAATGACCGCCAGCGCGAAGTATGCGTGGAGACGAGCCTTGCACTGCTCAGCAGGCATACAAATGAAGGAATTCTGAACCGCATTGTTACTTGTGACGAGAAATGGACAAGTTGGTTGGACCCTGGTTCAGCACCCAAACAATGCCCTAAACGAAAACTTACCCCTAGAAAAGTGATGGTCACTGTTTGGTGGTCTAACGCGGGTGTAATTCATCACAGCTTCTTGCCAAACGGGACAAGCATTACTGCAGATGTGTACTGTGAAGAACTGAACACAATGATGGAGAAGCTCGCACGTCTCCAACCAGCTTTGGTCAATCGTTCGGCTCCACTGCTCCTGCACGACAACGCGCGACCCCATACTGCACAGCAGACGGTCTCCAAGCTACAAGAGTTGGGGCTATAAGTTCTCCGTCATCCGCCGTACTCACCAGACCTTGCGCCTACAGACTTCTACTTTTTCCAGAATTTGGATAACTTCTTGGCGGGAAAAAAATTCAATACCCGAGAGGCAGTACAAAATGCCTTTGAAGAATTTGTTGCCTCCCGTCCAGCTGATTTCTTCAAGAAAGGCATCAATAAGCTACCAATGCGTTGGCAAAGATGCATTGATTGCATGGGTGATTATTTTGATTAATAGAAATAAAAAATATATAAAAAAATTACGCTTCATTTATTTCGTGAAAAACGGCAATTTCATAGGTAAAGACCTAATATTTATATATGTATGTTTATTGTACGCTGTATATGTACGCTGTACCATCCATAACAAAAGAAATTTTGAATTCAGAAATATTATATTCCTTTCATCATAGGAAAAAAATACAATTAACGACAGTGGAACCACTTTGTTTTCAAAAAGCTTCTTTGGGATGGCCCCTAGAACATATAATAAATTACCTACAACTATTAAAAATGTAACTAATTACGATGAATTCAAATACAATTTAAAATCATTTGTATTAAATAAATGCTATTATAGGACATATATAGGCTATTCGAATGTAAGATGACATTACTTCACCAAAATATAGCTGGCGTTCTTAATAAGCGTGACCTTATCGAAGCTTCAATTGTAAACCTAAGCCATGAAATAGGCTCAATAGATATTATATGCCTTACCGAAACATTTATGAAATTTGGGTCTGAATCTAATTTACATTTTGACAATTATAAATTAGCCACATTTTATTCAAGGCCACATGAACGAAGGGGTGGGTCATGTATCTTGTTAAGAAATGATCTACAACATTCATCTGTAAAATTTCAAAAACCAGCAATATATTGTTTTGAAATCTGTGCTCTTGAGATAATTAAATTAAATTTGTATATTATATGCATTTATAGAACACCTAATTCTTGCATTGATACATTTTTTAAAGAACTGCAAGGCTTACTTGATAAACTGCAAAGAAAAAGTAACAAGCGAGTATTAATTTGTGGAGATTTTAATATAGATACTCTAAAAAATTATAAAAATTCAAAACAATTGCATAGTTTATTAGCTAATTTCAACTTGACTTCACATATTAAAAAACCGACTCGAAAAAATTCTTGCATTGACCTAATTGTTACTAATTTTCCGTGTCTTAAATCTAACACTCACAATTTATCTTTATCGGACCATGAAACCGCGCAAACTATAACATTCAATATTACAAATAAAAATGATAACTTCGAAACTCCTGAAAATTTTTATTTTACGTACAAAAGGGATCTTTGTCATGAAAATATCAATAAATTTGTCGAATGCATGTCAGCCCTATCTTTTAGTGATGTGATACTTGAGAAAAATACCCAAATGGCATTCAATTTGTTTCATGACTATCTAGTCTTATTTCACAACCTATGTTTTCCAATAATTAAAATTAAAATAGTTTATAATAATAGAGGTAAAATGTTTATGACAAAGGGCTTAAAAAGGTCCTGTATCGTTAAGCGTCAGTTATATTTAAAGTATCGCTTAAATAAAGACAGTAAAAAAAGAAACAAAAGAGTTTATACTACCTATAGTAAGATATTAAAAAAATGCTTTGAAACCGTTAGAAAAACGTCAAATACCAAATACCTTGCTAACTCAAAAAATGTCTGTAAAGCTAGTTGGAACTTGATCAAGAAAACTTCAGTGGGGAAGTCCGCTTCGAGTTTCATTCAAAAAATTAAAATAAATGGTCAAACATATTACGGTCCTAGTGACATCTGTACAGTATTTAATGATCATTATATTACCACAACGCAGCCTGATAATTCCAAAGTCACTCCAAAACCTTATAAGTTAATAAGTAATTTAAATTCTATTTTTATGACACCAGTTACTCTACATGACATTATGAATCATATCAAAAAATTGAAAAATACCAGTTCAACCGGCTATGACTCTATAAGTACTCTAATACTTAAATTAAGTGCACCATTCATTACAGTTCCATTGACGCATATCATTAATTTGTCCCTTTCAGAAGGCGTTTTTCCAAATAACTTAAAAAAATCAATTGTCAAACCTCTGTTTAAAAAAGGTAACCGATCTGACGTAAACAACTACAGACCAATAACAAAGCTATGCGTTTTATCAAAGATATTTGAAAAAGTGGTAAATGATAAATTATACAACTTTTTGACAAAACAAAATTTATTAAAGACGGAACAGTTTGGATTCATGAAAAATAGCTCAACAACATTGGCTTGCTACACTTTAGTTTAAAATGTTACAGAACCTTTAAATAGAGGTGTATATCCAGTATTCATATTTTTAGACATGTCTAGAGCATTTGACCGAGTTTCACACGACATACTACTTGAAAAGTTACAGTGCTATGGTATTCGGGGCAAAGCTCTTGACTGGGTAGAAAGCTACTTATCAAATAGGCAACAATGTGTTGAAATAGCTCGCATGACAAATAATACCTTACAATTCTACCAATCTCCATACAGCTACAATGGAAGAGGCGTTCCTAAGGGTAGTGTATTAGGCCCATTGTTATTTCTAATTTACATTAATGACCTCCCAAACTCAACTAATTATGACTGTATATTGTTTGCTGATGATATGACAATCACAATAAAATGTAAAAATAATTATGACACTGAAAAAGAAACAAATATAGTTTTGAGTAGAGTAGTCAATTGGTTAGACATGAATAATTTACAAATTAATCTATCAAAAACAAAAATAATATAATTCAAAACATATAACTGTAAAATATCAGATCTTCAAATTGAGTATGACAAATATAAGTTACATTTAGTTGACTCAACAAAAGTTCTTGGTATAACAATCGACAAACATTGCAACTGGAAAGCTCATATAAACATCTTATGTTCAAAAATTGATAGGTTTATTTATGTTCTTAAACGGATAACTCTCACAATATCCACTGAGGCAGCTACACTGGCTTACCATGGATATGTCTCTTCAAATATTCGATATGGGCTTATTTTATGGGGTAACTCAGTTGAAGCTGACAGAATATTTAAAATCCAGAAAAAATGTATACGCTGTATTTGCAAAGCACATTACTTAGATAGTTGTAGGCCTCTATTTAAGAAATTGAAAATATTACCACTTCCTTCACTATACATTTTTGAAATTTGCTGCTTTGTAAAGAGACACATGCATCTTTTTAAGAATGAAGATGATGTAATGGGAATTCGTTCTAGACATAAGAAAAAACTTTATGTGCCTGCTCAAAAACTCAAAATATATAGCACCAATGTACATTGCATGGCAGTTAGGATTTTCAATAAACTACCAGTTGAGTACAAAAACTTGCCAGAAAGAAAGTTTAGTACAGCTTTGTTTAATCTTTTAATTGACAAATTATATTACAATATACATGACTTTATGACTGAAAAAAAATTTTGATACCTACCTACAAACCGGTAATTAAGTGACATTGGCATTGTATACCTTTTAATTATTTTATATTTATGTTTGCTCTAACAAAGTACTGTGTAATTACTTAAACTATGTATTTAGATTTATTATTGTTGTTGTGAAAACTATTTGCACGCTGTTCTCAGCAGTATATGTACCGGCACAACTTATAATTCAACATCTATTTTGACGCATGTACAAAGCAAATAAATGAATTTTGAATTTGAATTTTGAATTTTGACATATGAATACTTAAATGACAAATGTATAAATTGAGTAAATTGTAATTTTAAACGTAAACCTTGTACACGCCGCAATGGCAGAATATGGCTGTGCTATTACTTGTATGACATCTTTTTTTACCTATATTCGTGCAATATATGATTTGATTGATTGACAGTCTTATTTTTTTCATCTTGATCATCATCTTCATCGTCAAAGCGAAAATATACCTTGAGCTTACCCCAGAAGCCCAGGTATAGTGCTTTTTCGTAAGAAACTAAAACTTTTGGGAACAACAAAAAGTCAAACGGTTTGAGAAATCCTTTTTGGCAAGAGTTTTGAAAGCGCGAACCGAATGGTCTTCTTTTGTGTTTAAATTGTTTCTTACCATTTCTATCCACGCCACAGGTAGGATGAGACCATTTTTCAAAAACTTGAGAGCAGAGATGGCTGGCAGTTTTCTCACTTGCATGTTTATCTGTAAGCTAAGAAATAGAATACAGTTATTATTTATTTATAGTTGATTACGGACGAGTGGCGTGGTGGGTAGCCCTGCCTCAAACACCAGAGGTCCCAGGTTCGTGACCTGATACGGGCATTCATTTGAGTGATAAACACAGGTGTTTGTTCTCGGGTCAAGGTTGTTTATATTTATATACGTATATGTTTATTCTGCCGTCACTGTCTTTCTTATACGATAAACGTCAAGGCTTTGACAAGCGCCCCCTATCGTAAAATATATTTACTATGTTTGCGAGCTGTGACTCTCATGATCACTCGTAAAATAAAATATCTATGATACTCACCAAGACTTCCCATGCAGCGATATCCCGAGCGTGGGATGTATGTCGACGAAGGAGTCATGCAGAGCCGGGTCAGGCTTCAAACCGGAGATCTCTTGTTGGAGCTTCGGATCTCCGCGGAAGAAGTGGGGGAAAGAAGCCAGAGCTGGAGCTCCTGCGAGAGAGGTTTAAGGTTAATTAATAAATTATAAATTACTTAAAACTTATACAAATTCCTGACTGTAAATAAAAGAGCAATATGTTTATTAACAAACAGTTGTAATGCAATTATACACGATTGAAATTTCAAGTGTTTTACTTTATTCATAATCCTGTACAGGCGTAGGTTAACTCGAGATACCTTTTACCCCAATGTTGTATATGTCACCCACCGCCCATTTGTTTTAACAAAAATGTTACAAGATTATAAAAGAAAACAGGGTTACTTAAAATGTCAGAATAGCGCAGAGCTCGCGCTGTGCATGGAATTTATGCACTAGTCGTTCGGAGAATCCAACTATTCAAGTATTGTTTGCAGAACCATCTATATTGACGTGTCCTCGTGTGTGCATCTGTTAACTATTTTTATGAAAGGTTATAAAAAAACATCTTTGTCAAATTAAAATATTTTTTAAAGTTGCCACCACCTGCGGCCTACGTAATTAGCGTGCACTTTGAGAGTTAATGATCTCTAACTATACTATTTCCATTTCTTTATTTTCTCGATGACAGTTATTGTGTTACGTGTATCGATATAGCTCCATCACTATCAGTTTCTCCGACTCTGGTATTATATAACCTTGTACGTGTGTAAACGTCATATTTTTATAAAATAATGTATACATAATGTGAAAAAAACGCTCGCACAAGTTTTCACAGGAGCTGTCATCGAGAAAATAAAGAAATGGAAATAGTATAGATATGAATGACGTTAAATATAATTAAATTTAAATTTATTGAAATGTGAAATGTGAACGTCAATTTTCAGGGGTCTAAGATAAATAAAATCATATAACATTTTTTTCTAAAACCTATCTTAAAACCTACTAGTGTTAATGTAATAATATAATAATAATAATAATAATAACTTTATTGCATAAAAATCGATAAACAATACAATTTTGGTCTCTGTCTTCCAAACTAAGAAAACCTGTTTCTTGGAAGACAGCTCCTTCCCAATTTATTTAGTACATATTCTATGTTACCATTTGAAACAATAAAGTTGATTCAAAAATAAAATCTCTAAGTAAACTTTAAGGATAAAATTACAATTGAAATGTATTAAATAAAAAAAGAAGGATAAAACTACAAATGCAATTACAAGCAACAAAATCGAAACCGTAACAAAATGTATTCTATACGAATGATAAGTATTTTAGAAGTACCCTCTGAGTCTAATAAAAATATCATCACACTGATCGCGATACCAAAAACTTCTTCGAGTACCAGAAGGCCTACTATGAACTATTATTGCGATTCAATTGACGACCTAAAAGAAACTGCTTTGCTATTTCATACCACGACGTCATTAAAGCGATCCAGTTTAGGTTGACGCCAAATCAAGTCGGCAATTGGATCGCAAACTGTTTTAGTTCGTTCATTTTTCGTACCATGAGGTGATATTTCAACCTATATTGGATGACTTAAATGTCAAAGTAAGCGATTCAAAAAAAGTTGCTACTTTCTTGGCGTGAAGTGAATCGTTTCGGTTTATCTTTAAAAAAATGGTTGAAAATATAGGTAATTTAAGGTATTTCAGTTGAATATTTAGTGTTTCTGAGTGTTAATGTAAAAAAGTGAGTTCTAGAGCTATTTTTTATTGTAGATGTCTGACGAATTAGTCTTTTTTATTTTCTTGGAAAATGATAATGAAATAAACACAACACGGAAACAATCGGATCCCTTTTATTTGGAAGATGAAGAATATACAAAAAGGATATCGGTTGTCTAAACGATTGGTATTAGAAATGTGTGATGAGCTGAGCCCATTGTTGAAAATTCCAACAAAATCAACTGATTTATCAGTAGAGACAAAGGTAGAAGTCAAATTGGGTGCGTTCTAAACTCGTCATAATCAATTTATTTTTACGACAACACTAAGGAAACCTTTAATTATTTGTAATTATAAGTATTATATAAATTGCTATTATTTCATGAAAACTAAAACGGGCTTATGGTATATAATTTGACACTAAAAAGTGCAATTTTAAAATATATTTGTTGTTATTTTTACACAAAAAACACCGCTTAAATCATATCAACTAGATTTCGAAACGCAACGCATATGGTTCGAGTAAAAGAGACAGACTTATGCAACGAGTGTACAGCGTCATCTCTTTCTCACACGCGGACCACAGACAAATCTCGATCTTTCATTCCTCCGTGAGCGATTCAAACGCCAGTTAGCTAAAGGCACTTCATGGTACGAATCTTAGCGATTCAGTTTAGGTACCTAAACTGGATTGCATCGGAATTGAATGGCAAACTAAAAGTTGATGGTAGGCCTTCAGGATAGCATAGTGAGTCGGTAAAAATTGCAGAACAATTTTTGTTTCAGAGTTACATTTATTCAGAAAATGACCCCAAAAATCGTTTAATAGATTACATGACTATCTGACGCTATTTTATAACTTATGTTTCTTCTTTTTCTTTCTTTTATAACTTATTAATAAAGGTAAAAATAGAAAATAAACGAAAGAACTTTATTTTCAAAGGATTTAAACAATCTTGTGTTGGCAACATTATCGAGAGCGCGCCACCTATCTTCGCATCGTGGAACTAAGAACTATACCTGGTGGCGCTGTCGTCGATGGCACCACGCTATGACTAATCAAGAGAAGAAAAGGGGGCGCGAAGCGGTTGGCGGGCACTTGATCGTCAACGGTGCAACAAGAACATCGGTTTCCAAGTTTCTCGTTGTTATAAGTTTTAATTTTAAAATAGCTTTCTTTTGTTTAACCAAAAGTGGTAATATTCTTATTTTAAATTGAAGCACTCGAGATTGATAAAATTAAGTGCAGGTATTCTCAAAATTTCAATTAAAAGGTACTTGTGGTAATCTTATGTAATATAATTAGATTTATTATTTGTAAATATGTCTTAATACATTCTCTTTATTCAATAAAGTGTTTCTGTTGTCCTATTATCGGTTTGTAGATTTCATCAGAAGTGGGATCCACGTGTCATGGGTAGACGCGGGCGTAACCGGAAGCGAGCCCGATCGCCGTCGAGCAGCAGTAGCTCGACAAGTTCGAGCTCCGAGACCTCATCAGCGTCACCTCCTCGCAGACGGGGGTCAAAGGTATCGCATAGAAAAGATAATAAAGCTGTAAGTACCTTGAACAATATTATACCGGAGTTCGATCCTTTGAACGATGATATTAATGCATGGCTAAGTATTATAAAATCCTATGCTGCAACGTTTGAGTGGTCCGACGAGACGATACGTTATCAAGCTCTTAATAAGTTGAAAGGTTCTGGGAAAGTTTGGTATGACTCGTTGTTGCGTACTGATGATCAATGGCCTACGTGGAAATGGAAAGATTGGAATCAACGCTTGACTGATAGATTTCAAATACGGCGTAATATGTTTGAACTGTTAAAAGAAATTGTTAATAGAAAGCCGGTAGAAAATCAATCGTTGTACGAATTTTATTTTGATATAAAGTGTAAAATTGATAGATTATCTTTAAACTTTACTGAACATGACATCATATCTTTAATTGTTGGATGTATGGGTGATAGTAATATAGGAGCATCTATCGAAGCGAGTAATTTTAAAACTTGTCACGATTTAGCCAGTTATCTGCATGGTCGTACCTACCGAAATAAAAATTCAAAACATACTGCGTCGAATAGTACACGTGAAAACCATCAAAAAATTGTAGAACAAACGAATAACTCTAATCAACTTCCTACTAATGTAACTTTGAATAATAATACAAATCCGAACAGTAGTGTACAAGATGGTAATCAAATCGGTTTAATACAGAATCGTAAGCCTATTAAATGTTATACATGCGGTGGAAATCATAAAAGGAACCAATGTGATATTCATAAATGTAATTTCTGTGGGAAAAGGGGGCATGTTAAGGCCGTGTGTCGTAGTAAGAAAAATGTGGGGCCGATAAAACCAGAAATAGAAGAAACTAAATTCATTTCTACCCCCGACTCACGAAGTAAATTTGTAAAGTCTGTCAGTATCAATAATTTCATTCATGAGGCCTTTACAGATACGGGTAGTAGTTGCTCTTTGATTTCTGAATCTGTAATAAGAAAATATTCGCTTCCAACTAGTGTGTTAGCATCATCAGTCTTATTACAAGGATTTTCTAGACAAAACTCTAAACCAGTTACTCGTAGATCCACTGTGAATTTAAAAATTGATTGCGTCTCGTTAACTGGTGTAGATTTTTATGTCATAGACGAATTAGTGGGTTGTGATATACTAATTCGACGCAATATTACCGAACGAAACGATTTGATATACTCACGTGTTGGCAATTTATTTACATTTGATTATGCAAAATTTTGTAAAGCTATAAATGAAACAAAAATTGATGCTGATACGTAACGGAATTAATTTGTTTGTTCAAGCAATATAGTCAGTGCGTTGCGTCGGATATAAAAGAATTAGGTAAAGTAGATAATCACGAAATGACTATTACGTTATCTGATTCTCGACCGGTTCAATGCAGGCCTTTTCGAGCTTCACACGCAGACCGAAAGATTATTCGGGACATGGTACAAGAGTTACTAGATAATGAAATAATTCGCGAAAGTAACTCTCCGTATGCCAGCCCTGCACTTCTAGTTAGCAAAAAAAATGGCTAAAAAAGACTCTGCATTGATTACCGCGCATTGAATAAGATTACTGTGAAAGACAAATACCCAATGCCTCGAGTCGAGGATCTCGTAGATAGACTTCAGGGTTACAAATACTTTACTAGCCTGGACCTAAAAAGCGGGTATTACCAAATAATTATGAATTCACAGTCAGTAGGGAAAACAGCGTTGAAATGAAATGAAATGAAATGAAATGAAATGAAATGAAATGAAATATTTATTTCTCAACATTGACAATTACTTGTTCTTATTGACGTCAAATAAAACATGATTCTACCACCAGTTCGAAAAAAACCTTCGTGAAGAAGAACTGGCAAGAAACTTCACGGGTATATTTTTTTTCAAAATAAATTTACAGAGTCTCTTTATGTCTATACAAAATTATTCTTTTCTGCATCTGTTAGCCCGGCAAGTCTCCCTCCCCCCAAGTATCCAAACGACGAACACCCTCAAACGGCACCCGTTCACGAGTTAACGCGGGATCCAGCCATCGCCCTCCTCAACCATATTAGAGGGAAGTGAGCGACCCGTCACCGTTCGTCACAACGTCACACGTTCATAACTGTAGACGGACATTATGAATTTTTGCGACTTCCATTTGGTTTGGTTAATGCACCGGCGTGTTTTCAGCAGATGATGAATAAGGTGCTAGGCAATTTAAGATTTGAAAATGTAATAGTTTATTTCGATGATATTTATTTAGTTACATCTACTATTGAGGAAAATTTAAATCTTTCGGAAAGGGTATTGCAAATTTTTAAAATTAACGGGCTAACCCTAAACTTAAAAAAATGTCATTTTTTTAAAACAGAAATAGAGTTTCTTGGATATAAAATTAAACAAAATTGTGTGATGCCAAACGAAATTAAAGTAGATGCTGTAAAAAAATTCCCTATACCAAAAACGGTACATCAGTTAAGACAATTTTTAGGGCTCATCAATTACTTCCGCAAATTTATTAAAAATTGTGCCATAATTTCCGCCCCACTTACCAAATTATTAAAAAAGGATGCTTCGTGGTCCTGGAATTCAGTACATGATCATGCATTTCAAGTTTTGAAGGATAAACTTACGTCAGATAGTGTATTGTCGATTTTTGATCCGAATAAGGATACAATTTTGTATACGGACGCTAGTCGTGACGGTATTGCGGGTATTCTAATTCAAGTTTCTGACGCAGGTGAAAAACCCATTCATTACTAAAGCCGTCAGACTTCGGCGGATGAAAAAAAATACCATTCCTTTGAATTAGAACTCCTGGCAATCATATGTTCTCTCCAAAAATTTCGTCTTTATTTAATTGGCTCACCTTTTACCGTTGTAACCGATTGTAATGCTGTCAGATATGCAATGACTAAAAAAGATATAATTCCCCAGATTGCACGGTGGGTCCTGTCGACTCAAGAGTTTGTGTATGAAATTAAACATAGAGAGGGGACGCGTATGCAACACGTCGATGCCTTAAGTCGGAACCCTGTTCCAATGAGTGAAAGGTCTGAAGAGGAAATAATATTATCAATAACTGAGGGCGATTGGTTACTTTCTGTACAGTTGCAAGATCCTGATATTGCTAAAATAAGATCTGTTTTAGAATCCGGCGATATAGACAGTTATCGAAATATTTTTGATAACTACGAGCTTTTAGGCGGAAAGGTGTATAGAAGAACTTCCCAGGGTCGTCGATGGGTAGTGCCAAAAAAGGGTATATGGCAAGTAATAAAATATAACCACGACGACATGGGCCATTTTTCTGTAGACAAGACGGTTGAAAGAATAGGATCCAAATATTGGTTTTCTCGTATGCGAAATGTTATAAAAAAGTACGTTAGAAATTGTTTGAATTGCATTTATTATAAGAATAAGGGTGGTCCTAAAGAAGGAGAATTATACCCGTTGCCAAAATACGCAAAACCTTTCCACACTTTACATGTGGATCACTTAGGTCCATTTGTTGAAACTAGCAATGGAAATAAATATTTATTAGTAGTAGTAGATGCATTCACGAAATTTGTTTTTATTAGCGCAGTAAAATCAACAAAAACTTCAGATCTTACAGAAGAATTAGATATTATAACAAAATCTTTCGGTAATCCAAAACGTATCATATTATAATATATATCAGGTAATCCGACTCGGGTTCATGTTTCACTTCCGCAGAATTCAGAGAATACTGTAATAGCAAAAATATCCGGTCGCATATTATGGCAACGGGTATGCCTCGCTCAAACGGACAAGTAGAGAGATTTAACAAAACTATACTAGAATCATTAAAAACAATCGGCGCAAATACGACGGAAGATAGGTGGGACCAATATGTTAAAATCGTACAACAGGGACTGAATACTACTATCCATAAGACTATTAAAGCCGTTCCAAGCGAGGTTTTGTTGGGTTATCGCTTGCGCACAGATTATGATACTTTGGAACCAGAGCTTGATAACGAATCGCTAGTGGACGTGACAGAGTTGCGAGCACAAGTTGATAAGAATATTAAAGCCAGTGCTTTAACGCAAAAACAAAGGTTTGATAAAACTAGAACAAAAGCTAAGACTTACGATGAAGGAGACTTGATTTTAATCAAAATACAGAATCAGACCAATGATGGCCGAAGCAGAAAACTTCTGCCAACTTTCAAGGGTCCTTTTCGAGTAAAGAAGGTACTCGGTAATGACAGATATGAGGTTACTGATTTAAGAGGTTCTGAGAGAAGCGCTAAACCATATAATGGAGTAGAAGCTGCAGAAAATATGAAGCCATGGATACAGATCGATGACTGGACTTTGGAGTAACATCGCGAATCATCCGTGTTGGCAAGTACAGCTAAAGGTATTTATATGTTTTAATGAAGTTATTTTACAGTGTAATTTACAGATATTTTGTGTGTTATTGTAGTGTGCAAATAACTATAGTCTCTCATAGTAAAGAATAATAAAGGTCTTAATTTTATGCGAGACTAGTTAAAACACTTGTGCTATAATTGTTGTGCTCAAATGGGAAACAACAGCAAATGTTAAGGAAGCGTAGGAAAATCTTGGTACGTTTAAGTGTAGCGAAAAGCTCTTTAAATGCAAGTGATCCTGGCAAGAAAGGTGTGGGAAGAACCCGGGCTCTTAAGTGTGGCATAGTCCCTTTAAGTGCGGGTGACCTAACAATAGAAGTATACATTCGCTGACGTTTCTCATGACATTCGATTAGAGCATAATTGTATACTTTTGGGCAACCACTTTAAAAAACTGTTTGTTTCAGTGTTTTACCTAGATTCGTGGGGCTCTTGGGACATTCGCCTTGCAGAATGGCCGTGTTGGCAACATTATCGAGAGCGCGCCACCTATCTTCGCATCGTGGAACTAAGAACTATACCTGGTGGCGCTGTCGTCGATGGCGCCACGCTATGACTAATCAAGAGAAGAAAAGGGGGCGCGAAGCGGTTGGCGGGCACTTGATCGTCAACGGTGCAACAAGAACATCGGTTTCCAAGTTTCTCGTTGTTATAAGTTTTAATTTTAAAATAGCTTTCTTTTGTTTAACCAAAAGTGGTAATATTCTTATTTTAAATTGAAGCACTCGAGATTGATAAAATTAAGTGCAGGTATTCTCAAAATTTCAATTAAAAGGTACTTGTGGTAATCTTATGTAATATAATTAGATTTATTATTTGTAAATATGTCTTATACATTCTCTTTATTCAATAAAGTGTTTCTGTTGTCCTATTATCGGTTTGTAGATTTCACTTGTGTTGCAAAACGTCAATTATACATCAATAATAACAGGTTATGCTCAGCCAATAAGTCAAAAAAAAAAGAGACAGAGTTTTTTGAAGACTTTACTATACACATAGTGAAGTCTTAAAAAATGCTTTGAAAAAGAGTGGGACAATATTAAATATCTAGTACGTTCTAAGAACAAATGTAAGGCAAGCTGGACTTTAATTATCAAATTCGATCTCTAGACCAAATTAAATATGAAAATTAAATATATTCCGACCCAACAAGAGAGATATGCCATAAATTTGATTACTCAAATAATAAATTCAATATTTGTGCTGTAACTTTAGACAAATTACTGTTATAAGCAAGAACACTATGTACTGGGTGGTATTCAATCTCTACAAATATTTTAAAGGCTAGTACTAAATACATAGCTGGTCCCCTTACATTATAAACATATAATTAAATGAGGGTGTTTCCTCAGTAAACTAAAAAAGTCAATCGTAAAGCCACTGTTAAAAAAAAGGAGGAAATGTAGATATTAGGGTGAATTGAAAAGTTCGCGGCCTAACATAGATAGCGTTGTCATGTTATTATAAAACTACCCTCAAATGAAATCTAGACTCTTTGCCAGTCTCTGTGCAATTTTTCTCTGAGATACATGCGTAATTATTTATTTTATTGAACATTAAGTGAGAGTAAGTTTCATTAATTTTGAAAATGGATAGTTTAGAGCACCGTGCCGTGATCAAATATCTCCACAAGAAACACTTAACTCCAAAACAGATGCATGAAACATCTTTAGGAACATCTGCTCCGCCGTATACAATGATAAACAAGTGGACAGCTGAATTTAAACGTGGACGAGAGAGCATCAAAGATGAGCCCCGCTCTGGACGGCCTTCTACAGCTACGACTTCGGAAAATATTCAAAAAATATGTGATCTCATCATGGGAAACAGAAGATTGAAGGTATCTGATATAGCTGAAGCTCTAGGAATTTCATATGAACGTACACAAAATATGATCGCTAACGAATTAGAGTTCCACAAGGTGTCTGCAAGATGGGTTCCGCGGCTCCTTTCAGTTGAACAGAAACGAACTCGGCTCACGATTTCTAGAGACTGTTTAGAGCTTTTTCAAGCTGATCCAAACGAATTTTTGGCAAGATTTGTTACTATGGACAAAACGTGGGTTCATCACTATACTCCTGAATCCAAACAATGGAAGAGACCCGGATCTCCGACCCCCAAGAAAGCCAAGGTGTGTTTTTCAGTAAACAAGGTAATGGCATCGGTTTTCTGGGATTCTAAGGGTGTCACCTTGTTTGATTACTTAGAAAAAAGTCATACTATAAATTTTGCAAATACTATTGCACACTATTACGTCGTTTACGCGAAGAAATAAAGTCTAAAAGACCAGGATTGTTGACCAAGAAGGTTTTGTTTCATTAGGAGAATGCTCGTGTTCACACATCTGCAGAATCGATGGCTCAAACAGTGAATTGTGGTTTCAAATTGCTTCCTCATTCCCCTTATTTTCCTGCCTTGGCACCTTCTGACTTCCCCTATTTCCAAAACTAAAAAAATACTCAGGTGGAATGAAATTTTCTACCAATGAGCAATGACCTTGACGAGACCTTCTTTTTAAATGGGATCAAGGCTTTGGAGGACTGCTGGACTAAGTGCTGTGACCTAGGAGGAGAGTATGTAGAAATATAAATATGAAAAATTGCATTATTCCTGTGTTTTACTTATTTAGGCTGCGAACTTTTCAATCCACCCTCGTATAAATAATTTGCGCCCGGTCACCCTTATTTCCGTATTATCCATAACCTTCGAAAGAGCTGTATTACAAAACGTATTGTTTTTTTACTAAACAAAATATTCTAAGTTCGAGACAGTTCGGATTCAGAAGAAACAGCTTTACAACAATATGTGACAGAAGCTTTAAATCGCGGCACCGATAACAGTTTACTTAACATGTCAAAAGCGTTTGACAGAGTGTCGCATCACATACCTACTGTTAAAAAAGATAGAGAGCTGTGGCATTATGAGGAAAAGCTCTAGAATGGCTACAGAGCTATTTGAATATTAGAACGCAATGCATGTAGAGGTTACAGTGCAGTGTATTCAGTCCACTACTTTGTTTAGTCTACATTAATGATCTTCCGTATCATATCGACCACCAATGTACTCTGTTCACTGACGACACTTCAAAAACTATTAAATGTGACAAAAATACTGACAATGAAAAAGAAACAATTAAGACTTTAAATGACATAACAATATGGCTAGATGTGAGTAAATTATTACTTAACATTGACAAAATTAAATAATTCAGTTTCAGACATACAATCCTAAAATTCCAAAGCTTGACATAAAATTTAATGGTATAAAATTGGATATAGTTGGCTCAGCTAAGTTTCTTGGACTAATCGTAGACAAATATTGTAATTGGAATGACCACGTTAATAGCATCTGCTTAAAAATCAATAGATTTATCTATATTCTGAACAGAATAGTAAAAGTCATGCCTTTATCAGCGGCTGAACTAGCGTATGCGGATACGTATCTTGTATCATTAGATACTGTCTTACCTTATGGGGTAACTCAATTCACGCAGATAGTGCAAAAGAAAAGCGTACGCTCCATATGCCAAGCACATTTCCTTGACAATTGCGGATCGTTATTTGAAAGATTACAGATTTTACACCGTACATATTTGACATTGTTGTTTCGTTCATCAAAGGTAACAATTGTTTGAGGTCAGCAGCGAGGTGATTGGACGGCGTGGGAGAGAAAAAAGAAATTGCATAGCCACTAGTGGCACACAAGTGTAAACTTGTCTGGCAGTAAGAATCTATAAGCGAATGATTTAAACTGTTAATAGACACAATGTATTACAAAGTGAATGATTATTAGAATGACAAGCTATTATTAATTTATATGATCTTAATTTTGATTCACTGACATTTTGTCCTTTACATTCCAAAAATATTGACTTTTATAACTCTTAGTACAAAAGTCGTTTTGAATTTTTTGTCTTTTGCTGATAGTGTTTGACTTAATGTAGTTTCTCTGTTGTATTAATTTGTTGATATAATTGATTTCGAGTTTTATAAATTATATAGTATGCACTGTAAGCCCTTTAGGTTTTCTACCGAAACCCTATACAACAGTACCAAACTGCTCTCCGTTAGAAAGCTATACATTTTACACATGATACTAAGATGTCACAAAAGGCTACCTCTAGATCATGCCAAACTTAGTAGAAGACGGAGCGATGTTGTAATTCCTACATATCCTGCACGAACAGTTTTTGCTACTAGGCAATATTTAGCTCAAGCCCCTTATGCTTACAATAAAATTAATCGTATTCTTAAAATTTACCCGATGCAATTCTATGAGTCTAAGATCACTTTGACTGAGTGGCTTTCTTCCCTCAACTATCTTGACGTGGAAGAAATCCTGGTAAGAATGACTTGATACATTTCAAAAACCGGTTTATACAGCATATCATTACACATACACATAGGTACACACAACAACAAACGTACACACACCTGCACACACACACACTCTCTCACACACACACACACAGATACACACACACATTCACACTCACATATAAGCACTTGGGAATACTTTGTCTCCTTAAAACTGCTTCAATATAATTTAATATCTCGTTATGTTTTCTTTAACTTATACTGTAATATTTAAACTTAACTAATTAAGTAAATCCAAATTGTTAATAATACGTAGGAAGAGCGAGGCTATCCCAACACAAGTATCTTCTGATTACTTTCTGGGAAGCCCCGGCAACTTATTTGTAATTGATTTACTGAAATAAATATTTTTTTATTTATTTTATTTTATTATATACGTACTTTCTAAACCTGGTAATGTAAAGGTAATGTTTAATAAAAAATTGTAAAGTTAAACGTTGACATGGTGTTAACTACACCTCCATTTGGATGCTGACTTGTCGTCAGTACATGTAAGGATATTTCATTCATTTGTAACATGCTTTTAACTATGTACTGGCAAATGAAAGACTAAGTATTATAATTTACTATTATATTGTAAATAAAAATCAGAGTCCAAGCAGAAGCATTCGCTAACAACGCCCACTACAAATCCCCTGGAGCGAGTTAGCTGAAATTGAAATTGACCGAGACACGCCTGGACCTCATACATTTTGAGCCCGTCACCTACATTAGCTTCGTCGCAATCTGTCACTACGCGAAAAGAGCTGAGCCGAGATATGACACGACATCCGTCCTGCTCGCGCGCCTATTCTCTGCATCATTCTGTTTCTTTCTCAGTGTCATTCATGTTAAGTTTCGTAAATATAGTATATTGAGTTTATGTGAGAACCAGATGCATTGCTCAAATACGTCATCATCCGCTGTTTTAATTTAATCAAAGACAGAAACTCTCTTTATGAGGCATGCAACTAATAAGGAAGAATCTATCGAATTTAGACTCCTTAGGGGGTGCAACTTTTGCAAATATTTTTATGAGATACTGCGACATTATTTGTGTGATGAACACAGATGTTTGTTCTCGGGTCAGGGTTATTGATATTTATATATGTATGTATGTTTCTTGGACGCCCTGTATAATAAAGTATGTATAAATAGTTCAAGATTACAGTGACAATATGTACTGATTGCACACGCACACCAACGTGACAAGAGCACGGTTTGACATGAGTAGGTAAGTTTAGTCGCATATTTACGAGCACACAAACACATAGGGGCGCGCGCACAATGAGTTGAACCATCTGTACTAACGATGTAGGTATCTAACTATTTGTTCATCATGCATTTACAACATTTAAAGATAATTTTACCTGAAATGACATGAAATAAAATATTACTTTACAACATTGACAATTACCTGTTCTTATTGATGTCAAATAAAACATTACTCTACCACCAGTTCGGAATGACCTTCGTGAAGAAGAACTGGCAACTTCACAAGTATATATTTTTCAAAATAAAGTTACAGACTCTCTTTATGTCTATACAAAATTATTCTTATCTGCATCTGTTAGCTCGGCAAGTCCCTCCCTACCCCCAAGTATCCAAACGACAAACACCCTCAAACGGCACCCGTTCACGAGTTAACGCGGGATCCAGCCATCGCCCTCCTCAACCATATTAGAGGGAAGTGAGCGACCCGTCACCCGACGCTACCATAAGAAGACGTGCTTTAGTGACAATGACGCTTTAGATATTCATCGGAACGTTAACATTACACTACACATGTTTTGTTACAAATACTAGTACAATCCTGTTATTGAGGGGATTATACCCAAGGGCTTTTATCATCCAAATAATCGGATAGTTTATAATATGTTTTAGCACACAACTTCTGCTTTATAGTTTCTTTGAATTTGTCAGTAGGAAGACCTTGGATATCCTCGGGAACCTTATTATAAAAACGTACTCACCCATAGCACAATTAGTAACGTTAATAACCCCACTGGGTGGACACAACCCCGTGTCCACTTCGCAGTAACACAGGTTCCTAGGGTTCAGGTCCGGCGAGGAGAAAACCTCGATTGGCATCTTGTAGCGGTAGAGTTGAATTTCATCAGATATCTGGAAGGGGCAACAATATAAAGACGCCACCAAAATAACCCTGAGCAATGGCTTTTTTAGGTCCACCTGCCCACCCCGCGGAGATAACAAAAAAAATTTGTGAACATTTCACAATTAAATTATTTATCAACAAAAATACTTAAATAGGTCTGCTTTGTATTATTCCTTTGAATGGTAACGACTTTATAATCGATATTAGTTCTTCTAGTTAACTGCCAGTACCTACCTATACTTTATTGAATTTCTATTATTTTATTTGTTGCTTCACCTTTCAGCATAAAAACTGTCTTTAAATCTAATCTTTAATAATAGGTAGGTACCCTGGCGATAACGCTGCAAAGTCCTTTGTGAATCTTCAATATATTTGTGAATCTTATTAATTCTATTATCAAATATAACAGAGATATTGTAGGATTTTAAATATGTATTTTTGGATAGTTTTAAACAGTTTTATCAAATCTTTTACTGCCTCCTCTACCAATCTGCAAATATTTACTTTTCTCGACTGTCTTGAACTCGTATTTTAATGAACTCCGATATCATAAAAACGTTTTTTTTCCTCAATTAAGAGTTAATGTAGCTAGAGGGAATCCCGACTAAGCGCGCCATCTTTTTAAGTCATTCGTTTTAAGTTTACATTAAGATAGTATCTAAAGATAAACAAGCATTTAATTTATTTTTAGTAGTTAGACCGTTAGATGTAGATTTATAGTATGGTATTAACGTCCAGTTCCTAAGTGTTACTTCATATTATACATATGGGTTCCATGTATACAAAATCACTTTCTATAGTCAGGAATGACGGAACAACTTTCTAAATAAGGTAACTGCATATTAAGTTTTAATAAAAACATTTTTTTAATTATTTCATAAACCTGTTGGGTAGGAGATTTTGTGGTAAATACTGATTAAACTTTTGATATGATTGGCCAGAACATGTCGAGATTACTTTACAAACTAATGTTGTTTTTATATCGTTGGCGCAAAAACAAAGGGACGGTGTCGTGTGTAACGCAACTTCTCAAAACGTGGCCTGATTTGATTTTCGAAAATTTTGTAAAACATGTAAATTTTAATCATTCGATTAATTTACTGCTGATTTTTGCTTAAAACAAAAGCAGGCCTACACAACCTTATGTAGATTCGTTTGCCTTTTTCGTTTGGACACTTTTGAGCGCAGATACGAGCGTACTCCATTTCGTTTTACCCAACTCAGAAGGAGGGTTATGTTTCATGTGTATGTTTGTTTATTTCCTTGGCACGCTCTACAGCCTAAACTGTTTGGCGGATTTCAACATATGAGGTGTCATTGGATTCGTCTCACTTGTGAGAGTGACGTAGGGTATTATTTCCCGGAACTCTCATGGAAACAGGGATTATACGGAAAAACAACTTAGCCGTCAGGTTTAGCGCTGAAAAATAATTTGATTTTTTCACGAAAAGAGCAAAAAGCTGTTTTTTTTTTTTTTTTCCACCTTGACATCGAAAGAAACAAGGAAGATTCATTTGGAAAAAAACGGAGAATAAATGTATTTTTCGAATTTTGCACGGAAATATTGAAAAAACAGTTGATAAAAACAGGTTTTATTGACAAGTTTTGATATTTGGAATAAAATATTACTCCTGCTGCTGCTCCGCAAAGGATATATAGCCATCTGAAGAAGAACCACTATCGGGTTTTTTGTCCTTTGATATTTCTTTTTCACTTTGCATCAAGTGTAAATTAGATCGAACGTATACAAGTTTATTAAGGCGATTTGGGAAAAGTCGTTTCCTGCATGGGTACGGCTAAAAATGAAAACATGAAATTTTTCCGAACAAAATTCTTTGAAACTTACGAATAGGACATGGAAAAAACAATAGAATTTGAAAAAAAATCGGTTTTTTCCTGCTTTTTTCAACGGTAGTCAGGTTTTATAATATGTCAAATTCTGCAGCTTTTAATAAAATACTTACCTCAACAGTCTTCTCGTAGAAGAAAGGCAATCTTCTGCACAAATTGGGGAAGAATACTTGAAGAGGTGACTTATTGGCCAACAATGATGGTGGAAAAATTGAGCCGTCTGATGCGTCTATGCTGAAAATTGAATAAATAAATGTGTTAATAAAATGTTCTTATAAAAACAACGGTCTTATACAAATAAAAGTGGAAGTTAGTTAAGGTGTAATCTCTTACTATCATAATATTAAGTAAAACCGGCTCAATCTCGATGAAAATGAAGAAAAGGAGGACTTTCAACAAGTGTAACTTTTTACCTAATATGCAATAAAATATTTTGAAGTTTGTGAACAGAAATACTCAATTTATTTTTTATTGAAAAAAAAAAGTGTTTCTGTTGGTAGATTTTTCCTCTTGCACAGCAGAGTTCCCACGCATAGCACAAATACGGGTTTAGAAATAATAGTAAATCTTCCCGACAAGCACACCTCCACCACCATATTTGTCATTCTGTGTTCATCATATGGATGGCCGGGCCAAGCTCGAACCTGGGACCACCACTCGGCCGTCGGTATCAGTAGGTAGTCTACAACTTGTAAATTTGTAACAACAACTTGAACTTACTTGCCTTTAGGGAGGTTTTATCCCAATCACAATTGTGTCACAAATTGAGAGATATTATTTTTATTTACATTTGGCATTTATTACTGCCCCAAGCCTAACTTTGCTATTATAAATGAGAATTATTTGATATATATAATGAAATTATTTGTTACACTTTGACGCCATAACTTAAGCAATCTTCTTTAAATTTTGCATACAATTGGTTATTTGACACCATTTGAAAATTAAAGTTTTTATCATTTATTTAGCGAATATAAGTTATTTGGATCCAAAAAATGTTTTGAAAAATAAAATTTTAATTTTAATTTAGAAATTAGGTATATAGATTAGAGAACTTAACCCTTCCAGGGTTTACCTTACCCATCTTAAGACAAACATTATTCCTACCCAGGGGTTTCATAGATCCCAATATTTAAATCATTTCTAGTAAATAAATTAAACACAAATTTAATAATCATATTATTAATGTTTATTTTTTTGGGGTGACACATTCCTCACATCTTAGTGCAGCACGTTCACCGCAGAGAGATTTACGGCACATGCGACAGAAAACCTTCGTTTTTCAGTCCTACCCCCTTAGGACCTGCGTCCACTAAAGGACGCTTTTTTGTAAAATTCCTCTACGGACGTCTTGGAGATTTGTGGGCAAAGAAGGCCATGTTAATATTTCCTCCATTTGAGGGATGTCCAAGTCCAAGGCAAGTTTTTTTTAGGAATTGACGTCTTGACGTCATTAAGAACAAGTAAATTGTCCATGTTGAGAAATAAATATTTGAATTCAGAATTAATCGCGGCAATGGCAGATCCATGTTGGCGCTAAATGGAAGTAAATCTGCAAGTCGTCCGCATAAAGGGGTAAATACTTGAGATAACTTTAGTGAATGAACATAGAGAATAGTAAGGGAAAGAGAGAAAGCCTTGAGGTACAACCGCAATGAGATCACACCGTTTTGAGAATGAGTCCTCGCAGCAGATTCGCTGAGACCGACCTCGATGGTAAGAATTAAACCAAGCAACCGCAGAGGGTGAGAAAATCAGTGCTTCCAGCACTCGGAGAAGAATATCGAAGTTAACAAAATTAAAAGCATTATTGAAAGCAAGTAGAGAACTAACAGTGTAAGAGATCTACCCTCCATGGCCCAACGTACATCGCCGGTTACGTTAACAAGAGCAGATACTATGCTTTGCCCTGACCGGAAACCGGATTGGTATTTGCAATTTCCTGTATTTAATGAACGTTCCTGGGATAAAAGTGACTTAATTTTGAAAGGTAATAAGGACCGAGGAAGTATCTACGTGATTTCTGACAAATTTTCTGTTTTAATTTACGCAACGACTACGAAACTGCGCGCAGGCGGAGATAACTTTTAACCCATTCGCGATTACATACAAACTTACAAAGATATCTGAAGTAAATGACCAAGTTATCAATGGCCTAGTATTTGTTACTTATTCATATTTAGGTACTATGATCTAAAATACGTTCACATTTTAGGTATTGGATTTTCAAATAGTTATTAAAAAAATAAATTAACAAAGTACGGTACTTTGAAGTTATAATTACAAACATTTGGCTCATACTTTACTGTTATAATAGCATTCAATATTTATATTTAAAAAAGTAATGTAATTTGGCTGATATGTTTTTTTATAATTAATGTAGTTAATTACATTATATAATAAAAAAAATCAGCAAATTACAATAATAGATTATCCCTGTACAATAGAAGATTAATGAAGTTTTTACCTAAACATAAGATGATACATGTCATATTATGATAAGTCCAAACAATTAGTTGCATTGCATAATTACATTTAAAATTGCGATTATATATGTCGTAGGCGGTTGAACAGTTTGATACAACTTTTTATGCTTAATTTAATTACCGCAATGGCACTTCGCACCGAGTGCGACCTCACCGCGCTCACTTCATTCGCTCGGCTTACTAAAATCGCAGGATATCATCTAATTTGCAAGAAAATAACGAACAAAACTTTATTCGTTACTAAATAATTAAATATTTAATATGACCCCTAGCCGGTTCGCTGAACAAATCCATTTAACCAATCGGAACGGTTATGAGCAGTTTTAGCGCTGATAGCGCTGTGAGCGGCATTCGGAACGCACCCTTACTCAGCCAGCGTGAGCGTTTCACTCGTATCGGTAATAGTAATCTTTGTTATAAAAAGTGTAATTCAATAGATAAGACCGAGAAAACGAAAGCAATCTATTCGCAAATAATGATTGCGCAAAATTTCATGCAAACTTTGCAGATATTAAATAGGTAATCTTGTCAGATAATACTTATATTCTTAATAAAGAAGAATCGTCAGTTAAGTAGGTGTATCCGCGCAATTCTAGTCGATTACAAATGAGTATATAAACAAATAGTTTATATCATAATTCACACTAGTAACTGGCCAGTACACATTATATTTTGAACTTTGATACTATAGCTTTTGTTTGTTGGGAAAAATTGTTTAGTTTTGGACACTAAATAAGCCAGCCATGAAAATTGAACAATATTTTATTTCATGGATTCGACCTATGTCCCTTGGGAAAATATGTTCAAGCAATTAAGTTATCTGTTTTCAGGATTAAACGTTCCTCTTTTACACCCTAAATAAATAACATAAGTTCTAAATTTTGTTACAATTCAAGTTACCTGTTACACTCGTCGCTGCCCCAGTAAGGCAGTTGCGAGTCTCCGTTGAACTTCTCGATCATGTTCATCCGTTTTAAATCGGAGGCACCCGTGTTGATCGTGAATCGGTCCGTTTCTGTTCCGTTTTTCTGGAAAAACAAGTTGTATATGAAGACTTTGATTAAACCTGACAAAAGGCCTCATAAATATTGTGTCGTGCCGCCTGATTTGACTTAGTCGCAATCGGACTGTCACTACGCGAAAAGAATTGAGGCGATACGACACGTTACGAGTTTGAACAAACTTTATTTCCTCTTGTTCGCACGCCTGGTAATGGACTATCAAGATTCTGTCTCTTCCTCGGTTTAATCAATTTATAGTTCGTTATGAGCACCAGGTCCACTACGTTATATAAGAACGTAACTTATCTTCCAGTATTTAAATTTAATCGAAGTAAGAGAAGTAGAAATAATGAGATACTTTTATTCATAGATAGGAACGTAAAGTCATAACTACTGATCTTATGGGCAGAGATATTACCATGTTATTATGGCGATAGAGATGGGCCAGTCAGTGCAAAAACAAAAAGGCAATTTGACAAAACAAATTATTCAATAATGATATAATTTCTATAGCATGTTTGATAAGGAATTAGGTTCTGAATCAGATTAGGGTTGTAACGGAGGCCTTGTTAGCGGAGGCGGAGGCAACGAGTTTCACCTCCGCGGATGCGGAGGTTAACGGAGGCGGTGGCGGATGTGAAAGTAGATATAGAAAAAATTTAAATTTATGGTTCATTAAAACAAAATCTTTATTTTAAATACGTACATTCATAGTAGTACGCTTAATAAAAAAACATTACCTTCTAGTAATTAAAATTAAGGAGAGGCAAATTGTATTTGACAAACAATAGTTTTGCTGCTTTGTCACCTTCAAGACGATTTCTGAGGGGCTCATAAATTAAGCCAGCTGAACTAAATAATCCGCGGAGGCGGAGGCGAAGGTACGACTTTTTGCGGAACTTTCGCAGTAACGGAGGCGGAGGCGAAGCTCCTTTACAACCCTAGTTCAGATAGACGGCGCGTTCGTTTGCTAGCTTAGTTTCGTTTTATTTGAAAACTGAGAGTCTTGTCTCAGTCTTGTCTTCATGGGTTCTTGCATGTGTCTATTTTTCCAGACAAGTATTATATCTACTCCTAAAAATAGATACAACAGGTACTTCTTGGACAGTTCGTAACATCCTTGCCTTCAAAATAACTTTGATATGAACTACAAACATTGTTTGGCGACACTTTATAACTCTATACTTAAATTATAGTTGAATTTTCTTTGCAGTTGTGGTTGTCTATGTTACAGAATACTATTCTGAATATTATAATACTGTTCTGTAACATTTTCAATTATATTGGAGGTATCTAATCTGTATTAATTTGAACAGTATCATTTTATGGCCTTTACAAGATAAGCTGTTTGATAAGTTTTTATGGAGCTCGAAATAAACGTAAAAATATACCGACTTCAAACGTCCACTGACAACCTTGTTTATGTGTTTCAGATTTAGGTTTTAGGTGGACTTTGAATACAAAAGCCGTACGGCTTCCTTTCTTGAGTGGAGCTGTAAGCTTTGCCTAAAACTGAATACTAGTAAAAGGTAAGTTTAAGGGTTGGACTTAAGTGACACACATATGACGGCATACATATTCCCTATAGTTGTTATAAATCTAGGTATTGTAATAGATTCCACAATGCCATGGAAGCCACAATTAGAAGCAGAAAGTAAAAAGGTATTTTCTGCAGAAGCTCTCTTAGAAGGCTTCAAAATTTTCGGCCCATGCCGACCAGAATTGCTCTAACGCAATCACTTATATTTCCTATACTAGATTACACCAGTATTAGTTATCACAATCTCAAGGAAGAGCAGTTAAATAAGTTTGAGCGCCTTCGAAATATTTGCATATTTGGCTTGCGTAAACATAATCATGTTTCCGATATCCGCACAAAGCTCAAGTGGCTCGCAAGTCGATTTCGAAGGAATGCTCACATACTAAATCTGTTATGCGGAATACTGTTGTATATATTATACTACATACTGCAGTCTGTATTATACTACAGTCACCACTATGAATTTCAAAGTTGCCTGGAAGAGTTCACTCCTTTACTGACAAAAGTGCCCATATTGTCATTCTCGTTTTTTTGGTTTAATATATTTATGTAGTTTAATTTTTGTAACTGGTTTGGCAATAAAAAGTATTTATTCGTTCTAATTTATTCGGCGCGTGCGACTATACCGCAACCGGGCGGTGTCCGGTGCAGTGTGAAAACCAACTTCCTGTTATTAGACTTACTTCACACACTAAGGCTCTCACTCAAATCATGCATCTTCTCAAGAAGCGATACAGATATGAATGTCTTCACCGATACATTATAGCTGTCTTGCTCTTTCTCACTCTCAAGATGGCGTGAGCACTTGCGCAAGGGTTTATTAATACGAACCTTACTGTGTCTAAATATTGCATGGTGTAAGAACCTTTAGTTTGATCTCCTATTTCTTATTTTTATTTTTATAGAGATTTAATTTAATTAATTAAATAATATAAGGAAATTGATCTTAAAGGGGTAATTACCGTAACCAATAAGCCAAAATTGTCAAATTTGAGCTGTCCCTGTAGACTTAGAAGCGGCTTAGCCACGCTTATAATGTTGTCGTCGTATCCCCAAAGGAATCTGCCAAAAAAGACAATATTTAAGTTTCTAACTTGGTAATAAACTTGGTGGTTGAGTTAAATGAACCTTCCCACTTTCTCCAAGACTGAAATGCAACCCGTTTATAGTAGACGTGCCAAGAAGTCGAACAAACCGTTTCAACAGCTCGTTTTTGGGTCGTGTCGCTGAGTGAAACGGTTTGCCTGCGTCAGTTTTTCCTGAAAAATTTTAATCCTGGGACTTTGGGCGTAGAGCGTATAGGTACCTCTTTGACAGGCGTGTACCAGTCTTCATCATCACTTACGATCAGGTGAGATGGAAGATCAACGCCTGCCAATTTAGACAAAAGACAATTAGAAAAAATATAAAATATCAATAACTAAATGTTAAATAATGTTAAATAAAAACTCTGTTTAACCGGAATTTATCGCGTTTCAAAATATTTATACATTGTACCACCTTTCGGTACCTTTACGAAAACCGTGGTCACGAAAAAAGTCCGGTCAAAAAGTGTTTTATACGAAACACGAATTTAAAGTTTTTGCGATTTTGTTTAATACATCGCAAAAACTTAAGGAAACAAAACTATGGAACAAAAACTAATAGCTGAATCATTTTAGCATTATATATTATTGCATTGTTTATTTACTTATTTAAGAAAAAAATTTATCATAAAGTGATCGAGTGTCACAAAACTCCTAAGGAGTTTGATATGTCATTAGGATATTATTACACTGACTTAATGTAGAAACATAAAAATTTTCGCGTATTTAATGTAAGTATGCGTAATGTAATAACTATAAGTACAAACAAACACTACTATATATACAATATAAAAAAAAACAAAAAAAACTTCTGTACTATGTCAAATTATTTCTTGATATTGATTATATAAAAAGTTTTATTTTATGTTTTGTGTTATTATTTTTTATGTATTTCTTAAAGCAATCGGGAATTACTAATACAATTTGTTCCATCTGTCCACGTAATTTCAGGAGATGTACTATATTTTTTATTATGGATACACAAATCAGTTTGAAGAATTTTAACGGATTTAGGGTTAGTATTAAAAATAGTTAAAAGTTACTCATTACCACAGAACTTCTATTAGTGAGGAAAAGAACTAAAGTGTACCTACTCACTTTATATAAAAGAGCTAAATGAAAAACGTCAAAACATAGCATTTAAAACGACCGTCAAAAAAAATTACACCAAATTAAAAAAAGAACACAGTAATAAACTCTACATATCCTGTACTCAACAAATAAAAACATTTTTGTAAAGGCACGGATCCGGAAGTTCTAAAGCACACTTAACAAAAGTATATTTTACTATGATATGATATGAGGGTTGTCATTTGGCATACGTACCTTTTATATGCCAAATGACCACCTTCCTTTAAATCTGATGAATGTCATTCATTTTTCATCGCTTGTTTAGGTAATTATTACTGCATGATGAAGTAAACTAGACGAACGAGTGGAACTCAATCAAGCTTTTCTATGATATGCTAACAAACGAAACTTTGGTAATTTAGCTAGGTTAATAAATACTGGCATACAATAATGAAATAAGTAATAGGCGTAATACCAAAATGAAAACGCCGGCACGGACATTTTTTTGGCTCCGTTGAGTAGCAGTTGTCAAAAAGAAAATGGGATCGAAAAGGAAAGCCGCATTCCATTCATCTAATTCGTCAAACTCGAACAGTCCCTTGGTTGAGGTGGAAAAAATAAACATTTATTTACAATGTGACGGCCGAGTGGCGTAGAGGATAGTACTCAGTCATGCCTCATACGCTGGAGGTCCCAGGTTCGAGTCCTGGTATTTATTTGTGCGATGAACACAGATGTTTGTTCTCGGGTTATGGTTGTTTATTGCATATATGTATATGTATGTTTATTCTCGGTTTCAGTTCAATGTAAGGTTATCCAAAACACAAGCTCTGCTTACTTTGGGCACACACAGTTGGTGTATTTTTCTGGGAATTTCTTATTATTTTAAACTGCTTATTCTGTAAAAGAAGGGACCAAATACATAAGTTTTGTTACTAAGTTAAAAAAAAAACATTCTAGTAGAAAAAGTTATTACGACATCAAAGGATATTTCAGTAACAAGCTTTGACTATTAATGAAACGTAATAAAGGACCGTGACTTACAAAATATTATCATTAAAACATTACTTTTTATTTTGTCTATTCATAATATAATTTCTCCTCTCCACTAATACATGAAATACCCGACAGGGTTCATCATGAACTGTTTAGCTTTAAGCCCTTTTTATATCTTTTGTAAGGTTATGATGGCAAATAAATATTTGAAATTGGCTCGGTGGAGTAGCAAAACTCCATTTGAACTCACCTGTGTACCGGCAGCTGTATAAAAGCATGAGGATGGTTCACAAAGGTGAGAGCCCCATTCAGAGAGATCTGACCGAATGTGTTCAAGTTCATCTCACTTGCTTTTGACATAACCCCCTGTAGATAGAAGAGAAATGTTCAACTCTTAGATTAAAGTAAAATGGAGAAAGATATGTGACAAGCTTCGGAAGCTCAAAAATCTAGTTCTTAGTTGTCTAATTTTACTTGTCAAATGGTTTAGTCACGACGTGAACCGAACCGACAATACGCGAATGGACACGAGTGCAGACACAATTATACGAACACGAAATATTTTGTCTCTTTGTTTTTGGGAATATAATATAGTTCGTGCGAGTGAATGCATCTGTGGCAGTACACGAGCCATCTTTCAGGTACCTACGTAATGTAGGAACGTCACCAATCTTCCGAAATTTTACTTTAAAGTTTAAACTACAAACATTTATTGTGAATTGTGATTCTTAGCGCAGATCGGAACTAGCCGTTAGTTAGTTAAAATGTCACTCCGTCACTTTCTAATACTGTGGAACTGATAGAGACAAAAAAAGCAATATTGAGACTTATGTTAGCTAATTCAGAGCTTCTGACAGATAAAATATTTGTTCCATTTAAAAATTGTGACATTGCTCAATTAGTTTTAATAGATTTTGATGCATTTTTTGTTGTATTAATTATGACATAATTTTAGCACGCTGGCGCAGTATGTGAACGGTCCATTATTTTAATTTACATTCCATCAAATTGTATCGCGTATACTTGCAAATAAAGAATTATTATTATTATAAAACTCCGAAGAAATAACAGTGGGTTCTCAAACAAAACATACAACTTCTACATAAATCCTATTAAAATATTCCTTTCATCAGTATTTGACGACCGTTTGTACTCGGGCCATGGTTGTTGATATTTATATATGCATGTCTATTTATACTTAGGTCATATTCCACTAGTACAAGTGAAAACGCTTATATTCATTCTGGTAAATACTTATCACTTATAATATGGTATCAAACGTAGATTGACAGGGAAAAAGCCTATTCCCCTCTTGGCCCCTCTCGGTTAGTTCGTAAAGTATATAATTTTAGTATACAATTTAAATATCACAAGCTTCGATCACAAATAAAACTAGATACAAAATTTCATATAAAAATGACTTGTCAAGAAATTACAATTGGTACATACCCTTTATTACAAATACAACCCAACAAGCATAGTTAAAATAATTGAATTTACTTATTAAACAATTTATGCACACATACAAGATACAATAAAAGAAGGAAGAAAACAGAATTATTGTACAAAGGTACTGGTTATTTAGAAAGGCAATAAAAAAAATTGTAGACCTTGATTTTTTGATTAATATCACGAATATTTGACGTCTATGTTGTAACTTTTAAAGCGTGTTTACTGTCGACGTGACCAAACGCTACTAATCTGAAAAAGACCCCAATTACTCATTTTGGCACTCTTTTGATAATTACGTGTTTCTCACCCTATTGTTGTTTCTTTAGGGCTTTTTACTTTTCTCACAAAGAACAGTATTTGAGGTAATTTGTTAATTTATATTTTAACTCACCAATAAAGGTAGATTCGGTACGACAACTTGATCAAAATGGACGCCCGTCGATTTTTCTGGAACGTACCGGAAAATATTTTTCTCTTGATAACTCAGCTGGTCGCCTTCAAACTTGATGTTCACTCGTTCTAGCTGTTGTCTGTCGAGGAAAACAAATAAATAAATACAAAAGTGATAGAAATTATAAAAAAGTAGGTCTTCGTATTATTAAACATCAGCGATGCGCGCGCGCTGTCCTAGGACTGGGAAGAAGCAAGGCATTTACAATTTGTTGGTGTAGATGTCGAGGCCAGATCGTAGAATTGCTATGTCATGATGTGGCCAATATGTTTGATCATATCAATATGTATATTTGTAAGTGAACTAATTTGTAAATTTATGAAACAATGATTTTTATATATTTATTTATCGTTGAATAGTACATGTTCCACGATTTCGCCAACCATGTTTGGCGATATCTTGAAAATATCTTTAAAAAAAACTAGTTTGTTCCTGCGATTTGCCGATCGAACGACGAGCGCCCCCGGCGACGCGCCATTATGAAAATTAAATAATAAAAAATGAACAAAAGACAAATTTTTTTAAATATAATTCACGTGCGTTATTGACAAATAAACAAAGCGTTCTCAGTGCCTCTATCGGTAGGTAATGGAACCATTTTATAATATGATCAAATAAGCTTGGCCAATGAACATCGCGTTTAGTTGGCCACGTCGAGAAACTATTTATTCATATCGTTGATCTGGCCAAGGCACATCATGATGTGCCACAAGCATTTCATGTACAGCTCGAACTTTTCTACGATATGGCTACGATATGAATACTTAATACTATCTGTCTCGTTTTTTTTTGAAGTGACAATTGATTTGAATAAGGTTTATTAATTATTACTATGTTTAAAAAATAATAGGTGAGTTCGTACACTATCGTATTAACAATGAAATAAATATGACATTGCTCGAGTTGAAATGAGTTGGGCAATGATTTTTTATATCATTGTCGAAAAATTGTCAAGTAAAAAATGTCTCAAGTTATAATTCTCAGCCAAGAAAAAAAAAAAAAGAAATAAAAAAAAAATTACTTAAGAATTGAGAAACGTAACTTGTTTTGCATTTTTTCAAGCAATATAATGTTGTGATTTTGGAATATCAGCCCCAAAACTAACTTGTCTAAGTAATTGAAAGCCGAACGGCGTAGTAACAATGCCTCATACGCCAGAGATTCCAGGTTCGAGTCCTGGCCCATTCATTTGTGTGATGAACACAGGTGTTTGTTCTCTGGTTATAGATGTTGATATTTATATATTATGTATCTTTATTCTGGGATCCCCCCCAAGTCACATCATCCACATCACAAGCTGTGCTTACTTTGGGACTATACAGTTGGGGTGTTTGTTTGCGGATTTATTATTATTATTACATGTTTATGAATACGGGTCCGTATTGTTAAATCTCACTAAAGAGCGCGCGTTGTCTTGATAGTTGAAAGAGAAAGACAGGTATACTGTATCGGTTTAGCCAATTATATCTGTCTCGCTTCTTGAGATGACGCATGGTTTCAATGAGGTGAGGATACAAGCCTTAAATAGAGTAGGTCTGACTTAAACACCAGAAGTCCTGTCGGATCCTGCCAGCGATAGTTAGCTTTTGCAAAGTTTCAACTCCATAGCATTAATGGTTAATATATTGTATATATTACAATTTGAATTATACCACCCTGCGTGTCGTCCGTAAGGGTTGAATTTCGACTAGTCCTTCTCTAATATTTCTTTAAGTCGTTTCCGTCGTTTTTACGATACATTACATAAAATATAACACGATGCATCTTTGACCACGGTGTCGGTAAATATACCGAATACTCTAGTTAAAATGTAAAAATATAATTAAACGCGAAAAAATCCGATCACAAAACTCATTCTTCGCATACATAAGCAAAAACTATTGCAAAATGAAACCCAACTCGAGGGAGATCTTCAGAGAGGCTCGCACAATCTGCGGACTCTCGAATATCTCCGTCGAGCGTCCCAACGCCCGCGGTCATCCTGGGCAGTGCCACCGCTGTCAGCTCTATGGCCACGCAGCGGCTAACTGCTCAGCTCCCCCCAGGTGCGTTAAGTGCCTGGATCCACATATAACAAAGGAGTGCACTCGCACTCCTGAATCCACTTCCCCCCCTGCCTGTGTGCTGTGCGGCCAGTCCGGCCACACAGCTAACTACAGGGGTTGCCCGCGCGCTCCGCGCTCCACCGTCAAGAGGGTCGCGCCTAAACCGGCGCCACCGCTCACTCCCGCTAACTTCCCACCGCTGCGCAACCGGGGTCCCCCGGAAGCAAAGCCCGTTCAACCGACGCCTACTCAGGCTCTGTCTTGGAGGCAGCGTCCGGCCGTTCCGCCTGCACCTTCCCGACCCATCCCAGCTCCCGTAGCTTCCGTAGGGCCGCGTCCTTCTCCGTCATCCGCACCTCAGTCGTCGTTGGCTGAGGACATGAAGACCGTGTTCGACGTTATTCAAAACGTCGATATTAACGAAATTTCCGTGCTCGCACGCAAACTGCGAGCCGCCCGCTCTCCTCAAGAGCGTTTATTTGCTTTAGCCGAGCATCACTCGCTTCTAATTTCATTATAAATTTATTCTTTTTATTTTTTATTTTTATAATCGTAAATAAGTAAATTATAATGTCTAGACCCGCGAATCCCGCGTCCAGTCGTATTAAACCCAAGGGCTTATCTCTAGTATCTTTTAACGCTCGTAGCCTTAACACCAACCTTCCCGAGATTAAACTGTTCCTTCAGAACAAAGAACCTGACTTATTCCTTCTCCAGGAGACATGGCTTACTTCAAACCGCTCCAGGAGATTCGCTATACCTAAGTACGCGTTTATTCGTAACGATAGGCCCAACTCCGACGGTTTCGGCGGCACCGCTATATATTACAAAAGAGGCTTCCATTGCTGTCCTCTCCCTACCCCTCCTCTCCTCAACATGGAAGCCACTGTGTGTAGATTGGCTATGACTGGTCATCCGACCATCATCATAGCTTCAATCTACATACCTAGTGGTACCAGACCAATCCGCAGCGACTTTGAGGCCATTCTCGCCCTCGGCCATTCAGTCATTATGTTCGGAGACTTTAACTCCAAACATACTGACTGGACGTGCCTATCGACTAACACCAGTGGTATCGCTCTCCTCGACATCACTAACTCCCTTGACCTAGACATCATATCCCCCATCACTCCCACTCACTATCCCAACAACCCGTCCTACTCTCCTGACATCCTCGACTTTGCAATTATCAAGCGAATCAATCTTGATCTAAGGTCTATCGAACCGCTCGATGACCTAGGCTCCGACCATCACCCCGTTTCCCTCGTGCTAGGACCACCGAACGATAACGTCTCATCTCCTAAGACCTTTACCAACTGGAAAGGCTTTAGAAATACGTTAGTTTCAGCCTTAGAGGCTCCGAACTCTCCACTCGCGATCTCTCCCGAACAATTAGATAGCCCGGATAAAATCGATTCATTAGTAAATTCTCTCACTGATGCTATCAACTCAGCCATCAGTGACAACGAAAAGGTTGCTAAGCAAGGCAAACCCACGCTTCCCTTAGCCGTTAGCAATCTTATTAAAGCTAAGAACGCGGCTCTCCGGAGAGCCAAGAAATATCCCACGCCCGCCTATAGAACAGCTGCGAATCAGCTTCAACGTAAAGTTAGGTCTTGCCTCGCGGAACTCCGAGACGCTCAGATGAACGATCTCATGGCAAATATCTCTCCGTCCCACCAAGCGTACTTTAGCATGGCCCGAGCCTTACGCGTAGACACCGCCTCTCACGTTCCTCCTCTCACTCGTCCCGATGGCACTACTGCCTTTGAAGTCGAAGAGAAAGCCGAATGCTTCGCTGACAGCATTGCCGCACAATGCTCGCCCAGCACGCAACCTGCTGATCCCTCACACATCCAGGCGGTGGAGGACGAAGTCCTTCGCAGAGACTCTCTCCCCATCACCGCCGACCCTGTCACAGTCTCTAATGACGAAATCTTGCTTCTCATTAGAAATCAAAAGTCCAAAAAGGCTCCGTGTGCGGATGGAATTTCCAACAACGCACTTAAGCACCTACCTCAACAGATGCTTACCTTGTTAGCTATCATTTTCAATGCCTGCTTCGACCATAGCTACTTTCCAAAAGCTTGGAAAGAAGCGACAGTCATAGGCATTCCCAAGCCGGGCAAACCTCTGAACGTCCCGGCTAATCACAGACCCATCAGCCTCCTCAAGGCAATGTCTAAACTTCTCGAGAGAGTCATACTCTCTCGAATGCGGAACCATCTGTTTCCAACGGATGGCGATCCTCTCATTATTCCCCATCAGTTCGGCTTTCGCGCTAAACACTCCTGCCCCCAGCAAGTCCACCGAATCGTCGAGTATATACTTGACGGTTTCTATCCGCGTCGTTATAAAACAGTCGCGGTTTTCTTTGACGTAGCCAAGGCTTTCGATAAAGTCTGGCACAGCGGTCTCGTCTATAAACTTTACAAGATAGGCTTACCGGATCGCCTAGTCAGGTTAGTAGCGTCGTTTCTCAAAGACCGTACGTTTCGATTTAAACACGAAGGCACGCTGTCTGCACCTCGTCGAAATGCGAATTAATTCAATTTTATTTTGCAATTTTTAATTTTTGTTTTAATTATTGATTTTCATTTTGAGCACCTTCAGTGCTATGTATTAACCTTCAGTGCTTTGAGCACCTTCAGTGCTATGTAATCCCAGCGGGTGTCCCCTTCTGGGCCCCGCTAGCGCGGCCTCTTTCTCCAATTGGCCGTCGCTCAGATGAAGGCTGAGTGGCAAAAATGCACGAGCTGACAGGGGGTTTTTAGTGGGTATGGTCCTGGTAGGCGTCGGGACGAGTCCCACATAACTTTGGAATCGCGCCAGAGTATGCGTCAGGGCATTTTTATCCTCCTGCCCTTCCCGCGGAGGGGAACAAAAAAAAAAAAAAATGAAAAGGCTTCTGGGCGTTGTAGACTGAAACTACGAATTGTTAAAACCCTTTTCTTAAATCTAATTTCCTTCCATCGAATCGAAAACACGAAAGTATTTTTCCTTCCCAAAACTTTAAATGGCTAAAACTTACTCGTACGATTTTAATCGTCATCAAAAGTAGTAATTATAATCTTTAAATAAATAAACAAGCTCTTCGTACCTTCCCGATACGTTACCCCGTACAGTGGAATGTACATCAAGCTTGACTCGGATGCGCAATACTCAATTTTACACTATTGACATACGAGTGCATCAAAGGTCAGCCGTATTTGACGCAAGCGTTTTTTTTTTTTTTTTTTTGTTCCCCTCCGCGGGAAGGGCAGGAGGATAAAAATGCCCTGACGCATACTCTGGCGCGATTCCAAAGTTATGTGGGACTCGTCCCGACGCCTACCAGGACCATACCCACTAAAAACCCCCTGTCGGCTCGTGCATTTTTGCCACTCAGCCTTCATCTGAGCGACGGCCAATTGGAGGAAGAGGCCGCGCTAGCGGGGCCCAGAAGGGGTCACCCGCTGGGATTACATAGCACTGAAGGTGCTCAAAGCACTGAAGGTTAATACATAGCACTGAAGGTGCTCAAAATGAAAATCAATAATTAAAACAAACATTAAAAAAATTGCAAAATAAAATTGAGTTAATTCGCATTTACGTTAGAATTAGGATTTACGTTAGAATTAGAATTTACGTTAGAATTAGAATTTGCGGCCAGAAGGGCCTCGAGATCGCGTGACAGTCTGGTGGATGAGTACGCTTGCGCATTTCTAGGCCTAGCGACTTTGAACTTCGAGTCTAACACAGGAGTAGTATATGAGACTGAATCACGAACTAGAGGATTGGGGTGGGTTTCGGAGCGTTTGAAAAACGCTTCAGAGAGTGTTTTGAGATGTTGTTGTACTGTAGGCAGTTCAAGATCTCTATGCAAGTCCGCGTTACGCACGTACCACGGTGCGTTTGTGGCCCGGCGGCAAAAGAGGTTTTGAACTACCTGCAGTTTGTGCAGGAGGGAGGGTTTGGCGTGGGCAAAGATTGGCGAGGCATACGTCATGACGGGTCTAACGCAGACCTTGTAAAGTGTACGTTTGTTTCTGAAGGACATTTTACTTTTTCTACCTAACATGCTATTTAGGCGGACTAAATAGTGACGAGCGAGTTTCGAAACTCTTTCGACGTGTGGCTTGAAAGAAAGCGTCGGATCTAATGTGACGCCTAAGTATTTAGTACTGCGCTTCCAGGGGATGGGAATGCCTAACATTCGAACGTGGGGATCGCCATCGGGACGACGGCGTTTGTGGTCGAAGCGCATCGCAGAACTCTTTTCAGGGTTCACATCGATGCGCCATTGTTGAAACCATGCACCAAGGGCGTTTACGGCCTTTTGGAGTCTGGTTACAAGGTGCCGAACACTGTGGCCTTTGGTATAGAGTGCGGTGTCGTCAGCAAAGAGGGCGAGTTCGACGCCTTCCGGCGGGATGGGAATGTCGTTGGTGTACACGGTGTACAGCAGAGGGGCGAGGACTGAGCCTTGAGGGACTCCAGCCTTTATGGGACGAGGTGCAGAAAGCGTGCCTTCGTGTTTAAATCGAAACGTACGGTCTTTGAGAAACGACGCTATTAACCTGACTAGGCGATCCGGTAAGCCTATCTTGTAGAGTTTATAAACGAGACCGCTGTGCCAGACTTTATCGAAAGCCTTGGCTACGTCAAAGAAAACCGCGACTGTTTTATAACGACGCGGATAGAAACCGTCAAGTATATACTCGACGATTCGGTGGACTTGCTGAGGGCAGGAGTGTTTAGCGCGAAAGCCGAACTGATGGGAAATAATGAGAGGATCGCCATCCGTTGGAAACAGATGGTTCCGCATTCGAGAGAGTATGACTCTCTCGAGAAGTTTAGACATTGCCTTGAGGAGGCTGATGGGTCTGTGATTAGCCGGGACGTTCAGAGGTTTGCCCGGCTTGGGAATGCCTATGACTGTCGCTTCTTTCCAAGCTTTTGGAAAGTAGCTTTGGTCGAAGCAGGCATTGAAAATGATAGCTAACAAGGTAAGCATCTGTTGAGGTAGGTGCTTAAGTGCGTGGTTGGAAATTCCATCCGCACCCGGAGCCTTTTTGGACTTTTGATTTCTAATGAGAAGCAAGATTTCGTCATTAGAGACTGTGACGGGGTCGGCGGTGATGGGGAGAGAGTCTCTGCGAAGGACTTCGTCCTCCACCGCCTGGATGTTTGAGTGATCAGCAGGTTGCGTGCTGGGCGAGCATTGTGCGGCAATGCTGTCGGCGAAGCATTCGGCTTTCTCTTCGACTTCGAAGGCAGTAGTGCCATCGGGACGAGTGAGAGGAGGAACGTGAGAGACGGTGTCTACGCGTAAGGCTCGGGCCATGCTATAGTACGCTTGGTGGGACGGAGAGATATTCGCCATGAGATCGTTCATCTGAGCGTCTCGGAGTTCCGCGAGGCAAGACCTAACTTTACGTTGAAGCTGATTCACAGCTGTTCTATAGGCGGGCGTGGGATATTTCTTGGCTCTCCGGCTTTAATAAGATTGCTAACGGCTAAGGGAAGCGTGGGTTTGCCTTGCTTAGCAACCTTTTCGTTGTCACTTATGGCTGAGTTGATAGCATCAGTGAGAGAATTTACTAATGAATCGATTTTATCCGGGCTATCTAATTGTTCGGGAGAGATCGCGAGTGGAGAGTTCGGAGCCTCTAAGGCTGAAACTAACGTATTTTTAAAACCTTTCCAGTTGGTAAAGGTCTTAGGAGATGAGACGTTATCGTTCGGCGGTCCTAGCACGAGGGAAACGGGGCGATGGTCGGAGCCTAGGTCATCGAGCGGTTCGATAGACCTTAGATCAAGATTGATTCGCTTGATAATTGCAAAGTCGAGGATGTCAGGAGAGTAGGACGGGTTGTTGGGATAGTGAGTGGGAGTGATGGGGGATATGACGTCTAGGTCAAGGGAGTTAGTGATGTCGAGGAGAGCGATACCGCTGGTGTTAGTCGATAGGCACGTCCAGTCAGTATATTTGGAGTTAAAGTCTCCGAACATAATGACTGAACGGCCGAGGGCGAGAATGGCCTCAAAGTCGCTGCGGATTGGTCTGGTACCACTAGGTATGTAGATTGAAGCTATGATGATGGTCGGATGACCAGTCATAGCCAATCTACACACAGTGGCTTCCATGTTGAGGAGAGGAGGAGTAGGGAGAGGACAGCAGTGGAAGCCTCTTTTGTAATATATAGCGGTGCCGCCGAAACCGTCGGAGTTGGGCCTATCGTTACGAATAAACGCGTACTTAGGTATAGCGAATCCCCTGGAGCGGTTTGGAGTAAGCCATGTCTCCTGGAGAAGGAATAAGTCAGGTTCTTTGTTCTGAAGGAACAGTTTAATTTCGGGAAGGTTGGTGTTAAGGCTACGAGCGTTAAAAGATACTAGGGATAAGCCCTTGGGTTTAATACGACTGGACGCGGGATTCGCGGGTCTAGACATTATAATTTATTATTTACGAATTTATAAAAGAATTTACAACGAACTTAGGAGCGAGTGATGCTCGGCTAAAGCAAATAAACGCTCTTGAGGAGAGCAGGCGGCTCGCAGTTTGCATGCGAGCACGGAAATTTCGTTAATATCGACGTTTTGAATAACGTCGAACACGGTCTCCATGTCCTCAGCCAACGACGACTGAGGTGCGGATGACGGAGAAGGACGCGGCCCTACGGAAGCTACGGGAGCTGGGATGGGTCGGGAAGGTGCAGGCGGAACGTCCGGACGCTGCCTCCAAGACAGAGCCGGAGTAGGCGTCGGCTGAGCGGGCTTTGCTTCCGGGGGACCCCGGTTGCGCAGCGGCGGGAAGTTAGCGGGAGTGAGCGGTGGCGCCGGTTTAGGCGCGACCCTCTTGGCGGTGGAACGCGGAGCACGCGGGCAGCCCCTGTAGTTAGCTGTGTGACCAGACTGGCCGCACAGCACACAGGCAGGGGGGGAAGTGGATTCGGGAGTGCGAGTGCACTCCTTCGTAAAATGTGGATCCAGGCACTTAACGCACTTGGGGGGAGCTGAGCAGTTAGCCGCTGCGTGGCCGTAGAGCTGGCAGCGGTGGCACTGCCCAGGGTGACCGCGGGGGTTGGGACGCTCAACAGAGATATTTGAGAGTCCGCAAATTGTGCGAGCCTCTCTAAAGATCTCCCTCGAGTTGGGAGTATTCGACAAGATAACTAAAGCTAACGGAAAGCGCCTACCGCGGTTAGAGTGCATCTTGTGCACTGCTTCGGCCGGGAAACCCTGGGACTTAAGGTCCTCGAGGATTTCTTCATTCGCGAGCTCGAACGGGACGCCCCGTAGTACTGCGCGGATCTTACGCTCCTCCGGGAGGGCGTAGGTGTGGTACGCGATTTGATTTAACCCGAGCAACCTGGTAAACGCGCGGAAGTCGTCGACGGTCGCTACTTGGATTTTGATTGTATCGCCAGCGTTGGCGGCTTTTAAGTAGTTAATTTTGTGCTCTTTGCACAAGTTAGAAACCGCGGTCCAGCGCGTTTTTTCACGCAGGAAGACGGGCGGAGGGAGCTCAGGTTTCGGCGGGACGGGAGCGCAGCGCGTCGCTGGCTTCGATGGGACCGACGGAGACGCGGTCACTGCGAGTGACATGAGCGGCGCGGGGGCGGGTGTAGAAGACACCGGGGTTGGCTCGGGTGTTGAAGACACCGCGGCTTTTTTCGAACGCTTCTTAGAGCGTTTGGCAACTAACTGGAACGCGGGCTCAGGAGAACCGGTTAGGGTGGCGGCGACCGACGAAGCTTCGGACGCGGCGGAGTCTGAATCGCTCCCGGGAGCGGTACGCTTCCTGCGAGATGAGCGCGAGGATGAGACTGACGCGCAGTCCATATCGGATGGAACGGGAGACGCGGGAGAGCTATAGACCTGAGGGGTCTGGACATTAGAGGCCTGAGGGGCCGGGGTTGAGGCCTGAGGGGCCGGGGACGCAATAGATGCCTGTAAGGCCTGCGTTAGTGCGTCCGCGGGTATGCTTACGCCGGACGCAGCGAGCGCCTGGGCGAACGACTTAAGAATATTAACAAGGTCCATTGGAGGACTTGGAATTACAGTAAGTAATATATAAATATATAATGTATGCCTATAATATATAAAAAATGCCTAGGATTCCTAAATAAAAACCTAGCGAACCCTAGCGGCAAACCTCCCTACCAGCGGTAGGGGGGCTGGGGAGAATAACTTAAAACTAACCGTAGTACGCCGAAGGCCGCTACCTAGAAACCTAAAAAAGGGTGCGCAGGTAAAGAGTTGACCGCGTTAGGGTCAACCTTTACCGACAGAAGGGACACATACACACGAAAACACACAAATATGATAAAAATAAATATGAAAATAGGAGAAAAATAAATAAAATAGATAAGAGAAATAAATAAAAATAAAAAGGACTGGTTCAGTACAAATTCGTTGTCACCGTTAAGTATCCTTTGCACTGAAACCAAACTACTTACGCTGGGCACAACACTGCACTCAGCACAAGCACAACACAACTTAGCACAGCACTTTGAAGACTAAGGGGCTTAGTCGCAAAGAAAAATCGCACTTCGAAAGCACTCAGACGGAGTAGAAAAACCTTGAAAACCGTAGCACGGAACCAACACGCTAGACTGTGACGTCAGTAGACTGAGCGCCACGGAATGGCGGGAAGGGACCGATCAACGGAGAACTGGGTCTTGCACGTCCGCACCGCGTGGCGATCGGAGCGAGAATGACGCAAGCGGTTTTTTTTTTTTTTTTGCCGCCGAGGCACCCTCGCGGGAGGGAGGTGGAAGATGCGTCATGCATACCCGCCCGCAGGTAAATTCCTCTGCGGGGGGGTTATGTGGGACTCACCAGAATGGCACCTACCCACTAAAAACCACCTGTTGGCTGTAGTTATTACCGTTAGCCTTCATCGGAAGCGACACCCGTCGGGAAGTTGGGCGCGCTGGCGGAGACCCGCTAGCGGGTCTTCCGCCTGTAGTGAAAGTTGCACTGAAGGTGCTCAAAGGGACATGAGTTGGTGGCCGTTCTGGGCAGCCTTCGGTGAAGCCGGGGCTGGGCAGAGGTCGGCCGAAGCATGATTTAGGGATCAATTCATTTAAATGAACCTATAATGAATTGAGAAGGGAACTATGCTCCGCCAGAGCTAGCAAACGCTCTGTCGGAGTACGTGAAGCCCTAAGTTTACGGGCTAAGACTGCGATTTCACTAACATCGACATTTTTTATAGCGTCGCAGACGATACGCATATCGTCTGCTACGGAGGATTGAGGAGTGGGTTTGTATGGGTGAGGAGCCGGGATGGGATTCGATGCGGGGCGCTGCCTCCAGTTTTCTGGGGCAGGCCTGGACTGTGTAGGCTTAGCAGCCGGAGGAACCCGGCTACGCAGCGGCGGAAAGTTTTCTTGAGAAAGGCGCGGGGCCTGTTTGGGTGCCGCCCTCTTGGAATTGGAGCGCATACAACGGGGTGCACGAGGGTAGTAGTTTGCGGTGTGGCCGGACTGGCCACAAAGCACGCAATCGGGAGGAGAGGGAGTTTCAGGAGTGCGATTGCACTCCTAAGTGAAGTGCGGGACCAGGCACTTGACGCACCTGGGCGGTGCGCGGCAGTTGGCCGCCGCGTGCCCGTATAACTGGCACCGATGGCACTGGCCGGGATGACCGCGGCGATGAGGCGCCTCGATCGAGATCCCAGAGAGGCCGCATATAGTGCTAACCCCTTTGAGGATCTCCCTGGATTTGGGGACGTTGGCGAGAACCACCAAAGCGAGAGGGTGTTGCCTCCCGTACTTGCTGTGCATTTTATGCACCGCGAGTGCCGGGAAGCCTTGGGACTGCAGATCCTCCAGGATAGCCTCGTTCGATAATTCGAACGGGACTCCCCTGAGTACCGCTCTGATCTTACGCTCTTCTGACAGAGCATAAGTGTGATAAGCATATTGCTTATCGGTGAGGAGCTTTGTTAAAGCACGAAAGTCGTCTATCGACGAGACTAAGATTTTAATAGATTCACCCGAGTTGGCTGCTCGGATGTAATGGATTTTGTGCTCATTGCACAATGTCGAGACCTCAGTCCATTTACCCTTTTCCCGAAGGAAAACGGGTGGTGGGACCTTGGCCTTGACAGAAGTTGGGGCCGGAGCTGGCGTTGAAGACGCCGCAGACGGTGTAGGGACGGGCGTCGAGGGCGCCGGGTCTTGTTTTGAACGCTTCTTAGAGCGCTTCTTAACAAGCGTAAAGGAGGGAGACTCAGGGCCAGTAGGGGTGGCGTCCGAGGATGACTTGGTCACGGGTGCGCGCTTGCGTCGCGGAGGGGCGTCTACTTCGCACTCCATGTCACTGGAGGAAGGGGACGCTGGAGAGCCTAAGACCAGAGGGGTCTGGGGGACTGGGGTGGCCTGAGGGGCCATTGGTGGAATTAACGCCATGATATGCGGGATAAGAGAATCAAGGAAACGAAACTTATCAGCATTTATAAACATGCCTTCAGCACCGGTACTGTCAAGTAGCTTCTTCCTAATCTCATCAGAGCTTAGGGAAGCCATTGCGGAGGGGTTGGGGAGGGACAATATATGAACCTAACAACGATGACTAACTTCCTAAAACCACCCTACACGCAGTAGGGCGGTTGAGGACGACGCGGATAACTTACTCGAACACGGAACTTGAAATCCTGGAACGACGAAACCCCGTCGACGAAGCTCACGTTCCACGATGTACGGTTAAAACCCACTATCCGCCGTGAAAACGGCGTTAGAAACTTATTAGAAGTACGGTTAACGAGCCACTGTCCGCCGTGAGAACGGCGTTAGAAACTTAATACGGTATACAACTATGAAATTATATATTACGACAACAACCAGTGAAATTTGGGTGCTCAATTAGCGCGGGGGCTAAAAGAGCGGGAAGGCGTCTGCGATCGACGTGCGCTCGAGAACGCACGCAGACCGAGACAGGACGCAAGCGGGGAACAAAGTTTCATTTACACGTCAATGTTTTATAACACAGTGACGTTGGTTTTGTAGAATAAATACATGGACTCGGCGCACGCGGTGAAAGCTAAGCCCCCAAGCTAAAGGAAGAATCGCTTTCCCGTTGTTTGGTCTTTTGTAGGCGCTCGGCATACTACATCGTAGCAGTGTAGTGACGACACTGCTACGATGGCTGGATCCTGCGGTAACTCGTGAATGGGTGCCGTTTGAGGGTGTTCGTCGTGTGGATACTTGGGGGGACTTGCCGAGATAAGAAATAATCTTGTATAGACATAAAGAGACATTGTAAACTTATTTTTACCCATGAAGTTTCTTGCCAGTTCTTCACGAAGGTTTCTCCGAACTGGTGGTAGAGTCATGCTTTATTTGACGTCAACAAGAGCAAGTAATTGTCAATGTTGAGAAATACATTTTAAATTTGAGTGTTACAAATCATAAATAGTAATAAATTATTTTTCATAGATATATTCTATCCTTATCGTTTCTATGACAAATAATATAAAGAGGAACATACAAAGAGAATTTTGTGTTTGTAATCAAGTAACTTTGCAATCTATGAACCACACAATACCTATATCCGGTGAAACCGCCAGAAATAGCTAAGCCAGCTGAGTCAAACATTTAAGGTAACTGTGTAAAGTATTGCTGTCTGTCAGTTACACACCGTGGGCCCTGAAAACACAACAGATATAGCCTTCGTATTCCTGACGCTACTTCAATTACATAATGTTATATCGACATAGGCCATATTATGAACCATAGGTAATTCAAATTATTTTTTCATAAAAAATATATTAATTCTGTTTAACCCTTCGATGTGATCAAATGTTTAGTGCTTCTGCGTACAATCTTAGAGCGTGTTACACTTGAAATTTTTCAACTTGTGTTTTTTTTTAAAACTGGATAGCCCGAAAATTATGCGTTGTCTACATGTTATAACATTTTTGTACTCCAATTAGGCTCTAGAATCGGTGGTTGAAATCGGTTGGGTTATTAGGGCCATGGTGTCTGGAAATCGACAGTGGTAACTAACCATATAACTGAGAGTTACATTGTAACTTAGGTTTACACAAGTCGGCCTAAGTAAATTTGCTTCTATCCGCAGAACTTTAACAGAGAGAAATAGAAACGCCTTTAACTGAATTTGCTTGTAGTGCCATTGATGCCACATTGTTCTTTACTTCTTGCCAATAGCTAACACGCGCAAATAAGTTCAATTTTTAATACGCATACCACGCGCGCGCGATCGAGGCAATGTGGGACTCGCTCCGAGCCTACCAGAGCCACTAGCCACTAAAAAACCCCGTGCGCCAAGACGTACACTTGACGATGATTCGTTGCGAAATCGAGTATGAGTTCTATAAGACCTATGAATCAACTTGATAAAAAAATGACGAATGAAAAGGATTTTTTTTGTTCCCCTCCACGGGAAGGGCAGGAGGATAAAAAATGCTCTGACGCATACACTGGCGCGCGCGATCCAGGTTATGTGGGGCTCGTTCCGACGCCTACCAGAACCACTACCCACTAAAAAACCACCTGTCGGCTCGTGCAATTTTTTGGCACTCAGCCTTCGTCTGAGCGACGGCCAATTGGAGAAAGAGGCCGCGCTAGCGGGGCCCAGAAGGGGTCACCCGCTGCGATTTACATAGCACTGAAGGTGTAAAAATTGAAAAATAAAACTGAATTAATTCGGATTTACGTAAGAATTAGGATTAACGTTAGAATTAGCATTTACGTTAGAATTAGAATTTGCGGCCAGAATGGCTTCGAGATCGGCTGACAGTCTGGTGGATGAGTACGCTTGCGCATTCCTAGGCCTAACGACTTTGAACTTCGAATCTAAGACAGAAGTAGTATATGAGACTGAATCACGAACTAGAGGATTGGGATGGGTTTCGGAGCGTTTGAAGAACGCTTCAGAGAGTGTTTTGAGGTGTTGTTGTACTGTAGGCAGTTCAAGATCTCTGTGCAAGTCCGCGTTACGCACGTATCACGGTGCGTTTGTGGCTCTGCGGCAAAAGAGGTTTTGAACTACCTGCAGTTTGTGCAGGATGGAGGGTTTGGCGTGGGCAAAGATTGGCGAGGCATATGTCATGACGGGTCTAACGCAGACCTTGTAAAGTGTACGTTTGTTTCTGAAAGACATTTTACTTTTTCTACCTAACATACTATTTAGGCGGCCTAAGTAGTGACCGGGCGAGTTTCGAAACTCTTTCGACGTGTGGCTTGAAAGAAAGCGTCGGATCTAACGTGACGCCTAAGTATTTAGTACTGCGCTTCCAGGGGATGGGAATGCCTAACATTCGAACGTGGGGATCGCCAGCGGGAAGACGGCGTTTGTGGTAGAAGTGCAACGCAGAACTCTTTTGAGGGTTCACATCGATGTGCCATTTTTGAAACCATACACCAAGGGCGTTTACGGCCTTTTGGAGTCTAGTTATACAGTGCGGAACACTGTGGCCTTTGGTATAGAGTGCGGTGTCGTCGGCAAAGAGGGCGACTTCGACGCCTTTCGGCGGGATGGGAATGTCGTTTGTGTACACGGTGTACAACAGAGGGGCGAGGACTGAGCCTTGAGGGACTCCAGCCTTTATGGGACGAGGCGCGGAAAGCATGCCTTCATGTTTAAATCGAAACGTACGGTCTTTGAGAAACGACGCGATTAACCTGACTAGGCGATCCGGTAATCCTATTTTGTAGAGTTTATAAACGAGACCGCTGTGCCAGACTTTATCGAAAGCCTTGGCTACGTCGAAGAAAACCGCGACTGTTTTATAACGACGCGGATAGAAACCGTCAAGTATGTACTCGACGATTCGATGGACTTGCTGAGGGCAAGAGTGCTTAGCGCGAAAGCCGAACTGATGGGGAATAATGAGGGGATCGCCATCCATTGGAAACAGATGGTTCCACATTTGAGAGAATATGACTCTCTCGAGAAGTTTAGACATGGCCTTGAGGAGGCTGATGGGTCTGTGATTAGCCGGGATATTCAGAGGTTTACCCGGCTTGGGAATGCCTATGACTGTCGCTTCTTTGCAAGCTTTCGGAAAGTAGCTATGGTCGAAGCAGGTATTGAAAATGATAGCTAACAAGGTAAGCACCTGTTGAGGCAGGTGCTTAAGTGTGTGGTTGGAAATTCCATCCGCACCCGGAGCCTTTTTGGACTTTCGTCATTAGAAACTGTGACGGGGTCGGCGGTGATGGGGAGAGAGTCTCTGCGAAGGACTTCGTCCTCCACCGCCTGGATGTGTCAGGGATCAGCAGGTTGCGTGCTGGGCGAGCATTGTGCGGCAATGCTGTCAACGAAGCATTCGGCTTTCTCTTCGACTTTGAAGGCAGTAGTGCCATCGGGACATTGCTGTCACTGATGGCTGAGTTGGTAGCATCAGTGAGAGAATTTACTAATGAATCTATTTTATCCGGACTATCAATATGATCGGGCGAGATCTCGAGCGGAGAGTTCGGGGCCTCTAAGGCTGAAACTAACGTATTTTTAAAGCCTTTCCAATTGGTAAAGGTCAGTAGAGGTGAGGTTATCGTTAGGCGGTCCTAGCACGAGGGAGACGGGGCGGTGGTCAGAGCCTAGGTCATCGAGCGGTTCGATAGACCTGAGGTCTAATCGGTTTTACCTGAGGTAAAATCGAGGATGTCAGGAGAGTGGTTTGGGTTGTCGGGATAGTGAGTGGGAGTGATGGGAGAGATGAGATCTAAGTCAAGTGAGTTTGTGATGTCCAGGAGAGCGATACCGCTGGTGTTGGTTGATAGGCACGTTCAGTCAGTATGTTTGGAGTTAAAGTCTCGGAACATAATGACTGAAAGGCCGAGGGCGAGAATGGCCTCAAAGTCGCTGCGGATTGGTCTGGTGCCACTAGGTATCTAGATTGAAGCTATGATGATGGTCGGATGACCAGGAGAGGAGGGGTAGGGAGAGGACAGCAATGGAATCCTCTTTTGTAATAAATAGCAGTGCCGCCGTAACCGTCGGATTTGGGCTTGTCGTTACGAATAAACGCGTACTTGGGAATAGCGAATCCCCTGGAGCGGTTTGGAGTTCTGGCTCGTTGTTCTGAAGGAACAATTTGAGCTCAGGAAGGTCAGTATTAAGGCTACGAACGTTAAAGGAAACTAGGGATAAGCCCTTGGGATAAGGACGCGGGATTTGTGGGTCTAGACATTATTTATTTAGTTTATACGAAAAATGGAATTTATAAAGAGCTTAGTAGCGAGTGATGCTCGGCTAACGCAAATAGACGCTCTTGAGGAGAGCGGGCGGCTCGCAGTTTGCGTATGAGAACCGAGATTTCCTTAATGTCGACGTTTTGAATGACGTCAAACATGGTCTTCATGTCCTCAGCCAACGACGACTGAGGTGGTGACGACGGAGCGGGACGCGGGCCTACGGAAGCTACGGGAGCTGGGATAGGACGGGAAGGTGCAGGTGGAGCGGCCGGATGCTGTCTCCAGGACAAAGCCGGAGTAGGTGTCGGCTGCACGGGCTTTGCTTCCGGGGTACCCCGGTTGTGCAGCGGCGGGAAGTTGGCAGGAGTGAGCGGCGGCGCCGGTTTAGGCGCGACCCTCTTTGAAGCAGAGTGCGGAGCCAGCGAACAACCCCTGTAGTTAGCTGTGTGGCCAGACTGACCGCACAGCACACATGCAGGGGGGGAAGTGGAGTCGGGAGTGCGAGTGCATTCCTTCATAATATGGGGATCTAGGCACTTAACGCACCTGGGAGGGGCTGAGTAATTGGCCGCTGCGTGGCCATACAGCTGGCAGCGGTGGCATTGCCCGGGTTGCCCCCGAGGATTGGGACGCTCGAAAGAGATATTCGAGAGTCCGCAGATTGTGCGAGCCTCTCTGAAGATCTCCTTCGAGTTGGGAGTATTAGATAAAATAACTAATGCTAACGGAAAACGCCTACCGCAGTTGGAGTGCATCTTGTGCACTGCTTCAGCCGGGAAACCCTGGGACCTAAGGTCCTTGAGGATTTCATCGTTTTCGAGCTCAAACGGGTAATACTGCGTGGATCTTACGGTCCTCCGGGAGGGCGTAAGTATGGTACGCGATTTGTTTAAGCAAGAGTAAACGAGTGAACGCGCGGAAGTCGTCGATAGTCGCGACTTGGATTTTAATATTATCGCCTGCGTTATTCGCCTTGAGATAATTGATTTTGTGCTCTTTGCACAAGTTAGAGACCGCGGTCCAGCGCGCTTTTTCGCGGACGAAGACGGGCGGAGGGAGCTGAGGCTTCGGTGGGACGGGAGCGCAGCGGGTCGCTGGCTTCGACGGGACCGACGGAGACGCGGTCACTTCGAGTGACATGAGCGGCGCGGGGGCGTGTGTAGAAGACACCTGGGTTGGCTCGGGTGTTGAAGACACCGCGGCTTTCTTCGAACGCTTTTTAGAGCGTTTGGCAACTAACTGAAAAGGAGGCTCAGGAGAGCCGGTTAAGGTGGGGGCGTCCGATGACGCATCAGACGCGGATTCCGAGTCGCTCCCGGGAGCGGTACGCTAACGGCTCGACGTTTGAGATGATGAGACCGATGCGCAGTCCATATCGGATGGAACGGGAGACGCGGGAGAGCTATATATATATATATATATATATAGACCTGAGGGGTCTGGACGTTGGAGGCCTGAGGGGCTGGGGTTGAGGCCTGAGGGGCCGGGGATGCGATTGATGCCTGCAAGGCCTGCGTTAGGATGTCTTTCGGAATGGAGACGCCTGTCGCAGCAAGCGCCTGGGTGAACGCTTTTGCGAAGTTAATAACGCTTAGCGAATCCATTAGGGAGGGTTGGGACAATTATATGTATAAATAAGTATATCAAAAGATGCCTAGTTCCTAAAAACCTAGCGAACCCTAGCGGCTAACCTCCCTACCAGCGGGGGGCTGGAGAGAATAGCTTAAAACTAACCGTAGTACGCGGAAGGCCGCTACCTAGAAACCTAAAAAAGGGTACGCAGGTAAAGAGTTGACCGCGTTAGGGTCAACCTTTACCGACAGAAAGGACACACGAAAACACACAGATATAATAAAAATAAATATGAAAATAGGAGAAAAATTAATAAAATAGAGAAGAGGAATAAATTAGAAATAAAAGGACTGGTTCAGTACAAATTCGTTGTCACCGTTAAGTATCCTTTGTACTGAAACCAGACTACTTACGCTGGGCACAACACTGCACTCAGCACAAGCACAACACAACTTAGCACAGCACTTTGAAGACTAAGGGGCTTAGTCGCAAAGAAAATTCACTACGATAGCGCCCGGAGGGAGTAAGAAAAACCAGAAAAACCGTATCACGGAACCAACTCGCTATACTGTGACGTCAGTAAACTGAGCGCCACGGAATATCGGGAAGGGACCGATCAATCGGAGTGGTCTTGGAACGTCCGTACCGGGCGGCGATCGGAGCGAGAAGGATGATGAAAAGGAATATGACTGTATTTATTTATTGTTTGAAATTGGAATATATTTTTAGCCATTTTTCAAAAACGATTATGTCCGAAAACAGATTAGACTAAACTATAACTAAAACTTTTTCAATTTAGTTTGGTTTGGTCAAATTGCTATTTTGTTTTTAACTTCGAATTAAATTTAGTTTATAAAATGGCAGGACTAAATTGATTTTGACGTTTCAAAATTAAATGCTCAGGTGTTGCCACCATTTTCCAAAAATCTCGTAAAGAAGTGTGTTCATTAGACAAAAATAAACGATTGAACACTAAAGTTCATAAATATAGCCAAATTTAAAAAGAAAATTACGGTTGACTTTGGAAAAAAGATTGGAAACCTCGAAAGAGAGAGGCAGCAATTTATATTTTTTTACTTATTTTTACTAATTGTACATAATGGGAAAACGTGAAGCTACGTAGTACCGAGGAAGAGATCAGCACGGAAGAAGATACTGACAATTTCAGGAAGTACAAAACCTACTATGTATCTGATTATAGCTGAAGATATCCTTAGGATTCTCCTCTTACTAATTTTGTAGTATTTATAGAATCAGGCGATGAAAAGAGACCAATAGGCACGCGGGCTGTAATTTCCATGTCTACAGTTTTAAAGAGATTTAATAAAGGGATAAAATTCCTACAATCTATAAATAAACATAAAATAGGTGCACATTTTGAAAAGCCGACACTAGCTTATGCTTTTTAAATAATACAACATTTTTAAGTAAATATCTCATTAAAAAGCCACAATACCAGCAACAGGAACAGAAGTAACTGGCGTCATTAATAATGTTGATACGAAATTTTTCAATTCCAAAATCTTTGGTACGATTTCCACTTTCAGGAAAATTATTTGCGTGAAGCGCATCCTAAAGAGAATAGGAGACAATGGAAGAAGCGTGAAACAGCCAACACGCACAGTAATTATCACTTTTGCTTCGAACGTGCTGCCGGAATACATTGATCTTCACGGCTGGCGCCACGCGGTGAGGCAGTATATACCCCCAGTAAAACAATGTTACAATTGCTTAAAATATGGGCACTTAGCTAAATTCTGTAAAAGTTCAGTTAAATGTTCCATTTGTGCTGAAAATCATCACTTCAAAGAATGTAAAATAGCATCAGAAAATGCAGTATGTGTCCAATGCAAAGGAAACCATATAAGTATTTCTGGACAATGCCCTGAATGCCCCCATGCATAAAAAAATAAAAGAAAACCTGATTAAGTATCAAAAAAGTTCGTTTGCTAACTTACTTAAGTAATACTTGACAAAGACTATACTTGACAAAGAATCTTTTCCTGAATCAAAAAACAGAGACATTAAAATATTATATCTTTCAAATTAATAAAAGATGTTCTCATAGAAAATATAAAATCTAAGTAACATTATTTTATATCTTTATTTAATATTAATGGATCAGCTAAGAGTTTTAAAGTGGAATGCGCAGAGTTTAAAAATAAAAGTCAATTTATACATTATATCTATGAGAATGATATACATATTGCTGTTATCTGTGAAACCTGGTTTAAAGCTAATAAATGCCGAAACTATAAACTCTTCCATCTTTACAACAAATTACACGTTCGTCGCGACGCTTTTTTACATAGTTTAGTTTATTACACACCTCTCGACATGTAGATTAAATTTTTTTTTATTGAAAAAGGATTAGACCTTTGTCTTCTATCTCACCTGATGGAAAGTGACGATGAAGACGAAGGTGTTACACGTCTATCCACGAGATACCCACTCGACGCTTGAAAGAACTAATACTATAGTTTTCTGGAAGAACAGACGCAGGCAGTTCATTCCACACCTTGGCGACCCGCACCAAAAAGGAACTATCGAAGCGTTTGCTTCGACTTCTTGGGACATCCACCATAAAGGGGTGGAAGGCCTGTCTGCGTCTAGTAGTCCGATTTAAGAAGGGTGAAGGTTCAACCAGATCTAAAAGAGCATTCGCGCACTCTCCAAAATGAAATCTGTAGAAGACTGCTAAACTGGCAACTTTCCGACGATGGTCGAGGCTTTGCAGTTTTTTGGTGGTGAGGTCATAGTTGTTATTAATTTTTCGGGCTCTTCGGTCAACTGCGTCCATCGCTTCTAGTTGGTACTTTACAGAATCATCCCAAAGGTGGCTACAGTACTCCATACAAAACCGAACTTGAGCTGTGTACAAATTACGTAGCTGTTCAGGGCTGAAGAACCGTCGGACCTTCGAGATGATTCCCAACTTCTTTGAAGCAGTTTGAGCCATGGACACAATTTGTTGCCAGAAGTTTAGTTGGGACGATACGTGACGTACGTCGAGTGAATAGGTATCTCGTGGATAGACGTGTAACACCTTCGTCTTCGTCGTCACTTTCCATCAGGTAAGATAGAAGACAAACGTCTAATCCTTTCTCAATAAAAACAAATTTAATCTACATGTCTGTTTATTCTAAGTTCGCTGTTCCGTAAATTCGCAGTTCAGCCCCCATTCGGTGCATGGCCATCCATAACACAAGCCTTGCTTACTTTGAGCCATGCAGTTGATATGGGGATTTATTATTATAATTAAATAAACCTTGTTTACTTTACATATCTACTCTACAGTACAAGGTGAAGAGTACTGAAAGGTTACTTAATTATAAAATATATCGATTAAAAACAATTTTATTACTTAAGTAATAAAACTTATTCCTATCTAAGCGCCTATACTTGATAAGAAGATCGGGACCATGTCGACCTCTCATATGGTTATTAATGAAAGATAAAAGCTGATATCTTGTAGCCATAACAATGGTTTCATAATTGGATGTAGATTGAAGGGTCTGGGTTTGATTCTAGTGAGTATTTTTATTTGAATACTCAGGTACTAACAAAATCCACAGCCCTTCAAAATGAATTTATTTTTATGTTTATTTTTTTTCACGCGATTTAGATCTCAAGTGACTCCATTTATTCTTAATTCTGTATATGTGTAGTTTAATTCGGGACACATTTTACGTCAATTTAGTATCAGAGCCTCCGTCTATTTGTTTTTACGCCAATGGAATACGGCCAATAATTGACTTATATTTTCTAAACAATATTATGTAGTTAGATTGTGACAATACCATATATTATTATTACTATTTGTTTAACTGACAAAAAACGAAAATAAGCATACCTTTTAAAGGGTTATTCTATTTTTACCCTACATGGCTAAAAACACACTCGATTTCTTCCATTTCAATCAAAAATGCCTCAAAATCGGACATATACGTGGGAGATACAATTCCCCAGCCAGTCACACAAATAAAAGTTACGTTAGTTAAATACGTTAAAAGATTTTTTTTACTGAAATATGTGGCGAGCCATAATTTGTGAGATGAACATAAATGTATGTTCTCGTGTCATGGTTGTTAATATTTATATATATGTATGTTTATCTTGGGTTCCCGCCTAGTTCGCTGGATGGTAGTCCATAACACAAGCTCTGCTTACTTACACTATTTGCGCTATAGCATGGTGCAGGTGACAGTTTCAGTAACGTTTCGTTTCACTATGGAAAGTTGCCGCGATTTACAAATTATGACTTAGTATTTCAGCTGTACCACGTTCGTTACACAACCAGAATGTTCTAGTCACAAATAAAATCTAATTGAAAGAAAAATTAAGCAAAGTTGTATGCGTATAACGTAACGCCATAGACGTATCATGTGGTACTCAACATCTTACAGGCAACTGTCAGCCGCACCATGCTACAGCGCAAATAGTATAGGGGCACATAGTTGCTATGTTAAATAATAATAAATCCCCAGATTATTATATATTATAATTGTGTGCGTGCCTTTTTGTGTGGTGAGATTCGGTTATCTCATTCCCCGGGAAAACACGTTATAATGCTTCCTTGATCACGTAGGCGAGGCTGCGGGTAGCTGCTAGCATACAATATGTATTTCATATACTCGTGAATAACTAGAAATATTGTTCTATCGATGCAACGTCACTCATTTAAGCAAACATCGTTAACAGTATTTGTAAGCGCATTGTTATAACGCGTCAACTTTACTCGTATGTTTGTTGAGCGAACTTCGAGTGTGGACAACCGGCGTTTCAAACTGTGTCAGTGAAAATAGGACATACGTTGTTGTTAATTTGTTTAAAATTCACTTTCAGCCGTTTAGATTATGTATTTTCAGAACTTTAGGATGACATTTCAAGGATATTTATGGAATTTACGGGATTCTTACCATGATTCGATCGGTTTACCCGCTTTCGCGTTCCATTTGTCTGCCTCTTACTGTAATCGACAACTACCAGTGTCCGTGATTATGGGAGCTTGCAGCGGTGCCGATTATAGGAAGGTCGATGTTAATAATCAAATCGTGGGAAGAGTCCCATTTATTCCTTAACTAATAGTTTAGATAACAGCGATAGTCTTAATGTTAGTCTTATATGAGTATAAGTCCAAGAATTTCTTAGAATATCTAACCTAAATAAAAGTAAAAATAAATTCTTTATTTATTGACCAAGGTTAAGATGATCATTCATCCGTTTTTTTTAGATGAAGATTTATTAAACATCGTTCGATAAGTACAATTGCAAGGTTAAATAAAATTATTCGACGTTCTATGGTAATTGTATAAAGTGTTAGGTTATATTTTTTTAACACAAGAATTATTGCAAATTATTGCAAATAGATGTAACTAGTCTTGCAAATGCATGTAATTCTGATTACAACAGTTGCTTTGAGCGTGTCTGACGAACCAGGAAGTGCATAGGGGAAGTCTTGAATGGCTTCCAGCTTGAAGCAGCTTAAAGAGCTTTAAGCTGCTTCAAGCTGGTAGACATAAAAATAAACTTTATGTACCCACACAAATATTGGGACTATATTCTAAAAATGTTTTCTGCATTCGTATTTATAAAAAATTGCCAAATATTTTAAAAGATGCCCATTAACAATTTAAGAACGATTTGTTCAATTTTTTATTAGATAAAAACTTTTATGGTGTGAATCAATTTTTAAATTGACATCTTACATAATTAAAATCCTTCCTTTTGAATTGAATTAAATGAGATTTGTTTTTATTATTTTATTGACATGGATATTATTAATAAATTTAATAATTTAGTTATGATTTAGTTTTATTTTATTTTATATATTTAATTTTATTAATTGACATTGATATTGACATCGTAAAATTGTAATTTGAGATGACTTTTTTTTTACATTAAATTTTTTATTTGCAGACGTCATAAGTATTGTTGTCAATGTGTTGTATTCCAAACTTAAGTCAAGTTAAACATTTGCACGCCCCGTCACAACGGTTGAATATGCTGTACTCACCAATTGTAACATCTAGCCTAGACCATATTCTGCAAATAAATTATTTCTTTCTTTCTTTGAACTCTTTCGATTTGTTTTTTGAGTCTGAGTGTCGGACGAGGTTCTGATGAAGCATCGTTCATGAAAACAGCGTGTTTTAAATATTTATTTTTATATAAATCATTCACCACGTAATGGGTCCCATTTTGAGCCCATTACTTTTAACTGAATTGAAATGAAACGTGTTTTCAGAGACAAATCTTATTTTCTATTTTGAAGCAGTTTAATATCAATTAAACTCTGCTCTTTCCCAGTTCTCAATGAACAAAAATTATAACTAATCCCCACACAAACACAACAGCCTGCATGGCCCCAATGGAAAGCAGAGCTTGTGTTATGTATGAACTTGTCTGCCTTTCTAGGCGTCCTTTTCCACTTTGCTCGTAATATTTATTTATTCATATTAAAACAATCCCTGTTACGTCTAAACAAAATATTTGTATGCAGAATTAAAGATTGTCACTAATTAATTATTCAAACTTGAGTTACAATTGTAACCCAGAGGTAACCGGTTAGTTGCGTGAAAGTTTTATCCATTACTATTAATTTTTTTAAGACTGTGAGAGATACATGGAAATATTTAAACCCCAGTTAGCTAACTCGGAGTTATAGCTTTAATGCATATCCGCTAACTATCCGACGAAAGAAACTCATCTGCTAGAACAATAGAAAGCAACTCACTCATAAACATAAGGCCCTACATCTTCCACATGCAGCTTCTCCTCATCTCCACTCTCCACCTTCTTCCAGTTGGTGTAGTTGAAGATGTGAACCTTCATCAGGGGCTGGACGTTGGGTCTCCTCCAGAACTTGAAGGCCATCGAATTGTTGCGGATTACCATGTTCTGTAAAGGGAAACGTTTAGTTATAAATTGAAAATTTTCTCTTTTATTTTTATTTTCAAGGTTTTTCCTTTTTAAACATTAAATTTTTACCAATATTGTGGAAACTAATAGTGGAGACTATGTTCATTTTTGTATTATTATCTATTTAATTATATAAAACACTTGACAAAAAAACAAATAAAAAAAAATAGCGGGTACTTAATGGGCAATATATTATGGTATGAAAAAATTATATTCGAAGACGGTGTTCTGACACATAACAGATACTATCGAATCGGGAACTCCAGCTTTTTTCAAGTATAAATTATATTAATTTCCTCATTTCCGTGTGAACTCTATGTTGGTGACTGGAGTTTAAACACCAATTCAGAAAATTTGACATTTTGTGCTAGGTTAATAATAAAATACCTAACCCAAAAAGTTATTTTGCATGTATTGCCAAAATAATATAGCAGTGCAGATAGATCCAGCCAAATATTTAGGGTGAAGACTTCAAATGCTTTCTTGCTTTTTATATTTTTAGCAATGTTTTGAAAAATCCAGTTTGCTATATTATGATTTTAATATAAGTAATTATAAATGTAAATAACCATTAGTAATTAAAAAGGGAATTAGCAAGAACAGAATCCGCGTGCTGAGTGCGAGTACCTACTCACCTTACGCCGTGAATGTGTTAGTTTTTAGTTTGAAACCAATAGTACACTCGATTTACCTCTGGATTTCGCTTTTTAAATTGCATAAAAAAAATTACGCTACCACGGCGTTTCGGGACACCGAAATCAAACTGCTTAAATATGAATAGCTATCAATTACATTCACGCCGCGTAATATTTGCTGGTGGTAAATCAAATTGAAAACAGAAAATGAATGCATTTAACAAAAAAAAGATGAATATTTTTTTTTATTTTTATCGTATAATAAAAATAATTTTTAATTTTATGCATGACATTCTGAAGTAATCTGCGAGCGATTAGGCAAATGTCGTAATAATACGTAATCTTAATATAATTTGTCAATTAGAAATATTCTTCATCATCATTTTCGACCACGTGAGATGGAAGACAAACGCTTGCTAGATAGCGAAAAAAGCGTTCTCACACCTTTTTCCAAGATGGCGGCCGCGGGACAATGGTGGAAACCCCACAAACTTGGGGTTAAGCTTCTAGTGACCCCGCCTATGTAGGATCCCAAAAATAAAATTGCGTCCTCCAAGAAATGTAAATTTTATGTAACATTTCAATGGATTACAGACCCACACCCCAACTGTATGCCCCAAAAAATATTATATAAACACCAACAACCATAACCCAAGAACAAACATCTGTGTTCATCACACATATAAATGCCCCGAGCAGGATCCTACCTGGGACCTCCGGCGTACGAGGCAGGGCTACTGGGCTACTACGCCACTCGGCCGTCATATCTCGAATATCTATACAGAACGGATACCAAGGGCCGGGTAACTATGTATATCAAATAGATCTTGTGTGTATGTGACTATTCCAACATCTCTCACTACATGCTAGAACACTTTACAAGTTTATCCAACGTGGTAATTCTGCCAGCCTTTTAGCCACTTTGCCCTATGTTCAAAGTGATTTGGGTGCTGTATCCTACGTTTCCTATTGTTCAGTTGTTTGTAAGTAGGTAGCTACCCCTTACTTTTACCCTTTTTTCCTTTTGTCAAAGCGACATTATAATGAATTTAAAACTTTTTAGTAGTATATGAAAAAAAAACCCAGTGTACAAACGGCGGACATTAACATTACAATTCATTGTCAAAACGACGTACTCACAGAGAGTATGGCATCGTTGAGGGTGTTCGTGCAGCAGAACATCACGGTGCCGATCAGACTCAGCACGAACGTGGCTGATAGGATCACTAGCACTGCAACAAGAGAGAACAGGTTTTAAATGAGATTTTTTCTTGTTATCACAAAAGGTCTCTGCGCCGTTATACTGTGACTTCTGACGTAGCCGAGTTGCAATCTTCGATCGCTAACTAGGGAGCGTGCCTCACAAATACTAATTTATGTAAAAGTAAGTTTACCTTACATTTAGAACGGGTCAGCCTTTAAATAATTCTAATAGATAATAATCCGTAGACAAACACACCAACTGTATGGCCCCAAAGTAAGGGGAGCTTGTGTTATGGATGACTGTACAGCGAACTGGGGGAAACCTAGAATAAACATACATATATAAATATTAAAAATCATGACACGAGAACAAACATCTGTGTACATCACACAAATGACCGCCCCGGCCAGGTATGATGGACTACTACCCACTAAGCCATTTAGCCGTAATAATGTCTTTAGATACGCGCTACATTTGTTTAACTCATGAATTTTAAATATATAATACTAGTTTAAACAAATATTATAGCAATATACCTTTAATTAAGTAGGAGCTTAAATGTCTACGTTTCCAGGGGTAGCCTTAACTTGGAATTGCCTTTGTTCCCGAAATTTGAATGCTTGTTACTTCCCTTTCACCGTAACAAAACCAGGAAAAGTTGGGTGTTATTGTTAAGTATTATACTGAGATATTCTTGATACCAATTTACTAATCAAGTGTTCAAATATGAAACACCGATATCTTCAAAGAATACCGCCTCTACTATCTGTAGGTTTACTGGCAGAAAACGGAAATTTGGTCCAAATCTTAACTTATCCTGGTGTAAGATTATTTATTTCCCGTAAAAGAATAACATTCACTTACATGAGAAACGTAGGGTATTTTATATAAAATAAAATAAAAAGCAAACAATTTCTGCGCTTAGCGAGACAGTAATACTATTAGTGTCAAAAAATGACGGTAGTTGTAAAATTATAAACAATAGTTACAAAAGGAGCTGAATGACAAAGAGATATCTAAGGATACACAGCAATATGTGGCACTGGAAGTGACAAATATGATTGTTAATTAGTTGTCATATGTTTACATTTTTGTGACTTTTATATGTTGGTTCTGACTTGAAAAGTTTTAAGTTGATATTAAATATTATGTAAATTAAATACGAAATAGAAATATATATAATTTGGTGTACGTTAAATATACCTTTTTTTATAGACATATCTATTATATTTTATTAATACTACCTAATATAGTTTTTCTCTTTTTTATGTATTATATATGTATTCATCTGTACATTATGTATGCAATAGGTACATATTAAAAATTCCTAATATTTAAAGCGTAAAATACTATATATAATATAATAATAAAAAATACGTTTGTTTGTTTGTGACTATTTTACGCCGAGGGACCCAAGAGAGATACCGCAGGTAAAATCAAGCCTAAACTTAGCACAGTGGCTAAAACCGGCGTAAAACTTAATATTTTCTTTTAAATCATTTGATGGGTGGCGCTAGTAAAAGTTGACCATAGGTTTTTTTGTCAACCTGTATCGCAGAAGACGAGTGAAGACCTACAGCCTGCAAGCTTACTCTTGAAACTCATTTTAATTATAATTCAACACCGATCCAAGCCCAATGGTAATTCAAACGTCACGTATCTTCCTACTCCTGAAAACAAATTTGTCAACAGTATTGTAGTGAAAATTAGAATTAGTTCCGACAGTCGGAGTCCGATTGCATACGAATAAATAGTCAACAAACATTGTACACGCAATATTCCACAATTGACAGCTGTCAAAACATTAGGCATTTTAGGTTAGCCAATGCCAATTTCACTCTCAATGGTTTCCATAAAACGGTCGTACAATAATGAGAAGATTGGCGTATCGCATTAAGGGTACGAAATATCATAATTGGATTGTCGATCCATCGGAATTGTTTTCAAGAATAAATGGTAATTTTTTGCTGATCTGGCGTAAATAGTCATTAAATATTATTTTTATTTTTGTGTTATTATTTGAGCACTGAATAGGCATATTGTGGTATTGTCACTAAAGTATGTCTTCTTACGGTGGCGTCAGTATTCCAGTAATTCCCTTTAATATGGTTGAGGAGGGTGATGGCTGGAACCCACGTTAAATCGTGAGGGTGTTCGAGGGAGACTTGCCGAGCTAACAGATGCAGATAAGAAATCATTAAAAAAAATTATACCCGTGAAGTTTCTTGCCAGTTCTTCTTTACGAAGGTTTTTCCTAATTGGTGGTAGAGTCATGCTTTATTTGACATCAATCATAACAAGCAATTGTCAAGCAAGTGTTGAGAAATTAATGTTGGAATTTGAATTTGTACAAACGAAGGCTGTAAACTATAAAGCAAATTAAGACCAATCTCAGACTTAGCTAAACGGTCAAATATAAAGCGACTTTATTTTTTAGAACTGTAAAGAATACATTTTCTGGAAACATGGGACACAATAATTGTAAAAATTTGTTAAATGCGATTTTTCTGTCTAAGTTTAGCGTGCCGATGAGCCGAACTAAACGGTTCGATAGCTCATTTTTGGTTCGTGTTGCCAAAGAGTGGAACGATTTGCCTGCGTCTGTTTTTCCAGACAAATATAACCCTGGAGCTTTCAAGTGTAGAGTGAATAGGTACCTCTTAGACAGGCGTGTACGATCCTCGTCTTCATCGTCACTTTCCATCAGGTGAGATGGAAGACAAACGCCTGCTAATTATTAATAAAAAAATAAAAAAAAAAGTTTGAACCAAAGTCGCTTTTCGTTTGAAGTTTGAGACAAGTCTAAGAACTGTTTCAGCCTTGGTCTTGTCTTGCCATCTCTCGAGGTATATTTAAACAATTTTTTTCTTAATTTAACTGAGCAAAAACCTTCCTTAATAACATTTGATGGTTTCAATTTAATTATGTTATCAAATGGATTAAAGAATTTCATGGTCAGCAGTTTTAATAATTCTAAATAAAATGATCACCAATCGAACACGAATTTTATTATTTATCTGGTAGATTGTGTTCATAAAAGCATACATACCTAAATAAATAAAATAAGTGTTATATTAGACCAAAAGTTTATCAGTTTTACTATTTTTAAAGCTATAAAAAATTAACGACTTACATCCGCATAAACAAAGTTTATCTACAGAGGATTTCTCAATGAATCTTCTGAGCTACAGATTTTTCAAGCGAGATACAGTGGGTGCAATCCACGGAGACACGACCCTCTACCTTCTTGGTGGAGGTCGCATACTTCGATGAATAGACAAAAAAAAATAGTGAGGTATCTTTGTGGATGGCAAGGATGTGGGGCAAGTCTTGTACATCAAGTCTGGTATCTGTCACGATGCGTCGTTATGGCTGGTTTACACGCGATAAGTAGTTAAGTTGGTAGCTAAATTTTAACGAAATTTTGAGTTACTAAATTGCACTTGTGTGTCCAAACGCATCAAAAAGTTCATAAGTTCAATAAAGACGAACGGCGAGATTTTGTGGACAAATTTAGAGAAGAATTGGTTTCGGAAATTAAAATCTCTAGAAGTACGTGTTTTTTTCTGAAGTTTTTATTTTATATTATTAGTATTAGTATAGTATTTATTTTATATGCCACAAATATTCTTATCTTAAATATTCTTCAACAAGTAGAGTATAAACTCCACTCCAATTGGAGTCTCTTTTCGAGAATTTTTTCAAAATGAAAAAACAGGAGAAAATTCGAAATAAGACTTACGAATGACGACCGAGTGGTGTAGTGGTAAGTAGCCTTGCCTCATACGGCGAAGGTCCCAGGTTCGAGTTCTGACCGGGGCATTCATTTTTGTGATAAACACAGATGTTTGTTGTCTGGTCATGGTTGTTTGTATTTATATATGTATGTTTATTCTGGGTTCCAACCCAGTTCGCTGGATCGTCATCCATAACACAAGCTCTGCTTACTTTTGGGCCATAAAGTTGGTGTGTTTGTCTGGGGATTTATTATTATTTTATTATTACTTATATGTGTAAACATGACATGATTTTTATGTTATGGATGATTCTGACATTCAGGCACTATTGGACTATTCATAGTCTAGTGTGCGACCATAGCCACTACGCCTGTTTGTGGATACACTCACTACAACACTACATGGTATTAGGTATAGAAGTGGGAGAGAGGGGCAAGCTTGATATGTACGAAAAGCTGTACCAGAGAAAAATGCCCGGAAAATTGGTCCCTCGCTCGGTGGTTATCTGAATCGTAAATCCGAATCTTATACCATGTATGTTCCGCGCCTCTTAACTGTTATCAAGTCATACATTTTTTTAATGAATTTTTGAGAATTTTCAACCTTAATTTAAAAAATTTCCAGAATATTTTAGAAGATCTTTTCGAAAATTGTTTTAACTTAATCTTTATAAACTGAAATTTTATGCATAAAATAATTAGCTTCGTAAATTCATGAAAGTTATGAAATTGTTGGTGTTAAGTGAACAATTTACGTTTGATGAGGCGTGACTAAAATTTTCCACTTTACATTTAAAATCTAAACAGCTGACTTCATAGCTACTAAGTATGCCCCAATGCACCAGACTTTCAGCTTTCATAATCATAAAACAGGTAACACTTAATGGGTTACTTTTGCTTAAATCGGTCTTCAAAACCAGCGAAGTGGAAAATTCTTAAAACTAGTCATTCGTTTAGTAAATATATTTTTGGTCACTATATCACTCAAAAATTTAGACAATAATTCAAATCTCGAAAAGTCATGGAAAATACTTGGAGGCGATTCGGATACCGTATGACACGAGGGACCTTATTTTGTTTTTTGGACGTCAATGTTCCGGACATTACTAGAGAATAGGGCGAATCTTCAATTAACGAATTTATTATTGTGTCCATGTTCCAAAGCACACTACATTACAAAGTATCTCATCATATTAAGAACGAAGTTGTTAAAGGATATGCGAGAGAAAATTGTCTCTGGATATTTCTTTTGCCTTATATTAATTAAGATACCTCTGAGTAACATAAAGATAAAATTTAAAATGTCTATAACAAAACCATAGCAAAACGAAACAAAGATTCTATGTTAATTGGTACCATCGGGGATCTGGGTGCAGACTCAGGTTCGCACCCGTATCCTCTTAAGTGTTTTCGCCCCTTAGCAACAAAAGACCGAACAACGTGCAGGCGATTCTTGCCTGAGCGTCCGCCGACTTCCCCGACTGTAGGTAGGTCGGCCATTTTGGTTAAAATATATTATTTAGCAGGATGGTACTGCAAAATATTTACCTAAGTGTTTATAAAACATAGAAACACTTCTCAATTCAAGAAGAGTAGTTTGAAATGTTTAGTTTTCATAAAGGCACACTTGTGCAGATCTGAGGTAGCCTGTTATTTATTTATTTACATCAACTATACAAATTCAAAAAATTACGCCTTCAGTACAGCACAAACTTAAGCGGAAGTCTATCCGTGTACTGCCGATTCATTAGTTAGTTAAATGTTCTTCCGTCACTTTCTATTAAGCTGAGAAAGACATAAAGCAATAAATGGGACACTTAGAAAGTTTTGAGATAAGATTATATTTTTTAATTACATATTATCAAAGACCTCTCCATCAGCGTCTATACAGAGTTTCATGCATCTGAACCAATTTTCAAAGCACATTGTACGATCTGCAAAAGTTACTTTCTCAACCCCATCTCGAACGCTGTGAGCGCACCTTCTGGCGAAGAAAACTGTATCCCCTAGAGCTGGTTTTTACTGTTAGGGAACATGAAGAAGTCACACGGTGCCAAATCAGGGCTACAGCCCTTACAAGGCGGATGACCTAGAAATTTACCGGTGTGGTGTTAAGAAAGCCTCATGACTTGATCGCGGAGTGCGGAGCAAAAGGTTCTGTTCCAGAGTCCTGTGCTCGATCGCTTGTTGCTCGCAGCAGCAAACGCAGCATTGATGCTAATTTGTTTTCTCAAGGTGAAAAAACTGATGATCAACATTGTTCAAGCGTTTATCGCTCGTAGTTCGTTTTGAAACAGCCATACTGTTGACTGGCACTTGTTTCTGGATCATATTGATAAACTCAAGATTCGTCACCTGAATTTCACGCGCGCCTTCTGCTCCTTACGTAAAGGGCACGATCCAGTCTGCAGATGGTGCTGAGTGTCCCCGTATGTGATTCGCGCGTTTTGTTGAGTCAAATTTTTCACTTGTAGCACGTTTTCTTCTTTAACAGCAGTCAAATGACGAACACTTCTTTCTTCATCCTTCAAATTCAAGCGACCGCACTTGAACTCGTTACACCAGCGGTACACAGTTGCTTTAGAAGACGTCTTGTTCATAAAAGCTAATTGAAATCTATTAAACCATTCATCAGGTTTCAAGATGGACTTAAGTCGTAAAACGTTCCCGACGCAGATCCATTTTTCTATGACACAGAATAGTAAGTATAAAATGTAGAGGGAAAATTAAATTTGGAACACATATATTTTTACTTTTAAATCATTGAATTTTCAAAATAAATTATAACTCGTAAGCGTTTCATAAATATAAACTTTTTTTTGCAAACTTTTTGAGTGGCGTGGTGTTTAGCCTAGTAAGAACTGTGCAAGTGGGCCTAAATAATATGAAGAAAAACATAGTTGCGTCTTTTTAAAAATAAGCTATCAAATACAGACAAGGAAAACCAATCGGTTGAATATTTTCTAAGATACACTACCGCATGACTCATAGTGTTTTTGTTACGTTCTGTATGTGTGAAAATTGTGCTAAGAACATGCTAACTAGAACGACAAATTGTAGCAAACAGAATGACCACAGATTACTAAAGTTACAGATCTTACTCCGATTGATATCTAAAACGTCATTGTCACTAAAGTACGTCTTCATACGGTAGCGTCGGGTGACGAGCTATGACTGGATATCGCAAAAATTATGTACGTATCTTGTTATTTATTTTTCACGAAGGCCTTTCCGAACTGGTGGTAAAGTCACGCTTTAATGTATCTTCACTATTTATTTATACACATATAAATTAATATTTGAATTTAAATCTGTACAAAAAGTGGCGTTCCCATCTATGTAAATAAACTTATTTACTCTATCCGCGCGCTGACGACTGCGTGCAAAAATATCTTAAGCGCCAACGTGATAGCTATACGACAATCTACTTTGCTAAGATGCCAGTAGGTATTTAGCGCGCATCTAGTGATGTTATTAGTGATAGTATAGTGATGCTTTTACTTACTAACGATATATTATACAAGTAAGTGTGCTAAAGCTTTTTAACATGCTTTTCGGTGAGTATTTGTGGTATATCTCCTTATCCGATTCTTATCTCCGATTTTGATGCGTGATTTTTTACCAGCTGCATGAATCGAGAGCTTCCTTAGACATCTTTGATCAAAATCGGTTCACCCATTCAAAAGCTATGCATGCTTTTTCCTGTAAGTCGGGGTTTTTTTAACAAATAAGCTACTAATTGAACTAATCAAACTGTTAACATAACTCCATCGCACCACTAGAGGTATACATAAATTATCCCACAATTATTTAGATAGGCTATATGAGTATAATAAAATCATTTCAATGTTAGGGATGCAGTTTCTTCATCCCAATAGTGGTGGTAGAGTTTCCTACGGTTTGATCTGGTCTGGGGAGGTACTAGTTTCTATTTTGACCGCCGTAATAATCACGTTCATGTTGCCACTTGCCGCCAGGTGAATCGAGAGATCGGTTACCGGCTATGACGTAGTTAATGAAAAAAAAAGAAATGTCCCAAAATGCAAGGAGTCTGGGCCAGGTCTTTGTACACTTTATCAAAAAATAGTTTAAGATGCTAAGAACCCTTTTTGATTGTTAAATTGTTATTAAAACACTTTGTTTATTGGTGGGAAATGAAATTGAGCATTATTAGTGTGCAACACAAACAAAAAACATCATGGCGGAAAAAATGTCATTTTGACAGCTAAGGTTTACTTAAATCTTTTAGTTTTGTGTATCGAGTAGTATCGATGGCTCGTTGGTTGAATTGAATTGTTATGTGTATTTTTAGCTTATTTAACAGTTGTAAACCGAAAGAAAGTATTCAAGCGCAACGAAGAATCAAACACACAAGCAGACAACTATCAATGTGATGTGAGTGAATTGTGCTGTGAGTGACGTGGCTGTTCCCTCTGCTTAGTGAAGTAACTTCACTTGACAACTTCCGCCATAGAAAAGAATCATTGTCAATGTTGCCAGCTAAAACGAACACAAATAATGCTGACTTATTTATTTTCTTACCATCTAACTACTGATTAAATCAAATTATTTGTATTTTTCCTTTAATTACCATTTATTTATCAATATTTTTAAATGGTGTACAAAGACCTAGCCCAGGTTGGGACATATCTTTTATAGAAAAAAATATATATTCGGGTTGGCCTGGGTTCCCCTGAGAAACATTTTTCCAGAAGAGATTGGTTAGACATTGATAAAAAGAATTACCGAAAACTCGAATCAAAACATCATCACTTAACAAATAAGTGTTATTAAAAAAAAATCTCTAGTGCATACTTTCCCTCATCATTCACTGTGATAAGGAAATAACCAAAACGAGCCGCCAAGGTTCAATTTTCCTAAGTGGTGAAGCCACGCTAGAGCAGGCTATGATTTGTATTTGGTAAATGCATTAAAATGCGAATTACACATTTAGTTCAAAATGTTGTTCCTAGACTGCGAATGCAATACCTTCTTCGTATTTACTCTAAGGACCGAAAGCGCATTTCAGCATTAATTGTGGCGAATACATCGTTTGAAATGCAAAAAAATTTTTTTTTAGGTACCTGTGAAGAATTTACTGTTTTAGGTCGTCTCCGCTTGTAAAAATCCATACGTGTAAGGTCGGCGGATAGTGCGGGCCAAGTGGCAGGACTGTCTCTGCTAATCTACGCAGGACGCCCTTTGTGTTGGAACATTACAGACATTTCACTGTCTAATATTGGCATCAAAATATATGTCCTTTTGTAAAAAATTGAGGTAGAAGTCGCCAGTAAGTCGTTCAGGAAAAAAGTGTGGACCATCTAAATTAAGGCCTTGGCGGCTTGTCTTGTTGTTTTCCGCAACACAGTAAACAAAGTAACTATGTGAAATGTAGTATACCTTTTGTAATGGTTTAACCAAAGGTTTTTGAATAAAACTAAATTCTTAAAACCAATTCGTTTCTTTAGAAAGCAATAAAAATGTCTTTCTTAAAAAGTGATCGTTTTGAATGTCGTATTTTTTGTTTGTTTAGCAGGTTGAATTATTTTGAATTTGATTTGAATTTGAGTTTCAGGTATTTTCTTCTAAATTTTGGTCGATCCGTACGCCTGTCAGATATACTCGTATTATCCTGTTATTTGTATTACATAATATGATTGATTTTTTATGACATATTATGTGAAAATTCGAAAAAAATAACTAGTGTGATTCAGTCGTTATAAGTTGTCTCGGTATTTGCCTAAATCCAGCGGCGTGTGACCTTAAATGTTGTTTTGTAATAGAAACTTTATTTCTAGGTACTTATGCGATAAAATACAAGTATGTACGGTTAAGTTCAAAAGACTTGAACTAGAAGAAGAACTAGTAACAGCTTGAATTAGACACATTAAACTTTGTGCAGGAGTTGCTTTGTTGTAAGGGAGTGCTAAGGAACTTTAACAATTAATCCCACAAAGGGGTGAAGCTGCTTGTAAATGATGAAAACGTTGCTAGTGTCATAGCTATTACTTTACCACTGTGGCTACTCATCCTTTTAATTAAAGTCCGATCTCCCTTGCACATACATATGTACGACACACGATGACAATGCCACATCATGATGCTCTTGTCCTTCCGAACCAGTGGTAGGTTCAATATACGACGTCCTAAGCCGAGGTCCATGCCCTGTCGGGTGCCCTTAGGCGCTTCGTATGTAGGAGTAGTTTACACAAAGTCCAAAGTCCGATGAAATTTGAAAGGGCCAATAAAACTATAATTATCTTACTACCGACAAGTGTTTCGCCCCATCTAGAGGCAACCTTAGCTATAGGCAACCTTAGGGCGCATAGACTGGTGGAGGACTCTGCACATTCAAAAAGTCACGGAATAAGCAGAGAGAGTAATTCTACGTCCAATAAATTGCGGTGTAGGCCTAAAGCCTGACTAAATTATCAAAGTACTTCACTTCATCAAAATTTCACTTGAAAATTATGGTCTGCAAGGAAAACCGTTTTGCATAAAAATAATGATTTATTTTACTTTATTTATTAAAGTATAATATCGAAAAGAATTTTTTCAAAATAAAACTGTATCAAAAAAACTGTTATGAGTCAATAAAAAGGCACAAACCACCAAAAAACTTTTGAACATTCGACTTATAAGGATTAAATCCGCCACTAGCACCCGTTAGTCTACTTCGTTTTGTCAACTGTTACAATATATTTTCGTACATTACCGCAACTGACTACCTACATGAGTTTGTGATGCTGAACCGCCACATACAAAGCCAAGATTGGCGCTGTCTTATCATAATTACCACAACCTATTACAGTCGATAATTTTACAACTTAAACTAATTAACTGAAACTATTCTTAAATTTTTTTATAGCAGCGTATTCTTTCTAAAATGATGTATTTTGTACTATCTACACGAATTTGAGTATTATAATAAGGAAAGATTGAAAAATATTGATTATTTGTATGATTGTTTTTAATGGATAAACATAAAACTACTTAACTAATTTTAAAAATTATTTCACCAATAAAAAACACATCCGCGAAATATGTGGGCTGTAGGTATATTATTTAAAAACATTTGGAAACCCTACGAAAATTACAATGACTTTACCAAAGGTTTTAAAATTTACCTATAAAAGTCTTTCTTTTGCGTTGCGAAAACCTATTATTGATACTCGTACAAAAATGAATGTGCTACATGTTTATAGTAATCATCATTACCCACAAAAAATCGACGAGGTTACATATCTAACTATTATAGTTCAGTCACATTAATCGTGATTGCATGAAGCAAATACAACGAGGAGGTGTTTTTTTTGTTCCCCGTTTGGGCAGGAGGCAAAAAATGCATTTGCGCATACCTCTCGCGCGCGTTACAAGGCATCTGGGACTAGCTCCTAATGAGCACTATTCACTAAAAACCCCCTAATGACTTGTGCAACTTTTTATCACACAGCCTTCATCTGAGCGACGATGAGGAGGTGCCGCATGTGTCCTTATTTAAGGAATCAGGTGAAGCCGACGCGCGGGTTGCGGGAGGTAGCTTTGTGATGCAATTCCAACTTGGAAGAGGCTTAAATTAGAAACTTTTGCTGAATTATTAAAAAAGTTCTAGTATAACTTTCTAGATGGCGCCACTTGCTAGTTAGGACCGAACATTTTTCTTATTTATGAAGTCTGCTTTATATATTCTTACGACTGAAAGCAATTTATTCGCAACATAATTCTTTAATTTAATTTAAGAGCATGTGTAACTTCGTCGTGATATAATAGTAATGCAAATATTTTTGTACTGAGAAACGAATTCAAACGAGATTTCAGCAATCAAGGTCCTTGTGCCCGCCACCGAACCACAAGCGGCACCGACGCCAGCGCCCCTAGCGAGGAGACACTTAAACTACAGAATGTGTCACATCAGCCGACATTAAGAATAATTTGCTTAGGGTATCTCTTCTTTGTATTTTGTCCATAGGTGATTGCTACAAAAAACGTTAGTGTTAGGAATTGTTGTGATCTTCCATTCTTCCAAATAAATTTTTTATTTAAATTAATTGAACAAGCCAAAGCGGATCGATAGTGAATTATAAATGCCAAGATCTAAAGTTCACGTGTACGGAGATAGAGACAAAGTCTAGTTATACATAAAATTACACTGATGTATAATTATAAATGTATATCAAAAATATACTGGCAAATTCAGAGTATGCATACGTAAATTAGGCAAACTGTGTAAAAAAACCTTTGTGTAATGCCAACACGTTCACACATACAAACCCATCACCTAACAAAGTAGGCATTAAAACAATGTACTTGTCTATATTATTTTGCCAATAAATCAAAAAGAAATAGTCAAAACATTAAGATAATGCCATACCGTAATCTTAAGATAAAGCAGTATATTTTTAATAACAGCCATGTTTAAAAAAAAGATTTTTGATGTTTGTGGGAGCGTCAGCGACCAAATTACAAACGTACCTTACTTTCTTATGTACCTACCTAATAAAAATAATAAATACCCAGAAAATCCCACCAACTGTATGGCCCCAAATTAAGCAGTGCTTGTGTTATGGATGACTATACAGCCTAGGATAAACATACATATATAAATATCATCAACTTTGACCCGAGAACAAACATCTGTGTTCATCACACAAATTAAGGCCTCGACCAGGCTCGAACCTGGGACCTCCGGTGTCTAGGCAGGGCCACTACGCCACTCGCCCGCCTATTACTGTTGTTGAATATTATTCCACAAGACGGAATGAACAATCCATGTGATATAAAAATATATTTAAATTATTGTAAGTGTTTAATTTTTTTTATTATAGAGTACCAGACCCACCACCAATAAAAAAATAAGAACTTCTGAATTATTAAGGTTTCATGCATTTTGACTTATTTCAAAAAATCCATTTGGAACGAAAATTAAAATGGTGGACGGCAAAGAAACGAAGTAAGAGTTTTCGTGCAGTAAAACTAAAGCATTTTTATGCTGCTATCTAACGTATAACTGCGGTCTCCGAAGGTTATCTAAGCGAGAGAATCTTGAGAAGAGAAGAATGCACTACTAGAGGTTTTAGTTCAATATACCAGTAACAATTTATTTATTTACTAAATCATGCAATAGCTCCCGAGACTAACTTGGATATGGCGCATGTATAAAAAATCATTTTGATTGTTAGAAATTACCGGCCAAGGAAAGTGTCAAACATGGTTATATTTTTGAGGCTTTTCACGTTGACACAATGGGGTCCTGGGATCACGGTGCTCATCACATTTCAGTGAAATATCAAAAAACGGGTGAGTGAAACTCGTTACCCTGGAACTTCGTCGATTGCGATCTATCGCGGTAAGTCTGCTGTATTCTATTTGTAATTATTTACTTTTCATGTTTATGTTTTGTCCAGTTGTTAATTTGTAAGACTCTTGTTTGTGCATAAATGTAATATATTCTTCATTTATGTTATGTACAATTTTAATTACATCTTTCCAGATCATGAAATAAATGCGTTACATACAAACAAAGCGTATTTATATCTTTGATATTAATTACATTAATATTTTTCACTTTTTCCAAACGACTGAGTTCTATTCATGAAATCCGCTGTAAAATATTGCAACAAAACAAACCATTTTTATCACGAACGCAACCTTTAAAAAAACAATATGGTGACAGAATTCAATATGAGATAATAAATTTGACCTCCGACCGTAGATAAAAATCGTTCGATGTTTATTTTTTTTAATTTTAATGACAAATCTGCTTTAAATGAAGTTTTTGCCTGTTGCCTTATCTAATCACGGGTAGTTTTCTAGAAAAGGGATTTACATTATAACTTGTGATACAAATAATGATGAGTTTTGTGCTTTGCTTTGCGTGTTGCCTGTCAATCAAGCTTTGGATTTTTGAATAGTTAAAACCATATACTTAGTGTTATTCACGACGACGCACCCCACTCTTCTTACTAATCGCTTATAGTACATGCGTCATGTATAGTGTAAACTACAGCAAAAAATAGTGGATGGCACTGACTGTACTCATGACAAATAAGTTACTGCGAAAAGCGAAAGGCACCCTTAAGTATGTCTAGTATATACTATGTATTATTTATTCGATTGTGTATTTTTTTATATATTAAAAATGTAATTTTACATTTAGATCGTAGAAGTTCTGTTCTTTTCCTTCCGGGTTAGTCTTGTGGCGGTTCAAAATCAACTCTTCCTCAACCTTGCGTCGCGTATTTATCACGACCCTCACCAGTGATGGATAGGCGTAACTGGGTAGTTGCCCTGCCTCACACGACGTCCTAGGTTTCCGCCAAGTGGCGTAGAGCAGAGTTACCAAACTCATGGGTCCACGTACGTAGTTTCCAGATGATGGCGAACCCCTAAACCCCTCTCCTATCCCTTAAGATAATAATGAATTTGGCTGTTGAAGTAAATAAGGCTTTTTATTTCAATAAGGTAACATGACCAAAAAAAAAAAATAGATTTTTGAAATTAATGTGAAGGGTGGCCTTGTTTTTTTTTTGTAGAAAGTTGAGTAAATTTTTGGAGGAACTTTGGACAATTTCAAACTTTGGTCGTCCAGCCAACTGCACGTAAATCTTGTTGCGAACCCCACTTTGAGAAACCCCAGCGTAGAGGGTTCTACGCCACTCGGCAATATAATACAAAGCATCTTGTGATTACCAGTTGTTTTGGTCTCTTCAAAGTTTAGTTTGTGTAAGGTTGACAACACGAGAATACTGCCAAACTACTTGCCGCAGTTTTATAATCATGTTACTAATTTTAATTATATAAATAGTACACCTACCTAGTTACCTACTATGAAAAGTATTTTCATTTAGATCATCTTAAGCAGTCTTCGTTGACGGTTGCGGCCAGTTTAATGAACAGCTTGGCAAAACGCAACGAGTAATTAATGCTGCATGCATGGCATGATATTGCGAACAACATACATCTGTTAATCAGACAGATGATTGCTACTTGACAAATGACTCGGTTGTAAGAAAAGAAAAACTGCAATCAGTAGACACATTACCGATATACTTAACTTTTAACGCAACGCTCTTGATGAGCTTGTGGGAACTGCAGGAGCGTAAGACCTTCAGGTAAATATATAATTATTGCTAAAATTAGAAACTATTTTAGTTTTAAGGTTAAACTGTGTATGGTTTCAAAAATTAGTTTTTTCTATCTTTCTTTCTTTCTTTAAAATAGTCCATCAGGCCTGCCAACTTCATAGGTAAATGGATTTTCTAAGCTTGGTTGTTTTTTTGACTTTAGCATAGCTGACATAAGCGCTCCACCTGATGGTTCAAGACATCCGTGCCCACAGACACCATTCATCTCAAATGTCATCTATCACTTATATTGTTTTTACTGATTATCGATTAATGATGCGTTACCGACCATAGGCTTTAGTTGGAATAGCTCCAACTTAAACCTGTGTAGTTTTTCACTGACCCTTGACCACTGACGAAAAAGAGGGGTGTTATAAGTTTAATGTGTGTATTCGTCAGTCTATCTGTGCAAAATGAGGGGTGTTGGAAGTTTGACCTGTTTATCTGTTTGTTTGTCGGTGGACCTAAATGAGTCAAGACAGTTTATGTAATGTTTAATGAATCTATTCAACTGTTCAATCAATCAATCAATCTTGAAAGTTACGGCAATCAGCCTCCGTTACTTTGCGACTGCTTTGCGATGAACTATTTCTGCCAGTGACGCGTATTGTAAAACACACGACTTGGTAAATGTGAAATTCTACCGTTCAATGTTATGCAGGCTTTTTCTGTCAGTCGTTATTTTTTTAAATCTGTATCGGTTAACTTGTTTATTAATATTAGTACTTCGCCTATTTAGTAAGGAACAGATCATAGCAGGTAGTCTTATACAAAAAAAAAACTAGGAATTATGTCTATGGTTAGAACTTTTTGATAATGACAGCTCCGTTGCTACGGAGGAACAATTGTCATATGTCATTTCAATGTAAATGATAATAATAATAACACTATGTTCAATCAATGATGTACGGTTCAGGTTATCTATCAATGTTTTAATTACGATAAAACTGCTTTTATTATATTAATACTTAAAATTGGCAGAAATAGTTACTGTGTAGTAACTACGGCTGATTGCCATTAAACGTGAAATTTAATTTTATTTTCAATGAATCAGCTCGATCTGCCATTACGGTTTCAATGTTTGACGAGCAAAGAGTTCGCGTTGGTAAATTTCCGTAACATAACGTCTCAATTACCAAATATAGTAATTAATTTGCGTTTATAGTGCTTCACATGTACTTGTTGTACAGTGCTGGTAGTGAAGAAAGTAGGCGAAAGGACGTCATTTTCCAAGAACTGAGATCGGACCTAACGTTGGTTACCGTGTCTTTGTGCTAATAGTGCTAACTTACAAGGTTTAAGTGTGGTAGAACTTCGTAGGTAAATTGTTTGTAAGCCACAAACCTTTTTAGAACATATGTTTTCTGGGTTACTCAATAATCATAACGGTGTTTAATTGGTGTAACATAATTAGCTGAATATTAAAAGGTACTAATGTCTCGCGTCTAGAAATTAAAAATTTGCCTCCCATGAAATACAAACAAAGCATACTAGAATATAAAATAAAGTTAAGAAATAAAAAAATTCATAAATATACAAGTCTTTTATTTATTTTACCTTCTTTATCTTTTAGATTGTCAAAATATCTTGTAGAATAGAAGAGGGGCTTTCGCGCTGCTACTCTTCACTCGTCAAACATTGAAACCGTAATGGCAGATCGAGCTGATTGATTGAAAATTTAATTTAATTTTGCGTTTTATGGCAATCAGCTGTAGTTACTACACAATAACTATTTCTGCCAATTTCAAGTATTAATATAATAAAAGTAGTTTTAACATAATTAAAACATAACCTAAAACCGTACATCATTGATTGAACATAGTGTTATCATTCACATTGAAGTGACGTATGACAATTGTTCGCTCGAAAAGTAGCAAGAGATGTCAGCATCAAAAAGTTCTAACCATAGACATAATTCCTAGTTTTTTTTTGTATGAAGACTACCTGCAATGGATACTTCGCAACGTTGTTGGCATGTAACGTATGTCTTTCTTTTCTTTTGTTACAAGTGATGGATGTGGATGGATGGTGCCGGAAATATAGACGAGTTTGTAACCCTTTTGGTTTTAAACCTAAGTTTATTAAACTTTATTAGATTTTCTATGCAACCAAATGATAATAAGCATCCACAAACTTAAATATTTGTTAGCATTGCCAACCAGATTCCGTTTTAATTACCTTATGAAGCTTTCACAGATTTTTCGCAGATGAGAATTACGGAATTAATAAATGTCACGGTTGCCTGCCTAATTCAAAAACTCGATACAAAAATATTTACCACTGGCTTCTGAGAAACAATCTGAGACATTCTTACACAAAAGTAAAATACAGATATTTAGATACAAGAGTATCAGATATTTTTGTATAGAACATGGTAGACGTCATATTTTGGCGTTATTAATATATGGCAATCGATAGCTCATAAAAATTTACACAAAAAAATATATTATATGTTAAAATCTATGTCGTATAACACAGTCATTTAAGGAAAGGGACTGAAAATGGTTGGCATGTACATTCTTTTTGCTTATTTTATTTTAAGTTTCAGTAGCAACATGTTACCACGCCGCACAGTAGTTCCATTCTGAACAGTGAAATCCAAAAAGTGCCTATAGGACCTCAAGACAGAAGTTAGAAGTATATTATTTTATTTTCTTGGTTAGCTGTTGATTGGCCTAACAACTGTTGTGATGTACAGAAAATCTAAGGTTTGATAGTTTTCGGGACAAAAATTTATGTAAATATTTTTGGATGGAACAAAATATTTTTTTTTCTTGAGTTGGGCCCATTTGACGCGGGTTTGGGATTAATATACTTATTGGTAGTCCAAGTAATTGTGGACTAACAAAAATTCTACCTTATGCCGTGACTGACTTGCCATCCCGCGAGTAACGAGGCGTTGAACATTTCAATATTTATTGCAGATTTTGCGAAAACTAGTCTTTTTAGCGGAATGATTTATATAAATTTGTTTATCTTCTTTTTCATTAAACTACTTTATGTGTTAAACTAAGTAAAAATAATCAAATTGGAAATTTACTATTTCTCATTATTGCTTGTCTTACTTGTGTAACGGAAAATCTATTGTAAGATGTAAATTGGCACATAAACCCTATAAATAAGGTTGCTTTTGGTTGGCTCTTTCTCAGGTTGGTCAAACTTCTCTTGGGTCAACGTAAATTATGTTCTTAATAATGTTCTTATTGTTAGTTATTTATTTCATATTATTATTATTTTGCATGTTATAACTATAGTTATAACTATTAAACAGTGTTGGGTGTGTTATAATAATAGTTTAAAAAGTCCTGTTAATTGACTCAATTTTCTACAAAAAATTTTAGTTCGCGATTTTCAGATAGCTATGGAACTATAAGGCCTACTAGGTTTCTAGATATACCAAAACAAGTTAAACAGTGGTATCTTATAGAATTAGTATTTTGGCAGTTATTCTGTGGAATGTATTATGAAGAATCAGTATGTAAGTGCAAATTATGAATAAGATACCGTTTATTTCATTCTCTCTACTTGGAAAAGACACTCTTTTTATATTTAACTAAGTGAAATGCGTAAAAGTTGAGTAAACAATTACGATTGAAGGCGGAATGCATTTCACAAATTTTTTTCGCGATTTATTTTATCATGCATCCTGTAACTTGTTCAAACAATACTCATGATTGATCTCTTTGGTGATTGGAACTAATAATAACAATATCCACATTTCAAATTCAAACCACTTTTAACCCTTAGGATTATAAAGCTCTTATATTTCCTGTTTACGCAGAATAAACTAGCTCTTTTTTAATAGATGTGATAAATAAATTTTCGAACTTTTTAGATAAAATGGCAATTTTTGAAGGTATTGATTGGATCTCGTGACCTATTGAACCTACAGAGCTTCTATTGTACGAAAATTATGTTAATTATCTACAAAAGTGTAAAAGCTGACTTTTCTGTAAGATGCATTGTTTAGAAGCCATAGCTAAAGCTGTAAGCTAAAACTTTAAAACAGTCCGAAAATTTCAAGGTCCTACGAAAACTCTGCAGTTAGCACAGATCCAATCCAGAGACGGTTGTTGCGTGGTACAGCCAGGTGGCCACCGGTAGTGACTTGAAACCTTTTGAGCCGGGCTTCAATGAAGCCCCGCCTAGACGCTCTCCAGACGCCCATCAAACTAGGACAATTCCGGGCAGCAAAAATTGACGGATGTCAGCTCTAATTTTGTCGTAAAATTATAAATCGACAGCTAAATGGGGTAGTAGCTCTGCCTCATGTGCCGGAGATCCCAGGTTCGAATCCTCGTTGGGAATTTCAATCCTTATCCGGTCATTTTTGTTTGCATTTATATACTATGTATGTTTATTATGGGTTCTCCCCCAGTTCGTTGTAAGGGTGTCCATAACATAAGCTTTGCTGAGAGTTTTAAAATTTGTGTTTTGCCTGACGATAAAAAAAAAATATCGCTACCAGAATTCGAAAAATGTTATTTCACTTATAATGAACAAACCGGTTATGTATTTTACTACATTTTATGAAATCAAATCAAATAATGTCTGTAACTTCCTATTTATTTTAACCACTTTGAAGTGTCTGCCAATGGAAGTATAAGATCAAGATTTTTAGCTTAAAAAAACTAATTGTTACCTACTATGCGCGTTCAACCATTTCGCTGCCACACGATAGATAGTAGGGGTACCTATTACAGTTTATTTTGTTAAGAGTTCGTCTAGGACGCTCCTGTAGTACTATCTGTTCTAACCACCAGTATTATCTACCACATGGATACGGGAAGGAACAGCATTAGAGGAATACGCAATTCTAATTGAAGCCTAAGGATGGGAACGCATCATAAATCGATGTTCCAATATAATAAAAACAAATCCATTAAAATCTATGTTTAATGATCTCCATGGGCAGGTGCCAATTACTATCAGATTGATATTATTGGACGTTAAAATAAAAAAGCAGGTATGTACAATGTAATAATAAATGTACATATATGGTTTGTTATTAGCCTTAAGCGATTAAATGCTGTTAAACCCCCAAATAAAAGTAAATAAATATATGGTAAAAAGTTTAGCAGATTCTGTTGTCGGTTGCCATGGTTACACGGTAGATTTCTGCACGTTTCAAATGCACTATATTATTATATATTCAGGTATGCAGTTTTAATTATTTTTTTTTTTTGGTCGGTCTCCTCAGATTTGGATCGGTATTGCCAACACTTCGGAAAGTTTCATTATTGTTTTATCCTTTACTGTTTTTGTCCATAACTTTGTAAACGTAAATTCACATTTGTGTTAAAACACTAGGCGAAATTTTATATTATGTATTGTTTTATTACGTATTCTTGTGAATTTCTTTCGCTCGTGGAGCTGTTTTTCATTGATAAAGCAGCAAACGTACGAATTGATAATGTTGGTTACAATATAATTAAGCATAGGGCAAATGGAGGCAAAACAGGTCGTGCAGGTGATATGGAACAGTTAGATTACTTTGTTAATGGCATCCATATGATGAATTACGCTACAAATTACTGTCGTCCCCGCTCTCGGTCATTCCATTTTTATCGCAGTAAGCTATTTCTTTTTATTTTGATGTAAAATAACTTCAGTCTTGACTTGTCTATAAGTACCAGATAATTTGTATCATTTTGTCTTTATCAGTATTTGTTACAAGAAGAATGTGTAAAGGTTGGATGCATGTCCTCTAAATCCTAGGCAAAACTCTATTTATTATCTATTAAAAAAGTCTATTTTGCCTGCGCCCCCCCCCCATATACATTTTTACATTTGATACAATAATTATAATTTTTTATTCCAGATCGTTCATAAAAGAAAAACCCGTATTAAGTCATGGAATGCAGAAAGTATGAAAAGAGCAATAAAAAGTAAAAGAATAAAGAAATTGGATTTTTTAGAAGGCAGCTGCAATATATATTGTGCAAGAGAAAAAAGGTAAACTGGGATATATCTGGATATCTTCGTCATTGAAACAAACGGCCTGTTTGGTATGGAGGTAAGTAGCCTTGCCTTCCATGCCAGAGGTCCCGGGTTCGAATCCTGGTAGGAGCAGATATTATATTACATTTTCTCTCTAGTCATCGATGTGTATGTATGTTTATTTCAATTTATTTCAAATATTTATATATTAAAAAAAATCTATGTGTGTTTATTTATCCATTATCTAGTATCCATAACACAAGTTCTTAATGATACTTAATTTGGGCTAGATAATGTGGTGTGATTGTTAGAAATATTTATTTATTATTATTATTTATTATGATTAAATGATCTGGACCAATTGTAAAAAAACTGGAACGTTTTGAGCACGATTAGACCATGAACGGTAGTAAATGGGTCCATTATGGCTTTTAAAGTGTAATTTTACCTTTCCGGGCAGGCAAAATGGACCTGAAAGAAGTACCTACGCTATAAGGTTGCGGAGTAATTACATTTGTTTAATGTTACTCTGGGTGTTACGCTATAAGGTTGCGGAGTAATTACATTTATTTAATGTTACTCTGGGTGTTACGCTATAAGGTTGCGGAGTAATTACATTTATTTAATGTTACTCTGGGTGTTACGCTATAAGGTTGCGGAGTAATTACATTTATTTAATGTTACTCTGGGTGTTACGCTATAAGGTTGCGGAGTAATTACATTTATTTAATGTTACTCTGGGTGTTACGCTATAAGGTTGCGGAGTAATTACATTTATTTAATGTTACTCTGGGTGTTACGCTATAAGGTTGCGGAGTAATTACATTTATTTAATGTTACTCTGGGTGTTACGCTATAAGGTTGCGGAGTAATTACATTTATTTAATGTTACTCTGGGTGTTACGCTATAAGGTTGCGGAGTAATTACATTTATTTAATGTTACTCTGGGTGTTACGCTATAAGGTTGCGGAGTAATTACATTTATTTAATGTTACTCTGGGTGTTAAGCTATAAGGTTGCGGAGTAATTACATTTATTTAATGTTACTCTGGGTGTTACGCTATAAGGTTGCGGAGTAATTACATTTATTTAATGTTACTCTGGGTGTTACGCTATAAGGTTGCGGAGTAATTACATTTATTTAATGTTACTCTGGGTGTTACGCTATAAGGTTGCGGAGTAATTACATTTATTTAATGTTACTCTGGGTGTTACGCTATAAGGTTGCGGAGTAATTACATTTATTTAATGTTACTCTGGGTGCTACGCTATAAGGTTGCGGAGTATTTACATTTATTTAATGTTACTCTGGGTGTTACGCTATAAGGTTGCGGAGTAATTACATTTATTTAATGTTACTCTGGGTGTTACGCTATAAGGTTGCGGAGTAATTACATTTATTTAATGTTACTCTGGGTGTTACGCTATAAGGTTGCGGAGTAATTACATTTATTTAATGTTACTCTGGGTGTTACGCTATAAGGTTGCGGAGTAATTACATTTATTTAATGTTACTCTGGGTGTTACGCTATAAGGTTGCGGAGTAATTACATTTATTTAATGTTACTCTGGGTGTTACGCTATAAGGTTGCGGAGTAATTACATTTATTTAATGTTACTCTGGGTGTTACGCTATAAGGTTGCGGAGTAATTACATTTATTTAATGTTACTCTGGGTGTTACGCTATAAGGTTGCGGAGTAATTACATTTATTTAATGTTACTCTGGGTGTTACGCTATAAGGTTGCGGAGTAATTACATTTATTTAATGTTACTCTGGGTGTTACGCTATAAGGTTGCGGAGTAATTACATTTATTTAGTGTTACTCTGGGTGTTACGCTATAAGGTTGCGGAGTAATTACATTTATTTAATGTTACTCTGGGTGAGTTAAAAAAAGTTACATTTTTGAGCTTTGACTGATCTTTTTTAAGAAATTGAATTTAACGGTAAATTGTGAATGTGTGTGAATAATTTGTGATATATTCGTTGTAATGCTTACCTTTCGCATTAGGTCTTACTGTAAAGACAGTTGTAGGTTTTGTAAATGAATAAATACATTTTGGAAATCCTCAAATATCTTAAATTTCTGTGATTCGATTAAAGTCTGATTATTAAGAATTGTAGATTAATTAGCACATTCTATATATCTCCTTAAATATATGTGTGATTAGGTGAATACGACTGGTTCTTCCCTAAATATTCCCTCATTTTCCCTACACGTGTTTAGGCCATGGCAGATGATTGTTTTGATATCACACAGCGTACACGACACATTATGCAAGATTTTGAATAAAACTTTGACTAATAAACTTTTTTGTTCACGAACAAGAGGCCGGTTTTAATAACACGATTAATAGATGGTGATTAATGTGAATCCGGTCCCATCTGCTCGCTTCTATTTTTTATGATAATATCTAAGTTTTTATGCAACTCATAAACTTTCAAACTACTAAAATCATTACCAACGCAGAGCTACATTACTCAGGAGTAGCAAGCGGCTATATTTTTTGTCGAGGTTCAGGATCGAGAAATAAGCGTGTGAAAACGCGCGGGGCTATAGTAATAAATTCATGAATAAGTGAATAGGCTTATTGACAATGTGAAAAATAATGAAATAGTTATTGCATTTGCAATTCGCAATACCACTCATGAACGATAATGAATATTTCCTCCAAAATAAACACAAATAAACGTATCTATTGAGTTGGAACATTAAGACATTAAAGATTTCGATTAGCTTAGTTTTAAATGACGTTACAGACAAATACAAATTCTGTTTCTGTCAATGCATGCCGTATCTTGAAACTTGAAACCATCGAGTGACGTCACAGGGAAGTCTCTCCGCCATATTGCTGGAGCAAGCGTTTCGACAGCTTAAATAATCAGTGTCACTTTGTAATTAGTTATTTTGTATGAAATACTGAAAAAAAAAATAAAAACAATATTATTTATATTGTCCATACACACCACAGAATAATGTGAGATGGTTTTCGTAAACTAGTAAAATAGCCAACTATTTGTAACTAGGTTCTTCCGCGCATTTATTCGCGGAATCTTCATTTTTTTGCGTGCCGTGCGTCTCAGTAAGGCACTGGGTATGATCTCGGATGACAGCCAAATGTGCTAATGAGATATTTTTTAAGCCGACTGCTCTACCGTTGAAGGAAACATCGCGATTAACCTTAATAACGCTTGTTTTCTTGAATAAATAAATATATTTCAATTTCATCTATTTAACTACACAACAACTGCTTAACTCCAAAAGTTTTACCTGGTACCTGATAAAGGATAGTATGAGCTAGTGAAATGAAAAAAGATGACTATTCCAAATAAGGCTTTAGGTCAAAACTTGTTAATAATATGCGCAATTATTGAAATCAACAAGTCATGCGCACAACGCAAGATAGTAATGAATGACCTTGGGTTTGGACACCTCTTATGATCTAGAGGCAATCAGCAAAGTTTATGCGTGTAAAAAAAGGTGTGTTGTGTTTCAAGCTTGATAATCATTTAGACGTACGGTAGTATCTATGGATGGATCCCATTCATAGTGAGTTGTTGTTATACGAGCGTTATCTTTATAGTCAAAATTAACTTTAACAAAAATAATTACAGTTACCGTTCAACAGTTGTGTGTTGCCCAATGTAACTATTTGTGATTGTTAAACTCTATACGTCTAACTTTGACCGTTAACTTCATCGAATGTATCAAAGTAGCAGTGACCGGTCTAAATCGATCTGTTATGTGTGTAGTGCAAACTGAAGGCCTACTATGAACTATTATTGCGATTCAATTGACGACATAAAATGCTTTGCTATTTCATACCACGACGTCATTAAAGCGATCCAGTTTAGGTTGACGCCAAATCAAGGCGGCAATTGGATCGCAAACTGTTTTAGTTCGTTCATTTTTCGTACCATGAGGCGATTGCTGCGTTCCGTTTGCCGATTACAGCGCTCACAGCGCTCATATACCCGTTCCGTTTGCCCGTGAGCGCGCTCACAGCGATATCGATACGTCATCAATGACGTCATAAACGCCGCCATCTTACCGCTCACAGTGCCAACGCTACGGAGCATGGTCGCTGTGAACGGCCTGTCAAAACTGACACCTGACGTTACTTTGTTGATGTTTTTATTAGTCGATTAAAGATTTTAAAAGCTTGCTTATTAATTTTCTTTCGTAATAATGTAAAAAATGGCTCCTGCTTCATTCAGGGTCAAAGATCTTAATGAAATTATAACTTTAGACTTAATCGACGAACAATCAGAATGTTAGCGCGCTATTTACCGTTCCGATTGCAATATCACTAATAACACTTTTAGCGCGCTCAAACGAATCGGAACGGTTTTGAGCACTTTTAGCGCTGTGAGCGCTGTAATCGGCAAACGGAACGCAGCAGATATTTCAACCTATATTGGATCACCTAAATGTCAAAGTAAGCGATTCAAAAAAAGTTGCTACTTTCTTGGCGTGAAGTGAATTGTTTCGGTTTATCTTTAATAAAATGTTGAAAATATACGTAATTTGAGGTATTTCAGTTGGATATTATTGTTTCTTATGTGTTAATGTGAAAAAGTGATTTCTAGAGCTATTTTTTGTTGTAGATGTCTAACGAATTAGTCCTTTTTGTTTTCTTGGAAAATGATAATGAAATAAACACAACACGGAAACAATCGGACCCCTTTTATTTGGAAGATGAAGAATATATAAAAGGATATCGGTTGTCTAAACGATTGGTATTAGAGCTGAGGCCATTGTTGAAAAATCCAACAAATCAATTGATTTATCAGTAGAGACAAAGGTAGAAGTCAAATTGAGTGCGTTCTAAACTCGTTATAATCAATTTATTTTTACGACAACACTAAGGAAACCTTTAATTATTTGTAATTTAAAGAATTATATAAATTTATATTATTTAATGAGCTTATGGTATATAATTTAACACTAAAAAGCGCAATTTTAAAATATATTTGTTGTTATTTTTACACAAAAAAAACCGCTAAAATCATATCAACTAGATTTCGAAACGCAACGCATATGGTTCGAGTAAAAGAGACAGACTTATGCAACGAGTGTACAGCGTCATCTCTTTCTCACACGCGGACCACAGACAAATTTCGATCTTTCATTCCTCCGTGAGCGATTCAAACGCCAGTTAGCTAAAGGCACTTCATGGTACGAATCTTAGCGATTCAGTTTCGGTACCTAAGCTGGATTGCATCGGAATTGAATGGCTAACTAAAAGTTGATGGTAGGCCTTCTGAGAAAGCAAAAGAATCGCACACCAAATGTAATTTTTTTATTTTATACAAAATTAATTATTTTCTTGTCTACCGACAGAGAAGTTGCTGAAACATTTGAAATTTTTTACTGGCATCCCTGTGTCATCAACCCCTTCGAGTCTTAATTCATGTTCCACTCTTGCACAGTCACTACTCCAGGAAAATGTGGGTTCATGCTAAACATATAACTGTTCCACAAGTTTTAAACGCATTTGAAAACATTTAGTTAAAATATTCTTTTTAGCTATATATTTAATGACTGTGTTGATAATGGTGTATTTCCTGATTTAATGAAATTGAGTAAGGTATTTCCAATATTCAAAGCAAGTAGCATGTCTGACCATAATAATTTTAGACCTATATATCTATACTACCAACGCTCACTACGAATTTTAAAAAATTCATTTCAAATCAACTACTTTCTCATTTTTATGGCAATAGTTTATTGAGTTTTCAGTAACTTGGTTTCACGCGGGGTCGCTAACAACCAATTCCGGTGTTGAGCTCATAAAATACATATTCAGTACTGCAACGTTTGCTTGTGCCGTATTTATTAAAAGAGGTTATTGCACAAACAAACTTGCCGACATTTATGACTGGCAACTTATAAGTCTGTCATTATTTGATTTTATTTGTGAAATGTAAAATATATATAATATGGAGGATTGTTCCATGGTATCCCTTCATGGGATTCCTTGACGGAATTCCTTACGGAATTCTATTGCGGGCTTCGTCCCCAAAATAGTCTAATAATTATCATTGTATTTTCCTATAAAATAGATTCATCTTAAATAAAACTTAAAGTAAAAGTATGTTATCTTTCCTTTGTTGATTAGGAAGACCTCCCTAGGTTAGATTAGGTCCATCCCGGGTACCGACCCCAGAGTACCTAGGAGGAGTCGTGTGATGCTATTGGTGTCTTTTGTGACTTGTCCAAAGCGTTAAGCATTATGGAATAAAAAAACCGAGCGTTTGGTTTGATTAAGTCATATATTTCTAACAGAAAACAGAAAGTTGAAATAAATGGAGAAAAATCGTTAGGATCGGCAGTAGCAATATGGGTGTGCCCCAGGGTTCAGTTCTTGGTCCTTTCCTATTTTTAGTATATGCCAATGATCTGCCATCCGTGGTTAAGAATCAATGCGAGGTCATATTGTTTGCTGATGATACTTCCTTCTTATTTTAAATCAAAAGACAATAAACTAACTATCAAGCAGTAAACGAATGTATCTCTGCCGCAGAGAAGTTGTTCTCAGCTAATAATTTGTTCCTCAAAACAAAACAAACTGTTGTGTGGGTGTGCTACTGACATCGATATTATATTTATCTGCAGAAAAGGGCCGTTCGCGCAATCTATCAGCTCGGTCTAAGGGTGTCACTTTGAAATAAATTTAAGTAAATAAATATTCTCAGTTTTCATTCGCAATACATTTTAGAGATGTAAACAGAAGAGAAAGAAATAAGCTGGCAGCTAATAATAGTAGGCTTCATACTCATTCATGGGTTATTGTGTACTCTTATATAATAAGGTTCCTGAGGATTTCCAAGATCTTCCTAATAATATATTCAAAGAAACCATAAAGCAAAAGTTTTGTGCTAAAGCTTATCATAAACCATAAGATTATGTGAACGATAAAAGCACTTGGGTATATTTTTATTTCATTTAATTTCAGGCTTTTACTAGTATTTGTAATAAAACATGTTTACAGATAAAGCGATTTTCATCACTGTATAGTTCAAAACAAAGTTGCTTTTTATTTGACCATTTAGCTGAGGTAATTCTGAGGCAAATACAGATATACATCGGCCTAAATGTATGGTGTCACCCGCGTAATTGTTTGATCCGGGAGACCTTAGGCCTCTTACACTTCTGAATTCTTCCTTTTTAATGGTAAAATAATTTGTTTATAGCGGTAACTTCCCTCTAATATGGTTGAGGAGGCGATGGCTGGCTCCCACGTCAACTTCGTGAACGGGTGCTGTCTGAGGATGTTCATGTTTGTGGAAGAGGGTGAGACTTGCCGAGCTTACAGATGCAGATAATGAGTCCCGTAGGACCTATGCTTCGCCTCCACATACCTTTTCACATGTTTTTCTCTATTATAAGTTCTGTGATAATATTAGTAAAGTTATAGAAGCATTGATATGAGGTTAAAATTAAAATGAACAATTCGACGATTTTTTTTTCTTTTTTAAAATTAATGACCAAAAATAAACAAAATCATTAATTAAGAAATTAACAGTGAAGATGCGCATCAACCAAAGCCGAGATAGCTTGTCAGTTTATTTTATATTATGTTTATTTATTAAAAAGGTATACCAACAGCATTATACATATTATTGGATAACATTGGTCATGTACATACTATATTATTCTTATGTATAAGCCTATTACAGGTACACACAGCATTGTTATAAAACTTAAGCGAGTAAAGTAATGTGGAATAATATAACTTAATACTATACATATATGAACAACTTAACTATTCAACTAAATACACAAGAAGACACCTTTTTGTTTGAAAGCATAGAATCAATTGTTAAAAAATATCCAGCTCTGGGTATTAAGATGTTATTTGGTTATATTTCGATATCATTCTGGAGAATGGAAGATGCAGGCCCAAGTTAGGGGGGGGGGCTATATATAATAATATAGGCCCCTAAAGGGCGTTCGCTGTTCGCTGTATGGTAATCCATAACACAAGCTCTGCTTACTTTGGGTCCATACAGTTGGTGTGTTTGTCTGGGGATTTATTTATTAATTATTTTTATTATTTCCACTCCGCAATGGAAGACAGGTATTGTCAAATCATTTAATGAAACAACAAGCTATATGGAATCGTGACTGCAACACAGTAAAGCAGCAACACAGCATTTAAATAATATGACATTAACGAACAAAACCACCCGTTTAAGTAGGTATACTTCATGTTCAGTCAACATCTCATCTACTTACAGTCAAGTTCTCAGTCAAATTCCAATCTAGAGTTGATTGTCCTAAAGTTCCAAATCAAATAAGAAAATTTAGATGGTACGTTTTTCGTTACAAGTCATTACATTTAAACGTGGGTTAAAGACTAAACGATGTTTAACTTTTTTATGTTGAGATCACTAATCAGGTATTCAAAGTAACGAGCAAAAACCTATAAAATAGTTATTATAGTTCATTTGATTCGGTAGTTGAGTAAGTTAAGTTTTTCGTACTTATTAGTGACCTCTGTTCGTCCCTAATGGTGATTCGAACCCGCAATTATGGAACGTTTTTTTTAGGTAGATGCTATCTTAATTGTAAGTGGCATCCGCATCCATGACGTATTTAGTTATATCAATTAGATGTATTGATTTTTTTAATCAATAATGAATGTCATTATTACCTTTAAAGACCTAGGCTTCAGTTGAAATTGCCTTTGTTCCAGTAGTTGCCCTGGCTGTTCCTTTCCTTTGAGCGGAACACGACAACGTAAACGTGAATAAGGCGGTCAAATTAGGAAGGAGTATAGTGCATTTCCAGATGAGATCTTAACAAAGAAACTCATAGTCCAATAGAAATTGGCAGTATTGGAGGGTAATTAACTGCTGACTTCGGGTAATTCACTTATATCTACGCAAATGGATCCAAGAGGCGCTACCCATTTATTCGGCACGTTCTGTTCGGCAGTATTTGTTGAAAGACAAGATCGGCAGGAAGCAACTACTACAAATAGGTTTTACATTTTATTCGGATAGTGCTGATTCCATTTGGGCGAATATTGATCGTCAAATCCCGATTGTCGCAACCGTTTGGGCTTTTTTTTCGAATATACATTTCGATTTTGCCTCTCGGCTGTGTCAACTAATGCCGGTGCCTTCACTAAGAAATTTTTTTAAATGTAATTAAGGATACATAACATAAGGTACAAAATATGGTTACGATACTGGAAGTAGTTTCTTTTGTTAATATCTGGTGTGGTGCGGTAGTACAGTCCTTCCTATTGTGACCGCTATAATAACCATGTATACGTGGTTGTATTCCGGACAAAGGGAAGAAACATCCAGTTTAATTACTTGATCAAAGGCAATTCTGACTTCAGCCTACGGTCGGCAACGCAACATACATTGAAAATCAACAAATAACGATATAATTAATAATGTACCATCTACGATTAATGTAGTCGTCTACGCATGCCACTAACCAGCAAGTGGTCCGCATGATCTTAAGCCAGCTATAACGGAGGTAAAAAAAATTATTATCATTTTACCAAAATGCTTTGTTACTATAAAGAAGATATATTTGTTTGCCTATTTTTGGGTCGGAAATCACTAGAACTCTGCAACTATTGGGCTAATTTTAAAAAGTCGTTCAGGATAGGATAGCTGCGATATCCTGTAGGACCATAGACCACTAAGGCAATTCTCATTTAGTGACATTATATCTCAAATTTGAAACGCAACTCTAAAGATATTTATATCTCCACCCCTGTAAGCTTGCGAACAGTCACAGACCGTATGAAAGGAAACCCCGTAGGCCAGACAACATTTGTGCGTGTTTTAATGATTTTTTTTTATATTTATTTAAAAAAAATTGTAAAGAAATTATGTCATGAGATGTGATCAGTGACAAAAACTTGCAATTCAAATTAATAAGGCTGAATGTACTGTGTGTTTATTTTTGTTTTGAATGTTTTGATATACTTGAGTTGTGGAAGATATTTTGTGGAGTTCATTAGAATACTGGAAGAACAGATTATACCACAATCTGTATAGTCTATTTTACTGGAGTAGTTAAATATTATCTTGAAGTTTGTATTCGCAAATGCACTTAATACAGATACCCGCTACATTGTTAAGCTTCGTAAAGTGTCGCGTTTGACATCGCAGAATACCAAATTTCGAACGAAAAATCTTAAGATTCGAGATTTTTCTCTAACTTCGACATTGTCTCCAAAAATTAGAATTGCCATCAATATTTTATCTAGATTTTCCAGTGGGTTATGGCGACGTGAAACTTCTACTTATGATCTCAAAAAAACCTTGTGTTAACACGGAATGGGTACGTCACCTTAAGACTCTTACGTTAAAAAAAATGCGAACAAATTTGTTTATTGACGCCAAAGGTCAAATGCTTTAGTAGTTTACTCTACAAACATATTATTTTTATAGCTGTTGGAACCTTTTTAAGTTCATAGGGCTTGATGATTAGCTCACTCAGAAATGTCAAATACCTAGTTACTTAAGGCGCTGCTATGTATAGATTTTGTTAAGCGAATTTATACTTTATCTATACTCCATATAAGTCTGTATTTGATAAGAAAAATCTCTAATTAATAATTGTCTAAGTAACCTTTCGTGCCTGGAGCTACTTTTTTACATGGATGAAAGGTATCGTATGAAAGAATACTACGGAAGAGAATTAAGAAAATTATACCAGGCCACTCAGAAAAAAGAAATTATGTATGGAAGTTATAATTTATTTAGAAATTTTGATTATGTAAAAGGAAAAACAAATTTGTTCCAAATTTAAATTCCTTCTCAAGTTTTTTATGAGCATTATGAAACTATTGCGTGTCATAGAAATATGGATGAGCGTCGGGAGTATTTTCGTGCGATGATTTTTACGACTTCTAGTCCAACTTGAAACCTGATGAATCGTTTAGTCGACTTCAATTAGCTTTAATTAACAAGGCGCCTTCTAAAGTAAATTAGTACCGCTGGTATTATGAGTTTATGTAAGGTCGCTTAAATTTGCAGAATGAAGAAAGAAGTGGTCTTCATTTGACTGCTGTTAAGGTAGAAAACCTGCTACAAGTGAACAATTGGATGCAATAAAACCGGCGAAACACACGAGGAGGTTCAGCACAGTCTGCATATTGGATCGGGAAATGTTAATGACATTCTACACACCCACCTTCCCATAAGGAGGATTGTTTCGCGCTAGGTACCCCCCCAACCTCACCGGTGCTCAGAAGAAGGCGCGCGTGGAATGGTGGTGCCTTGATATGATTGATAAATTCAAAGCAGTTTATTCCCGCCGTGGTATCATAATAGTTAACGAATCTTGGATTTATTAATATACCCAGAAACAAAGCACCGGTCAACAGTATGGCTGTTTCAAAACGAACCAACGCCTACAAAAGTGAAACGGTCGAGAAGCACTGGAAAATTTTTATCGCTAGTTTTTTCTCCTTAACGGGGTATTCAAAATCAATATCCTTAAGAAACTAAAGTATCATCAATGCAGAGTGGTACATTACTAAGTGCTTGGAGTTGTTGCTGGACTCTGAGGCTTTTTGCTCTGCCAGGCGCGGGACTCCCTGAACACCACAACGATAAAACTTTTAGGTCACCAACCTAGCAGCCTAGCAGCTTCTTCTTGTTCCCAAAAATTAAAAACCAGCTCAAGGGGATAAAGTTTCCATCGCTAAAAGATGCGCTCGAAAATGAGCTTTGAAAATTGGCTCAGACGCATGAAACTTTGTATAGAAGCTAGTGGAGAAATGTAATAAAAAAAATATAACCTAAAGAACATTTTTGCTGATCAACACTATCTGAGTGTCACGTATAACAAATGCCACCGTAGGTTCGTTTGTTGGTAACGCTTTCAGGTCTGAACTACGTGTTCAATTGTAACGCTTTGCATACACGTTATCAAGGCTACAGAAGAGTCACAGAGTACCTTACACCTAGATATACTAAAGAAAAGGATAATTAGAGAAGCTATTGAACTTAAAATCATCCCAATTTCTATAGAGAAGAAACTTTCGCCAACATGGGATCCTATACTAGAAAACATAGTATTTACATCCAAACAACTGCAAGAACTCAAGCTCAAGAAACTGTCAGCACATTCTGCGTTAATCCTGAACGCTACGCTGGCAGACTGAGAAACAGATGGAGATTTATTTACTTTGACACACCAAGATCCAGCGCACACATCAACACATTAATTAATTGAAATGTTACAATAATTGCCCTGATATCCAAGTCAAAGACAGGTATGAATGACAAGAATGATTGAAAGATTGAATCTTTTCATAAATGTCAAGTAAATTAGTCGCTCGTGACCATGGTGTCGAAATTTTATTTAATTTAATGCATCGTGAAAATTTATTTAAATATTAAACTAATTTTAATATAAAATAGATGACCACAATACCAAAAACGTAAAGACGTTTTGAGTTTGTTATAGTTACGAAGCACTTATCTCCGTAAAAAGTAGGTAGGTATTTGCTTGTTTTTCATTCGTGTACGATAAATTCCGATATTTTGACACCTTTTGCTTGGATGTCACCAAAAATTTTAAAAAAAGCAATTCGTAAGTCAAGAATTTCTGGACGGCGTAATGGGTAGTAGCCTTGCCTAATACGCCGGAGGTCCCAGGTTCGAGCCTGGTCGTTGCATTCATTTGTGTGATGAACACAGATGTTTGTTCTCGGGTCATGGTTGTTGCTATTTATGTATGTATGTTTACTCTGGGTTTTCCCCAGTTCGCTGTATGGTCGTCCATAAAACAAGCTCTATTTACTTTGGGGCCATTCAGTTGGTGTATTTGTCTGATGTGTTTGTCTGGGTTTATTTTTAATTTGTTTATTGATATTCGAACACTACGCGTAACTAAGTCTATATTACGAGAAAAGATGTCTTTGCTTGTTTATCAACAAACTCTGATTAGAAAGATACATTATCCAGCAGCGGTAGCATGGCATGCCGGGACAAGACTTATGTCACGGATTATATCACAATCTGGCCGATATAATCGATAAAGTGTGTATCGATTGGCAAAGGTAGCAATTATTATAATGAATTCCCAGGCTAACACAGCAACTGTATGGCCCCTAAGTAAGCAGAACTTGTGTTGTGGATGACCATACAGCGAACCATATACGAATATATATAACTATGACCCGGGAACAAACATCTGTGTTCATCACACAAATGAATGCCCCAACCAGGCCACAAACCTGAGACCTCCAGCCAGAGTTACTACCCACTAGGCCACACGGCCGTCAATAAAGGTGTAAGGTGTACCGCCTCGTATGACTTATTTCTGTGTATGCACAACGAGTGGTAGTTTATGTAGCGTTATTATTATTTGAAATTGGAATGTCAATTTACCAGTCAATAGTATCTTTTGTTCAGTTACTTCTGGATGGGTATTATTTTATTATAACTGACTTGATAATGAGGTACACAGAAACGGAGTTTTCCGATTATAGCAACCCTATATTAAAATATAGGAACAACAACATAATTACAGAAAAATACTGAAGCAGACTTTCGGCAAAGCATTATTAATAAACAAGACCTACAACTAACGAGGACCATATAACAGATGTCAACAAGACACAATCGGTACAAGCCTTTAAAAACGTAAAAAAAGCAAAAATACTTACAACTGTAGTACTTTTTGTCAGACTGCTTTCTACCCCAACACAACACAGACCACTTTTCTTTAACGCCGGCACAAGCAAACTGCGCCCTGCCGCATCCAGCACATCCTTGCAAATTTGCCAAAATGGTATCTTCTCTAATTAATATCTTCCCGACACCATTATTCGGCGAAATAATAATAACTTTTTCCTTTTCTTCGCGCGGTAACATAAGCGCGGTCGATGTCATTTTTTCCAAATTCTGATGTTCCATTTTTCAAATTTTAAAATATTTCATCACAGATTAAAAAAACAAAGTTGTTTTTTTTTAAATCGCGGATGGCACAGGCGTACGTTCGCGCGCGGCCAATACGTCCGACTGACTACTTCGGAGGGTCAACGCTGTGATAACACGGTATATTTTTTAACTTTAAAGTTGAAATAGGTTATCGTTAGCAATGTATTTGAATAATAAGACTTCTCAATATGTTGATCAATGTAATTCAAAGAAACTCGACGACATGTGGGTTTTGTAATAGCATTAATAATAGGCGCTTAGCTACTACGTAAATAATTAGTGATGGACTGATGGTTCAAAGATATTGTGTCCGTCAAGATTATTTTGCTATTAAAAAAGTATGATTCTTGAATAATTGTATGTTATGGATTTCTCGGTTGATTTAAGAAATATTTTTCTCGTTTCTTTTCCACGGTTTATAATTTGCTTACTTTTTCATCGTTCTACATTTTGTACAGTTTTGATAACAGCAAAAAATTTATTTTATTTGCATTTTGCTACAAAAATGTGCTGGAACTATGTCGAGACTTTATTTTTAAATACGATATGTATACATTGTATGTAGACCAAAAATCGGCAGCTGAAATTCCTTAAAAAAATTTGGCCTTACTTAATATAGGTAAAATGTTAATTGAGTATTATTGAATATTTTATATAACTGTAAAAGTGTTATTAAACATTAAGACACGTTATGAAAAAAAGAAGCATTTGTTGTAAAATGTAAAAAATATTTTGCCATATAATACGAAAATCCTTTAAAATGATTTTTCTTTATTAAAACTAAATTCTAACTTCAACTATAGGTACAGTCAACAGCTGCTCATGAGGCTACCAAAAAATTTCAAACTTTCACAGACTTGGTGACAGCTTGGAAAAATAGTAACTAAATTACACGATAGGTAGCGCTAGTACATTTTTTTAGTCAACGTATGTAAGAAAGGCAAGGACTACGCCATAAAGCCTGGTTTCTCGTAAATATTTATTACGTATTATTTTTAAATTTATTCAATTGTGGTATTAAGAAACTTTAGTATTCTTTTCAGCCTTTCTATCTTATACTATTTAATTGGACCAGATTTTCGTGGTACCATCTTCTTGGTCATTGGAACTATTTTTTCTTAATTTGATTGAGGAAAATCCCTCAACGATTTTGAACTATTTTCTGAAGACATTTAGGTTGAAAACTGATTGAGAAAATTTTACACTTTTTGTTAGGTTAATGAGCTGTTGAGTGTACGTACAGCAATGCGCGTTGGTCTCATTTTTAGATGTCAATTCTAATTCTTTGTTTTCTAATTTGCTGTCCTGGCAGATTATGTCATACTTTTAAAAAAAAGTATTTTAAAGCGACGGGTTATTTTTTGGACTTCCGTGCTCTTTGTTTATTTTGATTACTCTCTTCGTTACGCATTAATATTCTGTTCTTAGAGCAACATTTTGAACTGTATTTTTTTTAAACGTGAAGAAAGCGTCAAATAAGGCATTGACAGTAAAAAGTCGCCGATTTTACGGCTGTCTATGTCTTTATACAATTTATATTAAATTTGCTACATTAAACAAGGCTAGTAATTTACTTGTTTTATTAATCTAATGGAAGGGATATTCCACATACGTAAATTTAAAACAAGAAAGAAAGAAACACGGATTCTATAAGTTTTTTTTTCATCACTAATTTACAAATCGCCAATGGAATAAAGAAAAAAAACTATAAGTTGTTCATTTCATATAGGACTATGTTCCTATCCTTCGATTAAAGTAATATAGCAGAAGATAGGTGACAAACACCTGACGCACGGACCTGAGAAATCTTGTCCCCGTCGCCTGATTTGACTATCATAATCCGACTGTCTCAATTCCCGAATAGAACCGACGATACGACATGACATCCGTCCTGCTCGCGCGGCACGTCATTGCATCATTCTGTCTATTTCTCAGTTTCATTCATGTAACTTTTCATAAATGAATGTAATTTATTGAGTTTGTTTGAGTACATTGCTCAAGTACATATCTTCCACTATTTATATCTTATTATAATCCCGAAAATCATAATACATACAACTAAAATAACTTCTTTAAAAACGTCGAAAATCAAATTACCGAATTTATGAAATACCTATACCCGATATACTGAAGCTCAATATGTCTATTTTCAAATAACCGAATGTTCAAAATTCCGAAAGTTAGATTAACCGTGTTTTTTTTTGTTTCCTTCCACGGAGAGGGCAGGAGGATAAAAAATGCTCTGACGCATAACCTCGAACGCGCGTGATCGAGGTTATGTGGGACTCGCTCCGAGCCTACCAGAGCCCTACCCACTAAAAAACGCCCTGAATGACTCGTGCAATTTTTTGCCTCACAGCCTTCATCTGAGCGACGACCAATTGGAGAAAGAGGCCGCGTTAGCGGGGCCCTTAAGGGGTCACCCGCTGGGATTTACATAGCACTGAAGGTGCTCAAAGCACTGAAAGTGAATACGTAGCACTGAAGGTGCTCAAAATGAAAAATAGAAATTGAATTAATTCGAATTTAATTAGAATTAGAAGTTGCTGTCTGAGAGGCTTCGAGATCTAGTATTAGTTGCGTGGCTACGTTCGTGTGTGCGTTTCTCGGTCTAACCACTTTGAACTTCGAATCTATGACAGGGCTAGTATACGAGACTGAATCTCGAACTAGAGGATTGGGGTGGGTTTCAGAGCGTTTAAAGAACCGAGAGTGTTTTGTGGTGCTGTTGCACTGTAGGTAGTTCAAGATCTCAGGTGCGCATGTGTGCAGGGCCGCGTTACGCTCGTACCAAGGTGCGTTTGTGGCCCTGCGGCAGAAAAGATTTTGAACTACCTGCAGTTTGTGCAGGACGGAGGGTTGAACGTGGGCAAAGATTGGCGAGGCATATGTCATATAGGGCATAGGCAGGTCTTATAAAGCGTACGTTTGTTTCTGAAGGACATTTTACTTTTTCTACCTAACATACTATGTAGGCGGGCTAAGTAAAAACGGGTGAGTACCTACCGACGTGTGGCTTGAAAGAAAGCGTCTGGTCTAAGGTGACGCCTAAGTATTTGGTACTGCGCTTCCAGGGGATGGGAATGCCAACCATTCGAACGTGGAGATTGTCGGCGATAAGACGGTGTTTGCAGTCGAAGTAAACCGCAGAGCTCTTGTCTGGGTCCATTTTTGAAACCATGCACCGAGAGCGTTAACGGCCTTTCGGAGTCTGGTGACGTTCTTCGGGACCTCGCGGCCTTTGGTGTAAAGGGCGGCGTCGTCAACAAAACGGGCGAGTTAGACGCCTTTCGGCTGAATGCGAATGTCATTAGTGTACACGGTGTACAGCAGAGGGGCGAGGACTGAGCCTTAAGAAACTCGAGCCTTTATGGGACGAGGCGCGGAAAGCGTGCCTTCATGTCTTAAACGAAACGTACGATCTTTGAGAAAGGACGTTAATATACTAACTAGGCGATCCGGTAAGCCTATTTTATAAAGTTTTGTAAACGAGACCGCTGTGCCAGACTTTATCGAAAGCCTTGGCTACATCAAAGAAAACTGTAACCGTTTACTTACGCCGCGGATAGAAGCCATCGAGTATGTATTCGACGATTCGATGGACTTGCTGAGGGCAGGAGTGCTTAGCGCGAAAGCCGAACTGATCGGGAATAATGAGGGGATCGCCATTTTTTGGAAACAGATGGTTCTGCATTCGAGAGAGTTTGACTCTCTCGAGAAGTTTAGACATGGCCTTGAGGAGGCTGATGGGTCTGTGATTAGCCGGGATATTAAGAGGTTTACCCGGCTTGGGAATGCCTATGACTCTCGCTTCTTTCAAAGCTTTTGGAAAGTAGCTAAGTTTGAAGCAGGCATTGAAAATGATAGCTAACTGGAAAATGGAGCCTTTTTGGACTTTTGACTTTTAATGAGAAGCGAGATTTCATCATTAGAGACTGTGACAGGGTCGGCGGTAATGGGGAGAGAGTCCCTGCGGAGGACTTCATCCTCCACCGCCTGGATGTGGGAGGGATCCACGGGTTGCGTGCTGGGCAAGCATTGCGAGGCAATTCTGTCAGCGAAGCATTCGGCATTCTCTTCAACTTCAAAGGCAATAGTGCCATCGGGACGAGTGGAGTCGGGAGTGCGAGTGTACTCCTTCGTAATATGGGGATCTAGTCACTTTACGCACCTGGGAGGGGCTGAGCAATTAGCCACTGCGTGGCCGTAAGCTGGCAACCGTGGCATTGCCCACGGTGCCCGCAAGGGTTGGGTCGCTCGACGGAGATATTCGAAAGTCAGCAGATTGTGCAAGCCTCTCTGAAGATCTCCCTCCAGTTGGGAGTGTTAGAAAGGGTGACGAGGGCGAGAGGAGATCGTCTACCGCGGTTAGAGTGCATCTTGTGCACTGCTTCAGCCAGGAAGCCCTGGGACTTAAGGTCCTCCAAGATGTCATCGTTCGCGAGCTCGAACGGGACGCCTCGTAATACCGTGCGGATCTTACGCTCCTCCAGGAGGGCGTAGGTATGATACCGGAAGTCTTTGATGGTCACGACCTGAATTTTGATTGTATCGCCTGCGTTGGAGGCTTTACAGTTATTGATTTCGTGCTCTTTGCACATGTTAGAAACCGCGGTCCATCGCGCACTTTCACGGAAGAAGACGGGAGGAGGGAGTTGAGCCTTAGCCGGGACGGGAACGTAGCGCATTGCTGGCTTCGACAGAACTGACGGGGTCGCAGTCACTTGCAGTGACATTAACGGCGCGAGGGCGGGTGTAGAAGACACCGGGGTGGGCTCGGGTGTTGAAGACACCGCGACTTTCTTTGAGCGCTTCTTTGAGTGCTTTGAAGATACTAACGAGAACGCGGGAGAGCCGGTTAGGGTGGCGGTGTCAAGTGTGTATTCTGAACTTTCAGTCATATAAACAGTCGGCATTTTAATATTCTATTTTTATTTTATTTTATTAAACATCACAACAGTAATGTACATAACTTTTTTATCAGACATAATTGGATATGATTACGTACATCCCAATGACATAATCCACAGATGATTGTACGTTATTATTGTTTACGACAATCACTGAAAAGAAAATATGAAAACAAAATACAAAAATAAAAATAGAGTACCAAGTGTGTTAAATTTGTAAATTTAACAATAAGTACTTATTATATTTTAACACGATGGATATATAATTAAATATTCGGCATTTTCAACTTCAGCTTTATAATGCATACCCAGTAGTCAAATAGGCTGGAAATAAGTTTACACTACCTTTATCAATTGCAGTCCACCGGGGTAATCCTGCCAGCCTTTGGCCACATTTTTCGCTTTTTTTTTTTATCTAATAGAATTTTTATATCTTTGATTATTTTTCTTTCCTTGTTTTTAGGCAGTTTAACAGTTAAGTTTGAAATAAACTACGCCAACCGAAATGTCAAGATGACTTGGCAAACTACAAGAGAGAAATGTCGGTGCGCCGCGCGCCGGTGTGCCAGTTGCAAAACAAAAATAGAAAAACAGTGATACGAAAATAAGTACTAGTAATAATTTCTAACTTTTAAGCGATGTCTCGTTAGATTTGAACCTGAAAATCTAAGTAAGAAGATAAAATAGAATAAACTTAAAGGTTATATGTCGAGATTGCCACCACTTTAATGCGGAAATACAGAAATAACATGCCATATAATAAAGGAAATTGAAAAAAATTACAACGAGAAATTAGAACAAAAATTTAAATTTAAAAACTAAAAATTAGAACGAGAAACCGCGTAGCAGGGCCACACACAGATAGAATATGTGGTTCAAGTAATTTGTGCCCGTGGCCCTATGTGTGCGTTACGTTTGTGTATACAGCAACTGTGTGTGTGTGACAAGAATGTAATTATTATTATACGTGCACGCAAACGACAGCTACGAGAACACGGTTTGATATGACTCAACCAATCACAACCAAGAAACAGTTTTTAATGTTTTATCTTGCGCGTTTCGGGTTTTTTCGAGAAATTACCGAAGTACGTTTTATTTAGAACGATTGCGAAATATTATTTGTGTGTGCTTTGGTATCATTGGACTGTTCGCAAAGATTCCAGTTCCTTTGCAATAATACGTATTTTCTGATTATACTACGACATATACATTTCAATTGATCCAATGAGCACTTTAATTTTTTGTATACATATTCACTTTCAAGGGTCACAAAGTACACAGGGTACCTTTCAATCTGAAAAAAGTATTGTTTCTGAGGAATACCTACGTGAGTACGTGAGCGACGCCAAGAGAAAAATGGGCAAAACCTAGTCAAATAAACCTTAGTTAGACGAACGGCGTCCCAGGGCCTCAAATGCGCTTAGGTATAATATATTCGTCAAATAACTTGGTGTTTATGAGTTGCTGAGTGTGTGCAAGGCGGGGGGCGCGGGCGGCAGCCCTAGGTCATGAACTACTATCTTCAAAAAATACATTATTAGACTCTTGTACAATAATCTAACTTTACCTGAGTCCCCGTGTTACCCGTTTTCGTCGAGTTTTGCGAACGCAAACATACTTAAACCAACACAATCGTCATCTGAGTGGACTGCACGTGGTGAACCAACTCCAAAGCGTGCAAAGACGCAACCGTCGGCTGGCAAGGTTATGGCTTCAATATTTTGTGATGCACATGGTATAATATTCATCGACTATCTTGAAAAGGGAAAAACCATCAATAGCGACTACAACATAGCGTTATTGGAGCGTTTGAAGAATGAAATCGCGGAAAAACGGCCCCATTTGAAGAAGAAAAAGTGCTGTTTCATCAAGACAATGCACCGTGTCGCAAATCAATGAAAATGATAGCAAAATTGCATAAATTGGGATTCGAATTGCTTTCGCATCCACCGTATTGTGCAGATCTCGCACCTAGCGACTTTTTCCTGTTCTCAAATCTCAAGAGAATGCTCGCTGGAAAGAAATTTATCGCCCATGGAGATGTAATCGCAGAAACTGAGGCCTATTTTGAGGCTATAGACAAATCGTATAAAATGTACGTAAAATGCTAAAGAAAAATTGTATGACCGCTATAATCGTTGTATCACCCTGGAAGGCAAATATATCAAATGAATAATTAGATCAAATTTTATCAAAAAAAAATTTTTTTCTATTTTAGCCTACGAACTTTTCAGCCCAACTGTTACTTGTCGTCCGCAGAGCAACGTGTCGGTGGTGCAGCAGTTAACGCGCTGACTTGTCGATCTGGAAATCCCAGGTTCGATCCCCAGTGTCAGGTAAATTTACCAAAGAGTTTTAACCGACTGTTCTAACGGTGAAGCAACTCATCGTGAGCAAATATATACCTTAGAAATAATTTCAAAGTAATTTTTTTATTTATTTATTGGGATCAATGAACTTATCCGGGTGCCGTTTGAGGGTGTTCGTCGTTTGGATACTTGGGGGGAGGGAGACTTGCCGGGCTAACAGATGCAGAAAAGAATAATTTTGTATAGACATAAAGAGACTCTGTAAATTTATTTTGAAAAAAATTTACCCGTGAAGTTTCTTGCCAGTTCTTCTTCGCGAAGGATTTTTTGAACTGGTGGTAGAATCATGTTTTATTTGACGTCAATAAGAACAAGTAATTGTCAATTTTGAGAAATAAATATTTCATTTCATTTCATTTCATATCACAATAAATATTACTTAATAATAACAATAATGCATAGGCTGTCGCGAACTTGTTGACAATCAAACTTGACGAAAGGGCAGAATGCAGCTTCTCCTTTCAATGCGAGGAAGGCTCAAGTACCTATAACGAATGAAGTAATTTGGATGAATTTTAGTGCATTAATAGACCTGCGAATGGGGAACACTGAAAAATTCCGAATTAGAATATTCCAATTTTTGAAATCCGTGTTTCACAATCCCTATGAGACTAAATTTTGACTATTCAAAAACACGATTCTTGTTTTATCGAAATTCATAAATACGAAATTTTAATTTTTCGACTTTCATTAGTACGAAGAATTAAAAACCCGCTGTGTTACTAGTCCGAAATATGGTACCTATTCCGAGGGTTAATTTTCCGAAAATGTAATGCTAACATTCAGATTTTGTATCTAAAACGGTAAAAATTAACATTTAACCGAAACGCGTAGGTTATGTGTATGCCTGACGCATATTTCTAACATGATAACAACTCCAGAACGGGATAGTCGCAATTTAGCCGCTTAGGGATTGTGAAATTCGGATTTTTAAAAATCGGAATATTCAAATTTGGATTTAAACTAATCCCTAATTTTGCAAATAATAAAAAAATATTTTGTTATAATTATCCATAGCGTTAAGAATAAAACACAAGTGTCAGTAAAAAAATTCAATGCACTTCAGGAATTGTGACATCAAATATTTATTTATTATTTAGTATGTAATCTATAATCCTGACATCACATGGGAAAAAAAATAATAACAAAATAAAAAAAATCTATGATACTAATTAAAAGTAATAAGTCACATTTTGAAATTACAAAAATAAGGTGCGACGACGAGCGAAGCGAGGAGGAGCAGTAAGTCTGTATGTAGATATACAGCGCGAGCCGAGCGAGCTTCGAATAAAGATACTTATTTATCAGTTGTCTCATTTCGTTATAAACACTTTTTAATTTTAAATTGACAAGCGCTTGTGTTTAACCTCATCTGGCGGACAGTGATGATGAAGATGATCACTTCCCTCTAATATGAACGAGGGGGGCGATGGCTGGATCCCGCGTTAACTCGTGAACGTGTGCCGTTTAAGGGTGTTCGTCGTTTGGATAGTTAGTTGGTAAATCCGAATTAATGCAATGAATCCGAATTAATGCAATTTTATTTTTCAATTTTTTAATGTTTATAATTATTTACTTAATTTGAATTTAATTCTAATTAAATTCAAATTAATTCAATTTCTATTTTTCATTTTGAGCACCTTCAGAGCTACGTATTCACCTTCAGTGCTATGTAAATCCCAGCGGGTGACCCCTTAAGAGCCCCGCTAGCGCGGCCTCTTTCTCCGATTGGCCGTCGCTCAGATGAAGGCTGAGTGGCAAAAATGCACGAGCCGACAGGGGGTTTTTTAGTGGGTATGGTTCTGGTAGGCGTCGGGACGAGTCCCACATAACTCCGATCGCGCGCGCGGAGTATGCGTCAGAGCATTTTTTATATCCTTCTGCCCTTCCCGTGGAGGGGAACCGAAAAAAAAAATGGATAGTTGGAGGGAGGGAGACTTGCTGAGCTAACAGCTACAGATAAGAATAATTTTGTATAGACATAAAGAGACACTGTAAATTTATTTTGAAAAAATTATACCCGAAGTTTCTTGCCAGGTCTTCTTCACGAAGGTTTTTCCTAACTGGTGGTAGAGTCATGCTTTGACGTCAATAAGAACAAGTAATTGTCAATGTTGAGAAATAAATGTTTAAATTTGAATTTGATGAGAATGTCACACGCCTGGCCAAGGGGTACATTCTATTAAGTGCAAGTGGGTTAAATTAAATAAGCTAAAGTAAATAAGCGCGTTAACCTGTGACAATGTGCTTCATTTTGTAAAACCCCTGACTATTGCACGTCGCTAAAAGCTATGAACATTATTGAACAGCTGGATATTATTCAAGTGGTCCTAGATTATTAGAGTAGATGAAATGGACGGCGAGTCTAATAAAAACAAATTACTAAATAAGTGTCACGAATTGAATTTGAATCATGTGTCGATTAGATTACTACTGATTTTTACTTAATCCAATTTTTCATGTTCTGCTTCGACTAGCAGGCGCACATTAAAATTACCTAAAGCAGGTTCGTTTAGATACCTTTTTGTACATTCATACCTGTTTGGTTTAGTCACCTCTGAGCGCTTAGTGCCCTTGATCATTTAAAAACCAGTGTAATCTAGTAACACTTGAACACAATTGAGTATTTGACAATATTTTCTCACATATTTAAATAGTTTATCAACAGTAAACAAATATTGGTGAGGTAACAGTATGTTTACAATCATTAGTTTCCTAGATACAGCGATATGTTTGAGGAGCTGCTGCGAGTCGCCGAAAAACGCTCCATACCAGACGGTATAAGTGACGTCACAACGTGTAAATAAAATAAAATCGTATAATTTAGAAGTAACATTATAAATCTTTATCATTCAAAAAACTTTCTTTTTGATAAAAATCACTTATAGTTTCTCAGTAGGTATATGATAAAAACTTGCATTTTCAAATGTTGTCCAATACCCAATTGCAAGCACCTCGGGCAAGCAATGCATGATGTAATCAAATTACAAGTTAAGTTCAAAGACCGTGTTATTCTGTAGTAGGAACATAGCATTTTATCATTAGCTTGTACTTTTAAAAATTGTAATGTTTGTCAGTTTGTTTGTGGCCATGGCGTTAAGTATATTCGTGAAAGAATGCTGTTTGCGGGGCTAGAATTTTTCATGTGACAGAAAATAACACTTTAATTCACACGGCAAATCTGCTAGCCTTATGGCTTGCCCTGTGTAAAGTCCGGGACCGAGCCGCCTTCGTCATGGGTAGGCTGCACTCTCTAATCTGCAAGAAGATTAAAATGTCGCTTGGAAATAAGAATATACTTTACAAAACTTGCATCCGCCCCATCATGATATATGCCAGCGTGGCAAGTCGGACCTCAATCACTTGCAGATTATTCAAAATAGGTTCTTACGCAAATGCGTTGGGGCCCCGGCCTATGTCCACAACTTAGATCTGCACAAGGATTTCGAGCTGACCACCATTGCCGCATTCATGAAGTTGGCGTCTAGACGCCACTTCGAAAATGCTCCCCATCCCATGCAACCATCCCAACCCGCTGGTCAATAAGTCATCTGGATGTACAGCCAACCCAGATGCGGCGGTTCGTTATAGGCGTCCGCATAACATTTTAACAGATCCCGTCGATGCTATTACAACAAGGAACGCCGCTGTTCCAGTTAGAAATAGAGCATCTAGGCATTCGAATCGCCTAACCCACCGGTAGGCCAGGCTAGCGCGTCGTACGCATTCCGTAGTTTAAGTTCCGGCTAAGCGCCCTCAGCGCTAGGCCACAAAGTCCGGTGAAATTTAAAAGGCTAATAGGGCCATAAATAAACTGTCCATTTCGAAAGAAATAGAAATAAAAAATAAAGCTTGTGTACAAAGTTATTTAGGCGTTGTATTCTATCTGTTATTATTTTCTTCCCTATTGTTAATTTGTGATTATCCTTTATGTAAATAAATGATTTCCACAGACTGGTATCTGATACACTTTTGTACCCATACAAATATTATATTTTGAGTTCAAAAACATCACCAACATTTCTTATTTTATGAGTAAAGTAATAAAGTAGTGTTTACAAAATGAATTTAAATTCAAATAAATGGTGTCAAAAAATCTGAATTAGCCGTACTGAAGTACTAAGCTGGAAACAGAATAACTGACTGGACCATATCGACCAACACCAGCGGTATCGCTCTCCTCGACATCACTAACTCCCTTGACTTAGACGTCATTTATCACTCCCACTCACTATCCCAACAACCCGACCTACTCTCCTGACATCCTCGACTTTGCAATTATCAAGCGAATCAATCTTGATCTAAGGTCTATCGAACCGCTCGATGACCTAGGCTATATAGACCATCGCCCCGTCTCCCTCGTGCTAGGTACGCCTAACGTTAACGTCACATCTCCTAAGACCTTTACCAACTGGAAAGGCTTTAAAAATACGTTAGTTAGCCTTAGAGGCCCCGAACTCTCCGCTCGCGATTTCGCCCAACCAATTAGATAGCCCGGATAAAATAGATTCATTAGTCAACTCTCTAACTGATGCTATTAACTCAGCCATCAGCGACAACGAAAAGGTTGCTAAGCAAAGCAAACCCGCGCTTCCCCTAGCCGTTAGCAATCTCATTAAAGCCAAGAACGCGGCTCTCCGGAGAGCCAAGAAATATCCCACGCCAGCATACAGAACAGCTGCGAATCAGCTTCAACGTAAAGTTAGGTCTCGCCTCGCGGAACTCCGTGACACTCAGTTTAACGATCTCATGGAGAATATCTCCCCGTCCCACCAAGCGTATTATCGAATGGCCCGAGCCTTACGCGTAGGCACCGCCTCTCACGTTCCTCCTCTCACTCGTCCCGACGGCACTATTGCCTTTGAAGTCGAAGAGAAAGCCGAATGCTTCGCCGACAGCATAGCGGCACAATGTTCGCCCAGCACGCAACCCGCGGATCCCTCCCACATCCAGGCGGTGGAGGACGAAGTTCTGCGCAGAGAATCTCTCCCCATCACCGACGACCCCGTCACAGTCTCTAACGATGAAATCTTGCTTCTCATTAGAAGTCAAAAGTCCAAAAAGGCTCCGGGTGCGGATGGAATTTCCAACCACGCACTTAAGCACCGGCCTCAGCAGGTGCTTACCTTGTTAGCTATTATCTTCAATGCCTGCTTCGACCATAGCTACTTTCCAAAAGCCTGGAAAGAAGCGACAGTCTTAGGCATTCCCAAGCCGGGTAAACCTCTGAATGTCCCGGCTAATCACAGACCCATCAGCCTCCTCAAGGCAATGTCTAAACTTCTCGAGAGAGTCATACTCTCTCGAATGTGGGACCATCTGTTTCCAACGGATGGCGACCCTCTCATTATTCCCCACCAGTTCGGCTTTCGCGCTAAGCACTCCTGCCCTCAGCAAGTCCATCGAATCGTCGAGTACATACTCGAAGGATTCTCTCAGCGTCGTAAAAAAACAATCGCGGTTCTCTTTGACGTAGCCAAGGCTTTCGACAAAGTCTGGCACAGCGGTCTCGTTTTTAAACTCTATAAAATAGGCTTACCGGCTCGCCTAGTCAGATTAATAGCGTCGTTTCTTAAAGACCGTACTTTTCGATTCAAACATGAAGGCACGCTCTCCGCGCCTCGTCCCATAAAGGCTGGAGTCCCGCAAGGCTCCGTCCTCGCCCCTCTGCTGTACACCGTGTACACTAACGACATCCCCATCCCGCCGAAAGGCGTCGAACTCGCCCTCTTTGCAGACGATACCGCCCTTTACACTAAAAGTCAAGCGATTCCGTATAACATCACCAGACTCCAAAAGGCCGTAAACGCCCTCGGTGTTTGGTTTCAAAAATGGCGTATCGATGTCAACCCAGAAAAGAGTTCTGCTATTCAATTCGACCGCAAACATCGTAATCGCCACAACGATCCCCATATCGAATGTTACGTATTCCCATCCCCTGGAAGCGCAGTATTAAATACTTAGGCGTCACCTTAGATCAGACGCTTTCTTTCAAGCCACACGTCGATAGAGTAACGAAACTCGCGCGTTTTTACTTAAGCCGCCTATGTAGTATGATAGGAAGAAAAAGTAAAATGTCTTTTAGAAATAAACGTACGCTTTATAAGGTCTGCGTTAGACCCGTCATGTCATATGCTTCGCCAGTCTTTGCCCACGCCAAATCCTCCGTCCTGTATAAACTGCAGGTGGTTCAAAATCTCTTCTGCCGCAGGGCCACAAATGCACCGTGGTACGTGCGTAACGCAGACTTGCACAGAGATCTTGAACTGCCTACAGTACAACAACACCTCAAAACACTCTCTCAAGCTTTCTTCAAACGCTCCGAAACCCATCCCAATCCTCTAGTTCGTGATTCAGTCTCATATACTACTCCTGTCTTAGATTCGAAGTTCAAAGTCGCTAGGCCTAGGAATGCGCAAGCGTACTCTTCCACCAGACTGTCAGCCGATCTCGAAGCCCTTCTGGCCGCAAATTCTAATCCTAACGTAAATTCTAATTCTAACATAAATCCTAATTGTAACGTAAATGCAAATTAATTCAATTTTATTTTTCAATTTTTAATTTTATAATTTTTACTTTTCATTTTGAGCACCTTCAGTGCTATGTAAATCCCAGCGGGTGACCCCTTAAGGGCCCCGCTAGCGCGGCCTCTTTCTCCGATTGGCCGTCGCTCAGATGAAGGCTGAGTGGCAAAAATGCACGAGCCGGCAGGGGGTTTTTTAGTGGGTATGGTTCTGGTAGGCGTCGGGACGAGTCCCACATAACTCCGATCGCGCGCGCGGAGTATGCGTCAGAGCATTTTTTATATCCTCCTGCCCTTCCCGTGGAGGGGAACCAAAAAAAAAAAAAAATACTCGCACATTCGTGGTATTCTAGTTTTGTTAAGCACTTCATGTTTTAACTTAACCTGATTATATAGTTTCTTTCTTGGTGCTTAATTCACCAACTCAGTAATACAGTTTAGTACTTAAGTACATTATTCTGTCATTTACAATTTAAAATGCTGTTTATGGACTGAGGGTAAATATTTCCCGCTTTCAGCAACTTATTTTTTATTATTTTTTGCTCCATCGTAATCGACAGGTATGTACATTGTTTATGTACAAGATTAGTAATAAAGTCGGTATTCCATAAATAAACGGTAAGTGCTCGTTTTATTCGCCCTGTTTATTATTTCCCATAAATTTTGAAATATACGTTTTACTTTAAATGGCCGTTGTTCCCGTAATTCACTGTCTGTTATTTCCCTTTGACCACGTAAACTAGAAGGCATCCAGGACCACACCAGGTGAGGTCTAAACAAAGGAAACTCCACAGCAATAAACACCACAGACAATTCTTTATACTTATGTTTTTTACCATGACGGATTTTTCTTTAAATTGTAAAGTACCTAAAATATAAATGAGATTTTTCGAATCATTTAATTAATCACGTGCTTTAAGCTAACAATTTTCAATACAATGGCTGTCTGTCAACATTGTCTAAGTAAAAGATAATAAGGTATTTTTGTAATATTTAATGAATCAAATTTGCAAGTCAGATTTGTAAGAAACAGGCTAGAAATACTGTTCAGTCATATGTAAGTCTAAGATAAGAGGTTAATTACTTTGAACCATGAATAGTTTTGTATAGAACCTGCTAGCTTTTTCCGATTGTTTGGTTTGCGTCAATCCCAGTTTTCATTAATAATTTTCGGGATAAAAGTTGAATGTGAGTTAATCCGGGTCATATTCCTACCTACGTCCTTCTTTCCTATCTTGACGGCCAAGTGTCACAGCGGGTAGTAGCCCAGCCTCATACGCCGCAGAGCCCAGGTTCGAGTCCTAGCCAGGGCTTTCATTTGCGTGGTAAACACAGTTTTTTGGATATGGTTCCCTCCAGTCTATATTCGTAACATCCGTAACAGAAGCTCTGCTTACTTTGGGACCATACAGTTGATGTGTTTGTCTGGGGATTTATTATTATTATTATTTATTTCTATTATTTCATTTGACTTGTATGTTTGCATGTATATGTGTGTAGATGAACAACTAGACAAACAAATCTTGACGTTGGTTATCAATTTAAATCGTAGTCATTAGCGTAAAGAGACGCACTGGTTCTCAATTTATTTATTATTTTATTTTCTAACTTCTTTTACATAGTTCATCAGGATCGGCAGTGACAGGCAGGGTGTGTTAAGAATCTATGCGAGGTCATATTGTTTGCTGACGATACTTCCTTCTTAATTATTAGTAAAAGACAAGAAGCTCACTATCGAGCAGTAAAGTGTATCTCTAACGCAGAGAAGTGGTTCTCAGTTAATGATCTGCTTCTCAATGAAAAGAAAACGAAAGTGTTAAGTTTACTTTGCCGAAACTCAAATATGTACAGACAAATATTGTAGTTAGCACCAGGAAATGACCCCTGTAATCTTATTTCCTTATATCGTAACCGTATTTCTAAAGGAGAAACGTCAGCTATAAAAGTTCTCGAGATAGACTGACATTTTGTTTCTGTATCTTAATAATAAATACGAGGGTGGATTGATAAGTTCGCGGCCTAAATAAGAAAACACAGGAATAATGCAATTTTTATATTTATTTTTCTACATACTCCCCCTTCCTGAGTTATAGCACCTCCTCATTGGTAGAAAATTTCATTCCACCTAAGTGTTTTTTTAGTTTTAGAAATACGTGGAAGTCAGAAGGTGCTAAGTCAGGTGAATAAGGGGGATGAGGAAGCAATTCGAAACCACAATTCACTATTTGAGCCATCGATTCTGCAGATGTGTGAACACGAGCATGGTCCTGATGAAACAAAACTTTCTTGGTCAACAATCCTGAAAAAAACATAGACTTTATTTCTTCGCTTAAAGGACGTAATAGTGTGCCTCTTTCTAAGTAATCAACCAAGATGACACCCTTAGAATCCCAGAAAACCGATGCTATTACCTTGTTTACTAAAAAACACGCCTTGGCTTTCTCGGCAGTCTCTTCCATTGTTTGGATTCAGGAGTACCTATAGTAATGTCTTGTCCATAGTAACAAAAATTTGTTTGGATCAGCTTGAATAAGCTCTAAACAGTCTCTAGAAATCGTGAGCCGAGTTTGTTTCTGTTCAACTGAAAGGAGCCGCGGAACTCATCTTGCGGACACCTTGTGGAACCCTAATTCATTGAGGATCATGTTTTGTGTACGTTCATATGAAATACCTAGAGCTTCAGCTATCTTAGATACCTTGAATCTTCTGTCTCCCATGATGAGATCACACATTTTTTCGATGTTTTCCGAAATCGTAGCTGTAGAAGGCCGTCCAGAGCGGGGGTCATCTTTGATGCTCTCTCGTCCACGTTTAAATTCAGCTGTCCACTTTTTTATCATTGTATACGACGGAGCAGATGTTCCTAAAGTAGCCACTATACCTTCATGAATCTGCTTTGGAGTTAAGTGTTTCTTAGGTATTTAATCACGGCACGGTGCTCTAAACTATCTATTTTCAAAATTAATGAAACTTACTCTCACTTAATGTTCAATAAAATAAATAATTACGCATGTATTTCAGAGAAAAATTGCACAGACAACGCTATCTTTGTAAGGCCGCGAACTTTTTAATCCACCCTCGTATAAAAACATGTATAATGTGTCTGTTCGTAGAGTTCTTCGTTCCGTCTAAACTTTAGACATTAGTTGGGACGAAGAACTTTAGACTTTAGACTCTAAAGCGTCATTAGTACGTCTTCATGTCTAAAGTACGTCTTCTTACGGTAGCGTCGGGTCACCTTCGTCACTCACCATCGCTCACCTCTAATGTGGTTTTTGAACGGGTGCCGCCTTTGTGCTGTAGAATGTGCGTCGTTTGGATAGTTTATGGGGAGGGATACTTGCCGAGCTAACCGATTCAGATAAGCATAATTTTGTAGACATAAGAGCTTCTGCAAATTTATTTGTAAATAATTATAAAAGTCATGCTTTATATAACTTCAACAAGAACAACGTAATGGTGTACACTACATAAATCCGAAAAACTTAATTTCGATAGTCATAATCACGAATTTCAAAATTTCGAATTTTATAACACCGAATGGTTCATAATTCCGAAAATGAAAATTCCGTGTTTCATAATTCCGAATTTTTCATCTTCGAAACTTCAAAATTCCGAACGTTTATAACTACAAAAATCAATATGCCAAATTTGAAAATACCGAATCATAAAAATTCCGAATTGACAATAATACGAAATATCATAAATACGAATCCCGAATATCAAAATTCCGAATAATATTAGTTGCAATAACAAACGCCTTGTAAAACTGCATGAGTACATCAATTTATACGTTCAAGCATTCAAGTAGTCAGCTGGAAATGAGAAAGTTAATTTAGTTTTTTGTACCGAGTTATTTCTTGAGTATATAGGTTATGTACTGAAAAGCAAATCCCTTTTTGGCGCTTCGCCGGCCGCTGCCACGGCACGCTCGCTGCGGTCGCTCGGCTCGCGCTGCATTATCTACATACAGTTCCATCAGACCGTCCGTCAGCGGTCGATCGATGGCGGAACAGAGCAGTCGACGTCGCAGTAGTCGTGATGGCCTATAATTATCTGACGCCAGCCCTGAGTTGGTAATTTAGTAGTAATATAATCCCATGCACCTTTAAATTTATATGAAGGTATCTGTACTCTGCCAACCCGCAGTAGGCGTGATAGCCTACAATTGTCTGACGCCACCCCTGAGTTGGTAATAGTAGTAAAATAATCCCATACATTTATATGAAGGTATGCGTAGTCCGCCAACCCGCAGTAGGTGTGATGGCCTACAATTGTCTGACACCACCCCTGAGTTGGGAGAGGCTGATATCCCTCCAGTGATTATTAAGGGTATTACCACGCTAATCGATCGTCCATCGATCGACGTCGACGGGTTGGGTTTTTTGGACGGAATTTTTGGGTGTTCCCAACCTAATTCTCAAAGATGAAAAATAAATATTTGAATTTGAATGAGCTCAGTGTGTCCCTTTCAAACCGATTCCCATATCAAATGTTTTAAAAATTATTAGTAGATTTATATTATACGTCGGAGAATAATGTAGAAAAACAAAATGAAAAAGACACGAGTCAAAGACAAAGTCAAGGGTTAATATTTTGGGGGAAGCTTTTAGCGATTTTTGTTTACAAGCTAAATGAGTAGAGAATGTTTTTAGCCATGTTTAGAAAAAAGGCTTAAGCCAATTAAATTATACTAGCTTTCTATTTGGGGGATTTTTAATTTGTGCTTACAAAAAATTTGTGTGTGATAATTTTTTTATTACTCAACATATTTAACTTTAACTCCTATAATTCGTGGGTTGGAAGAAAATGAATTACGAATCCTCTGAGTCAGATTAAAAGCTGATGACGTAACAACCTTAGGTTTCTTATAAATCTGTAGTTTTCAACCTCGAGCTTAAAAATAAGTGTGATATATTTTAACGTGTGTATCAGAGAGTGGTAGCAGAGTTTACGTTAAGATGTCTTCACCTTTGACCACCTTAACCATCACGTTTACGTGGTTGTTAAGGTGGTCAAAGGAAAGGAACAACCAGGGCAATTACTGGAACATGGCAATTCCACTGAAACCGACGGCCAGTCACAATCACTATTAATAAATAAAACACCAAAGACTAATGGACGATGTCCATGGGCTTGGATGCCACCTACCATCAGGGGGTCGCGTGCTATTTTACCGGTTATGAGTAGGTATGGTAAAAAAATGCATCTGTGTCCATGACATCGTATTTATTTATTTATTTATTTATTTAGATTCTCCAACAAGGGCTTACATTAATACTTGCTTTACAATATTTAGCATAATATGTTAGTTAAATGCGCCCTCAATTATAGGCGAATACAGCATGCCTTAACTGTAACAAAAATACACTTTATTACAAAAATAAGAACGTAAAGATCAGAAATTTATACGAAAATACAGAAAAAAAGATTATTGGTACTAAATGGTTACAGTGGTCAAATGTTTTTTTTAATTTAATTTTAAACATACTGATTTTATCGGACACAATGCAAAGTTCACCCGCGTTAGATATCCTGTTAAACGCAGTGCACATCCTTCTAATTGGCGAATAATATCCTAAATTTGTCTTGGCAACTTTTACGAATGGTCCGATTTTGATGCGTCTTTTTTAAAGCTGTATAAATTGAGAGTGTTTTCTTCACTAATTCAAAATAAAAAGCGGATATGTTATAATTTTTATTGATACAATGTTTATCCCAGGCTTACCTAATAGAATGGCTTGTTATCAAAGTTTAAATATGTAAACCTCTTCAGTATTTCTTTAGATCAATTGAAGGTATGCAGTTTCTGTCCCACCTCCCAGTGCCGTGGGATTTGCGAAAAACATTTGCATAGTACCCCACAGAATACTTATTACCTACCTAAACTATATGTGTCCCAAATAAAAGTCTCTCAGTGTTGCCAAGTGAGGCAATTAAAGAAAAAAATTTACATATCACCTGGTAACACTAAGCAAGGACACACACAGGGTTCTTTCCGAGACATGTCTCTGAAACCAGTCCATTCGAGTGTTTGTACGTAGCTACATTACTGCTTTAGTAGATTATATATTTCCTTTTATGTATGACGGATCACGATGATACCGACGTTTTGTAGCGCCAATTTTTTGTCTTGTGAATATTTACCTATTTTTCCTTCTAAATTGAGGAATGGTATTTGTGGATGGAAGTACTGCGAAGTTCCTTTGCTTTAAAAAAAGGGTGGGTGAACTTTATGAAGTTGATGAAAGGCAGGAACGCCATACTTGTTTGTGTTAAGGTGGTTACTAGGGCGAGTAAAATACTAAAGGCTCTATTACTGCCCAGCTCATAAACAAAAACTTTACTAACACTTATAAGTTATAAGTGATTTATCTATAAGTTATAACATTGGCAGACGGCTGGATCCTGCGTTAACTCGTGCACGGGTGCCGTTTGAGGGTGTTCGTCGTTTATATACTTGGGGGGAGGGAGACTTGCCGAACTAACAGAAGAATAACTTTTTTTTTGTTTTTAAAGAGACTCTGTAAATTTATTTTGAAAAAAATATACCCGTGAAGTTTCTTGCCAGTTCTTCTTCACGAAGATTTTTTCGAACTGGTGGTAGAGTCATGTTTTATTTGACATCAATAAGAACAAGTAATTGTCAACGTTGAGAAATAAATATTTCATTTCATTTCATTTCAACATGAATAAATCGGGTATTCATGTTCTACCGTTGACTTCAACGAAATATTAAAAAAAATTAAAAAAAATTGGATTATACTTCACCAACTGGTTCTAAAATAAGTTAATCTGCACCTAATTTCTATATTATACAATATTTATCATCATGCTAATCAATAAACAGATCTAAACAAGAATTAAAACCCGTTTTACTTGTAACTTTTTAACCTTTAAGACCATTCAAAAACCGACGCTTGATGTCTTAATGTTTTATTGTAAGTTTTCACGTCCAGAAAGTGACAGTTTTTATTTTAAGGAAGTATACAGTAGTCATAAACCTCATTCTCCTTCTTAATTTTTTTAAAAGAATTACGACTTTTATTTAACCCCGTGTTCTGGGGTAGTCTTATCAGCATTTTATTTATTCATTAGCGCTATTCCTTCAACAAATATGAATGAAAGCGTTTCTGAGCTTTGGAGTATTATGGTGCGTTCCGAGTGTCGCTCACAGCGCTAAAACTGTTCATAACCGTTCCGATTCGTTTTAGCGCGCTAAAAGCGATATTTTTGCTATTTCAATCGGAACGGTAAATAGCACGCTAAAATTCAGATTTTTCCTCTCTTAAACCCTGATTGTATTAGACGCCATTTTTTATATTAGAACATATTACAAAAGAAAATCAATACGCATGCTTCTATAACCTATTGCCTAAATAAAAACATCAACAAGGAAACGTCAGTGAGTTAGTTTTGACAGATCGCTCGGATCGACCATGCTCTGTAGCTTGGGCAGTGAGAGCGGGAAGATGACGTATCGACATCCGTCGTGAACGCGCTCACAGGCATTCGGAACGGTTATATGAACTCTCTGAGCGATACAGTGGGTATTCGGACCGCACCTTTTGATTAACCCCATTTTAGCTTAATTTATCTTATCCAACCAATAAGTAGCTTTTATTGCGAATTCCTGTATCGTTAGTGGATTATAGCGCTCATGGCCCAACGGTTTCGAGTTTAGTTTTTTTTTTTTTATTCCCCTCCACGGGAAGGGCATGAGGATATAAAAAATGCTCTGACGCATACTCCGCGCGCGCGATCGGAGTTATGTGGGACTCGTCCCGACGCCTACCAGAACCATACCCACTAAAAAACCCCCTGTCGGCTCGTGCATTTTTGCCACTCAGCCTTCATCTGAGCGACGGCCAATCGGAGAAAGAGGCCGCGCTAGCGGGGCCCTTAAGGGGTCACCCGCTGGGATTTACATAGCACTGAAGGTGCTCAAAAAGAAAAGTAAAAATTAAAGAATTTAAAAATTTACAAATAAAATTGCATTAATTCGGATTTACGTTAGAATTAGAATTTACGTTAGAATTAGAATTTGCGGCCTGAAGGGCCTCGACATCTAAAGTTAATTGCGTGCGTTCGCTCGTGTGCGCGTTTCTCGGTCTAGCGATTTTGTATATCGAATCTAACACAGGAGTAGTATATGAGACTGAATCTCGAACAAGATGATTGGGATGGGCTTCGGCGCGTTTGAAGAACGATTCTGAGAGTGTTTTGAGGTGCTGTTGCACTGTAGGTAGTTCAAGATCTCTGTGCAGGTCCGCGTTACGCACGTACCAAGGTGCGTTTTTGGCCCTGCGGCAGAAGAGATTTTGAACTACCTGCAGTTTGTACAAGACGGAGGGTTTGGCGTGGGCAAAGACTGGCGAAGCATATGACATGACGGGTCTAACGCAGACCTTATAAAGCGTACGTTTATTCCTAAAAGACATTTTACTTTTTCTTCCTATCATACAATATAGACGGCTTAAGTAAAAACGCGCGAGTTTCGTTACTCTATCGACGTGTGGCTTGAAAGAAAGCGTCTGATCTAAGGTGACGCCTAAGTATTTGATACTGCGCTTCCAGGGGATGGGAATACCTAACATACGAATGTGCGGATCGTTGTGGCGATTGCGACGTTTGTGGTCGAATTGAATAGCAGAACTTTTTTCTGGGTTGACATCGATACGCCATTTTTGAAACCAAACACCGAGGGCGTTTACGGCCTATTGGAGTCTGGTGATGTTATACGGGATCGCTTGACTTTTAGTGTATAGGGCGGTATCGTCTGCAAAGAGGGCGAGTTCGACGCCTTTCGGCGGGATGGGGATGTCGTTAGTGTACACAGTGTACAGCAGAGGGGCGAGGACTGAGCCTTGCGGGACTCTAGCCTTTATAGGACGGGGCGCGGAGAGCGCGCCTTCATGTTTGAATCGAAAAGTACGGTCTTTAATAAACGACGCTATTAATCTGACTAGGCGAGCCGGTAAGCCTATTTTATAGAGTTTAAAAACGAGACCGCTCTGCCAGACTTTGTCGAAAGCCTTGGCTACGTCAAAGAGAACCGCGATTGTTTTTTTACGACGCTGAGAGAATCCTTCGAGTATGTACTCGACGATTCGATGGACTTGCTGAGGGCAGGAGTGCTTAGCGTGAAAGCCAAACTGGTGGGGAATAATGAGAAGGTCGCCATCCGTTGGAAACAGATGGTTCCGCATTCGAGAGAGTATGACTCTTTCGAGAAGTTTAGACTGATGGGTCTGTGATTAGCCGGGATGTTCAGAGGTTTACCCGGCTTGGGAATGCCTATGACTGTCGCTTCTTTCCAGGCTTTTGGAAAGTAGCTATGGTCGAAGCAGGCATTGAAGATGATAGCTAACAAGGTAAGCACCTGCTGAGGCAAGTGCTTAAGTGCGTGGTTGGAAATTCCATCCGCACCCGGAGCCTTTTTGGACTTTTGTTTTCTAATGAGAAGCAAGATTTCATCATTAGAGACTGTGACAGGGTCGACGGTGATAGGGAGAGATTCTCTGCGGAGAACTTCGTCCTCCTCCGCCTGGATGTGGGAGGGATCCGCGGGTTGCGTGCTGGGCGAACATTGTGCCGCTATGCTGTCGGCGAAGCATTCGGCTTTCTCTTCGACTTCAAAGGCAATAGTGCCGTCGGGACGAATGAGAGGAGGAACGTGAGAGGCGGTGTCTACGCGTAAGGCTCGGGCCATTCGATAATACGCTTGGTGGGACGGGGAGATATTCTCCATGAGATCGTTAAACTGAGTGTCACGGAGTTCCGCGAGGCGAGACCTAACTTTACGTTGAAGCTGATTCGCAGCTGTTCTGTATGCTGGCGTGGGATATTTCTTTGCTCTCCGGAGAGCCGCGTTCTTGGCTTTAATGAGATTGCTAACGGCTAGGGGAAGCGCGGGTTTGCTTTGCTTAGCAACCTTTTCATTGTCGCTGATGGCTGAGTTAATAGCATCGGTTAGAGAGTTGACTAATGAATCTATTTTATCCGGGCTATCTAATTGGTCGGGCGAAATCGCGAGCGGAGAGTTAGGGGCCTCTAAGGCTGACACTAACGTATTTTTAAAGCCTTTCCAGTTGGTAAAGGTCTTAGGAGATGTGACGTTAACGTGGGCGTACATAGCACGAGGGAGACGGGGCGATGGTCGGAGCCTAGGTCATCGAGCGGTTCGATAGACCTTAGGTCAAGATTGATTCGCTTGATAATTGCAAAGTCGAGGATGTCAGGAGAGTAGGTCGGGTTGTTGGGATAGTGAGTGGGAGTGATGGGGGATATGACGTCTAAGTCAAGGGAGTTAGTGATGTCGAGGAGAGCGATACCGCTGGTGTTGGTCAATAGGCACGTCCAGTCAGTATGTTTGGAGTTAAAGTCGCCGAACATAATGACTGAATGGCCGAGGGCGAGAATGGCCTCAAAGTCGCTGCGGATTGGATTGGAGCCACATGGTATGTAGACCGAAGCTATGATGATGGTCGGATGACCAGTCATAGCCAATCTACACACAGCGGCTTCCATGTTGAGGAGAGGAGGGGTAGGGAGAGGACAGCAATGGAAGCCTCTTTTGTAATATATAGCGGTGCCGCCGTAACCGTCGGAGTTGGGCCTATCGTTGCGAGTAAACGCGTACTTAGGAATAGCGTATCCCCTGGAGCGGTTTGGAGTAAGCCATGTCTCCTGGAGAAGGAATAAGTCAGGTTCTTTGTTCTGAAGGAACAGTTTAATCTCGGGAAGGTTAGTGCTAAGGCTACGAGCGTTAAAAGATACTAGGGATAAGCCCTTAGGTTTAATACGACTGGACGCGGGATTCGCGGGTCTAGACATTAAAATGTATTTATTTACGAGTTTTTACAAAAATAAAAGAATTTACAACGAACTTAGGAGCAAGTGATGCTCGGCTAACGCAAATAAACGCTCTTGAGGAGAGCGGGCGGCTCGCAGTTTGCGTGCGAGTACGGAAATTTCGTTAATGTCTACGTTTTGGATGACGTCGAACACGGTCTTCATGTCCTCAGCCAACGACGACTGAGGTGAAGATGACAACGCGGGACGCCGCCCTACGGAAGCTACGGGAGCTGGGATAGGTCGGGAAGGTGCAGGCGGGACGGCTGGACGATGCCTCCAAGACAGAACCGGAGTAGGCGTCGGCTGAACGGGCTTTGCTTCCGGGGGACCCCGGTTGCGCAGCGGCGGGAAGTTAGCAGGAGTGAGCGGCGGCGCCGGTTTAGGCGCGACCCTCTTGGCGGTGGAGCGCGGAGCGCGCGGGCAACCCCTGTAGTTTGCTGTGTGGCCGGACTGGCCGCACAGCACACAGGCAGGGGGGAAGTGGATTCGGGAGTGCGAGTGCACTCCTTAGTGATATGAGGATCCAGGCACTTAACGCACCTGGGGGGAGCTGAACAGTTAGCCGCTGCGTGGCCATATAGCTGGCAGCGGTGGCACTGCCCAGGGTGACCGCGGGGGTTGGGACGCTCGACGGAGATGTTCGAGAGTCCGCAGATTGTGCGAGCCTCTCTGAAAATCTCCTTCGAGTTGGGAGTATTTGACAGGATTACTAAAGCTAAAGGAAAACGCCTACCGCGGTTGGAGTGCATCTTGTGCACTGCTACGGCCGGGAAACCCTGAGACTTAAGGTCCTCGAGAATGTCTTCGTTACTGAGTTCGAACGGGACGCCCCGTAGTACTGCGCGGATCTTACGCTCCTCCGGGAGGGCGTAGGTGTGATACGCGATTTGATTGATCGACAGAAGCCTAGTGAAAGACCGGAAGTCGTCGACGGTTGCTACTTGAATTTTGATTGTATCGCCAGCGTTGGCGGCTTTTAAGTAATTAATTTTGTGCTCTTTGCACAAGTTAGAGACCGCGGTCCAGCGCGCTTTTTCACGGAGGAATACGGGCGGAGGGAGCTGAGGCTTCGGCGGGACGGGAGCGCAGCGCGTCGCTGGCTTCGATGGGACCGATGGAGACGCGGTTACAACGAGCGATTTTAACGGCGCGGGGGCTGGTGTTGAAGACACCGGGGAGGTCTCGGGTATTGATGACACCGAAGCTTTCTTCGAGCGCTTCTTGGAGCGCTTGGCGACAAGTTGAAACGCGGGCTCAGGAGAGCCGGTTAAGGTGACGGCGTCTGACGACGTATCAGACGCGGGTTCGGAGTCGCTCCCGGGAGCGGTACGTTTACGACGCGACGCGTGAGAGGATGCGACCGATTCGCAGTCCATCTCGGACGAGGCAGGAGACGCGGGAGAGCTGTAGACCTGAGGGGTCTGGACGTCGGAGGCCTGAGGGGCCGGGGTTGAGGCCTGAGGGGCCGGGGACGCGATAGATGCCTGTAAGGCCTGCGTTAGTATGTCATCTGGTATGCTGTAGCCAGACGCAGCGAGCACCTGGGCGAACGACCTAAGAACGTTAACAAGGTCCATTGGAGGGCTTGGTCCTACGATATGTAATATATAAAAATGCCTAGGTTCCCTAGCAAACCTAGCACCTAAACCTCCCTACCCGCGGTAGGGGGGCTGGGGACGACGCGAAGTGGTGCCCCTAATTCGGACAGCACTGTACCGTCACCCTGGGAAAGGCCCAAGTGCAATGGGATCGGGTCAGCCGGTTTCTCCTTGGCCTGAAGGGCCTTGGTCTACTACGGAGTGTGTCGTCAATAAATTGACAACAAAAACCGTAGACCTGACGAAGTTGGGTTGCACTAAAAGTGCGGGATTGACTGCGTTACGACCGGCCGGAGCCGGCCGCAGAGCGAGTCTCTGACTACGTACAGGCGCCAAGCGTCAAGTACGCAGCCAGAAAGACAGCCCAAGTCTTGCGAACCACTATCGAATTTAATCGACCGTGGTAAGCTCAACCCTGTTGTTGCTGCACTAACCGAGGTGAGGTTTTTACTTCGAGGGGTGCACAGAGTGCGGGATTGACTACGTTACGACCGGCCGGGGCCGGCCGCAGAGCGAGTCTCTGACTGCGTAGCAGGCGCCAAGCGTCAAGTACGCAGCCAGAAAAACAGCCCGAGCCTCGCGAACCACTATCGAATTTAATCGACCGCGGTAAGCTCAGCTCTGTTGTTGCTGTGCAAGAGACCGACTTACTTGCAGCCGATCGAAACCGGCCGCAAAGTAAGCCCTGAAGAGACTAACAGCGTATGAGTATTGCGAACGAGTTGACGTCGTGAGACGACAATCGTGACTCAACGGCTGGAGCGACCGCGAACGCGTCCGAGCGGGGCCGGACGCAGAACGGATCGGAGAGTGGCGTTTGAGTATTGATACGAGAGAAGTCGTGAGACAACAATCGTGACTCGGCAGCCGGGAGCGACCTTCAACACGTCCGAACGGGTCCGGACGCAGATCGGGTCTGTCGAGTGTAGTTTGACGATGGTCACAGTTAAGCGAGGTTTGATGCGGGCAGACCTAGGATGGGTGACCGCCAGTGGCTTAAGTTATAGAGCCTTTCCATGCTTGAGATGGCATATCAGAGCCGTACGAGGCTTCCAGAGAGAGAGACCTACTCTGACACTAGAGGTCGCCATTCCCCCACACCAGTAGTAACATTACAGTTATAAGGTAGGTTAGGAAGACAATTTACCAGGAAAGTTGGAAATTCAGAAAACGTTATTGAATTAAAATCTCAATAACACATAATGCCCGTTCATCTGTCAAGATTGCTTTCACGTGTTTCCTCACTACTCATGTTTTCTCAATAGCATTTTATTTCGACTTGGATCCTCAAAGGACGGCTACCGCAGATGGGAACTTATTTGGATATTGTTTCAAGTCTTGTTGTTTGTTGGGACCTGGGTTCAAACCCTAGAAGAAAGACCACACTATTTTTTATTTTTGTACAAACGTAGTGCATTATAGTTGGATTAGAGCCACAAAATAAACAGCACAAGTAATGAATTGGGATAACACTGGTCATTTTCGTTAAGTCGTCATTTTCCCTAACTCGTCAGTTTCCTTACTCAATGCCTACAAAATCTTTTATTCGTAATTTTCCTTAACCCGTCATTTCGTACAATGTACAGTCGGAATATAAATTTCGCACATACCTAATTAGTAATGGTTGATTATTGAGATAAATAAATAAAATGAACCCTCCGGACACTACTCAATCTTAATAATTCGGGAAATGGACGAAGTAAAACGTGCTCTTTATTGATTTTTGCTGTACCCAGTGTGTTGTTATAAGTTAGTTTTCAGTGTATAGTGATAATATTGTATTGCGTAGTGTAAACTCATAATATGATAGATATGTAAATAATATTTCGCATTCATCGTCTTCATTATCACTTATAAATTATCATCATCAAAATAAGGCTGTGTGGCGTAGTTCCTTTGGCTATCTTGTATTATATCATTAACAACAAGGACATGAGTTTCTTAACAAATTTAAGCAAACAAGGAAAAGGATCTATAGGAACTTTTTCCTCATAAAAAACCAAAACAAGATTATTTATTTATCTTTTGTAGCACACCGGATACGATGACATCTTTATATTTAAAATAATTTTCCATAAACACACGTGCAAGAAGTCTGGGAATTTTATTTTTTAAGGTTTCTATACCTTGTAACGTTGTGCGTAAGTTTATTTCTTTTTGCATCAATTAAAAGTCTAAAGGTGAACTATGTTTTTCTTTACATATAAAAGATAGAAAGAAAAAATATCTAGGTATTTGGTACCATACACTGTTTAACCTTATAACTATTATTATCTCTTTACTCAGTTTATAAAATACTTAATCGTATAAGCTAAATCTGTCGATATGGTCATCAAAAATTTCTCCGCCCGGCTTTATGTCGCGGCAGTCGCCACGACGCTGGTATTTCTGCGGTCGACCTTTATGCTCCTTTTTTCAGTAAAATTTATTACATATTTAAAATAATTTGTTCTGAAATCACATACCTATACCACATAGCCATTACTCCTAGGTATGGTTTAGTTTTATAAATCAAGCAAACAAGATTTTTTGATTTCAACTTCTAGACCTAATGCCCGTCTGCACTAAACTTTGACAGCCCCCCTAAGTTGATACTTAAGTCTCTACGACGTGCTTAGCAACGAGAATTGCGTTGCACTAAACTTATGTCAATGCCTAAATGCTTAAGACATTCCTAACTTTAGGACACCGATTTCCCATATCATAACATTAAGCAAGAACTTAAGCATAGGCGTTCAAAAAGTTATGCAAATGCACTAGTTAGAAAAATTTTACGTTTAGTATATTGAAATTTTTCCAAAGAGTCTTCTTTTACAAAAAAAACATGAAACATCATATTATATCCTCCTTCGGTGTTCGTTGGTATATTGAAGAAACCTGAGCTACACAAGTTCCCACAATACTTTATTCTATTCTCATTACTTTTCGAACGGCCCCATATTGTATGTTGTTGTAAATATTGACATTTTCGTTCATTGATTTAAGATTGATATAAATAACCTCTAATAAACCTATACGAAAGAAGAAATAAATAAAAAAATTTACTTCGTCGGTTTCACAGACCAACGCACGGGTATAGGAAGGTTAAATAAACCGTCAGGCAGGACATGTGACAAAAGAAATCAAATCAAAGATCAAAATCAAAGACAAAATAGATTTTTTGGTTCTTTCTTTCGCTTTGTTAGGCACCGATCGTTCTAGGAGTCACTTAACGTAAAATGGTTAGTGCAGAGCAACGCAGAGTAAGTCGATGTTCACGTGTGACTTAGTGACCTAACTAAGTCTACGCTTTGTAGAGTTTTTTGTTTGGCAAGATCGACTTGTTGAATACATCTTGTTGTATTTTTTGTTTTTGAAAGGTTTTCAAAATAAAATAGTGTTTTGAGACAGAGACTCCGTGAAATCAGTTTTATAAACGTTAGTGCAATGGTTGGATGTAGTATTTTAGGCTGCAAAAGCCGTAGTGAAAGGAAAATTAATGGAATAACATTTCACTCGTAAGTAGTCGAAAAAGTTTTATAATTCGTTGTAATCAAAGATAATGAAAATAACTTATGTTTACGATCATTGATTGGGTTTCAGTGTGTTTGTATCAAAATTTAAGACGTTGTTGTCGATTTGTGATTATAACCTAAAAAGGCTCGTAATTCTAGTGTTGCTATTCCCTGACTTTCAATTACTCCGCAGTTTAAGAAATATTTTATTTTTCAATTAAAAATACATTTGAATTGATTTAAATTCTGATACGTTTTAAAATATGTTATGTACCTAAGCAAACATTATTCAAAACATTACAGGTTTCCATCCATTCCTGAAATAAAAAAGAAATGGCTCGACGCTACGGGTAGACAAAATTGGCAACCAAGTAAACACGCCAAAATTTGCTCAGTGCATTTTAATGAGGAGTCATTGTTACAAAAACCAAAAAAAACAAGCATTTAATGTTCTGTACAAAAAATACATATTTACGTACATAGACTTATAAAAACATTACCTCACGTTTGCGTTGCGCAGTCGGATATAAAGTAAGAAATAATAAGGAATTCATTGACAAGCAAAGTCCATGTCGGCATAAAGTTTTTTCCTCAAAAATATGAGCAAGGTTGCCAATATGGCAACACTGTTGAAAACTATTGTTGTTTCACCTGTGGCCACCTCATGGCTCCATCTACAGGTACTTAATCTAAGGGCATAAGTGTGTTATAGTAACCTAACTATAGTGGCTGCAAAAAAATAAAAAGGTATGCAGTATTTATGTCTTTTCACCATCCTAACCACACCCACAAGTTGTCTACCTATGTACAGATAATGTAGGGAGCAAGGCAAAAAACTGTTGTGTGTGCCATAATAATAAATAAATAAAGGTTTTCTAGAACTAAAATGTCTTATATATATAAACCAAATAATAAATCTCCAGATAAACACACAAAGTAAGCAGAGATTGTTTTGAGAAAGACTATACAGCGAACTGGGCCCCCCCAACCCAGATTAAACATACATAAATAAATATCAACAACCATGACCCGAGAACAAACAGTTACGTTAATCACACTAATGAATGCCCCGGCCAGGACTCGAACTTGGGACCTCCGGCGTATGAGGCAGGGCTACTGCCCACTACTCTACTCGGTCGTCAATACTCGTATTAGCTGTAAGACAATTCCTCGCAGGTTTTCCTGTTATGGTACCCAAACTTCAGCGTAGACACCCAATCTCAAAAACCGCTAAAAAAACTCACAAGGAAAATAATTAACTAAACTAAAACCCGGTTTGTATCCAAGGGGCAGTCCCCTACACGAACTCGAATAAATTGCATTCTTTTTCGTTTTCTCATTAGAAATTTGACATTTTGCATGCCGTAGATCATTTATGCCGAGTGGTGTAGTGTATCAAACTTATAACACCTCGTCGTTTTTGCGTCGGAGGTTAAAATAATGATCGTAAAAATAAACATTTTAAGTTACAACCCACCAACCTACTGAAAACAATTACTTCACTTCTAGTAGGTACCTAACTTCAAAAAACAATAAAAGAGAGAAAAAGATAGATAGTTATGTGCTTCTGCAATTTCATTTATTAGTAATTTTGCCACAAAAGACACCTGGACCTGTATTAAGCATTATCATGCAGTTGTACTATTCTCCAAGTAGCACGCCTTTCATGAAACAATTTAAATTTCTAAGATTTGCTTTAAAAAAATGGCTATTGTGATGCTATTTTGAAAAGGTCATTAAACAAGCAATTTTTTAAGATGATGTGCAGTATCATCGCTATACATTTTTTTTCCACAGCTATCAGTTTAACTTTAGTCAAGTTTTTCGCAATGAAATAAAATAAAATAATTCAAATATTTTTCTTAGCGTAGTGTGCTAGTTTCCGGCACAATTATTACTAGGTTGTCTCATATAACTAATAACGTAGGTTGCTGTGGACCATAAGATTGAGTGCTTATCAAAGCCGTAAAAAGAAAGTTTTGAAAGGAGCAACGGCATGCTCAAGCTGTCAAAAGCGCGGGAAAATTCAAGCAGTGCAATCTACCGCGCCCATGGTCCTGTTTAGTAAGAATTTTATCAACTAATGCGATATTGGCCTTCTGGGAGGAGGCTTTTACCCTACAGTGGGTCGACAATAAGCTGATAATGATTACTTTTTTACCGGGTACTTAAAAGTTCAGACTTTTAATTAATATACAGTGTAAAATATATGTGCTAAAATTTGAATATATACGCCTTTTTCACCTTAAGCTCATTATGTTAACTGAAGGCATGCAACAGCGTAAAATAAAATTTTGGAACCGGGATGGTACCTTGAATTTGAATCATCACATCACATAACTAAAAAATCTGTTCTTATTTTTACGGTGTGGACTGGTAAAGCTTTTCTTTAAAAATGTAATATATAGAAAGACACGACGATTTCTGGAAAACAATGATGGAGCAAAAGCTTTAAAATTTTTACAATAAATTGTATATTACCAGAAATCTTCGATTTTAGGAGGGCTCGTAGCATGGAACTGAGAAATATCAGAGTTTAAAGTTCTTTATAACCTTGTTCGGTGGCGAACTTTAATTTGGGTAACTATCGTTTCATCTCAGTTGGTGTAACGGAGCATTTATCCCTATTCTTTGTCAGGGTAAAAAATATGTCAAAACAATCAGTCAATTTAACCCCAGAATACTAATATTAGTCAAATTGACTAAGAGCGCCCGCTTTATTTGCTGTCTTTTTCTAACGAATGCGCGGCTCGAGTTGAGGTTTCGTGTCAACTCAGTCGTAGGTGAGACCCCCGCGGCAGCAATCGTTTCAAACCGGTAAGTGCCGCCGTTTTGGATTTATAGCACGCTTGTTAGTCCGATCGACAGACCCGATCTGCGTCCGGACCCGTTCGGACGTATTGAAGGTCGCTCCCGGCTGCCGAGTCACGATTGTTGTCTCACGACGATAACTCGTAGCAATACTCATACGCTGAGATTCGTACAATATCTCGCTTCGTTCTCGACGACTTGAGAAAAGCCTCTGTAGGACTTACGCTGCGGCCGGTTTCGATCGGCTGCAACTAAGTCAGTCTCGCAGCAACAACAGAGCTGAGCTTACTACGGTCGATTAAATTCGATAGTAGTTCGCAAGGCTCGGGCTGATTTTCTGGCTGCGTACTTGACGCTTGGCGCCTGTTACGTAGTCAGAGACTCGCTCTGCGGCTGGCTCCGGCCGGTCGTAACGTAGTCAATCCCGCACTTTCAGTGCAACCCAACCTCGTCAGGTCTACGGCCGGTTTTTGTTGTCAATTTATTGGCAACACACTCCGTAGTAGACTCGCGTTTGGTCAGGTGGATACTTAACGGTGACAACTAAGCCTGATAGCGTTGCCCCGGTGCGCTTCCAAGGCCCTTCAGGCTAAGGAGAAACCGGCTGACCCGATCCCACTGCACTTGAGCCTTTCCCAGGGTGACGGTACAGTGCTGTCCGAATTAGGGTCACCACCTCGCGTCGTCCCCAGCCCCCCTACCGCGGGTAGGGAGGTTTAGGTGCTAGGTTTGTTAGGGAACCTAGGCATTATTATATATTTATATATTATATATTGTAGTTTCAAGCCCTCCAAGGGACCAGCAAAGCCTGGTAAATTTTGCTAGGTGGTTCGCCCAGGCGCTCGTTGCGTTCGGCGTCCCCATCTCAGATGACGTACTGAGGCAGGCCTTACAAGCAACTATCGCGTCCCCGGCCCCTCAGGCCCCAACCCCGGCCCCTCAGGCCTCCAACGTGAAGACCCCTCAGGTCTACAGCTCTCCCGCGTCTCCCGTCCGAGATGGACTGTGAATCAGTCACATCCACTCGCGCGTCGCGTCGCAAGCGTACCGCTCCCGGGAGCGACTCCGAACCCGTGTCTGATGCGTCGTCAGATGCCGTCACCTTAACCGGCTCTCCTGAGACCGCGTTTCAACTAGTCGCCAAACGCTCCAAGAAGCGCTCGAAGAAAGCCTCGGTATCCTCAATACCCGAGCCATCCCCGGTGTCTTCAACACCCGCGCCGCGCAATTAACGTCGCTCGAAGTAACCGCGTCTCCGTCGGTCCCATCGAGGCCAGCGACGCGCTGCGCTCCCGTTCCACCGAAGCCTCAGCTCCCTCCGCCCGTCTTTCTCCACGAAAAAGTGCGATGGACCGCGGTATCTAATCTTTACAAAGAGCAAAAAATTAACTATATCAAAGCAACCAGCGCAGGCGATTCAATTAAAATCCAGGTGGCGACCATCGACGACTTTCGTTCGTTCACTAGGTTACTTTCATTCAAACAAATCGCGTACCACACCAACGCCCTCCCGGAGGAGCGTAAGATCCGCGCAGTATTACGGGGCGTCCCGTTTGAGCTCGCGAACGATGAAATCCTCGAGGACCTTAAGTCCCAGGGCTTCCCGGCCGAAGCAGTGCACAAGATGCACTCAAACCGCGGTAGGTGTTTTCCACTAGCATTAGTTATTCTATCCAATACTCCCAACTCGAGGGAAATCTTCAGAGAGGCTCGTACAATATGCGGACTGTCGAATATCTCCATCGAGCGTCCCAACCACCGCAGCCACCCTGGGCAGTGCCACCGCTGCCAGCTCTATGGCCACGCAGCGGCTAACTGCTCAGCTCCCCCCAGGTGCGTTAAGTGCCTGGACCCACATATTACCAAGGAGTGAACACACTCCCGAATCCAATTCCCCCCCTGCCTGTGTGCTGTGGGGCCAGTCCGGTCACACGGCAAACTACAGGGGCTGACCGCGCGCTCCGCGCTCCACCGCTAAGAGGGCCGCGCCTAAACCGGCGCCGCCGCTCACTCCTGCCAACTTCCCACCGCTGCGCAACCGGGGTCCCCCGGAAGCAAAGCCCGTTCAGCCGACGCCTACTCCGGCTCTGTCCTGGAGGCAGCGACCGGCCGCTCCACCTGCACCTTCCCGTCCTATCCCAGCTCCCGTAACTCCCGTAGGCCCGCGTCCCACTCCGTCATCTTCATTCGTCGTTGGCTGAGGACATAAAGACCGTGTTCGACGTCATTCAAAACATCGACATTAAGGAAATTTCCGTACTCGCACGCAAACTGCGAGCCGCCCGTCAAGAGCGTTTATTTGTATTAGCTGAGCATCACTCGTTACTAAGCTCGTTATAATATTTTATGTTTTATTTTTTTTATATAAATTTGTTAAATAAGTAAATATAATGTCTAAACACGCAAATCCCGCGTCCGGTCGTATCAAACCCATGGGTTTATCCCTAATTTCCTTTAACGTTCGTAGCCTTAGCACCAATCTTCCTGAGCTCAAACTGTTCCTTCAGAACAACGAGCCAGACTTATTGCTTCTTCAAGAGACGTGGCTCACTCCTAACTGCTCCAGGGGATTCGCGATTCCCAAGTACGCGATTAATCGTAATGATAGGCCCAACTCCGACGGTTTCGGCGGCACTACTATATACTACAAAAAAGGATTCCATTGCTGTCCTCTCCCTACCCCTCCTCTCCTCAAGATGGAAGCCACTGTGTGTAGATTGGCTATGACTGGTCATCCGACCATCATAATAGCTTCAATCTACATACCCAGTGGCACCAGACCTATCCGCAGCGACTTTGAGACCATTCTCGCCCTCGGCCATTCAGTCATTATGTTCGGAGACTTTAACTCCAAACATACTGACTGGACGTGCCTATCAACCAACACCAGCGGTATCGCTCTCCTCGACATCACCAACTCACTCGACTTAGACGTCATCTCTCCCATCACTCCCACTCACTATCCCGACAACCCGAACCACTCTCCTGACATCCTCGACTTTACAATTGTTAAGCAAATCAACCTCGATCTCAGGTCTATCGAACCGCTCGATGATCTAGGTTCTGACCACCGCCCCGTCTCCCTAACGATAACGCCACTTCTCCTAAGACCTTTACAAACTGGAAAGGTTTTAAAAATACGATAGTTTCAGCCTTAGAGGCCCCGAACTCTCCGCTCGCGATCTCGCCCGATCAATTAGATATCCCGGATAAAATAGATTCATTAGTAAATTCTCTCACTGATGCTATTAACTCAGCCAACAGTGAAAACGAAAAGGTTGCTAAGCAAGGCAAAGCCGTTAGCAATCTTATTAAAGCTAAGAACGCGGCTCTCCGGAGAGCCAAGAAATATCCCACGCCCGCCTATAGAACAGCTGCGAATCAGCTACAACGCAAAGTTAGGTCTTGCCTCGCGGAACTTTGAGACGCTCAGATGAACGATCTCATGGCGAATATCTCCCCGTCCCACCAAGCGTATTATAGTATGGCCCGAGCCTTACGCGTAGACGTCGCCTCTCATGTCCCTCCTCTCACTCGTCCCGATGGCTCTATAGCCTTCGAAGACGAAGAGAAAGCCGAATGCTTTGCTGACAGCGTTGCGTCTCAATGCTCGCCCAGCACGCAACCCGTGAATCCCTCTCACATCCAGGCGGTGGAGGACGAAGTTCTCAGTAAAGACTCTCTCCCCATCACCGCCGACCCCGTCACAGTCTCTAATGATAAAATCTCGCTTCTCATCAAAAGTCAAAAGTCCAAAAGGTGCGGATGGTATTTCCAACCACGCACTTAAGCACCTGCCTCAACAGGTGCTTACCTTGTTAGCTATCATTTTCAATGCCTGCTTCGACCTTAGCTACTTTATCCCGGCTAATCACAGACCCATCAGCCTCCTCAAGGCCATGTCTAAACTTCTCGAGAGAGTCATACTCTCTCGAATGCGAATGCCCTTAGCAAGTCCATCGAATCGTCGAGTACATACTTGACGGTTTCTATCTGCGTCGTTATAAAACAGTCGCTGTTTTCTTTGAAGTAGCCAAGGCTTTCGATAAAGTCTGGCACAGCGGTCTCGTTTATAAACTGTACAAAATAGGCTTACCGGATCGCCTAGTCAGGTTAATCGAGTCGTTTCACAAAGACCGTACGTTTCGATTTAAACATGAAGGCACGCTTTCCGCGCCTCGTCCCATAAAGGCTGGAGTCCCTCAAGGCTCAGTCCTCGCCCCTCTGTTGTACACCGTGTACACCAACGACATTCCCATCCCGCCGAAATGCGTCGAACTCGGCCCTCTTTGCCGACGACACCGCATTTACACCAAAGGTCGCAGTGTTCCGCAGCTCGTCACCAGACTGCAAAAGGCCGTAAACGCCCTCGGTGTATGGTTTCAAAAATGGCGCATCGATGTGAACCCTGAAAAGAGTTCTGCGATGCGCTTCGACCACAAACGCCGTCGTCCCGCTGGCGATCCCCACGTTCGAATGTTAGGCATTCCCATCCCCTGGAAGCGCAGTACTAAATACTTAGGCGTCACCTTAGATCCGACGCTTTCTTTCAAGCCACACGTCGAAAGAGTTTCGAAACTCGCCCGTCACTACTTAGGCCGCCTCAATAGCAAGTTAGGTAGTAGAAGTAAAATGTCTTTTAGAAACAAACGTACGCTTTATAAGGTCTGCGTTAGACCCGTCATGATATATGCCTCGCCAATCTTTGCCCATGCCAAACCCTCCGTCCTGCACAAACTGCTGGTGGTTCAAAATGTGGTGGTTCTGCCGCAGGGCCACAAACGCACCATAGTACGTGCGTAATGCGGACTTGCACCGAGATCTTGAACTGCCCACAGTACAACAATACCTCAAAACACTCTCTGAAGCGTTCTTCAAACTCTCCGAAACCCATTCCAATCCTCTAGTTCGAGATTCAGTCTCATATACTACTCCTGTCTTAGATTCGAAGTTCAAAGTCGCTAGGCCTAGGAATGCGCAAGCGTACTCTTCCACCAGACTGTCAGCCGATCTCGAAGCCCTTCTGGCCTCAAATTCTAATTCTAACGTAAATTCTAATTCTAACGTAAATCCGAATTAACTTAACTTTTTTTTTATGTAATTTAATTTAACTTCTCTTTGCAATTTTGAGCACCTTCAGTGCTATGAATTCACCTTCAGTGCTTTGAGCATCTTCAATGCTATGTAAATCCCAGCGGGTGACCCCTTCTGGGCCCTGCTAGCGCGGCCTCTTTCTCCAATTGGCCGTCGCTCAGATGAAGGCTGAGTGGCAAAAAATTGCACGAGCCGACAGGGGGTTTTTTAGTGGGTAGGGTTCTGGTAGGCTCAGAACGAGTCCAACATAACCTATAACCTGGATCGCGCGCGCCAGTGTATGCGTCAGAGCATTTTTTATCCTCCTGCCCTTCCCGTGGAGGGAAACAAAAGAAAAAGTCCGATCGACTTATAATTAGTATTGACGTATATATTTTTTTTGTTAACATTAATTTGCTATTTTCGCGTTTCTTATTATTTTTGTACTGTTTTTTAGTTACAAAATGCCTTCTTCTAGCCCCAGTCACGCTCGAAACTTCACTAATGAGGAGTTGGCCAAATGTTTTGGAAAAAATTCATGAAAGAGTTCACGCGCAACTAGTAAATCCCTACGTGCAGAAACGCCTATCTTTCCCAACACTGAATAAGAAGTTAAGGGCTAATATTGAAGATTTGATTTTAAGTTCTGGTGAAAGTAGCAGGCAATCTGCCGTTGAACCTGAAACTCTAAAAAAGAAAAAAATGCAGATATTGTCTCTATAAAAACACCAAACGACCAAAGTTAGATGTTCAAAGTGTCTGAAAAATGTACGCGGCGAACACTAAGTCGAAATATGTATTAACTGTGCCAAAAAGAAAATTTACATGAACAAAAACTATTTATGATATTATTTTATTAGATAAAAAAAAGAAAAAAAGCTAATTATGTTATTATTATTATTACTTTTAAATGAATATGCAACTGTTGATTTGTTCTCTAAAATTACCAGTGTTAATGTTTAGTTGATTTTTTAAAAATAAATACAACAAACATTGCAATGTTTGTTTTTATTTTTATTTTTAAGAACCAATAAATATTTATATTTATTAAAAAGAAACATATATTTTTTATTATTATATTTAATATTATTAGGACCATTGCAAATAGAGCTAGTCGAAACGACTAATTATTAGTATTTGTGTTCAAAAAATATGCTTAGTATTCTAGGTTTAATAGCCCAAGTATTTGCGTAATAAAAAAGTGCCAATATGTCAGAAACAATTTTTGACCTTCGGTATAACCTAACATAGAGTGCAATATGTGATGAACAGATATTTTTTATGCTGGAAATATTATAATTATTGAACGTCCAGGTAAATATTATTATTTTAATATTATTTTTTGAATAAATGAGTACACTGTAAAACAAATATTTTGTGGACCTCGCTACGTCATTAAAAGAGACTAGCCCGGATTGTGAATGGTAGACACTTAAGTACCTACTTCTGTTATAAAGTCATATTTTCGCTTCATTTTTAACACCAGCTACAATCTCATCAATCAAATGGATTTGGCACTCCAAAAACATATGCATGTCCTAAATGCTTAGAGCTTACCTTAAAAATTGCTTCCGACACTGATGCTCAAAAGAAAAGTTTACTTTTATTAGAGAAAAGGGTGCACTCATTAAGAGCCAACGCTTTTTATGAGAAACTTAAAGAAGTGTCTGATGGCCTTAAAATATTCTCGTTTGATTGCCAGAAAAACCTAGCTTTGCCGAATGTCCCAGATCAAATGACTTATTATTCCCATCAGGTATATTCTTTTAATTTCACTGTGGTGGAGGGTGCATTTAACATTCACCTCGATAAGGCACGCGTATTTACTTACTTCTGCACGGAAAAAGAATTTGTTAAGGATTTCAATTTAGTTGCTTCAGCTATTGTACACAAGCTTAACAATGCCGATTTACCCAATATCACGGATATCCGTTTATTCTTTTTTTTCATTACTTTTATCATTATTTCCAACTCACTGATAAAATCACATATCGAATACCTTACCGAAAGGGGATCAGCTGCGTAAACGACCTTGAACCCCCTGCAGAGGGTACACATTAAAATCATTAAAGTATAAATAAAATATAAACTATAATTGTTATATAACTACTTTTATGTACTATACTATGAAGCAATAAATGATTTGATTTAAATGGTCGAGTATTTTTTGACTTATTGAGCTATTCTACAATTTGGCCACGACACATATACAAAATGAAGAAGTTGTGTTGTTAGCGCGCGGGAAGCGAAGAGTAGATTTCCTGCCTGATAACGATCGTTCATTGCACTTTACACATTGTCATAATATGTAGCGTAGCGGATGAAGATTTCAAGTCACTGTCTATTTAAACAGCAATTTTGTCCAATTCTACCTCATATTTCTCATGTTTTTTTTCCCTAACAAAATTAAGAATTAGAATCGAACAACAAAACTAAAATCAATTTGATGAAAAAAGTCCCGATTTCATGATCATTATTACATTTGTCATCTAAAACCAGTCTAAAACCGTGTGATGTTGTTGCTGTTTCTTTTCGCAGGCAAGGGTATAAGCCAAACAGCCTCTAACCGAGTGAACTATTATAAAAACGCCAGTGTCACGCGTTTAGTTTTTATAAAATAAAAAGATTTCCAATGCCTATGAAATAAATAAGAAAATTAAAAAAAAAAACATTACCGTGTTTGTGGTTTAATATTAAATTATACAGTTAAAGATACTTAAAACTCAAATTAAACTTACAGCAAAACACCAAATATTTTTATTTAATCGAAAACAACTGTGCTAACTAAACGCCACTTTAATAGTTGAAAAATATTTGTTACTGGAAGGGTTTAGATAGAATTTCGCCGGGTTTGCAAAAAAAATTGTTTTAGACTTACTTAAGTAAAAGAAGCCTTCATGTTATGTTTTATTAAGTGCATTTAAGTTATATTAAATGTCGTACTTCGAATGATGTAATAATATGAATACGAAACTTAAAAACTCCAATGGATGGATTTTGTGTCCATCAAAAACCTTTCCCGGCAAGTTTTATTACTTCAATGTACTTAATGGAGAAACTGCATGGAGCTGTGACCCTGATGTGAGTATCACTTTAATATAAAAACATTCCATTCTAAAATGTGAAAATACTTTCTTTATCAGGAAGCTGCAAAGTTTATGTTGGCACTCAAGACAAGTATATTTTAGTAATTTATTGACTAACTTGGCTAGATCTAGTTGCTAGAGTAAACAAAGTGTCTATTTATGTTATTAGACATAGAGCTACTCTCACAGATTAAATGGTAACGATTTACTTTATGGTGAGTGGGTAATAAATGTGCGTCATAGATCATTTGCAATAACCAGCAAGAATTATATAAATGTTGAAAAACCATAATTTTATACAAGAAATATCACTTTAGGTTAGCATAAGTTGGGTAAGCAAAATGTGCCATTGCACAGCATGTTTTGAATATATTCAAAACCAGCAGCTTCATTCTATTTCAACAGCACTGCTATTGATTACTGCTGAAAAAGGTAGCTTCCTAATAGTAGGCATTATTAAAATAGTGTTTTAAAATATATGTTATCTCTGACCGATTAACAGACAACACACAACCTTGTGGGGTTTGAAACAAGAAACTTTGTACTAGAGTGCGTTTTTAAGGGAGAACTTAGAAAAGATTATTGAAACTCTTCTCCTTAGAGGGGTGAAATCAATCTGTATGGGTATAAAGAAATAATTCTTATCTCTCTGTTTAAAACATTGTCTTAAATTTATTTTGTTGTATTGAAATTTTCAGAAAAGGAACTTGAAGAATCTGAATAATGACATTCAAAAAGTCACTGATGATTGCCACATATACCCTGAACCTGTTGATCCACCATCCGACTTCTATCGACCAACTTCAAACGTATTTGAGTTTATACCAAACTTGAAATCATCAAACTTCTACCAAACTCAAAGTTCACTCTACTTTGGCAATAAAGATCTACCAAGATACATGCCTAAGACAACTTGTCAGAATGCTTCAGAGAATATTCATCTTCAACAAGTGTTCAGCGATATTGAAGAAAAACCTCAGAATTTATTTCAAGTAACGCAAAACACATCACACCAGTTTAGATATAATAATAGTCTATCTCGATTCACCAATCTGAAACCTAACCCATTTGCGTTTAGATCTAACATTTCTAACTTAAATACTAAGTTTACAAATAACAGACTTTTAGAGTCTAAGCTAAAAAGTATTAATGTTAAAAGATCTTTTACAAATATGGGCACTTCGGCTTTTCTACGAGAGCCAGTCTTGAAGGAACCTAAGACCACAGCCACTCTAACATCTCCAAATTTTTCACCAGAAGCTTCAATTACACAAAATACCAGTACATCTAAAAGTACTGCAAAGGCTGATATAACATTGCTACTGAAAGATAAAATAACATCTGTACCAAAGTTAAAAATAAATACAGACATAAATTTAGAAAAAAGTGATTTAAGATATAAACTCCAAGATCGAAAACGAAAGTCTATAGATCTGGATGAGCCAGGTTAAACATATTTATTACTAGCTTTTGTCTATGCTTTTTCTTGGCTTTATGGCTTTTGTACTAATAGTAATCTGATTTCAGTTGTTGCAGCCCAACCTGTACTCAAGAAGAAAGTGACTTTTAAACTCAACAGTAGCCATGATGCTAATCCTTTTGAGAATGTGTATGAAGGAGTACCAGAACAAGGATTATTTGTGGAATGCACTAAGGTCAGTAATCTCTTACAGCTTACATAATCATATTCTTAGAAGTCCTAATTCCACGGCATCAACCTAGCCCAACTTAAAAAGAGATATTACCCAATTTGTAGTCCACTGTTCTTACCTACAACTTAGTATGTGTTTTCAGGGTCTTATATTATCATGGCCAAATTTTATCAAAATTAATGCAGTAAGCGGAGTACTGCTTACAGTATAGGCGTAGTGCGCATAGTATAGTAATAGTACCCACATGTTCGGGCCGGCACATTTATTTCGGCAGTATTTGTTGGACGACAAGACAAACCCATAAGTAATAACTACAAATGTTCGGTGGACGCTGATCGGGTAATCTACTGGAGCTTTGTGCTGTTCGGCGCATTCGGCTTCTCTCGCCAAAACCCGTACGCCTTTTGCCGGGCGTAATTTTCTGTGTCGATTAATGGCGGCCCGAATATAAGGGTAGCTCCTCTAACAAACTGTTATATTTAGAATATAAACTTTTGGCTTTTGCAATTGTTTTGTTTATCCCTGTAAGATATTAGGAATAACTTCTTAGTGTTTTTTTTTGTTTTTTTTTTGTTTTGTGAACTTGTCAGCACTAGTGTGTAAATGCATACTACCTATTATATTTTTTCGTTACAGCCTTCACAATTGGACGCACAAGACTTAGCTGAGCTAGCGTCTTCCAATGCTAGGAAAGATATCTGGTATATCATACCGGATACTGACATACTGATTCATTACTATGGTTTCTTGATTAAACTTCTGGAGAAGGGTAAGGTCCAAATATTTTCATATTGTCTATCTGAAAGTATACAGCGGTTTATTAACAAACTTTGAAATATCCTTAGAATTGATGGTGGTGTTTTTTTCGTATTTATGGAGTTTGAGTTTGAGACACAAACGAATACCACTTTGATAATATATTGTTTATATATTTTATACATAAAGTCTATACGTCTTGAAGGTTTGTGTTCTAAAACACCAGCGAATGAGACTCAAATACATGTAGGCAGTTTGTTTTCAATTTTGTGAACAAAACTTTCGGAAATGTATGCTCAAGCGAATAATTAACTTGGATGTAATTTTAGAATACAGTCCTACATTATTAATCTCGCCCTAGGGTTGCACAGTAGGTAATTCATATTTGTTTTTCAATGTAATGAGTGAAAGTTATACACTGAGAATCAGTAATTAAAAATCATATTTTAAATGACTTTTCAAAATTTTTTTTGAAATCATCAGTGGCCCTGGCCAAGTTGCAGTCTTTGATCGCCTTGGCTGGGGCCAGTTCGGAATGAATAGAGTAGAGAAAAATATCAGTTTAGAGATGCTCGTACAATAGCCGTATCTTAGGGCCTGCGCTGCGTTAAGCATGCGCACGCGGCGCATACCCGCCTCGCGTGTATGTTTTGTAAGATACGTTGGAGCAGCGCTGCGTTAGGCGAGTCAGCCGCCGCACGCGGCGCGGGCAGCGGAGCCCGCCCGGCGGGCCGACGAGGTACGCTCGTTCGTCCGTGCGACGGAGCATGCGAGCGGAGCTGTTTGTAAGAAATCAGTGAGCGCCGCTACGTTATCCGTGTCACACGCGCCGTGCTTGTATAGTCTTTGCAATATATTAAAAATATGAATTATATTGAGACGGAACGTGTCAATTTATAAGTACAATGTCGCATCGTTTTATGTGATATGTTTCATGACTTACCTATACAAAGACAGGGATGCATGTGAAGCTGCGTGGCTTGAAATTTGTAAGGAGTTATACGAAAATTTTGAGGACTTCAGTGATGCAGAAAAAAAGCCAATAGGTAGGTATCTACTTTTATTATTTTTTTGTATTAATGTAATAAGATTGTTTTATTTAAATACTAAGTATATTTTGCGTGACCACTTCAAGAGCTAATTTATTTAACATAAATAATAATCAATAAATATAGTGATCTTGCCACGATACCTTACCGTTTGTAGCAAAATAATTGGCAAACTGATCTCGTATTGTATACGAGTTTCTTTGAACTTGCCCAAAACCATTTGTGATATCGCGGATATGGCGAATGACAACATCGCTGATATTACCAAGTCCTTCTCTTTTTCGTACGAAATTATGCATTATACAAATTGCTTTTATGAAACATATAGCATGTTCTCTGGAAACATTAATTGGACGATGAAGTATTCGAAACTTATTAGCTATGATTCCAAAGGTTGATTCAATGTAACGACTTGCTCTTGATAATTTATAGTTGAATACTTTCTTTCTATGGTCCAAAGAGCATGAGATGTTCAGACAATCCAAAAGCTTCATCCCCAACTAGGACTTATGGCATAGGTGCGGTAGCTGCAGTGTCGGTTGGCTTATTATGTTTTGAAGGAGGAATATCTAATAGCTCATCCGGCATCTGTTGAAATAATCTGCTTTTGGTAAAAATTGAAGAGTCCGATTCTTTATTCCAACATTTCCGAAGGTGAATTCATAGTTAGCTTTACACATTGCAAGCAAGACAATGGTATAGTAATGTTTGTAATTGTAGTAAAGCGATCCGCTGTGAGGTGGTCTTATAATCCGTATATGTTTTCCGTATATTGCATCTAAACACTTAGGAAAATTTGTGTTGGTTAAAAAGTCTTCTGCTATGTTTTCCCATCGCATACGTGAGAATACCGACATACATTCTTCTTTCAGTATTTGCCATATAATTTGACAGACGTCAATAACAATATTTCGAATGGTAGTTTCTCCCGCATGGCAAGCCAAGCGCATATCCCGAGGAGTATGCCCATTTACTAAGTACCTGTGAAAAATACAAAATTTTGTAGGTACATATGGAGGTACATTGGAGGATACATAAACTATTTTTCCTTTTTCAGAAAAAAAGTTGCAGGCGCGATGGAAAACTGCAAGAGATTCTTATACGAAAGTTAAAGCAAGTAACAAGAAACTTAAGTCTGGTTCTGGTGCTAAAAAAGGAAAAGGGTACGCCTATTATACCATGATGACCTTTTTAGACTCTAACTTAAGTACAGAAGGACAAGAATCTTTGGAAAACAAGAAAATCTGTATCGACCGAAGAGTCCCCTTGAGATTCTTCGGACGATACAGGTATTCTTGATGAGGTTGCAATACCTGGCACCAGTACATCTAGACATGGAAATAACACACTGAACAGGGAAACGCAAAGCGTGAACAAAACAAAGCGTAAAAAAGACATCGTCACCCACTCCTTTTGAAATGGAATTACTAAAATGCATAAAAAAAGCAATGATGAAGAAAATGATGAAGACTTGGCATTTTTAAAATCTATTTTGCCAAACGTCAAAAAAATGTCTTCGTATCAAAAACTATTGTTTCGGTCCAAAGTATTAGGTATTTTGTTTGACATTGAAAAAGAAAATGTTATTACATTGGAGGATTTATCAAACATCGTAGTGACAAGTGATACTTATAATACAGCTCAATAACGTTCTATTAATTTTATAGTTTTTTAATTTAAGGTATACTTAATTAGGTAGTAGATATAGTATTGTTATTTGTGATAATTGCCATGACTGTGATTTTATAAGGTTTCCTTTTACTGTATGTACCTTTTTTCATTAAAATAATTGTAGAAAAAATTTTTGCTTATTATAATAAAAAGTGACTGTGATTTAGTAAAGCTTAGATTTAGATTTTTAATGCAAATAATTTTTTTTTTTAATTTTGTACAATTACTGCGATGTTATTGTTAATTGTGTTTATGATAAGTGCATGGTTGAACATGCGTGCCATAGACTACCAAAATATAAATATTATGTTAAATCAAGAAAACATTGTATTTACTTACCTCACCGTTATTGCTAACCGTTCTCTTGGCAATATAACTGAAATTGTGTTTACTGTCAAAGTATTAGAACTATGTTTTAAATATGTTTCAAGTTTCGAAAACAATTCGTCAAACGTAGATATTGAAATTTTAAAATAACTAAAACAATTTTACTTATTACCTCTTAATGACGAAAACGTGGTTACAAATTCTCGACACAACAATCTAGACGTGACAAATGGGCTGATTGGTTCACGCCTTTGTCCATGTCGTCGTCTTTTGGCTAAGTAGTATATCAAAAAATAATCCATAGGTATCGACTGTACACCAACGCGATCGAAATTATACTGGCGGCGCTGCGAGAGACGGCGTCCGCGGCGGAGCAGGCGTGCGCACGGAGCGAAGGCCCTAAAACGTCCTATTAAAATCCTACATTATATAATAAATCCCCAGACAAACACATCAATTGTACGGCCCCAAAGTAAGCAGAGCTTGTGTTATGGAACACAATACAGCGAATTGGGGGGAACCCAGAATATACATAAGGCTCTGAACACTGATTCGAGAGACTTAATAATACACAACAATGCATTAAACTTTTGAATGCGCGTTTTTTTTTTTTTGGAGAACGATTTTTAATACGAAAGAGGCTGTGAGGCAGGGAAAATTCCTGATGAGTTCAGTCACTGTACACAGTATATTTTAATACTGTGTCACCTATCATGCACACCGATTTCCTGATCTAAGATGTGCTTTTTGGAGTCTTAGATTTATAAGAAGTCGGTATTTATCACAAATAATAGTATTTATGAATAAATTCGTTGTGTGAACCTACCACGCCAGCCTTAGGGTCACTAGTTTCACTCACCAATCGCCTCGCTAAGTCCTAAAAAAGGCGATGAGCCCCTTGAAACCATACTACTTAGGTACATAATATATTTTCGGATGCATAAAACTTGATTTTTTTTTGAAGTTGATTTTTATATGCTCTTGCTAGTCAAAGTTGCTTAGTGCAGAAACTAACAGTATTGCAAACGACACAGGACATATATCCAAATGGTAACATTTTTTAAAATTAACTCGGTACACTTTTTTTATACTTTCCTCTTAGACATTTGTTTCTACGTCATTGATAGGCAAACAGAATTTATCCTGCAAATGTGGAATATATATGTTTATTTATTCCTCAATAGCCCCGTCTAGTCGTATCCACATACCACGCGCTGTATTCGAGTACCTCAGCGTGGCGTCGCGTGACCCGGCACATCCACACGTGTCTACCGTCCGAGCTGTTTTGAGACGACTTAATCACAAAGATGGTAAGTCTTTTTATTATATTTATTTATTCAACTGAATCTCGTATGAATTCACCGCTAGAGGCGCTAGTGTAGCGTGAGGTTTCCGAAACAAATTCGGGTTTATTTGTAATTAGAATAATGTTGCGAATATTTTACAACGCGTGAGCTTAATTTTGACAAATAATAGGTCTTTACCTATGAAACTGCCGTTTTGCCGTACTGGCCATTTCAAATGCAAATTTTTTTTTTGACTGATAATTCTAATTTCAAATTAATTTTATTTGACAAATATGGAATTCTTTTTCTAAAATCGTCTTTTGTTTAATAGTTAATGTTTTGTTTTCAACGCATTCGAACATTTTTCGTCATCATGGATAAGTTAAAAATTCGAGTAATTATGGAGTATGAGTACCGTCGTGGCAGCAAAGCGGCACAAGCGGCACGCAACATCAACGACGTTTACGGAGCGAACACTACAAACGAACGCACCACCCGTTATTGGTTTACCCGCTTCCGTTCTGGAAATTTTGACCTGAAAAATGAACCCCGTGGTCGTCCGAAAACTTTGGTCGACAATGACGAATTAAAGGCAATTGTGGAAGCTGATGAAACTCAATCCACGGCTGAATTAGCAGCAGCTTTCGACGTTAGCATCAAAACAATATTGGTCCATTGGCGTCAAATTGGCAAGGTAAAAAAGCTTGACAAATGGGTACCCCACGAACTCAATGACCGCCAGCGCAAAGTACGCACGGAGACGTGCCTTGCACTGCTCAGCAGGCATACAAATGAAGGAATTTTGAACCGCATTATTACTTGTGACGAGAAATAGATCCTGTTTGACAATCGTAAGCGCTCAGCAAGTTGGTTGGACCCTGGTTCAGCACCCAAACAATGCCCTAAACTAAAACTTACCCCTAGAAAAGTGATGGTCACTGTTTGGTTGTCTAACGCGGGTGTAATTCATCACAGCTTCTTGCCAAACGGGACAAGTATTACTGCAGATGTGTACTGTGAAGAACTGAACACAATGATGGAGAAGCTCGCACGTCTCCAACCAGCTTTGGTCAATCGTTCGGCTCCACTGCTCCTGCACGACAACGCGCGAGCTCATACTGCACAGCAGACGGTCTCCAAGCTACAAGAGTTGGGGTTGAAAGTTCTCTGTCATCCGCCGTACTCACCAGACCTTGCGCCTACAGACTTCTACTTTTTCCAGAATTTGGATAACTTCTTGGCGGGAAAAAAATTCAATACCCGAGAGGCAGTACAAAATGCCTTTGAAGAATTTGTTGCCTCCCGTCCAGCTGATTTCTGCAAGAAAGGCATCAATAAGCTACCAATGCGTTGGCAAAGATGCATTGATTGCATGGGTGATTATTTTGATTAATAGAAATAAAAAATATATAAAAAAATTACGCTTAATTTATTTCGTGAAAAACGGCAATTTCATAGGTAAAGACCTAATATGAGATACGGCTCAATGAATGTCACTGCTTTGAGACAGTTTTGTCTTTCGCAGACTTATGTCCTCCCTTCTTTCCGAAGAAAACGGGTCTCCGCAACACTTCGGCATGCTCGATATTTTTACGTTGCGGTTTTAAGCTATTAACTGTGATTTAAATGTAAACTTTGTTTTTAGGCCCGTAATAATAAACTTTCACAGTTATACTTCAGGGCTCACTCGACAGTGGCGCCAACTGGTGATCACAAAGACGGTGGCCCTAATTAGCTTGCGTCGTAATTGTTAGCAGACTAATGTTATTAGCATGTGAATGCGGACTACTGATGCTAAGTGAAAATGGAAAGTGAAGACATTGTTTAGCAGCTTGTTAATGAAATTTAAAGTTTTTTTACTAGCCCCAAACGCAGTGTATTGCGTCAGGCATCACTAACCAGTGGTAAAAATAGCTAGTGTTTAATTGTAGGTATACAACTGTGTAATGCATTTCATCGGTTCAGTCAACTTTGATTTAACTGACCGGAAGTTTCTTACTTGGAATGCTCTCTTACAAAAATAAACAATTAAGTTTCAGTTCAAGAGCCGGAATCGGAGATGGTCGTGCAGAACTTGTCTATTCTAGAAAGGCTGTTAAATCTTTGTATGTTTCTCATGACACACAAATATCACGTGGTAAGTAACTTCAATTAGCACTCGCAATAATTGCATCTAAATTATTTTATATCTTACGCCAGCTTGTAAATGCTTATTTATCGTAATTATGCATTCACATTTGCTGCCTCTTACCTTTTGTTTGGTCATGAATTTAATATTATCTTTGTTAGTACCTTGTCATAATCACGCTAGGACTGAGCTATAAAGCTTGTAAATCTAATTACAAAAACATAGAGAATATGCAAGACTAAGAAAAATTTAATATCTTCTGATTTTTCCATTGTTTTTGGATACCCTGTTTACAAAAACCAGTTAGATTGCCACACATGTGTAACTCATAATAGGTAACTTATATCATAAAACAGTAGTATTTTTCTGTGGTTTTAATTAATTTATTTATTGCAGATAATAATTACAAATGACATAAGCACATACAAGAGAGCAAAGTCACTACATTTGCATTGTTTTACTTTGGATGAAATCAGTCTCTCGCCCCTTACTGGAGACAAAGAGTTATCATTTAACTTACACAGAATCAAGGAAACCATTGAAAACGGCCGACCAATAGAAAATGTCAGCAAAAACTTGGTCCTAAAGAGCCCAGACAAAATATCCTTCTTCCCGACGAACAATGAAGAAGTTGATATTAATAAAATACAGAAAACCAAAAACCTTAATTATCTATTCACTAATTATAAGAGAAATAAAGAAAACAATAATAATCTTTCGTATTCTTATTTAATGGATTTAAGCGATTCTTCAGATATGAGCTCTTCACTCAGTATAAAAAAAGATTTCAAAAATCTAAAACTAAATGCGTGGTCTTCACAAAAAAATAAAAACAATTTGAGCGCCAAAAGTCTTATGTTCGAACCTCCTTCGGATGAACTGTCAAGCAGTGACTCGCAAATTATGAACAAAGCGACGCAATATTCAAATTGTTCCAACCGGCCAGATTCCAAAACTTTTGTGAATTCCAACCTGCCAGTGTCGGCGAATTCACAACTGTCAAAGTTTTACAACTGGCCAGTTACACGTGAAGAGGTCGGAGGCTTTAAGCCCAATACTTTAAACATGGAAGACACGTTACGAATGTTTCGTTTGACTAATAAAGTTGTGGAAGAAAGAGTGAGAAGCAGGATAGACGAGTGGATATGTTGTCTCACTCAAACAATGGAGGATGCTTTAAGCAAAGTATTAAAGGTATGTATGTTACTTTTGAATTTATGCAAAGGTTTAATATAATAATTCAATATTATAAAGATTGTGCAATACTGTCAAGGTCCGACTGCAAGAATTATGCAAGTATATTTTACCCGCAGCTTCGTTTGCGTATATCTTTGGGAATTGCACTTTTTATGTCTATAGTAATTCTATGTCCTTTTCTGAGTCTTCTGGTGTATGTAATTTTCTATCAGTGGTTGAATAATTTAGGCAAAAAAGGCAGAAACTCCTTTTCGCATTTATAATGTTAGCTTGTTAGACAATCGTACTTGACTTGTCCAAGGCGTTCGACTGTGTGGATCATACTACTCTACTCATGAAACTGCACCATAACGGCATTAAAAACCGAGCGCTTGCCTTGATTAAATCATATATTTCTAATAGAAAACAGAAAGTTGCAATAAATGGAGAAAAATCATCAGGATCGGCAGTGACAATGGGTGTGCCCCAGGGCTCAGTTCTTGGTCCTTTCCTATTTTTAGTTTGTATTAATGATCTGCCATCGGTCGTTAAGAATCAATGCGAGGTCATATTGTTTGCTGACGATACCTCCTTCTTGTTTAAAATCATAAGACAAGAAATTGACTATCGAGCGGTGAACAAATGCATCTCCAACACAGAGCAGTGGTTCTCAGCTAATAATTTGCTCCTCAATGAAAAAAAAACGAAATGTGTTAAATTTACATTGCCAAATGTCAAACAGGTAAACACAAACATTGTAGTTAAGAGCCAGGAACTGACTCCTGTAAACTCAACTGTATTTCTGGGCATAACCTTAGACGCCAAACTGCAGTGGGGACCGCATGTTGATGGTTTAGCGAAAAGGCTTGGCTCTGCCGCATATGCTGTTAAAAAAATTAGACAAATTTCAAATGAAACAACTGCTCGATTAGTCTATTTTGATTACTTCCACAGCCTCATGACATATGGTATTCTGCTGTGGGGGAGTGCTGCCGACATCGATGCTATATTTATTCTGCAGAAAAGGGCTGTTCGCGCAATCTATCAGCTCGGTCCAAGGGTGTCTCTTAGAAGTAAATTTAAGGAAATAAATATTCTTACCTTCCATTCACAATATATTTTAGAAAATTTAATGTTTGTTAAAAAGAACATAACCTTGTTCAAAAGAAAAAAAGATCTGCACAATGTTAACACAAGAGGAAGAAATATGCTGGCAGCTCATAATAGCAGGCTTCATAAAGTCACTAACTCATTCATGGGTCAATGTATACGCTTTTATTATAAGGTTCCTGAGGATATCCAAGGTCTTCCTACTGACAAATTCAAAGAAACTATAAAGGAGAAGTTGTGTGCTAGAGCATATTATAAACTATCCGATTATTTGGATGATAAAAGCCCTTGGGTATAATCCCCTCATTAACAGGATTGTACTAGTATTTGTAACAAAGCATGTGTAATGTGTCTGTTTGTGCGATGAGTTCTTCGTCCCGATGAATATCTAAAGCGTCATTGTCACTAAAGTACGTCTTCTTATGGTAGCGTCGGGTGACGGGTCGCTCACTTCCCTCTAATATGGTTGAGGAGGGCGATGGCTGGATCCCGCGTTAACTCGTGAACGGGTGCCGTTTGAGGGTGTTCGTCGTTTGGATACTTGGGGGGAGGGAGACTTGCCGAGCTAACAGATGCAGAAAAGAATAATTTTGTATAGACATAAAGAGACTCTGTAAATTTATTTTGAAAAAAAAAAAATATACCCGTGAAGTTTCTTGCCAGTTCTTCTTCACGAAGGTTTTTTTTCGAACTGGTGGTAGAATCATGTTTTATTTGACGTCAATAAGAACAAGTAATTGTCAATGTTGAGAAATAAATATTTGAATTTGAATTTGAAAAATTTGAATTTTTACTGCCCTCTTTAAAATGAATGCAGGAACTCGGGCAGACAGTAAAATAAAGAGACTTGTTGACAATGAACATACTAGAAACAAATTAGAAATTAGTTTATAATATTTATTTAGGACTAATAAATTTATTTATTGTGGCAACTAGGCCCACTAATTGTTATTATTACAAAGCTTAAAAAACATGTTAAACATTTTCTGTAAAACCTAAATCATCAAAATTCACACAACGGACAATTATACTCGTTGACACATGACAATAAAAAAAAACATTATAATTTAATCTTCTTACAATAAAAAAATGTTAGGGACATCAATGAGAAAACAGTAAACCTTAAAATATGATACTAAGTAGTTATTAATTATTAAGGTACATAAAATAAAAATTTGTATATTCATATTGCAATATGTGGAAAGGAAAACACATTCATAGTAAATTATCTGCTTGTTATTTATATTTTTTATTTTAGGAAAACTTTCAGCTTTTTTGGTACAATAAGTTTTTTAAAATTAACACAGCAGGTACTAAGGCTAACAAGAAGTTTTCGCGAATAAATTATATAATAATAATAATTGTCAATGCCAGTTGTAACCAAACAACGTCTTAAGAAAAAGAAAACCCACAAAAAAATAAACGTTTTAGAAAAAAAATTTCAAACCAACTTCTTTGCCTTTTCTGAACTGGTACAAAACAAATCGATGCCCAACTCTCCGCTAACAATGTTGAAAGTTTCACGTGCCCTCAATAAATATGAATTTTGCCTGATTTCGTTTTCTTAAATAAATATATATTTTCAGGAGAATGTGAAAGCTAGGCTACCCCACCCTGCTCCGTGGTATTTTCAAGAAGCTGTTGATTGTATATTCCGGTTACCTAGCAACGAGAGGATTGCTCGAGTTTCGAGGGTTCTAGGTTCTATGCTTAGAAGAAACGAAGAGGCACGATTTGGTAAGCAGACAGTTATACTATTTCCATTACTTTATTTTCTCGATGACAGCTCCTGTGTAACCTTGTGCGAGCGTTTTTTCTACATTATGTATGCATTATTTTATAAAAATATGACGTTTACACACGTACAAGGTTATATAATACCAGAGTCGGAGAAACTGATAGGGATGGAGCTAGAGAGCATTATATCAAATTAGAACTGTCATCGAGAAAATAAAGAAATGGAAAGAGTATAGTAGTATTTTAATTTATTTTACTATAATATGCCCGCGACTTCGCTTGCACATCTCTTGGAAATATTACTTTTTTCTGGAAGGATCGATTACCCCTTAATAATCATAATGATCGGATGACTGCAGGGGGTGAATGCGCAAGATACATAATCAATAATACTTATTTATAAGTGGAGGTTTGTAATTCACTTAGAGGTATCACATAGTCATAAATCTCTGATAATGTTAGCTGTAAACCTTCCTTAAATTTCTAAAATAAATATAATCACTTGCGCTTTCACTATGTTAGTTCAGATCTAGTATGGTTGCTATTGTTCCGCTCTTCACGACGCAAAAAGAGGGTGCTGTAAGTTGATATCTTTTTCTGTCCGTAGCATCTTATCTCTCATAAGAATGTATCAATTTTATCCGGTTTTTGTTAGAAAATTAAATGAATCGACAGTGTTTTTATTTCTTTCCCAAGTTATTTTCGCTTTTTATTGTCTGTCGCGGTTTTTCTTATTTGTGGTGAAATAACATGTTACATAATAACAGCTCATTTTAGCTTTTATTTTATTTTAAATACCACCAATAAGTTAGCTAAAAACTACAAGATTAAGTTATGCAGATAAAAAAACGATTTGTAAGTGGTGTTTGGTAAAACAGGTTACGAACAATGTTCATTATCTTTAAAGAGGTTTGATTAAATTAAAATTGCGGAATACAGGTAAAACGGACCTCAAAAGTCTTGTTCCCGGTGGCCTGATTTTATTTGTCAAATGATTTAGTCACAGTACATGTCAAATTGTGCGGAATCGAAATATTTGGTCTTGCTTGGAAGCCCATTTTGTGTCGGTCGCGGAGGAATATAATTGTATTATTTTTATTTATTTATTACAAATAGACACCCCAATAACATATATAGGTATTTATATTATCTCATAAATATGTGTATTTGTAAGTGCACTAATTTTAAACTTATGAAACATAGGTTAGATTAGGTTTGTACAGCATTCATAATATTTTATAATGAGGGCTTTTCATTCTACGATTAAAAATAAAAAATAGTTCTTTTTTCAACATTAGATGGCGCTGATCAAAACTCAAGAGTCAAAAAAGGTATGACATGACAGCAATGAGTGAGTGAGCGATAGACAAAAAAACAATATGCGCCCGAAAGTGCTTCTTTTGAATATTAATATGGGCAAACGATGAGTACCGATATTTTTAACACAGGTGCACAATGCAAGGTGAAGGAGCCATAGATATAAATTTCTGTAAACTTTACGTAAAGAAAAAAACGAATAAAATAAAATAACCTAATTTACCTCAAGGGACACTATAAATAAAACACTTTTTACCGGATATTATCGCGTATATTTTAGTTAATTTTAAAATTATTTCGATTATTTCGAACATTAACGCCATCTGTTTCTCAATCTTCTCGCATAACGTCCCGGAAGGCACGGAAGGCATGTATTGACAATCATGTAGTTTTTATTACTGGCAATAGATGAACAACACCTTAGTCTATCGTGACCACGGCAACTGCAAAGATGCCGAAACGTCGAAATAATTTTAAAATTAACTAAAATATACGCGATAATATCCGGTAAAAAGTGTTTTATTTAAAGTATGTATCGTGAAAACTTAAGAAAAGATTTAAGGGACACTATATTATTAATCTTTTATACGATGTGTGTGTGTGACTGAAAATAAATATATGATAAATATGTAACTGGTATAAATATATGTATCATAATATAAACATACGATCAGTCAACAAACAAAGAGATTGATATTGACTCTTGAGTTTTGTTCAACGCCATCTAGTTTCGAATGAAATATGGAAAAAAAGAAATGAAAAGCCCTCATTATTCTGTGTTATGAGTATTAAAATTTTACTAAAGCGAAGTGCTTATCCTTAGTTGTGTTATATAATCTTAAATATACGATTAATATTTGAATTTGATAAAATTAAATTTTGTGGGACTCCAGACAAAACTACATAAAAATTGTAATGAAAAAAATCGGATAATATAAACGAAATCAATAAATGGAACACTAATATGAAATCAATTCATATAAACAAGGTACAGTCCTCACACAATAGAAGTAGCGTAGTAATTAGTAGCCCTGCCACATACGCCGGAGGACCCAGGTTCGAGTCCTGGCCGGGGCATTCATTTGTATGATGAACATAGATGTTTGTTCTCGGGTCATGGTTGTTTATATGTATGTTTATTCTGGGCTCTGTATGGTCATTCATAACACAAGCTCTGCTTACCATTTTTGCCATACAGTTGGTGTGTTTGTCTGGATATTTTTATTTTATTGAAGCATATTACATTACATGACAAAATAATATATAGATTAAGATTTATCACTAATAAAATAAAATAAAACATCATACTACAATGCAACAAGTTAGGCAAAACCTTAATACAAGAGTCAATCAAAGGCAGCATTGATTTTTTTTGTTAAAGGCAGGCAGAGAGTCGAAACAGTATTTGGTTTGTGTGAGTAAATGTATATGTGGCAGCACTAGATCCATTTTTAACGTACGCAATGTAAACACGTAAATTGTTTTCCGCTAATTTATTTAAAGTCAAAGAATACAAAAAAGGCCATTATGCAACTTAGCTCATTAATAGAATGAAAGAGCTAAAATAGCAACGTTATACAATTCTGAAGACTGTTTTGTTTTTAGGTATATACAAAAAGAAATTTCTAATTTCCAGGTAAAGTAAAAACGACTATAGAACCAAGAGATTTCCTACAAATATTGGGATATTCACACCGTCTTTTAGAAGCGTTAAAGGTGAGAAATTTAAAAACTTTTATTATGAAATAAATAAGAAGTGAAGATTGTAGCGTGTTAAAACAAGGTAATGCCCGCGGCTTCGCGTGATTCTCTCAGAAACTGTTTTTCTAGATGTTAAGCATTGGCGTAAAAACAAACGAACGGTAGTTCTGATACAAAATTTACGTTACAAGAGTCCCGAGTCAACCCACACTTGTACAGAGTTATGAATAAATAAAATCACTACAAATGTAAATCGTGTATCAAAGTATTACAGCGTGTTGCAAAGTATTGCTTGCGACAATTTTTCACCTTATGTAGCTTCAAATAGGAAGTTGACTTGAAAATCAAACTATGGGGCTTCGAATACTTCGAGCGTTCAAAATTTGACAGTTTCAACCAGCAATATGTCGTTTTGAACGTGTGGTCAGGCGGCTGAGGGAATCAGGACTGGTATGATACAGGTACATACCTACCATTTTTGAATTTTCGTTCCATTTTTGCTCTGATGCTATTGAACGTAGACCCGCAGTTAATTTGTTTGTAAGTCAATGATGTTAAGGTAATGTGTCTTCTTTTTCAATGTAATGGTATATTTTTTTATATAAAAAGAATAATTTGAATGTGTATAACACACTTTAATTTAATCTGTGTAATTGCATTCTCGTTGGGTATTTGACTAAATATTTTTATCACATATTTAAGTAAAGTAAAGAAATATTGCAGAAGTAAGTTTACAGTATGTTTACAACCAATCGTTTTCTAGATAAGCGATGTGTTTGAGGAGCGGCTGAGAGTCGCCGAAAAACGGTACCGCGTTGTGACGTCACAACGTGTATTTCATACCAAACATTGTGTGGGCGTTTGTGTAATTTTTTTTAATGTTAAATATCAGTAAGCTAATAATTAAAAAAAAACATATTTTAGGATAAGTAGTTATGCTTCTTTTTTAAGTTTTCTGATCTATATAATTTCTATACTAAATTCAAAACTATATTTTTGAAAAAAAATATCGGTCCAAAGTAACTTATGTCTGCTGAATACACAATAAAACCTTGCATTTTCATATGGCGTCAAATACCGTCAAATACGGTACCCAATTGTCAGCGGCACCTGCTGTCCATGGGCATCATTGTTCCTACGTGTTTCATTGGTGTGTGTCGACGATGATGCGATGCCGACAAGCATAACTTGAAAAAACATTTTCATTGATGGCCGAGTAGTGTGTCCTACCACATACGCAGGATGTACCCGGCAGGAGTCCTGGTCGGGGTATTAATTTGTGTAATGACCACGTACGTTCGTTCTCGGTTCATGGTTGTATATATTTATGTTTATCCTGGCCCCCAGTTCGCTGTACGGTCTCCATAACACAAGCTCTGCTTACTTTGGGACCATACAGTTGGTGTGTTTTGTCTATGGATTTATTATTGTTATATTTCTTTTATTTATTTTACATTTAAGTTACCATGATTTCATATTCTGTGGCTATGAATAACTATTTTTCGTTCTATTACACCATAATAAACTTAAAAATGTCCTTAAACTGTTTTGGACCATACAAACAGTACTTAAATGTATTACCTATTCTCAGGATTGGAAACCGAACTTAACCACGTTACAATCTTCAATGAACACCCTCGAACATCTGCTGCAGCTAGTTCAAAGCGAGTCCATGGACCCAGATCAGACCACCCTCGAGAACAAGACGGTCATAACAGCGGTATCCGATGAGGAACAGCCGAACAAATGTTGTAAGTATATACTTTTACCGATTTTGAAAAAGGAATTATGTTTTTGACTCATTTGTATTATGCAAAGAGATGTTAGAAGATAATATTACGTACACAATTTCTATTTAATATTTAATTGTTGATATTGCTTTCTAAAAATTGGTATGCCAGTGTAACGAAATATATAATATCATCTGAAGCCAGTTAGCTATACTGCAATGCCTTTTGTATTATGTCATTACATATGACATTGGCGTTTTGTAAGGGAGGAACATAAAGTCAATTTTTTTTGCCATCTCATAGATAGTTCAATTATCCCTTTAAAAACCCATTCGGACGGGAATCAATAAAATCTTGGAAGGCGCTTTGGACTGCCTCATCGGAGTAATTATTTTCCCTTGCAAGAAGTTATCCAAATTTCGAAGAAAAAAATGGTAATTTGTTTGAGGAAGGTCCGAGGAGTACGGTGTATGTCTTAGACATTCCAATTGAAGCTCCTCTAATTTGGTAGCCGTCTGTTGTGCAGTGTGTGGTCTAGCATTGTCCTGAAGCAGCAGTGGCCTGGAGCGATTAACCAGCCTCGGTTGTTTAGCAGCTAGCTTTTCCATCATGGTTTGCAGTTGCTGACAATAAACATTTGCCGTAATCGGCTCGCCAGATTTAAGAAAGCTGTAGAGAACGATACCGGCTCTAGTCAACCAAACGCTTACATGAAATTTTTTTTGAGTTTATTTTCGCTTGGACCAGGATTTGGCTTGTTCACCAGGGTTCAACCATTGCTATGAGCGTTTCCTTTTGTCTTACAGGATCCACTTTTCATCACAGGTAATGATTCGATATAAAATCCTTTCATTATTGTGCCGGTTGAGTAATGTAACGCAGCAGTCGACGTAAGTTTGTCAGTTTGCTGCACTCAATTCATTCAATCCACCCCTCAAGCTTTTTCACTTTCCCAATTTGCTTCAAGTGGATTAAAACAGTTTTTGCTACTAACACCACAGCCTACAGCTAACTCGGACTTGGTTTGCAATGGATCCGCTTCCACAATAGCCATCAATTCTTCATTATCAACTTTGGTCTTCGAGTGTCCACGGGGCTTGTTCTGTAAGTCGAAATTTCCAGAACGAAAACGTTGGAACTAAAAACGCACTGTGTTTTCTTTTGCGACACCACCGCCATACACAGCATTAATACTTCGAGCCGTTTCTGCAGCACTGGTGCCACGATGGAACTCGTACTTGTAAATAACGCGATATTTTAAGTTTTCCATTTTGTGAAGTAAGTGACGCAGTGAAAAAACTTAAAGAGGAAAAAACCAAATGAATTACGGTTTTCGAAACACAAATGCGTGAGTAAATAGCTGTATAAATTTGAAATTGGAATTCTTAACCAAAGAAGAGATAATACAGATCAAAGTGGCCAGTATGACAAAACGCCAATTTCATATGTAAGGACCTAATATTATTGCGCTTTGTATAAATTTATATTAGATAATTATAAAATAAAATGTTATCATTTTAAATATATAAATGTATTCATATGTATGTACATATTTTACAAATGTGAATTCTAGGCTTACTCGTAATGTTTGATATGATAAGTTTATTAATTAATAAATTAATATATTGAATGATACATTGCATCAACCAACACTTATTCTCAATGTTTTTCGTATTAAGTAATTTTTTTGTGTATTTTGCTTTTAATCATTACTGTTATTATTGTAAACGTAATGAAATCTGTAATTGGCCATATTATTTGACATAATATAATGTAAAGAAAAACAAAGGTTACATTTGCGCTATTGTTTTTCTGATAAATATAAATAGACATGAAACTTCACGAGTCTAGAGTCCAGTGCGAGTTTTATCCGAATTGGTTAATTTGTTTTAAATGTGTCAAACATTATTTTAACATGCAGTTGTTTTTCATCGTTTGTATTATATGCGTCGGTTTAAATAGGTGATTGCGAAAGTGGCTGAATTGAGTTCCTTTTTGAATATATTTTTTAGAATCCTATGACCCTAGCCATATATCGAACTTCGCTTACTTTTCTATATCGATAATCGCTAACGCTTTAAAGTCTGCGGCATAGAGTAGAATTTTCTTTACATTTTTGGTTTTCTATAATAGTAAGCGAAGTTTGTAACACGGCATGATGATAGATTTATTCTATGTTAAAAACACTACCTATTTTTACACTACATTTATAGCTTAGTTTGACCCGCCTTAACTGTTGATCACACAGCACAAATGTAATTTAGCTCCTTCCTGTGTTAAATGCCGGAGGGCCCAGGTTAAAAAAAAAAACAAATTGCGTAGCTTTATTTCTCAAACAGATTTATTATTTACATTATTCTTTATAAACTAAACTCGATTTGTTGGCAAGTTTTGCTTGCATAGTCAACAGGAATTATAACGCACTAAATTTCGACCAGATCGTTTCTTTTATTACTACTTATTTCAACAAGTTAATGCCCGTGGCTGGCTTCACACACTGAAAATAACAGGTGAATCTAACATTTGGTAAAGATAATCGCTAAAAGTATACAAAATATACTTTTTATGATTTAAAATAGTTTTGGTCTGCGGCTTCGCTCGCTCATTCAACGGGAACATTTCTGGTTCTGGATGAAATAGAATGAAAAATTCATGAAACTCGGTTAAGTAGCTAAGCCGTTCTCACGTAACAAACAAAATTACTTACCACTGTAATATTAGGACTAGAATTATTCATTGTTTCAATTTTGTATTGACGCATGAGACAGGGATACGCGGAGACCTTTACCGAGCAGTGGGACTCTACGGGCTCGTAAAATAATGTTTAAATGAATATTGTCTATCGTTTCAGTTGTAAAAAGTCACAGCGACGTACTTAAGTACGTACAAAAGCATTTCCCGATGTCACTTGGGGCGGACAAACACACAAATACGGTTAGTTTACTTATCAATAAATAATTTACAATGTTTTATAATTTTATTAATTAACTATTCAAATATATAACTTTGTTTTATGTGCAACCGACAGAATAACTCTTCACTAGTAATGTGTTATTTGAGTAAGTTCCGTATGAGAGTTGTTTTTTTAAAATATACTTTTATTATTGAAATAAAACAAATTTCACAATCAATCAAGTTTCATTGTATATTAAATACGAAAATCATGGCTTAACTTTTCGCACTGGGAGATGGAAGTATTGTGCGATGAATGATGTTAACATTTTGTAAAATAAACATATTTTATTCACTTTTGCTACTTCTATCGAGTTCTGTTAGAAATTTGGGATAAAAAGTTGAGATGCGGTAATCTCTATGGTGGTTGTATGTCATCTTTATTTAAAATTTTATCTAAATATATTCAGAAGTTTGAGAGTCTAGAATTCAGTTTTATAATACGACATTGGTTTTAGAAACAAGATAATTTACCGGGAAAGGAATCTTCGACCCCATCACACAGGGATATGAAAAAATTTGAAGACATAAGTGAAGAAAATGAAGATATAAATAGTTTACCTACAAAATGCATAGAAGTATGCAACGATCCTAGAGAGAGTTTAAGGTAATGCTTCATGTAATCAGTTAACATTCGACTCACTTAAATGTAGTTATTGAATCACCTCGCCCCTCACACACGCCACGTATTCAATCACACGCACGCACACATAAACACACGCGCGCGCACCCATGCATACACACACACACTTACACACACACACACACACATACACACATACACACACTTACACACACACACACACACACACCCAACCTTTACAGACCAATCTGTGAAATATTGTGATTTATTTTAAGCAACATTCGTAAATGACACATAAACTTTTTATGATTGTTTAAGAACTGCACAATATTTTCATATAAATATGTGAGTATATGTAGATTTTTTCATAAGATTGTTTTGGCTGTTCAATCCCTTTAACTGCAACACGAGATAATCGAGGTTATGGGTGCTTTGAGGTGAGAGTCTTTATTTTCGATTGATCTTTTTAGTTGGCTTGCGTGTTTACGTATGGCATTTTCATTGAGTTTCAATTAATTACTTGGAAAAAATCTTTTACTTATCAATTTTGCGACACGTTTTACAAATCTTGTTCAAAGTTACCTCCCCTACGGTGAATACATGCCCGCACACGCTTCCTTATCTCTGTCACTGTCTCTCTTGAAGTGAAAGAGTGTCGTATTATATAGCCTCTTGGCTTATTTTTTTTCGCACGATTTCGACAGACTGAATTGGCGTTGCATAAACAAGGGACTGCATGTGGGCACATGCACATTCCCGCTCCGATCGCCGCCCGGTACGGACGTTCCAAGACACTCCGATTGATCGGTCCCTTTCCAATATTCCGGCGCTCAGTTTACTGACGTCACAGTATAGCGTGTTGGTTCCGTGATACGGTTTTTCTGGGTTTCCTTACTCCCTCCGAGCGCTATCGTAGTGATTTTTCTTTGTGACTAAGCCTCTTAGTCTTCAAAGTGCTGTGCTGAGTTGTGTTGTGCTTGTGCTGAGTGCTGTGTTGTGCCCAGCGTGAGTAGTCTGGTTTAAGTACAAAGGACTTAACGGTGACAACGAATTTGTACTGCTCCAGTCCTTTTATTTTTATTTTATTCCTTCTCCTATTTTTTTTTATTTTTCCTATTTTTTCATATTTATTTTTTATCATAACTGTGTGTTTTCGTGTGCATTCGCCCTTTCTGTCGGTTAAGGTTGACCATAACGCGGTCAACTCTTTACCTGCGTACCCTTTTTTTAGGTAGCGGCCTCCGGCGAACTACGGTTAGTTTTAAGTCACTCTCCCCAGCCCCCCTACCGCTGGTAAGAAGGTTAGCTGCTAGGGTTCGCTAGGTTTGTTCGCATCTTTTATATACTTATATATACATACCTTAGTCCCAACCCCTCCCATGGATTCGCAAAGCGTAATAAACTTTGCAAAAGCGTTCGCCCCGGCGCTTGCCGCGTCGGGCAACCCGATATCACATGAGGTCTTCTCGTAGGCCTTATTACCGCTTAACGCGTCCCCGGCCCCTCAGGTCACCAACTCCCAGACCGCTCAGGTCTTTACCAGCTCTCCCGCGTCTCCCGTTCCATCCGATATGGACCGCGCGTCGGTCACGTCATCTCGCGCATCGCGGCGTAAGCGTACCGCTCCCGGGAGCGACTCCGATTCCGCGTCCGAACCGTCGTCGGAAGCCGCTACTTTAACCGGCTCTCCTGAGCCCCCATTCACGTTAGTCTCTAAACGCTCCAAGAAGCGCTCAAAGAAAATCGCGGTGTCTTCAACACCCGATCCCACCCCGGTGCCTTCAGCACCCGTCCTCGCGCCGCTTATGTCACTCGCAGTGACCGCGTCTCCGTCGGTCCCGTCGAAGCCAGCGACGCGCTGCGCTCCCGTCCTACCGAAGCCTCAGCTCCCTCCGCTCGTCTTCCTCCGCGAAAAAGTGCGCTGGAGCGCGGTTTCTAACTTGTGCAAACAGCACAAAATCAATTATCTTAAAGCCAAAACGCAGGCGATACTATCAAGATTCAGGTCGCGACTATCGACGACTTCCGCGCGTTCACTAGGCTCGTATCACTTAGGCAAATCGCTTATCACACTAACGCCCTCCCGGAAGTGCGTAGGATCCGCGCAGTATTACGGGGCGTCCCGTTCGAGCTCGCGAACAAGGAAAATTTCGAGGACCTTAAGTCCCAGATCTTCCCGGCTGAAGCAGTGCACAAGATGCACTCCAACCGCGGTAAACGGTTTCCGTTAGCATTAGTTATTTTATCTAATACTCCCAACTCGAGGGAGATCTTTAGAGAGGCTCGCACAGTCTGCGGACTCTCGAATATCTCCGTCGAGGGTCCTAACCGTCGTGGACACCCTGGGCAATGCCATAGTTGCCAGCTGTACGGCCACGCAGCGGCTAATTGTTCAGCTCCCCTCAGGCGTGTTAAGTGCCTCGATCCGCATATCACAAAGGAGTGCAATTGCACTCCCGACTCCACCTCCCCCCCCTGCATGTGCTGTGCGGCCAGTGCGGCCACACAGCCAACTACAGGGGTTGTCCGGGTGCTCCGCGCTCTTCCGTAAAGAGGGCCGCGCTTAAACCGGCGCCGCCGCTCACTCCCGCTAAGTTTCCGCCGCTTTGCAACCGGTGCCGACTCCGGCTCTTTCCTGCAGACAGCGTCCTGCCGCTCCTGCACCACCTTCCCGTCCTATCCCAACTCCCGTAGCTCCCGTAGGCCCGCGTCCCGCTCCATCGTCTTCGCCTCAGTCATTGTTGGCTGAGGACATGAAGACCGTGTTCGACGTCATCCAAAACGTCGACATTAACGAAGTCGCCGTACTCGCACGCAAACTGCGAGCCGCCAGCTCTCCTCAAGAGCGTCTATTTGCGTTAGCCGAGCATCACTTTGCGATCGTCAAACGAATCAACCTCGATCTCAGGTCTATCGAACCGCTCGATGACCTAGGATCTTATCACCGCCCCGTCTCCCTCGTGCTAGGACCGCCTAACGATAACGTCACCTCTCCTAAGACCTTTACCAGTTGGTAAAGCCCCTCCAGTTGGAGAGGCTTTAAAAATACGATAATTTCAGCCTTAGAGGCCCCGAACTCTCCGTTCGCGATCTCGCCTGACCAATTAGATAGCCCGGATAAAATAGACTCGATAGTCGATTCCCTCACTGATGCTATCAATTCAGCCATCAGTGTTAACGAAAAGGTTACTAAGCAAAGCAAACCCACGCTTCCCTTAGCTGTTAGCAATCTTATTAAAGCTAAGAACGCGGCTCTCCGGAGAGCCGAGAAATATCCCACGCCCGCCTATAGATTAGCTGCGAATCAGCTACAACGTAAAGTTAGGTCTTGCCTCGCGGAGGCATCAGCCTCCTCAAGGCCATGTCTAAACTTTTATTTATTTATTTTACAAATTTTTGGGAAGCTTACAGCTGAAAAAAAAAACACTAAAGTATAAAGGCAATTGAAACTAATGACCATTTAAAAGCTTCCAACGGTATACAGTACAATTGATTAATAGCAGTATCTACAGTAAATACAACTGATATAATAAAAAACAGAGTACATTAAATAAATGAATCAAATAAATGAAATAAAGTGTGACATTACATCGGTAAGCTTAAATTAATTAGTTTGTAACGAAGAACTTACAACTTAATTTATTTCTAATTGTCGCTATCGAGGTGTTAAACAAGTCAATATCGTTGTCATCACCACTAATGTCATTAAAGCATCTGCTTGATCTAATAATATACGAGTTTTGTTTAAACCTGGTCTTGCTGAATGGCACGTGTAGTAAGGCAGGCTTTCTAAAGGATCTAGAGTTGGTACGTAATCCTAGTTCACTGAGTAGCTCCGGACAGTCAACCGAGCCATTAGCGATACGAAAGAGGAATGTAACGTCCGCTACTCTCCTTCTGTCACTCAGGGGGAAGTAGTGGAATTTACGGTATCTTGCCTCATAGCCCGGCAAAAATACTTTGGCGCGAAATTGTAGGTACCGCATAAACTTCTTCTCTTCTCGTCTCTTCTATTTTTCTTATACTTCATACTCTCTCGAATGCGGAACATCCTGTTTCCAACGGATGGCGATCCCCTTATTATTCCTCATCAGTTCGGCTTTCACGCTAAGCACTCCTGCCCACAGCAAGTCCATCGAATCGGCGAGTATATACTTGACGGCTTCTATCCACGTCGTTATAAAACAGTCGCGGTTTTCTTTGACGTAGCCAAGGCTTTCGATAAAGTCTGGCACAGCGGTCTCGTTTATAAGCTCTTCAAAATAGGCCTTCCGGATCGCCTAGTCAGGTTAATCGCGTCGTTTCTCAAAGACCATACGTTTCGATTTAAACATGAAGGCACGCTTTCCGCGCCTCGTCCCATGAAGGCTGGAGTCCCTCAAGGCTCAGTCCTCGCCCCTCTGTTGTACGCCGTGTACACCTACGACATCCCCAGCCCGCCGAAAGGCGTCGAACTCGTCCTCTTTGCCGACGACACCGCACTCTACACCAGTTAAAGGTCACAGTGTCCCAGCTTGTAACCAGACTCCAAAAGGCCGTAAACGCCCTCGGTGTATGGTTTCAAAAATGGCGCAACGATGTGAATCCAGACAAGAGTTCTGCGATTCGCTTCGACCCCAAACGCCGTCGTCCCGCTGGCGATCCCCACGTTCGAATGTTAGGCATTCCCATCCCCTGGAAGCGCAGTACTAAATACTTAGGCGTCCCCTTAGATCCGACGCTTTCTTTCAAGCCACACATCGATAGAGTTTCGAAACTCGCCCGTTACTACTTAGGCCGCCTAAATAGCATGTTAGGTAGAAAAAGTAAAATGTCTTTCAGAAACAAACGTACACTTTACAAGGTCTGCGTTAGACCCGTCAAGACATATGCCTCGCCAATCTTTGCCCACGCCAAACGCTCCGTCCTGCACAAACTGCAGGTAGTTCAAAATCTCTTTTGCCGCTGGGCCACAAACGCACCGTGGTACGTGCGTAACGCGGTCTTGCACAGAGATCTGGAACACCTCAAAACACTCTCTGAAGCGTTCTTCAAACGCTCCGAAACCCATCCCAATCCTCTAGTTCGAGATTCAGTCTCATATACAACTCCTGTCTTAGATTCGAAGTTCAAAGTCGCTAGGCCTAGGAATGCGCAAGCTTACTCTTCCACCAGACTGACATCGGATCTTGAAGCCTTTCTGGCCGCAAATTCAAATTGTAATCTTAACTCGAATTAATTTAACTTCTTTAATATTTATTTAATTTGATTTTAAATCTCTATTTTCATTTTGAGTACCTTCAGTGCTATGAATTCACCTCCAGTGCTTTGAGCACCTTCAGTGCTATGTAAATGCCATGGGTGACCCTTCTGGGCCCCGCTAGCGCGGCCTCTTTCTCCAATTGGCCGTCGTTCAGATGAAGGCTGTGTGGCAAAAAATTGCACGAGTCATTCAGGGGGTTTTTAGTGGTTATAGACTGGTAGGCTCGGAGTGAGTCCCACATAACTCAGATCGCGCGCGCGGAGTATGCGTAAGAGCATTTTTTAATTCCTCCTGCCCTATCCGTGGAGGGGAACAAAAAAAAAGGGCACATGCACACCACACGTAAAAATCAACCGGTGTCAGGTCGGGACACCGTGCAGGCCATGAAATCGGACACCCCTGCCATTCCCAGGCCTTGGGAACGATGTATCCAGCCACTGCCGCACAGTAATTCTATAGTGCGCTGGACAACCATCGTGGTGGAATATCATTCGTCTCCTTGTTACCAATTCCACACCTTCAAGCAATGCCCGTAGCTCATTCCTCAAAAATTCCTCATAATACTCACCATTTAAATTGTTGGTCAAAAAGTTGGGTCCAATCAAATGATTATTTATGACGCCCATCCAACTTCTAACAATAACAACTAAAAAGTTCCAAGAATGTATTGCAACTCTGCAACCTGAGCCGCGGTACGATAACAAAAGGTTTTACAATGCACGTGCTCTACGTACGTTTTTTTCTGGGAATTGTTGTTTGTCTTAATAATTTAACTTGTTTGGGTAGCTAATACAACAAGGAAGTTTTTGAAGTAGTTTGTACGGTTAATGTACTGTTGATTTTTCAAAATAAATCCAAATTCTATTGACCAAATTAGTCAATCAAAACAAAATTTTATAAGAATTCACTTTCTATTTTAAAATGTTCAATATTTGTGCCAGTATCAGTATTAATAAATGTTTGTTGATGTATTGGTAACTGATAAAAATTTAAACAACTTTATTAAAAACACTAGTTTTTTATTTAATTAATTTTTTATAGTTAATTCGGTATTTTTTTAAACAAAACCAAAAATATTTAATATCTCGATAACGAGCCTCCTTGGTATTAGGGACATTGTAGTTAATTTTGTTGGAAATTAGTTGTATTATCACATCCCAAGAGGAATACGTCGAATTACAAGTCACCCTGTGTATCACCCTGAATAACATGGGGACATAAATAATTACATATTTACTGGTAGCTGAAAGTTTTTTGCATATGTTTAAGATGTGGTTCGACAAGTGAAAGAGTAGCGGACTGTATTTTTAGATGTTTATTGATGAACTATTATAATATGAAAAGAAAAGTATAAAATGCGCGTGCGCGAGTGAGTAGTCGCAGAGGCGATCGACAGCTGACTGGTCGGCGCACGGCGGCGGAGTGGGGCGGCAAGAGTCGGCGGGAGGGGGGCCCGGGCGCTTGAGCCCGCGGGTGCCCGCACCGTTGATGATGCGTTAACATAATATTTTCCGATTAACTTGAGTTTGCTTACTTAATACAAAGCATTCCCACCTTCGTATATCATGCTAAAACAGTTTAAAAGTTTTTATTTCCCATATTGAAACATACTTAATAATAGTATGGAACTACTTAAATTTTACCGTTACAAAACGGATTAATGTAACTTAGAACGCATGATAAATATTTAAAAACTCATTTATTTAGTGACATATTCACAGTTAGGTAATAGGATAATTTTTATCGATAACGTGAATGCGCACAAACCTATTTGTCAAACGTTTGTATTAACATCACCATGTGTCTGTTAGTTCTTTGAGTTCTTCGTCCCGATGAATATCTAAAGCGTCATTGTCACTTAAAAACGTCTTCAGTCTCGGTCTGCGTGCGTTCTCGAGCGCACGTCGATCGCAGACGCCTTCCCGCTCTTTTAGCCCCCGCGCTAATTGAGCACCCAAATTTCACTGGTTGTTGTCGTAATATATAATTTCATAGTTGTATACCGTAATAAGTTTCTAACGCCGTTTTCACGGCGGACAGTGGCTCGTTAACCGTACTTCTAATAAGTTTCTAACGCCGTTTTCACGGCGAACAGTGGCTTGTTAACCGTACTTCGTGGAACGTGAGCTTCGTCGACGGGAATTCGTCGTTCCAGGACTTCAAGTGCCGTGTTCGAGTAAGTTATCCGCGTCGTTCTCAACCGCCCTACTGCGTGTAGGGTGGTTTTAGGAAGTTAGTCATCGTTGTTAGGTTCATATTGTCCCTCCCCAACCCCTCCGCAATGGCTTCCCTAAGCTTTGTCGAGTTTAGGAAGAAGTTAATTGAAAGTACTGAAAGCATGTCTTTAAATGCTGATAAGTACCGTTTCTTAGATTCCCTTATCCCTCATCTCATGACATTAATGTCCACAATGGCCCCTCAGGCCACCCCAGTTCCCCAGACCCCTCAGGTCTTAGGCCCTCCCGCGTCCCCTTCCTCCAGTGACATGGAGTGCGAAGTAGACGCCCCTCCGCGCCGCAAGCGCGCACCCGCGACCGAGTCATCCTCGGACGCCACCCCAACTGGCCCTGAGTCTCCCTCTTTTACGCTTGTTAAGAAGCGCTCTAAGAAGCGTTCGAAACAAGACCCGGCGCCCTCAACGCCCGTCCCCACACCCCCTGCGGCGTCTTCAACGCCAGCTGCCCCGGTGTCTTCAACACCCGCTCCGGCCCCAACTTCTGTCAAGGCCAAGGTCCCACCACCCGTTTTCCTTCGGGAAAAGGGTAAATGGACTGAGGTCTCGACATTGTGCAATGAGCACAAGATCCATTACACCCGAGCGGTAAACTCGGGTGAATCTATTAAAATCACTGTCTCGTCGATAGACGATTTCCGAGCTTTGACGTAGCTCCTCACCGATAAGCAATATGCTTATCACACTTATGCTCTGTCAGAAGAGCGTAAGATCAGAGCGGTACTCAGGGGAGTCCCGTTCGAATTATCGAACGAGGCTATCCTGGAGGATCTGCAGTCCCAAGGCTTCCCGGCACTCGCGGTGCATAAAATGCACAGCAAGTACGGGAGGCAACACCCTCTCGCTTTGGTGATTCTCGCCGACGTCCTCAAGTCCAGAGAAATCCTGAAAGGGGTTAGCTCTATTTGCGGCCTCTCTGGGATCTCAATCGAGGCGCCTCATCGCTGCGGTCATCCCGGCCAGTGCCACCGGTGCCAGTTGTACGGGCACGCGGTGGCCAACTGCCGCGCACCGCCCAGGTGCGTCAAGTGCCTGGTCCCTCACTACACTAAGGAGTGCAATCGCACTCCTGAAACTCCCTCTCCTCCCGATTGCGTGCTTTGTGGCCAGTCCGGCCACACCGCAAATTACAGGGGCTGCCCTCGTGCACCCCGTTGTATGCGCTCCAATTCCAAGAGGGCGGCACCCAAACAGGCTCCGCGCCTTTCCCAAGAAAACTTTCCGCCGCTGCGTAGCCGGGTTCCTCCGGCTGCTAAGCCTACACAATCCAGGCCTGCCCCAGAAAACTGGAGGCAGCGCTCCGCATCGAATCCCATCCCGGCTCCTCGCCCATACAAACCCACTCCTCAATCCTCCGTAGCAGACGATATGCGTATCGTCTGCGACGCTATGAAAAATGTCGATGTTAGTGAAATCGCAGTCTTAGCCGTTCAGAGCGTTTGCTAGCTCTGGCGGAGCATAGTTCCCTTCTCAATTCATTATAGGTTCATTTAAATGAATTGATCCCTAAATCATGCTTCGGCCGACCTCTGCCCAGCCCCGGCTTCACCGGAGGCTGCCCAGAACGGCCACCAACTCATGTCCCTTTGAGCACCTTCAGTGCAACTTTCACTACAGGCGGAAGACCCGCTAGCGGGTCTCCGCCAGCGCGCCCAACTTCCCGACGGGTGTCGCTTCCGATGAAGGCTAACAGTATACGCTTACTACAGCCAACAGGTGGTTTTTAGTGGGTAGGTGCCATTCTGGTGAGTCCCACATAACCCCCCCGCAGAGGAATTTACCTGCGGGCGGGTATGCATGACGCATCTTCCACCTCCCTCCCGCGAGGGTGCCTCGGCAGCAAAAAATAAAAAATAAAAACGTCTTCTTATGGTAGCGTCGGGTGACGGGTCGTTCACTTCCCTCTAATATGGTTGAGGAGGGCGATGGCTGGATGCCGCGTCAACTCGTGAACGGGTGCCGTTTGAGGGAATCGTCGTTTGGATAGTTTATGGGGAGGGAGGCTTGCCGAGCTAACAGCTGCAGATAAGAATAATTTTGTATAGACATAAAGAGACACTGTAAATTTATTTTGAAAAGAAAATATACCAGTTAAGTTTCTTGTCAGTTCTTCTTCATGAAGGTTTCTTCGAACTGGTGGTAGAGTCATGTTGTATTTGACGTCAATAAGAACAAGTAATTGTCAAAGCTGAGAAATAAATATTTGAAGTTGACCTAACCACCCTGCGCGCTAGACAACTGGAACAACATCCGCGCTCTATACCTTAGTAATTGAACCTCAATAGCTATTTTCTTTGTAAATTCTTGCTCCAAATAGTATTATCACGGTGAATGATTACGTAAAGCATACTTCGCGCGCGATCACCACGGTTCTCTATGCTCTTTGTTGACCCCCTTAAAACGTGTGCTGCAAGATAAAGACAAACAAATAAACTGACTTTAGCATGAATAATTTCGATAATTTATTTTGGAGTCTAGTGTTGTCGTAGTTATTTCATTTACCAGATATAAATTTTATTATTGTATTGATAAAATTTTAGCTCTTGCTCAAAATTTCTCTCACTGTTTTGTGCAACCAGTAAAGAGTGATTGATGCTGTATCACATTAGTAATTTTTAAATTATTACCATTTCAGATTCATAAGAAAATCTAATTTAATACATGAATTTGAAAACAAATTAAATATAAAACATAAACTGGATTTAGACGCTTTAGACTACGAAGTTGAAGTGAATTGTTCGAACGAGAACGAACGGAAGACGGAAGGAATGTCGGGTGTAATGTCTGATTTGACAGCTGACAGTGAAAGTAACATTGGCGCATTGACGTTTATTTTTATCAAAGAGTTTTTATTGTCAATGAGGGCATCTTTAAGGGATATTTACAATTTCATGTAAGTATTCATGCTATTCATGCAGGTTTGTAAAAATTAAGAGTCATGTCTGTAGACAAGGAATTACTTTGTCTGAGTAACTACTTGAGCAAAAGTCACAAATTAACCAATGATTTTCATTTCATATTTGAGAAATTGGTTGATATGCCAGGAAGTTGTCATTTTCTTAACCTAAAAATTGAGAAACGTCGTTTTGTTGCATTGCGCAGCTCGACTCTGAAATAAAATGATGTGATTTAAGAATTCTTCTGTAAGTACGAATGTGAGAAAACGAATAAAATCTCAAAATCGTAATACCTCAGTCAATAATTTATGCATAAATAAAGGTAGGGTTTAGTTAATGTACAAGTAAAAACTGAAATGTTGAGTAATACATGCTGCAAATTTAATTTTGAATTTTAAATGCAATTGATCCGTTTTTTAGCCTTTTTTGTGCAACTTAACGAACAAATTAAAAAACATCAAAGATTTAGTATCAAAGTTCAGCGCTTTAATTGCTTTACTTCGCAGTAACGACAATATATCATATCTAAATGCAAACAAAACGTTTGTCGATGAGGTGGCCGTGCGCAGACAAGCGGATTTTATGTTGAAGAAACTTCGATTCATTTTGGTGTCATTGGAAGGGTGAGTACAACGCGTTTTATATTTATTAATTTAACTGCTTGCTGTTATTGACAAAGTAAAAAAATTAGGGGAAAGGGACCTAGAGTAAGCACCAGCCTAACGCTGCTTTTCCATTAGAGTTGAGTTGTGCCAAAATTAACCAATGGAATTGCACAAAAACTCCGCTCCGCTTGAGTGGTTAGGGGTTTGCCAACTAGTTTTAAATTCATATATTTCAACGCGGAGAGGTTAAACAGAGGGGGGAAGAGGAGAAGAGAAACGAGCGTAGGCCTAGGTTGCGGCCGCCAAGTGCTGCAGTGACCGACGCGGCTCGACTAGCTTTTTTAGCGTACAATGCCCGTTTTAGGCCCTCTTGGCCTACGTCACATGAATTTTATGACTTTTGGATACTTATTTCAATTATTCGACGATGAATTTAGTTTTTGCAGTAATCATCTTATCTCGGTGTTCTTGGTCCTTTTTATATGCAACAGAAAGCTATGTTTATAATAAAGTTATAATTTGCTTATTTTTATTATTGCGTTCCAGCATCCGGTCTCGTGAGCAAGCGGACTTCACTTCACTCAAACATTTGTTGAAAGACGCCGTGCCAATGCCCGTCGCCATACGAAGAGCAAAAAGCTATAGGTTTAATTTGAATTGTTGCTTCTAAATAATGTTAAATGAAATGGCTATGGGGGGGGGGGGTGACTAGCATACAGAAATAATGATCCTGAGGGATATGCGGGAAAAAGCTGGCAAAAACTAGGCTAGAGAATAACTAATTTCCTTTTTTGAAAATTTTCGTTACCGAAGTTTATCAAAATACATTCAACCGTATTTGCGATACATAGAGTTTCTTATGTTAAAGTCTCGTCTGGGGTGGTCCTGCAATCCTTCCCTTACCCGCAATAATCACCACGCGTACGTGGCTGTGATCGGGTTAAGAGAAAGGATCGGCCGGTGCCCTGGGACGAGGGCAACCCCAACTTCACCCTACGGTCGGTAACGCATTCATCGATAATAAATAACAATATAATTAATCAGAAACATCTACTTCAAACGAAGTCCGTCCACTTCGACACGTCCGTGGCCATTGACTAAAAGAAAACGAAAACATACAAACAGTAACAGACGAAGGTCATCACATCATTATATTTGGATTTTCTTCACTTGCCTATTTTTAGTTTTAGTGTTTAGTAGCCCTGCCTCATACGCCGATGGTCCCAGATTCGAGTCCTGGCCGCGACATTCATTTGTGTGATGTACATAAATATCTGTTCTCGGGTCATGGTTGGTGATATTAATTATGCATGTTTATTCTGGGTTCACGTTTGGTCATCTTATTTTGGGGCCTGCTTACTTTGGGGCCATACAGTCGATGTGTTTGTTTGGAAATTTATTATTATTATATTATTATGGCGATTTGCTGTTTTGTCTGTTAAATTTGTTAGATGTTTGTCTTCCATCTCACCTGACGGAAATTGGCGATGAAGACGAAGTTTTTACATTCAAACCACAGGGACATCTATGCGCACAACTTTAAATCTATAACGTTGACCTACTATATTATTATTATTATTACTAACACAGACGTCACTAAAACTAATAATATTAAAAAAAATCACAAAAAAAATTTATAATTTGTGTTGTTACTTATTTTATAATTCGTGTTTTGCTTCTTTTTTCAGTTTTCTGATCTATATCATTTTGGTATTAAATTCAAAACTTTTTTGGGTCCATACAACTTATTTTTTCTGAATAAATGATAAAAACTTGCATTTTCGAATGATGTCTAATAACCAATTAGATCTATTTTATTAACTAGGCTCTTTATACATTTAATATAATTATTTTTTCACCTCACCACCTCGGAAAGATCACTTTATCATCGAAATCTGAGTGCAGAGGTGCATATTATCGAGCGTGGAAAAGATTTTTTTTAATTCGAACCTACTATTCCATAACTTGCTATACCGCCAGTCCACTAAAAATGCATTAATACTTATTACATGTCAGTGTGCCAACCTCATTTTAGAATAATCGCACTGGCCAGCAGGACGATGTCTGAAAAAAAACTTTAAAATTTTCTCTCTTCATTCAATTCACTTTTTATCATATTGGTATGTTTTTTATAAATATAAAATCGTAAGAAATCATACTCTACCTATAGTAGCATTTATTTAATAAATTATTCAACCTGCTTTTCTTGCAACTAGCATTTTTCTCACTGTAGTGAGTTGAAAAGTTGTGTGTTTCGTTCGGCAGCAAAGTTGTTCTGCGTCTGGTATTTTTGAAACCTTCGCTACGCTCATGATTCTATAAACAAGTACTCCCGCCAAAAAACATTTTTGCGGCCTTGCATTACTAATAACTATTATAAAGGAAGTGCATGTTTGAAACTTTATATTTTTGTTTGTTGCAGGATGATAATCCAACAATTTATAGAACAAGCGTCTTTACTTGAGAAGTGTTTGCTGCCCCTGTGCGGGCAGAACAACGACAGTAAATAATAAATAATAATATTAAAAAAAGGTCCTTTGGCTTACATATATTGAAGGCCTTGATTGAAGTAAAAATAGCGGGAGATAGGTGACGTTCGTACATAATGTACGTGAAAACCACCACGGTTACTACCACAGATACATTCTCTCACACAAACTCAATCATGTTAAACTACACTCCGACATAAAAGAGATAGAATGATGCAAAACATGGGCTTGTGAGCAAGACAAAATGTGCCGTGTCCGTATAACAAAATATGCCGTGTCCATATAGTTTCATTAGTGTTCGTGTCGTTTCGTATTTTGTCGGTTAGGTTCGCGTGGCTAAACTGGTTAACAAGTAAAATCAGGCGACCGGGAACAAGATTTTCGAGATCCGTTTTTGAGGAGCTTGTCACATATCTTTCGCTATTTTACTTTAATCACAGAATGAAGAGCTTACTATTAAAACGTATTAAAATTTCACTAGAGGTGTATTTTTTGGTAACAGTGCAAAAGCCTTGTATGGAACTCTGGAATTCAGTACGTGATATAACATGTATCTTATGTTGATTCTTGATCTTATGAACTATTTCAATTCCGAAATAAATTAATGAAAATGTTAAAAATAATCTTTGACTAATCAAAAAAAAATGATGTTTCAAATCGGTTACAAACCTTTAAAAATGCAATTATCTAAATTGACTACCTACTTCATTTATGAAGTCGGTTAAAATGCACTTTTATCTCCGGTCCGCTTGTATCATGTGTTATTTCGAAAAAAGAAAAGCGTACTATTTTCTATTTAAAAGTGTTCTTATATGTCAGTATAAATATCGAGTGATGTTTTGTTTCTACATTCATAAATGACTGCGTTTTGAAGATTATTATATGTTACTAAACATAGTTTAGTAATACGATTTTTGTTGATTTTTGATTGCGGCAATAACCTTTAAATCAATATTATAAGTATTTATATGTGCGGGCGCATAGATGGTTATTGCATAGCGAAATTGCTTGAAAAATAAATGTATAGGTACATATTTAAATGTTTTTTGTTAAAGATATTTTCGTACAAAATACTAGACTAGGTTTTTCTTTAAGTACAAAATATATGCCACAGTATTAAGTAAGACTCTAGAGTTGATTGTCTTCCATTTAGTTGTAATGAGTAAGTGAATTTGTCACCGTAATATGGACTCTCTGTACTCATATTATAAAGATTTGTTTCTTCGAGTAAAGGATTCTCCCGCGTAACTTGAATTCGTAAGAATTAAAAGAAATAAGCTAATAGTCGAAAAGCCACGTTGGAGAGCTGCGGGGCCTCCCGAGGCGGTCATAGCAACTCTGACACTAGAGAAGTGTAGATCTACCGAGCTATCTGTATTAATTTGATTGCGATGTGAATGGTTTATAGATAGATTTATGCATTTGGTCTGTCCTGTGAATGTAAATATGCAATGTAACGTTCTCTGGCAGCCGTCCTCTTGTCAAAATATGTTCTTGCCGCTTTGGTGTGTACAAATTTACAATCAGTACACTTGGGCCACGCACACACAGTATGAAATAATTCGTTTTACTTTTCAAAAGTAATATATTCACCTTTGAATTTTTTTTCAATTCACCTAGCCTAACCTGCATTAAGCCGTTTCCGCGTCAATTCTGATCGCGTAGAATATTTTTAGCAATATAGCTATGCTATTTTAGATACAATATATTTTTTTTAAATTCATTTAGTCGTTAGTGTTTATGGATACTGTATTAACAAACATACATACTTTTTTTCTTTATAGTATTAGTACAGATTACGGTTTAACCATGGAGCAAATACACAGAGGAGGTACCGTATGTGTATTCTTTAGGGTATCAGTTGAAGCCAACGCGGGGTAACTAGAGAGTGTATTGCGATGCCAGCGCCACTCAGAAGTAGCTTAAATTTGAAACTTTAGAAAACTTTCAATTATTGTTTTGAGTACTGGGAAAATTTAATAGATGGCGTCACTTGCTAGTTAGCACCGATTATCTTTATTATTCATAAATCTTACGATTTAAAATAAAAATTAGCTTCCTTTAATTTATTTTGATAGTCCGTGGAACTTTGACATGCTAATACAAGGTATTTTTGTACTGGAAAAAAATTAAAGATTTCACGTTCAAGACGCCAGAGGTTGCTCAGATCTCTCTCTTTGTATTGTCTCTATGGTTTCAATAATAGGTATCACTGTGACAATAGAAACGGTTCAGTAAAATCGAACTGAGGCTAAGTTGCAAATTACGATCGCCAATGATATAGAGAACGCGTATCACGTGATATAGCGATAATCCCCACACAGTTAAAACGTTTGCTATAACGTTAGCGCTAATAGATTGCAACTTGGCTATTACTTTGAAATGAATGTGATTATCTTTCATAAGTTGTTATAAAATCGAAAGAAGTTATTTCTATTTTGTAAAATATGTTCCATACAAGCAAAATTGAGAATAATTGTTTGAATCTCTACTTACTTTCGTAAGAATCCAGCAATTAAGTAAACGAATCCATGGAAGGCGACATAGATTGTTGCTGAAATAGACAGAGAGCACTGCGACAACATTTCTCAACGCTGCTTGTTAGGATTCTATCATAAGTTACCTTTTTTTAAATTTTGTTACTATTACTTTATTAAAACTACTAGTTATAATGTTTAAGGTTTAATAACATGACATTTTGTAAGTGATTTAAATAAACCTGTTGTAATTTTCTATTACATAATTTTGTTTTTTTTTTTCAATAACGTACCAACAGGCAGTTGGCAGGCATGTTTATGTTTGGGAGGGCTGAGTGCTTACATACAAGTACATGGACATATAAGTCGTCATCGGACTGTACTTTGTGTTTTCTGTTAGTGTCAGTGCCCTAATCATCAATTTTTTTCGATAACCAAATCTGGTTAGTTCAAAACCTATCACAAAAGTTCCATTATACACGACGTCATTATTACTTTCGCACCACCCGCAGACCGCTTCAACTTCTGGCTCTATGACCTCATGTTTCCCTACGAGCTGCTCTGCCCTCCTAGACAAGTGGCATTCGGCGATGGAACGGAAAACTGAATACAATGACCACAGAGAACTCTTTATATATATACTGGTGGTGCGTTCCGACTGCTGATTATATCGCTCAGAGCGCTCATATACCCGTTTCGAATGCCTGTGAGCGTGCTTACTGCGGTTATTGTTTACGTCATGAGCAATTTTAACGCTGATAGCGCAGTGAGTGGCAATCGGAATGCGCTTTGGTGCACATGACTTTGATTGGACGTTTCGTGCGCTTATGTAAATTTAATACATTTAGCATTCTATTCAACTTTCTATTCCATCGCCTGATGCCACTTGGCTAGGACGGCTGTTCGGTTTTCTACAGCATCAACTTTTTTTGTTATCGATGGCTGTAATGGTTATTACAGGCTGGCCTGAAACCCACTAATAATTACTACATGTCTATTTAAATAGATAACATCCATTGTTTGAAATCGAATATCGTTGGCATCACTTAATATAAGTATGTGACTCGCCACTGTTTTCATCTTTCCAGTCAAGGTCCTTTTTGTTATTGTGTAGAATTTTATTATTTTACTATTGTTAGTGTTTATTTTAATAGGTTTATAAATTATTTGATCCTGTATTGCCGACAAAACCAGAAAGGAAAAATAGGAATCTGTCCTATACCGAACAAAGGAATGTGTTATCGTAATGTTTATGCATTGAACCAAACAAATAAATATACTTAAATGTAAATTGGAATATTTATTCCTTATCATGTTACTTATTATTTCTATACTGTGACTTTTTGTACACGCCTGGAGGTGTACTTTCTTACATGTTTAAGTTACCAAAGAAGGGAAGCCGTGCAGATCCCATCAACTATCGACCTATTGCAATCACCTCCATACTTTGCAGTCATGGAGCGTGTATTGAACAATCGTCTCCTGGCATACCTTGAGTCCAACGAGCTCCTTAATGATAACCAATATGGTTTTCGCAGTGGACACTCGACTTCTTGTGTATGCCACTTATGATCTTCTTGTGTATGCCACTCACTTATGGAGCGAAGCCTTGGAAGGTCACGGTGAAGTTATAGTTGTATGCTTAGACATTTCCAAGGCTTTTGATAGGGTCTGGCATGATGTTCTCTTGAGTAAGCTTCCAGCATACGGAATACCTAAAGGGCTCTGCGACTGGATATCTGATTTTCTGAGGGAACGGTCAATTCGAGTAGTCTTAGACGGCTGCTGTTCTGACCTAATGGCAATTAATGCCGGGGTACCTCAGGGATCTGTTCTCTCTGCAACGTTATTCTTACTGTACATTAACGACCTGCTAACCCCAGGCAATATTGTTTACGCTAATGACAGCACCGTTGTAGAGAGATACATGTCCAATGCGCGAGCGAGTCCACAAGAAAACACCTTTCAGTCCGCGAAAAAGAGCAATTTCGACCTTACGCCCACTTTCCAAAATGTTCTGTACCCTTAACCGACCACTTAGGGCTTCTGGGCGTAACTATATCGACCCAACTAAACTTCGGGCAAAGGTCCGACGGTACTTCAGCCCAGAACAGCTACTTAATTTGTATACAGCTCAAGTTCGATCTTGTATGGAGTACTGTAGCCACCTTTGAGATGGTTCTGCAAAGTACCAACTAGAAGCGATGGACGCAGTTGACCGAAAAATTATTAACAACTTTGACCTCACCACCAAAAAACTGCAAAGCCTCGACCATCGTCGGAAAGTTGCCAGTTTAGCAGTCTTCTACAGATTACATTTTGGAGAGTGCGCGAATGCTCTTTTTGATCAGGTTGAACCCAATCCTTCTTGCATCGGATTACTAGACGCAGACAGACCTTCCATCCCTTCATGGTAGATACCCTAAGAAGTCGAACCAAACGCTTCGATAGTTCCTTTTTGGTGCGGGTCGCCAAGGTGTGGAATGAACTGCCTGCGTCTGTTTTTCTGGAAAACTATAGTCCTAGTTCTTTCAAGCGTCAAGTGAATAGGTATCTCGTGGATAGACGTGTTACACCTTCATCTTCATCGTCACTTTCCATCAGGTGAGATAGAAGACAAATGTCTAATCGTTTTTCAAAAAAAAAAAAAAAATTATAGTTACGTTGGAATAGATGGGTGTTTCCCATAAACTAGTCAAGCCAACGCCAGATACTAAAAGACTACTAAAGCTGTATATTGGACCCATGTATGTTCAGGGGTTTTGTGTCCCAGACATAGCTTACTACAATTATTTTATGGGTTGTTTGACGAAGTGACTAAAATCTTCTCGATCTTTCCTTGGTTAGACATTTTATCTGCACTTTTAGTTACACGACCGAGTGGTGTTGTGGTAAGTAGCCCTGCCTCATACGCCGAAGGTGCCAGGTTCGAGTCCTGGCCGGGGCATTCATTTGTGTGATGAACGCAGATGTTTGTTCTCGGGTCATGATTGTTTGTATTTAGACATGTATGTTTATTCTGGGTCCCCCCCCAGTTCGCTGTATGGTCATCCATAACACAAGCTCTGCGTACTTTGGGGCCATACAGTTGGTGTGTTTGAAGAAAAAAAAATTGAGTGTAGATTCATCATTTCCCTCAAATCAATTCACAATACAATTTTTTTTCGAAAGCAAATGATTTGGGTAGGACTAAACTAAATGGAATTTTCGAGTATTAAAAAGATTTCTAAATATAAATTTCAGTGCTCCTTGTAATTTAAAAAACTGCGCATGAATGTAAGCTTCCATAGTACAACAAAAAAAAAGGGTATTTAATTATTTGTCGGAATAGGTCTTCAAATGTGATGAAGCAGAAAATCCGTAATATACTCCTTGCATTTTATATCAATTACATTTTAAATAAATATATCATGTTTTTGCACATTTTTAATTAATATTTTTATTCTATAAAACCTAACCATAGTGCATTTGAAGTTTATATAAATTATTTAATATAACAAATGCCTAGAATATTAACAATCCTAATCCAAACATGACTTTTGGGTCCATATATAGCGGAACTAAAGATTTGAAAGATAAGAAAACGATGACAGCAAAATAAATTCTGGATACGTATACATCACACGTTAACAGGAAATAATAAATCCCGTCAGCGTATTTTAATCTTAAGATTCGATGAACAATTGTTGAGAAACGTAACGTCATTGTTTTATTCATTTTAGAGCTGATTGTTCAATGCTCAGATAACTGGTATCAGTTAAATAATTTGGAGAGTTTGACATAATATCTATGGAAGTATTCTCAAGTGTCAAAGTTATTCTCCAGATACACAATATCAGCATTGAACAATTAGCCCTGGTAGTAACACAGGAAGCAACAAGTAATCAGTAATCCTTAAATAAAACAGTAAAATCAATCAATAATCATCACGAATCAACAACTTATACAAACAGAATGATGTGCGTAATTCAAAGGAAGATAAACCGCTGGCTTGGTTAAATAAATTTTGTTTAAAAAATTACGAATTAAGGTACCTTTGAATATATTTTAATAAACCAAACAACCAACTAAATATTTGTTGCATTCGTTAAATCGCAGACCATAGTAAAATCCCTGGTGGAGTTCAAGTGTCTGAACCAAATGACATAGTGAATTTATAGTGCACTTGCTATTCGAAGCAACAACCAGATGTATAGTAAATTTTGTAAAATGAACCTTAATGTGATTTAAATTCTAGTAAGCGACTGATTCAATTCAGCAAGCAATGCATGACGAGGTTCGTAAGACTTCGAACTATGGCCGCACCAACTTCATGGTCACTGTTGATCTCATCACAACATGTGTAAGTCCATTGCAAGACTGTGTGAAAAATAAAAAGGTTCTAGAAAGTGTAAAAAAGTGAATGTGAATTACTCTTTCAATAATATTGAGTTATAGGTATATGTTACCTTTGTCACAACTTTTATTGGCTATAATTTATTATTTAATCTATATTTGAATAAATCGATTTGTGTTGAGTTGAACGCAATCGTTTTATTTTACGTGGCCGTGTGTTAGTAATGGAGTTTATACCACATGTAATCAAAATTTTAATTATTATTTCAACTTTAAAAATCATTGTGGCAAGCGTCAACCTTCGTATAACCGGAGGAGTAGAAGCCAAAACGGGAGAACTATCATACGTCGTGAGCTTGGGACAGATATATCAAGAGACAGGGAATCATTACACACCGGTTATAGGCCCATTAACTGACGATAAGTCATACTTTTATACCCACGTGTGCACAGCATCAGTTATTACTGCTAAGTGGTCCTTAACTGCTGCACATTGTATCGATGAAGACGGTGAACAGTTTTAGACTATATTTGGTTCATAATGAAAAGTGACAAGTTCTTTAAAGTTCACAAACTAAAGTCCCATCCAAATTACCATCTGCAGCGTCAAGGCCGTGGTATCGAAAATCTTGCTAATGATATTGCAGTTGTGAATCACGATGGTATTCAAGTGGACAAGTACGGCAAAGTGAGTGCAGTGGAATCCTCCACGCTGTCCGGCCTGTTAGCTACAACCGCAGGATATGGGTATGGAGGTCTACAACGTAATAAAACAGCTGAAATCCGTTTCATTATACTGCAAGCGAGCCAGCTTATGACATTGCGCGTTGTGATGCACAAGTGCGACGACTGGGTTACCGTGCACCCGTCGATTTGTTCAGGAGTTAGTTGCAAGGAGAAGTCGGATTATAAGTCGACGTGCCCTGGAGATTCTGGAGGTCCTCTGATCCACACATCTGGCATAGTGGGAGTGACCTCAGCGGCCAGGTCTTGCCGTGTGACGACAAGACAGGGTAGCGCTGGTATCTTCACGCCAGTTAGCTCGTATCTTGCATGGATAAGTAATCACGTGGCAGATGATTGATCACCCCTACCAACAAATACAACGAGAGTATGAAGCAATTTATTTCTAAACAAGTTTATATTTGGTAACCCTGCCAGGATTAAGGTTGTGTATATAAGCTCCAGGGTTATAATTGGCCTAGGTTAAGCTGAGAACACGCCAAATTGTAAAACACAATGCTCTCTATTGGAATGGATACGCTAGAACACTATGTGTTTTAGCAGGATTTGAAGGTGCTGGCCAAGACATACTTAAGACAGACATGCTTGAACAACATGAAGCAATTCTAGATGTATTACAGGCAAATACTAAGGAGTATCCAGCCAACCATCCCACTTAAACCTTAGTTTTGTAAATTCATATACAGGGTGACTGGTTATTAGTGGCGGATATTTTAAGGGGGTATAGAAGAGGTCAATTTTTTTTTAAATCAGTAGTCATCTTAAAACATTTATAAAAAAATATTAAAGCTATTTGGAATTTTTTTTATTGGTTCTGCGTGTTATTATTAGTTATGGCGCGTGTTATTATGGTTGGGAAGTTTTCCACATACAAACGACGGGCCTCAACGGCACTACTTCTGGCAGCCCCATAATAATAAACAATATCAGCGTACTCTTGCTTTGTGAACGAATGTCACTTCTGCCTTTCAGCCATAATAACATGCGAAGCACTGCACAGAACACAGTTTTAAAGCCGGGTCGTCAGAAGAGTAATCATAAACCAAAGTCCATTAACAAGCCAAGTCATAAGAAAAAAAATCGAAATAAGAGCAAGTGAACACATGGGAACGCAATAAATCCCAAGAGCGGACTAAACACATGGGCGCGGGGTGAGAAACAATCCCGACTTATTTGCCTAGTAACGGTACTCTTTGTTCAAGCCTGTACCTGCGCCTACGCTAATTGGCAATTATCTCTGTAATTATTTATTTATTATATAGAAAGCTGCCTTCCGGCGTCCCGTGCGACGGCGACGAAGCGGAAAGGCGGATGCATCATCTTCGCTCGCCCTCTCCGCCGCCTCCTTTGCGGGCATTACGGCCTCGCAGAAGGTTCGCACCGCCTGCCACGATCTCTCACTCTCGACCATAGCGCGAACCACGGCCGGGAGCGAGATGTCGACACCCAATACAGAGCCGAGCGCGTTGCGCTCCGCATCCCACGCCGGGCATACCTCCAGCGTGTGCTGGGCCGTCTCGTCGAGGCATTCGTCGCAGTGGTGGCACCTGGCAGTCGGTTCCCGACCGATCCGAAACAGGTAACTAAACAACCATGTCCCAAGAGACCTGAGACGACGGTAAGTCAGGGAACCGTGTCGACTACCCTACCACTGCTGGAAGATCGGAAGAATTGCCTCGATAGTCCAGAGTCTGGCGCTCGAAAACGCCAGCCTGGACTCCCACGCTTCGGTAGTCCGTTGGCGCAGCTCAGCTCTGTGCCCCTCCAGTTCCTGCAGTGCAGGCGTGTGACCCCTGGCCCGGAGCGCCTCCACGCGCCACTCGTAGAGCGATCCGAGGGCTCTCGCTTCCAGGTCCCAGGGAATAGTACCCGCCAGCACGCAAGATGCCTCACCCGAGATCGTGCGATAACCCCGTACCACCCTGATCGCCACCACCCGCTGGACTCGCGTCAAGCGGGCGATATCGCTGCGAGCCAGGGCGCTGCCGGCCAACACAGGGGCACCATAGAGGGCCATCGACCTCACGATTCCCGCGTAGAGACGCCGACACGACGTCTCAGGTCCGCCGAGATTCAGTCGTAGCCGATGTTCCAGAGGAGTGGGCCTAGTACCGACCCCTGAGGAACACCGACATCTCCCGCCGACACCACCGGTCTCGACCGGGGTGTTCCACCGCACGCCCAGACAGGTAGTCCCCGACGACCCGGCGCAGGTACGCAGGAACTCCGTGGTATCGGAGCCCCTCCCTGATGCAGCTCCAGGGGATGGAGTTAAATGCGTCCGTAAATCGAGGGACACCGCCAACACGACCTCACCCCGGGTGACCGCGTCCTGCACCTAACCCTTAGGACTTAACCCGCTGAATCGCGTCAACAGTAGACGTCCTCGTCGAGAATCACTATCGGGCGGTACGCAGATGGGGATTCCGCCCGACGCCCTGCCTTTCTGAGGAGAACGAGACGGCCTGTCTTCCACCGCTGTGGAAACTGGCCCAGGGCCAGACAGGCGTCGAAGAGTCTCCTCAGGCGAGGCTCGAGGGCATCCATGGCCAAGACCAACACCCAGCCGGGTATGCCATCAGGACCAGGAGCGGTGTTTTTGGCTCGCAGCCGCAACACCGCAGCTCCCAGCTCTCCCGGAGTCACTGACGGCACCACATTCGGGCCGGGCTCCCCGGCAACCGAAGGCATCATGGGGGGACTGGGATGGTCCCCCGTCCGCGGAAACAGGGCCGAAACGACTCTGTCCAGGATTTGCGGCTGGAGACTTCGCGTGAGTGGAGGTGCCCAGGGGCGAAGTTTGCACATCTTAACCATCCCGCCTCGTCCTCCACCACCACGGGGCCCACAGGCGCGGACACCCAGGATTGCATGATTGCAGCTTTCTTCGCGAGGTCCCTGTCGAGGTGCCTCAACAGCCACCTCGGGCCGTCGTCAACCGGGGGCCGGAAGGGACCGGCTGGATCTGACGGGGATACGGCTGCGAGATCGAACCGAATGTATCGGTGATCACACAACACCGCCATATCCACCACTCCCCAGTCCCGAACACGTGCGAACGTGAGGTCCACGATCGACTCGCCCTGGGGTCGCACGCACGTGCTCATCGATCCCCGGTTGAGAAGGGCCAACCCTTGTCCGAGGGCAAACTCCTCCAGTGCCTCGCCAAATACTGTCGTCCTGATGGAACCCCAAGCCGTGTTCCAGGCATTGAAGTCGCCAGCGAGGAGCACTTGGCGAGGGTGGCATTGGCCGATTATGGCGCCCACCCGTTCGAGATAAATCTCGAACTCGGCGAGTGTGCGGTTCGGAGAAAAGTAGCCACCGACGACTACAAAATCTCCAAACCCCACAGCGACGACCACACACCGGACCCTTCGTTTTCTTTCGAAGGGTGGGAAGTTCGCCGCGCCCCATCAGACGATCGCAATGGAGCCGTCATTGTCCCGCACCCAGTTCTCACCGGGGGGAACGAAGTACGGCTCGCAGGTCACTGCCATGTCTATCGACAACTCCGCGAAGCTCTGGAACAGGAGGTCCTGAGCTCTGGCGGCGTGTTCGATATTCGCCTGGAGGAATCGAAGCTTGTGGTCCATAACTAGGATTCCATGGCCACAAGTCCGTCCCCGGACATTCCAGCTGAGCTGCCGCTGGCCGACTGCGTTGAGGATGCAGTCGGTGGTGGTAGCCGCCTTTTAGGCCGAGGGGCATGGCACGATTTGCCCCCCAGCCTGTGATCGGCCGGCTTCTTGGCAGCCGCGCACACAGCAGTGTGCAGCGGCGGCGCTGCAATCGTGGGCGACGTTTACCGCAACGGTAACAATTACTGCTGCGGTCAACCGGGCTGCTGCACTGCTCCCGGACGTGCCCTAGTTGCAGGCACCGGAAGGAGCGCAGAGGTCTCGCTTCGAGGAGCGAGACCTTCGCCGACACCCATCCGACTAGCAGTCGCCTGCCATCCGCCACCTTATTGGTGGCAGCCACCGGGCAGCTCAGCCAGAGTGTGCCCAGACCCGATTTGTCGAGGTGGACCTCGCCAGTCTTGATGGACGCAATTGGGCATCCACCAATTCCGGCCACCGCCGCCGTGACATCTGCAGCGGAAACTGCGTCGTCCAAACCGGACACGCGCTGTTCCGCGCTCTTTGTGGGCCTGGACACGGCCACGCTCTCCCCAAGGGCGGCCCGCAACTTCTCTGCCAGAGCGTCCGCCTTTTCGGTGTTTGAGACCCCGGGAATTTCCAGGATTCTCGCACCTGTGGCGGACACTCTGAAATTGACTTAGTCAATGCCGAGGCTACGAAGATCGACCTTCTTCTGGGCCACCGCGAGAGTTGCGGCGTAGGTCACGCCCTTTTGTACCGCCTATGGCTGCAGTTTTAGGACAACAGCCAAGGACTAATACTACTAATACCGGGGAGGGCGCGGCTTGCGCCTCCGCTGTCGTTCCTTCTTTGTCTGCAGAGCCTGTTGGGAGACAGGTACCGCAGACTAGGCCCTCCGTGGTTGAGACGGCAGCGCAGCACTCGTGGGTGCCGCCTTAGGACGCCGCCAGTGGGCTCCCATCGGGGTGGGGGCGGGGCAGGCTTCTGGCCCTTGGTCGCTCCCTTCTTTCCCTTCTTCTTTCCCTTTTGGGATTTTGGGGTGGGAACAGGGCCAGGCCTGCCCTGGGACTTCGGCACTGCTGCTGCCATAGGCTTAGGCTGGCAAGTAGCCTTGGCCTTGTCGGCAGCCAGCGGTGGGCGGAGGTGCGGCTCGGGCAGCAGCCTCTGCTGCAAGCCCTCGAACCGAGCGTCGAGCATCTTGCCCACACTGAGGAAGATGCTCCGCTCGAGTTCCTGCTCCTTGTTGGAGGACGGGGCCGGCGTTGGGCACGATCCCCCGACATTGACACGTGGCAGCTCCTCTGCCACCCTGTCTGGGGCACGCCGCATGTCGGCCCGTAATGCGGCCAACTCGCGGCGTAGCTCCGCCAACTCCGTTCGCAGCTGGTCATTGTCCACTTTATAGCGGTCATCGGCCAGCTGCAGTCTGATCAGCTCCTCCGACGCAGTGCGCTCCTGGAGCTCACCTATTAGCTCCTTAATGGAGGAGGCAGCATCTCAAAGAGCCTTTACGTAGGTCCCCTTGAGGTTCTTCAAAGTGCTGGCCACTTGGGAGATTACCTCGACGGAGCTCATCACCCAAGTTTGTAGGTCCGCCGCCGAGGTCTCCTCCATTTTGGCATTCGCAACCGCTGGCGAGCTCGGTTTGGCTCCAGCCTGCCGGTTTTTGCGAGCCGCCTCCTCCACCTGTTGCTCGGTGCGGAGCTCCATCTTTGCGCGCTGAGCCGCCACCAATTCTGCCTTGGCTTTGGCGAGGCCGACGTATTGCCCAGTGGTGGGCGGTCGCCCTCTGCCTCGGCGGGCAGTGGAAACCTTCGGAGCCTTTACAGGCTCCGACGCTGAGCTACTGTCTTCGTCGGACGTAGCTCCCCTGGCGGAACGGCTGCGTTTCCGCTGCCCGAGCCGCCTCCGAATCTCTCGAACCAGAGACTCCGCAACACTCATTGTTGAGCTGGCGCTAAGCTCCTCAGCACGAACGTCTCCACTCTCCGAACCCATTTTACGACCGGGTTCACAGTCGGCATTATCACGTTTCCGTTTTTCATAGCATTGGTCGTGTTCTCGAGAGCCAGCGATCCGCTGGCCCACGGAGCGATTTTTGCCCCCCCCCCAGAGTACGAGGGGTGGCCCTCCACCGAGGTGGAGGGGTGGGGTTTCCCGGCATCAGCCGACGTACCCACCTGGGGGCCACATTTCCAATCGCTGTTGTCCATCATTCTAACACCGATGACTCCACATCGTCGGCCCATTTTTTCAGGGGTTGGGCTCCCCTGTGAGATGTCACTGCCGCCGGCTACCGGACAGACGCAGTGCACCCTAATCCCCCCATGAAGGTATCTCTGCGCCCATTCTGGGTCAGACGCAGGGAACCAACGAAGCGCAACTGCCGCCCGATACGGGACAGACGCAGCGCGCTCCAACCACTAAATTGGGTACCCTGCCGCCCACTATGGGTCAGACGCAGAGCACTGACGAGGCGCGACTGCCATCCGATACGGGACAGATGCAGCGCACCCCAACAACCAAAAGGTACCCTGCCGCCCACTAACACGTAATAACACGCGAAACACTGCACAGAACACAGTTTTAAAGCCGGGTCGTCAGAAGAGTAATCATATACCAAAGTCCATTAACAAGTCAAGTCGTAAAAAAAAACGAAATAAGAGCAAGTGCACACATCGGAACGCAATAAATCCCAAGAGCGGACTAAACACATGGGCGCGGGGTGCACCAACTTCATGGTCACTCTTGATCTCATCACAACATGTGTAAAGTCCATTGCAAGACTGTGTGAAAAATAAAAACGTTCTAGAAAGTGTAAAAAAAGTTAATGTGAATTACTCTTTCAATCGTTACACGTGCAAATAACAATGCGTTTGACTCTAAGCATAATAATGTAAAAATTAGCATGGCTGATATGGTTCGTAACAACAGTATAAATTGGAAAGATAAGGAAAGGGATGAGGAGTGGAAAATTGTGGCTAGGAAAAGATACAGAAACCGTTTTGTTGGTGAAAAAGGTACATGTACGGACACAGAACAAAGATTTCGTGCGGCGGATAATGTACATGTCGATACAAGCGAGAATGACATTATTTGTTATATAAAGAATAAAACTAATGTGGAGGTGACCTTACAAAAAATTAGTATGAAACAGCAAAGAGAGTATAGTTCATATAAAATGTTTGTGCCAAAACATAAATTAAGTTTATTTATGAACTGCAATGTTCGATGACATATCGAGGGCCCTCCACTTCACTACTAAGACTCACTACAGCGTTGTCATGGGGGACTTTAACGCTAAAGTGGAAGTACAGAATTGCGGCGAATCGGTAGTAGGATCCCATGGATTTGGAAGCAGAAATGACAGGGGGCAAATGCTCGTCAACTTCCTCGAACGGGAGGGGCTGTTCCTGATGAATTCTTTCTTCAAAAAACAGCCCCAAAGGAAGTGGACGTGGCAAAGCCCCGACACTGTGACAAAAAATGAGATCGACTTCATCATGACGGACAAAAAGCACATATTCAGAGATGTCTCCGTGATCAACATGTTTAACACCGGTAGCGATCACCGACTTGTCCGAGGCTCTCTGAATATCGACTTCAAAGCTGAACGTGTCCGCTTGATGAAGGCCAGGCTCCGACCTACTCCGCTCCAAACCATGGCGGGATCTGAAACGTTCCAGTCACATCTGGAGAACCGATTCGCTGCCGTGGAAACCGTGGAAACCACAATAGACGTTGACCAGAACCTTAAAAATGTGGTTCGAATCCTCAGGGAAGAAGGTACGAGATTTTGTAAGATGCAGCGTACGGGCAGGAAGTCTAAGCTTTCGGATAGGACTTTAGGGCTAATGAAGGAACGACGTGAGAACCCACCCGTCACTTCGTCAGGAAAACGAGCTCTAAACCAAGAGATCAGCAAGAGCGTACGACACGACCTCCGATGCTCCAATACTCTCGCTATTGAAAGAGCGATCGAGCAAAACCGGGGGTCAAAGGTGTTCGTACAATCTCTTGGAAGAAGCCACTTGACAAAGTTGACCACAGCAAGTGGAGAAGTCGTTGCTTCGAAGCCGGCAGTCCTTTCAGAAGTGGAAAACGTCTATGGCCGGTTATACGCTTCGCATGCATCTCGGCCTGATCCCGGAAATGATGATCCTAGAGCCACATTAACACGGCATTACACCGAAGACCTGCCAGAAGTCAGCATTGGCGAAATCGAGATCGCTCTTGGGCAGCTTAAAAATGGAAAAGCCCCTGGAGAGGACGGCATCACGACAGAATTATTAAAAGCAGGAGGTAGACCCGTACTGAGGGAGCTCCAAAAGCTTTTCAACGCTGTCCTCTTCGAAGGGAGAACTCCGCAGGCGCGGAGTGAGAGTGTAGTCGTCCTGTTCTTCAAAAAGGGAGACAAACCCTGTTGAAGAACTATCGACCCATTTCCCTCCTAAGTCACGTCTATAAGCTGTTTTCAAGAGTGATCACGAACCGTCTTGCGCGGAGACTTGACGAGTTCCAACCACCGGAACAAGCTGGGTTTCGGAGCGGATACGGCACCATAGACCACATCCACACAGTGCGGCAGATTATACAGAAGACTGAAGAGTATAATCAGCCCCTGTGTCTAGCATTTGTGGACTATGAGAAGGCCTTTGACTCGATTGAGATCTGGTCCGTTCTGGAGTCCCTGCAGCGATGCCAAGTAGATTGGCGATACATCCAAGTGATGAGATGCATTTACGAGGCCGCCACCATGTCCGTCCACATACAGAATCAGCAGACGAATCCCATACCATTGCATCGAGGAGTGAAACAAGGAGACGTAATATCTCCCAAATTGTTCACAAATACAATGGAGGATATGTTTAAGACGCTGAACTGGAAAGGACGTGGCATAAATATCAATGGCGAGCATATCTCTCACTTGCGATTTGCTGATGACATCGTTATCATAGCAGAAACGCTGCAGGACCTACAACAGATGCTGAATGACTTGGCTGACTCTTCTATACGCATCGGCCTACGGATGAACTTGGATAAAACCAAGGTCATGTTCAACGAACATGTACTACCGGAACCGATTGCAGTGCACGGAGCCGTTCTCAAAGTTGTTCAAAAATATGTTTACCTCGGGCAGACATTGCAGTTAGGTAGAAACAACTTTGAGAACGAGGTGAATAGAAGAATTCAGCTAGGTTGGGCAGCGTTTGGGAAACTACGTCAAGTCTTCACATCCACGATTCCACAGTGCCTAAAGACGAAAGTCTTCAATCAGTGCGTCCTACCCGTCATGACATACGGAGCCGAAACTTGGACACTAACGGCACGGCTGGTCCACAAGCTGAAGGTCGCTCAGCGTGCTATGGAAAGAGCTATGCTCGGTGTTTCTCTGCGGGACAAAATCAGAAATGAAGTGATCCGGCAGAGAACCAGGGTCATCGACATAGCGCACCGGATGAGCAAACTGAAGTGGCAGTGGGCTGGCCATATTAGCCGAAGAACCGATAACCGTTGGGGTAAACGAGTTCTTGAGTGGAGACCGCGTCTCGGCAAACGTAGTGTAGGACGTCCTCAGACACGGTGGAGTGATGATTTGCGCGGGATGGCTGGCAGGAGCTGGATGCGAGTAGCCGAGGATAGACCTCGATGGCGTGAAATTGGGGAGGCCTATGCCCAGCAGTGGACGAATATGGGCTGATGATGATGATGAACTGCAATGTGTGGCCCGATGGGCACTTTCCGTCGATTTGTCGATTTTCGTAGACGCGATTTAAGTGTAGATACGGGGCCAAAACAGATTTGAACAAAGAAAGTACTTAATTAAAAATAAAAATAAAAAACATGGATTGCCCAACGTTTATCACTTTTAATTGTAAATCTTTTAAAAGGTCTATTGACCGTATAAAATTATTTAGGCATAGCGCAGATATCACTGCACTGCAGGAGACATGGCTGTTGCCACATGAAATTCAGGAGCTAAGCCAAGTGAACGGAGTCTATGGATACTGCGGCAAGTCCGCGGTGGATACTTCTGCTGGAATTCTGCGTGGTCGACCGTACGGAGGGGTAGCTCTCCTATGGAATAACGTATTATCGCAATCAAGGTGGAAGTGTTACGTCGTTCAATGTTGGTTTTTTCGGTCTATATGCCTACAGACTCAGTAGATAATTTTGTGGAGTATGTTGAATGTTTAAGCGAAATTGTGTCAGTAACAGAAAATAATAATATAGGGTCGGTTTTTGTATTAGGAGATTTCAACGTTTATCCCGGAGAACTATTTTGTAAAGAATTAATTGGTTTTTGTAAAGATAAACTTAGAATGTATAGATTTAGTAAGACTAAGCTCTGACACTTATACTTTTGTAAGCGATATCAATGGCAGCCGACGTTGGCTTGACCACTGTCTGGTGACTGAGGCTGCGCGTAGCTCCGTCACTGAAGTAAAAGTGCTTTATGACGTGTATTGGTCAGATCACTTACCATTACAAATTAAATGTAATATTAAAACCGTAACACAGGCGGCGGAGCTGCCGCGACCTTCGACCAATAGAATTACCTGGGGTGAACGAGATGAGCAACAAATTATGACTTACTGTAATTTTTGTAATAAAAAATTAAAGTTATTCGAATTTCCTTGTGAGTTGGAACGATGTTGTGAAACAATATGTAAAAATAATAGTGTAGAACATACAAAAATAATAGATAACTACAGTAAAATAATTTTGTCATTGCGAGAGGCCGCGGAGACTAGTTATATTGGTAAGAAGGGTGGGAGTCATTCGCACGATTGGCCCATTGGGTGGAATAAGTATGTTCGTGATGCTCACCGGGATGCAAGGAAAACATTTTTGATATGGGTTTGGTACGGTCGGCCTCGGCAGGGTCACGTTTATGATAATATGTGTCGTTCAAGAAAATTATTTAAAAAGAAATTAAAGTACTGTCAAAAACTTCCGAGATTGTTAGGTTTGCTCTTCACCTTATGTATAAGGCACTCATACCTGCCGGGTGAGTTGATAAGATCGTTGTTGATTCCAATCGTTAAAAATAAAACCGGTGATATTGCTGACATAAATAACTATAGACCAATCTCATTGGCGACTGTAACCGCTAAGGTACTTGACGGTTTGATTGAGAGGCAGCTCAAGCGTCACCTAGTCCTGCATGACGCACAATTTGGATTTAGGCCTCATCTGTAAACAGAGTGTGCTATACTAGCTCTCAAACACACGGTCAAGTATTACACAGAGAGAAAAACTGCAGTATATGCAGCTTTTCTCGACCTGTCCAAGGCATTTGACTTGGTGAGTTATGATATTTTGTGGAGTAAACTAACTGATAGTGGTGTGCCCGGAGATTTCATCAAAATCTTAAAGTTTTGGTACGGCCACCAGACTAACCAGGTCAAATGGCTAAATCAGCTTTCTGATGTGTACAGGTTGAAGTGTGGGGTAAGACAGGGTGGACTGACGTCTCCCTCACTTTTCAACCTGTATATTAAAGAGCTGATCGTTGGGCTCTGCAACGCCCGTGTTGGCTGCTCAATTGACGGACACTGTGTCAATAGCATTAGCTACGCAGACGATATGGTGTTGCTGAGTCCTTCGATCACTGCGCTCAGAAGGCTGATTGCTTTATGTGAGGAGTACTCGAAGTCACACGGCCTTTTGTACAATAGTAAAAAAAGCGTGCTACTAGTTTTTCAAGCGAGAAAACGCAGGGTGATCTCCTTGCTCCCTGTAATTTTAAATGGAGAGGAGCTGGTGAGAGATTCGTCCTTCAAGTATCTCGGGCACATCGTTACTGAGAATTTGAGGGATGATGCGGACATAGAGAGGGAGAGGAGAGTGATGGCAGTCCGCTGCAACATGTTGGCTCGCAGATTTGCCCGGTGTAGCGCAGAGGTAAAACTAACACTTTTTAAAGCGTATTGCCGAACGCTTTATACTTGCAATCTGTGGGTCAGCTACACGCAGAGGTCTGTCAACGCTCTCCGAGTACAATATAATAATGGTCTGAGAATGCTATTGGGGCTCCCTCGCTACTGCAGTGCGTCGGGGATGTTTGCGGATGCGCGCACTGACGGCTTTTATACTATTATCCGCAAGCGCGTTGCGTCGTTGCTAAGCAGAGTGCGTGCGAGTGCCAATAGCATCCTCAGAATCATTAGCGAGAAGCCCGACTGCCCTATAATGCGTACACTGGGTGCACATTCATGTGCACTTACCCGGTACAAGCATTCAGGGTAAATACCTTAGTTAAGCTTTTGTTTATTACTGTTTTATTTGATTTTGTTTTACTAACGTAAGCACTAAAATTCTGTACTTAACACAATATGGACTTTGTCTGAAATAAACATATTTTATTTTATTTTATTTTTATTATTTAGTAATACTGAGTTTTAGGTATATGTTACCTTTGTCACAACTTTTATTGGCTTTAATTTATTATTTAATCTGTATTGGAATAAATCGATTTGTGTTGAGTTGAATGCAATCGTTTTATTTTACGTGGCCGTGTGTTAGTGATGGAGTTTATACCACATGTAATCAAAATTTTAATTATTATTTCGACTTTAAAAATCATTGTGGAAGGCGTCCATCTTCGTATAACCGGAGGAGTAGAACCCAAAACGGGAGAACTATCATACGTTGTGAGCTTGGGAATGATACTTCAAGAGATAGGGAATCATTACACACCGGTTATAGGCTCATTAACTGAAGATAAGTCATACGCATATGCCCACGTGTGCACAGCATCAGTTATTACTGCTAAGTGGTCCCTAACTGCTGCACATTGTATCCATAAAGACGGTGAACAGTTTTTTGATTACATTTGGTTCATAATGAAAAGTGACAAGTTCTTTAAAGTTCACAAACTAAAGTCCCATCCAAATTACCATCTGCATCGGAGTAAAGACCTTGGTATCGAAAATCTTGCTAATGATATTGCAGTTGTGAATCACGATGGTATTCAAGTGGACAAGTACGGCAAAGTGAGTGCAGTGGAATCCTCCACGCTGTCCGGCCTGTTAGCTACAACCGCAGGATATGGAGATGGAGGTCTACAACGAAATAAAACAGCTGAAACCCGTTTCATTATACTGGGAACGAGCCAACTTATGACATTGCGCGTTGTGATGCACAAGTGCGAGGACTGGGTTACCGTGCACCCGTCGATTTGTTCGGGAGTTAGTTGCAAGGAGAAATCGGTTTATAAGTCGATTTGCCCTGGAGATTCTGGAGGTCCTCTGATCCACACATCTGGCATAGTGGGAGTGACCTCAGCGAGCAGGTCTTGCCATGTGACGACAAGACAGGGTAGCGCTGGTATCTTCACGCCAGTTAGCTCGTATCTTGCATGGATAAGTAATCACGTGGCAGATGATTGATCACCCCTACCAACAAATACAACGAGAGTATGAAGCAATTTATTTCTAAACAAGTTCATATTTGGTAATCCTGCCAGGATTAAAGTTGTGTATACAGGGTGGCCAGAAAAGTGACGTCCAAAAATCGATGCGAACAGTCAAAAGGAATCTTAAAAAATATAATTAAATTGTAAATTTTTAAAGTATTTTCCGTCCGATTGGGATGATTCCTGTGTCAATCGATGCGGACTGTCAAAAGGAATCTAAATTAAAACGCGAAATGCGTCGTGAAAAACTAAAAATATAATGAATTTATAAATTTTTCAAATTATTTCGTCCGATTGGGGTGATTCATGAGTCAATCGATGCGGACAGCCAAAAGGAATCTATTGACTCTAAAAACAAGGATTGAGTAGTGAAAAAATTAAATAATTTCAAGTTCAAATCATTTATTGCACGAATATAGGTTAAACAAAAAAGGGGCCCCCACAAAAGAGATTAATAAGAAAATTAATTTCGAAAAGCTTTTCTGTTTTAATAAAAAAATTTGTGTTTTTTAACCATTAACACTTCTTCAAAGTAAAAACTTACACAAATATGTCCACAAATTATAATTGATTGTTTATTATAGTGTTTGTTATTCTAAGTTTGTTTCGCATTCCTTGATTTATTTTGTATTTTATTCGGAAATTAATTTGGGGCCTCCACTCCTTTATTGCCCCAGGTCCTCCAGACCTCTAAATCCGGCCCTGGTGCCACTAGACAATCTTGTAGGCTCTCTGATAGCAAATTTAAGATTAAAACCTTTTATTAATTGTTCAGAATAACTTGTGTTTTTATTATTTACTAAAATATCTATGTTAAAATCACCGCACATAATTTTATGTTTTTTATGAAATAGTTTCTATAATAAGTCATGTATAGATTTAAGGAATATCTCGATATTTTCTCATTAAAATATAATTGCTCATTAAACGAACTTACCCATAAATGAAGTTCTATCATAATTATACGAAGCGCTTCGTACTGTTATACATGGTGACCAGAAAAGTGGCGTCCAAAAATTTTTTTAAGTGCCTCGTGTTGAGATGTATCTGAGTCATCCCTATGTATCTTATACGATTTTTCATAGTTTTTGAGTTACGATTCTTTTTATGAATTTTCGCAAAATTGCCTATGAAGTACTACTTTATTATTATTATTATTTTGAAAGCTTAGAGTCTAACGCATTCTCTGAAGCTGCTGAGAAACAAAGAAACGACCAGTTTAGATATTAAATTTTAAGTTGAAAATTTAAATATAAAATCACTTAACATAAAGTCTCGACTTTAGGTAATTTTTTTAGTCACTTTCTTTAAAGTTATGAGGCTGTTTATTTTATGCATAAACACACAGTTCATAGAGATTTACTAGCAAAAATAGAAATCCGAAGAAACCTTCTACTTTTTTTAGACATTTTTGAAACAGATTCCGTCCCAATTTTGCGAAAATTCATAAAAAGAATCCTAACTTGAAATCTATGAAAAATCGTATAACATACATAGGGGGAATTCAGACACCTTAAAAACGAGGCACCCAAAAAAAAATTTTGGACTTCACTTCTCTGGCCACCCTGTATATGTACTATGTAGGGTAAAGTGCAAACCAGCAGTGCTGACTTAGCCCCCTGGATCCTAGCTCGAATCAGTTCTAGATTAAGGGAATCACTTTAAGTCAGTCTGTATCATACCTCCACTGTATCAACATCAAATATTTGCTATTTCAATTTATAATTCATTTTTCATTTAAATGTAATTCTATTTTAATAAGTTGTGTAATAAAAACTTTTTTTTAAGTGATTTGCGTTTTCCATTATATCAGTACGAAGAGATTAGTACCTGTAATAAAAACCATTAATATCTATTTAAAACATGTAGGACCGCATAGATGCCACACTCTGCAATTTAGTTCATTTTTTTTTGTAAGTTGGCAGCATCGTAATACGGTTGGTGCTCCCGCCATACTTTGTCTTCAGTTAGTGTAAAGTCAGTGTTATTTATTATTGAAATATTTTCCTAAGGGCTTTTCTTAGGGCTGGGTGGGGAATTAGTTCTAATATCTTCGTACGAAGCGCTTCGTATAATTATGATAGGACTTTACTAATGGGTAAGTTCGTTTAATCATCAATTATACACGCGCTTCTTACTCTAGATTAGAACCTGTAATAAAAACTATAAATATGTATTTAAAACATGTAGATCTTGAGAGTATCGAGAAAAATTTTGAAAAATAAACAAAACTATTAGAGTTTAATATTTTTATCTAAATGAGTTTGATCAATAACTCGAGAACATTAGCATGTAGGGTTAGTTTAATATTTTAAATATGTTAAAAACAACCAAAATTAATCAGTGACGGTGTGAATATCAACATACGTAGTGCCCACATATTGACTTGCCGGGCGCCCAAGTCAAACTTGTCTAGATGCCGCCTATATATCTCTCGCGTCTCGGAGTTCCGCGAGGCAAGACCTAACTTTACGTTGTAGCTGATTCGCAGCTGTTCTATAGGCGGGCATCGAGCCGCGTTCTTAGCTTTAATAAGATTGCTAACAGCTAAGGGAAGGGAAGGGAAGGGACCTTGCTTAGCAACCTTTTCGTTGTCACTGATGGCTGAGTTGATAGCATCAGTGAGAGAATTGACTAATGAATCTATTTTATTCGAACTATCAATTTGATCGGGCAAGATCGCGAGCGGAGAGTTCGGGGCCTCTAAGGCTGAAACTAACGTATTTTTAAAGCCTTTCCAGTTGGTAAAGGTCTTAGGAGAGGTGACGTTATCGTTAGGCGGTCCTAGCACGAGGGAGACGGGGCGGTGGTCAGAACCTAGGTCGATAGACCGATAGTTCGATAGACATGATCGAGGTTGATATGCTTAACTACCGCCAAGTCGAGGATGTCGGGAGAGTGGGTCGGGTTGTCGGGATAGTGAGTGGGAGTGACGGGAGAGATGACGTCTAAGTCGAGTTGCTCAGTGATATTAAGGAGAGCGATACCGCTGGTGTTAGTCGATAGGCACGTCCCGTCAGTATGTTTGGAGTTAAAATCTCCGAACATAATGACTGAATGGCCGAGGGCGAGAATGGCCTCGAAGTCGCTACGGATAGGTCTTGTGCCACTAGGTATGTAGATTGAAGCTATGATGACGGTCGAATGACCAGTCATAGCCAATCTACACACAGTGGCTTACATGTTGAGGAGAGGAGGGGTAGGGAGAGGAGCGCAATGGAAACCTCTTTTGTAGTAAATAGCTGTGCCGCCGTAACCGTCGGAGTTGGGCCTGTCGTTACGAGTGAACGCGTATTTGGGAATAGCGAATCCCCTGGTGCGGTTTGGAGTGAGCCACGTCTCTTGGAGAAGCAATAAGTCTGGCTCGTTGTTCTGAAGGAACAGTATGAGCTCAGGAAGGTTAGTACTGAGGCTACGAACGTTAAAAGAAACAAGGGAATTTATACGAAAAATAGAATTTATAAACTGTTAAGTAGCGAGTGATGCTCGGCTAACGCAAATAGACGCTGTTGAGGAAAGCGGGCAACTCGCAGTTTGCGTGCGAGTACCGAGATTTCCTTAATGTCGACGTTTTGAATGACGTCAAACACGGTCTTCATGTCCTCAGCCACCGACGACTGAGGTGAAGACGACGGAGCGGAACGCGGGCCTACGGGAGCTGGGATAGGACGAGAAGGTGCAGGTGGAGCGGCCGGACGCTGTCTCCAGGACAGAGCTGGAGTACCTCTTAGCTGAGGAGCGCGGAGCGCGCGGGTAACCCCTGTAGTTAGCTGTGTGGCCGGACTGGCCGCACAGCACACATGCAGGGTGGAAGTGGATTTGGGAGTGCGAGTGCACTCCTTTGTTATATGTGGGACCAGGCACTTAACGCACCTGGGGAGAGCTGAGCAGTTAGCCGCTGCGAGGCCATAGAGCTGGCAGCGGTGGCACTGCCCAGGGTGGCCGCGGGGATCGGGACGCTCGACGGAGATATTTGAGAGTCCGCAGATTGTGCGGGCCTCTCTGAAGATCTCCCTCGAGTTGGAAGTGTTAGTTAAGATTACTAGAGCGAGTGGAAAACGCCTACCGCGGTTTGAGTGCATCTTGTGCACTGCTTCAGCCGGGAAGCCCTGGGATTTAAGGTCCTCCAAGATATCGTCGTTCGCGAGCTCAAACGGGACGCCCGTAATACCGCACGGATCTTACGCTCCTTCGGGAGGGCGTAGGTATAAAGGCGACTTGTTTGACCGAAAGGAGCCTAGTGAGAGACCGGAAGTCGTCAATGGTCGCGACTTGGATTTTAATGGTATCGCCTGCGTTATTTTCTTTGAGATAATTTATTGTGTGCTCTTTGCACAGGTTGGAAACCGCGGTCCAGCGCGCTTTTTCACGAAGGAAGACGGGAGGAGGGAATTAAGCCTTAACGGGGAAGGGAGCGCAGCGCGTTGCTGGCTTCGAAGGAACCGACGGAGACGCGGTCACTTCGAGTGACATAAGCGGTGCGAGGCGGGTGTTGAGGACACCGGGGAGGGCTCGGGTGTTGAAGACACCGCGGCTTTCTTCGAACGCTTCTTAGAACGTTTGAGTCGAAACCCGGGCTCAGGAGAGCCGGTTAAGGTGGCGGCGACCGACGAAGCTTCGGACGCGGCGAAGTTTGAATCGGTCCTGGGAGCGGTACTTTTCCTACGAGACGTGCGCGAGGACGTGTCCGACACTAACGACACGACGTGTTAAAACTAACCGTAGTTCGCCGAAGGCCGCTACCTAGAAACCTAAAAAAGGGTACGCAGGTAAAGAGTTGACTGCGTTTGGGTCCACCTTTACCGACAGAAAGGGCAAATGAACACGAAAACACACAGATATGATAAAAATAAATATGAAGATAGAATAAATAAATAAAATAGAAGAAAAGATATAAAATAAAAATAAAAGGACTGGTTCAGTACAAATTCGTTGTCACCGTTAAGTATCCTTTGTACTGAAACCAGACTACTTACGCAGAGCACAACACAGCACAAGCACAACACAAATTAGCACAGCACTTTGAAGACTAAGGGGCTTAGTCACAAAGAAAAATCACTACGATAGCGCGGAGGGTTCCGTATCACGGATTCAACACGCTATACTGTGACGTCAGTGAACTGAGCGCCACGGAATATCGGGACGGGACCGATAAATCGGAGTTATCTTGGAACGTCCGTACCGGGCGGCGATCGGAGCGAGAATATGGTGTTTATAGAAGTACTATTGTTCTAATATAGTATTTTGCAAATGTGGTAGAGTTTCCGCCAGCTGTGTTGGGTAACGTGTCGACAGACATGCCAAATGAGTGTGCGCGAAGTGGCCGCGTGGCGCTTGCTGTGCGCAGCAAAAGTGGCCGTGTCGATCCCACACTCACTTAGCGTAGTCAAGTAGCTAAACTCTTTACCCAGCGACTAAGAGTTTGGCTACTTACACCTTTATGTGGCTTGTTAGAACTAATACATAAATTATCACAATTTTTTACCAATCTAGATATTTTAAAATAATCATTTACAGTAGTAGCTGGGTAAATTTGTAGTTTCTCCAAGAAAAAAGATAATACAAGAGTCGGCTGTTTGTGGCCCGGTCTAGTTGATTTTATAAAGTCCGGTGTTTTTGTAATTAGGCGTTCAGTCGAGTGTTCAATATTACTAACTTTAATATTGGACTAAGTTTGTATTCAATGAGCAGTTGTGACTGCGAGCATGGTCATAGTTTTGTTTGTCAACTGTGAAATAGCTAAGTTCTCGTTTGAATACCAAAGGCTTAAACAAACTAACACTACATTTGTGTCCCAGGTTACGTTGTATTTAGGTAAAAAAGGTCGAAGACGGTACACTCCTTTAAAAATCTCTGAGGTATATCATCTTTACTAATAGATGGACCCAATAAGAGAGTGAAACCTGCTCTGCAACAGTTAAGAGTTCCAAATTGACTGCTAGAATTATATAGTTCGGTATGAAAACTAATGACAGTGGAAACTGAGGGATTATAAACATGTACTAAGTTAAAAGAGCAGAAATTCCAAATTTTATTCAAGGCAAACGTTATATTGCTCTAAGGAGCTATCCGCTAGAGATGCCATCATTATGTATGATGCAGAGGGAGGTACAATCCGTTTTGATATTACGCTCCGGATAAGACTCCTGCAACCAAGGTAAGGGATGTGTGCAGGCGAGGGGCACTGGAGGGGGACTGGGCACTTGTTGGCTAGGCCAAAGTGAAGCAACCATTACGCCCATTGCTTTATCCTGTTTTTTTGTTTTTAATTGCTTTTGATACCATTGAAAAGGGTGAAAAAGCATAAAAAATATTCGACCAGTTGACAGTAAATGATTTGGCAGCGCACGCATCTGGATCCCTTTGCCATGAAATATATCGTGAGTATTTTTTATTAAACCTGCTGGCGTTTTGTCATACTGGCCATTTTGATCTGTATAATCTCCTCTTTGGTTAAGAATTGAAATTTCAAATTTAAATAGCTCACGTATTTGTGTTTCGAAAACCGTAATTCATTTATTTTTTCTGATAGGTATATCTATAGTTAGTTCAATCTGAGTGGGTAGTATTAAACGAAAGTTTAGGTAGCGACCACCTTATAATCAAAATATCTACCGTAAATTCAAACAGTAATTCGTTGGGACTCTACACGTAGGAATTTAAAATTAGCGGATTTCGCAGCATATAAAAAGCTCGTTTCAAATGTCTGAAAAATTACAACAATCGTATGATGAATTTATAAATATCATTAATAGGGCTGCTGAAGTGCACATCCCTTAGTGCAAAATAAATCATAACCCTTCTAGTAGTTTTTCTCCGGAACCCCACGTTGTCAGAAGCGGTAGCCAAACGTAGATTAGCTCTGACCAAATTTAGAAAAATCTTTATCCCCGATAACTATAATATATTACAAGGGCGTACCCAGGTAGGAGCAGGGGGGGGGCAGCTGCCCCCCCCCCCTAGAAGATAAAATAAACATCAATTTTCCTGGCAAGTGGGAATTAAAAACGTGTTACCTAATTTGCACAAAATGAAGTGTTGAAAACGAAATATCTTTCAGTCAGATATTTTGATTTAATATTTTTTTATCTATAATTAAATATTTTACAACATTCGATATAGTATACTGTTAGCGACACAATATAATTTAAATCTCCCGCGATACCGTCGCATCTCGTAGTTTCCGCTCCCGACGAGACAATCAGAACCATCTAGGATTAAAGCCGAATATAATTTGGAGAAAACAACATCTAGCGCTATCTAGTTACGGACGACAGTACTTTTTCCAGTAAAGAGAAATAGCATCAATTCATACGGTTAATAGCGACATCTTGTATTGAATAGCAATACCACGAAGAACGTTCTAGCATGGACTATTCTGGTAAGGAAAGACAGTGATAGCAGGTATGAGACAAGTATGGAAATAGAGTCGAGTATTTTCTACGTATTTCGGGAGCTCTTCTAATATTTGAATATATTAGGTCTTTACCTATGAAATTGCCGTTTTTCACGAAATAAATGAAGCGTAATTTTTTTATATATTTTTTATTTCTATTAATCAAACTAATCACCCATGCAATCAATGCATCTTTGCCAACGCATTGGTAGCTTATTGATGCCTTTCTTGAAGAAATCAGCTGGACGGGAGGCAACAAATTCTTCAAAGGCATTTTGTACTGCCTCTCGGGTATTGACTTTTTTTCCCGCCAAGAAGTTATCCAAATTCTGGAAAAAGTTGAAGTTTGTAGGCGCAAGGTCTGGTGAGTACGGCGGATGACGGAGAACTTCCAACCCCAACTCTTGTAGCTTGGAGACCGTCTGCTGTGTAGTATGATGTCGCGCGTTGTCGTGCAGGAGCAGTGGAGCCGAACGATTGACCAAAGCTAGTTGAAGACGTGCGAGCTTCTCCATCATTGTGTTCAGTTCTTCACAGTACACATCTGCAGTAATGCTTGTCCCGTTTGGCAAGAAGCTGTGATGAATTACACCCGCGTTAGACCACCAAACAGTGACCATCACTTTTCTAGGGGTAAGTTTTCGTTTAGGGCATTGTTTGGGTGCTGAACCAGGGTCCAACCAACTTGCTGAGCGCTTACGATTGTCAAACAGGATCCATTTCTCGTCACAAGTAACAATGCGGTTTAGAATTCCTTCATTTGTATGCCTGCTGAGCAGTGCAAGGCACGTCTCCACGCGTACTTCGCGCTGGCGGTCATTGAGTTCGTGGGGTACCCATTTGTCAAGCTTTTTTACCTTGCCAATTTGACGCAAATGGACCAATATTGTTTTGATGCTAACGTCGAAAGCTGCTGCTAATTCAGCCGCGGATTGAGTTTCATCAGCTTCCACAATTGCCTTTAATTTGTCATTGTCGACCAAAGTTTTCGGACGACCACGGGGTTCATTTTTCAGGTCGAAATTTCCAGAACGGAAGCGGGTAAACCAATAACGGGTGGTGCGTTCGTTTGTAGTGTTCGCTCCGTAAACGTTGTTGATGTTGCGTGCCGCTTGTGCCGCTTTGCTGCCACGACGGTACTCATACTCCATAATTACTCGAATTTTTAACTTATCCATGATGACGAAAAATGTTCGAATGCGTTGAAAACAAAACACTAACTATTAAACAAATGACGATTTTAGAAAAAGAATTCCATGTTTGTCAAATAAAATTAATTTGAAATTAGAATGATCAGTCAAAAAAAAAAATATTTTCATTTGAAATGGCCAGTACGGCAAAACGGCAGTTTCATAGGTAAAGACCTATTATAACCGGGATCGTGAGGCAGAGCAAGGCAATTTAGTTCGAATACAATTCAGTTCATTTCGGAGTTTAATACGAGCGAATGTTTCATGCGCCATAGTGTCTTGTAGTTTAGTTGCGGCGACACGAGATTTACGTTTACTGCGCAACAACTGGAAATATTACTCCGTCAAATGGATATCAGGAAATTCTTTGAAAGAGGTGAGTCAAAACAAAACACATATGTACCTAATATGATTATTTGATTGGTTTAAGGGGGGTTCTCTTGTATTAAGTGTATATCTTTAGCATATTACTTACAATATTTAAATTTATTAATTACAAGACGTGGTTTTGTTATAATTGTATCTATGTTCTATGCTCTTTAATTTATCAAACATGAAAGAGCATAGAACATAGAAAATAAATGTATCATTTCAATTATTGTAGGTACGTATATCTTTTGCTGGAAGGAAAACATTTAAAATTAGTTTTGTTTGGTGGGGGTGGTCATGTTCGGGACAGGGTAGCAACCTGTATAATAATATAACAGGAATACGTTCTAGGGTATTATTTATCCAGATTCCAAATTCAATCAAATCGCGTCCAGCCGATACAGCGTGATAGAGGAGTAAACGTCCAAACACACAAACAAAACTTTCAAATTTATACTATTAGTAGAAATGAAACTTACATGTTATTCTACAAATGTGACGTTAATTGGCAAAGGGACCTTATGGTCGGTTTAAGTTTCCGAGATGTTCACAGAGTGTTTTATGAAATAATAATAAAAGTTCAATTTTTTGTTTATTACTTTGTAGTAACCAGCAAACATCTAAAAGTGTTTTTAATTGAATCACCTCTTTAAATAACTTCCAAAGAAAACTTAGCTTTTTCAAATTTTAAACTTTAAACACAGTTTTCTCGCAATCCCATTTTATTGTCCAAGAAAGAGCAACATTAAAAAAAATATCTATTTCACCCTCAGATATTATATTAGTGCTATTTGTGTTTTTATGTATATTTTGGATTTATTAATAACTCCATACCGACAACAATGTCCCTTTTCTCTGGAAACGTCACAACAAATGTATTATTTCAAATTACCTAGTTTTGATTATTTGGCGTTCAAAGCACAAAGTTAACGAATTTTGAATATCGCAATTTTACTTTTACTGATAGGAAGTATCTTGATCTTTATTTTCGTCCTATGCTTAAACAACGTAAGAGTAATTTTGTGTATGCACTTTTTAGGGACAACACGCGAAAAAAAAAGGTTGGGAAAGTAGCAGTGGAAGCGATGAAAATGATAACCATGATAAAACTACTCATGTAATGCCAAGATCATTGCATGCTGACATTGGACAAGCGTCACATTCTCCAGCAGAACCTGTAAATATATCTGTTGCTGACTATTCTTCTCCATCGACATCCCAACAAACTTATGACGTCAACGTCGATCCTGAAATTATAGTGGACGATGGCTATCATGAAAATGATCTGGGTCGTTATGTTGGGTTGGCTACCTAGCTATCGACGGAAAAAAAGAGGGAGTTGTTACAAAATCCTTGGATCCCGACCAGAGATTACGATTTTGAAAGTGATGCAAGCCATTTGAAAAGAAAATTTAATCATGCTTGGTTGGATCAATATGCACCATGGCTAGATATTCCAAGCGACTAAAAGGCGCTCTTTGTAAGCATTGTGTTTTGTTCCCTCCGCCCATCAGCACTGTGAGAGGAATTTTGGGATCATTTATGGTCAGGCCATATATAAAGTTCAAAAATATGCATGAAGACTGCCGAAAGCATGCAACGACCAACCTTCACCTAACAGCGACAAATGCTGCAAAAAATTTTCTTGAAAATGTTCCTGTAGACATCCAACTGCAAAGTGGACACCAAAAAGCAATCGATGAAAACAGACAAATATTGTCATCAATTATTTATTGTATAGTATTTTGCGGTACACATGATATGCCTCTTAGGGGAAAACAAGCAGATGAGGGTGTTTTATTAGATTTCTTAAAGTTGAGAATCAATTCAGGGGACGACAAATTAAAGAGTCACCTGGAAAAGTGCCGTCGCAATGCAGTTTACACATCGCCAAAAATACAAAACGAATTGATAAATTTATGTGGCGAAGTTATTAAGGAGAATATAATAAGTGAGGTTCAGAAGACCATGGCTTACGCAGTCTTAGCTGATGAAACAGCAGACGTAGCTGGGAAAGAACAGCTGTCAATAGGCTTGCGGTTTTACGACGAAAGCAAAAGGAAAATCAGAGAAGAATTTGTAGGGTTCGTTGAACTAAAAGCACAAAATGCTTCAGCAATTGCCGAAGCAATTGACAATTTCTTGATTAGTTCTAACCTCCCAACCGAAGATTGCGTAGGGTTTGGATTCGATGGCTGTTCTACAATGGCAGGGAAGGCATAGCCCGGCAAAAATACTTTGGGTCAAAATTGTAGGTACCGCATAAACTTATTCTTCTCTTCTCTTCTATTCTTCTTATACTTCATACTCTCTCGAATGCGGAACATTCTGTTTCCAATGGATGGCGATCCCATCATTATTCCCAATCAGTTCGGCTTTCGCGCTAAGCACTCCTGCCCACAGCAAGTCCATCGGATCGTCGAGTATATACTTGACGGCTTCTATCCACGTCTTTATAGTCGCGGTTTTCTTTGACGTAGCCAAGGCTTTCTATAAAGTCTGGCACAGCGGCCTCGTATATAAACTCTTCAAAATAGGCTTTCCGGATCAGGTTAATCGAGACGTTTCTCAAAGACCGTAGGTTTCGATTTAAACCCGCCTTGTCCCATAAAGGCTGGATTCCCTCAAGGCTCAGTCCTCGCCCCTCTGTTGTCCCCCGTGTGCACCAACGACATCCCCATCCCGCCGAAAGGCGTCGAACTTGCCCTCTTTGCCGACGACACCGCACTCTACACCAGTTAAAGGTCACAGTGGTCGCAGCTTGTAACCAAACTCCAAAAGGCCGTAAACGCCCTTGGTGTTTGGTTTCAAAAATGGCGCATCGATGTGAATCCAGACAAGAGCTCTGCGATTCGCTTCGAGCCCAAACGCCGTCGTCCCGCTGGCGATCCCCACATTCGAATGTTAGGCATTCCCATCCCCTGGAAGCGCAGTACTTTGATCCGACGCTTTCTTTCAAGCCACACATCGATAGAGTTTCGAAACTCGCCCGTCACTACCCAGGCCGCCTAAATAGCATGTTAGGTAGAAAAAGTAAAATGTCTTTCAGAAACAAACGTACACTTTACAAGGTCTGCTTTAGACCCATATGCCTCGCCAATCTTTGCCCACGCCAAACCCTCCGTCCTGCACAAACTGCAGGTAGTTCAAAATCTCTTTTGCCGCAGGGCGAGATTTTGAGATTCAGTCTCATATACTACTCCTGTCTTAGATTCGAAGTTCAAAGTCGCTAGGCCTAGGAATGCGCAAGCTTACTCTTCCACCAGACTGACATCGGATCTTGATGCCTTTCTGGCCGCAAATTCAAATTGTTATTTTAACTCGAATCAATTTAACTTCTTTAATATTTATTTAATTTTATTTTAAATCTCTATTTTCATTTTGAGCACCTTCAGTGCTATGAAATCACCTTCAGTGATTTGAGCACCTTCAGTGCTATGTAAATGCCAGCGGGTGACCACTTCTGGGCCCCGCTGGCGCAGCCTCTTTCTCCAATTGGCCGTCGTTCAGATGAAGGCTGTGTGGCAAAAAAGTTTTCAGAGTCATTCAGGGGGTTTTTTAGTGGGTATAGACTGGTAGGCTCGGAGTGAGTCCCACATAAGTCAGATCGCGCGCGCGGAGTATGCGTAAGAGCATTTTTTAATTCCTCCTGCCCTCTCCGTGGAGGGGAACAAAAAAAAAGGGCACATGCACACCACACGTAAAAATCAACCGGTGTCAGGTCGGGACACCGTGCAGGCCATGAAATCGGACCCCCCTGCCATTCACAGGCCTTGGGAACGAGGTATCCAGCCACTGCCGCACGGTAATTCGATAGTGCGCTGGACAACCATCGTGGTGGAATACTATTCGTCTCCTTGTTACCAATTCCACACCTTCAAGCTATGCCCGTAGCTCATTCCTTAAAAGTTATATATCTCATAATACTCACCATTTAAATTGTTGGTCAAAAAGTGGGGTCCAATCAAATGATTATTTATGACGCCCATCCAACTTCTAACAATAACAACTAAAAAGTTCCAAGAATGTATTGCAACTCTGCAACCTGAGCCGCGGTACGATAACAAAAGGTTTTACAATGCACGTGCTCTACGTACGTTTTTTTCTGAGAATTGTTGTTTGTCTTAATAATTTAACTTGTTCGGGTAGCTAATACAACAAGGAAGTTTTTGAAGTAGTTTGTACGGTTAATGTACTGTTGATTTTTCAAAATAAATCCAAATTCTATTGACCAAATTAGTGAATCAAAACAAAATTTTATAAGAATTCACTTGCTATTTTAAAATGTTCAATATTTGTGCCAGCATTAGTATTAATAAATGTTTGTTGATGTATTGGTAACTGATAAAAATTTAAACAACTTTATTAAAAACACTAGTTTTTTATTTAATTAATTTTTTGTAGTTAATTCGGTATTTTTTTAAACAAAACCAAAAATATTGAATATCTCGATAACGAGCCTCCTTGGTATTAGGGACATTGTAGTTAATTTTGTTGGAAATTAGTTGTATTATCATATCCCAAGAGGAATACGTCGAATTACAAATCACCCTGTATATCACCCTGAATAACATGGGGACATAAATAATTACATATTTACTGGTAGCTGAAAGTTTTTTGCACATTTTCCGATTAACTTGAGTTTGCTTACTTAATACAAAGCATTCCCACCTTCGTATATCATGCTAAAACAGGTTAAAAGTTTTTATTTCCCATATTAAAACATACTTTATAATAGTATGGAACTACTTAATTTTTACCGTTACAAAACGGATTAATGTAACTTAGAACGCATGATAAATATTAAAAAACTCATTTATTTAGTGACATATGTACAGTTAGGTAACTTGGAAAATTTTTATCGATAACGTGAATGCGCACAAACCTATTTGTCAAACGTTTGTATTAACATCACCATGTGTCTGTTACTTCTTTGAGTTCTTCGTCCCGATGAATATCTAAAGCGTCATTGTCACTTAAAAACGTCTTATGGTAGCGTCGGGCGACGGGTCGTTCACTTTCCTCTAATATGGTTGAGGAGGGCGATGGCTGGATGTCCAGTCAACTCGTGAATGGGTGCCGTTTGAGGGGGTTCGTCGTTTGGATAGTTTATGGGGAGGGAGGCTTGCCGAGCTAACAGCTGCAGATAAGAATAATTTTGTATAGACATAAAGAGACACTGTAAATTTATTTTGAAAATAAAATATACCCGTTAAGTTTCTTGTCAGTTCTTCTTCATGAAGGTTTCTCCGAACTGGTGGTAGAGTCATGTTGTATTTGACGTCAAGAAGAACAAGTAATTGTCAATGCTGAGAAATAAATATTTGAAGTTGACCTAACCACCCTGCGCGCTAGACAACCGGAACAACATCCGCGCTCTATACCTTAGTAATTGAACCTCAATAGCTATTTTCTTTGTAAATTCTTGCTCCAAATAGTATTATCACGGTGAATGATTACGTAAAGCATACTTCGCGCGCGATCACCACGGTTCTCTATGCTCTTTGTTGACCCCCTTAAAACGTGTGCTGCAAGATAAAGACAAACAAATAAACTGACTTTAGCATGAATAATTTCGATAATTTATTTTGGAGTCTAGTGTTGTCGTAGTTATTAAACTTTATTCATTTACCAGATATAAATTTTATTATTGTATTGATAAAATTTTAGCTCTTGCTCAAAATTTCTCTCACTGTTTTGTGCAACCAGTAAAGAGTGATTGATGCTGTATCACATTAGTAATTTTTAAATTATTACCATTTCAGATTCATAAGAAAATCTAATTTAATACATGAATTTGAAAACAAATTAAATATAAAACATAAACTGGATTTAGACGCTTTAGACTACGAAGTTGAAGTGAATTGTTCGAACGAGAACGAACGGAAGACGGAAGAAATGTCGGGTGTAATGTCTGATTTGACAGCTGACAGTGAAAGTAACATCGGCGCATTGACGTTTATTTTTATCAAAGAGTTTTTATTGTCAATGAGGGCATCTTTAAGGGATATTTACAATTTCATGTAAGTATTCATGCTATTCATGCAGGTTTGTAAAAATTAAGAGTCATGTCTGTAGACAAGGAATTACTTTGTCTGAGTAACTACTTGAGCAAAAGTCACAAATTAACCAATGATTTTCATTTCATATTTGAGAAATTGGTTGATATGCCAGGAAGTTGTCATTTTCTTAACCTAAAAATTGAGAAACGTCGTTTTTTTGCATTGCGCAGCTCGACTCTGAAATAAAATGATGTGATTTAAGAATTCTTCTGTAAGTACGAATGTGAGAAAACGAATAAAATCTCAAAATCGTAATACCTCAGTCAGTAATTTATGCATAAATAAAGGTAGGGTTTAGTTAATGTACAAGTAAAAACTGCAATGTTGAGTAATACATGCTGCAAATTTAATTTTGAATTTTAAATGCAATTGATCCGTTTTTTAGCCTTTTTTGTGCAACTTAACGAACAAATTAAAAAACATCAAAGAGTATCAAAGTTCAGCGCTTTAATTGCTTTACTTCGCAGTAACGACAATATATCATATCTAAATGCAAACAAAACGTTTGTCGATGAGGTGGCCGTGCGCAGACAAGCGGATTTTATGTTGAAGAAACTTCGATTCATTTTGGTGTCATTGGAAGGGTGAGTACAACGCGTTTTATATTTATTAATTACACTTTGCTGTTATTGACAAAGTTAAAAAAATTAGGGGAAAGAGACCTAGAGTAAGCACCAGCCTAACGCTGCTTTTCCAATACAGTTGAGTTGTGCCAAAATTAACCAATGGAATCGCACAAAAACTCCGCTCCGCTTGAGTGGTTAGGGGTTCGCCAACTAGTTTTAAATTCATATATTTCAACGCGGAGAGGTTAAACAGAGCGGGGAAGAGGAGAAGAGAAACGAGCGTAGGCCTGGGTTGCGGCCGCCAAGTGCTGCAGTGACCGACGCGGCTCGACTAGCTTTTTTAGCGTACAATGCCCGTTTCAGGCCCTCTTGGTCTACGTCACATGAATTTTATGACTTTTGGATACTTATTTCAATTATTCGACGATGAATTTAGTTTTTGCAGTAATCATCTTATCTCGGTGTTCTTGGTCCTTTTTATATGCAACAGAAAGCTATGTTTATAATAAAGTTATAATTTGCTTATTTTTATTATTGCGTTCCAGCATCCGGTCTCGTGAGCAAGCGGACTTCACTTCACTCAAACATTTGTTGAAAGACGCCGTGCCAATGCCCGTCGCCATACGAAGAGCAAAAAGCTATAGGTTTAATTTGAATTGTTGCTTCTAAATAATGTTAAATGAAATGGCTATGGGGGGGGGGTGACTAGCATACAGAAATAATGATCCTGAGGGATATGCGGGAAAAAGCTGGCAAAAACTAGGCTAGAGAATAACTAAATTCCTTTTTCGAAAATTTTCGTTACCGAAGTTTTATCAAAAAACATTCAACCGTATTTGCGATACATAGAGTTTCTTATATGAAAGTCTCGTCTGGGGTGGTCCTGCAATCCTTCCCTTACCCGCAATAATCACCACGCGTACGTGGCTGTGATCGGGTTAAGAGAAAGGATCGGCCGGTGCCCTGGGACGAGGGCAACCCCAACTTCACCCTACGGTCGGTAACGCATTCATCGATAATAAATAACAATATAATTAATCAGAAACATCTACTTCAAACGAAGTCCGTCCACTTCGACACGTCCGTGGCCATTGACTAAAAGAAAACGAAAACATACAAACAGTAACAGACGAAGGTCATCACATCATTATATTTGGATTTTCTTCACTTGCCTATTTTTAGTTTTAGTGTTTAGTAGCCCTGCCTCATACGCCGATGGTCCCAGATTCGAGTCCTGGCCGCGACATTCATTTGTGTGATGTACATAAATATCTGTTCTCGGGTCATGGTTGGTGATATTAATTATGCATGTTTATTCTGGGTTCACGTTTGGTCATCTTATTTTGGGGCCTGCTTACTTTGGGGCCATACAGTCGATGTGTTTGTTTGGAAATTTATTATTATTATATTATTATGGCGATTTGCTGTTTTGTCTGTTAAATTTGTTAGATGTTTGTCTTCCATCTCACCTGACGGAAATTGGCGATGAAGACGAAGTTTTTACATTCAAACCACAGGGACATCTATGCGCACAACTTTAAATCTATAACGTTGACCTACTATATTATTATTATTATTACTAACACAGACGTCACTAAAACTAATAATATTAAAAAAAATCACAAAAAAAATTTATAATTTGTGTTGTTACTTATTTTATAATTCGTGTTTTGCTTCTTTTTTCAGTTTTCTGATCTATATCATTTTGGTATTAAATTCAAAACTTTTTTGGGTCCATACAACTTATTTTTTCTGAATAAATGATAAAAACTTGCATTTTCGAATGATGTCTAATAACCAATTAGATCTATTTTATTAACTAGGCTCTTTATACATTTAATATAATTATTTTTTCACCTCACCACCTCGGAAAGATCACTTTATCATCGAAATCTGAGTGCAGAGGTGCATATTATCGAGCGTGGAAAAGATTTTTTTTAATTCGAACCTACTATTCCATAACTTGCTATACCGCCAGTCCACTAAAAATGCATTAATACTTATTACATGTCAGTGTGCCAACCTCATTTTAGAATAATCGCACTGGCCAGCAGGACGATGTCTGAAAAAAAACTTTAAAATTTTCTCTCTTCATTCAATTCACTTTTTATCATATTGGTATGTTTTTTATAAATATAAAATCGTAAGAAATCATACTCTACCTATAGTAGCATTTATTTAATAAATTATTCAACCTGCTTTTCTTGCAACTAGCATTTTTCTCACTGTAGTGAGTTGAAAAGTTGTGTGTTTCGTTCGGCAGCAAAGTTGTTCTGCGTCTGGTATTTTTGAAACCTTCGCTACGCTCATGATTCTATAAACAAGTACTCCCGCCAAAAAACATTTTTGCGGCCTTGCATTACTAATAACTATTATAAAGGAAGTGCATGTTTGAAACTTTATATTTTTGTTTGTTGCAGGATGATAATCCAACAATTTATAGAACAAGCGTCTTTACTTGAGAAGTGTTTGCTGCCCCTGTGCGGGCAGAACAACGACAGTAAATAATAAATAATAATATTAAAAAAAGGTCCTTTGGCTTACATATATTGAAGGCCTTGATTGAAGTAAAAATAGCGGGAGATAGGTGACGTTCGTACATAATGTACGTGAAAACCACCACGGTTACTACCACAGATACATTCTCTCACACAAACTCAATCATGTTAAACTACACTCCGACATAAAAGAGATAGAATGATGCAAAACATGGGCTTGTGAGCAAGACAAAATGTGCCGTGTCCGTATAACAAAATATGCCGTGTCCATATAGTTTCATTAGTGTTCGTGTCGTTTCGTATTTTGTCGGTTAGGTTCGCGTGGCTAAACTGGTTAACAAGTAAAATCAGGCGACCGGGAACAAGATTTTCGAGATCCGTTTTTGAGGAGCTTGTCACATATCTTTCGCTATTTTACTTTAATCACAGAATGAAGAGCTTACTATTAAAACGTATTAAAATTTCACTAGAGGTGTATTTTTTGGTAACAGTGCAAAAGCCTTGTATGGAACTCTGGAATTCAGTACGTGATATAACATGTATCTTATGTTGATTCTTGATCTTATGAACTATTTCAATTCCGAAATAAATTAATGAAAATGTTAAAAATAATCTTTGACTAATCAAAAAAAAATGATGTTTCAAATCGGTTACAAACCTTTAAAAATGCAATTATCTAAATTGACTACCTACTTCATTTATGAAGTCGGTTAAAATGCACTTTTATCTCCGGTCCGCTTGTATCATGTGTTATTTCGAAAAAAGAAAAGCGTACTATTTTCTATTTAAAAGTGTTCTTATATGTCAGTATAAATATCGAGTGATGTTTTGTTTCTACATTCATAAATGACTGCGTTTTGAAGATTATTATATGTTACTAAACATAGTTTAGTAATACGATTTTTGTTGATTTTTGATTGCGGCAATAACCTTTAAATCAATATTATAAGTATTTATATGTGCGGGCGCATAGATGGTTATTGAATAGCGAAATTGCTTGAAAAATAAATGTATAGGTACATATTTAAATGTTTTTTGTTAAAGATATTTTCGTACAAAATACTAGACTAGGTTTTTCTTTAAGTACAAAATATATGCCACAGTATTAAGTAAGACTCTAGAGTTGATTGTCTTCCATTTAGTTGTAATGAGTAAGTGAATTTGTCACCGTAATATGGACTCTCTGTACTCATATTATAAAGATTTGTTTCTTCGAGTAAAGGATTCTCCCGCGTAACTTGAATTCGTAAGAATTAAAAGAAATAAGCTAATAGTCGAAAAGCCACGTTGGAGAGCTGCGGGGCCTCCCGAGGCGGTCATAGCAACTCTGACACTAGAGAAGTGTAGATCTACCGAGCTATCTGTATTAATTTGATTGCGATGTGAATGGTTTATAGATAGATTTATGCATTTGGTCTGTCCTGTGAATGTAAATATGCAATGTAACGTTCTCTGGCAGCCGTCCTCTTGTCAAAATATGTTCTTGCCGCTTTGGTGTGTACAAATTTACAATCAGTACACTTGGGCCACGCACACACAGTATGAAATAATTCGTTTTACTTTTCAAAAGTAATATATTCACCTTTGAATTTTTTTTCAATTCACCTAGCCTAACCTGCATTAAGCCGTTTCCGCGTCAATTCTGATCGCGTAGAATATTTTTAGCAATATAGCTATGCTATTTTAGATACAATATATTTTTTTTAAATTCATTTAGTCGTTAGTGTTTATGGATACTGTATTAACAAACATACATACTTTTTTTCTTTATAGTATTAGTACAGATTACGGTTTAACCATGGAGCAAATACACAGAGGAGGTACCGTATGTGTATTCTTTAGGGTATCAGTTGAAGCCAACGCGGGGTAACTAGAGAGTGTATTGCGATGCCAGCGCCACTCAGAAGTAGCTTAAATTTGAAACTTTAGAAAACTTTCAATTATTGTTTTGAGTACTGGGAAAATTTAATAGATGGCGTCACTTGCTAGTTAGCACCGATTATCTTTATTATTCATAAATCTTACGATTTAAAATAAAAATTAGCTTCCTTTAATTTATTTTGATAGTCCGTGGAACTTTGACATGCTAATACAAGGTATTTTTGTACTGGAAAAAAATTAAAGATTTCACGTTCAAGACGCCAGAGGTTGCTCAGATCTCTCTCTTTGTATTGTCTCTATGGTTTCAATAATAGGTATCACTGTGACAATAGAAACGGTTCAGTAAAATCGAACTGAGGCTAAGTTGCAAATTACGATCGCCAATGATATAGAGAACGCGTATCACGTGATATAGCGATAATCCCCACACAGTTAAAACGTTTGCTATAACGTTAGCGCTAATAGATTGCAACTTGGCTATTACTTTGAAATGAATGTGATTATCTTTCATAAGTTGTTATAAAATCGAAAGAAGTTATTTCTATTTTGTAAAATATGTTCCATACAAGCAAAATTGAGAATAATTGTTTGAATCTCTACTTACTTTCGTAAGAATCCAGCAATTAAGTAAACGAATCCATGGAAGGCGACATAGATTGTTGCTGAAATAGACAGAGAGCACTGCGACAACATTTCTCAACGCTGCTTGTTAGGATTCTATCATAAGTTACCTTTTTTTAAATTTTGTTACTATTACTTTATTAAAACTACTAGTTATAATGTTTAAGGTTTAATAACATGACATTTTGTAAGTGATTTAAATAAACCTGTTGTAATTTTCTATTACATAATTTTGTTTTTTTTTTTCAATAACGTACCAACAGGCAGTTGGCAGGCATGTTTATGTTTGGGAGGGCTGAGTGCTTACATACAAGTACATGGACATATAAGTCGTCATCGGACTGTACTTTGTGTTTTCTGTTAGTGTCAGTGCCCTAATCATCAATTTTTTTCGATAACCAAATCTGGTTAGTTCAAAACCTATCACAAAAGTTCCATTATACACGACGTCATTATTACTTTCGCACCACCCGCAGACCGCTTCAACTTCTGGCTCTATGACCTCATGTTTCCCTACGAGCTGCTCTGCCCTCCTAGACAAGTGGCATTCGGCGATGGAACGGAAAACTGAATACAATGACCACAGAGAACTCTTTATATATATACTGGTGGTGCGTTCCGACTGCTGATTATATCGCTCAGAGCGCTCATATACCCGTTTCGAATGCCTGTGAGCGTGCTTACTGCGGTTATTGTTTACGTCATGAGCAATTTTAACGCTGATAGCGCAGTGAGTGGCAATCGGAATGCGCTTTGGTGCACATGACTTTGATTGGACGTTTCGTGCGCTTATGTAAATTTAATACATTTAGCATTCTATTCAACTTTCTATTCCATCGCCTGATGCCACTTGGCTAGGACGGCTGTTCGGTTTTCTACAGCATCAACTTTTTTTGTTATCGATGGCTGTAATGGTTATTACAGGCTGGCCTGAAACCCACTAATAATTACTACATGTCTATTTAAATAGATAACATCCATTGTTTGAAATCGAATATCGTTGGCATCACTTAATATAAGTATGTGACTCGCCACTGTTTTCATCTTTCCAGTCAAGGTCCTTTTTGTTATTGTGTAGAATTTTATTATTTTACTATTGTTAGTGTTTATTTTAATAGGTTTATAAATTATTTGATCCTGTATTGCCGACAAAACCAGAAAGGAAAAATAGGAATCTGTCCTATACCGAACAAAGGAATGTGTTATCGTAATGTTTATGCATTGAACCAAACAAATAAATATACTTAAATGTAAATTGGAATATTTATTCCTTATCATGTTACTTATTATTTCTATACTGTGACTTTTTGTACACGCCTGGAGGTGTACTTTCTTACATGTTTAAGTTACCAAAGAAGGGAAGCCGTGCAGATCCCATCAACTATCGACCTATTGCAATCACCTCCATACTTTGCAGTCATGGAGCGTGTATTGAACAATCGTCTCCTGGCATACCTTGAGTCCAACGAGCTCCTTAATGATAACCAATATGGTTTTCGCAGTGGACACTCGACTTCTTGTGTATGCCACTTATGATCTTCTTGTGTATGCCACTCACTTATGGAGCGAAGCCTTGGAAGGTCACGGTGAAGTTATAGTTGTATGCTTAGACATTTCCAAGGCTTTTGATAGGGTCTGGCATGATGTTCTCTTGAGTAAGCTTCCAGCATACGGAATACCTAAAGGGCTCTGCGACTGGATATCTGATTTTCTGAGGGAACGGTCAATTCGAGTAGTCTTAGACGGCTGCTGTTCTGACCTAATGGCAATTAATGCCGGGGTACCTCAGGGATCTGTTCTCTCTGCAACGTTATTCTTACTGTACATTAACGACCTGCTAACCCCAGGCAATATTGTTTACGCTAATGACAGCACCGTTGTAGAGAGATACATGTCCAATGCGCGAGCGAGTCCACAAGAAAACACCTTTCAGTCCGCGAAAAAGAGCAATTTCGACCTTACGCCCACTTTCCAAAATGTTCTGTACCCTTAACCGACCACTTAGGGCTTCTGGGCGTAACTATATCGACCCAACTAAACTTCGGGCAAAGGTCCGACGGTACTTCAGCCCAGAACAGCTACTTAATTTGTATACAGCTCAAGTTCGATCTTGTATGGAGTACTGTAGCCACCTTTGAGATGGTTCTGCAAAGTACCAACTAGAAGCGATGGACGCAGTTGACCGAAAAATTATTAACAACTTTGACCTCACCACCAAAAAACTGCAAAGCCTCGACCATCGTCGGAAAGTTGCCAGTTTAGCAGTCTTCTACAGATTACATTTTGGAGAGTGCGCGAATGCTCTTTTTGATCAGGTTGAACCCAATCCTTCTTGCATCGGATTACTAGACGCAGACAGACCTTCCATCCCTTCATGGTAGATACCCTAAGAAGTCGAACCAAACGCTTCGATAGTTCCTTTTTGGTGCGGGTCGCCAAGGTGTGGAATGAACTGCCTGCGTCTGTTTTTCTGGAAAACTATAGTCCTAGTTCTTTCAAGCGTCAAGTGAATAGGTATCTCGTGGATAGACGTGTTACACCTTCATCTTCATCGTCACTTTCCATCAGGTGAGATAGAAGACAAATGTCTAATCGTTTTTCAAAAAAAAAAAAAAAATTATAGTTACGTTGGAATAGATGGGTGTTTCCCATAAACTAGTCAAGCCAACGCCAGATACTAAAAGACTACTAAAGCTGTATATTGGACCCATGTATGTTCAGGGGTTTTGTGTCCCAGACATAGCTTACTACAATTATTTTATGGGTTGTTTGACGAAGTGACTAAAATCTTCTCGATCTTTCCTTGGTTAGACATTTTATCTGCACTTTTAGTTACACGACCGAGTGGTGTTGTGGTAAGTAGCCCTGCCTCATACGCCGAAGGTGCCAGGTTCGAGTCCTGGCCGGGGCATTCATTTGTGTGATGAACGCAGATGTTTGTTCTCGGGTCATGATTGTTTGTATTTAGACATGTATGTTTATTCTGGGTCCCCCCCCAGTTCGCTGTATGGTCATCCATAACACAAGCTCTGCGTACTTTGGGGCCATACAGTTGGTGTGTTTGAAGAAAAAAAAATTGAGTGTAGATTCATCATTTCCCTCAAATCAATTCACAATACAATTTTTTTTCGAAAGCAAATGATTTGGGTAGGACTAAACTAAATGGAATTTTCGAGTATTAAAAAGATTTCTAAATATAAATTTCAGTGCTCCTTGTAATTTAAAAAACTGCGCATGAATGTAAGCTTCCATAGTACAACAAAAAAAAAGGGTATTTAATTATTTGTCGGAATAGGTCTTCAAATGTGATGAAGCAGAAAATCCGTAATATACTCCTTGCATTTTATATCAATTACATTTTAAATAAATATGTCATGTTTTTGCACATTTTTAATTAATATTTTTATTCTATAAAACCTAACCATAGTGCATTTGAAGTTTATATAAATTATTTAATATAACAAATGCCTAGAATATTAACAATCCTAATCCAAACATGACTTTTGGGTCCATATATAGCGGAACTAAAGATTTGAAAGATAAGAAAACGATGACAGCAAAATAAATTCTGGATACGTATACATCACACGTTAACAGGAAATAATAAATCCCGTCAGCGTATTTTAATCTTAAGATTCGATGAACAATTGTTGAGAAACGTAACGTCATTGTTTTATTCATTTTAGAGCTGATTGTTCAATGCTCAGATAACTGGTATCAGTTAAATAATTTGGAGAGTTTGACATAATATCTATGGAAGTATTCTCAAGTGTCAAAGTTATTCTCCAGATACACAATATCAGCATTGAACAATTAGCCCTGGTAGTAACACAGGAAGCAACAAGTAATCAGTAATCCTTAAATAAAACAGTAAAATCAATCAATAATCATCACGAATCAACAACTTATACAAACAGAATGATGTGCGTAATTCAAAGGAAGATAAACCGCTGGCTTGGTTAAATAAATTTTGTTTAAAAAATTACGAATTAAGGTACCTTTGAATATATTTTAATAAACCAAACAACCAACTAAATATTTGTTGCATTCGTTAAATCGCAGACCATAGTAAAATCCCTGGTGGAGTTCAAGTGTCTGAACCAAATGACATAGTGAATTTATAGTGCACTTGCTATTCGAAGCAACAACCAGATGTATAGTAAATTTTGTAAAATGAACCTTAATGTGATTTAAATTCTAGTAAGCGACTGATTCAATTCAGCAAGCAATGCATGACGAGGTTCGTAAGACTTCGAACTATGGCCGCACCAACTTCATGGTCACTGTTGATCTCATCACAACATGTGTAAGTCCATTGCAAGACTGTGTGAAAAATAAAAAGGTTCTAGAAAGTGTAAAAAAGTGAATGTGAATTACTCTTTCAATAATATTGAGTTATAGGTATATGTTACCTTTGTCACAACTTTTATTGGCTATAATTTATTATTTAATCTATATTTGAATAAATCGATTTGTGTTGAGTTGAACGCAATCGTTTTATTTTACGTGGCCGTGTGTTAGTAATGGAGTTTATACCACATGTAATCAAAATTTTAATTATTATTTCAACTTTAAAAATCATTGTGGCAAGCGTCAACCTTCGTATAACCGGAGGAGTAGAAGCCAAAACGGGAGAACTATCATACGTCGTGAGCTTGGGACAGATATATCAAGAGACAGGGAATCATTACACACCGGTTATAGGCCCATTAACTGACGATAAGTCATACTTTTATACCCACGTGTGCACAGCATCAGTTATTACTGCTAAGTGGTCCTTAACTGCTGCACATTGTATCGATGAAGACGGTGAACAGTTTTAGACTATATTTGGTTCATAATGAAAAGTGACAAGTTCTTTAAAGTTCACAAACTAAAGTCCCATCCAAATTACCATCTGCAGCGTCAAGGCCGTGGTATCGAAAATCTTGCTAATGATATTGCAGTTGTGAATCACGATGGTATTCAAGTGGACAAGTACGGCAAAGTGAGTGCAGTGGAATCCTCCACGCTGTCCGGCCTGTTAGCTACAACCGCAGGATATGGGTATGGAGGTCTACAACGTAATAAAACAGCTGAAATCCGTTTCATTATACTGCAAGCGAGCCAGCTTATGACATTGCGCGTTGTGATGCACAAGTGCGACGACTGGGTTACCGTGCACCCGTCGATTTGTTCAGGAGTTAGTTGCAAGGAGAAGTCGGATTATAAGTCGACGTGCCCTGGAGATTCTGGAGGTCCTCTGATCCACACATCTGGCATAGTGGGAGTGACCTCAGCGGCCAGGTCTTGCCGTGTGACGACAAGACAGGGTAGCGCTGGTATCTTCACGCCAGTTAGCTCGTATCTTGCATGGATAAGTAATCACGTGGCAGATGATTGATCACCCCTACCAACAAATACAACGAGAGTATGAAGCAATTTATTTCTAAACAAGTTTATATTTGGTAACCCTGCCAGGATTAAGGTTGTGTATATAAGCTCCAGGGTTATAATTGGCCTAGGTTAAGCTGAGAACACGCCAAATTGTAAAACACAATGCTCTCTATTGGAATGGATACGCTAGAACACTATGTGTTTTAGCAGGATTTGAAGGTGCTGGCCAAGACATACTTAAGACAGACATGCTTGAACAACATGAAGCAATTCTAGATGTATTACAGGCAAATACTAAGGAGTATCCAGCCAACCATCCCACTTAAACCTTAGTTTTGTAAATTCATATACAGGGTGACTGGTTATTAGTGGCGGATATTTTAAGGGGGTATAGAAGAGGTCAATTTTTTTTTAAATCAGTAGTCATCTTAAAACATTTATAAAAAAATATTAAAGCTATTTGGAATTTTTTTTATTGGTTCTGCGTGTTATTATTAGTTATGGCGCGTGTTATTATGGTTGGGAAGTTTTCCACATACAAACGACGGGCCTCAACGGCACTACTTCTGGCAGCCCCATAATAATAAACAATATCAGCGTACTCTTGCTTTGTGAACGAATGTCACTTCTGCCTTTCAGCCATAATAACATGCGAAGCACTGCACAGAACACAGTTTTAAAGCCGGGTCGTCAGAAGAGTAATCATAAACCAAAGTCCATTAACAAGCCAAGTCATAAGAAAAAAAATCGAAATAAGAGCAAGTGAACATGGCGAACAACATGGGAACGCAATAAATCCCAAGAGCGGACTAAACACATGGGCGCGGGGTGAGAAACAATCCCGACTTATTTGCCTAGTAACGGTACTCTTTGTTCAAGCCTGTACCTGCGCCTACGCTAATTGGCAATTATCTCTGTAATTATTTATTTATTATATAGAAAGCTGCCTTCCGGCGTCCCGTGCGACGGCGACGAAGCGGAAAGGCGGATGCATCATCTTCGCTCGCCCTCTCCGCCGCCTCCTTTGCGGGCATTACGGCCTCGCAGAAGGTTCGCACCGCCTGCCACGATCTCTCACTCTCGACCATAGCGCGAACCACAGCCGGGAGCGAGATGTCGACACCCAATACAGAGCCGAGCGCGTTGCGCTCCGCATCCCACGCCGGGCATACCTCCAGCGTGTGCTGGGCCGTCTCGTCGAGGCATTCGTCGCAGTGGTGGCACCTGGCAGTCGGTTCCCGACCGATCCGAAACAGGTAACTAAACAACCATGTCCCAAGAGACCTGAGACGACGGTAAGTCAGGGAACCGTGTCGACTACCCTACCACTGCTGGAAGATCGGAAGAATTGCCTCGATAGTCCAGAGTCTGGCGCTCGAAAACGCCAGCCTGGACTCCCACGCTTCGGTAGTCCGTTGGCGCAGCTCAGCTCTGTGCCCCTCCAGTTCCTGCAGTGCAGGCGTGTGACCCCTGGCCCGGAGCGCCTCCACGCGCCACTCGTAGAGCGATCCGAGGGCTCTCGCTTCCAGGTCCCAGGGAATAGTACCCGCCAGCACGCAAGATGCCTCACCCGAGATCGTGCGATAACCCCGTACCACCCTGATCGCCACCACCCGCTGGACTCGCGTCAAGCGGGCGATATCGCTGCGAGCCAGGGCGCTGCCGGCCAACACAGGGGCACCATAGAGGGCCATCGACCTCACGATTCCCGCGTAGAGACGCCGACACGACGTCTCAGGTCCGCCGAGATTCAGTCGTAGCCGATGTTCCAGAGGAGTGGGCCTAGTACCGACCCCTGAGGAACACCGACATCTCCCGCCGACACCACCGGTCTCGACCGGGGTGTTCCACCGCACGCCCAGACAGGTAGTCCCCGACGACCCGGCGCAGGTACGCAGGAACTCCGTGGTATCGGAGCCCCTCCCTGATGCAGCTCCAGGGGATGGAGTTAAATGCGTCCGTAAATCGAGGGACACCGCCAACACGACCTCACCCCGGGTGACCGCGTCCTGCACCTAACCCTTAGGACTTAACCCGCTGAATCGCGTCAACAGTAGACGTCCTCGTCGAGAATCACTATCGGGCGGTACGCAGATGGGGATTCCGCCCGACGCCCTGCCTTTCTGAGGAGAACGAGACGGCCTGTCTTCCACCGCTGTGGAAACTGGCCCAGGGCCAGACAGGCGTCGAAGAGTCTCCTCAGGCGAGGCTCGAGGGCATCCATGGCCAAGACCAACACCCAGCCGGGTATGCCATCAGGACCAGGAGCGGTGTTTTTGGCTCGCAGCCGCAACACCGCAGCTCCCAGCTCTCCCGGAGTCACTGACGGCACCACATTCGGGCCGGGCTCCCCGGCAACCGAAGGCATCATGGGGGGACTGGGATGGTCCCCCGTCCGCGGAAACAGGGCCGAAACGACTCTGTCCAGGATTTGCGGCTGGAGACTTCGCGTGAGTGGAGGTGCCCAGGGGCGAAGTTTGCACATCTTAACCATCCCGCCTCGTCCTCCACCACCACGGGGCCCACAGGCGCGGACACCCAGGATTGCATGATTGCAGCTTTCTTCGCGAGGTCCCTGTCGAGGTGCCTCAACAGCCACCTCGGGCCGTCGTCAACCGGGGGCCGGAAGGGACCGGCTGGATCTGACGGGGATACGGCTGCGAGATCGAACCGAATGTATCGGTGATCACACAACACCGCCATATCCACCACTCCCCAGTCCCGAACACGTGCGAACGTGAGGTCCACGATCGACTCGCCCTGGGGTCGCACGCACGTGCTCATCGATCCCCGGTTGAGAAGGGCCAACCCTTGTCCGAGGGCAAACTCCTCCAGTGCCTCGCCAAATACTGTCGTCCTGATGGAACCCCAAGCCGTGTTCCAGGCATTGAAGTCGCCAGCGAGGAGCACTTGGCGAGGGTGGCATTGGCCGATTATGGCGCCCACCCGTTCGAGATAAATCTCGAACTCGGCGAGTGTGCGGTTCGGAGAAAAGTAGCCACCGACGACTACAAAATCTCCAAACCCCACAGCGACGACCACACACCGGACCCTTCGTTTTCTTTCGAAGGGTGGGAAGTTCGCCGCGCCCCATCAGACGATCGCAATGGAGCCGTCATTGTCCCGCACCCAGTTCTCACCGGGGGGAACGAAGTACGGCTCGCAGGTCACTGCCATGTCTATCGACAACTCCGCGAAGCTCTGGAACAGGAGGTCCTGAGCTCTGGCGGCGTGTTCGATATTCGCCTGGAGGAATCGAAGCTTGTGGTCCATAACTAGGATTCCATGGCCACAAGTCCGTCCCCGGACATTCCAGCTGAGCTGCCGCTGGCCGACTGCGTTGAGGATGCAGTCGGTGGTGGTAGCCGCCTTTTAGGCCGAGGGGCATGGCACGATTTGCCCCCCAGCCTGTGATCGGCCGGCTTCTTGGCAGCCGCGCACACAGCAGTGTGCAGCGGCGGCGCTGCAATCGTGGGCGACGTTTACCGCAACGGTAACAATTACTGCTGCGGTCAACCGGGCTGCTGCACTGCTCCCGGACGTGCCCTAGTTGCAGGCACCGGAAGGAGCGCAGAGGTCTCGCTTCGAGGAGCGAGACCTTCGCCGACACCCATCCGACTAGCAGTCGCCTGCCATCCGCCACCTTATTGGTGGCAGCCACCGGGCAGCTCAGCCAGAGTGTGCCCAGACCCGATTTGTCGAGGTGGACCTCGCCAGTCTTGATGGACGCAATTGGGCATCCACCAATTCCGGCCACCGCCGCCGTGACATCTGCAGCGGAAACTGCGTCGTCCAAACCGGACACGCGCTGTTCCGCGCTCTTTGTGGGCCTGGACACGGCCACGCTCTCCCCAAGGGCGGCCCGCAACTTCTCTGCCAGAGCGTCCGCCTTTTCGGTGTTTGAGACCCCGGGAATTTCCAGGATTCTCGCACCTGTGGCGGACACTCTGAAATTGACTTAGTCAATGCCGAGGCTACGAAGATCGACCTTCTTCTGGGCCACCGCGAGAGTTGCGGCGTAGGTCACGCCCTTTTGTACCGCCTATGGCTGCAGTTTTAGGACAACAGCCAAGGACTAATACTACTAATACCGGGGAGGGCGCGGCTTGCGCCTCCGCTGTCGTTCCTTCTTTGTCTGCAGAGCCTGTTGGGAGACAGGTACCGCAGACTAGGCCCTCCGTGGTTGAGACGGCAGCGCAGCACTCGTGGGTGCCGCCTTAGGACGCCGCCAGTGGGCTCCCATCGGGGTGGGGGCGGGGCAGGCTTCTGGCCCTTGGTCGCTCCCTTCTTTCCCTTCTTCTTTCCCTTTTGGGATTTTGGGGTGGGAACAGGGCCAGGCCTGCCCTGGGACTTCGGCACTGCTGCTGCCATAGGCTTAGGCTGGCAAGTAGCCTTGGCCTTGTCGGCAGCCAGCGGTGGGCGGAGGTGCGGCTCGGGCAGCAGCCTCTGCTGCAAGCCCTCGAACCGAGCGTCGAGCATCTTGCCCACACTGAGGAAGATGCTCCGCTCGAGTTCCTGCTCCTTGTTGGAGGACGGGGCCGGCGTTGGGCACGATCCCCCGACATTGACACGTGGCAGCTCCTCTGCCACCCTGTCTGGGGCACGCCGCATGTCGGCCCGTAATGCGGCCAACTCGCGGCGTAGCTCCGCCAACTCCGTTCGCAGCTGGTCATTGTCCACTTTATAGCGGTCATCGGCCAGCTGCAGTCTGATCAGCTCCTCCGACGCAGTGCGCTCCTGGAGCTCACCTATTAGCTCCTTAATGGAGGAGGCAGCATCTCAAAGAGCCTTTACGTAGGTCCCCTTGAGGTTCTTCAAAGTGCTGGCCACTTGGGAGATTACCTCGACGGAGCTCATCACCCAAGTTTGTAGGTCCGCCGCCGAGGTCTCCTCCATTTTGGCATTCGCAACCGCTGGCGAGCTCGGTTTGGCTCCAGCCTGCCGGTTTTTGCGAGCCGCCTCCTCCACCTGTTGCTCGGTGCGGAGCTCCATCTTTGCGCGCTGAGCCGCCACCAATTCTGCCTTGGCTTTGGCGAGGCCGACGTATTGCCCAGTGGTGGGCGGTCGCCCTCTGCCTCGGCGGGCAGTGGAAACCTTCGGAGCCTTTACAGGCTCCGACGCTGAGCTACTGTCTTCGTCGGACGTAGCTCCCCTGGCGGAACGGCTGCGTTTCCGCTGCCCGAGCCGCCTCCGAATCTCTCGAACCAGAGACTCCGCAACACTCATTGTTGAGCTGGCGCTAAGCTCCTCAGCACGAACGTCTCCACTCTCCGAACCCATTTTACGACCGGGTTCACAGTCGGCATTATCACGTTTCCGTTTTTCATAGCATTGGTCGTGTTCTCGAGAGCCAGCGATCCGCTGGCCCACGGAGCGATTTTTGCCCCCCCCCCAGAGTACGAGGGGTGGCCCTCCACCGAGGTGGAGGGGTGGGGTTTCCCGGCATCAGCCGACGTACCCACCTGGGGGCCACATTTCCAATCGCTGTTGTCCATCATTCTAACACCGATGACTCCACATCGTCGGCCCATTTTTTCAGGGGTTGGGCTCCCCTGTGAGATGTCACTGCCGCCGGCTACCGGACAGACGCAGTGCACCCTAATCCCCCCATGAAGGTATCTCTGCGCCCATTCTGGGTCAGACGCAGGGAACCAACGAAGCGCAACTGCCGCCCGATACGGGACAGACGCAGCGCGCTCCAACCACTAAATTGGGTACCCTGCCGCCCACTATGGGTCAGACGCAGAGCACTGACGAGGCGCGACTGCCATCCGATACGGGACAGATGCAGCGCACCCCAACAACCAAAAGGTACCCTGCCGCCCACTAACACGTAATAACACGCGAAACACTGCACAGAACACAGTTTTAAAGCCGGGTCGTCAGAAGAGTAATCATATACCAAAGTCCATTAACAAGTCAAGTCGTAAAAAAAAACGAAATAAGAGCAAGTGCACACATCGGAACGCAATAAATCCCAAGAGCGGACTAAACACATGGGCGCGGGGTGCACCAACTTCATGGTCACTCTTGATCTCATCACAACATGTGTAAAGTCCATTGCAAGACTGTGTGAAAAATAAAAACGTTCTAGAAAGTGTAAAAAAAGTTAATGTGAATTACTCTTTCAATCGTTACACGTGCAAATAACAATGCGTTTGACTCTAAGCATAATAATGTAAAAATTAGCATGGCTGATATGGTTCGTAACAACAGTATAAATTGGAAAGATAAGGAAAGGGATGAGGAGTGGAAAATTGTGGCTAGGAAAAGATACAGAAACCGTTTTGTTGGTGAAAAAGGTACATGTACGGACACAGAACAAAGATTTCGTGCGGCGGATAATGTACATGTCGATACAAGCGAGAATGACATTATTTGTTATATAAAGAATAAAACTAATGTGGAGGTGACCTTACAAAAAATTAGTATGAAACAGCAAAGAGAGTATAGTTCATATAAAATGTTTGTGCCAAAACATAAATTAAGTTTATTTATGAACTGCAATGTTCGATGACATATCGAGGGCCCTCCACTTCACTACTAAGACTCACTACAGCGTTGTCATGGGGGACTTTAACGCTAAAGTGGAAGTACAGAATTGCGGCGAATCGGTAGTAGGATCCCATGGATTTGGAAGCAGAAATGACAGGGGGCAAATGCTCGTCAACTTCCTCGAACGGGAGGGGCTGTTCCTGATGAATTCTTTCTTCAAAAAACAGCCCCAAAGGAAGTGGACGTGGCAAAGCCCCGACACTGTGACAAAAAATGAGATCGACTTCATCATGACGGACAAAAAGCACATATTCAGAGATGTCTCCGTGATCAACATGTTTAACACCGGTAGCGATCACCGACTTGTCCGAGGCTCTCTGAATATCGACTTCAAAGCTGAACGTGTCCGCTTGATGAAGGCCAGGCTCCGACCTACTCCGCTCCAAACCATGGCGGGATCTGAAACGTTCCAGTCACATCTGGAGAACCGATTCGCTGCCGTGGAAACCGTGGAAACCACAATAGACGTTGACCAGAACCTTAAAAATGTGGTTCGAATCCTCAGGGAAGAAGGTACGAGATTTTGTAAGATGCAGCGTACGGGCAGGAAGTCTAAGCTTTCGGATAGGACTTTAGGGCTAATGAAGGAACGACGTGAGAACCCACCCGTCACTTCGTCAGGAAAACGAGCTCTAAACCAAGAGATCAGCAAGAGCGTACGACACGACCTCCGATGCTCCAATACTCTCGCTATTGAAAGAGCGATCGAGCAAAACCGGGGGTCAAAGGTGTTCGTACAATCTCTTGGAAGAAGCCACTTGACAAAGTTGACCACAGCAAGTGGAGAAGTCGTTGCTTCGAAGCCGGCAGTCCTTTCAGAAGTGGAAAACGTCTATGGCCGGTTATACGCTTCGCATGCATCTCGGCCTGATCCCGGAAATGATGATCCTAGAGCCACATTAACACGGCATTACACCGAAGACCTGCCAGAAGTCAGCATTGGCGAAATCGAGATCGCTCTTGGGCAGCTTAAAAATGGAAAAGCCCCTGGAGAGGACGGCATCACGACAGAATTATTAAAAGCAGGAGGTAGACCCGTACTGAGGGAGCTCCAAAAGCTTTTCAACGCTGTCCTCTTCGAAGGGAGAACTCCGCAGGCGTGGAGTGAGAGTGTAGTCGTCCTGTTCTTCAAAAAGGGAGACAAAACCCTGTTGAAGAACTATCGACCCATTTCCCTCCTAAGTCACGTCTATAAGCTGTTTTCAAGAGTGATCACGAACCGTCTTGCGCGGAGACTTGACGAGTTCCAACCACCGGAACAAGCTGGGTTTCGGAGCGGATACGGCACCATAGACCACATCCACACAGTGCGGCAGATTATACAGAAGACTGAAGAGTATAATCAGCCCCTGTGTCTAGCATTTGTGGACTATGAGAAGGCCTTTGACTCGATTGAGATCTGGTCCGTTCTGGAGTCCCTGCAGCGATGCCAAGTAGATTGGCGATACATCCAAGTGATGAGATGCATTTACGAGGCCGCCACCATGTCCGTCCACATACAGAATCAGCAGACGAATCCCATACCATTGCATCGAGGAGTGAAACAAGGAGACGTAATATCTCCCAAATTGTTCACAAATACAATGGAGGATATGTTTAAGACGCTGAACTGGAAAGGACGTGGCATAAATATCAATGGCGAGCATATCTCTCACTTGCGATTTGCTGATGACATCGTTATCATAGCAGAAACGCTGCAGGACCTACAACAGATGCTGAATGACTTGGCTGACTCTTCTATACGCATCGGCCTACGGATGAACTTGGATAAAACCAAGGTCATGTTCAACGAACATGTACTACCGGAACCGATTGCAGTGCACGGAGCCGTTCTCAAAGTTGTTCAAAAATATGTTTACCTCGGGCAGACATTGCAGTTAGGTAGAAACAACTTTGAGAACGAGGTGAATAGAAGAATTCAGCTAGGTTGGGCAGCGTTTGGGAAACTACGTCAAGTCTTCACATCCACGATTCCACAGTGCCTAAAGACGAAAGTCTTCAATCAGTGCGTCCTACCCGTCATGACATACGGAGCCGAAACTTGGACACTTACGGCACGGCTGGTCCACAAGCTGAAGGTCGCTCAGCGTGCTATGGAAAGAGCTATGCTCGGTGTTTCTCTGCGGGACAAAATCAGAAATGAAGTGATCCGGCAGAGAACCAGGGTCATCGACATAGCGCACCGGATGAGCAAACTGAAGTGGCAGTGGGCTGGCCATATTAGCCGAAGAACCGATAACCGTTGGGGTAAACGAGTTCTTGAGTGGAGACCGCGTCTCGGCAAACGTAGTGTAGGACGTCCTCAGACACGGTGGAGTGATGATTTGCGCGGGATGGCTGGCAGGAGCTGGATGCGAGTAGCCGAGGATAGACCTCGATGGCGTGAAATTGGGGAGGCCTATGCCCAGCAGTGGACGAATATGGGCTGATGATGATGATGAACTGCAATGTGTGGCCCGATGGGCACTTTCCGTCGATTTGTCGATTTTCGTAGACGCGATTTAAGTGTAGATACGGGGCCAAAACAGATTTGAACAAAGAAAGTACTTAATTAAAAATAAAAATAAAAAACATGGATTGCCCAACGTTTATCACTTTTAATTGTAAATCTTTTAAAAGGTCTATTGACCGTATAAAATTATTTAGGCATAGCGCAGATATCACTGCACTGCAGGAGACATGGCTGTTGCCACATGAAATTCAGGAGCTAAGCCAAGTGAACGGAGTCTATGGATACTGCGGCAAGTCCGCGGTGGATACTTCTGCTGGAATTCTGCGTGGTCGACCGTACGGAGGGGTAGCTCTCCTATGGAATAACGTATTATCGCAATCAAGGTGGAAGTGTTACGTCGTTCAATGTTGGTTTTTTCGGTCTATATGCCTACAGACTCAGTAGATAATTTTGTGGAGTATGTTGAATGTTTAAGCGAAATTGTGTCAGTAACAGAAAATAATAATATAGGGTCGGTTTTTGTATTAGGAGATTTCAACGTTTATCCCGGAGAACTATTTTGTAAAGAATTAATTGGTTTTTGTAAAGATAAACTTAGAATGTATAGATTTAGTAAGACTAAGCTCTGACACTTATACTTTTGTAAGCGATATCAATGGCAGCCGACGTTGGCTTGACCACTGTCTGGTGACTGAGGCTGCGCGTAGCTCCGTCACTGAAGTAAAAGTGCTTTATGACGTGTATTGGTCAGATCACTTACCATTACAAATTAAATGTAATATTAAAACCGTAACACAGGCGGCGGAGCTGCCGCGACCTTCGACCAATAGAATTACCTGGGGTGAACGAGATGAGCAACAAATTATGACTTACTGTAATTTTTGTAATAAAAAATTAAAGTTATTCGAATTTCCTTGTGAGTTGGAACGATGTTGTGAAACAATATGTAAAAATAATAGTGTAGAACATACAAAAATAATAGATAACTACAGTAAAATAATTTTGTCATTGCGAGAGGCCGCGGAGACTAGTTATATTGGTAAGAAGGGTGGGAGTCATTCGCACGATTGGCCCATTGGGTGGAATAAGTATGTTCGTGATGCTCACCGGGATGCAAGGAAAACATTTTTGATATGGGTTTGGTACGGTCGGCCTCGGCAGGGTCACGTTTATGATAATATGTGTCGTTCAAGAAAATTATTTAAAAAGAAATTAAAGTACTGTCAAAAACTTCCGAGATTGTTAGGTTTGCTCTTCACCTTATGTATAAGGCACTCATACCTGCCGGGTGAGTTGATAAGATCGTTGTTGATTCCAATCGTTAAAAATAAAACCGGTGATATTGCTGACATAAATAACTATAGACCAATCTCATTGGCGACTGTAACCGCTAAGGTACTTGACGGTTTGATTGAGAGGCAGCTCAAGCGTCACCTAGTCCTGCATGACGCACAATTTGGATTTAGGCCTCATCTGTAAACAGAGTGTGCTATACTAGCTCTCAAACACACGGTCAAGTATTACACAGAGAGAAAAACTGCAGTATATGCAGCTTTTCTCGACCTGTCCAAGGCATTTGACTTGGTGAGTTATGATATTTTGTGGAGTAAACTAACTGATAGTGGTGTGCCCGGAGATTTCATCAAAATCTTAAAGTTTTGGTACGGCCACCAGACTAACCAGGTCAAATGGCTAAATCAGCTTTCTGATGTGTACAGGTTGAAGTGTGGGGTAAGACAGGGTGGACTGACGTCTCCCTCACTTTTCAACCTGTATATTAAAGAGCTGATCGTTGGGCTCTGCAACGCCCGTGTTGGCTGCTCAATTGACGGACACTGTGTCAATAGCATTAGCTACGCAGACGATATGGTGTTGCTGAGTCCTTCGATCACTGCGCTCAGAAGGCTGATTGCTTTATGTGAGGAGTACTCGAAGTCACACGGCCTTTTGTACAATAGTAAAAAAAGCGTGCTACTAGTTTTTCAAGCGAGAAAACGCAGGGTGATCTCCTTGCTCCCTGTAATTTTAAATGGAGAGGAGCTGGTGAGAGATTCGTCCTTCAAGTATCTCGGGCACATCGTTACTGAGAATTTGAGGGATGATGCGGACATAGAGAGGGAGAGGAGAGTGATGGCAGTCCGCTGCAACATGTTGGCTCGCAGATTTGCCCGGTGTAGCGCAGAGGTAAAACTAACACTTTTTAAAGCGTATTGCCGAACGCTTTATACTTGCAATCTGTGGGTCAGCTACACGCAGAGGTCTGTCAACGCTCTCCGAGTACAATATAATAATGGTCTGAGAATGCTATTGGGGCTCCCTCGCTACTGCAGTGCGTCGGGGATGTTTGCGGATGCGCGCACTGACGGCTTTTATACTATTATCCGCAAGCGCGTTGCGTCGTTGCTAAGCAGAGTGCGTGCGAGTGCCAATAGCATCCTCAGAATCATTAGCGAGAAGCCCGACTGCCCTATAATGCGTACACTGGGTGCACATTCATGTGCACTTACCCGGTACAAGCATTCAGGGTAAATACCTTAGTTAAGCTTTTGTTTATTACTGTTTTATTTGATTTTGTTTTACTAACGTAAGCACTAAAATTCTGTACTTAACACAATATGGACTTTGTCTGAAATAAACATATTTTATTTTATTTTATTTTTATTATTTAGTAATACTGAGTTTTAGGTATATGTTACCTTTGTCACAACTTTTATTGGCTTTAATTTATTATTTAATCTGTATTGGAATAAATCGATTTGTGTTGAGTTGAATGCAATCGTTTTATTTTACGTGGCCGTGTGTTAGTGATGGAGTTTATACCACATGTAATCAAAATTTTAATTATTATTTCGACTTTAAAAATCATTGTGGAAGGCGTCCATCTTCGTATAACCGGAGGAGTAGAACCCAAAACGGGAGAACTATCATACGTTGTGAGCTTGGGAATGATACTTCAAGAGATAGGGAATCATTACACACCGGTTATAGGCTCATTAACTGAAGATAAGTCATACGCATATGCCCACGTGTGCACAGCATCAGTTATTACTGCTAAGTGGTCCCTAACTGCTGCACATTGTATCCATAAAGACGGTGAACAGTTTTTTGATTACATTTGGTTCATAATGAAAAGTGACAAGTTCTTTAAAGTTCACAAACTAAAGTCCCATCCAAATTACCATCTGCATCGGAGTAAAGACCTTGGTATCGAAAATCTTGCTAATGATATTGCAGTTGTGAATCACGATGGTATTCAAGTGGACAAGTACGGCAAAGTGAGTGCAGTGGCATCCTCCACGCTGTCCGGCCTGTTAGCTACAACCGCAGGATATGGAGATGGAGGTCTACAACGAAATAAAACAGCTGAAACCCGTTTCATTATACTGGGAACGAGCCAACTTATGACATTGCGCGTTGTGATGCACAAGTGCGAGGACTGGGTTACCGTGCACCCGTCGATTTGTTCGGGAGTTAGTTGCAAGGAGAAATCGGTTTATAAGTCGATTTGCCCTGGAGATTCTGGAGGTCCTCTGATCCACACATCTGGCATAGTGGGAGTGACCTCAGCGAGCAGGTCTTGCCATGTGACGACAAGACAGGGTAGCGCTGGTATCTTCACGCCAGTTAGCTCGTATCTTGCATGGATAAGTAATCACGTGGCAGATGATTGATCACCCCTACCAACAAATACAACGAGAGTATGAAGCAATTTATTTCTAAACAAGTTCATATTTGGTAATCCTGCCAGGATTAAAGTTGTGTATACAGGGTGGCCAGAAAAGTGACGTCCAAAAATCGATGCGAACAGTCAAAAGGAATCTTAAAAAATATAATTAAATTGTAAATTTTTAAAGTATTTTCCGTCCGATTGGGATGATTCCTGTGTCAATCGATGCGGACTGTCAAAAGGAATCTAAATTAAAACGCGAAATGCGTCGTGAAAAACTAAAAATATAATGAATTTATAAATTTTTCAAATTATTTCGTCCGATTGGGGTGATTCATGAGTCAATCGATGCGGACAGCCAAAAGGAATCTATTGACTCTAAAAACAAGGATTGAGTAGTGAAAAAATTAAATAATTTCAAGTTCAAATCATTTATTGCACGAATATAGGTTAAACAAAAAAGGGGCCCCCACAAAAGAGATTAATAAGAAAATTAATTTCGAAAAGCTTTTCTGTTTTAATAAAAAAATTTGTGTTTTTTAACCATTAACACTTCTTCAAAGTAAAAACTTACACAAATATGTCCACAAATTATAATTGATTGTTTATTATAGTGTTTGTTATTCTAAGTTTGTTTCGCATTCCTTGATTTATTTTGTATTTTATTCGGAAATTAATTTGGGGCCTCCACTCCTTTATTGCCCCAGGTCCTCCAGACCTCTAAATCCGGCCCTGGTGCCACTAGACAATCTTGTAGGCTCTCTGATAGCAAATTTAAGATTAAAACCTTTTATTAATTGTTCAGAATAACTTGTGTTTTTATTATTTACTAAAATATCTATGTTAAAATCACCGCACATAATTTTATGTTTTTTATGAAATAGTTTCTATAATAAGTCATGTATAGATTTAAGGAATATCTCGATATTTTCTCATTAAAATATAATTGCTCATTAAACGAACTTACCCATAAATGAAGTTCTATCATAATTATACGAAGCGCTTCGTACTGTTATACATGGTGACCAGAAAAGTGGCGTCCAAAAATTTTTTTAAGTGCCTCGTGTTGAGATGTATCTGAGTCATCCCTATGTATCTTATACGATTTTTCATAGTTTTTGAGTTACGATTCTTTTTATGAATTTTCGCAAAATTGCCTATGAAGTACTACTTTATTATTATTATTATTTTGAAAGCTTAGAGTCTAACGCATTCTCTGAAGCTGCTGAGAAACAAAGAAACGACCAGTTTAGATATTAAATTTTAAGTTGAAAATTTAAATATAAAATCACTTAACATAAAGTCTCGACTTTAGGTAATTTTTTTAGTCACTTTCTTTAAAGTTATGAGGCTGTTTATTTTATGCATAAACACACAGTTCATAGAGATTTACTAGCAAAAATAGAAATCCGAAGAAACCTTCTACTTTTTTTAGACATTTTTGAAACAGATTCCGTCCCAATTTTGCGAAAATTCATAAAAAGAATCCTAACTTGAAATCTATGAAAAATCGTATAACATACATAGGGGGAATTCAGACACCTTAAAAACGAGGCACCCAAAAAAAAATTTTGGACTTCACTTCTCTGGCCACCCTGTATATGTACTATGTAGGGTAAAGTGCAAACCAGCAGTGCTGACTTAGCCCCCTGGATCCTAGCTCGAATCAGTTCTAGATTAAGGGAATCACTTTAAGTCAGTCTGTATCATACCTCCACTGTATCAACATCAAATATTTGCTATTTCAATTTATAATTCATTTTTCATTTAAATGTAATTCTATTTTAATAAGTTGTGTAATAAAAACTTTTTTTTAAGTGATTTGCGTTTTCCATTATATCAGTACGAAGAGATTAGTACCTGTAATAAAAACCATTAATATCTATTTAAAACATGTAGGACCGCATAGATGCCACACTCTGCAATTTAGTTCATTTTTTTTTGTAAGTTGGCAGCATCGTAATACGGTTGGTGCTCCCGCCATACTTTGTCTTCAGTTAGTGTAAAGTCAGTGTTATTTATTATTGAAATATTTTCCTAAGGGCTTTTCTTAGGGCTGGGTGGGGAATTAGTTCTAATATCTTCGTACGAAGCGCTTCGTATAATTATGATAGGACTTTACTAATGGGTAAGTTCGTTTAATCATCAATTATACACGCGCTTCTTACTCTAGATTAGAACCTGTAATAAAAACTATAAATATGTATTTAAAACATGTAGATCTTGAGAGTATCGAGAAAAATTTTGAAAAATAAACAAAACTATTAGAGTTTAATATTTTTATCTAAATGAGTTTGATCAATAACTCGAGAACATTAGCATGTAGGGTTAGTTTAATATTTTAAATATGTTAAAAACAACCAAAATTAATCAGTGACGGTGTGAATATCAACATACGTAGTGCCCACATATTGACTTGCCGGGCGCCCAAGTCAAACTTGTCTAGATGCCGCCTATATATCTCTCGCGTCTCGGAGTTCCGCGAGGCAAGACCTAACTTTACGTTGTAGCTGATTCGCAGCTGTTCTATAGGCGGGCATCGAGCCGCGTTCTTAGCTTTAATAAGATTGCTAACAGCTAAGGGAAGGGAAGGGAAGGGACCTTGCTTAGCAACCTTTTCGTTGTCACTGATGGCTGAGTTGATAGCATCAGTGAGAGAATTGACTAATGAATCTATTTTATTCGAACTATCAATTTGATCGGGCAAGATCGCGAGCGGAGAGTTCGGGGCCTCTAAGGCTGAAACTAACGTATTTTTAAAGCCTTTCCAGTTGGTAAAGGTCTTAGGAGAGGTGACGTTATCGTTAGGCGGTCCTAGCACGAGGGAGACGGGGCGGTGGTCAGAACCTAGGTCGATAGACCGATAGTTCGATAGACATGATCGAGGTTGATATGCTTAACTACCGCCAAGTCGAGGATGTCGGGAGAGTGGGTCGGGTTGTCGGGATAGTGAGTGGGAGTGACGGGAGAGATGACGTCTAAGTCGAGTTGCTCAGTGATATTAAGGAGAGCGATACCGCTGGTGTTAGTCGATAGGCACGTCCCGTCAGTATGTTTGGAGTTAAAATCTCCGAACATAATGACTGAATGGCCGAGGGCGAGAATGGCCTCGAAGTCGCTACGGATAGGTCTTGTGCCACTAGGTATGTAGATTGAAGCTATGATGACGGTCGAATGACCAGTCATAGCCAATCTACACACAGTGGCTTACATGTTGAGGAGAGGAGGGGTAGGGAGAGGAGCGCAATGGAAACCTCTTTTGTAGTAAATAGCTGTGCCGCCGTAACCGTCGGAGTTGGGCCTGTCGTTACGAGTGAACGCGTATTTGGGAATAGCGAATCCCCTGGTGCGGTTTGGAGTGAGCCACGTCTCTTGGAGAAGCAATAAGTCTGGCTCGTTGTTCTGAAGGAACAGTATGAGCTCAGGAAGGTTAGTACTGAGGCTACGAACGTTAAAAGAAACAAGGGAATTTATACGAAAAATAGAATTTATAAACTGTTAAGTAGCGAGTGATGCTCGGCTAACGCAAATAGACGCTGTTGAGGAAAGCGGGCAACTCGCAGTTTGCGTGCGAGTACCGAGATTTCCTTAATGTCGACGTTTTGAATGACGTCAAACACGGTCTTCATGTCCTCAGCCACCGACGACTGAGGTGAAGACGACGGAGCGGAACGCGGGCCTACGGGAGCTGGGATAGGACGAGAAGGTGCAGGTGGAGCGGCCGGACGCTGTCTCCAGGACAGAGCTGGAGTACCTCTTAGCTGAGGAGCGCGGAGCGCGCGGGTAACCCCTGTAGTTAGCTGTGTGGCCGGACTGGCCGCACAGCACACATGCAGGGTGGAAGTGGATTTGGGAGTGCGAGTGCACTCCTTTGTTATATGTGGGACCAGGCACTTAACGCACCTGGGGAGAGCTGAGCAGTTAGCCGCTGCGAGGCCATAGAGCTGGCAGCGGTGGCACTGCCCAGGGTGGCCGCGGGGATCGGGACGCTCGACGGAGATATTTGAGAGTCCGCAGATTGTGCGGGCCTCTCTGAAGATCTCCCTCGAGTTGGAAGTGTTAGTTAAGATTACTAGAGCGAGTGGAAAACGCCTACCGCGGTTTGAGTGCATCTTGTGCACTGCTTCAGCCGGGAAGCCCTGGGATTTAAGGTCCTCCAAGATATCGTCGTTCGCGAGCTCAAACGGGACGCCCGTAATACCGCACGGATCTTACGCTCCTTCGGGAGGGCGTAGGTATAAAGGCGACTTGTTTGACCGAAAGGAGCCTAGTGAGAGACCGGAAGTCGTCAATGGTCGCGACTTGGATTTTAATGGTATCGCCTGCGTTATTTTCTTTGAGATAATTTATTGTGTGCTCTTTGCACAGGTTGGAAACCGCGGTCCAGCGCGCTTTTTCACGAAGGAAGACGGGAGGAGGGAATTAAGCCTTAACGGGGAAGGGAGCGCAGCGCGTTGCTGGCTTCGAAGGAACCGACGGAGACGCGGTCACTTCGAGTGACATAAGCGGTGCGAGGCGGGTGTTGAGGACACCGGGGAGGGCTCGGGTGTTGAAGACACCGCGGCTTTCTTCGAACGCTTCTTAGAACGTTTGAGTCGAAACCCGGGCTCAGGAGAGCCGGTTAAGGTGGCGGCGACCGACGAAGCTTCGGACGCGGCGAAGTTTGAATCGGTCCTGGGAGCGGTACTTTTCCTACGAGACGTGCGCGAGGACGTGTCCGACACTAACGACACGACGTGTTAAAACTAACCGTAGTTCGCCGAAGGCCGCTACCTAGAAACCTAAAAAAGGGTACGCAGGTAAAGAGTTGACTGCGTTTGGGTCCACCTTTACCGACAGAAAGGGCAAATGAACACGAAAACACACAGATATGATAAAAATAAATATGAAGATAGAATAAATAAATAAAATAGAAGAAAAGATATAAAATAAAAATAAAAGGACTGGTTCAGTACAAATTCGTTGTCACCGTTAAGTATCCTTTGTACTGAAACCAGACTACTTACGCAGAGCACAAAACAGCACAAGCACAACACAAATTAGCACAGCACTTTGAAGACTAAGGGGCTTAGTCACAAAGAAAAATCACTACGATAGCGCGGAGGGTTCCGTATCACGGATTCAACACGCTATACTGTGACGTCAGTGAACTGAGCGCCACGGAATATCGGGACGGGACCGATAAATCGGAGTTATCTTGGAACGTCCGTACCGGGCGGCGATCGGAGCGAGAATATGGTGTTTATAGAAGTACTATTGTTCTAATATAGTATTTTGCAAATGTGGTAGAGTTTCCGCCAGCTGTGTTGGGTAACGTGTCGACAGACATGCCAAATGAGTGTGCGCGAAGTGGCCGCGTGGCGCTTGCTGTGCGCAGCAAAAGTGGCCGTGTCGATCCCACACTCACTTAGCGTAGTCAAGTAGCTAAACTCTTTACCCAGCGACTAAGAGTTTGGCTACTTACACCTTTATGTGGCTTGTTAGAACTAATACATAAATTATCACAATTTTTTACCAATCTAGATATTTTAAAATAATCATTTACAGTAGTAGCTGGGTAAATTTGTAGTTTCTCCAAGAAAAAAGATAATACAAGAGTCGGCTGTTTGTGGCCCGGTCTAGTTGATTTTATAAAGTCCGGTGTTTTTGTAATTAGGCGTTCAGTCGAGTGTTCAATATTACTAACTTTAATATTGGACTAAGTTTGTATTCAATGAGCAGTTGTGACTGCGAGCATGGTCATAGTTTTGTTTGTCAACTGTGAAATAGCTAAGTTCTCGTTTGAATACCAAAGGCTTAAACAAACTAACACTACATTTGTGTCCCAGGTTACGTTGTATTTAGGTAAAAAAGGTCGAAGACGGTACACTCCTTTAAAAATCTCTGAGGTATATCATCTTTACTAATAGATGGACCCAATAAGAGAGTGAAACCTGCTCTGCAACAGTTAAGAGTTCCAAATTGACTGCTAGAATTATATAGTTCGGTATGAAAACTAATGACAGTGGAAACTGAGGGATTATAAACATGTACTAAGTTAAAAGAGCAGAAATTCCAAATTTTATTCAAGGCAAACGTTATATTGCTCTAAGGAGCTATCCGCTAGAGATGCCATCATTATGTATGATGCAGAGGGAGGTACAATCCGTTTTGATATTACGCTCCGGATAAGACTCCTGCAACCAAGGTAAGGGATGTGTGCAGGCGAGGGGCACTGGAGGGGGACTGGGCACTTGTTGGCTAGGCCAAAGTGAAGCAACCATTACGCCCATTGCTTTATCCTGTTTTTTTGTTTTTAATTGCTTTTGATACCATTGAAAAGGGTGAAAAAGCATAAAAAATATTCGACCAGTTGACAGTAAATGATTTGGCAGCGCACGCATCTGGATCCCTTTGCCATGAAATATATCGTGAGTATTTTTTATTAAACCTGCTGGCGTTTTGTCATACTGGCCATTTTGATCTGTATAATCTCCTCTTTGGTTAAGAATTGAAATTTCAAATTTAAATAGCTCACGTATTTGTGTTTCGAAAACCGTAATTCATTTATTTTTTCTGATAGGTATATCTATAGTTAGTTCAATCTGAGTGGGTAGTATTAAACGAAAGTTTAGGTAGCGACCACCTTATAATCAAAATATCTACCGTAAATTCAAACAGTAATTCGTTGGGACTCTACACGTAGGAATTTAAAATTAGCGGATTTCGCAGCATATAAAAAGCTCGTTTCAAATGTCTGAAAAATTACAACAATCGTATGATGAATTTATAAATATCATTAATAGGGCTGCTGAAGTGCACATCCCTTAGTGCAAAATAAATCATAACCCTTCTAGTAGTTTTTCTCCGGAACCCCACGTTGTCAGAAGCGGTAGCCAAACGTAGATTAGCTCTGACCAAATTTAGAAAAATCTTTATCCCCGATAACTATAATATATTACAAGGGCGTACCCAGGTAGGAGCAGGGGGGGGGCAGCTGCCCCCCCCCCCTAGAAGATAAAATAAACATCAATTTTCCTGGCAAGTGGGAATTAAAAACGTGTTACCTAATTTGCACAAAATGAAGTGTTGAAAACGAAATATCTTTCAGTCAGATATTTTGATTTAATATTTTTTTATCTATAATTAAATATTTTACAACATTCGATATAGTATACTGTTAGCGACACAATATAATTTAAATCTCCCGCGATACCGTCGCATCTCGTAGTTTCCGCTCCCGACGAGACAATCAGAACCATCTAGGATTAAAGCCGAATATAATTTGGAGAAAACAACATCTAGCGCTATCTAGTTACGGACGACAGTACTTTTTCCAGTAAAGAGAAATAGCATCAATTCATACGGTTAATAGCGACATCTTGTATTGAATAGCAATACCACGAAGAACGTTCTAGCATGGACTATTCTGGTAAGGAAAGACAGTGATAGCAGGTATGAGACAAGTATGGAAATAGAGTCGAGTATTTTCTACGTATTTCGGGAGCTCTTCTAATATTTGAATATATTAGGTCTTTACCTATGAAATTGCCGTTTTTCACGAAATAAATGAAGCGTAATTTTTTTATATATTTTTTATTTCTATTAATCAAACTAATCACCCATGCAATCAATGCATCTTTGCCAACGCATTGGTAGCTTATTGATGCCTTTCTTGAAGAAATCAGCTGGACGGGAGGCAACAAATTCTTCAAAGGCATTTTGTACTGCCTCTCGGGTATTGACTTTTTTTCCCGCCAAGAAGTTATCCAAATTCTGGAAAAAGTTGAAGTTTGTAGGCGCAAGGTCTGGTGAGTACGGCGGATGACGGAGAACTTCCAACCCCAACTCTTGTAGCTTGGAGACCGTCTGCTGTGTAGTATGATGTCGCGCGTTGTCGTGCAGGAGCAGTGGAGCCGAACGATTGACCAAAGCTAGTTGAAGACGTGCGAGCTTCTCCATCATTGTGTTCAGTTCTTCACAGTACACATCTGCAGTAATGCTTGTCCCGTTTGGCAAGAAGCTGTGATGAATTACACCCGCGTTAGACCACCAAACAGTGACCATCACTTTTCTAGGGGTAAGTTTTCGTTTAGGGCATTGTTTGGGTGCTGAACCAGGGTCCAACCAACTTGCTGAGCGCTTACGATTGTCAAACAGGATCCATTTCTCGTCACAAGTAACAATGCGGTTTAGAATTCCTTCATTTGTATGCCTGCTGAGCAGTGCAAGGCACGTCTCCACGCGTACTTCGCGCTGGCGGTCATTGAGTTCGTGGGGTACCCATTTGTCAAGCTTTTTTACCTTGCCAATTTGACGCAAATGGACCAATATTGTTTTGATGCTAACGTCGAAAGCTGCTGCTAATTCAGCCGCGGATTGAGTTTCATCAGCTTCCACAATTGCCTTTAATTTGTCATTGTCGACCAAAGTTTTCGGACGACCACGGGGTTCATTTTTCAGGTCGAAATTTCCAGAACGGAAGCGGGTAAACCAATAACGGGTGGTGCGTTCGTTTGTAGTGTTCGCTCCGTAAACGTTGTTGATGTTGCGTGCCGCTTGTGCCGCTTTGCTGCCACGACGGTACTCATACTCCATAATTACTCGAATTTTTAACTTATCCATGATGACGAAAAATGTTCGAATGCGTTGAAAACAAAACACTAACTATTAAACAAATGACGATTTTAGAAAAAGAATTCCATGTTTGTCAAATAAAATTAATTTGAAATTAGAATGATCAGTCAAAAAAAAAAATATTTTCATTTGAAATGGCCAGTACGGCAAAACGGCAGTTTCATAGGTAAAGACCTATTATAACCGGGATCGTGAGGCAGAGCAAGGCAATTTAGTTCGAATACAATTCAGTTCATTTCGGAGTTTAATACGAGCGAATGTTTCATGCGCCATAGTGTCTTGTAGTTTAGTTGCGGCGACACGAGATTTACGTTTACTGCGCAACAACTGGAAATATTACTCCGTCAAATGGATATCAGGAAATTCTTTGAAAGAGGTGAGTCAAAACAAAACACATATGTACCTAATATGATTATTTGATTGGTTTAAGGGGGGTTCTCTTGTATTAAGTGTATATCTTTAGCATATTACTTACAATATTTAAATTTATTAATTACAAGACGTGGTTTTGTTATAATTGTATCTATGTTCTATGCTCTTTAATTTATCAAACATGAAAGAGCATAGAACATAGAAAATAAATGTATCATTTCAATTATTGTAGGTACGTATATCTTTTGCTGGAAGGAAAACATTTAAAATTAGTTTTGTTTGGTGGGGGTGGTCATGTTCGGGACAGGGTAGCAACCTGTATAATAATATAACAGGAATACGTTCTAGGGTATTATTTATCCAGATTCCAAATTCAATCAAATCGCGTCCAGCCGATACAGCGTGATAGAGGAGTAAACGTCCAAACACACAAACAAAACTTTCAAATTTATACTATTAGTAGAAATGAAACTTACATGTTATTCTACAAATGTGACGTTAATTGGCAAAGGGACCTTATGGTCGGTTTAAGTTTCCGAGATGTTCACAGAGTGTTTTATGAAATAATAATAAAAGTTCAATTTTTTGTTTATTACTTTGTAGTAACCAGCAAACATCTAAAAGTGTTTTTAATTGAATCACCTCTTTAAATAACTTCCAAAGAAAACTTAGCTTTTTCAAATTTTAAACTTTAAACACAGTTTTCTCGCAATCCCATTTTATTGTCCAAGAAAGAGCAACATTAAAAAAAATATCTATTTCACCCTCAGATATTATATTAGTGCTATTTGTGTTTTTATGTATATTTTGGATTTATTAATAACTCCATACCGACAACAATGTCCCTTTTCTCTGGAAACGTCACAACAAATGTATTATTTCAAATTACCTAGTTTTGATTATTTGGCGTTCAAAGCACAAAGTTAACGAATTTTGAATATCGCAATTTTACTTTTACTGATAGGAAGTATCTTGATCTTTATTTTCGTCCTATGCTTAAACAACGTAAGAGTAATTTTGTGTATGCACTTTTTAGGGACAACACGCGAAAAAAAAAAGGTTGGGAAAGTAGCAGTGGAAGCGATGAAAATGATAACCATGATAAAACTACTCATGTAATGCCAAGATCATTGCATGCTGACATTGGACAAGCGTCACATTCTCCAGCAGAACCTGTAAATATATCTGTTGCTGACTATTCTTCTCCATCGACATCCCAACAAACTTATGACGTCAACGTCGATCCTGAAATTATAGTGGACGATGGCTATCATGAAAATGATCTGGGTCGTTATGTTGGGTTGGCTACCTAGCTATCGACGGAAAAAAAGAGGGAGTTGTTACAAAATCCTTGGATCCCGACCAGAGATTACGATTTTGAAAGTGATGCAAGCCATTTGAAAAGAAAATTTAATCATGCTTGGTTGGATCAATATGCACCATGGCTAGATATTCCAAGCGACTAAAAGGCGCTCTTTGTAAGCATTGTGTTTTGTTCCCTCCGCCCATCAGCACTGTGAGAGGAATTTTGGGATCATTTATGGTCAGGCCATATATAAAGTTCAAAAATATGCATGAAGACTGCCGAAAGCATGCAACGACCAACCTTCACCTAACAGCGACAAATGCTGCAAAAAATTTTCTTGAAAATGTTCCTGTAGACATCCAACTGCAAAGTGGACACCAAAAAGCAATCGATGAAAACAGACAAATATTGTCATCAATTATTTATTGTATAGTATTTTGCGGTACACATGATATGCCTCTTAGGGGAAAACAAGCAGATGAGGGTGTTTTATTAGATTTCTTAAAGTTGAGAATCAATTCAGGGGACGACAAATTAAAGAGTCACCTGGAAAAGTGCCGTCGCAATGCAGTTTACACATCGCCAAAAATACAAAACGAATTGATAAATTTATGTGGCGAAGTTATTAAGGAGAATATAATAAGTGAGGTTCAGAAGACCATGGCTTACGCAGTCTTAGCTGATGAAACAGCAGACGTAGCTGGGAAAGAACAGCTGTCAATAGGCTTGCGGTTTTACGACGAAAGCAAAAGGAAAATCAGAGAAGAATTTGTAGGGTTCGTTGAACTAAAAGCACAAAATGCTTCAGCAATTGCCGAAGCAATTGACAATTTCTTGATTAGTTCTAACCTCCCAACCGAAGATTGCGTAGGGTTTGGATTCGATGGCTGTTCTACAATGGCAGGGAAGGCATAGCCCGGCAAAAATACTTTGGGTCAAAATTGTAGGTACCGCATAAACTTATTCTTCTCTTCTCTTCTATTCTTCTTATACTTCATACTCTCTCGAATGCGGAACATTCTGTTTCCAATGGATGGCGATCCCATCATTATTCCCAATCAGTTCGGCTTTCGCGCTAAGCACTCCTGCCCACAGCAAGTCCATCGGATCGTCGAGTATATACTTGACGGCTTCTATCCACGTCTTTATAGTCGCGGTTTTCTTTGACGTAGCCAAGGCTTTCTATAAAGTCTGGCACAGCGGCCTCGTATATAAACTCTTCAAAATAGGCTTTCCGGATCAGGTTAATCGAGACGTTTCTCAAAGACCGTAGGTTTCGATTTAAACCCGCCTTGTCCCATAAAGGCTGGATTCCCTCAAGGCTCAGTCCTCGCCCCTCTGTTGTCCCCCGTGTGCACCAACGACATCCCCATCCCGCCGAAAGGCGTCGAACTTGCCCTCTTTGCCGACGACACCGCACTCTACACCAGTTAAAGGTCACAGTGGTCGCAGCTTGTAACCAAACTCCAAAAGGCCGTAAACGCCCTTGGTGTTTGGTTTCAAAAATGGCGCATCGATGTGAATCCAGACAAGAGTTCTGCGATTCGCTTCGAGCCCAAACGCCGTCGTCCCGCTGGCGATCCCCACATTCGAATGTTAGGCATTCCCATCCCCTGGAAGCGCAGTACTTTGATCCGACGCTTTCTTTCAAGCCACACATCGATAGAGTTTCGAAACTCGCCCGTCACTACCCAGGCCGCCTAAATAGCATGTTAGGTAGAAAAAGTAAAATGTCTTTCAGAAACAAACGTACACTTTACAAGGTCTGCTTTAGACCCATATGCCTCGCCAATCTTTGCCCACGCCAAACCCTCCGTCCTGCACAAACTGCAGGTAGTTCAAAATCTCTTTTGCCGCAGGGCGAGATTTTGAGATTCAGTCTCATATACTACTCCTGTCTTAGATTCGAAGTTCAAAGTCGCTAGGCCTAGGAATGCGCAAGCTTACTCTTCCACCAGACTGACATCGGATCTTGATGCCTTTCTGGCCGCAAATTCAAATTGTTATTTTAACTCGAATCAATTTAACTTCTTTAATATTTATTTAATTTTATTTTAAATCTCTATTTTCATTTTGAGCACCTTCAGTGCTATGAAATCACCTTCAGTGATTTGAGCACCTTCAGTGCTATGTAAATGCCAGCGGGTGACCACTTCTGGGCCCCGCTGGCGCAGCCTCTTTCTCCAATTGGCCGTCGTTCAGATGAAGGCTGTGTGGCAAAAAAGTTTTCAGAGTCATTCAGGGGGTTTTTTAGTGGGTATAGACTGGTAGGCTCGGAGTGAGTCCCACATAAGTCAGATCGCGCGCGCGGAGTATGCGTAAGAGCATTTTTTAATTCCTCCTGCCCTCTCCGTGGAGGGGAACAAAAAAAAAGGGCACATGCACACCACACGTAAAAATCAACCGGTGTCAGGTCGGGACACCGTGCAGGCCATGAAATCGGACCCCCCTGCCATTCACAGGCCTTGGGAACGAGGTATCCAGCCACTGCCGCACGGTAATTCGATAGTGCGCTGGACAACCATCGTGGTGGAATACTATTCGTCTCCTTGTTACCAATTCCACACCTTCAAGCTATGCCCGTAGCTCATTCCTTAAAAGTTATATATCTCATAATACTCACCATTTAAATTGTTGGTCAAAAAGTGGGGTCCAATCAAATGATTATTTATGACGCCCATCCAACTTCTAACAATAACAACTAAAAAGTTCCAAGAATGTATTGCAACTCTGCAACCTGAGCCGCGGTACGATAACAAAAGGTTTTACAATGCACGTGCTCTACGTACGTTTTTTTCTGAGAATTGTTGTTTGTCTTAATAATTTAACTTGTTCGGGTAGCTAATACAACAAGGAAGTTTTTGAAGTAGTTTGTACGGTTAATGTACTGTTGATTTTTCAAAATAAATCCAAATTCTATTGACCAAATTAGTGAATCAAAACAAAATTTTATAAGAATTCACTTGCTATTTTAAAATGTTCAATATTTGTGCCAGCATTAGTATTAATAAATGTTTGTTGATGTATTGGTAACTGATAAAAATTTAAACAACTTTATTAAAAACACTAGTTTTTTATTTAATTAATTTTTTGTAGTTAATTCGGTATTTTTTTAAACAAAACCAAAAATATTGAATATCTCGATAACGAGCCTCCTTGGTATTAGGGACATTGTAGTTAATTTTGTTGGAAATTAGTTGTATTATCATATCTCAAGAGGAATACGTCGAATTACAAATCACCCTGTATATCACCCTGAATAACATGGGGACATAAATAATTACATATTTACTGGTAGCTGAAAGTTTTTTGCACATTTTCCGATTAACTTGAGTTTGCTTACTTAATACAAAGCATTCCCACCTTCGTATATCATGCTAAAACAGGTTAAAAGTTTTTATTTCCCATATTAAAACATACTTTATAATAGTATGGAACTACTTAATTTTTACCGTTACAAAACGGATTAATGTAACTTAGAACGCATGATAAATATTAAAAAACTCATTTATTTAGTGACATATTTACAGTTAGGTAACTTGGAAAATTTTTATCGATAACGTGAATGCGCACAAACCTATTTGTCAAACGTTTGTATTAACATCACCATGTGTCTGTTACTTCTTTGAGTTCTTCGTCCCGATGAATATCTAAAGCGTCATTGTCACTTAAAAACGTCTTATGGTAGCGTCGGGCGACGGGTCGTTCACTTCCCTCTAATATGGTTGAGGAGGGCGATGGCTGGATGTCCAGTCAACTCGTGAATGGGTGCCGTTTGAGGGGGTTCGTCGTTTGGATAGTTTATGGGGAGGGAGGCTTGCCGAGCTAACAGCTGCAGATAAGAATAATTTTGTATAGACATAAAGAGACACTGTAAATTTATTTTGAAAATAAAATATACCCGTTAAGTTTCTTGTCAGTTCTTCTTCATGAAGGTTTCTCCGAACTGGTGGTAGAGTCATGTTGTATTTGACGTCAAGAAGAACAAGTAATTGTCAATGCTGAGAAATAAATATTTGAAGTTGACCTAACCACCCTGCGCGCTAGACAACCGGAACAACATCCGCGCTCTATACCTTAGTAATTGAACCTCAATAGCTATTTTCTTTGTAAATTCTTGCTCCAAATAGTATTATCACGGTGAATGATTACGTAAAGCATACTTCGCGCGCGATCACCACGGTTCTCTATGCTCTTTGTTGACCCCCTTAAAACGTGTGCTGCAAGATAAAGACAAACAAATAAACTGACTTTAGCATGAATAATTTCGATAATTTATTTTGGAGTCTAGTGTTGTCGTAGTTATTAAACTTTATTCATTTACCAGATATAAATTTTATTATTGTATTGATAAAATTTTAGCTCTTGCTCAAAATTTCTCTCACTGTTTTGTGCAACCAGTAAAGAGTGATTGATGCTGTATCACATTAGTAATTTTTAAATTATTACCATTTCAGATTCATAAGAAAATCTAATTTAATACATGAATTTGAAAACAAATTAAATATAAAACATAAACTGGATTTAGACGCTTTAGACTACGAAGTTGAAGTGAATTGTTCGAACGAGAACGAACGGAAGACGGAAGAAATGTCGGGTGTAATGTCTGATTTGACAGCTGACAGTGAAAGTAACATCGGCGCATTGACGTTTATTTTTATCAAAGAGTTTTTATTGTCAATGAGGGCATCTTTAAGGGATATTTACAATTTCATGTAAGTATTCATGCTATTCATGCAGGTTTGTAAAAATTAAGAGTCATGTCTGTAGACAAGGAATTACTTTGTCTGAGTAACTACTTGAGCAAAAGTCACAAATTAACCAATGATTTTCATTTCATATTTGAGAAATTGGTTGATATGCCAGGAAGTTGTCATTTTCTTAACCTAAAAATTGAGAAACGTCGTTTTTTTGCATTGCGCAGCTCGACTCTGAAATAAAATGATGTGATTTAAGAATTCTTCTGTAAGTACGAATGTGAGAAAACGAATAAAATCTCAAAATCGTAATACCTCAGTCAGTAATTTATGCATAAATAAAGGTAGGGTTTAGTTAATGTACAAGTAAAAACTGCAATGTTGAGTAATACATGCTGCAAATTTAATTTTGAATTTTAAATGCAATTGATCCGTTTTTTAGCCTTTTTTGTGCAACTTAACGAACAAATTAAAAAACATCAAAGAGTATCAAAGTTCAGCGCTTTAATTGCTTTACTTCGCAGTAACGACAATATATCATATCTAAATGCAAACAAAACGTTTGTCGATGAGGTGGCCGTGCGCAGACAAGCGGATTTTATGTTGAAGAAACTTCGATTCATTTTGGTGTCATTGGAAGGGTGAGTACAACGCGTTTTATATTTATTAATTACACTTTGCTGTTATTGACAAAGTTAAAAAAATTAGGGGAAAGAGACCTAGAGTAAGCACCAGCCTAACGCTGCTTTTCCAATACAGTTGAGTTGTGCCAAAATTAACCAATGGAATCGCACAAAAACTCCGCTCCGCTTGAGTGGTTAGGGGTTCGCCAACTAGTTTTAAATTCATATATTTCAACGCGGAGAGGTTAAACAGAGCGGGGAAGAGGAGAAGAGAAACGAGCGTAGGCCTGGGTTGCGGCCGCCAAGTGCTGCAGTGACCGACGCGGCTCGACTAGCTTTTTTAGCGTACAATGCCCGTTTCAGGCCCTCTTGGTCTACGTCACATGAATTTTATGACTTTTGGATACTTATTTCAATTATTCGACGATGAATTTAGTTTTTGCAGTAATCATCTTATCTCGGTGTTCTTGGTCCTTTTTATATGCAACAGAAAGCTATGTTTATAATAAAGTTATAATTTGCTTATTTTTATTATTGCGTTCCAGCATCCGGTCTCGTGAGCAAGCGGACTTCACTTCACTCAAACATTTGTTGAAAGACGCCGTGCCAATGCCCGTCGCCATACGAAGAGCAAAAAGCTATAGGTTTAATTTGAATTGTTGCTTCTAAATAATGTTAAATGAAATGGCTATGGGGGGGGGGTGACTAGCATACAGAAATAATGATCCTGAGGGATATGCGGGAAAAAGCTGGCAAAAACTAGGCTAGAGAATAACTAAATTCCTTTTTCGAAAATTTTCGTTACCGAAGTTTTATCAAAAAACATTCAACCGTATTTGCGATACATAGAGTTTCTTATATGAAAGTCTCGTCTGGGGTGGTCCTGCAATCCTTCCCTTACCCGCAATAATCACCACGCGTACGTGGCTGTGATCGGGTTAAGAGAAAGGATCGGCCGGTGCCCTGGGACGAGGGCAACCCCAACTTCACCCTACGGTCGGTAACGCATTCATCGATAATAAATAACAATATAATTAATCAGAAACATCTACTTCAAACGAAGTCCGTCCACTTCGACACGTCCGTGGCCATTGACTAAAAGAAAACGAAAACATACAAACAGTAACAGACGAAGGTCATCACATCATTATATTTGGATTTTCTTCACTTGCCTATTTTTAGTTTTAGTGTTTAGTAGCCCTGCCTCATACGCCGATGGTCCCAGATTCGAGTCCTGGCCGCGACATTCATTTGTGTGATGTACATAAATATCTGTTCTCGGGTCATGGTTGGTGATATTAATTATGCATGTTTATTCTGGGTTCACGTTTGGTCATCTTATTTTGGGGCCTGCTTACTTTGGGGCCATACAGTCGATGTGTTTGTTTGGAAATTTATTATTATTATATTATTATGGCGATTTGCTGTTTTGTCTGTTAAATTTGTTAGATGTTTGTCTTCCATCTCACCTGACGGAAATTGGCGATGAAGACGAAGTTTTTACATTCAAACCACAGGGACATCTATGCGCACAACTTTAAATCTATAACGTTGACGTACTATATTATTATTATTACTAACACAGACGTCACTTAAGCTAATAATATTTAAAAAATCACAAAAAAAATTTATAATTTGTGTTTTTACTTATTTTATAATTCGTGTTTTGCTTCTTTTTTCAGTTTTCTGATCTATATCATTTTGGTATTAAATTCAAAACTTTTTTGGGTCCATACAACTTATTTTTTCTGAATAAATGATAAAAACTTGCATTTTCGAATGATGTCTAATAACCAATTAGATCTATTTTATTAACTAGGCTCTTTATACATTTAATATAATTATCTTTTCACCTCACCACCTCGGAAAAGATTTTTTTTAATTCGAACCTACTATTCCATAACTTGCTATACCGCCAGTCCACTAAAAATGCATTACACTTATTTCATGTCAGTGTGCCAACCTCATTTTAGAATAATCGCACTGGCCAGCAGGACGATGTCTGAAAAAAAAATTTAAAATTTTCTCTCTTCATTCAATTCACTTTTTATCATATTGGTATGTTTTTTATAAATATAAAATCGTAAGAAATCATACTCTACCTATAGTAGCATTTATTTAATAAATTATTCAACCTGCTTTTCTTGTAACTAGCATTTTTCTCACTGTAGTGAGTTGAAAAGTTGTGTGTTTCGTTCGGCAGCAAAGTTGTTCTGCGTCTGGTATTTTCGAAACCTTCGCTACGCTCATGATTCTATAAACAAGTACTCCCGCCAAAAAACATTTTTGCGGCCTTGCATTACTAATAACTATTATAAAGGAAGTGCATGTTTGAAACTTTATATTTTTGTTTGTTGCAGGATGATAATCCAACTATTTATAGAACAAGCGTCTTTACTTGAGAAGTGTTTGCTGCCCCTGTGCGGGCAGAACAACGACAGTAAATAATAAATAATAATAGTAAAAAAGGTCCTTTGGCTTACATATATTGAAGGCCTTGATTGAAGTAAAAATAGCGGGAGATAGGTGACGTTCGTACATAATGTACGTGAAAACCGCCACGGTTACTACCACAGATACAGTCACTCACACAAACTCAATCATGTTAAACTACACTCCGACATAAAAGAGATAGAATGATGCAAAACATGGGCTTGTGAGCAAGACAAAATATGCCGTGTCCGTATAACAAAATATGCCGTGTCCATATAGTTTCGTTATTGTTCGTGTCGTTTCGTATTTTGTCGGTTAGGTTCGCGTGGCTAAACTGGTTAACAAGTAAAATCAGGCACCGGGAACAAGATTTTCGAGATCCGTTTTTGAGGAGCTTGTCACATATCTTTCGCTATTTTACTTTAATCACAGAATGAAGAGCTTACTATTAAAACGTATTAAAATTTCACTAGAGGTGTATTTTTTGGTAATAGTGCAAAAGCCTTGTATGGAACTCTGGAATTCAGTACGTGATATAACATGTATCTTATGTTGATTCTTTATCTTATGAACTATTTCAATTCCGAAATAAATTAATGAAAATGTTAAAAATAATCTTTGACTAATCAAAAAAAAAAAAATGTTTCAAATCGGTTACAAACCTTTAAAAATGCAATTATCTAAATTGACTACCTACTTCATTTATGAAGTCGGTTAAAATGCACTTTTACCTCCGGTCCGCTTGTATCATGTGTTATTTCGAAAAAAGAAAAGCGTACTATTTTCTATTTAAAAGTGTTCTTATATGTCAGTTTAAATATCGAGTGATGTTTTGTTTCTACATTCATAAATGACTGCGTTTTGAACATTATTAGATGTTACTAAACATAGTTTAGTAATACGATTTTTGTTGATTTTTGATTGCGGCAATAACCTTTAAATCAATATTATAAGTATTTATATGTGCGGGCGCATAGATGGTTATTGAATAGCGAAATTGCTTGAAAAATAAATGTATAGGTACATATTTAAATATTTTTTGTTAAAGATATTTTCGTACTAAATACTAGACTAGGTTTTTCTTTAAGTACAAAATATATGCCACAGTATTAAGTAAGACTCTAGAGTTGATTGTCTTCCATTTAGTTGTAATGAGTAAGTGAATTTGTCACCGTAATATGGACTCTGTACTCATATTATAAAGATTTGTTTCTTCGAGTAAAGGATTCTCCCGCGTAACTTGAATTCGTAAGAATTAAAAGAAATAAGCTAATAGTCGAAAAGCCACGTTGGAGAGCTGCGGGGCCTCCCGAGGCGGTCATAGCAACTCTGACACTAGAGAAGTGTAGATCTACCGAGCTATCTGTATTAATTTGATTGCGATGTGAATGGTTTATAGATAGATTTATGCATTTGGTCTGTCCTGTGAATGTAAATATGCAATGTAACGTTCTCTGGCAGCCGTCCTCTTGTCAAAATATGTTCTTGCCGCTTTGGTGTGTACAAATTTACAATCAGTACACTTGGGCCACGCACACACAGTATGAAATAATTCGTTTTACTGTTCAAAAGTAATATATTCACCTTTGAATTTTTTTTCAATTCACCTAGCCTAACCTGCATTAAGCCGTTTCCGCGTCAATTCTGATCGCGTAGAATATTTTTAGCAATATAGCTATGCTATTTTAGATACGATATATTTTTTTTAAATTCATTTAGTCGTTAGTGTTTATGGCTACTGTATTAACAAACATACATACTTTTTTTCTTTATAGTATTAGTACAGATTACGGTTTAACCATGGAGCAAATACACAGAGGAGGTGCCGTATGTGTATTCTTTAGGGTATCAGTTGAAGCCAACGCGGGGTAACTAGAGAGTGTATTGCGATGCCAGCGCCACTCAAAAGTAGCTTAAATTAGAAAACTTTCAATTATTGTTTTGCGTTCTGGGAAAATTTACTAGATGGCGTCACTTGCTAGTTAGCACCGATTATCTTTATTATTCATAAATCTTTCGATTTAAAATAAAAATTAGCTTCCTTTAATTTATTTTGATAGTCCGTGGAACTTTGACATGCTAATACAAGGTATTTTTGTACTGGAAAAAAATTAAAGATTTCACGTTCAAGTTTCGAGTGCACGCCACCAAACCACAAGCGGCACTGACGCCAGAGGTTGCTCAGATCTCTCTCTTTGTATTGTCTCTATGGTTTCAATAATAGGTATCACTGTGACAATAGAAACGGTTCAGTAAAATCGAACTGAGGCTAAGTTGCAAATTACGATCGCCAATGATATAGAGAACGCGTATCACGTGATATAGCGATAATCCCCACACAGTTAAAACGTTTGCTATAACGTTAGCGCTAATAGATTGCAACTTGGCTATTACTTTGAAATGAATGTGATTATCTTTCATAAGTTGTTATAAATCGAAAGAAGTTATTTCTATTTTGTAAAATATGTTCCATACAAGCAAAATTGAGAATAATTGTTTGAATCTCTACTTACTTTCGTAAGAATCCAGCAATTAAGTAAACGAATCCATGGAAGGCGACATAGATTGTTGCTGAAATAGACAGAGAGCACTGCGACAACATTTCTCAACGCTGCTTGTTAGGATTCTATCATAAGTTACCTTTTTTTAAATTTTGTTACTATTACTTTATTAAAACTACTAGTTATAATGTTTAAGGTTTAATAACATGACATTTTGTAAGTGATTTAAATAAACCTGTTGTAATTTTCTATTACATAATTTTGTTTTTTTTTTTCAATAACGTACCAACAGGCAGTTGGCAGGCATGTTTATGTTTGGGAGGGCTGAGTGCTTACATACAAGTACATGGACATATAAGTCGTCATCGGACTGTACTTTGTGTTTTCTGTTAGTGTCAGTGCCCTAATCATCAATTTTTTTCGATAACCAAATCTGGTTAGTTCAAAACCTATCACAAAAGTTCCATTATACACGACGTCATTATTACTTTCGCACCACCCGCAGACCGCTTCAACTTCTGGCTCTATGACCTCATGTTTCCCTACGAGCTGCTCTGCCCTCCTAGACAAGTGGCATTCGGCGATGGAACGGAAAACTGAATACAATGACCACAGAGAACTCTTTATATATATACTGGTGGTGCGTTCCGACTGCTGATTATATCGCTCAGAGCGCTCATATACCCGTTTCGAATGCCTGTGAGCGTGCTTACTGCGGTTATTGTTTACGTCATGAGCAATTTTAACGCTGATAGCGCAGTGAGTGGCAATCGGAATGCGCTTTGGTGCACATGACTTTGATTGGACGTTTCGTGCGCTTATGTCAATTTAATACATTTAGCATTCTATTCAACTTTCTATTCCATCGCCTGATGCCACTTGGCTAGGACGGCTGTTCGGTTTTCTACAGCATCAACTTTTTTTGTTATCGATGGCTGTAATGGTTATTACAGGCTGGCCTGAAACCCACTAATAATTACTACATGTCTATTTAAATAGATAACATCCATTGTTTGAAATCGAATATCGTTGGCATCACTTAATATAAGTATGTGACTCGCCACTGTTTTCATCTTTCCAGTCAAGGTCCTTTTTGTTATTGTGTAGAATTTTATTATTTTACCATTGTTAGTGTTTATTTTAATAGGTTTATAAATTATTTGATCCTGTATTGCCGACAAAACCAAAAAGGAAAAATAGGAATCTGTCCTATACCGAACAAAGGAATGTGTTATCGTAATGTTTATGCATTGAACCAAACAAATAAATATACTTAAATGTAAATTGGAATATTTATTCCTTATCATGTTACTTATTATTTCTATACTGTGACTTTTTGTACACGAGGTGTACTTTCTTACATGTTTAAGTTACCAAAGAAGGGAAGCCGTGCAGATCCCATCAACTATCGACCTATTGCAATCACCTCCATACTTTGCAGTCATGGAGCGTGTATTGAACAATCGTCTCCTGGCATACCTTGAGTCCAACGAGCTCCTTAATGATAACCAATATGGTTTTCGAAGTGGACGCTCGACTTCTTGTGTATGCCACTTATGATCTTCTTGTGTATGCCACTCACTTATGGAGCGAAGCCTTGGAAGGTCACGGTGAAGCTATAGCTGTATGCTTAGACATTTCCAAGGCTTCTGATAGGGTCTGGCATGATGGTCTCTTGAGTAAGCTTCCAGCATACGGAATACCTAAAGGGCTCTGCCACTGGATATCTGATTTTATGAGGGAACGGTCAATTCGAGTAGTCTTAGACTGCTGCTGTTCTGACCTAATGGCAATTAATGCCGGGGTACCTCAGGGATCTGTTCTCTCTGCAACGTTATTCTTGCTGCACATTAACGACCTGCTAACCCCAGGCAATATTGTTTACGCTGACGACAGCACCGTTGTAGAGAGATACATGTCCAATGCGCGAGCGAGTCCACAAGAAATCCGGGCTTTGAGAGAGTCCATGATTAAGCGGGTGGATTTGGCCTTAAAGAAAGTGTCCGATTTGGCGAGTCCAACTTGGTCAAATTTAACCCGTCGAAAACACAGGCGTGTTTATTCTCCGCGCAAAAGAGCAATTTCGACCTTACGCCCACTTTCCAAAATGTTCTGTACCCTTAACCGACCACCTAGGGCTTCTGGGCGTAACTATATCGACCCAACTAAACTTCGGGCAACAAATTGAGTCCATGGCTCAAACAGCTTCAAAGAAGTTGGGAATCATCTCGAAGGTCCGACGGTACTTCAGCCCAGAACAGCTACTTAATTTGTATACAGCTCAAGTTCGATCTTGTATGGAGTACTGTAGCCACCTTTGGGATGGTTCTGCAAAGTACCAACGAGAAGCGATGGACGCAGTTGACCGAAGAGCCCGAAAAATTATTAACAACTTTGACCTCACCACCAAAAAACTGCAAAGCCTCGACCATCGTCGGAAAGTTGCTAGTTTAGCAGTCTTCTACAGATTACATTTTGGAGAGTGCGCGAATGCTTTTTTTGATCAGGTTGAACCCAATCCTTCTTGCATCGGATTACTAGACGCAGACAGACCTTCCATCCCTTCATGGTAGATATCCCAAGAAGTCGAACCAAACGCTTCGATAGTTCCTTTTTGGTGCGGGTCGCCAAGGTGTGGAATGAACTGCCTGCGTCTGTTTTTCCGGAAAACTATAGTCCTAGTTCTTTCAAGCGTCGAGTGAATAGGTATCTCGTAGATAGACGTGTTACACCTTCATCTTCATCGTCACTTTCCATCAGGTAAGATAGAAGACAAATGTCTAATCGATTTAAAAAAAAAAATAAAAATCTTAGTTACGTTGGAATAGATGGGTGTTTCCCATAAACTAGTCAAGCCAACGCCAGATACTAAAAGACTACTAAAGCTGTATATTGGACCCATGTATGTTCAGGGGTTTTGTGTCCCAGACATAGCTTACTACAATTATTTTATGGGTTGTTTGACGAAGTGACTAAAATCTTCTCGATCTTTCCTTGGTTAGACATTTTATCTGCACTTTTAGTTACACGACCGGGTGGTGTAGTGGTAAGTAGCCCTGCCTCATACGCCGAAGGTGCCAGGTTCGAGTCCTGGCCGAGGCATTCATTTGTGTGATGAACGCAGATGTTTGTTCTCGGGTCATGATTGTTTGTATTTCGCCCCCCCAGTTCGCTGTATGGTCATCCATAACACAAGCTCTGCTTACTTTGGGGCCCCACAGTTGGTGTGTTTGAAGAAAAAAAAATTGAGTGTAGATTCATCATTTCCCTCAAATCAATTCACAATACAATTTTTTTTTCGAAAGCAAATGATTTGGGTAGGACTAAACTAAATGGAATTTTCGAGTATTAAAAAGATTTCTAAATATAACTTTCAGTGCTCCTTGTAATTTAAAAAACTGCGCATGAATGTAAGCTTCCATAGTACAACAAAAAAAAGGGTATTTAATTATTTGTCGGAATAGGTCTTCAAATGTGATGAAGGAGAAAATCCGTAATATACTCCTTGCATTTTATATCAATTATATTTTGAATAAATATATCATGTTTTTGCACATTTTTAATTAATATTTTTACTCTATAAAACCTAACCATAGTGCATTTGAAGTTTATATAAATTATTTAATATAACAAATGCCTAGAATATTAACAATCCTAATCCAAACATGACTTTTGGGTCCATATATAGCGGAACTAAAGATTTGAAAGATAAGAAAACGATGACAGCAAAATAAATTCTGGATACGTATACATCACACGTTAACAGGAAATAATAAATCCCGTCAGCGTATTTTAATCTTAAGATTCGATGAACAATTGTTGAGAAACGTAACGTCATTGTTTTATTCATTTTAGAGCTGATTGTTCAATGCTCAGATAACTGGTATCAGTTAAATAATTTGGAGAGTTTGACATAATATCTATGGAAGTATTCTCAAGTGTCAAAGTTATTCTCCAGATACACAATATCAGCATTGAACAATTAGCCCTGGTAGTAACACAGGAAGCAACAAGTAATCAGTAATCCTTAAATAAAACAGTAAAATCAATCAATAATCATCACGAATCAACAACTTATACAAACAGAATGATGTGCGTACTTCAAAGGAAGATAAACCGCTGGCTTGGTTAAATAAATTTTGTTTAAAAAATTACGAATTAAGGTACCTTTGAATATATTTAAATAAACCAAACAACCAACTAAATATTTGTTGCATTCGTTAAATCGCAGACCATAGTAAAATCCCTGGTGGAGTTCAAGTGTCTGAACCAAATGACATAGTGAATTTATAGTGCACTTGCTATTCGAAGCAACAACCAGATGTATAGTAAATTTTGTAAAATGAACCTTAATGTGATTTAAATTCTAGTAAGCGACTGATTCAATTCAGCAAGCAATGCATGACGAGGTTCGTAAGACTTCGAACTATGGCCGCACCAACTTCATGGTCACTGTTGATCTCATCACAACATGTGTAAGTCCATTGCAAGACTGTGTGAAAAATAAAAAGGTTCTAGAAAGTGTAAAAAAGTGAATGTGAATTACTCTTTCAATAATATTGAGTTATAGGTATATGTTACCTTTGTCACAACTTTTATTGGCTATAATTTATTATTTAATCTGTATTTGAATAAATCGATTTGTGTTTAGTTGAACGCAATCGTTTTATTTTACGTGGCCGTGTGTTAGTGATGGAGTTTATACCACATGTAATCAAAATTTTAATTATTATTTCAACTTTAAAAATCATTGTGGCAAGCGTCAACCTTCGTATAACCGGAGGAGTAGAAGCCAAAACGGGAGAACTATCATACGTCGTGAGCTTGGGACAGATATATCAAGAGACAGGGAATCATAACACACCGGTTATAGGCCCATTAACTGACGATAAGTCATACTTTTATACCCACGTGTGCACAGCATCAGTTATTACTGCTAAGTGGTCCTTAACTGCTGCACATTGTATCGATGAAGACGGTGAACAGTTTTAGACTATATTTGGTTCATAATGAAAAGTGACAAGTTCTTTAAAGTTCACAAACTAAAGTCCCATCCAAATTACCATCTGCAGCGTCAAGGCCGTGGTATCGAAAATCTTGCTAATGATATTGCAGTTGTGAATCACGATGGTATTCAAGTGGACAAGTACGGCAAAGTGAGTGCAGTGGAATCCTCCACGCTGTCCGGCCTGTTAGCTACAACCGCAGGATATGGAGATGGAGGTCTACAACGTAATAAAACAGCTGAAACCCGTTTCATTATACTGGGAACGAGCCAGCTTATGACATTGCGCGTTGTGATGCACAAGTGCGAGGACTGGGTTACCGTGCACCCGTCGATTTGTTCAGGAGTTAGTTGCAAGGAGAAGTCGGATTATAAGTCGACGTGCCCTGGAGATTCTGGAGGTCCTCTGATCCACACATCTGGCATAGTGGGAGTGACCTCAGCGGCCAGGTCTTGCCGTGTGACGACAAGACAGGGTAGCGCTGGTATCTTCACGCCAGTTAGCTCGTATCTTGCATGGATAAGTAATCACGTGGCAGATGATTGATCACCCCTACCAACAAATACAACGAGAGTATGAAGCAATTTATTTCTAAACAAGTTTATATTTGGTAACCCTGCCAGGATTAAGGTTGTGTATATAAGCTCCAGGGTTATAATGGGCCTAGGTTAAGCTGAGAACACGCCAAATTGTAAAACACAATGCTCTCTATTGGAATGGATACGCTAGAACACTATGTGTTTTAGCAGGATTTGAAGGTGCTGGCCAAGACATACTTAAGACAGACATGCTTGAACAACATGAAGCAATTCTAGATGTATTACAGGCAAATACTAAGGAGTATCCAGCCAACCATCCCACTTAAACCTTAGTTTTGTAAATTCATATACATGGTGACTGGTTATTAGTGGCGGATATTTTAAGGGGGTATAGAAGAGGTCAATTTTTTTTAATTCAGTAGTCATCTTAAAACATTTATAAAAAAAATATTAAAGCTATTTGGAATTTTTTTTATTGGTTCTGCGTGTTATTATTAGTTATGGCGCGTGTTATTATGGTTGGGAAGTTTTCCACATACAAACGACGGGCCTCACCGGCACTACTTCTGGCAGCCCCATAATAATAAACAATATCAGCGTACTCTTGCTTTGTGAACGAATGTCACTTCTGCCTTTCAGCCATAATAACATGCGAAGCACTGCACAGAACACAGTTTTAAAGCCGGGTCGTCAGAAGAGTAATCATAAACCAAAGTCCATTAACAAGCCAAGTCATAAGAAAAAAAATCGAAATAAGAGCAAGTGAACACATGGGAACGCAATAAATCCCAAGAGCGGACTAAACACATGGGCGCGGGGTGAGAAACAATCCCGACTTATTTGCCTAGTAACGGTACTCTTTGTTCAAGCCTGTACCTGCGCCTACGCTAATTGGCAATTATCTTTGTAATTATTTATTTATTATATAGAAAGCCGCCTTCCGGCGTCCCGTGCGACGGCGACGAAGCGGAAAGGCGGATGCATCATCTTCGCTCGCCCTCTCCGCCGCCTCCTTTGCGGGCATTACGGCCTCGCAGAAGGTTCGCACCGCCTGCCACGATCTCTCACTCTCGACCATAGCGCGAACCACGGCCGGGAGCGAGATGTCGACACCCAATACAGAGCCGAGCGCGTTGCGCTCCGCATCCCACGCTGGGCATACCTCCACCGTGTGCTGGGCCGTCTCGTCGAGGCATTCGTCGCAGTGGTGGCACCTGGCAGTCGGTTCCCGACCGATCCGAAACAGGTAACTAAACAACCATGTCCCGAAACAACCATGTCCCGAGAGACCTGAGTCAGACGGTAAGTCAGGGAACCGTGTCGACTACCCTACCACTGCTGGAAGATCGGAAGAATTGCCTCGATAGTCCAGAGTCCGGCGCTCGAAAACGCCAGCCTGGACTCCCACGCTTCGGTAGTCCGTTGGCGCAGCTCAGCTCTGTGCCCCTCCAGTTCCTGCAGTGCAGGCGTGTGACCCCTGGCCCGGAGCGCCTCCACGCGCCACTCGTAGAGCGATCCGAGGGCTCTCGCTTCCAGGTCCCAGGGAATAGTACCCGCCAGCACGCAAGATGCCTCACCCGAGATCGTGCGATAACCCCGTACCACCCTGATCGCCACCACCCGCTGGACTCGCGTCAAGCGGGCGATATCGCTGCGAGCCAGGGCGCTGCCGGCCAACACAGGGGCACCATAGAGGGCCATCGACCTCACGATTCCCGCGTAGAGACGCCGACACGACGTCTCAGGTCCGCCGAGATTCAGTCGTAGCCGATGTTCCAGAGGAGTGGGCCTAGTACCGACCCCTGAGGAACACCAACATCTCCCGCCGACACCACCGGTCTCGACCGGGGTGTTCCACCGCACGCCCAGACAGGTAGTCCCCGACGACCCGGCGCAGGTACGCAGGAACTCCGTGGTATCGGAGCCCCTCCCTGATGCAGCTCCAGGGGATGGAGTTAAATGCGTTCGTAAATCGAGAGACACCGCCAACACGACCTCACCCCGGGTGACCGCGTCCTGCACCTAACCCTTAGGACTTAACCCGCTGAATCGCGTCAACAGTAGACGTCCTCGTCGAGAATCACTATCGGGCGGTACGCAGATGGGGATTCCGCCCGACGCCCTGCCTTTCTGAGGAGAACGAGACGGCCTGTCTTCCACCGCTGTGGAAACTGGCCCAGGGCCAGACAGGCGTCGAAGAGTCTCCTCAGGCGAGGCTCGAGGGCATCCATGGCCAAGACCAACACCCAGCCGGGTATGCCGTCAGGACCAGGGGCGGTGTTTTTGGCTCGCAGCCGCAACACCGCAGCTCCCAGCTCTCCCGGAGTCACTGACGGCACCACATTCGGGCCGGGCTCCCCGGCAACCGAAGGCATCATGGGGGGACTGGGATGGTCCCCCGTCCGCGGAAACAGGGCCGAAACGACTCTGTCCAGGATTTGCGGCTGGAGACTTCGCGTGAGTGGAGGTGCCCAGGGGCGAAGTTTGCACATCTTAACCATCCCGCCTCGTCCTCCACCACCACGGGGCCCACAGGCGCGGACACCCAGGATTGCATGATTGCAGCTTTCTTCGCGAGGTACCTGTCGAGGTGCCTCAACAGCCACCTCGGGCCGTCGTCAACCGGGGGCCGGAAGGGACCGGCTGGATCTGACGGGGATACGGCTGCGAGATCGAACCGAATGTATCGGTGATCACACAACACCGCCATATCCACCACTCCCCAGTCCCGAACACGTGCGAACGTGAGGTCCACGATCGACTCGCCCTGGGGTCGCACGCACGTGCTCATCGATCCCCGGTTGAGAAGGGCCAACCCTTGTCCGAGGGCAAACTCCTCCAGTGCCTCGCCAAATACTGTCGTCCTGATGGAACCCCAAGCCGTGTTCCAGGCATTGAAGTCGCCAGCGAGGTCGCCAGCGAGTCGCCATTGGCCGATTATGGCGCCCACCCGTTCGAGTTAAATCTCGAACTCGGCGAGTGTGCGGTTCGGAGAAAAGTAGCCACCGACGACTACAAAATCTCCAAACCCCACAGCGACGACCACACACCGGACCCTTCGTTTTCTTTCGAAGGGTGGGAAGTTCGCCGCGCCCCATCAGACGATCGCAATGGAGCCGTCATTGTCCCGCACCCAGTTCTCACCGGGGGGAACGAAGTACGGCTCGCAGGTCACTGCCATGTCTATCGACAACTCCGCGAAGCTCTGGAACAGGAGGTCCTGAACTCTGGCGGCGTGTTTGATATTCGCCTGGAGGAATCGAAGCTTGTGGTCCATAACTAGGATTCCATGGCCACAAGTCCGTCCCCGGACATTCCAGCTGAGCTGCCGCTGGCCGACTGCGTTGAGGATGCAGTCGGTGGTGGTAGCCGCCTTTTAGGCCGAGGGGCATGGCACGATTTGCCCCCCAGCCTGTGATCGGCCGGCTTCTTGGCAGCCGCGCACACAGCAGTGTGCAGCGGCGGTGCTGCAATTGTGGGCGACGTTTACCGCAACGGTAACAATTACTGCTGCGGTCAACCGGGCTGCTGCACTGCTCCCGGACGTGCCCTAGTTGCAGGCACCGGAAGGAGCGCAGAGGTCTCGCTTCGAGGAGCGAGACCTTCGCCGACACCCATCCGACTAGCAGTCGCCTGCCATCCGCCACCTTATTGGTGGCAGCCACCGGGCAGCTCAGCCAGAGTGTGCCCAGACCCGATTTGTCGAGGTGGACCTCGCCAGTCTTGATGGACGCAATTGGGCATCCACCAATTCCGGCCACCGCCGCCGTGACATCTGCAGCGGAAACTGCGTCGTCCAAACCGGACACGCGCTGTTCCGCGCTCTTTGTGGGCCTGGACACGGCCACGCTCTCCCCAAGGGCGGCCCGCAACTTCTCTGCCAGAGCGTCCGCCTTTTCGGTGTTTGAGACCCCGGGAATTTCCAGGATTCTCGCACCTGTGGCGGACACTCTGAAATTGACTGAGTCAATGCCGAGGCTACGAAGATCGACCTTCTTCTGGGCCACCGCGAGAGTTGCGGCGTAGGTCACGCCCTTTTGTACCGCCTATGGCTGCAGTTTTAGGACAACAGCCAAGGACTAATACTACTAATACCGGGGAGGGCGCGGCTTGCGCCTCCGCTGTCGTTCCTTCTTTGTCTGCAGAGCCTGTTGGGAGACAGGTACCGCAGACTAGGCCCTCCGTGGTTGAGACGGCAGCGCAGCACTCGTGGGTGCCGCCTTAGGACGCCGCCAGTGGCTGGGGCTCCCGTTGGGGTACGGGCGGGGCAGGCTTCTGGCCCTTGGTCGCTCCCTTCTTTCCCTTCTTCTTTCCCTTTTGGGATTTTGGGGTGGGACCAGGGCCAGGCCTGCCCTGGGACTTCGGCACTGCTGCTGCCATAGGCTTAGGCTGGCAAGTAGCCTTGGCCTTGTCGGCAGCCAGCGGTGGGCGGAGGTGCGGCTCGGGCAGCAGCCTCTGCTGCAAGCCCTCGAACCGAGCGTCGAGCATCTTGCCCACACTGAGGAAGATGCTCCGCTCGAGTTCCTGCTCCTTGTTGGAGGACGGGGCCGGCGTTGGGCACGATCCCCCGACATTGACACGTGGCAGCTCCTCTGCCACCCTGTCTGGGGCACGCCGCATGTCGGCCCGTAATGCGGCCAACTCGCGGCGTAGCTCCGCCAACTCCGTTCGCAGCTGGTCATTGTCCGCTTTATAGCGGTCATCGGCCAGCTGCAGTCTGATCAGCTCCTCCGACGCAGTGCGCTCCTGGAGCTCACCTATTAGCTCCTTAATGGAGGAGGCAGCATCTCAAAGAGCCTTTACGTAGGTCCCCTTGAGGTTCTTCAAAGTGCTGGCCACTTGGGAGATTACCTCGACGGAGCTCATCACCCGAGTTTGTAGGTCCGCCGCCGAGGTCTCCTCCATTGTGGCATTCGCAACCGCTGGCGAGCTTGGTTTGGCTCCAGCCTGCCGGTTTTTGCGAGCCGCCTCCTCCACCTGTTGCTCGGTGCGGAGCTCCATCTTTGCGCGCTGAGCCGCCACCAATTCTGCCTTGGCTTTGGCGAGGCCGACGTATTGCCCAGTGGTGGGCGGTCGCCCTCTGCCTCGGCGGGCAGTGGAAACCTTCGGAGCCTTTACAGGCTCCGACGCTGAGCTACTGTCTTCGTCGGACGTAGCTCCCCTGGCGGAACGGCTGCGTTTCCGCTGCCCGAGCCGCCTCCGAATCTCTCGAACCAGAGACTCCGCAACACTCATTGTTGAGCTGGCGCTAAGCTCCTCAGCACGAACGTCTCCACTCTCCGAACCCATTTTACGACCGGGTTCACAGTCGGCATTATCACGTTTCCGTTTTTCATAGCATTGGTCGTGTTCTCGAGAGCCAGCGATCCGCTGGCCCACGGAGCGATTTTTGCCCCCCCCCCCCAGAGTACGAGGGGTGGCCCTCCACCGAGGTGGAGGGGTGGGGTTTCCCGGCATCAGCCGACGTACCCACCTGGGGGCCACATTTCCAATCGCTGTTGTCCATCATTCTAACACCGATGACTCCACATCGTCGGCCCATTTTTTCAGGGGTTGGGCTCCCCTGTGAGGTGTCACTGCCGCCGGCTACCGGACAGACGCAGTGCACCCTAATCCCCCCATGAAGGTATCTCTGCGCCCATTCTGGGTCAGACGCAGGGAACCAACGAAGCGCAACTGCCGCCCGATACGGGACAGACGCAGCGCGCTCCAACCACTAAATTGGGTACCCTGCCGCCCACTATGGGTCAGACGCAGAGCACTGACGAGGCGCGACTGCCGTCCGATACGGGACAGATGCAGCGCACCCCAACAACCAAAAGGTACCCTGCCGCCCACTAACACGTAATAACACGCGAAACACTGCACAGAACACAGATTTGAAGCCGGGTCGTCAGAAGAGTAATCATATACCAAAGTCCATTAACAAGTCAAGTCGTAAAAAAAAAAACGAAATAAGAGCAAGTGCACACATCGGAACGCAATAAATCCCAAGAGCGGACTAAACACATGGGCGCGGGGTGCACCAACTTCATGGTCACTCTTGATCTCATCACAACATGTGTAAAGTCCATTGCAAGACTGTGTGAAAAATAAAAACGTTCTAGAAAGTGTAAAAAAAGTTAATGTGAATTACTCTTTCAATCGTTACACGTGCAAATAACAATGCGTTTGACTCTAAGCATAATAATGTAAAAATTAGCATGGCTGATATGGTTCGTAACAACAGTATAAATTGGAAAGATAAGGAAAGGGATGAGGAGTGGAAAATTGTGGCTAGGAAAAGATACAGGAACCGTTTTGTTGGTGAAAAAGGTACATGTACGGACATAGAACAAAGATTTCGTGCGGCAGATAATGTACATGTCGATACAAGCGAGAATGACATTATTTGTTATATAAAGAATAAAACTAATGTGGAGGTGACCTTACAAAAAATTAGTATGAAACAGCAAAGAGAGTATAGTTCATATAAAATGTTTGTGCCAAAACATAAATTAAGTTTATTTATGAACTGCAATGTTCGATGACATATCGAGGGCCCTCCACTTCACTACTAAGACTCACTACAGCGTTGTCATGGGGGACTTTAACGCTAAAGTGGGAGTACAGAATTGCGGCGAATCGGTAGTAGGATCCCATGGATTTGGAAGCAGAAATGACAGGGGGCAAATGCTCGTCAACTTCCTCGAACGGGAGGGGCTGTTCCTGATGAATTCTTTCTTCAAAAAACAGCCCCAAAGGAAGTGGACGTGGCAAAGCCCCGACACTGTGACAAAAAATGAGATCGACTTCATCATGACGGACAAAAAGCACATATTCAGAGATGTCTCCGTGATCAACATGTTTAACACCGGTAGCGATCACCGACTTGTCCGAGGCTCTCTGAATATCGACTTCAAAGCTGAACGTGTCCGCTTGATGAAGGCCAGGCTCCGACCTACTCCGCTCCAAACCATGGCGGGATCTGAAACGTTCCAGTCAAATCTGGAGAACCGATTCGCTGCCGTGGAAACCGTGGAAACCACAATAGACGTTGACCAGAACCTTAAAAATGTGGTTCGAATCCTCAGGGAAGAAGGTACGAGATTTTGTAAGATGCAGCGTACGGGCAGGAAGTCTAAGCTTTCGGATAGGACTTTAGGGCTAATGAAGGAACGACGTGAGAACCCACCCGTCACTTCGTCAGGAAAACGAGCTCTAAACCAAGAGATCAGCAAGCGCGTACGACACGACCTCCGATGCTCCAATACTCTCGCTATTGAAAGAGCGATCGAGCAAAACCGGGGGTCAAAGGTGTTCGTACAATCTCTTGGAAGAAGCCACTTGACAAAGTTGACCACAGCAAGTGGAGAAGTCGTTGCTTCGAAGCCGGCAGTCCTTTCAGAAGTGGAAAACTTCTATGGCCGGTTATACGCTTCGCATGCATCTCGACCTGATCCCGGAAATGATGATCCTAGAGCCACATTAGCACGGCATTACACCGAAGACCTGCCAGAAGTCAGCATTGGCGAAATCGTGATCGCTCTTAGGCAGCTTAAAAATGGAAAAGCCCCTGGAGAGGACGGCATCACGACAGAATTATTAAAAGCAGGAGGTAGACCCGTACTGAGGGAGCTCCAAAAGCTTTTCAACGCGTCCTCTTCGAAGGGAGAACTCCGCAGGCGTGGAGTGAGAGTGTAGTCGTCCTGTTCTTCAAAAAGGGAGACAAAACCCTGTTGAAGAACTATCGACCCATTTCCCTCCTAAGTCACGTCTATAAGCTGTTTTCAAGAGTGATCACGAACCGTCTTGCGCGGAGACTTGACGAGTTCCAACCACCGGAACAAGCTGGGTTTCGGAGCGGATACGGCACCATAGACCACATCCACACAGTGCGGCAGATTATACAGAAGACTGAAGAGTATAATCAGCCCCTGTGTCTAGCATTTGTGGACTATGAGAAGGCCTTTGACTCGATTGAGATCTGGTCCGTTCTGGAGTCCCTGCAGCGATGCCAAGTAGATTGGCGATACATCCAAGTGATGAGATGCATTTACGAGGCCGCCACCATGTCCGTCCACATACAGAATCAGCAGACGAATCCCATACCATTGCATCGAGGAGTGAAACAAGGAGACGTAATATCTCCCAAATTGTTCACAAATACAATGGAGGATATTATTATGTTTAAGACGCTGAACTGGAAAGGACGTGGCATAAATATCAATGGCGAGCATATCTCTCACTTGCGATTTGCTGATGACATCGTTATCATAGCAGAAACGCTGCAGGACCTACAACAGATGCTGAATGACTTGGCTGACTCTTCTATACGCATCGGCCTACGGATGAACTTGGATAAAACCAAGGTCATGTTCAACGAACATGTACTACCGGAACCGATTGCAGTGCACGGAGCCGTTCTCAAAGTTGTTCAAAAATATGTTTACCTCGGGCAGACATTGCAGTTAGGTAGAAACAACTTTGAGAACGAGGTGAATAGAAGAATTCAGCTAGGTTGGGCAGCGTTTGGGAAACTACGTCAAGTCTTCACATCCACGATTCCACAGTGCCTAAAGACGAAAGTCTTCAATCAGTGCGTCCTACCCGTCATGACATACGGAGCCGAAACTTGGACACTAACGGCACGGCTGGTCCACAAGCTGAAGGTCGCTCAGCGTGCTATGGAAAGAGCTATGCTCGGTGTTTCTCTGCGGGACAAAATCAGAAATGAAGTGATCCGGCAGAGAACCAGGGTCATCGACATAGCGCACCGGATGAGCAAACTGAAGTGGCAGTGGGCTGGCCATATTAGCCGAAGAACCGATAACCGTTGGGGTAAACGAGTTCTTGAGTGGAGACCGCGTCTCGGCTAACGTAGTGTAGGACGTCCTCAGACACGGTGGAGTGATGATTTGCGCGGGATGGCTGGCAGGAGCTGGATGCGAGTAGCCGAGGATAGACCTCGATGGCGTGAAATTGGGGAGGCCTATGTCCAGCAGTGGACGAATATGGGCTGATGATGATGATGAACTGCAATGTGTGGCCCGATGGGATATCTTTCCGTCGATTTGTCGATTTTCGTAGACGCGATTTAAGTGTAGATACGGGGCCAAAACAGATTTGAACAAAGAAAGTACTTAATAAAAAATAAAAATAAAAAACATGGATTGCCCAACGTCTATCACTTTTAATTGTAAATCTTTTAAAAGGTCTATTGACCGTATAAAATTATTTACCCATAGCGCAGATATCATTGCACTGCAGGAGACATGTCTGTTGCCACATGAAATTCAGGAGCTAAGCCAAGTGAACGGAGTCTATGGATACTGCGGCAAGTCCGCGGTGGATACTTCTGCTGGAATTCTGCGTGGTCGACCGTACGGAGGGGTAGCTCTCCTATGGAATAACGTATTATCGCAATCAAGGTGGAAGTGTTACGTCGTTCAATGTTGGTTTTTTCGGTCTATATGCCTACAGACTCAGTAGATAATTTTGTGTAGTATGTTGAATGTTTAAGCGAAATTGTGTCAGTAATAGAAAATAATAATATAGGGTCGGTTTTTGTATTAGGAGATTTCAACGCTTATCCCGGAGAACTATTTTGTAAAGAATTAATTGGTTTTTGTAAAGATCAAAACTTAGAATGTATAGATTTAGTAAGACTAAGCTCTGACACTTATACTTTTGTTAGCGATATCAATGGCAGCCGACGTTGGCTTGACCACTGTCTGGTGACTGAGGCTGCGCGTAGCTCCGTCACTGAAGTAAAAGTGCTTTATGACGTGTATTGGTCAGATCACTTACCATTACAAATTAAATGTAATATTAAAACCGTAACACAGGCGGCGGAGCTGCCGCGACCTTCGACCAATAGAATTACCTGGGGTGAACGAGATGAGCAACAAATTATGACTTACTGTAATTTTTGTAATAAAAAATTAAAATTAATCGAATTTCCTTGTGAGTTGGAACGATGTTGTGAAACAATATGTAAAAATAATAGTGTAGAACATACAAAAATAATAGATAACTTGTACAGTAAAATAATTTTGTCATTGCGAGAGGCCGCGGAGATTAGTTATATTGGTAAGAAGGGTGGGAGTCATTCGCAGTCGGCCTCGGCAGGGTCACGTTTATGATAATACGTGTCGTTCAAGAAAATTACTTAAAAAGAAATTAAAGTACTGTCAAAAACATCAAGATTTAATTAAAACGAATATTTTAGCTACACAACACAATAATAAAGACTTTCGTGGTTTTTGGAAGAGCACAAAAAAACTAAGTCCCAAACCGAGTGTACCAGTGAGCATCGCGGGCCTTCAGAACCCCAAGGACATAGCTAACATGTTTCGCTCCCACTTTCAGGTCCAATCACCGTTAAAGTCACAGGGTGTTGATGCTGACGTCATCGTGTTGGGCGTGCCGGAACGTATTACGGCCAAAGAAGTTGCTATGCTGATTAAAGGAATGACGAGGGGCAAATCGCCGGGACTCGATGGCCTCAGCATCGAACACTTCCTGTATGCTGCACCGCACCTTCCGAGATTGTTAGGTTTGCTCTTCACCTTATGTATAAGGCACTCATACCTGCCGGGTGAGTTGATAAGATCGTTGTTGATTCCAATCGTTAAAAATAAAACCGGTGATATTGCTGACAAAAATAACTATAGACCAATCTCATTGGCGACTGTAACCGCTAAGGTACTTGACAGTTTGATTGAGAGGCAGCTCAAGCGTCACCTAGTCCTGCATGACGCACAATTTGGATTTAGGCCTCATCTGTAAACAGAGTGTGCTATACTAGCTCTCAAACACACGGTCAAGTATTACACAGAGAGAAAAACTGCAGTATATGCAGCTTTTCTCGACCTGTCCAAGGCATTTGACTTGGTGAGTTATGATATTTTGTGGAGTAAACTAACTGATAGTGGTGTGCCCGGAGAGTTCATCAAAATCTTAAAGTTTTGGTACGGCCACCAGACTAACCAGGTCAAATGGCTAAATCAGCTTTCTGATGTGTACAGGTTGGAGTGTGGGGTAAGACAGGGTGGACTGACGTCTCCCTCACTTTTCAACCTGAATATTAACGAGCTAATCGTTGGGCTCTGCAACGCCCGTGTTGGCTGCTCAATTGACGGACACTGTGTCAATAGCATCAGCTACGCAGACGATATGGTGTTGCTGAGTCCTTCGATCACTGCGCTCAGAAGGTTTTATGTGAGGAGGTTTTATGTTAGTGTATTCTGCTTTATGTGAGGAGTACTCGAAGTCACACGGCCTTTTGTACAATAGTAAAAAAAGCGTGCTACTAGTTTTTCACTTGCCCCCTGTAATTTTAAATGGAGAGGAGCTGGTGAGAGAGTCGTCCTTCAAGTATCTCGGGCACATCGTTACTGAGAATTTGAGGGATGATGCGGACATAGAGAGGGAGAGGAGAGTGATGGCAGTCCACTGCAACATGTTGGCTAGCAGATTTGCCCGGTGTAGCGCAGAGGTAAAACTAACACTTTTTAAAGCGTATTGCCGAACGCTTTATACTTGCAATCTGTGGGTCAGCTACACGCAGAGGTCTGTCAACGCTCTCCGAGTACAATATAATAATGGTCTGAGAATGCTATTGGGGCTCCCTCGCTACTGCAGTGCGTCGTTGTTGTTCGCGAATGCGCGCACTGACGGCTTTTATACTGTTATCCGCAAGCGCGTTGCGTCGTTGCTAAGCAGAGTGCGTGCGAGTGCCAATAGCATCCTCAGAATCATTAGCGAGAAGCCCGACTGCCCTATAATGCGTCACTGGGTGCACATTCATGTGCACTTACCCGGTACAAGCATTCAGGGCAAATACCTTAGTTAAGCTTTTGTTTATTACTGTTTTATTTGATTTTGTTTTACTAACGTAAGCACTAAAATTCTGTACTTAACACAATATGGACTTTGTCTGAAATAAACATATTTTATTTTATTTTTATTGTTTAATAATATTGAGTTTTAGGTATATGTTACCTTTGTCACAACTTTTATTGGCTATAATTTATTATTTAATCTGTATTGGAATAAATCGATTTGTGTTGAGTTGAATGCAATCGTTTTATTTTACGTGGCCGTGTGTTAGTGATGGAGTTTATACCACATGTAATCAAAATTTTAATTATTATTTCGACTTTAAAAATCATTGTGGAAGGCGTCAATCTTCGTATAACCGGAGGAGTAGAAGCCAAAACGGGAGAACTATCATACGTTGTGAGCTTGGGAATGATACTTCAAGAGATAGGGAATCATTACACACCGGTTATAGGCTCATTAACTGAAGATAAGTCATACGCATATGCCCACGTGTGCACAGCATCAGTTATTACTGCTAAGTGGTCCCTAACTGCTGCACATTGTATCCATAAAGACGGTGAACAGTTTTTTGATTACATTTGGTTCATAATGAAAAGTGACAAGTTCTTTAAAGTTCACAAACTAAAGTCCCATCCAAATTACCATCTGCATCGGAGTAAAGACCGTGGTATCGAAAATCTTGCTAATGATATTGCAGTTGTGAATCACGATGGTATTCAAGTGGACAAGTACGGCAAAGTGAGTGCAGTGGAATCCTCCACGCTGTCCGGCCTGTTAGCTACAACCGCAGGATATGGAGATGGAGGTCTACAACGTAATAAAACAGCTGAAACCCGTTTCATTATACTGGGAACGAGCCAGCTTATGACATTGCGCGTTATGATGCACAAGTGCGAGGACTGGGTTACCGTGCACCCGTCGATTTGTTCAGGAGTTAGTTGCAAGGAGAAGTCGGATTATAAGTCGACGTGCCCTGGAGATTCTGGAGGTCCTCTGATCCACACATCTGGCATAGTGGGAGTGACCTCAGCGGCCAGGTCTTGCCGTGTGACGACAAGACAGGGTAGCGCTGGTATCTTCACGCCAGTTAGCTCGTATCTTGCATGGATAAGTAATCACGTGGCAGATGATTGAACACCCCTACCAACAAATACAACGAGAGTATGAAGCGATTTATTTCTAAACAAGTTTATATTATATTTTTTTCACTACTCAATCCTTGTTTTTAGAGTCAATAGATTCCTTTTGGCTGTCCGCATCGATTGACTCATGAATCACCCCAATCGGACGAAATAATTTGAAAAATTTATAAATTTATTATATTTTTAGTTTTTTCACGACGTATTTCACGTTTTAATTTAGATTCCTTTTGACAGTCCGCATCGATTGACACAGGAACCATCCCAATCGGACGGAAAATACTTTAAAAATTTAGAATTTAATTATATTTTTTAAGATTCCTTTTGACTGTTCGCATCGATTTTTGGACTTCACTTCTCTGGCCACCCTGTATATGTACTATGTAGGGTAAAGTGCAAGCCAGCAGTGCTGACTTAGCCCCCTGGATCCTAGCTCGAATCAGTTCTAGATTAAGGGAATCACTTTAAGTCAGTCTGTATCATACCTCCACTGTATCAACATCAAATATTTGCTATTTCAATTTATAATTTATAATTCATTTTTCATTTAAATGTAATTCTATTTTAATAAGTTGTGTAATAAAAACTTTTTTTTTAAGTGATTTGCGTTTTCCATTATATCAGTACGAAGAGATTAGTACCTGTAATAAAAACCATTAATATCTATTTAAAACATGTAGGACCGCATAGATGCCACACTCTGCAATTTAGTTGAGATTACTTGAGATTTAGTTAATTTTTTTTTTGTAAGTTGGCAGCATCGTAATACGGTTGGTGCTCCCGCCATACTTTGTCTTCAGTTAGTGTAAAGTCAGTGTTATTTATTATTGAAATATTTTCCTAAGGGCTTTTCTTAGGGCTGGGTGGGGAATTAGTTCTAATATCTTCGTACGAAGCGCTTCGTATAATTATGATAGGACTTTACTAATGGGTAAGTTTGTTTAATCATCAATTATACTCGCGCTTCTTACTCTAGATTAGAACCTGTAATAAAAACTATTAATATGTATTTAAAACATGTAGATCTTGAGAGTATCGAGAAATTTTTTGAAAAATAAACAGATCTAGTAGAGTTTAATACTTTTATCTAAATGAGTTTTATCAATAACTCGAGAACATTAGCATGTAGGGTTAGTTTAATATTTTAAATATGTTATAACAACCAAAATTAATCAGTGACGGTGTGATTATCAACATACGCAGTGCCCACATATTGACTTGCCGGGCGCCTAAGTCAAACTTGTCTAGATGAACGCACGGGAAATATGCCGCCTATATATCTCTCGCGTCTCGAAGTTCCGCGATGCAAGACCTAACTTTACGTTGTAGCTGATTCGCAGCTGTTCTATAGGCGGGCATGGGATATTTCTTGGCTCTCCGGAGAGCCGCGTTCTTAGCTTTAATAAGATTGCCAACAGCTAAGGGAAGGGAAGGGAAGGGACCTTGCTTAGCAACCTTTTCGTTGTCACTGATGGCTGAGTTGATAGCATCAGTGAGAGAATTGACTAATGAATCTATTTTATTCGAACTATCAATTTGATCGGGCAAGATCGCGAGCGGAGAGTTCGGGGCCTCTAAGGCTGAAACTAACGTATTTTTAAAGCCTTTCCAGTTGGTAAAGGTCTTAGGAGAGGTGACGTTATCGTTAGGCGGTCCTAGCACGAGGGAGACGGGGCGGTGGTCAGAACCTAGGTCGATAGACCGATAGTTCGATAGACATGATCGAGGTTGATATGCTTAACTACCGCCAAGTCGAGGATGTCGGGAGAGTGGGTCGGGTTGTCGGGATAGTGAGTGGGAGTGACGGGAGAGATGACGTCTAAGTCGAGTTGCTCAGTGATATTAAGGAGAGCGATACCGCTGGTGTTAGTCGATAGGCACGTCCTGTCAGTATGTTTGGAGTTAAAATCTCCGAACATAATGACTGAATGGCCGAGGGCGAGAATGGCCTCGAAGTCGCTACGGATAGGTCTAGTGCCACTAGGTATGTAGATTGAAGCTATGATGACGGTCGAATGACCAGTCATAGCCAATCTACACACAGTGGCTTACATGTTGAGGAGAGGAGGGGTAGGGAGAGGAGCGCAATGGAAACCTCTTTTGTAGTAAATAGCTGTGCCGCCGTAACCGTCGGAGTTGGGCCTGTCGTTACGAGTGAACGCGTATTTGGGAATAGCGAATCCCCTGGTGCGGTTTGGAGTGAGCCACGTCTCTTGGAGAAGCAATAAGTCTGGCTCGTTGTTCTGAAGGAACAGTATGAGCTCAGGAAGGTTAGTACTGAGGCTACGAACGTTAAAAGAAACAAGGGAATTTATACGAAAAATAGAATTTATAAACTGTTAAGTAGCGAGTGATGCTCGGCTAACGCAAATAGACGCTGTTGAGGAAAGCGGGCAGCTCGCAGTTTGCGTGCGAGTACCGAGATTTCCTTAATGTCGACGTTTTGAATGACGTCAAACACGGTCTTCATGTCCTCAGCCACCGACGACTGAGGTGAAGACGACGGAGCGGAACGCGGGCCTACGGGAGCTGGGATAGGACGAGAAGGTGCAGGTGGAGCAGCCGGACGCTGTCTCCAGGACAGAGCTGGAGTACCTCTTAGCTGAGGAGCGCGGAGCGCGCGGGTAACCCCTGTAGTTAGCTGTGTGGCCGGACTGGCCGCACAGCACACATGCAGGGTGGAAGTGGATTTGGGAGTGCGAGTGCACTCCTTTGTTATATGTGGGACCAGGCACTTAACGCACCTGGGGAGAGCTGAGCAGTTAGCCGCTGCGTGGCCATAGAGCTGGCAGCGGTGGCACTGCTCAGGGTGGCCGCGTGGATCGGGACGCTCGACGGAGATATTTCAGAGTCCGCAGATTGTGCGGGCCTCTCTGAAGATCTCCCTCGAGTTGGAAGTGTTAGTTAAGATTACTAGAGCGAGTGGAAAACGCCTACCGCGGTTTGAGTGCATCTTGTGCACTGTTTCAGCCGGGAAGCCCTGGGATTTAAGGTCCTCCAAGATATCGTCGTTCGCGAGCTCAAACGGGACGCCCGTAATACCGCACGGATCTTACGCTCCTTCGGGAGGGCGTAGGTATGAAAGGCGACTTGTTTGACCGAAAGGAGCCTAGTGAGAGACCGGAAGTCGTCAATGGTCGCGACTTGGATTTTAATGGTATCGCCTGCGTTATTTTCTTTGAGATAATTTATTGTGTGCTCTTTGCACAGGTTGGAAACCGCGGTCCAGCGCGCTTTTTCACGGAGGAAGACGGGAGGAGGGAATTAAGCCTTAACGGGGAAGGGAGCGCAGCGCGTTGCTGGCTTCGAAGGAACCGACGGAGACGCGGTCACTTCGAGTGACATAAGCGGTGCGAGGCGGGTGTTGAGGACACCGGGGAGGGCTCGGGTGTTGAAGACACCGCGGCTTTCTTCGAACGCTTCTTAGAACGTTTGAGTCGAAACCCGGGCTCAGGAGAGCCGGTTAAGGTGGCGGCGACCGACGAAGCTTCGGACGCGGCGAAGTTTGAATCGGTCCTGGGAGCGGTACTTTTCCTACGAGACGTGCGCGAGGACGTGTCCGACACTAACGACACGACGTGTTAAAACTAACCGTAGTTCGCCGAAGGCCGCTACCTAGAAACCTAAAAAAGGGTACGCAGGTAAAGAGTTGACTGCGTTAGGGTCCACCTTTACCGACAGAAAGGGCAAATGAACACGAAAACACACAGATATGATAAAAATAAATATGAAGATAGAATAAATAAATAAAATAGAAGAAAAGATATAAAATAAAAATAAAAGGACTGGATCAGTACAAATTCGTTGTCACCGTTAAGTATCCTTTGTACTGAAACCAGACTACTTACGCAGAGCACAACACAGCACAAGCACAACACAAATTAGCACAGCACTTTGAAGACTAAGGGGCTTAGTCACAAAGAAAAATCACTACGATAGCGCGGAGGGTTCCGTATCACGGATTTAACACGCTATACTGTGACGTCAGTGAACTGAGCGCCACGGAATATCGGGACGGGACCGATAAATCGGAGTTATCTTGGAACGTCCGTACCGGGCGGCGATCGGAGCGAGAATATGGTGTTTATAGAAGTACTATTGTTCTAATATAGTATTTTGCAAATGTGGTAGAGTTTCCGCCAGCTGTGTTGGGTAACGTGTCGACAGACACGCCAAATGAGTGTGCGCGAAGTGGCCGCGTGGCGCTTGCTGTGCGCAGCAAAAGTGGCCGTGTCGATCCCACACTCACTTAGCGTAGTCAAGTAGCTAAACTCTTTACCCAGCGACTAAGAGTTTGGCTACTTACACCTTTATGTGGCTTGTTAGAACTAATGCATAAATTATCACAATTTTTTACCAATCTAGATATTTTAAAATAATCATTTACAGTAGTAGCTGGGTAAATTTGTAGTTTCTCCAAGAAAAAAGATAATACAAGAGTCGGCTGTTTGTGGCCCGGTCTAGTTGATTTTATAAAGTCCGGTGTTTTTGTAATTAGGCGTTCAGTCGAGTGTTCAATATTACTAACTTTAATATTGGACTAAGTTTGTATTCAATGAGCAGTTGTGACTGCGAGCATGGTCATAGTTTTGTTTGTCAACTGTGAAATAGCTATGTTCTCGTTTGGATACCAAAGGCTTAAACAAACTAACACTACATTTGTGTCCCAGGTTACGTTGTATTTAGGTAAAAAAGGTCGAAGACGGTACACTCCTTTAAAAATCTCTGAGGTATATCATCTTTACTAATAGATGGACCCAATAAGAGAGTGAAACCTGCTCTGCAACAGTTAAGAGTTCCAAATTGACTGCTAGAATTATATAGTTCGGTAAGAAAACTAATGACAGTGGAAACTGAGGGATTATAAACATGTACTAAGTTAAAAGAGCAGAAATTCCAAATTTTATTCAAGGCAAACGTTATATTGCTCTAAGGAGCTATCCGCTAGAGATGCCATCATTATGTTTGATGCAGAGGGAGGTACAATCCGTTTTGATAGTACGCTCCGGATAAGACTCCTGCAACCAAGGTAAGGGATGTGTGCAGGCGAGGGGCACTGGAGGGGGACTGGGCACTTGTTGGCTAGGCCAAAGTGAAGCAACCATTACGCCCATTGCTTTATCCTGTTTTTTTGTTTTTAATTGCTTTTGATACCATTGAAAAGGGTGAAAAAGCATAAAAAATATTCGACCAGTTGACAGTAAATGATTTGGCAGCGTACGCATCTGGATCCCTTTGCCATGAAATATATCGTGAGTATTTTTTATTAAACCTGCTGGCGTTTTGTCATACTGACCATTTTGATCTGTATAATCTCCTCTTTGGTTAAGAATTGAAATTTCAAATTTAAATAGCTCACGTATTTGTGTTTCGAAAACCGTAATTCATTTATTTTTTCTGATAGGTATATCTATAGTTAGTTCAAACATGAGTTTGAAATCTGAGTGGGTAGTATTAAACGAAAGTTTAGGTAGCGACCACCTTATAATCAAAATATCTACCGTAAATTCAAACAGTAATTCGTTGGGACTCTACACGTAGGAATTTAAAATTAGCGGATTTCGCAGCATATAAAAAGCTCGTTTCAAATGTCTGAAAAATTACAACAATCGTATGATGAATTTATAAATATCATTAATAGGGCTGCTGAAGTGCACATCCCTTAGTGCAGAATAAATCATAACCCTTCTAGTAGTTTTTCTCCGGAACCCCACGTTGTCAGAAGCGGTAGCCAAACGTAGTTTTCCTGGCAAGTGGGAATTAAAAACGTGTTACCTACTTTGCACAAAATGAAGTGTTGAAAACGAAATATCTTTTTGTCAGATATTTTGATTTAATATTTTTTTATCTATAATTAAATATTTTACAACATTCGATATAGTATACTGTTAGCGACGCAATATAATTTAAATCTCCCGCGATACCGTCGCATCTCGTAGTTTCCGCTCCCGACGAGACAATCAGAACCATCTAGGATTAAAGCCGAATATAATTTGGAGAAAACAACATCTAGCGCTATCTAGTTACGGACGACAGTACTTTTTCCAGTAAAGAGAAATAGCATCAATTCATACGGTTAATAGCGACATCTTGTATTGAATAGCAATACCACGAAGAACGTTCTAGCATGGACTATTCTGGTAAGGAAAGACAGTGATAGCAGGTATGAGACAAGTATGGAAATAGAGTCGAGTATTTTATACGTATTTCGGGAGCTCTTCTAATATTTGAATATATAAGCGGGATCGTGAGGCAGAGCAAGGCAATTTAGTTCGAATACAATTCAGTTCATTTCGGAGTTTAATACGAGCGAATGTTTCATGCGCCATAGTGTCTTGTAGTTTAGTTGCGGCGACACGAGATTTACGTTTACTGCGCAACAACTGGAAATATTACTCCGTCAAATGGATATCAGGAAATTCTTTGAAAGAGGTGAGTCAAAACAAAACACATATGTACCTAATATGATTATTTGATTTGTTTAAGGGGGGTTCTCTTGTATTAAGTGTATATCTTTAGCATATTACTTACAATATTTAAATGTATTAATTACAAGACGTGGTTTTGTTATAATTGTATCTATGTTCTATGCTCTTTCATTTATCAAACATGAAAGAGCATAGAACATAGAAAATAAATGTATCATTTCAATTATTGTAGGTACGTATATCTTTTGCTGGAAGGAAAACATTTAAAATTAGTTTTGTTTGGTGGGGGTGGTCATGTTCGGGACAGGGTAGCAACCTGTATAATAATATAACAGGAATACGTTCTAGGGTATTATTTATCCAGATTCCAAATTCAATCAAATCGCGTCCAGCCGATACAGCGTGATAGAGGAGTAAACGTCCAAACACACAAACAAAACTTTCAAATTTATACTATTAGTAGAAATGAAACTTACATGTTATTCTACAAATGTGACGTTAATTGGCAAAGGGACCTTATGGTTGGTTTAAGTTTCCAAGATGTTCACAGAGTGTTTTATGAAATAATAATAAAAGTTCAATTTTTTGTTTATTACTTTGTAGTAACCAGCAAACATCTTAAAGTGTTTTTAATTGAATCACCTCTTTAAATAACTTCCAAAGAAAACTTAGCTTTTTCAAATTTTAAACTTTAAACACAGTTTTCTCGCAATCCCATTTTATTGTCCAAGAAAGAGCAACATTAAAAAAAGATATCTATTTCACCCTCAGATATTATATTAGTGCTATATGTGTTTTTATGTATATTTTGGATTTATTAATAACTCCATACCGACAACAATGTCCCTTTTCTCTGGAAACGTCACAACAAATGTATTATTTCAAATTACCTAGTTTTGATTATTTGGCGTTCAAAGCACAAAGTTAACGAATTTTGAATATCGCAATTTTACTTTTACTGATAGGAAGTATCTTGATCTTTATTTTCGTCCTATGCTTAAACAACGTAAGAGTAATTTTGTGTATGCACTTTTTAGGGACAACACGCGAAAAAAAAAAGGTTGGGAAAGTAGCAGTGGAAGCGATGAAAATGATAACCATGATAAAACTACTCATGTAATGCCAAGATCATTGCATGCTGACATTGGACAAGCGTCACATTCTCCAGCAGAACCTGTAAATATATCTGTTGCTGACTATTCTTCTCCATCGACATCCCAACAAACTTATGACGTCAACGTCGATCCTGAAATTATAGTGGACGATGGCTATCATGAAAATGATCTGGGTCGTTATGTTGGGTTGGCTACCTAGCTATCGACGGAAAAAAAGAGGGAGTTGTTACAAAATCCTTGGATCCCGCCCAGAGATTACGATTTTGAAAGTGATGCAAGCCATTTGAAAAGAAAATTTAATCATGCTTGGTTGGATCAATATGCACCATGGCTAGATATTCCAAGCGACTAAAAGGCGCTCTTTGTAAGCATTGTGTTTTGTTCCCTCCGCCCATCAGCACTGTGAGAGGAATTTTGGGATCATTTATGGTCAGGCCATATATAAAGTTCAAAAATATGCATGAAGACTGCCAAAAGCATGCAACGACCAACCTTCACCTAACAGCGACAAATGCTGCAAAAAATTTTCTTGAAAATGTTCTTGTAGACATCCAACTGCAAAGTGGACACCAAAAAGCAATCGATGAAAACAGACAAATATTGTCATCAATTATTTATTGTATAGTATTTTGCGGTACACATGATATGCCTCTTAGGGGAAAACAAGCAGATGAGGGTGTTTTATTAGATTTATTGAAGTTGAGAATCAATTCAGGGGACGACAAATTAAAGAGTCACCTGGAAAAGTGCCGTCGCAATGCAGTTTACACATCGCCAAAAATACAAAACGAATTGATAAATTTATGTGGCGAAGTTATTAAGGAGAATATAATAAGTGAGGTTCAGAAGACCATGGCTTACGCAGTCTTAGCTGATGAAACAGCAGACGTAGCTGGGAAAGAACAGCTGTCAATAGGCTTGCGGTTTTACGACAAAAGCAAAAGGAAAATCAGAGAAGAATTTGTAGGGTTCGTTGAACTAAAAGCACAAAATGCTTCAGCAATTGCCGAAGCAATTGACAATTTCTTGATTAGTTCTAACCTCCCAACCGAAGATTGCGTAGGGTTTGGATTCGATGGCTGTTCTACAATGGCAGGGAAAGAGGGTGGCGTACAAGCCATTTTGAGAAAAAAATATCCTCGTGCTTTATATTTTCATTCCTCAAGTCACAAACTCAACCTTGTTGTGAATGATGCGAACGCAGTTACAGAAATTACTACGCTCCAAACCTAGCCAGTTACCAACAAGCCACTAACCAACAAGGTTATGCGATTACAGGTAAGAACAGAGCACTCCGCGGTGTGTGCGATAAGCCTACGATTGTGCGTGAGTTTTAAGCTATCGATTTAAAGACTAAATTACCTTAGCATAATAAATGCAACTGTGTCAATTGCAGTGCCTTCCAACCTTCACGGTCAACTCGATTGCACCCTTGCAATATTTTTAGATATAAAAATGGCCAATAATATGTGCATATACTATTTTACTGGCGGGTGGAGCCGCCACGTTTCCATTCTTTAAACTTCTTATGTAAACTGTTGCGAAAAATGTGAGCGACCATTTTTACCTCCTTGCCATACAATCTATGGCAATAAATAACTGTTTAACTGGCAACCTCGATAGATTGGTTTTATAGGATTTATAGGATAAAGATTTACGGTATTATAGGAATTTGGACAGAACAACGCCTTTTGGGTTAGCAGGTGCATAAAAGCATACATTTCTGCGCCACTTGTCAGGTAGTGTTCTAAGCGCATCTTTTTCAACGTGGTGATCCCGTTAGGCTCCGATCACCATCTATTTACATCTACATTACATTTATGTATTGACAAAAGAAATAGAACTATTCAAAATGATTTGAAAAGCACGATCATTTAGGCCTTGAATATATTTCATTATTTTTTTATAAGTACTTGTTTATTTTCCTCTTGTTAATTTGTAAAAATTATTGTTTGTAAATAAAATTAGTGCATTGTTAACAGTAATATTAATAAATTCTCGGACATATTTTTGGTTTCAGGAAGATCCTATTCTGACTGATTATATTCAAAGGTTCTTCTTCGCTTTGATATTCTACCTGGATATCTGGAAAAGATGCATCAAGCGTCTCCTCGATGTTATAAAAAAAGATTCTGTTAAATTAATTCAACCTTGGAACAAAAGGCCTTAGTTGTTGTTGTTGTTTCTTTTTGCTCGTCAAAGCAGGCAAAGGGTCTAAGCCATACAGCCTAAACTGGCCTTAGCAATTAGTAAACAATGGTTTGGTGGCTAGTTTGCCATAAAAATTAGATTCCACAAAGGTTAAAATAGCAACCTCCGTGTCTATGTCCAGTACTTAGGTACACGACGCTGCCGTACTAACTTCTTTTTAAACGAACCACTTTCTTCAAAATTTTTAAAAATTATTCAAAATTACTTTTCTTGTTGATTACCACACCAACGCAGCTTCCGTGATTCTATTATTTACAAAATACGCTTCAATTAAGTCCATACGATCGCGAAGTTTATGAATTGCCACTAACCATCTAGAATATTCTAGCGCAAATATAAACATGTCCTGAACATGTTCGAATCGAATTCGAAGTTTGAAAGTTAACACTTTTTTACTTAATTTTTTTCAGCCAATCTTCTTTATAGCGGATAATCTACCCCGAACAAAAAGCTTGGTCAATGTAGAAGTTTGATTCTCTTACCGAAACGCATGGGAAAATTTTTTAGCGATTTCTGTCATTTCTAGTAATAATATCTTAAATGGTTATGGATAGTCTTCTAGGGACGTTTTCCTGTTACTATAACGGTTAAGGTATCTGCCCTTACTGTCCTGTCTCAAAAATTCACCCTGTGTACATTGCCGGATAAACCCACTACCAATTCTTGTGTCACGAACTCAGGTAAAAAAAAGTAATTCTTCTTCATTATCTCAAAAGCCTCTCAAACTAATTGGAAGTATCATTAATAAACATTTTAAATAAAATGACCAGTAAATAACAACCTTCTCATCTAATTAAAAAAAAACATTCTCAATGTTGATCTTGGAAAAATTTTCTATTTTGGGGTTTAATTTCACGTAGAATAGGTCATGGAGACGCTGACTGCTAACGCTTGCTGCTCAAATTGCTTAAATTTAATAGTGACTGGTTAACGCAATGAAAATTAATTCTGTATTTAATTTTACAGAAGCCATGTGAGTGCGGGATTGTTGACCCTAAATGTTTTTATTACCACATTCAAGTAAATCAATATGACTCCTTAACTGAATTCAGCATAAGAATCAAACGAAAATTAATGTTCAGTCCAGCGGGGCTAGCCAAGTTGCAATCTACAATCTCTAACGCTATCGAAAAAGCGTAAACTGTATGGAGCATCATGTGATATAACGATAGTCACGACAGACACATGTAGATAGATAGATATAGATGTCATAGATTGCAGCTTGGCTAGACCCCTGATGCAGTAGTTCAGAAGTACGAAATGCCGAATAACCGGACACTGTCTCTATCTTATTTACTTCATAGTGTTTTCATTATTGTGCACGATATTAGGAGTTTTAAAACATCGGACTAAACCGCTTAAAACGGATAACCAATTTGGGTGTAATCTTTTCGGTCTGTGGGAACAATTACAATAATACTAAGAAAGCAACATAGCTCGGATTGTTCGTCTATTTCTGTCCCTTTCGCCCTGAACCTTGGCAGAATTTAAAATTTAAAAAAATAAGTTTGCGATAAAATGTGATGTTAATTATAAAAAATCTGTTATACTGCTGACATAACAGCGTGCAAATATCGTGCGTGACCACCGATAAAATGCTTTTATCGAAACAAAACACATGGCATAATTTTATAAGATATAAAAGAAAAAATTGAACGAACAGAAAATTTTCAGTTTACCCTATACGCTATTGCTAGAAAAGCTGACTGGATTAAATAAAATACTTTATTAACACAACATTAAGGTTAAAAATACCCCATATGAAAATTATTTACAATATCAGATTTTACGAAGACCGGTGAAATTTGCTTTATAATTTTTAAAGTCAGCGTCCCCAGATAACCAAAGGCACAATCCCATATTACTTTAAAAAATGTCACAATACTACAACCTTCAAACATCAAAACATAATTAACACAAAAGAGGAAACGAAAGGTACCATTCTACATTACTTTAAAAAATTAAATAAAGATCATATATGTCTTTTTCGAAACTAACACAAATCATAATTTCCGACTACTCCACCAAAATATCGCGAGTATTTTAAAGAAAAAAGATGACCTAAAACTATTGCTAAACGATCTTAAACGAAAAAAACTAACATTGATGTTATTTGTCTGAATGAAACTTTTGTAAAACGCGGAAACGAAATAAATATTGTTCTCGACAACTACAAGTTGGCAGCGCATTGGTCAAGATTTGACAAAAAAAAAAAGGTTCATGCATTTTAATCAATAATCTATATAAATATAAGACATTAGCAATCACGGAAAGCCTCTCAGAAAAAGAAAACTTTGAATGTTGTGGTATCGAAATTCTTAGTCCGAAAATATTAATTATATGCATTTATCGCACCCCAACGTCCAAAGTATCTATATTTTTTGAAAAAATTAATACACTTTTAACAAAAATAAACAAAAAAGGTCGAAAAATAATACTTTGCGGTGACTGGAATTTAAACATGATGACAAAAAATAAAAATTGCTGTACCTTACACAGCATTTTAGAAAACCACAATATTGACATAAATATATGCACACCTACAAGAAAGAAAGCATGTTTAGACCTTTTTGCTTGCAACATTCACAACGCACGAGGATGGACTAAGCCTGTATCGTTTTCCGATCACGACACATGCCAAATATTGTATATCTATGCAGGTGAATTTAACAATCTTAAATATTGGTTTGAATACAAACAAGATTTTAGCAATGAAAATAAAAATAAATTTTGTAATTATATAAAAAGCTTGACATTTAACGAAGTACTGACTAATCCTAATTGCGACAAGGCATTTGATGAGTTTCATAATTTATTCACTAAGCTCCTTAATCAGTGCTTTCCAAAGTTAAAAGTAAAGGTTAGTGTACAAAAGAAAAAAATGACATGGATTTCCAAAGGCATAAGGAAATGTAGTACCACTAAACGAAAATTATATTACAAATATCTCACTTCTACTAAAATCAATAAAATGAAATATCATCAAGAATACCTAACTTACTCAAAAACTTTACAGAAATGTGTTTTGACATCTTGAAAATTACAACATGCAAAAACGTTGGCAAAATCAACTAATAAATGCAGAGCTGCATGGAAAATAATTCAGCACAACATCAATAAATTACCGGGTCATAGCGAAATCAAATTTATTAAATCTAAAAATGCAGTTATTGATAATTTAAATGACATAGCACAAACATTTAATGAATACTTTATTGACATTACAAAAAATGATGACTCAAATCTTATTAACATTGACAAAGAGCATATTCTTGACACCTGTTACACCAGACGAAGTCAAACAAACAATAATGTCTTTAAATAACACAAGTTCAGTAGGCTATGACGAAATTACCACAGAATTACTTAAGCTATGCTCTCAAGAATTGTCTGTTCCTCTTTGTCATATTTTAAATCTCTCATTCGAACAAGGTAAATTTCCAACGAAGCTAAAACAGTCTGTTGTTAAGCCATTATTTAAAACCGGCGATCCCTTAGAACTTAACAATTATAGACCCATCACGCTTATACCGGTTATATCAAAAATATTTGAAAAAGTTATGGCGAAAAAGCTAATTCATTTCATGAATGAAAATAAAATTATTAAGGAGAGCAGTACGGCTTTCAGCGAGGAAAGTCCACGACCTTAGCAAGTTTCTCACTCATTAAGTATGTAACTGAATGCCTTAATGAAAAACTGCAAGTAGTAGCTCTATTCCTCGATATGTCAAGGGCGTTTGACCTCGTTAATCATTCTCTTCTTCTGTCAAAATTGTACAATTATGGTATTAGAGGAATAGCATATGATTGGTTTAAGAGCTACTTAGAAAATCGTGAACAAAGTACCCAAATATCAAGAATAGACCCGAAAACTAAAACAAGAACAACTGCATGCTCACCTTATTCCAAAATCGAAAACGGAGTCCCACAGGGAAGTATATTAGGACCTATCCTATTTTTATTATACATAAATGACTTACCGGACATCACTAAAAATAAATGTTTTCTTTTTGCCGACGACACAACTATCATATTTAAGGGTGCCAAAAATAAAAATAATAAGATTCTCGCTCCGATCGCCGCCCAGTGCGGACGTGCAAGACCCCGTTCTCCGTTGATCGGTCCTTTCCCGTTATTCCGTGGCGCTCAGTCTACTGACGTCACAGTTTAGCGTGTTGGTTCTGTGCTACGGTTTTCAAGGTTTTTCTACTCCGTCTGAGTGCTATCGAAGTGCGATTTTTCTTTGCGACTAAGCCCCTTAGTCTTCAAAGTGCTGTGCTAAGTTGTGTTGTGCTTGTGCTGAGTGCAGTGTTGTGCCCAGCGTAAGTAGTCTGGTTTCAGTGCAAAGGATACTTAACGGTGACAACGAATTTGTACTGAACCAGTCCTTTTATTTTTATTTTATTTCTCTTCTCTATTTTATTTATTTTTCTTCTATTTTTCATATTTATTTTTATCATATCTGTGTGTTGTCGTGTGTATTTGTCCTTTCTGTCGGTAAAGGTTGACCCTAACGCGGTCAACTCTTTACCTGCGTACCCTTTTTTAGGTTTCTAGGTAGCGGCCTTCGGCGTACTACTGTTAGTTTTAAGTTTTCCTCCCCAGCCCCCCTACCGCTGGTAGGGAGGTTAGCCTTAGGATTTTGCTAGGTTTTTAGGAACTAGGCATCTTTTATTATACTTATATTTGTTAATATTATTGTCCCAACCCTCCCTAATGGATCCGCTAAGCGTTATTAACGCGTTCACCCAGGCGCTTGCTGCGGTAGGCGTCTACATCCCGAAAGACATCATAACGCAGGCCTTGCAGGCATCAATCGCGTCCCCAGCCCCTCAGGCCTCAACCCCGGCCCCTCAGGCCTCAACCCCGGCCCCTCAGGCCTCAAACCCGGCCCCTCAGGCCTCCAACGTCGAGACCCCTCAGGTCTACAGCTCTTCCTCGTCTCCCGCCTCGTCCGAGATGGACTGCGAATCGGTCGCATCCTCTCACGCGTCGCGTCGCAAGCGTACCGCTCCCGGGAGCGACTCCGAACCCGCGTCTGATACGTCGTCAGATGCCGTCACCTTAACCGGCTCTCCTGAGCCCGCGTTTCAACTTGTCGCCAAGCGCTCCAAGAAGCGCTCGAAGAAAGCTTCGGTATCATCAATACCCGAGCCCTCCCCGGTGTCTTCAACACCAGCCCCCGCGCCGTTAAAATCGCTCGAAGTTACCGCGCCTCCGTCGGTCCCATCGAAGCCAGCGACGCGCTGCGCTCCCGTCCCGCCGAAACCTCAGCTCCCTCCGCCCGTCTTCCTGCGTGAAAAAGCGCGCTGGACCGCGGTTTCAAACTTGTGCATAGAGCACAAAATTGATTACTTAAAAGCCGCCAACGCTGGCAATACAATCAAAATTCAAGTAGCGACCGTCGACGACTTCCGGTCTTTCACTAGGCTTCTGTCGATCAATCAAATCGCGTATCACACCTACGCCCTCCCGGAGGAGCGTAAGATCCGCGCAGTACTACGGGGCGTCCCGTTCGAACTCAGTAACGAAGACATTCTCGAGGACCTTAAGTCTCAGGGTTTCCCGGCCGTAGCAGTGCACAAGATGCACTCCAACCGCGGTAGGCGTTTTCCTTTAGCATTAGTAATCCTGTCAAATACTCCCAACTCGAAGGAGATTTTCAGAGAGGCTCGCACAATCTGCGGACTCTCGAACATCTCCGTCGAGCGTCCCAACCCCCGCGGTCATCCTGGGCAGTGCCACCGCTGCCAGCTATATGGCCACGCAGCGGCTAACTGCTCAGCTCCCCCCAGGTGCGTTAAGTGCCTGGATCCACATATCACAAAGGAGTGCACTCGCACTCCTGAATCCACTTCCCCCCCTGCCTGTGTGCTGTGCGGCCAGTCCGGCCACACAGCTAACTACAGGGGTTGCCCGCGCGCTCCGCGCTCCACCGTCAAGAGGGTTGCGCCTAAACCGGCGCCGCCGCTCACTCCCGCAAACTTCCCGCCGCTGTGCAACCGGGGTCCCCCGGAAGCAAAGCCCGTTCAGCCGACGCCTACTCAGGCTCTGTCTTGGAGGCAGCGTCCGGCCGTCCCGCCTGCACCCTCCCGACCTACCCCAGCTCCAGTAGCTTCCGTAGGGCCGCGTCCCACTTTGTCATCTTCACCTCAGTCGTCGTTGGCTGAGGACATGAAGACCGTGTTCGACGTCATACAAAACGTCGACATTAACGAAATTACCGTACTCGCATGCAAACTGCGAGCCACCCGCTCTCCTCAAGAGCGTTTATTCGCGTTAGCCGAGCATCACTCGCTCCTAAGTTCGTTGTAAATTCTTTTACTTTTGTATAAATTCGTAAATGATAAATTATAATGTCTAGACCCGCGCTATTAAACCCAAGGGCTTATCCCTAGTATCTTTTAACGCTCGTAGCCTTAGCACCAATCTTCCCGAGATTAAACTGTTCCTTCAGAACAAAGAACCTGACTTATTCCTTCTCCAGGAGACATGGCTTACTCCAAACCGCTCCAGGGGATACGCTATTCCTAAGTACGCGTTTACTCGCAACGACAGGCCCAACTCCGACGGATACGGCGGCACCGCTATATATTACAAAAGAGGCTTCCATTGCTGTCCTCTCCCTACCCCTCCTCTCCTCAACATGGAGGCCACTGTGTGTAGATTGGCTATGACTGGTCATCCGACCATCATCATAGCTTCAGTCTACTTACCGTGCGGCTCCAGACCAATCCGCAGCGACTTTGAGGCCATTCTCGCCCTCGGCCATTCAGTCATTATGTTCGGAGACTTTAACTCCAAACATACTGACTGGACGTGCCTATCGACCAACACCAGCGGTATCGCTCTCCTCGACATCACTAACTCCCTTGACTTAGACGTCATATCCCCCATCACTCCCACTCACTATCCCAACAACCCGACCTATTCTCCTGACATCCTCGACTTTGCAATTATCAAACGAATCAATCTTGATCTCAGGTCCATCGAACCACTCGACGACCTAGGCTCCGACCATCGCCCCGTCTCCCTCGTGCTAGGCGCGCCTAACGATAACGTCACATCTCCTGAGACCTTTACCAACTGGAAAGGCTTTAAAAATACGTTAGTTTCAGCCTTAGAGGCACCAAACTCTCCGCTCGCGATTTCGCCCGACCAATTAGACAGCCCGATTAAAATAGATTCAGTAGTCGATACTCTCACTGATGCTATCAACTCAGCCATCAGCGACAACGTAATCATAGCTAAGCAAGGCAAACCCGCGCTTCCCTTAGCCGTTAACAATCTCATTAAAGCTAAGAACGCGGCTCTCCGGAGAGCCAAGAAATATCCCACGCCCGCATATAGAACAGCTGCGAACCAGCTTCAACATAAAGTTAGGTCTCGCCTCGCGGAACTCCGTGACACTCAGTTTAACGATCTCATGGAGAATATCTCCCCGTCCCACCAAGCGTATTATCGAATGGCCCGAGCTTTACGCGTAGACACCGCCTCTCACGTTCCTCCTCTCACTCGCCCCGACGGCACCATTGCCTTCGAAGTCGAAGAGAAAGCCGAATGCTTCGCCGACAGCATAGTGGCACAATGTTCGCCCAGCACGCAACCCGCGGATCCCTCCCACATCCAGGCGGTGGAGGACGAAGTTCTCCGCAGAGAATCTCTCCCTATCACCGACGACCCCGTCACAGTCTCTAATGATGAAATCTTGCTTCTCATTAGAAAGCAAAAGTCCAAAAAGGCTCCGGGTGCGGATGGAATTTCCAACCACGCACTTAAGCACCTGCCGCAGCAGGTGCTTACCTTGTTAGCTATCATCTTCTATGCCTGCTTCGACCATAGCTACTTTCCAAAAGCCTGGAAAGAAGTGACAGTCATAGGCATTCCCAAGCCGGGTAAACCTCTGAACATCCCGGCTAATCACAGACCCATCAGCCTCCTCAAGGCAATGTCTAAATTTCTCGAAAGAGTCATACTCTCTCGAATGCGGAACCATCTGTTTCCAACGGATGGCGACCCTCTCATTATTCCCCACCAGTTCGGCTTTCGCGCTAAGCACTCCTGCCCTCAGAAAGTTCATCGAATCGTCGAGTACATTCTCGAAGGATTCTATCCGCATCGTAAAAAATCAATCGCGGTTCTGTTTGACGTAGCCAAGGCATTCGACAAAGTCTGGCACAGCGGTCTCGTTTTTAAACTCTATAAAATAGGCTTACCGGTTCGCCTAGTCAGATTAATCGCGTCGTTTCTTAAAGACCGTACGTTTCGATTCAAACATGAAGGCACGCTCTCCGCGCCTCGTCCCATAAAGGCTGGAGTCCCGCAAGGCTCAGTCCTCGCCCCTCTGCTGTACACCGTGTACACTAATGACATGCCCATCCCGCCGAAAGGCGTCGAACTCGCCCTCTTTGCAGACGATATCGCCCTTTACACTAAAGGTCAAAGGATCCCGTATAACATCACCAGACTCCAAAAGGCCGTGAACGCCCTCGGTGTTTGGTTTCAAAAATGGCGTATCGATGTCAACCCAGAAAAGAGTTCTGCCATTCAATTCGACCACAAACGTCGTAATCGCCGCAACGATCCCCACATTCGAATGTTAGGTATTCCCATCCCCTGGAAGCGCAGTATCAAATACTTAGGCGTCACCTTAGATCAGACGCTTTCTTTCAAGCCACACGTCGATAGAGTAACGAAACTCGCGCGTTTCTACTTAAGCCGCTTAAATAGTATGATAGGTAGAAAAAGTAAAATGTCTTATAGAAATAAACGTACGCTTTATAAGGTCTGCGTTAGACCCGTCATGTCATATGCTTCACCAGTCTTTGCCCACGCCAATCCCTCCGTCCTGTATAAGCTGCAGGTAGTTCAAAATCTCTTCTGCCGCAGGGCCACAGACGCACCTTGGTATGTGCGCAACGCGGACCTGCACAGAGATCTTGAACTACCTACAGTGCAACAGCACCTCAAAACACTCTCAGAATCGTTCTTCAAACGCGCCGAATCCCATCCCAATCATCTTGTTCGAGATTCAGTCTCATATACTGCTCCTGTGTTAGATTCGAAATTCAAAGTCACTAGGCCGAGAAACGCGCACACGGGCGAACCTACGCAGTTAACTTTAGCTCTCGAGGCCCTTCAGGCCGCAAATCCTAATTCTAACGTAAATTCTAATTCTAACGTAAATCCGAATTAATGCAATTTTACTTTTCATTTTTAATGTTTTTATTTACTTTTCATTTTTGAGCACCTTCAGTGCTATGTAAATCTCAGCGGGTGACCCCTTAAGGGCCCCGCTGGCGCGGCCTCTTTCTCCAATTGGCCGTCGCTCAGATGAAGGCTGAGTGGCAAAAATGCACGAGCCGACAGGGGGTTTTTTAGTGGGTATGGTTCTGGTAGGCGTCAGGACGAGTCCCACATAACTTCGATCGCGCGCGCGGAGTATGCGTCAGAGCATTTTTTATGTCCTCCTGCCCTTCCCGTGGAGGGGAACCAAAAAAAAAAATAATAATAATAATAACGAATTACAAGACGAAATCAATAATACAATAATAACGATAATCAAATGGATGAACAATAACAACCTTAAAATAAATATAAATAAAACGAAGGCTATAAATTTTCGGACATAAAATGCATTAAAGACAAGTATACAGATTGAGTATGACAACGATTATATCGATTTGGTGGACAGTGCAAAGTTCCTAGGTATTATCTTAGATGAACACATAAATTGGAAAATACATGTTGACAGTGTTTGCAAAAAAATTAACAAATTTGTATTTGCTCTGTACAGACTGAGGAAAATAGCTTCTGTCGAACAAGCTTTAACTGCGTATCATGGGTACATTGGATCAATCCTTCGCTACGGTTTGATAAACTGGGGCAATAGTGTAGAGGTTGAAAGAGTATTTAAAGCACAAAAACAGTGCATTAGAGCCATTGCTGGGATTAAATATGATGAGTCATGTAAAGCGTATTTTAAAAAAATTTAAATACTTCCACTACCATGTCTTTATATAACAGAGATGTGTAACTTTGTTAGAAATAATAAGAACTTTTTTACAAGCTACGAGGACATAAGACAAGGGTAAGGAATACCCGCAAAACCAAATTAATTATTCCAAAATGTAAATAAACGCTTTTTCAAAGAAATGCTTTTTACATGTGTATAAAAATATATAATAAATTGCCACACAATATACGAGACTTACCAAACTATCAAAATAAGTTTAAAAACGAATTGCTGAAATGGTTACATGAAATGAATTTCTACTCTGTCTCAGAATCTTTAGGCTATAAAATATGATTGCTGTAATTACTACTTATTTTACTAATATTATTATCAAGACATCGCAAATGTACAATTAATTAAGGAATATGTATTATCTCTCAATTTGACATGATTATTATATTGGATATTTGCATTGTAAAAAAGTGACACAAACGTAATTAGCATTATAAAAATATGTTTTAAATATATTGTAATTTTTTATTATTATCTACTTAGTTTAAGAAAAATTTGCACACCCACTTAAAAAGGGTAGATACAGTTGAGACTTAATGTTAACTCCTACTACGCTAAAACCTGTAACATACACTGTATTTTTTGGTAAATAAATGACTTTGATTTGATTTGATTTGATAAAATAAGAACTGTACATCTTTTACAAACATGTGATACTTCCTACTATTTATCACCAATTTTTTATGAGTCAGTGCATTTTAAAACACGAGTATAAAGTATTATAATTATTGGTTTTGATGAGATTGCATGGCACAAGTACCTCTATATTTCGTACAAAATTTATTGAATTTGCATACTTAAATATTTCAAAAAGTAGTCTATGGACATCTGCTGAAAAAAATTTTTTTTTTTAATTTATATGTCGCTTGGATGCAGAGACCTTTGGTTTAGGTGTAGATTTATAACAAAATTAAATAAAACTCCCCTAGGCATATGAATGATTCCAATGATGTTTTGTAATTTCAACGATTTCAACTCGAAAGTGTAGCTTTAGGTTTCTTTTGGGTTCTCTTCAGGCTATTTTTATGTGATATAGTATATTTTGTTCCCAATGCATCTCTTTGGCCTATTATATTATATTATATATTTGGCTATTAGTTCAAACCGCCATTCATTAATCAAAAAAAGAAAAATGTATAAAATATTTTAACAGAAAAATTCTGGCTCTGGGGTGATTTTTAACTGCTGATCCTGGTTAATGGTTAATGAACAACAAAGCATTTTACGTAACGTAGCCTTCAAATTTTTTAATTTATTTGTTGCGTCTATCAAAGATCGAGTTTTTATTTCAACTGATATTTTGGGCAGTTCCAGCAGAACCAGAAAAGACAAAATGTTAGTAAGTTATAAATTTCCTGAAAAGAGGTTTACAACTATTTGCGAAATGTGCTCAGCAGATGGCTCCTATGCATTTTTTTGTAAAGTAATAACATTATTAACCTCCACAGAATTACCTAATAAAATAAGCCCGTACCAAATAATGGCTGATACCTACGTATATAAAGTCATGGAAAGCACGGAATGACAAATTAAATTGTCAGCTGTATCTTTATGGAAACGACGACTAGACCAATTTGACATTTAAGTATACTAAACTTACGCCAAACCGTGAAGTTATCTTATGGCAAAGCTATTTTTAATAATATATGAAACTCGACATATTGTATAATAATATTATGTAAGAATAAGCCTTCCATTACATCGGTTGATGACTATTTAATTAAATTTAATAAATCTAATTATAATAAATCACATTGGATTTCTTGTTATAAAACTTGTTGAGCTGTTACGTAATTTAATTTTAAGATGATAATCCTGTCAATTCTGTTAATACAACTTGTTGTTTATTAATAAATAAATAATAAATAAACCCCCAGACGTTTGTCTGGCCAACTGTATGGCCCAAAATTAAGCAGAGCTTGTGTTATGGATGATCATACAGCCACCATAAACAAACAACCACGAGCCGAGTACAAACATCTGTGTTCAGCACACAAATGCATGCCCCGGCCAGGAGTCGAACTTCGGACTTTCGGCGTATGAGGCAGGGTTACTAACCACTACACATCTCGGTCGTCTCTAATGTATTGTATCTGTATCATTTTGTGAACCTTAGATACCTTCGGAGCTTAAACAAACTGACCTAGACAGCCAGTTATACAGATTTCGGTATTTAATGACAGAATAATTTTTTGGTCGCCTAGCCTTAAAGAAACGTTACGATTACTTTTACACATTATCAGAAAAGGACACAGTGGGGTATATAAGGACATTCGCATTGCATTACTGCTCGAATATTGTCGTACTTATTAAATAGGATTTTTTGAGTCTACTAGCAGTAAAAAAAGGTTGTAACGAAAATGATATTAGAATTACTAATTGTGCTGTTATTGATCAAATGTGTGCTAATGCTGTTCAGATGGATGCGCGTGTTCTATTTTTTGAAAAGATTACGTAATGATATGGACTGTCATTTTGTACTTGGACATACTCCATATTTTTTTGGCAATGAGGAAAGTAAGTAGCTATTCAATTTCTAGAACTTTTTTCCGGAATAGGCATATAAATAATAAATTTTTGGAGATTATATTACTACTATTCAAAGAATTGAAGTAATCTTCTTTAATCGTAGAATGACTCAATCAGCTCCAATATATCATAGGTATTATTTGGTAGTTTTTCGTGGGATCTAAACTAGTATCATATATTTAAGCAATGCAGTTTTAAAATATTTGTTATTTATACATTTAGGTATTTTGAAACAAGGAACTTTATAATAAACGCGTATACATTGACCCATGAATGAGTTGGTGACTTTATGAAGGCTACTATTATGACCTGCCAGCATGTTTCTTCCTTTTGGCGCTGAATACTGTTTTATGAGCTCAGCACCGGCATCGGTTGTCGCTCAACAACCTTTATTTGGTTGGTTATAAGGTTGACGTTAGGTCGTAGGTTGACGATTCTACAAAAACGGTAAAGAGAGCATTACTAACCGTAGAATACGCTAAGGCAACTTAACCTTGTTGTCACCGTAGGGTGTTAGACCACATTTTTAGATGTGCGTGTATTCGTTTCTTAGAACAACATACGGTTAATTAGCTGATCAAAAAATGTGTACTTAATAATAAACATTATGGTTTAGACATGATCGAGACGTTTATTATAAAGCAAGACATTTTGAGTGTTTGTTCATGTGTAACCGAGAAATTCAGTAATAGTTTAAAAAAATATAATTCTATATTAAAACACATTAACAAACGCTACCAAGAAGTAGCAACAGTTATTTTAAAAGGATCAAAATATACGCGGATGTCGCCGCGCAGGGTCGTCTGCTCAGTCTGTATAGATCATTTTGATTAACCTTTTCGTCGTTCGCAGCCACAGAACTCCTAATAGAGGGAGCCAAGAATAGGCACCTGTAGGACTATATGACTCATACGCGATTTACGTGGCTTAGTCAGCAACGAATTGTCGGCAAGCGTACATCATGGTGATGTGATAAATATGGTGTGATTGGTTGAAATTATTTGCACGTGTTAGCTATTGGCAAGAAGTAGGGAGCAATGTGGTATCATTGGCGCTGCAAGTAAACACAAAGGCATTTATATTTCTTTCTGTTATAAGTTCTGTGATCGTAGCGATCAAGTATTAATAATATTTAAGCAAGTAGGTTACTTTAATTTGTGCCTTGGTATTTTTAAATACTCCGTTGATAGACTTTTATTCAATGCAGGAAAAGTTAATCTAAAAATAAAATTGAAATATTTTATTTAATTTTTGGTTTACAACAGACACGCTTAATGACCAAAGGTTTACTTGGGCTTTTAAATGTATTATATAAGTAGAGTGAGAGAAAAGACGTATTATTTTACAAGGTAGTTGCTGCAGGCCGTAAGGCCATACGGGCTCATTTCTATTTTTTGATTCAGCCTGCATTCGGGAGATTTCAGTACTCAAACTTTATAGATAACTGGGCTGGTCTGTAGTTCGGTAATAGTATTCCATATTGTAACCGTAATTGACAAGGGTCCCTCATTAGTCCGTCTTTTAATGAAGTTTTTGTGAGGGATGAATGGTGCAGGGTACATGTACTTGTATAAGTGCGTTGTCTGCATTGTGTTACTTTAGCGAATTAGGCAATATCAAAAATATATGTTGAATATTTAAAAAGCTTGTATTTACATAATATATTTGTTATGTTGAGAACGTCGTTATAGTGCTAACAACTAGCAAAGATTGGAAGAAAAGCGTTAGTTACGTGAATATTCTCATGTGCGTGGAATGCAGTGGCAAACTTAACGGAATTTTAAATTGGTTGGACTGCAAGAAATACTTATATCAATTGAGATATAAAGAAGGAAAGTTATTATATTTATTTTACAATAACATTATTATTGTCTTATGTTTTTTCAGAATTCATGACCAGCCTCCAATTAGTAGGCAAGGAAGCTATAAAACATGGAGGGTTGTCAAAATTGAGGGCTTTCTATAAGTTATTTCTAGGTAAGCAATTTGTATTTTTTTAAATGCTGAAGGCTTCTACCCCTTTGAAGTGAAACGGTGCAGAAACGTTAGAGCCTCCTCTGTTAAATAATTGAAATTGCTGTACATGACTATTAGGAATTTCATGAATTAGTTTGTATTCAGATCCATATGGCACCTATTCTCCACTTTAACAAAGCATCAACAAAAAAATTTGTGTCATAATGTTAAAATAAAATATTTATTTATAGGAGGGTGAATTGAAAAGTTCGCGGCCTAAATAAGAAAACACAGGAATAACGCAATTTTTTATATTTATTTTTCTTCATACTCTCCTCCTAGGTCACAGCACTTAGTCATGCGGTCCTCCAAAGCCTTGATCCCATTTAAATAGAAGGTCTCGTCAAGGTCTTCAAAAAAGGCATCTACGGCCACTTTGACCTCCTCATTGGTAGAAAATTTCATTCCACCTAAGTACTTTTTTAGTTTTGGAAATAGGTGGAAGTCAGAAGGTGCTAAGTCAGGTGAATAAGGGGGATGAGGAAGCAATTCGAAACCACAATTCACTATTTGAGCCATCGATTCTGCAGATGTGTGAACACGAGCATTGTCCTGACGAAACAAAACTTTCTTGGTCAACAATCCTGGTCTTTTAGACTTTATTTCTTCACGTAAACGACGTCATATTGTGCAGTAGTATGCAGAATTTCTAAGTAATCAACCAAGATGACACCCTTAGAATCCCAGAAAACCGAGCCATTACCTTGTTTACTGAAAAACACACCTTTCTTGGGTCGGAGATCCGGGTCTCTTCTGTTGTTTGGATTCAGGAGTATAGTGATGAACCCATGTTTCATCCATAGTAACAAACCTTGCCAAAAATTCGTTTGGATCAGCTTGAAAAAGCTCTAAACTGTCTCTAGAAATCGTAAGCCGAGTTCGTTTCTATTCAACTGAAAGGCGCCGCGGAACCCATCTTGCCACCTTGTGGGGCCCTAATTCGTTAACGATCATGTCTTGTGTACGTTCATATGAAATCCCTAGAGCTTCAGCTATCTCAGATACCTTCAATCTTCTGTCTCCCATGATAAGATCACATATTTTTTCGATGCTTTTCGAAGTCGTAGCTGTAGAAGGCCGTCCAGAGCGGGGGTCATCTTTGATGCTCTTTCGTCCACGTTTAAATTTAGCTGTCCACTTTTTTACTATTGTATACGACAGAGCTGATGTTCCTAAAGTACAGCAGTCTATGTTAGGCCGCGAACTTTTCAATCCACCCTAGTATTTCGTATAATTACCACTTTCGTATAATTATTTTTTTATGCAATGCCTTAGTCATTGGCTCGATTTACATTTGCCTGATGCAAAAGTACAACGAAGACTACAACTTAAACTTTTTCCTTATATATTTCATCAGTTCGGAGTGTTGCCGAATTATACTAAGCTAAGAAATGTCAAGATGGGTTTAAACCAAACAAACAATAAATTAACAAAGAACTCGTTCTAGAACCAAAGCGTCGTTTAACGTCAACGATAATTCAGTATCAAATTTACACCAGAATAATACCAACGAACAAGAAAAAGAGTTCTAGCACACGCTCTAGAGATGTTTAGATCATCGAACGGCCCATTGCGCATGCGCCAAGCGTTACTGGCCGGTAGCAAACTATGTCTGACTCTGAAACAGGTTTTGTAAATGCATGCATTGCTTATAAAGAAAAGAAGGAAGATATTTTGATATAATGAGCAGACTGAATAATGCGGCTGATATGGTAGTGGTTCTGCTATAATGACAACAATATTTACACGGTCAAGCCGCTAGAACACAAGAACGCTTTGAACAGATCGCTCTGAGGTTCGAGCAAGTCCAAATACGATAGACCGCTCTAGATAACCATTTTTGAGCCATTTATATCAATCAAGCTAGTATCCTAAAAACATTCAAAAGAATCGATGCGAACAAAGATATTAAACCGGAAAAATGCTCTGTCTCTGTTTACATTCAGATAATTCGGTCGAAGTCGGCAGAATTAAGATAGAATGAGCATTCACTCGTTTGGTCTAAACCCATCTTCAGACGAACAAAATACCTAGTAAAAATGTGTATGGTTTACAGTTGTTGCCGATGCAGAAAAAGCCAATCTAATTTTGAAGAACAGTTTAGAAAAAACATCCTATATTGCGAACTTGTTTAAAAATCTGATTGGTAATGGCTCTATCCTTGCTCCAGGTATGTATTTATAAGATGTAAGTACAAGGTAAATAATGCAAAAGTATCTATTTGACCTATTAAAACTAATTTGACGCAAACCATAGATAGGCGCGGTTTCAGACATTGCTTAGAGACTCGTATCACTCGTATGTCCATGTAAACATACTGTCTAGGCATAGAAAACGAACAGGATGAATAAATAAAACTCAGTATATTATTTTTGTATTTGTATGGTGTGCAATAAAACTCTTTATTGCACACCATACAAATACAAAAATAGCAGAAACAGGAAATAAAAACAAAGAAGCTTATACAAAATGAAGGCATTACCACTTTATCCGAAAAAACCTTTGATAATTTAGTCAGAAATGTAAATAATGATAGTGCCGCTCTCTGTGTCGCGTTTGACAGTCGTGTAGGTGGAATAGCAGGGTCTAGCGTGATGATTTTTTATTAGAGTAAAATATCGGAAAATAGGTAACTTTGTTACAATGAGTATCTGAAAAACGGCTATGGTACTACCATAGATGACACCCGACATAAAATAGAGAGTGATGCAAAATATGGACTTGTGAGCAAGACAAAAATATTGTGTATTATTATTTCGTACGGTAGTTTTGTTCGTATAGTGAAGAAACCTTTGGCAAAGTAATATCAGGCGATCTTGACCAGATTTTAGAGGTCCATGGCTTAGGAGTTTGTTACTTATCTTCCGCTATATTAACTTAATCAAAGATAGTGAACCCTAAGATACCCGACGAATACCCCGCCATTAGCAGCTGCGGTCCCTAATTCGTTTCCATTTAGCCATCAAGAATTATGATGATAACAGCTCTTAAAAATATATTTTTTATTCGGAAACACCAATCATACAGGTCTTTTGAATTTTTTTATAAAAGTTCCTAAATGATACATCTTGTACAATACACGTTTGTAGGCGTTATTTGGTAATAACTGGCGTTGGCGATAATTTGAGTTTTAGTTCAGTTGATTAGCTAAAAGCGAACATATAACAGATCCCGATCGGACGTACCATGGTCGCTCTGCCTTCTCTTCGTCCCCATACAAATTGAGCGCACCTATTTCTAATGGCTTCGTGTCGTTGTCTTTACGACGCACTTGCAGCCAAGTCGTGCCGTCGAGCCCTCTAAGTGCACTTTTCAATGCAGCCCAAACTTTGCGCCTTGTTTTGGCTGTTCGGTCTACGCTTGGTTTTTGTTTTAGCCAAGTTAATTGTCAGCCTGTCTCCAATCCCTCCCCGAGCACCATAAGTGCTAGTTATTTCTTAGCAGGTGTCCCGTCAGCGAGTATCCGCTTGCACTGCCTCTTCCATAACTGGTTGTCGCTTCCGATGAAGGCTGAGAGGCAAATAATGCCAGATCCATATAGGTAATGTATTAGTGGGTTAAAACCCCATATAACCATGACCCACACTTCGTAACTTCCCGGAGGTTCCGGAGGGTAGCAAAAAAGCATTTGCTTAGGCGCACAAAAAAACTGAAAGCGGGTCAGCCTCGGAATAAAACGGAATTAGCTGAATTTTTGGTTTAAAATTAAGGTTATGCGAGGTATTCAAGGTCAATGGCCATAAAAATCCGTTTTTTTTTGAGTAAATTTATCTATGTTAGATAATTTGTTGTTTTACTGTATGCTTGTGTTAATTGTAATAAGTTCGTTGCTGACATCTGTGACTTGTATCTTGTCTTATATGGTCATTCAACCCTGTAAATTATTTAAACAATATTCGATCATTTGGCTTTTATAACATTAAACGCAAAAAACAACTTGACCCGGTTTTGTAAATTAATTCTTATGAACGTGTTTTATGAAGGTACTTGTTTTATATTGCTCAAGAGTTCTGTAAAATTATATAAATATGGTTTGAAGTTATAATTCGAAATTAAGGAGACGATAAAATCATCGGCTAAATATTATCCTCCTATTAGATGACTCCTTCTCCAAATATAAGGCTTTTCCAAAAATAAGGTATTTCCATATTCATATCTCATAGTCATATTCTTGACATTTGAAGTAAAAATATTGGAAAACTAGTGGGCCTGTTTTAATGACATTAGTAAATTCTGATATAAATATTAAAATTATATTCTTTAATTATATTCTTTATTATATAATTCTGTTCCATAAATATTGTAAATCGGCCTTAAACACTACATGCCAGTATAAACACCGTCGCTGGCGCCACTCGTACGTGACCATGCATTTTGTTTGTCCTTACAAAATGAGATCGTAAAAGTGGACTGATATAGAACTTATTAAATTTGCCTCATTATACAGACAATATAAATGCCTCCATAACATAAAATTCTAAGATTACAGCGACAAACATATTGGGCCCGCAGTATTGACGAAGGTTTGCTTTCGAATGAACCTTGAGGACCTAAGCATATACTACGTCTTGCCTCTGCGCAATCCCTAATTCTTTTCGAATTTTCATGCGACAGAGACTAATTTTTGTGAACGTATAACCGTAAACTTAATTGTTGTTTGACTACTGGACGCGTGTCAACGTTGCGAGCCAGTGCCCAAGCCAGTACAGCGAGGAAAGCTAGTGACACTGGCGCCAGCTACTGGACCAATATAAATCTGCCTTAAGCATAAAAGAATACATTATGAGTATAATTTTTTTTTGAAATAAAAAAGATACGCGATTCCGTTTTTGCATGCGTGCTCGTATGAAACTCGCTTAGAGAAAAACTGGTGTATATTCTCCTTGGTTTTACTTAGGTCCAGGTTTTTCTTTCCTCCTGATTTTAACGGGCAAATAACCATTGCATCATGAGACATAATAATGATTATATTCCGTTTGCGTGCGCCATTGATTTATTGAATAAAGTTCGATTTTTCCTAACACATAAGCAAACAAAAAAGCAGGAAAATTGCTGCAAAGCATAGCAAAATTATACAATATCAGTAAGCAGCAATGTCAGCCCTAGCAATATACAATAAAATACCGAAACACAGACAAAAAATAACTAACACTAAACAATTTTTAGAGACATTAAAAAAACTTTTAATAACTAAATGTTACTACACTGTAAAAGAGTGCCTAACCGATAAAGTTCTGAATTAGTCTAAAATCACAAATCTCTTTTTATAATTCGTTAATTTGAATTGTGTCTTGCCATGCTTATTCCTCCTCTGTCTCTAATTGCAGCGCCTCACAAGGCCCTTATTTGTCATCTCATTAATTTGTTTGTACCAATCTTAGTAAATGATGTCCTTACATCATTTACTTAAACACCAACAAGCAATAAAGTAATGAGTATTGAAAAAGGCAATCACTTCTGCTAAACTTGTTGCTCACAAGGTCAAGGTTAGTGGAAGCACCAGCGCACGCGTCTATACGTAATACGTGCAAGTGACGTCAGCTTGGTACTCAGGTACCAAGAGTGTACTACCACGAGGCCAATTATTGCAGTTGTTTTAAAGTTGAAATAATGGGTCGATTGCAATTTTCTTACTACGCCAGAATTATTATACATTTTGTCATGAATTATTTTTCTAATTCCCACGGTCCTAAGCTCGTATGAAGTAGGAAGGAAAATTTGGAACCAAGAACTGTGAAGAAGAGTGAGCAGGTTCAATGGACAGGCGTGTCACATCCTAGTCATCATCATCACTTTCCAACAGGTGCGATGAGAGACACGCTTACAAACTGTATATACAGGGTAACTTGTAATTCGACGTATTCCTCTTGGGATGTGATAATACAACTAATTTCCAACAAAATTAACTATAATGTCCCTAATACCAAGGAGGTTCGTTATCGAGATATTCAATATTTTTGGTTTTGTTCAAAAAAATCCCGAATTAACTAGAAAAAATTAAATAAATAAAATACTGGTGTTTTGAATAAAGTTGTTTAAATTTTTGTCAGTTACCAATACATCAACAAACATTTATTAATACTAACACTGGCACAAATATTAAACATTTTAAGCTGGCAAGTGGATTCTTATAAAATTTTGTTTCGATTCACTAATTTGGCCAATAGAAAACTGGATTTATTTTGAAAAATCAGCAGTACATTAACCGTACAAACTACTAGAAAACTTATAAATTATTAAGACAAACAACAATTCCCAGAAAAAAACGTACGTAGAGCACGTGCATTGTAAAACCTTTTGTTATCGTACCGCGGCTTAAGTTGCAGAGTTGCAATAAATTCCTGGAACTTTTCAATTGTTATTGTTAGAAGTTGGGATGGATGGGCGTCATAAATAATCATTTGATTGGACCCCACTTTTTGCCCAACAATTTAAATGGTGAGTATTATGAGGAATTTTTGAGGAATGAGCTAAGGCCGGCAAGGAGACGAATGGTACTCCAACACGATGGTTGTCCAGCGATCTATCGAATTACTGTGCGGCAGTGGCTGGATACCACGTTCCCAAGGAGTGGGATTGGCAGGGGGGGTCCGGTTCCATGGCCTGCACGGTGTCTCGACCTGACACCGGTTGATTTTTACGTGTGGACATGAAGTCCGTTGTCTATGCAACGCCAATTCAGTCCGTCAAAGTCCTGCGAGAAAACACATACATAATCGAAGCGGCTAAAAAATACCACACTCTTTCACTTCAAGAGTGACAGAGATTCCTGGTCGGGGCATCTGTTTGTATATTTGTTCTCGGGTCATAGTTGTAGACTGGTAGACATATTATTTTTTTGTTCTGGTTTCCCCGGAGTACATTTATAAACTCGCAGTATATTTTTATGATTAGACTACAAACTACAAATTGCCAATGTTTTTTCAATATTTCTTCGATTTCTTTTTCGTCTTTCTTTCGTCTTAATAAAACAATAGACGCATAAATTATCTGTACATATCTAAAATTATTTTATTTCAGTTGGTATATGGCGTCACCGGAGAAAAATTTTATTCCCAGCATTTGCACAGAAAAACTTGAACGAATTTTTGAGTACATTTGATAAATGCAGTCAAAGGATGGTGGAAAATCTTCGAGTAAAAGTTGGAAAGGAGCCATTTTCAGTAGTGAAACATCTTTTGGCGTTTTCAATGGATGCGGTTTGTGGTGAGATTCTGTCTGAGAGAAAATAATTGTAAAATAATTTGTCTTACAGTCACACTCTATATGACGTCATAATTTAGCATCAATTTCTAACTTCCGTTTGGTTTGTTTCAATAAATAACTATCACCGAGATTGTGGAGTTATTCGTTCCCGGTAATATGACAAACTTTTGCAATGCGGCTTTCTCGTCATTGTACGAATTTCTTTAAAAAAAGATTTAAAATTGGGCACTCACAGAAATCAGAAATATATAAATTGTTTTTCCCAAAATATCAAATTCTTTCAGAAAAAAATAAAAATTGTCACCTCAAAATTACTTTACATACCGAATTATGACCCGTGTGGTGTGAAATCATGACAAGATATTATACTATTATATTATAATATTAACACTCTTCACTTTTAATTAAGTTTAAATCATACGTTGCTTACCCAATGCCTCTGCCTCAATTCTATTATATTGGACGAACAAAATCAGTAATTTACCTATCCTTGTTACTATAACGACTTGCCTTCAGGCAACACGTGGTTCGTATACATCTGGCAGATGGCTGGGTTTTACATGGGTTTGGCCTTGATGAGCTATATCATTTAAAAATGTTACAGTTAACCGATCAGCATAAATTAGCGGGTTGCTTCTAAGATTTGCACCAGTCCGTTCTTTTAACACCTTTTTGGAAAAATGGCTGAGAAAATCAAGAACAGTTCAGTCAGACAATAGCTGTTTTAAGATTTTTGGGAACGATTGGCTATGCAGTGTACTTCTTGATTATGGACAGCCTGGTAACACAGGGTTCATCCTCTGTTTACATAAAGATTCACATTCACAGTGCGTCATAAACATAGCATTACGAAACGATCTCTAAGTCTGTTTTAATTTGCGTCTCTATTTTGCAGTTACCGGCCTCGATTTGGATTTGGACATACAGCGCAACCCTGATCATCCTTTCATAAAATCATTTGAGGAATACATAAAAATGACGTTACAACGAATATGTTTTCCATGGTTGCACAGTAACACTATTTATGAAAATATTCCCTGGTACGCGTCCATCAGAACATATATTTCTTTTATGTGCGACTTTGTGGACGATGTAAGATTTGTTTCATTTGTATATAGATCCTAGTTTAATTAGGAAACATTTATCGAAGTGAAATATCGGTCAGTTTATACTGACACATGAATTTTGAATTGGAGTAGTGTTTATATAAAGATGATTAACATAAAAATATATTTTAGATGATAACCACTAAAAGAAAACTGGACCAAGAAGCTAATGACCTGTATAAATATCCAGAATCAGAATCAAGTAAGCCAGTATTGGATTTTATTATTTATATATTAAATTTAAAAACCCAGTCTATGGAGAACGAATATGATATAATATTAGAAAGTAAACTCAAAATTTTTTTTATTTTATGTACCGATAAACATAATACCACTATAACCTTACCTTCAATATTAAAACAATCGAGTTAATTCTTATTAATTTTATGTTAATATGATTTTCCGTTGTAGATACTTCGCACTATAGGAGCATGATAGATATCTTAATAAAGCCGGGCAAACTGGGGAGTTACACAGACTTGGAGTTACGAGAAGAGCTGCTGGTTTTGCTCCTCGCTGGAACCGAGACTTCTGCCACGGGAGCAGCTTTTACCCTGGCAATGCTTGCGAGGAGTACCAGCGTTAGGGAGCAGGTACATAAAGAGTAAGTACGAAAATAGCTTTTGATATATTCTGAAACAAAATTAAATAACTGACTAAGGTTTAAGTGACTGTAAAGGAAATGGTTAGCATTCTTACTGTGTAATCCTCGAATTTCAACTTGCAGAATTCAGGAAGTTTTCGGTGACTCGGACCGGGTCATGACTCCGGCAGACTTGCAGAAGCTGAAGTACCTGGATGCAGTTATCAGGGAGACACTACGTCTGTACCCGCCTGCACCTATCATTTTTAGAATGGCGGATAGGAATATTCAAATTGGTAATTCGAAAACAAGAAGTTTGATTAGGGAACATAATATATACATTAAAATAAAACCTAGCTCCCAAACTAAAACAAACACCGATGATCAGAAAATAAGCGGCGCTCCCTATACTTATGTGTATGATACGCCATTGAACATCGTCTTATGTAACAAAATTCCCTTCTTTTTTTCCTTCTATAACACCTTGCAGTAGCGTATCCAGCAGGCTGCAACTACTTCAATCGAGAAAAGCAAATTGGCTGACTGCTAACCTCAGAACGAACCTACATTATCCTCCATGTTACAGATGACGGCTCAGTTATACCCAAAGGTTGTGACATCATTCTGAACCTGTGGGCGATACAGCGCAACCCACGCTACTGGGGATCAGACGCGGAAGATTTCAACCCGGAGAGATTCATTAATCCTAGCAAACAACAACAGGCGGCTTTTGTGGCGTTCAGTAGTGGACCGAGAAATTGTATAGGTAATTTTACCAGTTTTGACCCAACAGTTTAAAACCATACAAAATATAAGTAAGTTTACTGTGTGTGAAGATATGATGAATAATGCCAATGGTCAGGTGGTTTTCCTCTTTAAGAAGGGTTTTTTGTAGCATTTTTTCTTTGAAGTTAATATTAGTTAGGTACCCTTAGCAAATATCAGAGCAAAACATTGGTCCGTAAACGTTGCTCATTCATTCAAAGTGCCTATACCGTTAGTTTTTAATCATGAAGTAATGATAGAACGGACAGGGCAAACTTCATTTCAATTAACTAATAAAAAATATAGACACGTATAGAATTAAGGTTATCGATAATGATCTGATTGAAGAGTCCCTTTCTTTTATCTTTAGATAAAAGTTTCAACATAAATTGTACAGAACAACAAAGCTACTTATTATATTATGAAGTTAAGTCTAAAAGAATAAAACAGCGGTTGCTATTTAAAGGAAAGATTTATTTTACTGACAACCCTGGCTTACATAAACAAAGCTATTGACTTTTAAGTCAAAACTGTGCTTACAAATATTTCGTAAAACTAAACTGTATTTATTTAATTTCAATGCACAATTACAACTATACTAATTTTTGAATCAGTTACACTGGCAATCAATCTTTTTGTATTGAATGAATTGAATTGAATTGAATGAACGATAGAATTGCTACTTCGCTATTAGGCCAGTGAAAACCGACACCAAAAAAGGCTAAAATCGCAAAGCTTGATGGAAGTAGTTCTGGTTTGAAGTATGTTATACGGACAGATAGGGCGGTGTGCCAATCGAAAAACTTGTGCTCGCTGCGCACCACGTGATAATCTGCGAAATATTAGGTCTTTACCTATGAAATTGCCGTTTTTCACGAAATAAATGAAGCGTAATTTTTTTATATATTTTTTATTTCTATTAATCAAAATAATCACCCATGCAATCAATGCATCTTTGCCAACGCATTGGTAGCTTATTGATGCCTTTCTTGAAGAAATCAGCTGGACGGGAGGCAACAAATTCTTCAAAGGCATTTTGTACTGCCTCTCGGGTATTGAATTTTTTTCCCGCCAAGAAGTTATCCAAATTCTGGAAAAAGTAGAAGTCTGTAGGCGCAAGGTCTGGTGAGTACGGCGGATGACGGAGAACTTCCAACCCCAACTCTTGTAGCTTGGAGATCGTCTGCTGTGCAGTATGAGGTCGCGCGTTGTCGTGCAGGAGCTGTGGAGCCGAACGATTGACCAAAGCTGGTTGGAGACGTGCGAGCTTCTCCATCATTGTGTTCAGTTCTTCACAGTACACATCTGCAGTAATGCTTGTCCCGTTTGGCAAGAAGCCGTGATGAATTACACCCGCGTTAGACCACCAAACGGTGACCATCACTTTTCTAGGGGTAAGTTTTCGTTTAAGGCATTGTTTGGGTGCTGAACCAGGGTCCAACCAACTTGCTGAGCGCTTACGATTATCAAACAGGATCCATTTCTCGTCACAAGTAACAATGCGGTTCAGAATGCCTTCATTTGTATGCCTGCTGAGCAGTGCAAGGCACGTCTCCACGCGTACGTCGCGCTGGTGGTCATTGAGTTCGGGGTACCCATTTGTCAAGCTTTTTTACCTTGCCGATATTACGCAAATGGACCAATATTATTTTGATGCTAACGTCGAAAGCTGCTGCTAATTCAGCCGTGGATTGAGTTTCATCAGCTTCCACAATTGCCTTTAATTCGTCATTGTCGACCAAAGTTTTCGGACGACCACGGGGTTCATTTTTCAGGTCAAAATTTCCAGAACGGAAGCGGGTAAACCAATAACGGGTGGTGCGTCGTTTGTAGTGTTCGCTCCGTAAACGTCGTTGATGTTGCGTGCCGCTTGTGCCGCTTTGCTGCCACGACGGTACTCATACTCCATAATTACTCGAATTTTTAACTTATTCATGATGACGAAAAATGTTCGAATGCGTTGAAAACAAAACACTAACTATTAAACAAATGACGATTTTAGAAAAAGAATTCCATGTTTGTCAAATAAAATTAATTTGAAATTAGAATTATCAGTCAAAAAAAAAAATATTTTCATCTGAAATGGCCAGTACGGCAAAACGGCAGTTTCATAGGTAAAGACCTTTTATTTGGACTTTTTTCACTTTTTGCTTTAAACTATGTGTTTTGCGACGACAAAAATTTAACACTTTTATAAAGTTAAGTAATAAAATTTGCAACAATTTGAGCTTTATTGAAATTTGTTCGTTGCATTGAAAAATCAGCCCTTACAGCAAAACGTTGAAAGAGTCCCAAAATTTCGCAGTTAATCGCGTGATGGGCAACGAGTACAAGTTTGTCGAAATTGCAAATTTCAATTCACACCACCCCAAGTGGTTCATATACTAAAAACACAAAACTACATCAAGCTTTGCGATTTTAATGTTAATATCCACTGGGCTATAAGTATAAACTTGAAACTCTAAAGGTTCGCGAAAATTATTTACAGGCATAAAGATTTAAAAGTCGATGATAAAGGCAAACATCCAAAATGTGCTGCAAAATCATAGAATTTAGCTTTTACTTTTCTGTATAATTAATGAATAGTCAATTCTGGTGGATAAAAGAGCACTGAAACTGACATGGCACGTGGTCCCTACTGATATGCTACCGGACCCTGAGGGCGCCACTTGTAGCCACATGTTCTCTAGTTCAGAGGGTGCAGGCAAGTGCGTTACGGTCCGTGGTATACGTATAACCACACGCCCCCGCCTCTACCATAATCCGCTCTTAGGATTTACCTGAAACGAATACCCGGTCTTTTCGGTGCTTATTTATCATGACTTCTCTTACACCAAGTCTCATTCCAAGATAGACTGGGCTCACATTGCTGCTGCTGGTTCATCTTAACCAGTAGGTGCCAATTGATCAAACCTAATTCAAAACGTCTTGTTTTAGCTCGAGGCCGAAACACTTGAGTGAGAAAAATATTTTACTCACAAACCGTATTGACTACAAAAATAATTAAATATTTAAATGTTGAATAAGTGAATAAATAAAAAAGTTTTTATTGTATTTTGGATGAAAGGCCTTGAAAAAACTATTACCTACACAAAGCAAATAGAAATAAATATTTAGTCATAATAATTCAGTTTCTTATCCACCAAATACAATGTTTTAATTACTAAACCTTCCAAGCCCATATTTAGCTCCAGTGATTAAAATCTTATGGCATTAGCGGCGAATATTTAGAAAAGTAGTATTTTATATTTTTGCAATTTTTCTATGATTAAAAAGAAGATTTATCTTACACGTTAACTTATGCCGTGCCTTTGTTTTATTCCACCATTACAATAAATAATAATAATAAAATAATAATAATTATAACAATAGATCATAATCATCATTAGTAATTAACTGCTTTGCCCACAGGCTATCAATATGCGATGATGTCTATGAAGACGGTACTGTGCAACCTGCTGCGGCGGTACACCGTGCGACACGCGCGCTACGAAGACCCCGTCGAACTGGCCAGCGAGCCGCTAAAGGTCCAGTACTCAGTCACCCTGAGGGACACTGACGAATGTGAGATCAGATTACAATATAAAGATCTGTGAAATCTTCAACTAAAACATATCACTGCAGGATGTAGACCTTTCACAAGGTACTCTATGCCACTCGGTGTTGAATAGCCTACACTAGTTTACCTAGGGCCTAACAGCCCGTTTATAATGCGTCTTCTGGGTTGTGGTCACCAATTCCGACATGACTGCACCAACGACCGATTTAGCGATTTATTTGCTTTTTATCCTTTATATCTTTAGTCAGGTTATGTAAGTGATCTTAGTTCCTCTCTCAAGTATTTGATTTCGTAAAAAAATGTCTTCGGCTAGAGGTGATCACGCTTAGACAAGCAATCTATGCGTTTAAAGTAACAATAGGACCGACTCAGCGCCATATTGTGACATCATAGCCGTCAATTTCAACCGGTTAGGTAGCGTGAGCAAACAAAGAATTTTATAAAATAGAATTTATTTAAGCAAGCAATTACTTCTAGCGTCAAGCTCTCAATTTGGCTTTCTAACTTTTTGAAGTTTTTGTCTGTCACCCTACGCTTAATTAAGCGCCAAATATATTCGATTGGATTTAAATCAAAATTGTAAGGTGGCAACCTCAAAATTTCGAAATCGTGAGAGTTGAAAATGCTATTTTTGTGCCTTTTTATAAACTCATACAGTTCTTCTTTAAATAAAGTAAAATAAATCGTTATTTTTATGCAAAAATTTTTTCTTTGACGACCATAATTTTCAAGTGAAATTTGACAGATAAAGGTCATTGACGTTCCTATTCTCATTTGAATCGCATAGTAGTGTAGGAATCGCTATTGAGCGATGAATTGACGATTCTGCAAATAAGCACCATATCAGACGTTTGCAAAACCTGTGGCTACACGTAAATTTAATTCAATTCAATTAAATTTTACAATAGCGGAACAGTTAATATATCGTTTGGTGATAAAATACACACATTATTTTTACTCCCAGATCTTATTAGAAAGAGTTCAGCTGAAGGAATAGTACAGAAAACCGAACTGAATTGTATTTATTATTCCACAACAAACGTGTTAAATAAACGATTACGAATTTCGAACGAATACATTCTGACAAATATTAACTTTTTTAAATAAATAGATTCAGAATGAACAGTTTTATCTCAGAGAATATTTAATGCCGTGTTGTTTAGTCTAGTTATTTTCTAGGTTATTATTTGAAATATTGGTACTCATATTGTTGTTATTTAGCTTTAACTACTTATCAAGGGTTCGCAGTCAGGCCACTAGCGCCGCCATCACTTTTTTTAATTTTTGTGATAAATGTGAGATATTTAAAGAGTCATATTTATGAATTTATGTATTGTGTATGTTTCTAGTGTAGAGATAATGTTTGTTGCAGAAGTACCTAATATCTAGATAGTTAAATAACAAAATTATTATGAAATAAGGTCAAATAATAAATAATTTTACATAAAATTGTTTTATTTCGTTCACACAATAGGTTTTTCACCTCCTTTAATGGTTTTTACAAATACCTACCCCAGTGGCACATATGCAGCCCCATGAATGTTTGATTTTTTAACCCTTTCTTGCACATATCCTACTGCGATTCCATGGCAGCGTCCCTAGATGTGCGTAATGAGCTTTTTTTACCCATAAAATTCTTCGTTATAGTTGCCATTTTCGTGCTTAAGTTGCAATAACATGCTACTTTAGGAAGATTTCGGCTGCCTGCTGTAAAATATCCTTCATTCATTGAACAGTTTTCCATAAAAGTCAGCAAATTATACAAATACAACTTCAATTCAATTCAATTTTGCATTTTATACAACTATAACAAGTGAACACCAAACTTGACCTTAAAGATTTGACAGTAGTCATGTCAAATCTGACATACCTATATATTTTTGGCGTTGTTCGTTAAGAAGAATGGAAAATTTCGTCCCAAAAAAATGTCTGCATTATTTAATCTGAACGTGTTAAATAATTTAGGAACACACCTGTAAGTTATACTTTAAGACGTTTATCATTATCGCTTTTATTTAAATGACGCTTCAATTTTAAAAACAAATTACATTTTAATACCTGCACCTCGTTTAAAAAAAAATATGAACTAAAAATGGCTTGACTAGCCTTGACCCAACATGTCATATATTTTTATGAAAAAAATAAGTGTTCTACCAGCCCCTAAAGTATGTACTTTCGTCGCCAGGTAACTAACACATTCTAAATGAACATGATAACACAAAACAAGGACACACAGAGCTCTCTCTCGGCTCTCATTCTGAGCAGTAGTGAGTTTTCCAGTGGTTTCATATTCATTCCGTGAATAGTTGTTATATTTATTATGACAGCGTGCAACGCAACGTCATTCTGTTACTTTTGCTAAGAGTTTATGTGATATTTTGTAGATCTTTGCAATTTTTGATTATATAATCGTTTAATTTTATAAATCCTCGACTTTTACGATGGCTAAAAAGAAGATAAAATTACATGTAATGTATTAATATTCTCAGTAGATTTTGATTACTGTAAGAGTATTTTTCCTTATGTGTACAAAGATACTATTTGTTTTTTAACAATATCGATCCATGGAGCTACTTCATAAGTAGTATTCTTACAATTCTGCACTTATTGAGCTGACTTTTGAGTCACCGGTCTACGCAATAGACTTATGTAAACTTGTTAAAATATTAAATCATAAATACCCAGGCCGGCCAATACTTATTGATTTTTTGCGTAATGCCTGGCAAGTATGTATAAAAACGACACCGTATATGCCATACACTTTTGGAGTTAATTACTGTTTGTACAAGATATTTCTCATTACGGTTTTAGCTAAATTACTGCTGCACAAAATACCTATTTCATTTAGAACCTTGCAGGTTAGAGATAAAGCTCAATATTTATAAATACTTATTTCGATATTAGGTTACACCGAATTTATGTAACATCGGTTTTAGTCAAATTTTCATGGTATAATATGTTTTCTTGTTTTATAGTTGTATATTTCGAGTTGTTTAATGACTAAAGATTTAAAAACTGTAAAATTAATTAGAGAGGTTTTAATATACTTTTTAGAACAAACGTTACAAGGTCATGGAATTTTGATTACTAGGGGAATTAGCATATGGCCTCCAAGTAAGCAGAGCTTACGTTATGAATGACCATACAGCGAACTGGGGAGTTTCCTGATTTAATGAATCGTAATTTTAGACACATTGAAATATTACCAAACATGCAGAAACATTTTTGAATCATTATTTTGAATCAAGTTTTGGCTTATTTTACAAACCTAAACTTTCTTTACGAGCTAAAATTTGGATTTACGAGGGGTCGTTTATCAACAGACGCAGGTGTTGAATTTTTAAATGTATTCTTGGTGCTTTGGAGAACGACAACACACTTTGGGTATTTTTTGTGACTTATCTAAGGCCTTTGATACGATACTTTTCACAGGAGACTCCAACACTATGGCATAAGGGGCATTTATCTGAAGCTTTCGACTTCATATCTAAACAGTAGAATTCAGAAGTTTGAGGTACACCAAAAAAGGTCTTCTGGGTCGGTTGTGGGGAAGTGTCCCAAGATTCAATTCTTGACCCATTTGTTTTCCTAGTATATATAAATGATCTACCCTATATGGTAGACAAAAATCAAGATATTGTATTGCTTGCTGATCATTCATCATTAATCTTTAAAATTAATAGAGAAACTATCAATTTTGACCAATGTTGTACAGCGGTTTATTGTAAATAATCAAGCAATTAAACATACAAAATTAAAATGTGGTAAAATTTAATTTAAAATTTCTGCGCGAAATATAAAACAAGTATTTTACAATGTTGACAAAAGAGTGCGAGAAGTTTTTTTTCCGCCAGCTAGTATTCCTATCGATGTACTTTTCAATACCGCAATCACGATGAAGATAAAGGAATAGAAGACATTCATCACGTGTATTTTTTCTACCTATGATAAAATAAAATATTTTGATTTTGATGCACTTGCGTGAACCCTATAATATACGTTAATAAAACTACAGAAAGAAATTGTTGTCTTACCAATGTTTTATTTTTTTTAGGCTGAATCCACTCATAAATGTACGTATAAAATCATTGTTACACCGTTGGTAAGTATATTTTGTGTGACTGAAACTTCAACATTGTTTGTATGGCTATCTTTCTTGACAGTCAGAATCTTTTTTCATTATTGATGGATCTTCCCAGATGATAACGTATTTTTTATTTTAAGAATCAAAATCTTCAATAATATTAGGTCTTTACCTATGAAATTGCCGTTTTTCACGAGATTAATGAAGCGAAACTTTTTTATATATTTTTTATTTCTATTAATTCTATTAATCAAAATAATCACCAATGCAATCAATGCATCTTTGCCAACGCATTGGTAGCTTATTGATGCCTGTCTTGAAGGAATCAGCTGGACGGGAGGCAACAAATTCTTCAAAGGCATTTTGTACTGCCTCTCGGGTATTGAATTTTTTTCCCGCCAAGAAGTTATCCAAATTCTGGAAAAAGTAGAAGTCTATAGGCGCAAGGTCTGGTGAGTACGGCGGATGACGGAGAACTTCCAACCCCAACTCTTGTAGCTTGGAGACCGTCTGCTGTGCAGTATGAGGTCGCGCGTTGTCGTGCAGGAGCAGTGGAGCCGAACGAACCAAAGCTGGTTGGAGACGTGCGAGCTTCTCCATCATTGTGTTCAGTTCTTCATAGTACACATCTGCAGTAATGCTTGTCCCGTTTGGCAAGAAGCTGTGATGAATTACACCCGCGTTAGACCACCAAACATTGACCATCACTTTTCTAGGGGTAAGTTTTCGTTTAGGGCATTGTTTGGGTGCTGAACCAGGGTCCAACCAACTTGCTGAGCGCTTACGATTGTCAAACAGGATCCATTTCTCGTCACAAGTAACAATGCGGTTCAGAATTCCTTCATTTGTATGCCCGCTGAGCAGTGCAAGGCACGTCTCCACGCGTACTTCGCTCTGGTGGTCATTGAGTTCGTGGGGTACCCATTTGTCAAGCTTTTTTACCTTGCCAATTTGACGCAAATGGACCAATATTGTTTTGATGCTAACGTCGAAAGCTGCTGCTAATTCAGCCGTGGATTGAGTTTCATCAGCTTCCCCAATTGCCTTTAATTCGTCATTGTCGACCAAAGTTTTCGGACGACCACGGGGTTCATTTTTCAGGTCAAAATTTCCAGAACGGAAGCGGGTAAACCAATAACGGGTGGTGCGTCGTTTGTAGTGTTCGCTCCGTAAACGTCGTTGATGTTGCGTGCCGCTTGTGCCGCTTTGCTGTCACGACGGTACTCATACTCCATAATTACTCGAATTTTTAACTTATCCATGATGACGAAAAATGTTCGAATGCGTTGAAAATAAAACACTAACTATTAAACAAATGACGATTTTAGAAAAAGAATTCCATGTTGGCAAATAAAATTAATTTGAAATTAGAATTATCAGTCAAAAAAAAAATATCTTCATTTGAAATGGCCAGTACGGCAAAACGGCAGTTTCATAGGTAAAGACCTATTAATAGTTAATAAATAAAATTTTACAGAAATAGCGAGAATTTATTTATTAGATCGATGTTAAAGTCACTTTTGGCTGATTTCGCCGTTTTGTCCAAAAGTGATGAGCCACCCTATCCACCGTTTGAAAATTTATAATTTTCAAAATGTTTGGTGTTGAAAAAGTGTTAACCCTACGCAGGCAAATCTGTTACCATTACAAATGATTTTTAAAAATTTGCCAAATAAAACATGCAAAAACCTCGTTACCTTCCGTGATGTATGGCTTCCTATCCGACATCGTAGAAACATGCGAATCCTCTGCCTCCTTTTTAATGTTCTTTATAATCCAAACTCCCCGCAACATCTTCGCGAACGATTTTCTTGTACCCACTCGAAAGAGGCGCCATGCAAAGCACATAAGCCTACTCTCCTCATCATAAAACAGACTTTTTCTCCTATTCATTTACCGTTCATGCAGTCAGATTGTGGAATTCACATCCGCGAGTCAGAAACACTACTTATCTTTAAAAAAAGAGTTAAAGACCACTACTTTTCCCTCATTAAGTAAATTTGTTTTTATTGAAAAAGGATTAGACGTTTGTCTTCTATCTCACCTGATGGAAAGTGACGATGAAGACGAAGGTGTTACACGTCTAGCCACGAGATACCTATTCACTCGACGCTTGAAAGAACTAGGACTATAGTTTAAATTATTTATTGTTTTGGCATTTATAAGTTTTCCTTTTAAACAACTTTAGATTGTATATATTTTGAGTATATGTAAGTTTATTTATGGTGTTAAGTGTATAATTTATGTATGTTTAAAGTAGGTTACACACTACTTTGTTATTAACTAATCTCTTCTCTCACAGGTCGGCTGGAAGAGATTTCTTTTAGAAGTAAGCCGTAGCTTTGTACATATTTAGTCTTGTTATAGTAAGGTATGTTATATTGTTTTTATATGTGTGTACAAAAACTGTTCAATAAAAAAAAATATGCGTAAATTTTACGTACATAAATACATATGCATACATGAATACATACGTGAACACATCATATAAATACACAAACATATGAATCCATTGTATATGACAGTAAACTATTGGAGAATCCATTAAACATAGCTAATGCGTTCAATGAAAATTTTATAAAATTGCGTAATAAATTAAAATGTAATGAATGTAACTGACAGTAAAAATGACTTAAAGTCAGGCCATTTTAATAGGTAACATTTGACGTCTGTCAGTTTTATCTTCATAGTGAGGTGACCTGCTTAAAAACATCGATTAAAATGAATGAATCGATACTGACTTGAAACATATGTAATTTTTAAAAATTATTAGGCGAATCCCTGTCCCATTATTATTTTTCTTTTGTAAATTTAAGGAGCAAAATAAGACAAATACATAATATAACAAAAAAATGGCATTTATTCTGTTGAACTATCAGAACTGTTATTAGTATTATTATCGTCATCACTGCTGTCAGCACTCAGAGATATTATTATTCATTTTTAATAATATTGTCTATTCTCACATCTCGTTCAAAATCTTGTACAATTATTTTCTTTGTTTTCTGTACGACTTTTCTCCAGTCTTCTGTAGTGACTTCTGCACACGCAGTTTGTAGCAGAGTCATCATTTTTTAGCTGTACTGAAGGGTGGTTCAGTATTGTTCCGCGCTGCATGACCCTTTATTTGTGCCCAAATAAGCTCGATGGCGGTATACTGGCAATGGTAGGGAGGCAATCAAATAACTTCGTGTCCATGCTCTAGGGCTAGTTCATCGATTACATAGCGGAGCTTCGATGTCTTAGTTGCTTTTACCAGATTTAACAACTCAACTTTCACACATTTATTAGACCATTTATTAGACCAGCCACGAGACAATTTCTTGCCTTTTATTTGCTTGAGTTGGTGGTTTATCAACTTGTACAGAACGATACGTTGCATTGTCCATTATAATTTTCGATGGGTTTTCTAAGCTGACTAGCAGCTTCTCAAACCACTCTTTAAAAACTTTCCTCAATCATTTGTAGTTTTAGAGGCGAATGCGAGGAGGCAGTCTGGAATAAAACCTCGAGAAGCCTCCCAAATCCACTTCCCCCCCTGCCTGTGTGCTTTGCGGCCAGTCCGGCCACACAGCTAACTACAGGGCTTGCCCGCGCGCTCCGCGCTCCACCGCCAAGAGGGCCGCGCCTAAACCGGCGCCGCCGCTCACTCCCGCTAACTTCCCGCCGCTACGCAACCGGGGTCCCCCGGAAGCAAAGCCCGTTCAGCCGACGCCTACACCGGCTCTGTCTTGGAGGCAGCGTCCGGCCGTTCCGCCTGCACCTTCCCGACCCATCCCAGCTCCCGTAGCTTCCGTAGGGCCACGTCCTGCTCCGTCATCCCCACCTCAGTCGTCATTGGCTGAGGACATGAAGACCCCTCCTCTCCTCAACATGGAAGCCACTGTGTGTAGATTGGCTATGACTGGTCATCCGACCATCATCATAGCTTCCGTCTACATACCATGTGGCTCCAGACCAACCCGCAGCGACTTTGAGGCCATTCTCGCCCTCGGCCATTCAGTCATTATGTTCGAAGACTTTAACTCCAAACATACTGACTGGACGTGCCTATCGACCAACACCAGCGGTATCGCTCTCCTCGACATCACTAACGCACTTGACTTAGACGTCATATCCCCCATCACTCCCACTCACTATCCCAACAACCCGACCTACTCTCCTGACATCCTCGACTTTGCAATCATCAAGCGAATCAATCTTGATCTCAGGTCCGTCGAACCGCTCGATGACCTAGGCTCCGACCATCGCCCCGTCTCCCTCGTGCTAGGTGTGCCTAACGATAACGTCACATCTCCTAAGACCTTTACCAACTGGAAAGGCTTTAAAAATACGTTAGTTTCAGCCTTAGAGGCCCCGAACTCTCCGCTCGCGATTTCACCGGACCAATTAGATAGCCCGGATAAAATAGATTCATTAGTCAACTCTCTAACTGATGCTATTAACTCAGCCATCAGCGACAACGAAAAGGTTGCTAAGCAAAGTGAACCCGCGCTTCCCCTAGCCGTTAGCAATCTCACTAAAGCCAAGAACGCGGCTCTCCGGAGAGCCAAGAAATATCCCACGCCAGCATACAGAACAGCTGCGAATCAGCTTCAACGTTAAGTTAGGTCTCGCGGAACTCCGTGACACTCAGTTTAAAGATCTCATGGAGAATATCTCCCCGTCCCACAAAGCGTATTATCGAATGGCCCGAGCCTTACGAGTAGACACCATCTCTCACGTTCCTCCTCTCACTCGTCCCGACGGCACTATTGCCTTTGAAGTCGAAGAGAAAGCCGAATGCTTCGCCGACAGCATAGCGGCACAATGTTCGCCCAGCACGCAACCCGCGGACCCCTCCCACATCCAGGCGGTGGAGGACGAAGTTCTCCGCAGAGAATCTCTCCCCATCACCGACGACCCCGTCACAGTCTCTAACAATGAAATCTTGCTTCTCATTAGAAGTCAAAAGTCCAAAAAGGCTCCGGGTGCGGATGGAATTTCCAACCACGCACTTAACCACCTGCCCCAGCAGGTGCTTACCTTGTTAGCTTTTATCTTCAATGCCTGCTTCGACCATAGCTACTTTCCAAAAGCCTGGAAAGAAGTGACAGTCATAGGCATTCCTAAGCCGGGTAAACCTCTGAATGTCCCGGCTAATCACAGACCCATCAGCCTCCTCAAGGCAATGTCTAAACTTCTCGAAAGAGTCATACTCTCTCGAATGCGGAACCATCTGTTTCCAACGGATGGCGACCCTCTCATTATTCCCCACCAGTTCGGCTTTCGCGCTAAGCACTCCTGCCCTCAGCAAGTCCATCGAATCGTCGAGTACATACTCGAAGGATTCTATCCGCGTCGTAAAAAAACAATCGCGGTTCTCTTTGACGTAGCCAAGGCTTTCGACAAAGTCTGGCACAGCGGTCTTGTTTTTAAACTCTATAAAATAGGCTTACCGGTTCGCCTAGTCAGATTAATCGCGTCGTTTCTTAAAGACCGTACGTTTCGATTCAAACATGAAGGTACGCTCTCCGCGCTTCGTCCCATAAAGGCTGGAGTCCCGCAAGGCTCAGTCCTCGCCCCTCTGCTGTACAATGTGTACACTAACGACATCCCCATCCCGCCGAAAGGCGTCGAACTCGCCCTCTTTCCAGACGATACCGCCCTTTACACTAAAGGTCAAGCGATCCCGTATAACATCACCAGACTCCAAAAGGCCTTAAAAGCCCTAGGTGTTTGGTTTTCAAAAATGGCCTATCGAAATCAACCCAGAAAAGAGTTCTGCTATTCAATTCGACCACAAACGTCGTAATCGCTACAACGATCCCCACATTCGAATGTTAGGTATTCCCATCCCCTGGAAGCGCAGTATTAAATACTTAGGCGTCACCTTAGATCAGACGCTTTCTTTCAAGCCACACGTCGATAGAGTAACGAAACTCGCGCGTTTTTACTTAAGCCGCCTATATAGTATGATAGGAAGAAAAAGTAAAATGTCTTTTAGATTTTTTTTTTGCTGCCGAGGCACCCTCGCGGGAGGGAGGTGGAAGATGCGTCATGCATACCGCCCGCAGGTAAAGTCCTCTGCGGGGGGTTATGTGGGACTCACCAGAATGGCACCTACTCACTAAAAACCACCTGTTGGCTGTAATAAATTTTACCGTTAGCCTTCATCGGAAGCGACACCCGTCGGGAAGTTGGGCGCGCTTGCGGAGACCCGCTAGCGGGTCTTCCGCCTGTAGTGAAAGTTGCACTGAAGGTGCTCAAAGGGACATGAGTTGGTGGTCTGGGCAGCCTCCGGTGAAGCCGGGGCTGCGCAGAGGTCGGCCGAAGCTTGACTTAGGGATCAATTCATTGAAATGAACCTATAATGAATTGAGAAGGGAACTATGCTCCGCCAGAGCTAGCGGTCCTGTCGAGCAGCGTGAAGCCCTAAGTTTACGGGCTAAGACTGCGATTTCACTAACATCGATATTTTTCATAGCGTCGCAGACGATACGCATATCGTCTGCTACGGAGGATTGAGGAGAGGGTTTGTATGGGCGAGGAGCCGGGATGGGATTCGATGCGGGGCGCTGCCTCCAGTTTTCTGGAGCAGGCTTTGGCTGAGCAGGCTTTGCAGCCGGAGGAACCTGGCTACGCAGCGGCGGAAAGTTTTCCTGAGAAAGGAGCGGGGCCTGTTTGGGTGCCGCCCTCTTAGAATTAGAACGCATACAACGGGGTGCACGAGGGCAGTCCCTGTAATTTGCGGTGTGGCCGGACTGGTCACAAAGCACGCAATCGGGAGGAGAGGGAGTTTCAGGAGTGCGATTGCACTCCTTAGTGAAGTGCGGGACCAGGCACTTGACGCACCTGGGCGGTGCGCGGCAGTTGGCCGCCACGTGCCCGTACAACTGGCACCGATGGCACTGGCCGGGATGACCGCGGCGATGAGGCGCCTCGATCGAGATCCCAGAGAGGCCGCATATAATGCTAACCCCTTTCAGGATCTCCCTGGACTTGGGGACATTGGCGAGAACCACCAAAGTGAAAGGGTGTTGCCTCCGGTACTTGCTGTGCATTTTATGCACCGCGAGTGCCGGGAAGCCTTGGGACTGCAGATCCTCCAGGATAGCCTCGTTCGATAATTCGAACGGGACTTCCCTGAGTACCGCTCTGTACTAACGCTCTTCTGACAGAGCATAAGTATAATAAGCATATTGCTTATCGGTGAGGAGCTTTGTTAAAGCACGAAAGTCGTCTATCGACGAGACAGTGATTTTTATAGATTCACCCGAGTTTACCGCTCGGGTGAAAGGGATTTTGTGCTCATTGCACAATGTCGAGACCTCAGTCCATTTACCCTTTTCCCGAAGGAAAACGGGTGGTGGCCTTGACAGAAGTTGGGGCCGGAGCGGGTGTTGAAGACACCGGGGCAGCTGGCGTTGAAGACGCCGCAGGGGGTGTAGGGACGGGCGTCGAGGGCGGCGGATCTTGTTTCAAGCGCTTCTTAGAGCGCTTCTTAACAATCGTAAAAGAGGGAGACTCAGGGCCAGTTGGGGTGGCGTCCGAGGATGACTCGGTCGCGGGTGCGCGCTTGCGGCGCGGAGGGGCGTCTACTTCGCACTCCATGTCACTGGAGGAAGGGGACGCGGGAGGGCCTAAGACCTGAGGGGTCTGGGGAACTGGGGTGGCCTGAGGGGCCATTGTGGACATTATCGTCATGCAATGAGGGATAAGATAATCTAAGAAACGGTACTTGTCAGCATTTATAAACATGCCTTCAGCACCGGTACTAAAAAGTAACTTCTTCCTAATCTCATCAGAGCTTAGGGAAGCCATTGCGGAGGGGTTGGGGAGGGACAACAATATATAAATATATATACTATGAACCTATCAACGATGACTAACTTCTTAAAACCACCCTACACTTAGTAGGGCGGTTGAGGACGACGCGGATAACTTACTCGAACACGAAGACTCGAGGCACCTGGAACGACGAATTCCCGTCGACGAAGCTCACGTTCCACGAAGTACGGTTAACAACCCACTAGCCGCCGTGAAAACGGCGTTAGAAACTTATTAGAAGTACGGTTAAAACCTGAATGAAACCGTGAAAAACTGAATATGATAAACTTAGCATAATAAACTGTAACAGAAACATTAGGAAAGTATGGGCTAAGATAAATAGCCTTCTAGGTAATGACAAGCAATCATTAGATAAATTAATAACTAGCAATATGAAAAATCAGGGCAGTGTAAAGGATATCTGTGACAAATTTGCAAAAAGCTTCGTAAGCGAAGTAGATCTGGTTAAACATTTTTGTTCAAAAAAATTTTTGGAAAGAAGTAGCTACGCCAAGCAGTCAGACGTCTACATGAGGTGGCAACCAGTCAGCGAAAATAGTGTTAAGCGCGTCATATCAAAAATGAATAAAAATAAATCTCCTGGGAGCGATCACGTGCGGATGTCTGACTTAAAGTTTCTTATTGACAAAATAAGCCCAGTCATGGCTAACATGATTAACCTGTCTGTAAAACATCACAAAATTCCACATAAACTAAAAGAGGCAATCGTTCGTCCTATCCATAAGAAAGGCAAGCGTGATGTTTACAATAACTACCGGCCTATAGCCATACTCTCCAGCACTGAAAAAATTATTGAAAAATGCATTACTGATCAACTTAGCAACTTTTTACAATCAAACAACATTTTAAATGAATGTCAACACGGCTTTCAGAAAGGCAAGAGCACAAATACCTTACTGTCTAATTTTACCGATGAAATTAATAGTTACCTAAATGAAAAAAAGTTTGTAGTGGCAATATTTTATGATTTTAAAAAAGCATTTCAATCTTTAGATAAAGATACACTGCTTAATGGAATGGACGAATGTGGTGTGGGTCAACCACTAAACCTATGGTTTCGTGATTACCTCACATCACGCCACTTCTCTGTCAGGCTCGGGGACACGCTCAGTGAGACGACTAGGGTGAAGTACGGAGTACCTGAAGGATCCACGTGTGGGCCCATTTGCTACTTACTACATGTCAACAGCTTATGTAGCGTACTACGGTACTGCACAGCCTACATGTTTGCGGATGATCTCTGCACACTGCGTGCTGGTACCGACCTAGAGGAAACGTGTCGCATGGTCCAGAATGATGTTAACGCTGTAGTCAAATGGTCACATGACAATGGCATCGTGTTAAATACAGATAAAACTAAACTGCTTCTCATACACTCACCTTACCTTCGTCCTGCTGAACCGTGCCCTAATTTGTTTACTCATAGTTTTATCTGCCTCCATAATAATTTTGTTAACTGTCAATGTAAACCTATAGATAAAGTCAATTGTGCTACTCACCTTGGTGTTAAAGTTGATGACAATTTTTCTTGGTCTCATCATATAGACTATGTTTGTAATAAATTGAGAATATTGTTAAGGAAATTCTACCACCTAAGCTTTAAAGTTCCTTCCTCTATATTAAAATGTCTCTACTTTTCGCTAGTCGATAGTATACTGTGTTACGCACTTGACAGTTATGGCCTTACATTTAAATCATATATTGACAAACTTGAGTCCTTGCAGCTCAGATTCCTAAAGTTACTTGTAAACAAAAAAACTAAAACAAATTGTGAAGGAAATTATACAAAATTATTTAAAATTTGTAACATTTTACCTATCAGATTAAAGCATAAATACCTGCTGGCTATAAATAATTATAACAGACAAGAGCACTTAAAATTGTTAACACATAATCAAGGTACCAGGTCGGTGTCGTCTGGCAAATATGAAGTACCCAAAGTAAATAATTATTATGGTGACAGAAAATTATCAAAATGATTACCATACTTTTTAAATAGTTTACCTGACGACATACGACAAGAAAGCAACAAAAATAAATTTAAATTTAAATTAAAAATACATTTATTGTCTACATTAAAATAAATTACATGTTACTAGTAGATAATTATTAATGAGACTCCCGTTCCTGCAGTCAAACTGTTAAACAGTTTTGCAGGACTGTAATTTAGTTATAAGATTGTTTTGTATACTTAATAAATAAATAAATAAAAAAAAAAAAAAACCCACTTTCCGCCGTGTAAACGGCGTTAGAAACTTATTACGGTATACAACTATGAAATTATTAATTACGACAACAACCAGTGAAATTTGGGTGCTCAATTAGCGCGGGGGCTAATGGAGCGGGAAGACGTCTGCGATCGACGTGCGCTCGAGAACGCACGCAGACCGAGACTGCGTCTTTTAGAAATAAACGTACGCTTTATAAGGTCTGCGTTAGACCCGTCATGTCATATGCTTCGCCAGTCTTTGCCCACGCCAAACCCTCCGTCCTGTATAAACTGCAGGTAGTTTAAAATCTCTTCTGCCGCAGGGCCACAAACGCACCTTGGTACGTGCGTAACGCGGACCTGCACAGAGATCTTGAACTACCTACAGTGCAACAGCACCTCAAAACACTCTCCGAATCGTTCTTCAAACGCGCCGAATCCCATCCCAATCATCTTGTTCGAGATTCAGTCTCATATACTGCTCCTGTGTTAGATTCGAAATTCAAAGTCGCTAGACCGAGAAACGCGCACACTGGCGAACCCACGCACTTAACTTTAGATCTCGAGGCCCTTCAGGCCGCAAATTCTAATTCTAACGTAAATTCTAATTCTAACGTAAATCCGAATTAATGCAATTTTATTTTTCAATTTTTAATGTTTAATTATTTACTTTTCATTTTTGAGCACCTTCAGTGCTATGTAAATCCCAGCGGGTGACCCCTTAAGGGCCCCGCTAGCGCGGCCTCTTTCTCCAATTGGCCGTCGCTCAGATGAAGGCTGAGTGGCAAAAATGCACGAGCCGACAGGGGGTTTTTTAGTGGGTATGGTTCTGGTAGGCGTCGGGACGAGTCCCACATAACTCCGATCGCGCGCGCGGAGTATGCGTCAGAGCATTTTTTATATCCTCCTGCCCTTGTTACTCTCTTCAAAATAATATCGTAGCGTTCTAGCAGGATTTTCCGCTTGTCAGATTTTTTAAATGAAAAGCCAATCGATTTCAAAACCTTTGATAGAGACGACTTACCACCAAAAAATAAGCCTGCGTTTTTTAACGAACTCATTACCTTTTCCCATGAAGGATATTCTTTTCTCGAGTAATATCCATAAATGTGGTTGCGATTTGCATGAGCATCAAAATTATCAACGCAAATAATTTTATTGTGCCTCTTTCTTTTTTTTTTGATGGTCCGTATTTCTCTTTCAGAATTTGAGTTACTGTCCTCTTCCTTATTCCCAATGATTCGGCAACGCGTTCTCTCGGTTGTGTCAATGGTAAAGAGGCCCATCGTTAACTAATTCATGTTCAAAATAATTGTACAATTTCACCACTAGTTCGCGAGATTGACTGTTTAGCGTTTTCCCCACTAATGGGGATTGTGTAAGAATAAATTTAATTGACATAGGTTAGAAATTTTGTAAGTGTTTTTTAAAAATGAAAAGAAAAACGTACTTTACGACTGATTTAACTGATATGAGCATTCCATGATAGATTTTAGTCTAAAATAACGCCTAGATCATTAAAGACAATCGGGACGTCGTCATGAAGTACAGGAGAAGGTTGAGGAAATCCAGGAAACTGCTCATTAATCGACTTCCTATTAGCATTTGAGCACCTGAGATGTCGTTGGATTTATACGCGGGCCAAAGACTTGGTGCATTCACTTATGCGGCAGATATCATCATTAATCGATTAAATTGTAGTATGAATATTAGATGGTAAGATATAAATGAAATATGGAGGAAGTTACTCTGGTGATAGAATATATAAAAACAGAGAACACCAATGGAGATAGATTGCCACCTAGAGGGACGGACAACAAGGTCATGCCAATCAGAGTAATCCTCATTAAGGTCAACCCGCCGCGAAATACCTCGTAGCTCGAAAGTTTAATTGACGAATGCGCATTTGTTTCCCATTCAAAATCTTCTTTCCGTTCCAAAGTTTTCGGTGAAAGGTAATGATAAGCTGATGTTACTTTAATTCGTTTTATTGTATCTTTAATTCAATATTTTATACTCGTATTACATGCTAATGTGATTGCATTTTTGTATACTCAATATTTATCACTCCTCTCACTAGGTAAAATGTAACGAAGAAGTTGAAGGAGATTCACGCCCGTGTAAGAGTATAATGTAGAATAATAGATGCAGTTTATTAGAACAGAACATTTTGGTGCATTTACTATATACGGGTGAAACTTCTGTCTGTGCCTAGTTGACAGAAATTCGCACTCTCCAAAATGCATTCTGTAAAATACCGACAGACTTGTGACTTTACATCGATGCTTAAGACCTAGGAATCTCGTTTTTGTGAGTTGCCCGTCGTTAATGAGTCTAGGGGCTCTTCGGCGACAGAATCCAATGCTTCTGGTAGGTACTCAGCCGGATCATCCCAAAGGCGGCAGTACTCCATGTAAGATCAAACCGGGGCTGTGTATAGGTTAAGCAGCCGTTCAGAGCACAATCTAGATTTGGTAGCATTATAGTACCTGAACGCAGGTACCGTGCGTTCGTTCTATCCTTTGAAAGCTAGACACGAATATTCCACGAAGAGATAAGCGAGGAAGCATGCTTGCTCTTTCATACTGTGAGCCAGGGACCGTCAGGTTTGTGTAGTATGACAGTGATGAGTGACAGAAGTTTATCTCAACGAACCTGGCAAGGGAGCAGAAAGATTTACTCCCCACGGTCGAGATGAGCTTTTACAACACTTGGCAGCAGCACTGAAGACTTGCTTCAAACTCTCCCCTCGTCTTTGAACTAATATGTTGGAGAGTATTGCAGCTTTCACAGATTTCACCAAACACTAATGGTATGTCCCACTGCGAACCGATAGGTCTCCTCCCAGCGAGTTCGCATAGATCGCATTGCTGAACCTAATATTCAGCGTCACATAGATATTCGATGAGCCGTGTTGCCTTCTAAGATCCAATGTGAGAACGAAAGGAATATAATCCGTGCTTTTTTGTAACATTTTTGTCATATGATGATGCAAGGGTTGCTCTTACCGTGAAATGTTAATTCCCAATCGTTGTTTTGATCATTTTTGTTAGTAACACGGATTGTCCATATTTAATACTGAAAATATTTTTTAATTGCTCAATTAAAGTGATATTTTGTAATAGTAGCAAATAGGTAATTTTAATTTCATTAGAAATTGAAATTAATGAAATTTGATCTTATTTATTTTTCACAATGTTATTATTACTTTCCATGATTTATTTAATGAGTAAACGTGCCATTCATGTGCCTTTCACACATTTCACAGTATTCGTAATTAATAAACGAACGAATCTTTGGCAAAAGTAATTTTTTATATGGTTCTACGAAAATAGCCAAATCGGGACCAAACGGCGGAATCAGCCTTATATGAATACCATTTTATTCCATCTGTATACTAATCTAATCCAATTCCATTGAACCATTATAGAATTATTAAGTAACAAAGGTCGAATTATAGAAACTTCAAATCCAAATCAAAGTGAGCAGAGCTTGTGTTATGAATGCCCGTACAGCGAACTGGGGGTAACCCAGTATAAACACATGTATGAATATGTGTGTTCATCACACAGATGTATGCCCTGATCAGGACTCGCACCTGGGACCACCGGTATATAAAGCAGGGTCACTGCCCATTACGCCACTCGGCCGTCCGTCAATAATTAATCGCGTTGACTGATTGTTTGGAGATAGAGAGGAATCACTACCTAATTCTTCTTTGACAAAGCGGGTGAAGCTGCGGTTAACAGCTAGTATTAAACTATTAGGCTTCTTATCAAAAAATAGACCACTACAAAATGAGCACTAACCTTTTATATTACATCTTATATTTAACGACAGGGTCGGAATCCGCAGACCAGATGGTTCAAGCAGTCATGTCGGACATCTCACAGGGTTCAGTGCAATACACTGACACGTCTTACACCAGCGCATCGTTCGAGTCTCTGTCGTCCCTCATGCTTCTATCCGAGAGTGAGTCATTAATACAGTACCTAGTGGACTAGATGAATGGGCGGTATATCCTTTACTGCTCATAAACAAACCAATCGCTGCAAAGAAGTGCGGCTCACTATTTTGGTACTTTAGCCAGGTAATGAAATATTAGCATAAAAAACTGAAATAGATGATAAAAGTGCTGCTGTCTGTATCAGCAATAACACTTTTGACAGTTGTCCAGTTGGCTTACTTGTCCAGTACATGCTTTTATCTAACCTTTGTCATCCAGGAAGCACTACAGTAACGTCGGTTTACTAAGACACTGTCGGCACACCGCACGCTCTTATGGTTATTGTAATAATAATAATAATAATCAATCCTCAGACAAACACCAACTGTATGGACCCAATGTAAGCAGAGCTTGTGTTATGGATGACCATACAGCGAACTGGGGGGGAACCTAAAATAAACATACGTATATAAATGTAAACAACCATTACCCGAGAACAAACATCTGTGTTCATCACACAAATTAATGCCCCGGCTGATGCTGGAATGATAATTAAAATATAATAATAATAATTCCTTTATTCAGATCTACAATTTAATAATATTATAGAATTAAAGGTCCATTATTTGTTTCTTGATTGTTGCCTGTAGATCTGTTTGCCGATCGGCATAGGCCTCCTCCAACCTTTTCGATTCGCACATTTCTTCTATTCCACGTTGTTCTAGCTACGTGTTTGATATCATCATCCCATTTTTTTGTGGTCTATCTCTATTCCTTTTTCCTTCTCTGGGGTTCCTGTGACAAATATATTTATAATTCTTGTCCTCTTATCATATGTCCATTAAAATATATTGTATTGTAAGAAACATTAAAATATGAGTATGTAAGTATTTTTCATCATTCGAAGTGCTGGAGTCATTTCTTTGATTTAAAATGTTAGATTCAGTAGCTTAGATTAATTTGGAGCGGCACCCTTTGACCAGATGCGGCACGTGCCAAGGCGGTGCGACACAAAGGCGACCATATCTAAGCAAATAGACTGTACACTGACACATTGTGCTCCAGTGCTCAGTACATGCTTGGTATTTATCTTTATCTCGCAGGCAGCAAAAAAACGCGGCCACACGTGGTTGATTGGGGATATAACAGCATCTCGTGGTATTTGAGTGCGAATTCAGCTCGAGAGGAGTTTTGACTACAAATGCAGGTCTGGGGCGATAATAAAGACCTACCTATTTTACAAATATACTATTCCATAATAATCTCATTAACGCGGTTGTTCCGGCTATGAGATGAAACTACAACTAACATAGTAGGAACAATGGTGATTAATTTGTTCTTCACTGCTCTCCGTGCCCCTTCCCCTCCAGTCGATTGTACGGCGCGAACAGCAGCGTTCGCAGTTAAGAGAATTCACTCACGGTCTAAAGTGCCTACAGCCAGAACTGCATATTTTATATGCATGTTCAATGCTTAAAGTTTAATGTCTTATGGTATGCTACTCTGGCGAAATTCCGCAGACATCGAAACGATCTGCACTCTGCAGAAAAGGACTGTTCGCGCAATATAAAAACATGGACACGAGAATCTCTGAGAGAAAAGTTTAAAGAGATTGGTATATAAGCTTTACATCCCTATAATGATGATAATTTATGAAAATATTTTATATGTTCACAAGAGTAGTCTATTGGTGGTAGTGCAGCTCTTTGTTTACATTTACTTGATGTGGTCGTGTTCTGGAGCAAGGAAAGGAATAGCCAAGGCAATTACTGCAACAAAGCCAATTTGAACTGAAGCCTTCGATCGGCGACGCATCATTAGTCGAGATAACAATCATTATTAATCAATAACACACCTGTCACTAATGATGTCCATGGTTACATGCCACTTACCGTCAGATGTTTGCCAGCTATAAATATATTAAAAAAGAAGTGAATCGCCTACTTACTTGCTGGCTATCTTTGTATAGTCAAAAGAAAATATTTTGGGCAGTGTTTGTATTTCAGCAATAGTCAAAATTCATCCTTGGAAAAAATCTAATACGATTCGATTTTGTTCTGCTTTAGTTAAAGTGTAACAAAAAAACTAGCAATGAGATTGCCTCAGCATTGTTTTAGTACATTACCTCTTACGATTGATAATGTAACGCAGAGATAATATATTACAAACTATTACATAGCTTGATAGAATACAGTAATAATGCGGATACAAACAATATTATAAAACTTCTCATGTTTCAGCAAGCCTTGGAAGAAAGAAAAGGAAGCGAAAGAGGTTGGACTCCGTAAGAAATGTAAGTATTCGTTGTTCTGCTTTTAAGAAGTAATTACAGAACTAGATTAAGTGCAAAAAGGTTTCGTTGGGAGGATGATGAAATGGCCTAAGTTGTCTGAGTTTCGCCGCATGATGATTCGAAAATGCTTTTAATAATTAGACGCGTAGAATCTGACAACAGCTGAGTGACGAATACACTGCAGTTTTAGTAGAATCATGAAATAACTCAGCCATCATTAACTATTGCAAACCAAAATGTCACTAAAAGGAGCAATAGAAACATGTGATACCTAATCTAAATATTATTTCATCACGACATTATAATAAGGTTCCTGAGGATATCCAAGGTCTTCCTACTAAAAAATTTTAAGAAACTATAAAGGAAAAGTTGCGTGCTAAAGCTTATTATAAACTATCCGATTATTTGGACGATAAAAGCCCTTGAAAAATAACCTCATTTACAGGTTTTTACTAGTATTTGTAATAAAACATGTGTAGTGTGTCTGTTTGTTCGTTGAGTTCTTCGTCCCGATGAATATCTAAAGCGTCATTGTCAGTAAAGTACGTCTTCTTATGGTCGCTCACTTCTCTCTTGTATGATTGAGGAGGGCGATGGCTGGATCCCGCGTTAACTCGTGAACGGGTGCCGTATGTGGGTGTTCGTCGTTTGGATACTTGTGGGGAGGGAGACTTGCCGATGCAGACAAGAATAATTTTGTATACACATTATGACATTATAGACATTGTGAGTTTATTTAAAATAAAATATACACGTGAAGTTTCTTGCCAGTTCTTCTTCGCTAAGGTTTTGGGAGATTTATGCTTTATTTGACGTCAATAAGAACAAGTCAACAAGATCTAACAATTGTTTGAGCTTTCATTTTAATGTATTTTTTACTATAATAATAAAATTACGTTTTTAATTTTATTATTATAAACAAAAATAAATAATACATTGGTACCTTTGCTATATTATGTTACTTTTGCCCGCTACTTCCTGCGCGTACATTACGATTTTTAGAAAAAATATACACATGTTATTTAATTAAGTGGTACAGACAGAGGAACTCAGAACTCTGAGAAAAAAGTAATTTGTTTGTTTATGTGACGGTGACAAAATTCGCGGCACAAAAACACTTTATCATTACATTTTCATGTAGAGTTTTAACCTGTAACCGCGTGCCGTTACAGAGTTTTGTTGGTCTAATTTGTGCTATCTACATGCTATCTGGTCAAAGAATACTAAGGCTGCATATTTATCAGGGCAGAAGAAATTGCCAAGTAGGATCACTTCATTTTTCTAATGGAAAAGAGCTTCGCGGGACTATGAACATAAATGATCCAAGCTGGAGGTTTGCGACGTATATCTGCGAAGAATGGGTGTGATCATGTGTGGCACTCCTCGCAAGTGTGTAAAGCAAAAGAGTCCATGATGCGTCATCTTACCCCTCAGTCTTCTCACACATCATTCCAAAGCTCTACTATGAAACCGTCTCGGTGGGAAACGCAGTTTATTCAAAGCTTAAACGGTCCTGCTGCTTAACTAGATATCTAAGTTTCAAATCCTGGCAGAAGTACATTTACGTAATGTAACAGATATGACTTATCGCTATCTGGTCGTGATTTATATTGTTTTGGTGAATTATTGGCTCCAGCTTTCTTTATGGATTTGCTAAGTTTGAAATATTATAACTTTGCTAAGTTTGAAGTTCATACTGCCATGACCAAGTTACTTTGACAAAGTATCGTATCAAAATCTCATCCAATCTCATTGAATTTTTATTACTTGTATATAAATTTTTATTAAGTGTATTGGAAGCGAAAAGTATAGAGTATTTCTTGTGTCAAATGAGCGCAGACAGAGAAAAATTGTATTTTAAAACTTAGAATGATCGATTTTACAGATTTCTACTCACAGAAGTGATAAAAGCCTCAAATCAACTTCGAATGGTAAGTAAATAAGAAAATGAATTCATGTCGGGAATAAAATGCAAATGATTGATACGGCGTACAAAATACATCGTAACTAATATTTCAAATGTAAAATTGATTTGTTTGTGCTCATTACAAGGGTTAACTTCTCAACCAATCGACAGAAGGGGACACAGGGTAGTTTTGGCCAGAAAAAAAAAACACTGACAGAGACGCAAGCAAAATAATCTACAGATTTTAGTAAATTCTAAATGTACGTTTTAAGGAAATAATATTGTTTGTTTAAGCTTATTATACTCATCCTAAAAATATGTACAAAGTTTCACAGGATGTAAACAATATCTGCTATAAACAATTATACAGGGTATAATTTTGTTACACCACCTGAAAGATAGCAGTTTTACTTTTAGAAAATTTCCTTTAGTTACAACAGTTGCTTGGAAAGTAATTAAACAAACGCCTGCTAATAATTAATTTAAAAAAAATTCAAAACAACACTCAATGTCTTGGAGCTGGCTCTCCTCACCAATGAAGAAATTCTAATTACCCAGTTCGGCGAACCAAATCAAATCAATTATTTTTTTGCTTAAAATATGGTAGGTACAGATTTAAGTCTTAAAATTAAATAGATAGAACATACACATTTTACCTCTTTTAGGGCATGCAATTTTTTTTTTGTATAATATATGATATTCCCTGGTACAACATATTTATAGCTAACAACTTATTTAAGATATTATCTATTATTGACATTTAGAAATTCTTTTACACTGTAAAAATTTTTGTCGATATGTGGCAACAATTTATATTCTTTAGGTAGAGCGTTATATATCTTTATACACATGGCATAACACTGCCTCTTATAAAGTTCTAGACGTGGCAGTGCATTATAAACTAGACGATTTCCATGTCGTGTTGGCCTTGTTACATCCTTTGCCTGAGTAAAATCATGACCATTGTTTTCAACAAAGATGGCCGCTTCAAAAATGTACGTACAAGGCGTTAATACGTTACATAACTTAAATAAGGGCTTACAGGATTCATCAGGTGCTTTATTTAATTCTGTAGAGCTCTATAAGGCCGTACCTTAACGTCGACGCGACGTATGCGTGGTATGCAGTCAGTACAGTTGAGAGCGCACAGGTTTTCCGCAACCTACTCAGTACATAAACGTAACATAAACGTAAATTGTGAGCTACAATATTTAATCACTTTTGTGCTAAATCCATCATAACCTATACTTGTGCTATTTAGTGACTTAATAATAGACACAACTTCACCAGGTTTCACCGGTTCCAGGAACATGGTATATGCTACACGTTTTGTATTCGTGTTGTGACGAACATTTGAAGTACTGTTATTGGTCAAATTAATTAAGCAATTATTAAATTCCTTTTATAAACTTTCCGTCTTAGAGGATGTTCGCGCCAATGTGGCGCTCAGTATGTAGTTTAGGCTACCCGCATAAATTTAATATTTCTTTTGACATTAGCTGTCAAACGCGCTGCATCATTCGCTACCAAATAGTACATAGCCGCTCTCGATACGCACCGCACGCTCCGAACCCTCACTTGCGTCGGACGCTGTGTACCACCTACTTGTAGAAGGGAAGTTTCATCTGAGCTCCCTGACCGCACCGCTCGTGGTTGCTCGCTTACTAGCGACCCACACCCGCTTACTGGACTGCAGTGACTTAGCTACTGTGAGAAGACACTTGGTATAACCCGGGCCCGGAAGAAGAAAACGTCGAAGTACCGCCGCTCCAGGTCGTGTGTTTGGGTGAGAGCTAAGTGCCTCCTTCCAGGTTAGTTCGTGTAGTTCCATATAATAGGTATTAGATCCTCCAAAACCGCCAATAACCTAACCCGCATACCACACGGGTGTGTATCCCAAGCGATCATAGGGTGGCCTTCGCTATCGAAGAAGTGGCCGCCACATACCCCTTTCTGGTCCATCGAGCCGGATCTATCACCCCTTTCTTGTCCACCGAGCAGGATCTTTCACTTCGAGATCATTCTGGTCTCTTCACCCTCGTTATTTCTACCTAGGTATTAGGTATCGGTTCCTAGTAACTGCCCCTAGCCTCTTAACGTCGCAAATTCTTTTATAACATCCGCTATTTCATTAGAATACAGTCCATTCTTTAATTCAATACTTATACCTGAGTCGATCTTACCTCCCGAAAGCCGCATCAAGTCATATCTTACATAAGTAAAACGCATATTCCATTTTGCTCTAAAATAGCATTGAAATTATCTATTTTAATCAACTTTTAATTTTTGCAATTTGCAAACATATCTGTGGGTAATTCTACAAATTCTTCAAGAGTATTCTCGAACGTTCCGTTTGCCTCAGCTAGCGTGGCCGCTCTTACGTAACAGTTATCACATGTTCGAAGGTTTGATATTTAAAATTTTATAAGAATTGTTAATTTTAAATGACGTCTAAGGGTGCAAGTGTTTCTAAAAGCGCTGACAAAATGTCTTTGACACTTAAGAAATTAATTAAAAAACGCGACGAAATATTTTCTCGTTTACAAACCATCTATAATTATTCAAAAAACGCTTTTCAAGATGAATCTTCTTCCGAGTTATTTTTATGTAACGTAATTTCTTTAGACGATCTTCGCTCTGAGTTCAATGACCTTGTTGAACAAATTAATGACACAGAACTAGAGATAAATCCTTCGTATGAACCTAGTTTTCAAAGCTGGTCTGCATTCGAAGATTTATATTGTCGTTGTAAACATGTCGCAAATAAACTTTCAAATTCAGAAAATAAAAATTCAGTCATACTGCCGCAGTCTTCTAAAAAACCTCTTATTAAATTGCCTAAGTTAGATTTAGTCAGTTTCTCCGGAGCAGAACCTACTAAATGGACTACATTTTACGAAACTTTTAAAAATACTATTCACGAAAATCCTGATTTAACCGACAACGAACGCGTGCAATATTTGCTAGGCAAGCTGTCGGGTCGCGCTTTGTCCGTTTGTACTGGTATTACACCTAATGCGGAAAACTACCAGCTAATATGGCAAACCCTTGTCAATAAGTACAACGATAAACGAACTTTGGCAACCGCGTACCTAGAACAAATGTTCGAATTTAAACCTTTCAGTACCGCTTATTCTCATAACATAGACTTATTTCTGGATAAGTTTTGTGCCGCTGTATCTTGTTTACAATCGCTGAACTTGACCAACCTTTCTGATTTTATTCTTTTACATATCGCTCTTAATAAAATTGATTCTGAAACCGCTCGCTCCTTCGAAATGCAGTACAGAAACTGTTCCATACCTACTTACAATGATCTTATAAACTTTCTCCGCGAACAATCTAAAATACTCGATCGCACTGAGTCAACTTCTAATTACCCACATAGTAAAATCCGTACATCTAATCCATCTCGTCAACACAACAATAATACCCGCTCCGCTGCAAAATCAACGCATTCTTTTGTAACCGCTTCTCACTCGCAAGTTTGCTCGTTGTGTAAACAATCTAATCATTCTCAATTATACAAATGTCCCGAGTTTAATGACTTATCTGTCGACAAACGATATGAAACCGTTAAATCTCATAAGGCGTGTACCAATTGTTTAAGTTTTAGACATAAGTTAAACTCTTGCAAGTCAACGTTTAATTGTCGCTACTGTAACCACAGACACCACTCACTACTGTGTCGCAAGCAGGTTTCGAACCGCGAGCCTGCTCCAGCCGCCACTGCTCCGGCAGGGCCAAGCTCGGCCGCCGCGCGTCCGCATCCCTCGCTGTCTCGGCTGCAGTCGCCGACCCGCGATGACTCACGCGCATTACGGAACAATGTTGCGTTGTGTAATAAGTTAGACGCTCGAGATTCGCGCGCCTCCACTTGTTTATTAGGTACAATCGAACTCGGGGTACGCGATGCTTTTGGTGCATTGCATAAAATACGCGCTTTATTAGATTCGGGATCGCAAAATAATTTTCTTACTATGAATGCTTGTTTAAAACTGAAGCTTAGTTACAATAAAATTTCCCGCGCAGTAGTAAAGGGCATAGGTTCCTCGCCGAACCCGATCAAAGGCAAAACATCACTTGTTATTAATTCTCTTAAGAGTAATGGTTTGTCTTTTTCGCTCGACGCTTTTATTATAAACCGCATAACTGATACTTTGCCAGATATTCAAATAGACTTAACCGCGCTTTCTTATTTGCAAAATATTACTCTCGCTGACAATAACTTTTATAAACCGGGAGATATCGACCTTCTCATAGGTGCCCCGCTATTTACTGACATTTTACTTTCAGGACGCATTACTGGCCCTCCAGGTACCCCGACGGGTCTGGAGACAGTATTTGGCTATGTTTTAATTGGCAACGCGCCAACCGCTATTAATAATAATTGTTTAACCGCGAATAATATTTCTTTATGTGCCTTTACGGAACCCGCGCCGCAAATTGATAATATTTTAAACAAATTTTGGCAATTAGAGGAGGTCTCGTGTGAGCCTGTCTTAAGTCCGTGCGCCCGCGAATGTGAACAAATATTTATTGATTCCGTGTCGAGATGCTCGACCGGCCGCTATACAGTCGCTTTACCGTTTTCTCGTAACGCTGACATTTTAGGTAACTCATACCAATCCGCTAGGCGACGTTTTGCTTCGCTAGAACGCAAGTTTACTGTCGCCCCCGAATTACGCGCTGAGTATAACGCTATAATTCAGGAATATATCGCTAAAGATTTTATTTCGCCGCTCTCATTCGATGACTACTCTGGTTATTACATTCCTCACCACGCCGTAGTTCGCGCTGACAAGGTGTCTACTAAGGTACGAGTGGTCATGGACGCTAGTTGTAAAACAGATACAGGTTACTCTCTCAATGATATTTTACACACCGGACCTAATTTACAAAATGATTTATTTTCAGTTTTACTAAATTTTCGTTTATATAAAATCGCATTTACCTCTGACGTGAAACAAATGTACCTAGGCATTTGTGTTCTTGAAGAGCATCGCAAATTTCAAAAGTTTTTATTTCGCTTCGATACTTCCTCGCCGCTAGTTTCCTACCAGTTCAACCGCGTGTGCTTCGGTCTCCGCAGCAGCCCGTACCTCGCCATGCGCGTGTTGCGCAAGCTGTGCGCCGACGAGGGCTTGCGGTTCCCGCGCGCTGTTGACGTCATTCTACGACATTGTTATATGGATGACATCTGTTATTCAACGCCTACTTTAGACGACGCTGTCCAGCTCAAAGATCAGCTGCTAGGGTTGTTCTCATCTGGCGGTTTCGAATTAGTCAAGTGGTCGAGTAATTCGACTGAGCTACTTGACACGCTACCCGAGTCTCACCGCTACTCGTGTAATATTAATTTTCTAGAAGATGAACCTTACAGCTTAAAGGTTCTCGGACTCCAGTGGTCACCTATTACTGACGAGTTTTATTTCACAGTGACTCTTGACAATAGGCCGTGCACTAAACGCAATATTCTGTCTGTAATCGCCCGTCAATATGATATACTCGGATTGATTGCGCCTGTTATATTATACGCAAAATTAGTATTACAAAATCTTAGTACTTTAAAGTTGAACTGGGATGATACTCCGCCAGAAAACATTATACAAATTTGGAAACAGTATTTACACGAATTACCGATAGTACAAAATTTACGATTCCCGCGCCATATAAATGTTTTTCAAAATTCCAAGCTATCTATTGTAGCTTTTGCAGATGCAAGCGAAAAGGGTTTCGGTTGCGTTGTGTATGCACGCTCGTTTTTTAATGATTCCTCGCCGCCAACTATTAGCTTAGTCTGTGCTAAGTCTAAAGTCGCTCCGCTTAATACAGTTTCTATAGCACGCCTAGAGTTGTGCGCTGTTCTACTCATGTCCAAATTAGTTAGCCGTGTTGTTGACAATTACAAACCGCGTCATAATATTGAAAAAATATATTGTTTTACAGATTCTATGATAGCACTTCATTGGGTACATTCATCACCACATAAATATAAATGTTTTGTAGCTACTCGTATTACAAAAATTACCAATAATCTTCCTGCATCGTGTTTTTACCACGTATTAGGTAAAGACAACGCTAGCGATTGTTTGTCGCGAGGATTAACTCCCGCGCAGATTATGAATCATCCGCTTTGGTTCACTGGCCCTGCTTGGCTCCGCCAAGAGGTCATCCAGTGGCCTATTACCACTATTGATTCATCAGGTTTAGATGAAAATGTACTCGAAATCAAACCGATGGTTTCGTTACCGGCTATTAATGACAATATTCACCCACTCGTATTATTATCTCGCCGCCTTTCATCTTGGACGAAATTGCTTCGCTCCATTGTTTATATTTATCGATTTTTGCGGATCTTGCCACGTTTTAATGCTATAACCGCTACCGATCTGAATCGCGCCGAAATATATTTAATAAAATCGCTTCAAAAATTGTACTTTTCTGACGAAATTAATAAAATTAAGTGTAACAAACGTTGTTCGCCCGCTATTTATAAATTGTCGCCTTTCCTCGATGAGGACGACGTGCTCCGCGTTGGTGGTCGCCTGCGCCACGCCACCGACATGTCGTACGAGCAGCGGCACCCCGCGCTGCTGCCGCGTAACGATCATGTGGTCGAGTCAATAATTAGACATTATCATCGCGTTAACAGTCATACAGGCCCTCTTACATTAATGTCCATACTTCGTCAAAGATATTGGATTTTATCCTGTAGGAATATAGTACGCCGCATTATACATAATTGCAATTATTGTTTCAAGGTCGCACCTAAACAAACATTCCCGCTTATGGCTGACTTGCCCGCTTGCAGAGTGAACGAAGCCAAGGCCTTCACTCATACAGCCGTAGATTACGCAGGTCCTATCAATATTTTACCTTATAGAAAAAGAGGTGTACGTTCTATTAAATCGTATTTGTGTATTTTCGTTTGTTTAGTAACCCGTGCAGTTCACGTCGAGTTAGTGACTGATTTAAGTTCTAGCACTTTTATTTCCGCTTTTAAACGTTTCTTATCTCGCAGAGGTGCCGTCTCTTGTATGTACTCTGATAATGCGACGACCTTTATAGGAGCAAAAAACGCTATAGCTGAGCTTTATACATTTTTAAACTCAGATGATTTTAAGCTAAATTTATCGAATGAATTAGCCTCGCACCGCATTTCATGGAAATTTAATCCGCCGCGTAGTCCACATTTTGGTGGTCATTATGAAATTTATGTTAAAGCTTTTAAAACGCATCTTTACCGAGTTGTAGGTTCTCAGTTGCTTACGTATGAAGAACTTCAAACAGTTCTTACTCAAATCGAATGCGTTATTAATTCGCGACCTCTAACGTTGCTCGGAGAAGACCCATCGGAATTGAACGCTTTAACTCCGGCACACTTTCTAATGTCGACGCCGCTGAAACATTTGCCCGCTTGTGACGTTACTGAAGAACCTCCAAACTTGTTACGCCGCTACGCTTTGCTGAACCAAATGGTTCAGTCGTTTTCTAAACGCTGGAAGCAGGAGTATTTGCATCTCTTGCAAAGTAGAGCTAAATGGAATACTCCCTCCAATCCTATCACAGAAGGTACTGTCGTTATCATATTGACAGATAACTTAGCCCCGCTTCACTGGCCTCTTGGCGTAGTAACTTCTACTTACCCTGGTAAAGACGGGATTGTTAGAGTTGCATCAGTTAAGACGGCTACGGGTGTGTATAAGCGCCCTGTCGTCCGTCTCTGCCCTCTACCTTCGCAATAACAGCTCGCTTCATGCCTCCCCGGCGTCCCGCTAGTTACTTTAATTTAATTTTCTTTAAAACCAGATGGTTTTAAGGCCGGGGGCATGTTCGCGCCAATGTGGCGCTCAGTATGTAGTTTAGGCTACCCGCATAAATTTAATATTTCTTTTGACATTAGCTGTCAAACGCGCTGCATCATTCGCTACCAAATAGTACATAGCCGCTCTCGATACGCACCGCACGCTCCGAACCCTCACTTGCGTCGGACGCTGTGTACCACCTACTTGTAGAAGGGAAGTTTCATCTGAGCTCCCTGACCGCACCGCTCGTGGTTGCTCGCTTACTAGCGACCCACACCCGCTTACTGGACTGCAGTGACTTAGCTACTGTGAGAAGACACTTGGTATAACCCGGGCCCGGAAGAAGAAAACGTCGAAGTACCGCCGCTCCAGGTCGTGTGTTTGGGTGAGAGCTAAGTGCCTCCTTCCAGGTTAGTTCGTGTAGTTCCATATAATAGGTATTAGATCCTCCAAAACCGCCAATAACCTAACCCGCATACCACACGGGTGTGTATCCCAAGCGATCATAGGGTGGCCTTCGCTATCGAAGAAGTGGCCGCCACAGAGGATTTCCTCTACGTGGTTCTCATAAAAGTTTAAACTTTTATTATTTATTAGTTTCCAGCACGTTTTACCTTTATTTTTAAAATTAGAAATTAATTTATAGTTTTGAAGTTTTTGAGATAAATTTACACATTTACGTAATAACTTTGAATAATTCTCATAATTAAGCGAAAGGCCATGGCGTCCGTTATTTTCGACGCTATAGGAATAGCTATGGTGGAATATTTGAAAAAGGGGGCCATTTTAGGCTACGCAGATCAAATAAAAAGATTACTTAAGGCCAGCAAGCCAGATCTAGCTTCCAGTGACCCAGTGACTTCTTTCCTATGCTCAAAAATATACTGAGGCAAGACATTTGAAAAAGGGCCCGATGTTGAGGCTTTTTTGGAGGGTCAAGAAAAAAATTTTTTTTCGCATGATGTTCTGGGTAGTAATACTTAAGAAAAAAGATAGACCAACTAAATGCATTGACTTGTTACTAGGAGACTATGTACAAAAGTATTTTTTTAATTGTAATCATCATGCTTTAAATCAACTATCATTAGTTTTGGAACAACAATCGTTTTTCTTTTAAAAGAAAAACATGTTCAAAGTTATTTGAACATTATTGTGCCACACCCGGAAATTAAACTAGTTAAAACCCCAAAAAAATAGCCCCTTGTATATTATGGTACCAATCGAAGGTTGATCTTAAGAATTAAATCTTTCCTTAATAAATTATTAGAATGGAAAACCCATGAAATCTAACATAGAAAAGGCTTATTAGGTACTACTGTTTCCTTCCTCGAAATTAGCTTTAATTGCCTACACAATTTAGTATTTTTAAGAATTCGTTTTGAAAACTTTTAATTGGCACTTGTGATAAAACAAAAAATGGTTTTAATGATTTTTTACAGAATCTACACTCTGGAGGTATTGTGATCTCGCAGTTCATCTTATTGTAGCGTTTACACCGATCCAGGTTCTGAAATGTTTTTTAACATAGGCTACGGAGATCCTACTGGTATGAAACGGAGCATTGTCATACTCATGTCTCATGCAAATCAAAACACAAATATATGTTAACATAATTTCAAATCAGTTCTTGTTATTAAATGTATTTCATTTTTACATTTATTTTTTAACGCCATGTTTGTTCGAGAGATTTGATTAGTCTGACTTATTTTTTTGGAAGCAAGGTTTCCCGTCTTCACAGAGATAAAATAATGTTTCCTCAGAGTAAAACTTGCATCTCCTAAATTGGAGTACTTTTCTCACAGATGGCGTTACAAAATTCCACCCAGTTTATGATTGTATACATCTGTCATTGTATGTTGTTGAATGTATAAGAAATATATAAGAAATAAATGAATTTTGGACTGTTAATATTATTTTAGAGGAACATGTGTCGTATGAAGGCGTCAAGAAAAAGAAGAAAGGAAAGGGAAAGGGAAAGAAGAAAGAGGAACAAAAAGAGGAAGAGTTCCCATTTGAGAAGGTACAATGCGATTCACTTCTGTAACTGCCAACTGCATCAATGAATTCTACAACCTAAGAATAATAAGTTGACTGCTCTGACGGTGAAGGAATACTTCTTATATCTATTTATCCACCTAACAAACTATTTCGAAGGTGTGCCAAGTAGGAAAGCGTGGTGGACTTCAAATCGCCTGGAACCCTCGCCCTGTGAGGCTGATCTCCTTGCAGTGGTATGGTTATGACTGTCATGGTAGTGGGGGTCATTCTTTTTTTAATATGTACACTGGTAATCCTTGATTTTTCAATAATGTGGTTGTGGATATTTAGAATAAAATGTGTCTTCCTTCTCTACTGATGGAAAGTTTTGATGGGAACGAGGATATTTAAAATACACCTTTCCAAGAACCGTATTTCAGGTAATCCTTGACATTTAAAAGTCACTATATTTGTTTGGTAAAATAACCTTCTGTTCCTGTAATTTCACATTGCCCCCTTGCCTTTAATTGACACACTGCCACGCATTGTTGTTGATTATAGCTGTCAAAAAATGATGTAACCCTCCAAAAACTTCTTCAGAATCAGAAATTCCTCCTATTATTTTCTGCTAACATGCATTACTTTATGTTCATAAATATACTTATTTACTTTATAAAGATATACATTTATGAATATTCTCATTCTAACATATCGAACTTTAGCAGTTGTTGAAGCAAAGGTCCCAATGGGTCCCTTAATTTCTTCGGTGTGAAACAAGTTCACCTTGGAAGTCAAGATTTTCCAAATTAAATGCGAGTCAATTACTTCACAGCCAAAAAAATGGGAGAAAATGAACAAGAAAGAGCAAGATGATTGGGTGGCTGAGCAGATCTTGATGCGAAAGTTGGAACTGGAAGAAAAAAAGAAAGTAATTGTATACTATTTCTATAAAGAGAAATTATCTGGTGTTTGTTTGTTTATATGTGACCGACTTTGAGACTAGTACACTAATTTTAAAAATGTTGCTTCATTGGAAAGCTGCATTATCCAGCAGAAGCATTCTTTTTAGTGGTCACCTGGTGGTGAGTACAATTCGCACCCACGGATATCGGCGCGGTTTGTTTACTAATAGTGACTGTGTTTATAATATCGACTATGCTTTACCAACCGCAGGCTTCAGTTGTAACTGCACGGGCCCTTCCCGCCCTGTAACCGGCACACAACCACGTAACCGTGATCATCATGGCGGCCGAAATAGGAGCGACTATAGTGCCGCCCCAGACGAGACCTGAACACAGAAACTCTACTTCTACTAATCTTTGCCTGAAACTCCTCCTGCAACTAGTTACCCTGGTTTCTAGATTCATCACAATCATACATTATGTGTTGATAATAATAAATACTAAATAATGATAAGTACTATGTATTGGCTGTTTGTATCCTTTACTTCAAATAAATAAATAAATCCCCAGACAGACACAAGCAGAGCTTGTGGTATGACCATACAGCGAAACTGGGGGGAACCCAGAATAAACGTACATATATACAAACATCATGACCCGAAAACAAACATCTATGGTCATCGCACAAATGAATGCCCCGGCCAGGACTCGAACCTGGGACCTCCGGTGTATGAGGCATGGCTACTAACCACTATGCCACTCGATCGTCAAAATTGTATTCTAAAATGTACGATTTTGTACTAAATTTAAATCTTGCGCTTTAATTAGTACCGACATTAAATTGATGCCGGCCTCAAAGGGCCATTCATAGTTAGAAATACTCTAAAGCAATGAATGAACTTTTTTATTTTATTAATATTATTTGAGTTGCGTGCGTTTATCACAACTGCGATAATAAAAGCTTTTAAAAATAGGTTTTTATGGCAATGACAATAAGGAGGATGGTAGTGCCCAGGCGTCTCTGAACAAAATAAACTTATACCAGTATGTTTATGGTCCTTTGTAGTTGTTATTTTATCATCTGTTAAGTAAGAATAAATTACTATCTACCTATTCGCATTGAGTAAAATTATCAAAATCAGTGATATAAAATGAGGACATTTTCCAATTTCAGGAAAGGAATAAATCCTAATTGCTAAGGTTTCAGGTTATTTGACAACGCCATCTAGCAGTTTTAGTCCGTATTAATACAAATTATGATTACGTTCCTTGTCAAAATGCATTACGTTTCTTGTCAAGAATTCATATAAAAATTAAAGACGACAAGGTTGGTCCAAGCTATTTGGATTTTGAGCTTTTTCCGAGTCGCGATTTTTTGTATGGAGATGGTCAGTCTATAGTTATTTACTAGTCTCTGGTCATAATCACGCTAGGACTAAGCTATAAAGCTTGTAAATCTAATTACAAAAACATAGAGAATATGCAAGACTAAGAAAACTTTAATATCTTCAGATTTTTCCATTGTTTTTGGAAACCCTGTTTACAAAAACCAGTTAGATTGCCTCACATGTGTAACTCATAATAGGTAACTTATATCATAAAACAGTAGTATTTTGCTGTGGTTTTAATTAATTAATTTATTGCAGATAATAATTACAAATGACATAAGCACATACAAGAGAGCAAAGTCACTACATTTGCATTGTTTTACTTTGGATGAAATCAGTCTCTCGCCCCTTACTGGAGACAAAGAGTTATCATTTAACTTACACAGAATCAAGGAAACCATTCAAAACGGCCGACCAATAGAAAATGTCAGCAAAAACTTGGTCTTAAAGAGCCCAGACAAAATATCCTTCTTCCCGACGAACAATGAAGAAGTTGATATTAATAAAATACAGAAAACCAAAAACCTTAATTATCTATTCACTAATTATAAGAGAAATAAAGAAAACAATAATAATCTTTCGTATTCTTATTTTATGGATTTAAGCGATTCTTCAGATATGAGTTCTTCCCTCAGTATAAAAAAAGATTTCAAAAATCTAAAACTAAATGCGTGGTCTTCACTAAAAAATAAAAACAATTTGAGCGCCAAAAGTCTTATGTTCGAACCTCCTTCGGATGAACTGTCAAGCAGTGACTCGCAAATTATGAACAAAGCGACGCAATATTCGAATTGTTCCAACCGGCCAGATTCCAAAACTTTTGTGAATTCCAACCTGCCAGTGTCGGCGAATTCACAGCTGTCAAAGTTTTACAACTGGCCAGCTACACGTGAAGAGGTCGGAGGCTTTAAGCCCAATACTTTAAACATGGAAGACACGTTACGAATGTTTCGTTTGACTAATAAAGTTGTGGAAGAAAGAGTGAGAAGCAGGATAGACGAGTGGATATGTTGTCTCACTCAAACAATGGAGGATGCTTTAAGCAAAGTATTAAAGGTATGTATGTTACTTTTGAATTTATGCAAAGGTTTAATATAATAATTCAATATTATTAAGATTGTGCAATACTGTTAAGGTCCGACTGCAAGAATTATGCAAGTATATTTTACCCGCAGCTTCGTTTGCGTATATCTTTGGGATTGCACTTTTTATGTCTATAGTAATTCTATGTCCTTTTCTGAGTCTTCTGGTGTATGTAATTTTCTATCATTGGTGGAATAATTTAGGCAAAAAAGGCAGAAACTCCTTTTCGCATTTATAATGTTAGCTTGTTAGACAATCGTACTGCCCTCTTTATAATGAATGCAGAAACTCGGGCAGACAGTAAAATAAAGAGACTTGTTGACAATGAACATACTAGAAACAAATTAGAAATTAGTTTATAATATTTATTTAGGACTAATCTTTCTACTACTAATTGCAGTAAGTATCCCAGTTACTGCACTTATCTTAACAAAAATACCTTACTGTTTCGTATAGAGGCCTCATGAGTAAATGTTCAAAAAATTTCTAGTTATCAAAGGTCGTGCTGAATTTTATACTATTAAAACAAAACTCAAATATTTTGAATCCAAAATAATAACTAACTGAGAACAAAATGAAAATGAACATTATTATTAATAATAATAATAAATTTATTTATTGTGGCAACTAGGCCCACTAATTGTTATTATTACAAAGCTTAAAAAATATGTTAAACATTTTCTGCAAATCCTAAATCATCAAAATTCACACAACGGACAATTATACTCGTTGACACATGACAATAAAATAAAACATTATAATTTAATCTTCTTACAATAAAAAAATGTCCCTATCAATGAGAAAAATATGATGCTAGTTATTAATTATATACATACAATAACGTACATAAAATAAAAATTTGTATGTTCACTTTGCAATATGTGGAAAGGAAAACTGTTTTGACTAATTAGTATTAAATATTGAGAATCACATTCATAGTCAATTATCTGCTTGTTATTTATATTTTTTATTTTAGGAAAACTTACATCTATTTTGGTACAATAAGTTTTTTTTAAAATTAACACAGCAGGTACTAAGGCTAACAAGAAGTTTTCACGATTAAATTATATAATAATAATAATTGTCAATGCCAGTTGTAACCAAACAACGTCTTAAGAAAAAGAAAACCCACAAAAAAATAAATGTTATAGAAAAAAAATTTCAAACCAACTTCTTTGCCTTTTCTGAACTGGTACAAAACAAATCGATGCCCAACTCTCCGCAACAATGTTGAAAGTTTCACGTGCCCTCAATAAATATGAATTTTGCCTGATTTCGTTTTCTTAAATAAATATATATTTTCAGGAGAATGTGAAAGCTAGGCTACCCCACCCTGCTCCGTGGTATTTTCAAGAAGCTGTTGATTGTATATTCCGGTTGCCTAGCAACGAGAGGATTGCCCGAGTTTCGAGGGTCCTTGGTTCTATGCTTAGAAGAAACGAAGAGGCACGATTTGGTAAGTAGATATAGCATTTTAATTTATTTTACTATAATATGCCCGCGACTTCGTTTGGACATCTCTTGGAAATATTACTTTTTTCTGGAAGGATCCGTACCCCTTAATAATCATAATGATCAGATGACTGCAGGGGGTGAATGCGCAAGATACATAATCAATAATACTTATTTATAAGAGGAGGTTTGTAATTCGCTTAGAGGTATCACATATTCATAAATCTCTGATAACGTTAGCTGTAAACCTTCCTTAAATTTCTAAAATAAATATAATCACTTGCGCTTTTACTAGGTTAGTTCAGATCTAGTATTTGCTACTGTTCCGCTATTCACGACGCAAAAAGAGGGTGCTGTAAGTTGATATCTGTGTATGTCCGTAGTATCGTATCTCTTATAAAAATATATATCAATTTTATTCGGCTTTTGTTTGAAAATGAAATGAGTCAACAGTGTTTTCATTTCGTTCCAAAGTTATTTTCGCTTTTTCTTGTCTGTCGCGGTTTTTCTTATTTGTGTTGAAATAACACGTTTAATGCTCATTTTAGCTTTTATTTTATTTTAAATACCACCAATAAGTTAGCTAAAAACCACAAGATTTAAGTTAAGCAGATAAAAAAACGATTTGTAAGTGGTGGTTGGTAAAATAGATTACGAACAATGTTCATTATCTTTAAAGAGGTTTGATTAAAGTAAAATTGCGGAATACAGGTAAAACGGACCTCAAAAGTCTTGTTCCCGGTCGCCTGATTTTACTTGTCAAATGATTAATCACTGTACTTGTCAAATTGTACGGAATCGAAATATTTGGTCTTGCTTGGAACCCATTTTTTGTGTCGCGGTCGCGGAGGTATTTGTATTATTTTTATTTATTTATTACAAATAGACACCCCAATAACATATATAAGTATTTATATTATCTCATAAATATGTGTATTTGTAAGTGCACTAATTTAAAACTTATGAAACAATAAAAGCTATTTTTTTTTTAATTTTTTTAGGTATAATTTCCGATCATAGGTTAGATTAGGTTTGTACAGCATTCATAATATTTTGTAATGAGGGCTTTTCATTCTACGATTAAAAATAAAAATAGTTCTTTTTTCAAAATTAGATGGCGCTGATCATAACTCGGGAGTCAAAAAAAGTATGACATGACAGCAATGACTGAGTGAGTGATAGACAAAAAACAATATGCGCCCGAAAGAGCTTCTTTTGAATAGGAGTGTTCGTTATAACAGATAACTGATAAAAATAACTATTATTTATAAATAATAGATAATCCTATTATTTATTTATAACGTGAAACGTTAATTTTTGAGAGATTATTTTTACTATTACGACCGCCCGCCCAAACGAGTTGTGCGAAGCAAACGAATGGCTCATTCATTCTCTCAATCAGTCAATTTCACTCTACTGTTATTTTATTTTACATATCACATAATAAGTCCAATCGCTTAGGAACCATATTGTAATAAAAGTAGTCATTGTTTTGTTCCTAGGAATAGGTTCTTATTTCTAAGGTTAGATCATTTATTAGTTGTTGGAATATATTCAATCAGTTCGGATTACTAGCTTGACCTTGAATTACGTAGATCTACATAGCGGAAGTTCGGAAGTTAGTGAGCGATCGTGGTATTTTTTACTATTTGTTTTGTCTGTTTGGTTGTTGTACTTATTATAAAAATTTTTTATTTTAGTGTACTAAAATTGAATAGATAAAAATTGTGTAAAAAGTGTAGATACAATTATAAAAAAGCCGCGAAAGGGACAATTTTGGGACTATTCTCTGTGGTAGATGAAAATGATGAAGATGAAAATACAAAAAAAGCGGAGTGCAATTATTGCAAAAAAGTCATCCGTATAAAACGACAATATCTAATTTAACTATTAATAAAATAATAGACCACACGGTACACACACATGCACTCAAATTTAATATAGTTATGATCAACGCAACGATTATCAAAACATATCGTTCTACGAAGCGAAATCAATATATTAAACTAATATATTATAGCGTAAAAAATAAAAGGCGTTTTAAAAATAACGTAACGTTATAATCGTTTTCAAAATACATATAGCCGTTACGAACACTCCTACTTTTGAATATTAATATGGGCAAACGATGAGTACCGATATTTTTACACAGGTGCACAACGCTTTTTTTTTATTGAAAGAGGATTAGACGTTTGTCTTCTATCTCACCTGATGGAAAGTGACGATGAAGACGAAGGTGTTACACGTCTATCCATGAGATACCTACTTTTATTCACCTATCCATGAAAACCTATTCACTCGACGCTTGAAAGAACTAGGACTATAGTTTTCTGGAAAAACAGACGCAGGCAGTTCATTCCACACCCTGGCGACCCGCACCAAAAAGGAACTATCGAAGCGTTTGGTTCGACTTCTTGGGATATCTACCATGAAGGGATGGAAGGTCTGTCTGCGTTCAGTAAACTTTACGTAAAGAAAAAAACGAATAAAATATAATAACCTAATTTACCTCAAGGGACACTATATTATTGATCTTTTATACGATGTGTGTGTGTGACTGAAAATAAATATATGATAAATATGTAACTGGTATAAATATTTGTATCATAATATAAACATACGATCAGTCAACAAACAAAGAGATTGACATTGACTCTTGAGTTTTGTTCAACGCCATCTAGTTTCAAATGAAATATAATAAAAAAAAGAAATGAAAAGCCCTCATTATTCTGTGTTATGAGTATTAAAATTTTACTAAAGCGAAGAGCTTATCCTTAGTTGTGTTATATAATCTTAAATATACAATTAATATTTGAATTTCATAAAATTTTATTTTGTGGGACTCCAGACAAAACTACATAAAAATTTTAATGAAAAAATTCGGATAATGTAAACGAAATCAATTGATATAAACAAGGTACAGTCCTCACACAATAGTTATCCTTAATAAGCCGAGTAGCGTAGTGGTTAGTAGCCCTGCCTCACACGCCGGAGGACCCAGGTTCGAGTCCTGGCCGGGGCATTCATTTGTATGATGAACATAGATGTTTGTTCTCGGGTCATGGTTGTTCATATGTATGTTTATTCTGGGCTCTGTATGGACATTCATAACACAAGCTCTGCTTACCATTATATATATACCATTATACCATATAATGGTAAATTTTTTTATATAATAAGAATAATTTGAATGTCTATAACACACTTTAATTTAATCTGTGTAATTGCGTTCTCGTTGGGTATTTGACTAAATATTTTTATCACATATTTAAGTATAGTAAAGAAATATTGCAGAAGTAAGTTTACAGTATGTTTACAATCAATAGTTTTCTAGATAAGCGATGTGTTTGAGGAGCTGCTGCCGTCACCGAAAAACGGTACCGCGTTGTGACGTCACATCGTGTATTTCATACCAACATTGTGTGGGCGTTTGTGTAAAAATATCATACTGTTATAAAAAAAAAATATTGCAAATATCAGTAAGCTAATAATTAAAAAAAAACATATTTTAGGATAAGTCTTTTTGCTTCTTTTTTAAGTTTTCTGATCTATATAATTTCTATACTAAATTCAAAACTATTTTTTTCAAAAAAAATATCGGTCCAAAGTAACTTATGGTGCCATACAGTTGGTGTGTTTGTCTAGATATTTTTATTTTATTGAAGCATATTAAATTACATGACTATCTACACAAAATAATATATAGATTAAGATTTAATACTATTAAAATAAAACATCATACTACAATGCAATAAGTTAGGCAAAACCTAATACAAGAGTCAATCAAAGGCAGCATTGATTTTTTTCGTTAAAGGCAGGCAGAGAGTCAAAATAATATTTGGTTTGTGTGAGTAAATGTATATGTGGCAGTACTAGATCCATTTTTAACGTACGCAATGTACACACGTAAATTGTTTTCCGCTAATTTACTTAAAGTCAAAGAGTACAACAAAGGCCATCATGCAACTTGGCTCATTAATAGAATGAAAGAGCTAAAATAGCAACGTTATACAATTCTGAAGACTGTTTTGTTTTTAGGTATATTCAAAAAGTAATTTCTTATTTCCAGGTAAAGTAAAAACGACTATAGCACCAAGAGATTTTCTACAAATATTGGGATATTCACACCGTCTTTTAGAAGCGTTAAAGGTGAGAAATTTAAAAACTTTTATTATGAAATAAATAAGAAGTGAAGATTGTAGCGTGTTAAAACAAGTCAATGCCCGCGGCTTCGCGTGATTCTCTCAGAAACAGTACTGTTCTTCTAGATGTTAAGCATTGGCGTAAAAACAAACGAACGGTGGTTCCGATACAAAGTTTACGTTACAAGGGTCCCGAGTCAACCCACACTTGTACAGAGTTATGAATAAATAAAATCACTACAAATGTAAATGGTGTATCAAAGTATTACAGCGTGTTGTAAAGTATTGTAGCTGCAAATAGGAAGTTGACTTGAAAATCAAACTATGGGGCTTCGAATACTTCGAGCGTTCAAATTTTGACAGTTTCAACAAGCAATATGTCGTTTTGAACGTGTGGTCAGGCGGCTGAGGGAATCAGGACTGGTATGATACAGGTACATACCATTTTTGAATTTTCGTTCCATTTTTGCTCTGATGTTATTGAACGTAGACCCGCAGTTAATTTGTTTGTAAGTCAATGATGTTAAGGTAATGTGTCTTCTTTTTCAATGTAATGGTATATTTTTTTATATAATAAGAATAGTTTGAATGTGTATAACACACTTTAATTTAATCTGTGTAATTGCATTCTCGTTGGGTATTTGACTAAATATTTTTATCACATATTTAAGTATAGTAAAGAAATATTGCAGAAGTAAGTTTACAGTATGTTTACAATCAATCGTTTTCTAGATAAGCGATGTGTTTGAGGAGCTGCTGAGAGTCGCCGAAAAACGGTACCGCGTTGTGACGTCACAACGTGTATTTCATACCAAACATTGTGTGGGCGTTTGTGTAATTTTTTTAAAATGTTAAATATCAGTAAGCTAATAATTAAAAAAAAACATATTTTAGGATAAGTAGTTATGCTTCTTTTTTAAGTTTTCTGATCTATATAATTTCTATACTAAATTCAAAACTATATTTTTCAAAAAAAATATCGATCCAAAGTAACGTATGTTTGCTGAATACACAATAAAACCTTGCATTTTCATATGGTGTCAAATACCGTCAAATACGGTACCCAATTGTCAGCAGCACCTGCTGTCCATGGGCATCATTGTTCCTACGTGTTTCATTGCTGTGTGTCGACGATGATGCGATGCCGACAAGCATAACTTGAAAAAACATTTTTATTGATGGCCGAGTAGTGTGTCCTACCACATACGCAGGATGTACCCGGCAGGAGTCCTGGTCGGGGTATTTATTTGTGTAATGAACACCTATGTTTGTTCTCGGTTCATGGTTGTATATATTTATGTTTATCCTGGCCCCCAGTTCGCTGTACGGTCTCCATAACACAAGCTCTGCTTACTTTGGGGACCTACAGTTGGAGTGTTTTTGTCTGTGTATTTATTATTGTTATATTTCTTTTATTTATTTTACATTTAAGTTACCATGATTTCATATTCTGTGGCTATGAATAACTATTTTTCGTTCTATTACACTATAACAAACTTAAAAATGTCCTTAAATTGTTTTGGACCATACAAATAGTACTTAAATGTATTACCTATTCTCAGGATTGGAAACCGAACTTAACCGCGTTACAATCTTCAATGAACACCCTCGAACATCTGCTGCAGCTAGTTCAAAGCGAGTCCATGGACCCAGATCAGACCGCCCTCGAGAACAAGACGGTCATAACAGCGGTATCCGATGAGGAACAGCCGAACAAATGTTGTAAGTATATACTTTTACCGATTTTGTTTTTGACTCATTTGCATTATGCAAAGAGTTTTTAGAAGATAATATAATATTTTATCTACACAACACAATAATAAAGACTTTCGTGGTTTTTGGAAGAGCACAAAAAAACTAAGTCCCAAACCGAGTGTACCAGTGAGCATCGCGGGCCTTCAGAACCCCAAGGACATAGCTAACATGTTTCGCTCCCACTTTCAGGTCCAATCACCGTTAAAGTCACAGGGTGTTGATGCTGACGTCATCGTGTTGGGCGTGCCGGAACGTATTACGGCCAAAGAAGTTGCTATGCTGATTAAAGGAATGACGAGGGGCAAATCGCCGGGACACGATGGCCTCAGCATCGAACACTTCCTGTATGCTGCTCCGCACCTTCCGAGATTGTTAGGTTTGCTCTTCACCTTATGTATAAGGCACTCATACCTGCCGGGTGAGTTGATAAGATCGTTGTTGATTCCAATCGTTAAAAATAAAACCGGTGATATTGCTGACAAAAATAACTATAGACCAATCTCATTGGCGACTGTAACCGCTAAGGTACTTGACGGTTTGATTGAGAGGCAGCTCAAGCGTCACCTAGTCCTGCATGACGCACAATTTGGATTTAGGCCTCATCTGTAAACAGAGTGTGCTATACTAGCTCTCAAACACACGGTCAAGTATTACACAGAGAGAAAAACTGCAGTATATGCAGCTTTTCTCGACCTGTCCAAGTCATTTGACTTGGTGAGTTATGATATTTTGTGGAGTAAACTAACTGATAGTGGTGTGCCCGGAGAGTTCATCAAAATCTTAAAGTTTTGGTACGGCCACCAGACTAACCAGGTCAAATGGCTAAATCAGCTTTCTGATGTGTACAGGTTGGAGTGTGGGGTAAGACAGGGTGGACTGACGTCTCCCTCACTTTTCAACCTGTATATTAACGAGCTGATCGTTGGGCTCTGCAACGCCCGTGTTGGCTGCTCAATTGACGGACACTGTGTCAATAGCATTAGCTACGCAGACGATATGGTGTTGCTGAGTCTTTCGATCACTGCGCTCAGAAGGCTGATTGCTTTATGTGAGGAGTACTCGAAGTCACACGGCCTTTTGTACAATAGTAAAAAAAGCGTGCTACTAGTTTTTCAAGCGAGAAAACGCAGGGTGATCTCCTTGCTCCCTGTAATTTTAAATGGAGAGGAGCTGGTGAGAGAGTCGTCCTTCAAGTATCTCGGGCACATCGTTACTGAGAATTTGAGGGATGATGCGGACATAGAGAGGGAGAGGAGAGTGATGGCAGTCCGCTGCAACATGTTGGCTCGCAGATTTGCCCGGTGTAGCGCAGAGGTAAAACTAACACTTTTTAAAGCGTATTGCCGAACGCTTTATACTTGCAATCTGTGGGTCAGCTACACGCAGAGGTCTGTCAACGCTCTCCGAGTACAATATAATAATGGTCTGAGAATGCTATTGGGGCTCCCTCGCTACTGCAGTGCGTCGGGGATGTTTGCGGATGCGCGCACTGACGGCTTTTATACTGTTATCCGCAAGCGCGGTGCGTCGTTGCTAAGCAGAGTGCGTGCGAGTGCCAATAGCATCCTCAGAATCATTAGCGAGAAGCCCGACTGCCCTATAATGCGTACACTGGGTGCACATTCATGTGCACTTACCCGGTACAAGCATTCAGGGTAAATACCTTAGTTAAGCTTTTGTTTATTACTGTTTTATTTGATTTTGTTTTACTAACGTAGGCACTAAGATTCTGTACTTAACACAATATGGACTTTGTCTGAAATAAACATATTTTATTTTATTTTATTTTTATTATTTAGTAATATTGAGTTTTAGGTATATGTTAACTTTTGTCACAACTTTTATTGGCTATAATTTATTATTTAATCTGTATTGGAATAAATCGATTTGTGTTGAGTTGAATGCAATCGTTTTATTTTACGTGGCCGTGTGTTACTGATGGAGTTTATACCACATGTAATCAAAATTTTAATTATTATTTCGACTTTAAAAATCATTGTGGAAGGCGTCAATCTTCGTATAACCGGAGGAGTAGAAGCCAAAACGGGAGAACTATCATACGTCGTGAGCTTGGGACAGATATATCAAGAGACAGGGAATCATTACACACCGGTTATAGGCTCATTAACTGAAGATAAGTCATACGCATATGCCCACTTGTGCACAGCATCAGTTATTACTGCTAAGTGGTCCCTAACTGCTGCACATTGTATCGATGAAGACGGTGAACAGTTTTTAGACTATATTTGGTTCATAATGAAAAGTGACAAGTTCTTTAAAGTTCACAAACTAAAGTCCCATCCAAATTACCATCTGCATCGGAGTAAAGACCGTGGTATCGAAAATCTTGCTAATGATATTGCAGTTGTGAATCACGATGGTATTCAAGTGGACAAGTACGGCAAAGTGAGTGCAGTGGAATCCTCCACGCTGTCCGGCCTGTTAGCTACAACCGCAGGATATGGGTATGGAGGTCTACAACGTAATAAAACAGCTGAAACCCGTTTCATTATACTGGGAACGAGCCAGCTTATGACATTGCGCGTTGTGATGCACAAGTGCGACGACTGGGTTAACGTGCACCCGTCGATTTGTTCGGGAGTTAGTTGCAAGGAGAAATCGGTTTATAAGTCGATTTGCCCTGGAGATTCTGGAGGTCCTCTGATCCACACATCTGGCATAGTGGGAGTGACCTCAGCGTGCAGGTCTTGCCATGTGACGACAAGACAGGGTAACGCTGGTATCTTCACGCCAGTTAGCTCGTATCTTGCATGGATAAGTAATCACGTGGCAGATGATTGATCACCCCTACCAACAAATACAACGAGAGTATGAAGCAATTTATTTCTAAACAAGTTTATATTTGGTAATCCTGCCAGGATTAAAGTTGTGTATACAGGGTGGCCAGAAAAGTGACGTCCAAAAATCGATGCGAACAGTCAAAAGGAATCTTAAAAAATATAATTAAATTGTAAATTTTTAAAGTATTTTCCGTCCGATTGGGATGATTCCTGTGTCAATCGATGCGGACTGTCAAAAGGAATCTAAATTAAAACGCGAAATGCGTCGTGAAAAAACTATAAATATAATGAATTTATAAATTTTTCAAATTATTTCGTCCGATTGGGGTGATTCATGAGTCAATCGATGCGGACAGCCAAAAGGAATCTATTGACTCTAAAAACAAGGATTGAGTAGTGAAAAAATTAAATAATTTCAAATTCAAATCATTTATTGCACGAATATAGGTTAAACAAAAAAGGGGCCCCCACAAAAGAGATTAATAAGAAAATTGATTTCGAAAAGTTTTTCTGTTTTAATAAAAAAAATTGTGTTTTTTAACCATTAACACTTCTTCAAAGTAAAAACTTACACAAATATGTCCACAAATTATAATTGATTGTTTATTATAGTGTTAATTCTAAGTTTGTTTCGCATTCCTTGATTTATTATGTATTTTATTCGGAAATTAATTTGGGGCCTCCACTACTTTATTGCCCCAGGTCCTCCAGAAATCTAAATCCGGCCCTGGTGCCACTAGACAATCTTGTAGGCTCTCTGATAGCAAATTTAAGATTAAAACCTTTTATTAATTGTTCAGAATAACTTGTGTTTTTATTATTTACTAAAATATCTGTGTTGAAATCACCGCACATAATTTTATGTTTTTTATAAAATAGTTTCTGTAATAAGTCATGTATAGATTTAAGGAATATCTCGATATTTTCTCATTAAAATATAATTGCTCATTAAACGAACTTACCCATAAATGAAGTTCTATCATAATTATACGAAGCGCTTCGTACTGTTATACATGGTGACCGGAAAGGGGGCGTCCAAAAAATTTTTTAAGTGCCTCGTGTTGAGATGTATCTGAGTCACCCCTACGTATCTTATACGATTTTTCATAGTTTTTGAGTTACGATTCTTTTTATGAATTTTCGCAAAATTGCCTATGAAGTACTACTTTATTATTATTATTATTTTGAAAGCTTAGAGTCTAACGCATTCTCTGAAGCTGCTGAGAAACAAAGAAGCGACCGGTTTAAATATTAAATTTTAAGTTGAAAATTTAAATATTAAATCACTTAACATAAAGTCTCGACTTTAGGTAATTTTTTTAGTCACTTTCTTTAAAGTTATGAGGCTGTTTATTTTATTCATAAACACACAGTTCATGGAGATTTACTAGCAAATATAGAAATCCGAAGAAACCTTCTAGTTTTTTTAGACATTTTTGAAACAGATTCCGTCCCAATTTTGCAAAAATTCATAAAAATAATTGTTAGCGACGCAACATGAAATGGATTCGGCATAATAGGGACATAGCCATTCAAATAGTTTTGTAAATAACGCTAGTCCACGCCCTCACTACTTGCGCCCGTCCTCGGATAGGTGGTTATTTTCGAGTGTGACGTAAGCAAGTACTAATAAGATTCTTATAGGAAATTATGATGTTATAGGAACCTAGGTATAGGTATATTTTGAATTCTATTTTGATAACATTGATTTATGGTTGAATTGATGATGTTTGTGTTTAATAAAGTTCTTAGAGATTTCATTAGTATAATATAAGCATAATATGAGAAGCTTATGTATGTTTTGGATAGAATTTAGACCTAGGTTATTTGTAAAATACTGATTTGTTCAGATTTGTCATAATTGTGGTAAATTTATGGTTATTTCTTATCAGATTAGGTAGATAATGGTAGATATAACGTTATTGTATATAGGTTCATATAATAAAGTACACATTTGAAGTAATAAATGACGTATTATGGTTAGATATTTTCTCGTTGAATAACTACGTAATTATAGGGTTTATTGTTATGGTTTATTGATAATAATGTGTAAATTGCTTTCTTTTATTGAAATGTAATAATTATTTTCATGGTGTTTTACGTATTTGAAGAGAAATAACGAGAAAACCTTTGTTGTTGTATATGTTCCTAATTGGTAGTTATATCTTGTTTGATTATGTTAAAATCTAATTGTAATTAGAATGTTTGCATATTTTAATAATGTAAAATGATAAAATTATGTTTGTAACCGTTTCGCCTTAGGTACAATGTTAGGCTAAGTAAACAGTCTGCCGGCGCAAACGGTGTTTTGAGATAGTCTTTGTTCTAGAAAGTTTTTTGTATTTAATTTTATCAAATTGGTATTTATGTAAACATGTAGGAATCGTTTCGCTCTATTATTTGAATATAATATTGTAATAGTTTTGCTTAATAGTTTGAAAGATAATTCGATGTAAAGTTTAGAATCCAAGTAAAACTTAAGTGTAATTAGGTGCCAATTGCACAAACGCGCCAGCCAATCAGAGCGCTGGAATTATTTAGGGCGAAATTTGTATAAAAGGCGCACGCCGAGCTTTGGAAGTCAGTTCGGTGCCTGCAGCGAAGAAAACAACAACTAATAAGAAGAAAGAAAAAGTCTAAGAAGAAAAGTTCAGAAGCTTCCAGTTAGAAGAAAGAAAGTGCTGTTCGGTGAATCCGGAGGCCAGTGAAGACCCAAGAACACATAAGCGCTGTTCGGTGTATCCGGAAGCCAGTGAAGAGGTCTGAAGAAAGAAGCTGAACTACAGGAACGATTGCGGTTCATAGGCTTATTTAAACTTAAGGTTTAATTGTATACGCAATAAACGTTCCTACTTTGAAGATTTGTGTTGTTTTCACTGCGCTCCAACCTGCACTCGATCAAGTCGGGTGTCACTCCGTGGTTAGTCAGGTCGTGGTGTCTTCGGGGCCAAAGGGTACATAAGACGGCATCTTCTCCAGCCGGCGCAACAAAACTACGCGCAACAGTTTTCCTGGTCCTTCGAGCCGAGATCCTGGATCAAGAAGATGCCAACCACACGGTCGACTGGAAGAACGAAGCCCACCACCGCCACGGAGTCTTCGAGGGACTGGAGCGCAGCCACGCCGACAGAGACGACAGACACGATGGGGTCGTCTACGGGGTCGACGTTGACACCAGGGGCACCAACGCACCCCGCCGGAGGAGCGCCTGAAGCACGCCACGCCGAAGGTTGCACCGTACCGCCAGCAATGGATGGGGTTGCGTCAAGGGGCGCTGCGGACGAAGAGGCACGGTTCGCGGTACCAGCGCCCGTGGAACCCAGGAGGGTTGGTTCCACCACCAGGTCGAGGGCTTCCAGAAGAAGAGAAGCTGAATTGAAAATGGAAATAGCCCAGAGGAAGCTGGATCTCGCCGAGGCCGAACTGGAGCTCGTGCGGGTCGAGTCCGGCAGCGAAGAAGACTTCGCAGACGAGGAGCGGCAGCACCACGTGGAGGAGTGGCTACAGAAGACCGAGAGGAGAGCGAGGGTAATGCCACCCTTGGTGCCGCCGTCGCGACCACCGTCACCACCACCACCACCGCGGCTACCACAGCCGCCGCCTGCATCGAGGAAGACCGACATCCAGGAGTTGGCTGAAGCATTGGGGAAGCTACCTAGAGGCCGGTCGGAAGCTGTACACATCGAGCTTCCCAACTTCGACGGCGCCGCAGAAGAATGGCTGGCGTTCAAGAGGACGTTCGAAGACACGGCACCCAGCTTCAGTCACGTGCAGAACCTGGCCAGATTACGGAAGGCGCTGCAAGGCAGGGCGCGAGAGGCAGTGAAGAGCCTCTTGTTTACGGCGGAGCATCCCAGCGAAGTCATGAGGGGGCTACAATTGAGGTTCGGAAGACCCGAAGCTCTGGCAACTGCGGAGCTGGAGAAGCTGGAGAACCTGCCACGGGTCACAGAGGATCCGAACGACGTGAGCACGTTCTACAGCCACGTGAGGAACGCCGTGGCCACGATCAAGGCAATGGGGGCAAGCAAGTACCTAGATTCCCTTAGAACCACGAGGGCCCTCATTGCGAAGATGCCGACTACGATGAAACACCGGTGGATCGCATACAAGAGGACGAATCCTGACGAAGAACTTCGGGACCTGGAAGTCATGAACGCATTCCTGGAGGATGAAAGCGAATGGTACGCGGAAATAGCCGACCCTGAAGTATCCTGGAAGAAAGAAGACCGTCAGCGATCTGCACCACCGAAGACATCATGGGGCCACGAGCGAAGACCAGTGAAGAAGATTCACTACGTGCAGGGGAATGAAGAGCACCCCCGCAAGAATCGGTGTCCAGTGTGTAACGGCGAACACTGGATTTACGAATGCAAGAAGTTCAAAGGAGCAAACCTTAGTCAAAAGTACGAAATGGCTAAGAAGGCAATTTTATGCTTCAGGTGTCTACGAGGAAGGCATTCAAGGAAGACCTGCAGGGCAGCAGATTGCAAGAAGTGCGGAAGATGGCACCACACCGGTCTTCATGAAGAAAGCCGTCCACCAGCAGCTGTTGGGGATAGAGAAGAATCCCGCTGCAATGTCTCCAGTCGCAGAGAAGAGCCCAAGGAAGTCGTCACCTCCGTGCACACTGCCAGTGATGGGCAGGTGTATCTGAAGATGATCCCAGTGGACCTGTATGGACCGAAGGGTGCAGCACGCGTACTGGCTCTTCTGGATGAGGGATCAACAGTCACGTTATTGGATGCTGGGGTGGCGCAGATGATTGGGGCTGAAGGCAAGGCGAGTCCGATAACTATCGAGACAATTGGAGAACATGGAATCAAGAGGTGTGACTCGCAGAAGATAAGCGTCAAGATCAAGGGAGCTTATCGTAAGAAGAAAGAAACGATTGAAGTTCGAACAATCGACAGTTTGAAGCTCTCAAGACAAGGTGTGGATCGAGGTGTCATCCAAGGATGCTCGCACCTGCAAGGCATTCAAGGTCAACTGATATATGAAAATGAAGAGCCAAAACTTCTCATCGGGCAAGACAACTGGGGTCTCATCATCACGAGAAGACTTAAGAAAGGGAAAAGGTCCGATCCAGTTGCGTCACTAACGAGCTTGGGATGGGTCCTCCATGGGCGTCACAACGGGAAGACGTCACCAGTACAGTTCGTCAACCACAGCAGACTCATCGAAGAAGATGAGACAGAAGCCTTGGTGCGGCGACACTTCGACATCGAATCAATCGGAGTGCAGCCTCGCCGCCCGAGCAACGACGCAGACCAACGAGCGCTTGAGGTCCTGCAGTCAACGACGAAGCGCCTTCCAGAGGGGAGGTTTGAATCCGGGCTGCTGTGGAAGAGTGAAGACGAAACCCTCCCAAACAACTACGTGCAAGCTCATCGACGTCTTATTGGGATCGAAAGGAAATTGGACAAGGATGCAACCCTGAAGACGTCATATGAAGACCAGATGAAGAAGCTGATACAAAATGGTTATGCAGAGAAGGCTCCAGTATCAACGACCGCTGGAAGAACATTTTATTTGCCGCATTTTGCGGTAATGCATCCCGTGAAGAAGAAGCCAAGGATAGTCCTGGATGCTGCTGCCAAATTTGAAGGGAAGTGCCTGAACGACGCACTCCTGCCGGGACCAGATCTTCTGCAATCGCTATTTGGGGTGCTTGTGAGGTTCAGAGAGAAGCCAGTCGCCGTCGTCGCCGACATTCAAGATATGTTCCTGAGGGTACAGATGCGTGAAGAGGACCGCGACAGCCTGAGGTTCCTGTGGCGCGGCGACAGAAGAAATGGGACACCAGACGAATACCGAATGTGCTCAGTGGTGTTTGGTGCGGCTTCATCACCTTCTACGGCGATTTTTGTAATGAACAAGAACGCAGAAGATTTCAGAGAAGATTACCCGGCGGCAGTGGAAGCTATCGAGAAGAATCACTATATGGATGATTATTTGCAGAGCTTTGCCACAGAGGAAGATGCAAGAAAGATCGCGCATCAGGTGCAGAGCATCCATGCAAAGGCAGGCTTCCACTTGAGGGGATGGAGCAGCAACAGGCCGAAGATCCTCGACGGGATAGGAGATCAGCTCAAAGAAGACAGCACAGAACTGGTTGCTGAAGAGAAGACCCTTGGGCTGAGATGGCTGATGGCAGAAGACTTGCTGGCCTTCAACGTCGGGTTCCGGAATACCAGCCCGGACATACTCGAAGGCAAGAAGACGCCGACGGAGAGAGAAGTCACCAGCGCCGTGATGTCCATCTTCGACCCCCTGGGCCTTGCTACCCCAGTTTTATTTCAGGGGCATAAGCTGATTCGGGACATATGGCGCGGGGAGATCGGCTGGGACGACGAGATTCCCGAAGACCAGCGAGCAGCCTGGGCCAAATACATAAAGGAAGTGTCTGTATTGAGAGACCTTCTAATATCCAGATGCATCTCACCGAAATTGGAAAAGGCAGCGAGTCAAAAGGGAACCCGGTGGAAGTTCATACCACCTGGCTGTCCAAACATGGGCGGCGCTTGGGAAAGGCTCGTACGATCGGTGAAGACGGCTCTGACGACGGTGCTGCAGTCCAGGACACCACAAGAGGAAGTCCTACACACGCTGATGACCGAAGTCGAACGCGTGGTGAACTCGAGGCCACTCACCCACGTTAGCGTAGACCCTGACGACGAGGAAGCTCTAACGCCGAACCACTTTTTACTTGGCAGATCTTGTGGAGCTCCGACGCCTGGGGAGTTTGCAGACGTCGAGCTCGTCGGGAGGGCAACGTGGAAGACGGCACAACGGCTGACGGATCACTTCTGGAACAGGTGGATCAAGGAGTATCTGCCTACCCTGCTGCCGAAGAAGGTCAACGGAGCAGCAACGCAGGATCCGCGCGTTGACGACATTGTCATGGTCGTCGACGCAACACTGCCGAGGAACACCTGGCCGAGAGGAAGAGTTCACCGAGTCTACCCTGGACCTGATGGGAGAGTTCGAGTTCTGGACGTGCAGACACCATGGGGAATCCTGAGGCGGCCAACGAGACGGGTCGTCATCCTGGTTCCAGCTGCAGCGTCGCAACCGCAGGATGGAGTGCTACGCACTGCGGGGGAGACTGTTAGCGACGCAACATGAAATGGATTCGGCATAATAGGGACATAGCCATTCAAATAGTTTTGTAAATAACGCTAGTCCACGCCCTCACTACTTGCGCCCGTCCTCGGATAGGTGGTTATTTTCGAGTGTGACGTAAGCAAGTACTAATAAGATTCTTATAGGAAATTATGATGTTATAGGAACCTAGGTATAGGTATATTTTGAATTCTATTTTGATAACATTGATTTATGGTTGAATTGATGATGTTTGTGTTTAATAAAGTTCTTAGAGATTTCATTAGTATAATATAAGCATAATATGAGAAGCTTATGTATGTTTTGGATAGAATTTAGACCTAGGTTATTTGTAAAATACTGATTTGTTCAGATTTGTCATAATTGTGGTAAATTTATGGTTATTTCTTATCAGATTAGGTAGATAATGGTAGATATAACGTTATTGTATATAGGTTCATATAATAAAGTACACATTTGAAGTAATAAATGACGTATTATGGTTAGATATTTTCTCGTTGAATAACTACGTAATTATAGGGTTTATTGTTATGGTTTATTGATAATAATGTGTAAATTGCTTTCTTTTATTGAAATGTAATAATTATTTTCATGGTGTTTTACGTATTTGAAGAGAAATAACGAGAAAACCTTTGTTGTTGTATATGTTCCTAATTGGTAGTTATATCTTGTTTGATTATGTTAAAATCTAATTGTAATTAGAATGTTTGCATATTTTAATAATGTAAAATGATAAAATTATGTTTGTAACCGTTTCGCCTTAGGTACAATGTTAGGCTAAGTAAACAGTCTGCCGGCGCAAACGGTGTTTTGAGATAGTCTTTGTTCTAGAAAGTTTTTTGTATTTAATTTTATCAAATTGGTATTTATGTAAACATGTAGGAATCGTTTCGCTCTATTATTTGAATATAATATTGTAATAGTTTTGCTTAATAGTTTGAAAGATAATTCGATGTAAAGTTTAGAATCTAAGTAAAACTTAAGTGTAATTAGGTGCAAATTGCACAAACGCGCCAGCCAATCAGAGCGCTGGAATTATTTAGGGCGAAATTTGTATAAAAGGCGCACGCCGAGCTTTGGAAGTCAGTTCGGTGCCCACAAGCAAGAAAACAACATCTAATAAGAAGAAAGAAATAGTTCGGTGCCTGCAGCGAAGAAAACAACAACTAATAAGAAGAAAGAAAAAGTCTAAGAAGAAAAGTTCAGAAGCTTCCAGTTAGAAGAAAGAAAGTGCTGTTCGGTGAATCCGGAGGCCAGTGAAGACCCAAGAACACATAAGCGCTGTTCGGTGTATCCGGAGGCCAGTGAAGAGGTCTGAAGAAAGAAGCTGAACTACAGGAACGATTGCGGTTCATAGGCTTATTTAAACTTAAGGTTTAATTGTATACGCAATAAACGTTCCTACTTTGAAGATTTGTGTTGTTTTCACTGCGCTCCAACCTGCACTCGATCAAGTCGGGTGTCACTCCGTGGTTAGTCAGGTCGTGGTGTCTTCGGGGCCAAAGGGTACATACGGCGGCATCTTCTCCAGCCGGCGCAAAACTCCGCAACAGTTTTCCTGGTCCTTCGAGCCGAGATCCTGGATCAAGAAGATGCCAACCACACGGTCGACTGGAAGAACGAAGCCCACCACCGCCACGGAGTCTTCGAGGGACTGGAGCGCAGCCACGCCGACAGAGACGACAGACACGATGGGGTCGTCTACGGGGTCGACGTTGACACCAGGGGCACCAACGCACCCCGCCGGAGGAGCGCCTGAAGCACGCCACGCCGAAGGTTGCACCGTACCGCCAGCAATGGATGGGGTTGCGTCAAGGGGCGCTGCGGACGAAGAGGCACGGTTCGCGGTACCAGCGCCCGTGGAACCCAGGAGGGTTGGTTCCACCACCAGGTCGAGGGCTTCCAGAAGAAGAGAAGCTGAATTGAAAATGGAAATAGCCCAGAGGAAGCTGGATCTCGCCGAGGCCGAACTGGAGCTCGTGCGGGTCGAGTCCGGCAGCGAAGAAGACTTCGCAGACGAGGAGCGGCAGCACCACGTGGAGGAGTGGCTACAGAAGACCGAGAGGAGAGCGAGGGTAATGCCACCCTTGGTGCCGCCGTCGCGACCACCGTCACCACCACCACCACCGCGGCTACCACAGCCGCCGCCTGCATCGAGGAAGACCGACATCCAGGAGTTGGCTGAAGCATTGGGGAAGCTACCTAGAGGCCGGTCGGAAGCTGTACACATCGAGCTTCCCAACTTCGACGGCGCCGCAGAAGAATGGCTGGCGTTCAAGAGGACGTTCGAAGACACGGCACCCAGCTTCAGTCACGTGCAGAACCTGGCCAGATTACGGAAGGCGCTGCAAGGCAGGGCGCGAGAGGCAGTGAAGAGCCTCTTGTTTACGGCGGAGCATCCCAGCGAAGTCATGAGGGGGCTACAATTGAGGTTCGGAAGACCCGAAGCTCTGGCAACTGCGGAGCTGGAGAAGCTGGAGAACCTGCCACGGGTCACAGAGGATCCGAACGACGTGAGCACGTTCTACAGCCACGTGAGGAACGCCGTGGCCACGATCAAGGCAATGGGGGCAAGCAAGTACCTAGATTCCCTTAGAACCACGAGGGCCCTCATTGCGAAGATGCCGACTACGATGAAACACCGGTGGATCGCATACAAGAGGACGAATCCTGACGAAGAACTTCGGGACCTGGAAGTCATGAACGCATTCCTGGAGGATGAAAGCGAATGGTACGCGGAAATAGCCGACCCTGAAGTATCCTGGAAGAAAGAAGACCGTCAGCGATCTGCACCACCGAAGACATCATGGGGCCACGAGCGAAGACCAGTGAAGAAGATTCACTACGTGCAGGGGAATGAAGAGCACCCCCGCAAGAATCGGTGTCCAGTGTGTAACGGCGAACACTGGATTTACGAATGCAAGAAGTTCAAAGGAGCAAACCTTAGTCAAAAGTACGAAATGGCTAAGAAGGCAATTTTATGCTTCAGGTGTCTACGAGGAAGGCATTCAAGGAAGACCTGCAGGGCAGCAGATTGCAAGAAGTGCGGAAGATGGCACCACACCGGTCTTCATGAAGAAAGCCGTCCACCAGCAGCTGTTGGGGATAGAGAAGAATCCCGCTGCAATGTCTCCAGTCGCAGAGAAGAGCCCAAGGAAGTCGTCACCTCCGTGCACACTGCCAGTGATGGGCAGGTGTATCTGAAGATGATCCCAGTGGACCTGTATGGACCGAAGGGCGCAGCACGCGTACTGGCTCTTCTGGATGAGGGATCAACAGTCACGTTATTGGATGCTGGGGTGGCGCAGATGATTGGGGCTGAAGGCAAGGCGAGTCCGATAACTATCGAGACAATTGGAGAACATGGAATCAAGAGGTGTGACTCGCAGAAGATAAGCGTCAAGATCAAGGGAGCTTATCGTAAGAAGAAAGAAACGATTGAAGTTCGAACAATCGACAGTTTGAAGCTCTCAAGACAAGGTGTGGATCGAGGTGTCATCCAAGGATGCTCGCACCTGCAAGGCATTCAAGGTCAACTGATATATGAAAATGAAGAGCCAAAACTTCTCATCGGGCAAGACAACTGGGGTCTCATCATCACGAGAAGACTTAAGAAAGGGAAAAGGTCCGATCCAGTTGCGTCACTAACGAGCTTGGGATGGGTCCTCCATGGGCGTCACAACGGGAAGACGTCACCAGTACAGTTCGTCAACCACAGCAGACTCATCGAAGAAGATGAGACAGAAGCCTTGGTGCGGCGACACTTCGACATCGAATCAATCGGAGTGCAGCCTCGCCGCCCGAGCAACGACGCAGACCAACGAGCGCTTGAGGTCCTGCAGTCAACGACGAAGCGCCTTCCAGAGGGGAGGTTTGAATCCGGGCTGCTGTGGAAGAGTGAAGACGAAACCCTCCCAAACAACTACGTGCAAGCTCATCGACGTCTTATTGGGATCGAAAGGAAATTGGACAAGGATGCAACCCTGAAGACGTCATATGAAGACCAGATGAAGAAGCTGATACAAAATGGTTATGCAGAGAAGGCTCCAGTATCAACGACCGCTGGAAGAACATTTTATTTGCCGCATTTTGCGGTAATGCATCCCGTGAAGAAGAAGCCAAGGATAGTCCTGGATGCTGCTGCCAAATTTGAAGGGAAGTGCCTGAACGACGCACTCCTGCCGGGACCAGATCTTCTGCAATCGCTATTTGGGGTGCTTGTGAGGTTCAGAGAGAAGCCAGTCGCCGTCGTCGCCGACATTCAAGATATGTTCCTGAGGGTACAGATGCGTGAAGAGGACCGCGACAGCCTGAGGTTCCTGTGGCGCGGCGACAGAAGAAATGGGACACCAGACGAATACCGAATGTGCTCAGTGGTGTTTGGTGCGGCTTCATCACCTTCTACGGCGATTTTTGTAATGAACAAGAACGCAGAAGATTTCAGAGAAGATTACCCGGCGGCAGTGGAAGCTATCGAGAAGAATCACTATATGGATGATTATTTGCAGAGCTTTGCCACAGAGGAAGATGCAAGAAAGATCGCGCATCAGGTGCAGAGCATCCATGCAAAGGCAGGCTTCCACTTGAGGGAATGGAGCAGCAACAGGCCGAAGATCCTCGACGGGATAGGAGATCAGCTCAAAGAAGACAGCACAGAACTGGTTGCTGAAGAGAAGACCCTTGGGCTGAGATGGCTGATGGCAGAAGACTTGCTGGCCTTCAACGTCGGGTTCCGGAATACCAGCGCAGACATACTCGAAGGCAAGAAGACGCCGACGAAGAGAGAAGTCACCAGCGCCATGATGTCCGGCTTCGACCCCCTGGGCCTTGCTACCCCAGTGTTAATTCAGGGGAATAAGCTGATTCGGGACATATGGCGCGGGGAGATCGGCTGGGACGACGCGATTCCCGAAGACCAGCGAGCAGCCTGGGCCAAATACGTGAAAGAAGTGTCCGTATTGAGCGACCTTCGAATACCCAGATGCATCTCACCGAAGTTGAAAGAGGCAGCGAGTCAAAAGGGAACCCGGTGGAAGTTCATACCACCTGGCTGTCCAAACATAGGCGGCGCTTGGGAAAGGCTCGTACGATCGGTGAAGATGGCTCTGACGACGGTGCTGCAGTCCAGGACACCACAAGAGGAAGTCCTACACACGCTGATGACCGAAGTCGAACGCGTGGTGAACTCGAGGCCACTCACCCACGTTAGCGTAGACCCTGACGACGAGGAAGCTCTAACGCCGAACCACTTTTTACTTGGCAGATCTTGTGGAGCTCCGACGCCTGGGGAGTTTGCAGACGTCGAGCTCGTCGGGAGGGCAACGTGGAAGACGGCACAACGGCTGACGGATCACTTCTGGAACAGGTGGATCAAGGAGTATCTGCCTACCCTGCTGCCGAAGAAGGTCAACGGAGCAGCAACGCAGGATCCGCGCGTTGACGACATTGTCATGGTCGTCGACGCAACACTGCCGAGGAACACCTGGCCGAGAGGAAGAGTTCACCGAGTCTACCCTGGACCTGATGGGAGAGTTCGAGTTCTGGACGTGCAGACACCATGGGGAATCCTGAGGCGGCCAACGAGACGGGTCGTCATCCTGGTTCCAGCTGCAGCGTCGCAACCGCAGGATGGAGTGCTACGCACTGCGGGGGAGACTGTTAGCGACGCAACATGAAATGGATTCGGCATAATAGGGACATAGCCATTCAAATAGTTTTGTAAATAACGCTAGTCCACGCCCTCACTACTTGCGCCCGTCCTCGGATAGGTGGTTATTTTCGAGTGTGACGTAAGCAAGTACTAATAAGATTCTTATAGGAAATTATGATGTTATAGGAACCTAGGTATAGGTATATTTTGAATTCTATTTTGATAACATTGATTTATGGTTGAATTGATGATGTTTGTGTTTAATAAAGTTCTTAGAGATTTCATTAGTATAATATAAGCATAATATGAGAAGCTTATGTATGTTTTGGATAGAATTTAGACCTAGGTTATTTGTAAAATACTGATTTGTTCAGATTTGTCATAATTGTGGTAAATTTATGGTTATTTCTTATCAGATTAGGTAGATAATGGTAGATATAACGTTATTGTATATAGGTTCATATAATAAAGTACACATTTGAAGTAATAAATGACGTATTATGGTTAGATATTTTCTCGTTGAATAACTACGTAATTATAGGGTTTATTGTTATGGTTTATTGATAATAATGTGTAAATTGCTTTCTTTTATTGAAATGTAATAATTATTTTCATGGTGTTTTACGTATTTGAAGAGAAATAACGAGAAAACCTTTGTTGTTGTATATGTTCCTAATTGGTAGTTATATCTTGTTTGATTATGTTAAAATCTAATTGTAATTAGAATGTTTGCATATTTTAATAATGTAAAATGATAAAATTATGTTTGTAACCGTTTCGCCTTAGGTACAATGTTAGGCTAAGTAAACAGTCTGCCGGCGCAAACGGTGTTTTGAGATAGTCTTTGTTCTAGAAAGTTTTTTGTATTTAATTTTATCAAATTGGTATTTATGTAAACATGTAGGAATCGTTTCGCTCTATTATTTGAATATAATATTGTAATAGTTTTGCTTAATAGTTTGAAAGATAATTCGATGTAAAGTTTAGAATCCAAGTAAAACTTAAGTGTAATTAGGTGCCAATTGCACAAACGCGCCAGCCAATCAGAGCGCTGGAATTATTTAGGGCGAAATTTGTATAAAAGGCGCACGCCGAGCTTTGGAAGTCAGTTCGGTGCCTGCAGCGAAGAAAACAACAACTAATAAGAAGAAAGAAAAAGTCTAAGAAGAAAAGTTCAGAAGCTTCCAGTTAGAAGAAAGAAAGTGCTGTTCGGTGAATCCGGAGGCCAGTGAAGACCCAAGAACACATAAGCGCTGTTCGGTGTATCCGGAAGCCAGTGAAGAGGTCTGAAGAAAGAAGCTGAACTACAGGAACGATTGCGGTTCATAGGCTTATTTAAACTTAAGGTTTAATTGTATACGCAATAAACGTTCCTACTTTGAAGATTTGTGTTGTTTTCACTGCGCTCCAACCTGCACTCGATCAAGTCGGGTGTCACTCCGTGGTTAGTCAGGTCGTGGTGTCTTCGGGGCCAAAGGGTACATACGGCGGCATCTTCTCCAGCCGGCGCAACAAAACTACGCGCAACAATAATCCTAACTTGAAAACTATGAAAAATCGTATAACATACATAGGGGGAATTCAGACACCTTAAAAAACGAGGCACCCAAAAAAAATTTTTTGGACTTCACTTCTCTGGCCACCCTGTATATGTACTATGTAGGGTAAAGTGCAAGCCAGCAGTGCTGACTTAGCCCCCTGGATCCTAGCTCGAATCAGTTCTAGATTAAGGGAATCACTTTAAGTCAGTCTGTATCATACCTCCACTGTATCAACATCAAATATTTGCTATTTCAATTTATAATTCATTTTTCATTTAAATGTAATTCTATTTTAATAAGTTGTGTAATAAAAACTTTTTTTTAAGTGATTTGCGTTTTCCATTATATCAGTACGAAGAGATTAGTACCTGTAATAAAATCTAATATATTTATCATATTATATAATATCATTAATATCTATTTAAAACATGTAGGACCGCATAGATGCCACACTCTGCAATTTATTTGAGATTACTTGAGATTTAGTTCACTTTTTTTTGTAAGTTGGCAGCATCGTAATACGGTTGGTGCTCCCGCCATACTTTGTCTTCAGTTAGTGTAAAGTCAGTGTTATTTATTATTGAAATATTTTCCTAAGGGCTTTTCTTAGGGCTGGGTGGGGAATTAGTTCTATTATCTTCGTACGAAGCGCTTCGTATAATTATGATAGGACTTTACTAATGGGTAAGTTCGTTTAATCATCAATTATACTCGCGCTTCTTACTCTAGATTAGAACCTGTAATAAAAACTATTAATATGTATTTAAAACATGTAGATCTTGAGAGTATAGAGAACATTTTTGAAAAATAAACAGAACTAGTAGAGTTTAATACTTTTATCTAAATGAGTTTTATCAATAACTCGAGAACATTAGCATGTAGGGTTAGTTTAATATTTTAAATATGTTATAACAACCAAAATTAATCAGTGACGGTGTGATTATCAACATACGCAGTGCCCACATATTGACTTGCCGGGCGCCTAAGTCAAACTTGTCTAGATGAACGCACGGGAAATATGCCGCCTATATATCTCTCGCGTCTCGAAGTTCCGCGAGGCAAGACCTAACTTTACGTTGTAGCTGATTTGCAGCTGTTCTATAGGCGGGCATGGGATATTTCTTGGCTCTCCGGAGAGCCGCGTTCTTAGCTTTAATAAGATTGCTAACAGCTAAGGGAAGGGAAGGGAAGGGACCTTGCTTAGCAACCTTTTCGTTGTCACTGATGGCTGAGTTGATCGCATCAGTGAGAGAATTGACTAATGAATCTATTTTATTCGAACTATCAATTTGATCGGGCAAGATCGCGAGCGGAGAGTTCAGGGCCTCTAAGGCTGAAACTAACGTATTTTTAAAGCCTTTCCAGTTGGTAAAGGTCTTAGGAGAGGTGACGTTATCGTTAGGCGGTCCTAGCACGAGGGAGACGGGGTGGTGGTCAGAACCTAGGTCGATAGACCGATAGTTCGATAGACATGATCGAGGTTGATATGCTTAACTACCGCCAAGTCGAGGATGTCGGGAGAGTGGGTCGGGTTGTCGGGATAGTGAGTGGGAGTGACGGGAGAGATGACGTCTAAGTCGAGTTGCTGAGTGATGTCGAGGAGAGCGATACCGCCGCGGTTGGTCGATAGGCACGTCCAGTCAGTATGTTTGGAGTTAAAATCTCCGAACATAATGACTGAATGGCCGAGGGCGAGAATGGCCTCGAAGTCGCTACGGATAGGTCTAGTGCCACTAGGTATGTAGATTGAAGCTATGATGACGGTCGAATGACCAGTCATAGCCAATCTACACACAGTGGCTTACATGTTGAGGAGAGGAGGGGTAGGGAGAGGAGCGCAATGGAAACCTCTTTTGTAGTAAATAGCTGTGCCGCCGTAACCGTCGGAGTTGGGCCTGTCGTTACGAGTGAACGCGTATTTGGGAATAGCGAATCCCCTGGTGCGGTTTGGAGTGAGCCACGTCTCTTGGAGAAGCAATAAGTCTGGCTCGTTGTTCTGAAGGAACAGTTTGAGCTCAGGAAGGTTAGTACTGAGGCTACGAACGTTAAAAGAAACAAGGGAATTTATACGAAAAATAGAATTTATAAACTGTTAAGTAGCGAGTGATGCTCGGCTAACGCAAATAGACGCTGTTGAGGAAAGCGGGCAGCTCGCAGTTTGCGTGCGAGTACCGAGATTTCCTTAATGTCGACGTTTTGAATGACGTCAAACACGGTCTTCATGTCCTCAGCCACCGACGACTGAGGTGAAGACGACGGAGCGGAACGCGGGCCTACGGGAGCTGGGATAGGACGAGAAGGTGCAGGTGGAGCGGCCGGACGCTGTCTCCAGGACAGAGCTGGAGTACCTCTTAGCTGAGGAGCGCGGAGCGCGCGGGTAACCCCTGTAGTTAGCTGTGTGGCCGGACTGGCCGCACAGCACACATGCAGGGTGGAAGTGGATTTGGGAGTGCGAGTGCACTCCTTTGTTATATGTGGGACCAGGCACTTGACGCACTTGGGGAGAGCTGAGCAGTTAGCCGCTGCGTGGCCATAGAGCTGGCAGCGGTGGCACTGCCCAGGGTGGCCGCGGGGATCGGGACGCTCGACGGAGATATTTGAGAGTCCGCAGATTGTGCGGGCCTCTCTGAAGATCTCCCTCGAGTTGGAAGTGTTAGTTAAGATTACTAGAGCGAGTGGAAAACGCCTACCGCGGTTTGAGTGCATCTTGTGCACTGCTTCAGCCGGGAAGCCCTGGGATTTAAGGTCCTCCAAGATATCGTCGTTCGCGAGCTCAAACGGGACGCCCGTAATACCGCACGGATCTTACGCTCCTTCGGGAGGGCGTAGGTATGAAAGGCGACTTGTTTGACCGAAAGGAGCTTAGTGAGAAACCGGAAGTCGTCAATGGTCGCGAATTGGATTTTAATGGTATCGCCTGCGTTATTTTCTTTGAGATAATTAATTTTGTGCTCTTTGCACAGGTTGGAAACCGCGGTCCAGCGCGCTTTTTCACGGAGGAAGACGGGAGGAGGGAATTAAGCCTTAACGGGGAAGGGAGCGCAGCGCGTTGCTGGCTTCGAAGGAACCGACGGAGACGCGGTCACTTCGAGTTGAGGACACCGGGGAGGGCTCGGGTGTTGAAGACACCGCGGCTTTCTTCGAACGCTTCTTAGAGCGTTTGAGTCGAAACCCGGGCTCAGGAGAGCCGGTTAAGGTGGCGGCGACCGACGAAGCTTCGGACGCGACGGAGTTTGAATCGGTCCTGGGAGCGGTACGTTTCCTACGACACGTGCGCGAGGACGTGTCCGACACTAACGACACGACGTGTTAAAACTAACCGTAGTTCGCCGAAGGCCGCTACCTAGAAACCTAAAAAAGGGTACGCAGGTAAAGAGTCGACTGCGTTAGGGTCCCCCTTTACCGACAGAAAGGGCAAATGAACACGAAAACACACAGATATGATAAAAATAAATATGAAGATAGAATAAATAAATAAAATAGAAGAAAAGATATAAAATAAAAATAAAAGGACTGGATCAGTACAAATTCGTTGTCACCGTTAAGTATCCTTTGTACTGAAACCAGACTACTAACGCAGAGCACAACACAGCACAAGCACAACACAACTTAGCACAGCACTTTGAAGACTAAGGGGCTTAGTCACAAAGAAAAATCACTACGATAGCGCTCGGAGGGTTCCGTATCACGGATTCAACACGCTATACTGTGACGTCAGTGAACTGAGCGCCACGGAATATCGGGACGGGACCGATAAATCGGAGTTGTCTTGGAACGTCCGTACCGGGCGGCGATCGGAGCGAGAATATGGTGTTTATAGAAGTACTATTGTTCTAATATAGTATTTTGCAAATGTGATAGAGTTTCCGCTAGCTGTGTTGGGTAATGTGTCGACAGACACGCCAAATGAGTGTTCGCGAAGTTGCCGCGTGGTGCTTGCTGTGCGCAGCAAAAGTGGCCGTGTCGATCCCACACTCACTTAGCGTAGTCAAGTAGCTAAACTCTTTACCCAGCGACTAAGAGTTTGGCTACTTACACCTTTATGTGGCTTGTTAGAACTAATACATAAATTATCACAATTTTTTACCAATCTAGATATTTTAAAATAATCATTTACAGTAGTAGCTGGGTAAATTTGTAGTTTCTCCAAGAAAAAAGTCTCCAACTTTAAAATTGGACTAAGTTTGTATTCAATGAGCAGTTGTGACTGCGAGCATGGTCATAGTTTTGTTTGTCAACTGTGAAATAGCTAAGTTCTCGTTTGGATACCAAAGGCTTAAACAAACTAACACTACATTTGTGTCCCAGGTTACGTTGTATTTAGGTAAAAAAGGTCGAAGACGGTACACTCCTTTAAAAATCTCTGAGGTATATCATCTTTACTAATAGATGGACCCAATAAGAGAGTGAAACCTGCTCTGCAACAGTTAAGAGTTCCAAATTGACTGCTAGAATTATATAGTTCGGTAAGAAAACTAATGACAGTGGAAACTGAGGGATTATAAAGATGTACAAACTTAAAAGAGCAGAAATTCCAAATTTTATTCAAGGCAAACGTTATATTGCTCCAAGGAGCTATCCGCTAGAGATGCCATCATTATGTTTGATGCAGAGGGAGGTACAATCCGTTTTGATAGTACGCTCCGGATAAGACTCCTGCAACCAAGGTAAGGGATGTGTGCAGGCGAGGGGCACTGGAGGGGGACTGGGCACTTGTTGGCTAGGCCAAAGTGAAGCAACCATTACGCCCATTGCTTTATCCTGTTTTTTTGTTTTTAATTGCTTTTGATACCATTGAAAAGGGTGAAAAAGCATAAAAAATATTCGACCAGTTGACAGTAAATGATTTGGCAGCGCACGCATCTGGATCCCTTTGCCATGAAATATATCGTGAGTATTTTTTATTAAACCTGCTGGCGTTTTGTCATACTGGCCATTTTGATCTGTATAATCTCCTCTTTGGTTAAGAATTGAAATTTCAAATGTAAATAGCTCACGTATTTGTATTTCGAAAACCGTAATTCATTTATTTTTTCTGATAGGTATATCTATAGTTAGTTCAAACATGAGTTTGAAATCTGAGTGGGTAGTATTAACCCATTAACGCCCAAAATAAAACTACTGATGAAAAATGTTTGATTATGCTATTTATTGCTTTATTATGAAGTTAACAAAAGGAAAATTAACAAAAACTGAAAAAAATATTTTTGATTTGGAAAGTATGAGGGTGTACTTGTCCGAGTACAATGGGCGGATTAGGTATGAAATTGTCCAAAGCATGGTTTTTCGACACACAAAGTTTTCAAGCAAACCATGCAACACCATCGTACCCGGCTGTGGCAAAAAAAACACCGCAACTGATTTTCAATGCACTCTGGATTGTGACCGTTATTGTTTCGTTGGATTCCAGTGATCGAAGAAGAAGTAGGTCGACTTTTAGATTTTATTGGTCACAGGTACCACCACCATTTTTTTCTTTTATGACTACTTGATATAGGCTTATTGACTGGTCCATCTGGTCAACTCGACCCATACCCTTATATTATTATTATATAATTTATAAACAGTCTGGGGATATTGCAATCAATTTTTTGCTTCCGAACATGGCACCATCTCTTCACTTTTCCCAAAGGCTCAATGACATTATAGTTTGATCTCATTGTTACAATATTGTTATCTTTCCAACGCACGATAGTTATTTCATTTTGAGTATCAAAACGATGTCAAATTCCGCCCTCTGTTTTTTTTCATATCCTTACAGAAATTACTGGACATTTCTTTGTTCGGTTATCGCGTATTATACCCGTTGTCCCGTAACCTAAGTGTCGTAAATCATGTATAGTCGATAATTCGTATAAAAAATTATCGAAATATATGACATGTTCATTAGGAAAAATAGGCATTTTTGCTAAAAAGCCGCCGGCTCCGGGGGTAACAATAATACTCATACTACGAATCGTCATAACCATCAGCCATTATCGATCTAGGGCTTCTTCCAGTCTTGAATAAGCGTTTGGACGCATGCAAAAGGAACGGATCACCATTTCCAAAATTGTAATATACCTGGAAAAAAAATAGAACACAAGTGCCCATTGTACTCGACCGAGTACAGTCAACTAAAATGAATCTTTTAACTTGTTTATCATAAGGAATAATTACTAAAATACTATTATATGATGAAATACACAATAACAATGCATAATAATCAGTGATAATTATAATTACTAAATTGTTAATAATAAATATTTATTATTATATCTTACCTTGACGCGTTAGTTCAAAGTCCGATCTTGTAACTTACGAATTCATCATAAAAATACAACTACCCCCATAATTAAATTCTCAATCATGACTAACGTATATGGCCATCAAATATTTTTTGAGATAGGGCAAATTTACAAATAGATTCTTTAGAAATATGCATTATTGTGACTGTACTCGCGCGAGTACGGCAGGCGTTAATGGGTTAAACGAAAGTTCAGGTAGCGACCACCTTATAATCAAAATATCTACCGTAAATTCAAACAGTAATTCGTTGGGACTCTACACGTAGGAATTTAAAATTAGCGGATTTCGCAGCATATAAAAAGCTCGTTTCAAATGTCTGAAAAATTACAACAATCGTATGATGAATTTATAAATATCATTAATAGGGCTGCTGAAGTGCACATCCCTTAGTGCAGAATAAATCATAACCCTTCTAGTAGTTTTTCTCCGGAACCCCACGTTGTCAGAAGCGGTAGCCAAACGTAGATTAGCTCTGACCAAATTTAGAAAAATCTTTATCCCCGATAACTATAATATATTACAAGGGCGTACCCAGGTAGGAGCAGGGGGGGGGCAGCTGCCCCCCCCCCTAGAAGATAAAATAAACATCAATTTTCCTGGCAAGTGGGAATTAAAAACGTGTTACCTACTTTGCACAAAATGAAGTGTTGGAAACGAAATATCTTTCAGTCAGATATTTTGATTTAATATTTTTTTATCTATAATTAAATATTTTACAACATTCGATATAGTATACTGTTAGCGACGCAATATAATTTAAATCTCCCGCGATCCCGTCGCATCTCGTAGTTTCGGCTCCCGACGAGACAATCAGAACCATCTAGGATTAAAGCCGAATATAATTTGGAGAAAACAACATCTAGCGCTATCTAGTTACGGACGACAGTACTTTTTCCAGTAAAGAGAAATAGCATCAATTCATACGGTTAATAGCGACATCTTGTATTGAATAGCAATACCACGAAGAACGTTCTAGCATGGACTATTCTGGTAAGGAAAGACAGTGATAGCAGGTATGAGACAAGTATGGAAATAGAGTCGAGTATTTTCTACGTATTTCGGGAGCTCTTCTAATATTTGAATATATAACCGGGATCGTGAGGCAGAGCAAGGCAATTTAGTTCGAATACAATTCAGTTCATTTCGGAGTTTAATACGAGCGAATGTTTCATGCGCCATAGTGTCTTGTAGTTTAGTTGCGGCGACACGAGATTTACGTTTACTGCGCAACAACTGGTAATATTACTCCGTCAAATGGATATCAGGAAATTCTTTGAAAGAGGTGAGTCAAAACAAAACACATATGTACCTAATATGATTATTTGATTTGTTTAAGGGGGGTTCTCTTGTATTAAGTGTATATCTTTAGCATATTACTTACAATATTTAAATTTATTAATTACAAGACGTGGTTTTGTTATAATTGTATCTATGTTCTATGCTCTTTCATTTATCAAACATGAAAGAGCATAGAACATAGAAAATAAATGTATCATTTCAATTATTGTAGGTACGTATATCTTTTGCTGGAAGGAAAACATTTAAAATTAGTTTTGTTTGGTGGGGGTGGTCATGTTCGGGACAGGGTAGCAACCTGTATAATAATATAACAGGAATACGTTCTAGGGTATTATTTATCCAGATTCCAAATTCAATCAAATCGCGTCCAGCCGATACAGCGTGATAGAGGAGTAAACGTCCAAACACACAAACAAAACTTTCAAATTTATACTATTAGTAGAAATGAAACTTACATGTTATTCTACAAATGTGACGTTAATTGGCAAAGGGACCTTATGGTCGGTTTAAGTTTCCGAGATGTTCACAGAGAGTTTTATGAAATAATAATAAAAGTACAATTTTTTGTTTATTACTTTGTAGTAACCAGCAAACATCTAAAAGTGTTTTTAATTGAATCACCTCTTTAAATAACTTCCAAAGAAAACTTAGCTTTTTCAAATTTTAAACTTTAAACACAGTTTTCTCGCAATCCCATTTTATTGTCCAAGAAAGAGCAACATTAAAAAAAAATATCTATTTCACCCTCAGATATTGTATTAGTGCTATATGTGTTTTTATGTATATTTTGGATTTATTAATAACTCCATACCGACAACAAAGTCCTTTTTCTCTGGAAACGTCACAACAAATGTATTATTTCAAATTACCTAGTTTTGATTATTTGGCATTCAAACCACAAAGTTAACGAATTTTGAATATCGCAATTTCACTTTTAGTGATAGGAAGTATCTTGATCTTTATTTTCGTCTTATGCTTAAACAACGTAAGAGTAATTTTGTGTATCCATTTTTTAGGGACAACATGCGAAAAAAAAAAGGTTGGGAAAGTAGCAGTGGAAGCGATGAAAATGACAACCATGATAAAACTACTCATGTAATGCCAAGATCATTGCATGCTGACATTGGACAAGCGTCACATTCTCCAGCAGAACCTGTAAATATATCTGTTGCTGATTATTCTTCTCCATCGACATCCCAACAAACTTATGACGTCAACGTCGATCCTGAAATTATTGTGGACGATGGCTATCATGAAAATGATCTGGGTCGTTATGTTGGGTTGGCTACCCAGCTATCGACGGAAAAGAAGAGGGAGTTGTTACAAAATCCTTGGATCCTGCCCAGAAATTACGATTTTGAAAGTGATGCAAGCCATTTGAAAAGAAAATTTAATCATGCTTGGTTGGATCAATATGCACCATGGCTAGATATTCCAAGCGACTGAAAGGCGCTCTTTGTAAGCATTGTGTTTTGTTCCCTCCGCCCATCAGCACTGTGAGAGGAATTTTGGGATCATTTATGGTCAGGCCATATATAAAGTTCAAAAATATGCATGAAGACTGCCGAAAGCATGCAACGACCAACCTTCACCTAACAGCGACAAATGCTGCAAAAAATTTTCTTGAAAATGTTCCTGTAGACATCCAACTGCAAAGTGGACACCAAAAAGCAATCGATGAAAACAGACAAATATTGTCATCAATTATTTATTGTATAGTATTTTGCGGTACACATGATATGCCTCTTAGGGAAAACAAGCAGATGAGGGTGTTTTATTAGATTTATTGAAGTTGAGAATCAATTCAGGGGACGACAAATTAAAGAGTCACCTGGAAAAGTGCCGTCGCAATGCAGTTTACACATCGCCAAAAATACAAAACGAATTGATAAATTTATGTGGCGAAGTTATTAAGGAGGATATAATAAGTGAGGTTCAGAAGACCATGGCTTACGCAGTCTTAGCTGAAGAAACAGCAGACGTAGCTGGGAAAGAACAGCTGTCAATAGGCTTGCGGTTTTACGACGAAAGCAAAAGGAAAATCAGAGAAGAATTTGTAGGGTTCGTTGAACTAAAAGCACAAAATGCTTCAGCAATTGCCGAAGCAATTGACAATTTCTTGATTAGTTCTAACCTCCCAACCGAAGATTGCGTAGGGTTTGGATTCGATGGCTGTTCTACAATGGCAGGGAAAGAGGGTGGCGTACAAGCCATTTTGAGAAAAAAATATCCTCGTCCTTTATATTTTCATTCCTCAAGTCACAAACTCAACCTTGTTGTGAATGATGCGAACGCAGTACCAGAAATTAGAAATACTGTCGCCACTGTAAAGGATGTTATAACGTTTTTCAGAGAATCGACTACACGTCGAAACTACGCTCCAAACCTATCCAGTTACCAACAAGCCACTAACCAACAAGGTTATGCGATTACAGGTAAGAACAGAGCACTCCGAGGTGTGTGCGATAAGCCTACGATTGTGCGTGAGTTTTAAGCTATCGATTTAAAGACTAAATTACCTTAGCATAATAAATGCAACTGTGTCAATTGCAGGGCCTTCCAACCTTCACGGTCAACTCGATTGCGCCCTTGCAATATTTTTAGATATAAAAATGGCCAATAATATGTGCATATACTATTTTACTGGCGGGTGGAGCCGCCACGTTTCCATTCTTTAAACTTCTTATTTAAACTGTTGCGAAAAATGTGAGCGACCATTTTTACCTCCTTGCCATACAATCTATGGCAATAAATAATTGTTTAACTGGCAACCTCGATAGATTGGTTTTATAGGATTTATAGGACAAAGATTTACTGTATTAATGGAATTTGGACAGAACAACGCCTTTTGGGTTAGCAGGTGCATAAAATAAAAGCATACATTTCTGCGCCACTTGTCAGGTAGTGTTCCAAGCGCATCTTTTTCAACGTGGTGATCCCGTTAGGCTCCGATCACCGTCTATTTACATCTACATTACATTTATGTATTGACAAAAGAAATAGAACTATTCAAAATGATTTAAAAAGCACGATCATTTAGGCCTTGAATATATTTCATTATTTTTCTATACTTGTTTATTTTCCTCTTGTTAATTTGTAAAAATTATTGTTTGTAAATAAAATTAGTGCATTGTTAACAGTAATATTAATAAATTCTCGGACAGATTTTTGGTTTCAGGAAGATCCTATTCTGACTGATTATATTCAAAGGTCCTTCTTCGCTTTGATATTCTACCTGGATATCTGGAAAAGATGCATCAAGCGTCTCCTCGATGTTATAAAAAAAGATTCTGTTAAATTAATTCAACCTTGAAACAAAACTGGCCTTAGTTGTTGTTGTTGTTTCTTTTCGCTCGTCAAAGCAGGCAAAGGGTCTAAGCCATACAGCCTAAACTGGCCTTAGCAATTAGTAAACAATGGTTTGGTGGCTAGTTTGCCATAAAAATAAGCTTCCACAAAGTTTAAAATAGCAACCTCCGTGTCTATGTCCAGTACTTAGGTACACGACGCTGCCGTACTAACTTCTTTTTAAACGAACCACTTTCTTCAAAATTTTTAAAAATTATTCAAAATTACTTTTCTTGTTGATTACCACACCAACGCAGCTTCCGTGATTCTATTATTTACAAAATACGCTTCAATTAAGCCCAAACGATCGCGAAGTTTATGAATTGCCACTAACCATCTAGAATATTCCAGCGCAAATATAAACATGTCCTGACCATGTTCGAATCGAATTCGAAGTTTGAAAGTTAACACTTTTTTACTTACTTTTTTTCAGCCAATCTTCTTTATAGCGGAAAATCTACCCCGAACAAAAAGCTTGGTCAATGTAGAAGTTTGATTCTCTTACCGAAACGCATGGGAAAATTTTTTAGCGATTTCTGTCATTTCTAGTAATAATATCTTAAATGGTTATGGATAGTCTTCTAGGGACGTTTTCCTGTTACTATAACGGTTAAGGTATCTGCCCTTACTGTCCTGTCTCAAAAATTCACCCTGTGTACATTGCCGGATAAACCTATTACCAATTCTTGTGTCACGAACTCAGGTAAAAAAAAGTAATTCTTCTTCATTATCTCAAAAGCCTCTCAAACTAATTGGAAGTATCATTAATAAACATTTTAAATAAAATGACCAGTAAAAAACAACCTTCTCATCTAATTTAAAAAAAAAACATTCTCAATGTTGATCTTGGAAAAATCTTCTATTTTGGGGTTTAATTTCACGTAGAATAGGCCATGGAGACGCTGACTGCTAACGCTTGCTGCTCAAATTGCTTAAATTTAATAGTGACTGGTTAACGCAATGAAAATTAATTCTGTATTTAATTTTACAGAAGCCATGTGAACTGCGGGATTGTTGACCCTAAATGTTTTTATTGCCACATTCAAATAAATCAATATGACTCCTTAACTGAATTCAGCATAAGAATCAAACGAAAATTAATGTTCAGTCCAGAGGGGCTAGCCAAGTTGCAATCTACAATCTCTAACGCTATCGAAAAAGCGTAAACTGTATGGAGCATCATGTGATATAGCGATAGTCACGACAGCCACATGTAGATAGATAGATATAGATGTCATAGGTTGCAGCTTGGCTAGACCCCTGATGCAGTAGTTCAGAAGTACGAAATGCCGAATAACCGGACACTGTCTCTATCTTATTTACTTCATAGTGTTTTCATTATTGTGCACGATATTAGGAGTTTTAAAACATCGGACTAAAACGCTTAAAACGGATAACCAATTTGGGTGTAATCTTTTCGGTCTGTGGGAACAATTACAATAATACTAAGAAAGCAACATAGCTCGGATTGTTCGTCTATTTCTGTCCCTTTCGCCCTGAACCTTGGCAGGATTTAAAATTAAAAAAAATAAGTTTGCGATAAAATGTGATGTTAAATATAAAGAAATCCGTTATACTGCTGACATAACAGCGTGCAAATATCGTGCGTGACAACCGATAAAATGCTTTTATCGAATCAAAACACATGGCATAATTTTATAAGAAATAAAAGAAAAAATTGAACGGACAGAAAATTTTCAGTTTCCCCTATATGCTATTGCTAGAAAAGCTGACTGGATTAAATAAAATACTTTATTAACACAACATTAAGGTTAAATATACCCCATATGAAAATTATTTACAATATCAGATTTTACGAAGAAAGACCGGTGAAATTTGCTTTATAATTTTTAAAATAAGAACTGTACATCTTTTACAAACATGTGATACTTCCTACTATTTATCACCAATTTTCAGTGCATTTTAAAATACGAGTATGAAGTATTATAATTATTGGTTTTGATGAGATTGCATGGCACAAGTACCACTATATTTCGTACAAAATTTATTGAATTTGCGTACTTAAATATTTCAAAAAGTAGTCTATGGACATCTACAGAAAAAATTTTTTTTAAAAATTTATGTCGCTCGGATGCACAGACCTTTAATTTAACAAAATTAAATAAAACTCCCCTAGGCATATGAATGATGCCAATGATGTTTTGTAATTTCAACGATTTCAACTCGAAAGTGTAGCTTTAGGTTTCTTTTTGGTTCTCTCCAGGCTATTTTTTATGTGATATAGTATATTTTGTTCTCAATGCATCTCTTTGCCAATTGCGAAAAATGGCCTTAGTTCAAACCGCCATTCATTCAAAAAAAGAAAAATGTATAAAATATTTTAACAGAAAAATTCTGGCTCTGGGGTGATTTTTAACTGCTGATCCTGGTTAAGGGTTAATGAACAACAAAGCATTTTACGTAACGTAGCCTTCAAATTTTTTAATTTATTTGTTGCTTCTATCAAAGATCGAGTTTTTATTTCAACTGATATTTTGGGCAGTTCCAGCAGAACCAGAAAAGACAAAATGTTAGTAAGTTATAAATTTCCTGAAAAGAGGTTTACAACTATTTGCGAAATGTGCTCAGCAGATGGCTCCTATGCATTTTTTTGTAAAGTAATAACATTATTAACCTCCACAGAATTACCTAACAAAATAAGTCCATACCAAATAATGGCTGATACCTAGGTATAGAAAGTCATGGAAAGCACGGAATGACAAATTAAATTGTCAGCTGTATCTTTATGAAAACGACGACTAGACCAATTTGACATTTAAGTATACTAAACTTACGCCGAACCGTGAAGTTATCTTATGGCAAAGCTATTTTTAATAATATATGAAACTCGACATATTGTATAATAATATTATGTAAGAATAAGCCTTCCATTACATCGGTTGATGACTATTTAAATTTAAACACATTGGATTTCTTGTTATAAAACTTGTTGAGCTGTTACGTAATTTAATTTTAAGATGATAATCCTGTCAATTCTGTTAATACAACTTGTTGTTTATTAATAAATAAATAATAAATAAACCCCCAGACGTTTGTCTGGCCAACTGTATGGCCCAAAATTAAGCAGAGCTTGTGTTATGGATGATCATACAGCGACCATAAACAAACAACCACGAGCCGAGTACAAACGTCTGTGTTCATCACACAATGGCATGCCCCGGCCAGGAGTCGAACTTGGGACTTTCGGCGTGTGAGGCAGGGTTACTAACCACTACACATCTCGGTCGTCTCTAATGTATTGTATCTGTATCATTTTGTGAACCTTAGATACCTTCGGAGCTTAAACAAACTGACCTAGACAGCCAGTATACAGATTTCGGTATTTAATGACAGAATAATTTTTTGGTCACCTAGCCTTAAAGAAACGTTACGATTACTTTTACACATTATCAGAAAAGGACACAGCGGGGTATATAAGGACATTCGCATTGCATTACTGCTCGAATATTGTCGTACTTATTAAATAGGATTTTTTGAGTCTACTAGCAGTAAAAAAAGGTTGTAACGAAAATGATATTAGAATTACTAATTGTGCTGTTATTGATAAAATGTGTGCTAATGGTGTTCAGATGGATGCGCGTGTTCTACTTTTCGAAAAGATTTCGTAATGATATGGACTGTAATTTTGTACTTGGACATACTCCATATTTTTTTGGCAATGAGGAAAGTAAGTAGCTATTCAATTTCTAGAACTTTTCTCTTTTTTTCTAACTTTAGGCATATAAATAATAAATTTTTGGAGATTATATTACTACTATTCAAAGAATTGAAGTAATCTTCTTTAATCGTAGAATGACTCAATCAGCCCCAATATATCATAGGTATTATTTGGTAGTTATTTCGTGGGATCTAAACTGGTATCATATATTTTAGCAATGCAGTTTTAAAATATTTGTTATTTATACATTTCGGTATTTTGAAACAAGGAACCTTATTATAAACGCGTATACATTGACCCATGAATGAGTTGGTGACTTTATGAAGGCTACTATTATGACCTGCCAGCATATTTCTTCCTCTTGGCGCTGAATACTGTTTTATGAGCTCAACACCGGCATCGGTTGTCGCTCAACAACCTTTATTTGGTTGGTTATAAGGTTGACGTTAGGTCGTAGGTTGACGATTCTACAAAAACGGTAAAGAGAGCATTACTAACCGTAGAATACGCTAAGGCAACTTAACCTTGTTGTCACCGTAGGGTGTTAGACCACATTTTTAGATGTGCGTGTATTCGTTTCTTAGAACAACATACGGTTAATTAGCTGATCAAAAAATGTGTACTTAATAATAAACATTATGGTTTAGACATGATCGAGACGTTCATAATAAAGCAAGACATTTTGAGTGTTTGTTCATGTGTAACCGAGAAATTCAGTAATAGTTTAAAAAAATATAATTCTATATTAAAACACATTAACAAACGCTACCAAGAAGTAGCAACAGTTATTTTAAAAGGATCAAAACTTACGCGGATGTCGCCGCGCAGGGTCGTCTGCTCAGTCTGTATAGATCATTTTGATTAACCTTTTCGTCGTTCGCAGCCACAAAACTCCTAATAGAGGGAGCCAAGAATAGGCACCTGTAGGACTATATGACTCATACGTGACTTTACGTGGCTTAGTCAGCAACGAATCGTCGGCAAGCGTACATCATGGTGATGTGATAAATATGGTGTGACTTACATACTTACATACTTACGTACTTACATACTTAGCGGAATTTTAAATGGTTGGACTGCCAGTCATACTTATATCAATTGAGATATAAAGAAGGAAAGTTATTATATTTATTTTACAATAATATTATTATTGTCTTATGTTTTTTCAGAATTAATGACCAGCCTCCAATTAGTAGGCAAGGAAGCTATAAAACATGGAGGGTTGTCAAAATTGTGGGTTTTCTATAAGTTATTTCTAGGTAAGCAATTTGAATTTTTTTAAATGCTGAAGGCTTCTACCCCTTTGAAGTGAAACGGAGCAGAAACGTTAAATAATTGAAATTGCTGTACATGACTATTAGGAATTTCATGAATTAGTTTGTATTCAGATCCATATGGCACCTATTCTCCACTTCAACAAAGCATCAACAAAAACATTTGTGTCATAATGTTAAAATAAAATATTTATTTATACGAGGGTGAATTGAAAAGTTCGCGGCCTAAACAAGAAAACACAGGAATAATGCAATTTTTTATATTTATTTTTCTTCATACTCTCCTCCTAGGTCACAGCACTTAGTCATACGGTCCTCCAAAGCCTTGATCCCATTTAAATAGAAGGTCTCGTCAAGGTCTTCAAAAAAGGCATCTATGGCCACTTTGACCTCCTCATTGGTAGAAAATTTCATTCCACCTAAATGTTTTTTAGTTTTGGAAATAGGTGGAAGTCAGAAGGTGCTAAGTCAGGTGAATAAGGGGGATGAGGAAGCAATTCGAAACCACAATTCACTATTTAAGCCATCGATTCTGCAGATGTGTGAACACGAGCATTGTCCTGACGAAACAAAACTTTCTTGGTCAACAATCCTGGTCTTTAAGACTTTATTTCTTCGCGTAAACGACGTCATAGTGTGCAGTAGTATGCAAAATTTATAGTTTGACCTCTTTCTTAGTAATCAACCAAGACACCCTTAGAATCCCAGAAAACCGAGCCATTACCTCGTTTACTGAAAAACACACCTTTCTTGGGTCGGACATCCGGGTCTCTTCTGTTGTTTGGATTGTTGTTTGGATTCAGGAGTATAGTGATGAACCCATGTTTCGTCCATAGTAACAAACCTTGCCAAAATTTGTTTGGATCAGCTTGAAAAAGCTCTAAACTGTCTCTAGAAATCGTAAGCCGAGTTCGTTTCTGTTCAACTGAAAGGTGCCGCGGAACCCATCTTGCCACCTTGTAGAACCCTAATTCGTTAATGTCTTGTGTACGTTCATATAAAATCCCTAGAGCTTCAGCTATCTCAGATACCTTCAATCTTCTGCTCCCATGATAAGATCACATATATTTTTGATGTTTTCCGAAGTCGTAGCTGTAGAAGGCTGTCCAGAGTGGGGGTCATCTTTGATGTTCTTTCGTCCACGTTTAAATTCAGCTGTCCACTTTTTTATTATTGTATACGACAGAGCTGATGTTCCTAAAGTACAGCAGTCTATGTTAGGCCGCGAACTTTTCAATCCACCCTAGTATTTCGTATAATTACCACTTTCGTATAATTTTTTTTTTATGCAAAGCCTAAGTCATTGGCTCGGTTTACATTTGCCTGATGCAAAAGTACAACGAAGACTACAACTTAAAGTTAAACTTTTTTCTTATATATTTCATCAGTTCGGAGTGTTGCCGAATTATATTAAGCTAAGAAATGTCAAGATGGGTTTAAACCAAACAAACAATAAATTAATAAAGAACTCGATCTAGAACAAAAGCGTCGTTTAGCGTCAACGATAATTCAGTATCAAATTTACACCAAAATAATACCAACGAACAAGAAAAAGAATTCTAGCACACGCTCTAGAGATGTTTAGATCATCGAACGGCCCATTGCTCATGCGCCAAGTGTTACTGGCCGGTAGCAAACTATGTCTGACTCTGAAACAGGTTTTGTAAATGCATGCATTGCTTAAAAAGAAAAGAAGGAAGATATTTTGATATAATGAGCAGACTGAATAATGCGGCTGATATGGTAGTGGTTCTGCTATAATGACAACAATATTTACACGGTCAAGCCGCTAGAACACAAGAACGCTTTGAACAGATCGCTCTGAGGTTCGAGCAAGTCCAAAACGATAGACCGCTCTAGATAACTGTTTGCACGTTTTTGAGCCATTTATATCAATCAAGCTAGTATCCTAAAAACATTCAATAGAATCGATGCGAACAAAGATATTAAACCGGAAAAATACTCTGTCTCTGGTTACATACAGATAATTTGGTCAAAGTTGGCAGAATTAAGATAGAATGAGCATTCACTCGTTTGGTCTAAACCCATCTTCAGACGAACAAAATACGTAATAAAAATGTATGTGGTTTACAGTTGTTGCCGATGCAGAAAAGGCCAATCTAATTTTGAAGAACAGTTTAGAAAAAACATCCTATATTGCGAACTTGTTTAAAAATCTGCTTGGTAATGGCTCTATCGTTGCTCCAGGTATGTATTTATAAGATGTACAAGGTAAATAATGCAAAAGTATCTATTTGACCTATTAAAACTAATTTGACGCAAACCATAGATAGGCGCGGTTTCAGACATTGCTTAGAGACTCGTATCACTCGTATGTCCATGTACACATACTGTCTAGGCATAGAAAACGAACAGGATGAATAAATAAAACTCAGTATATTATTTTTGTATTTGTATGGTGTGCAATAAAACTCTTTATTGCACACCATACAAATACAAAAATAGCAGAAACAGGAAATAAAAACAAAGAAGCTTATACAAAATGAAGGCATCACCACTTTATCCGAAAAAACCTTTGATAATTTACTCAGAAATATAAATAATGATAGTGCCGCTCTCTGTGTCGCGTTTGACAGTCGTGTAGGTCGAATAGAAGGGTGATGGTTTTTTATTAGAGTAATATATAATAGAGATAAAATAGACATAAAATAGAGAGTGATGCAAAATATGGACTTGTGAGCAAGACAAAAATATCGTGTATTATTATGTCGTACGGTAGTTTTGTTCGCATAGTGAAGAAACCTTTGGCAAAGTAATATCAGGCGACCTTGACCAGAATTTAGAGGTTCATGGCTTAGGAGTTTGTTACTTATCTTCCGCTATATTAATTTAATCAAAGATAGTGAACCCAAAGATATATAAGATATCCGACGAATACCCCGCCATTAGCAGCTGCGGTCTGTAATTCGTTTCCATTTAGCCATCAAGAATTATGATGTTAACAGCTCTTAAAAATATATTTATTATTCAGAAACACCAATCATACAGGTTTTTTGAATTTTTTTATAAAAGTTCCTAAATCTGGTACAATACACATTTGTAGGCGTTATTTGGTAATAACTGGTGTTGGCGATAATTTGAGTTTTAGTTCAGTTGATTAGCTAAAAGCGAACATATAACAGATCCCGATCGGACGTACCATGGTCGCTCTGCCTTCTCTTCGTCCCCATACAAATTGAGCTCACCTATTTCTAATGGCTTCGTGTCGTTGTCTTCACGACGCACTTGCAGCCAAGTCGTGCCGTCGAGCCCTCTAAGTGCACTTTTCAATGCAGCCCAAATTTTTGCGCCTTGTTTTGGCTGTTCGGTCTACGCTTGGTTTTTGTCTTAGCCAAGTTAAATGACAGCCGATCTCCAATCCCTCCCCGAGCACCATAAGTGCTAGTTATTTCTTAGCAGGTGTCCCGTCAGCGAGTATCCGCTTGCACTGCCTCTTCCATAACTGGTTGTCGCTTCCGATGAAGGCTGAGAGGCAAATAATGCCAGATCCATATAGGTAATGTATTAGTGGGTTAAAACCCCATATAACCATGACCCACACTTCGTAACTTCCCGGAGGTTCCGGACAGTAGCAAAAAAGCTTAGGCGCACAAAAAAACTGAAAGCGGGTCAGCCTCGGAATAAAACGGAATTAGCTGAATTTTTGGTTTAAAATTAAGGTTATACGATGTATCCAAGGTCAATGGCCATAAAAATCAGTTTTTTTAAGTAAATTTATCTATGTTAGATAATTTGTTGCTTTACTGTATGCTTGTGTTAATTGAAAGAAGTACGTTGCTGACATCTGTGACTTGTACCTTATCTTATATGGTCATTCAATCCTGTACATTATTTAAACAATATTCGATCATTTGGCTTTTATAACATTAAACGCAAAAAAGAACTTGACCCGGTTTTGTAAATTAATTCTTATGAACGTGTTTTATGAAGGTACTCGTTTTATATTGCTCAAGAGTTCTGTAAAATTATATGTATATGGTTTGAAGTTATAATTCGAAATTAAGCAGACGATAAAATCATCGTGGAAATATTATCCTCCTATTAGATGACTCCTTCTCCAAATATACAGTCAAGGTATTTCCAAATATTCTTGACTTTTGAAGTAAAAATATTGGAAAACTAGTGGGCCCGTTTTAATGAAATTAGTAAATTAATCTTCTATTCTGATATAAATATTAAAATTATATTCTTTAAATATTATAATTCTGTTCCGGTGCGACGGAGCGACGGTGTTCATGCCAGTATGAACACCGTCGCTGGCGCCACTCGTACGTGACCATGCATTTTGTTTGTCCTTACAAAATGAGATCGTAAAAGTGGACTGATATAGAACTCATTAAATTTGCCTCATTATACAGACAATATAAATGCCTCCACAACATAAAATTCTAAGATTACAGCGACAAACATATTGGGCCCGCAGTATTGACGAAGGTTTGCTTTCGAATGAACCTTGAGGACCTAAGCATATAGGTACGACGTCTTGCCTCTGCGCAATCCCTAATTCTTTTCGAATTTTCATGTGACAGAGACTCATTTTTATGAACGTATAACCGTAACCTTAATTGTTGTTTGATTACTACAGGACGCGTGTAAACGTTGCGAGCCAGTGCCCAAGCCAGTACAGCGAGGAAAGCCAGTGACACTGGCGCCAGCTACTGGACCAATATAAATCTGCCTTAAGCATAAAAGAATACATTAAGAGCATAATTTTTTTCTGAAATAAAAAAGATACGCGATTCCGTTTTTGCATGCGTGCTCGTATGAAACTCGCTTAGAGAAAAACTGGTGTATATTCTCCTTGGTTTTACTTAGTTCCAGGTTTTTCTTTCCTCCTGATTTTAACGGGCAAATAACCGTTGCATCATGAGACATAATAATGATTATATTCCGTTTGCGTGCGCCATTGATTTATTGAATAAAGTTAGATTTTTCCTAACACATAAGCAAACACAAAAGCAGGAAAATCGCTGCAAAGCATAGCAAAATTATACAATATCAGCAAGCAGCAATGTCAGCCCTAGCAATGTCAGCAAGAATATACAATAAAATACCGAAACACAGACAAAAAATAACTAACACTAAACAATTTTTAGAGACATTAAAAAAACTTTTAATAACTAAATGTTACTACACTGTAAAAGAGTACCTAACCGATAAACTTCTGAATTAGTCTAAAATCACAAATCTCTTTTTATAATTCGTTAATTTAAATTGTGTCTTGCCATGCTTATTCCTCCTCTGTCTCTAATTGCAGTGCCTCACAAGGCCCTTATTTGTCATCTCATTAATTTGTTTGCACCAATCTAAGTAAATGATGTCCTTACATCGATTTACTTAAACACCAACAAGCAATAAAGTAATGAGTATTGAAAAAGGCAATCACTTCTGCTAAACTTGTTATGCTCACAAGGTCAAGGTTAGTGGAAGCACCAGCGCACGCGTCTATACGTAATACATGCAAGTGACGTCAGCTTGGTACTCAGGTACCAAGAGTGTACTACCACGAGGCCAATTATTGCAGTTGTTTTAAAGTTGAAATAATGGGTCGATTGCAATTTTCTTACTACGCCTGAATTATTCTATATTTTGTCATGAATTATTTTTCTAATTCCCACGGTCCTAAGCTCGTATGAAGTAGGAAGGAAAATTTGGAACCAAGAAAACTGTGAAGAAGAGTGAGCAGGTTCTATGGACAGGCGTGTCACATCCTCGCCATCATCATCACTTTCCAACAGGTGCGATGAGAGACACGCTTACAAACTGTATATAAAAAATAATAAGTTGTATATATACAGGGTAACTTGTAATTCGACGTATTCCTCTTGGGATGTGATAATACAACTAATTTCCAACAAAATTAACTATAATGTCCCTAATACCAAGGAGGCTCGTTATAGAGATATTCAATATTTTTGGTTTTGTTCAAAAAAAATCCCGAATTAACTACAAAAAATTAAATAAATAAAGTACTGGTGTTTTGAATAAAGTTGTTTAAATTTTTGTCAGTTACCAATTCATCAACAAACATTTATTAATACTAACACTGGCACAAATATTAAACATTTTAAGCTGGCAAGTGGATTTATTATAAAATTTTGTTTTGATTCACTAATTTGGTCAATAGAAAAATGGATTTATTTTGAAAAATCAACAGTACATTAAACGTACAAACTACTAGAAAATTTATAAATTATTAAGACAAACAACAATTCCCAGAAAAAAACGTACGTAGAGCACGTGCATTGTAAAACCTTTTGTTATCGTACCGCGGCTCAGGTTGCAGAGTTGCAATAAATTCCTGGAACTTTTCAGTTGTTATTGTTAGAAGTTGGGATGGATGGGCGTCATAAATAATCATTTGATTGGACCCCACTTTTTGTCCAACAATTTAAATGGTGAGTATTATGAGGAATTTTTGAGGAATGAGCTAAGGCCGGCAAGGAGACGAATGGTATTCCAACACGATGGTTGTCCAGCGATCTATCGAATTACTGCGCGGCAGTGGCTGGATACCTCGTTCCCAAGGAGTGGGATTGGCAGGGGGGGTCAGATTCCATGGCCTGCACGGTGTCCCGACCTGACACCGGTTGATTTTTACGTGTGGACATGAAGTCCGTTGTCTATGCAACGCCAATTCAGTCCGTCAAAGTCCTGCGAGAAAACACATACATAATCGAAGCGGCTAAAAAATACCACACTCTTTCACTTCAAGAGTGACAGAGATTCCTGGTCGGGGCATCTGTTTGTATATTTGTTCTCGGATCATAGTTGTAGACTGGTAGACATATTTTTTTTTTGTTCTGGTTTCCCCGGAGTACATTTATGAACTAGCAGTATATTTTTATGATTATGCTACAAACTACAAATTGCCAATGTTTTTTAATATTTCTTCGATTTCTTTTTCGTCTTTCTTTCGTCTTAATAAAACAATAGACGCACAAACTATCTGTACATATCTAAAATTATTTTATTTCAGTTGGTATATGGCGTTACCGGAGAAAAATTTTATTCCCAGCATTTGCACAGAAAAACTTGAATGAATTTTTGAGTACATTTGATAAATGCAGTCAAAGGATGGTGGAAAATCTTCGAGTAAAAGTTGGAAAGGAGCCATTTTCTGTAGTGAAACATCTTTTGGCGTTTTCAATGGATGCGGTTTGTGGTGAGATTCTGTCTGAGAGTTTTGAAACAACATTCTGAAAATGTACAAAAAAATCATGGTTGCTTGTTATAAAATAGATAAAATATGGGATAACCAACTGCTAATAAATTACATCCATTATTTCGAAAAATCTATGGAATATTTGGTTTGTGTTTTCTTGCAAAATTAATTTGTCAAGCATTTGAAGCAAGTGTCATGTGAAAATAAACTTTATTCCAAAATTGGGCATGTAAAGAAAATATATCTGACTCTAATTTAAAAAAAGCATATCGTGATGTCACTTTTTCATACTATATTTTGTTACGAAAAGCTCACAAGTAAAAGCGATGAAGCTTATTTTAACGAAAATTTGTAAAATAATTTGTCTTACAGTCACACTCTATATGACGTCATAATTTAGCATCAATTTCTAACTTCCGTTTGGTTTGTTTCAATAAATAACTATCACCGAGATTGTGGAGTTATTCGATCCAGGTAATATAACAAACTTTCAATGCGACTTTCTCGTCATTGTACGAATTTCTTTAAAAAAAGATTTAAAATTGGGCACTCACAGAAATCAGAAATATATAAATTGTTTTTCCCAAAATACCAAATTCTTTCAGAAAAAAATAAATATTGTCACCTCAAAATTACTTTACATACCGAATTATGACCCGTGTGGTGTGAAATCATGACGAGATATTATATTATTATATTATAATAATATATTAACACTCTTCACTTTAAATTAAGTTTAAATCATATGTTGCTTACCCAATGCCTCTGCCTCAATTCTATTGTATTGGACGAACAAAACCAGTATTTACCTATCCTTGTTACTATAACGACTTGCCTTCAGGCATTTTTTTTTTTTGGGCCCCTCCGCGGGAAGGGCTGGAGGATAAAAATGCCCTGACGCATACTCTGGCGCGATTCCAAAGCTATGTGGGACTCGTCCCGACGCCTACCAGGACCATACCCACTAAAAAAACCCCCTGTCGGCTCGTGCATTTTTGCCACTCAGCCTTCCAGTCAGCCTCTCAGCCATCTGAGCGACGGCCAATTGGAGAAAGAGGCCGCGCTAGCGGGGCCCAGAAGGGGTCACCCGCTGGGATTACATAGCACTGAAGGTGCTCAAAGCACTGAAGGTGAATACATAGCACTGAAGGTGCTCAAAATGAAAATCAAATAATAAAAAATAAAAATTAAAAATTGCAAAAAAAAATTGAATTAATTCGCATTTACGTTAGAATTAGAATTTGCGGCCAGAAGGGCTTCGAGATCGGCTGACAGTCTGGTGGATGAGTACGCTTGCGCATTCCTAGGCCTAGCGACTTTGAACTTCGAATCTAACACAGGAGTAGTATATGAGACTGAATCACGAACTAGAGGATTGGGATGGGTTTCGGAGCGTTTGAAGAACACTTCAGAGAGTGTTTTGAGGTGTTGTTGTACTGTAGGCAGTTCAAGATCTCTATGCAAGTCCGCGTTACGCACGTACCACGGTGCGTTTGTGGCCCTGCGGCAAAAGAGGTTTTGAACTACCTGCAGTTTGTGCAGGAGGGAGAGTTTGGCGTGGGCAAAGATTGGCGAGGCATACGTCATGACGGGTCTAACGCAGACCTTGTAAAGTGTACGTTTGTTTCTGAAAGACATTTTACTTTTTCTACCTAACATGCTATTTAGGCGGCTTAAATAGTGACGAGCGAGTTTCGAAACTCTTTCGACGTGTGGCTTGAAAGAAAGCGTCGGATCTAATGTGACGCCTAAGTATTTAGTACTGCGCTTCCAGGGGATGGGAATGCCTAACATTCGAACGTGGGGATCGCCATCGGGACGACGGCGTTTGTGGTCGAAGCGCATCGCAGAACTCTTTTCAGGGTTCACATCGATGCGCCATTTTTGAAACCATACACCAAGGGCGTTTACGGCCTTTTGGAGTCTGGTTACAAGGTGCCGAACACTGTGGCCTTTGGTATAGAGTGCGGTGTCGTCGGCAAAGAGGGCGAGTTCGACGCCTTTCGGCGGGATGGGAATGTCGTTGGTGTACACGGTGTACAGCAGAGGGGCGAGGACTGAGCCTTGAGGGACTCCAGCCTTTATGGGACGAGGCGCAGAAAGCGTGCCTTCGTGTTTAAATCGAAACGTACGGTCTTTGAGAAACGACGCTATTAACCTGACTAGGCGATCCGGTAAGCCTATCTTGTAGAGTTTATAAACGAGACCGCTGTGCCAGACTTTATCGAAAGCCTTGGCTAGGTCAAAGAAAACCGCGACTGTTTTATAACGACGCGGATAGAAACCGTCAAGTATATACTCGACGATTCGATGGACTTGCTGAGGGCAGGAGTGTTTCGCGCGAAAGCCGAACTGATGGGGAATAATGAGAGGATCGCCATCCGTTGGAAACAGATGGTTCCGCATTCGAGAGAGTATGACTCTCTCGAGAAGTTTAGACATTGCCTTGAGGAGGCTGATGGGTCTGTGATTAGCCGAGACGTTCATAGTTTTGCCCGGCTTGGGAATGCCTATGACTGTCGCTTCTTTCCAAGCTATTGGGAAGTAGCTATGGTCGAAGCAGGCATTGAAAATGATAGCTAACAAGGTAAGCATCTGTTGAGGTAGGTGCTTAAGTGCGTGGTTGGAAATTCCATCCGCACCCGGAGCCTTTTTGGACTTTTGATTTCTAATGAGAAGCAAGATTTCGTCATTAAAGACTGTGACAGGGTCGGTGATGATGGGGAGAGAGTCTCTGCGAAGGACTTCGTCCTCCACTGCCTGGATGTGTGAGGGATCAGCAGGTTGCGTGCTGGGCGAGCATTGTGCGGCAATGCTGTCGGCGAAGCATTCGGCTTTCTCTTCGACTTCAAAGGCAGTAGTGCCATCGGGACGAGTGAGAGGAGGAACGTGAGAGGCGGTGTCTACGCGTAAGGCTCGGGCCATTCGATAATACGCTTGGTGGGACGGGGAGATATTCTCCATGAGATCGTTAAACTGAGTGTCACGGAGTTCCGCGAGGCGAGACCTAACTTTACGTTGAAGCTGATTCGCAGCTGTTCTATATGCGGGCGTGGGATATTTCTTGGCTCTCCGGAGAGCCGCGTTCTTAGCTTTAATGAGATTGCTAACGGCTAAGGGAAGCGCGGGTTTGCCTTGCTTAGCAATGATTACGTTGTCGCTGATGGTTGAGTTGATAGCATCAGTGAGATTATCGACTATCGAATCAATTTTAATCGGGCTGTCTAATTGGTCGGGCGAAATCGCGAGCGGAGAGTTCGGTGCCTCTAAGGCTGAAACTAACGTATTTTTAAAGCCTTTCCAGTTGGTAAAAGTCTTTGGCGGTGTGACGTTAACGTTAGGCGCGCCTAGCACGAGGGAGACGGGGCGATGGTCGGAGCCTAGGTCATCGAGCGGTTCGATAGACCTTAGATCAAGATTGATTCGCTTGATAAATGCAAAGTCGAGGATGTCAGGAGAGTAGGACGGGTTGTTGGGATAGTGAGTGGGAGTGATGGGGGATATGACGTCTAAGTCAAGGGAGTTAGTGATGTCGAGGATAGCGATACCGCTGGTGTTAGTCGATAGGCACGTCCAGTCAGTATGTTTGGAGTTAAAGTCTCCGAACATAATGACTGAATGGCCGAGGGCGAGAATGGCCTCAAAGTCGCTGCGGATTGGTTTGGTACCACTAGGTATGTAGATTGAAGCTATGATGATGGTCGGATGACCAGTCGTAGCCAACCTACACAGACTGTGCGCACTCGCAGATTGTGCGAGCCTCTCTGAAAATCTCCTTCGAGTTGGGAGTATTTGACAGGATTACTAATGCTAAAGGAAAACGCCTACCGCGGTTGGAGTGCATCTTGTGCACTGCTACGGCCGGGAAACCCTGTGAGACTTAAGGTCCTCGAGAATGTCTTCGTTACTGAGTTCGAACGGGACGCCCCGTAGTACTGCGCGGATCTTACGCTCCTCCGGGAGGGCGTAGGTGTGATATGCGATTTGATTGATCGACAGAAGCCTAGTGAAAGACCGGAAGTCGTCGACGGTCGCTACTTGAATTTTGATTGTATCGCCAACGTTGGCGGCTTTTAAGTAATTAATTTTGTGCTCTTTGCACAAGTTTGAAACCGCGGTCCAGCGCGCTTTTTCACGCAGGAAGACGGGCGGAGGGAGCTGAGGCTTCGGCGGGACGGGAACGCAGCGCGTCGCTGGCTTCGATGGGACCGACGGAGACGCGGTTACTTCGAGCGATTTTAACGGCGCGGGGGCTGGTGTTGAAGACACCGGGGAGGGCTCGGGTATTGACGATACCGAAGCTTTCTTCGAGCGCTTCTTGGAGCGCTTGGCGACAAGTTGAAACGCGGGCTCAGGAGAGCCGGTTAAGGTGACGGCATCTGATGACGTATCAGACGCGGGTTCGGAGTCGCTCCCGGGAGTGGTACGCTTGCGACGCGACGCGTGAGAGGATGCGACCGATTCGCAGTCCATCTCGGACGAGGCGGGAGACGCGGGAGAGCTGTAGACCTGAGGGGTCTGGACGTCGGAGGCCTGAGGGGCCGGGGTTGAGGCCTGAGGGGCCGGGGACGCGTTAAGCGCTAGTACAGCTTGCGTAAATATGTCGTCAGAAATTGAAATACCCGACGCGGCGAGTGCTTGGGCGAACGCCTTCGCAATGTTAATGACGCTTTGCTTATCCATTTGGGAAGGGGTTGGGACTATGATAGTATATATAAATATATAACAATGCCTAGAGTTCCTAAATAAAAACCTAGCGAACCCTAGCGGCTAACCTCCCTACCAGCGGTAGGGGGGCTGGGGAGAATAACTTAAAAATAACCGTAGTACGCCGAAGGCCGCTACCTAGAAACCTAAAAAGGGTACGCAGGTAAAGAGTTGACCGCGTTAGGGTCAACCTTTACCGACAGAAAGGACAAACACACGAAAACACACAGATATGATAAAAATAAATATGTAAAAGGTAGAAAATAAATAAAATAGAGAAGAGAAAATAAAATAAAAATAATAAAAGGACTGGTTCAGAACAAATTTGTTGTCACCGCTACCTTGAAACCTAAAAAGGGTACGCAGGTAAAGAGTTGACAGCGTTAGGGTCAACCTTTACCGACAGAAAGGACAATTACACACGAAAACACACAGATATGGTAAAAATAAATATAAAAATAGAAGAAAAATAAATAAAATAGAGAAGAGAAATAAAATAAAAATAAAAGGACTGGTTCAGTACAAATTCGTTGTCACCGTTAAGTATCCTTTGTACTGAAATCAGACTACTTACGCTGGGCACAACACTGCACTCAGCACAAGCACAACACAACTTAGCACAGCACTTTGAAGACTAAGGGGCTTAGTCGCAAAGAAAAATCGCACTTCGAAAGCACTCAGACGGAGTAGAAAAAACCTTGAAAACCGTAGCACGGAACCAACACGCTAAACTGTGACGTCAGTAGACTGAGCGCCACGGAATATCGGGAAGGGACCAAACAACGGAGAACGGGGTCTTGCACGTCCGCACTGGGCGGCGATCGGAGCGAGAATGGTCGGGCCTGGTCGTGCCTTCAGGCAACACGTGGTTCGTATATATCTGGCAGATGGCTGGGTATTACATGGGTTTGGCCTTGATGAGCTATATCATTTAAAAATGCTACAGTTAACCGATCAGCATATATTAGCGGGTTGCTTCTAAGATTGGCACAAGTCCGTTCTTTTAACATCTTTTTGGAAAAATGGCTGAGAATACCAAGAACAGTTCAGTCAGACAATAGCTGTTTGAAGATTTTTGGGAACGATGGGTATGCAGTGTACTTCTTGATTATGGACAGCCAGGTAACACAGGGTTCATCCTCTGTTTACGTAAAGATTCACATTCACAGTGCGTCATAAACATAGCATTACGAAACGATCCCTAAGTCTGTTTTAATTTTCGTCTCTATTTTGCAGTTACCGGCCTCGATTTAGATTTGAACATACAGCGCAACCCTGATCATCCTTTCATAAAATCATTTGAGGAATACATAAAAATGACGGTACAACGAATATGTTTTCCATGGTTGCACAGTAACACTATTTATGAAAATATTCCCTGGTACGCGTCCATCAGAACATATATTTCTTTTATGTGCGACTTTGTGGACGATGTAAGATTTGTTTCATTTGTATATAGATCCTAGTTTAATTAGGAAACATTTAGCGAAGTGAAATATCGGTCAGTTTAAACTGACGCATGAATTTGGAATTGGGGTAGTGTTTATATAAAGATGATTAACATTAAAATATATTTTAGATGATAACCACTAAAAGAAAACTGGACCAAGAAGCTAATGACTTGTATAAATATCCAGAATCAGAATCAAGTAAGCCAGTATTGGATTTTATTATTTATATATTAAATTTAAAAACCCACTCTATGGAGAACGAATATGATATAATATTAGAAAGTAAACTCAAAAAATGTTTTACTTTATGTACCGATAAACATAATACCACTACAACCTTACCTTCAATATCAAAACAATCGAGTTATTTCTTATTAATTTTATGTTAATATGATTTTCCGATGTAGATACTTCGCACTATAGGAGCATGATAGATATCTTAATGAAGCCGGGCAAACTGGGGAGTTACACAGACTTGGAGTTACGAGAAGAGTTGTTGGTTTTGCTCCTCGCTGGAACCGAAACTTCTGCCACGGGAGCAGCTTTTACCCTGGCAATGCTTGCGAGGAGTACCAGCGTTAGGGAGCAGGTACATAAAGAGTAAGTACGAAAATAGCTTTTGATATCTTCTGAAACAAAATTAAATAACTGACTAAGGTTTAAGTGACTGTAAAGGAAATGATTAGCATTCTTACTGTGTAAACCTCGAATTTCAACTTGCAGAATTCAGGAAGTTTTCGGTGACTCGGACCGGGTCGTGACTCCGGCAGACTTGCAGAAGCTGAAGTACCTGGATGCAGTTATCAGGGAGACACTACGTCTGTACCCGCCTGTACCTTTCATTAATAGAATGGCGGATAGGAATGTTCAAATGGGTAATTCGAAAACAAGAAGTTTGATTAGGGAACATAATATATACATTAAAATAAAACCTAGCTCCCAAACTAAAACAAACACCGAACATCAGAAAATAAGCGGCGCTCCCTATACTTATGTGTATGATACGCCATTGAACATCGTCTTATGCAACAAAATTCCCTTCTTTTTTTCCTTCTAAAACACCTTGCAGTAGCGTATCCAGCAGGCTGCAACTTCGCAAAAGCAAATTGGCTGACTGCTAACCTCAGAACGAACCTACATTATCCTCCATGTTACAGATGACGGCTCAGTTATACCCAAAGGTTGTGACATCATTCTGAACCTGTGGGCGATACAGCGCAACCCACGCTACTGGGGATCAGACGCGGAAGATTTCAACCCGGAGAGATTCATTAATCCTAGCAAACAACAACAGGCGGCTTTTGTGGCGTTCAGTAGTGGACCGAGAAATTGTATAGGTAATTTTACCATTTTTGACCCAACAGTTTAAAGCCATACAAAATATAGGTAAGTTTACTGTGTGTGAAGATATGATGAATAATGCCAATGGCCAGGTGGTTTTCCTCTTTAAGAAGGGTATTTTGTAGCATTTTTTCTTTGAAGTTAATATTAGTTAAGTACCTTTAGCAAATATCAGAGCAAAACATTGGTCCGTAAACGTTGGTCGTTCATTCAAAGTGCGTATACCGTTAGTTTTTAATCATGAAGTAATGATAAACGGACAGGGCAAACTTCATTTCAATTAACTAATAAAAAATATAGACACGTATAGAATTAAGGTTATCGATAATGATCTGATTGAAGAGTCCCTTTCTTTTATCTTTAGATAAAAGTTTCAACATAAATTGTACAGAACAACAAAGATACTTATTATATTATGAAGTTAAGTCTAAAAGAACGAAACAGCTGTTGCTATTTAAAGGAAAGATTTATTTTACTGACAACCCTGGCTTACATAAACAAAGCTATTGACTTTTAAGTCAAAACTGTGCTTACAAATGTTTCGTAAAACTAAACTGTATTTATTTAATTTCAATGCACAATTACAACTATACTAATTTTTGAATCAGTTACTCTGGCAATCAATCTTTTTGTAGGAATTGCTACTTCGCTATTAGGCCAGTAAAAACCGACACCAAAAAAGGCTAAAATCGCAAAGCTTGATGGAAGTAGTTCTGGTTTTAGTATGTTATACGGACAGATAGGGTGGTGTGCAAATCGAAAAACTTGGGCTCGCTGCGCACCACGTGGTAATCTGCGAAATATTTGGACTTTTTTCACTTTTTGCTTTAAACTATGTGTTTTGCGACGAAAAAAACTCACCACTTTTATAAAGTTAAGTAATAAAATTTGCAACAATTTGAGCTTTATTGAAATTTGTTCGTTGCAATGAAAAATCAGCCCTTTAAGCAAAAAGTTGAAAGAGTCCCAAAATTTCGCAGTTAATCGCGTGATGGGCAACGAGTACAAGTTTGTCGAAATTGCAAATGTCAATTCACACCACCCCAAGTGGTTCACATACTAAAAACACAAAACTACATCAAGCTTTGCGATTTTAATGTTAATATCCACTGGGCTATAAGTATAAACTTGAAACTCTAAAGGTTCGCGAAAATTATTTACAGGCATAAAGATTTAAAACTCGATGATAAAGGCAAACATCCAAAATGTGCTGCAAAATCATAGATTTTGCTTTTACTTTTCTGTAAAATTAATGAATAGTCAATTCTGGTGGATAAAAGAGCACTTAAACTGACATGGCACGTGGTCCCTACTGATATGCAACCGGATCCTGAGGGCGCCACTTGTAGCCACATGTTCTCTAGTTCAGAGGGTGCAAGCAAGTGCGATACAGTCCGTGGTATACGTATAACCATACTCCCCCGCCTCTACCATAATCCGCTCTTAGGATATACCTGAAACGAATACCCGGTCTTTTCGGTGCTTATTTATCATGACTTTTCTTACAACAAGTCACATTCCAAGATAAACTGGGCTCACATTGCTGCTGCTAGTTCACCTTAACCAGTAGGTGCCAATTGATCAAACCTAATTCAAAACGTCTTGTTTTAGGTCGAGGCCGAAACACTTGAGTGAGAAAAATATTTTACTCACAAACCGTATTGACTACAAAAATAATTAATTAGTAAATGTTGAATAAGTAAATAAATAAAAAAGTTTTTAGTGTATTTTGGATGAAAGGCCTTGAATTAACTATTACCTACACAAAGCAAATAGAAATAAATATTTAGTCATAATAATTCAGTTTCATATCCACCATATACAATGTTTTAATTGCTAATTCTTCCAAGCCCATATTTAGCTCCAGTCACTAAAATCTTATGGCATTAGTGGATTAATATTTAGAAAAGTAGTATTTAATATTTTTTGCAATTTTTCTATGATTAAAAAGAAGATTTATCTTACACGTTAACTTATCCCGTGCCTTTGTTTTATTCCACCATTACAATAAATAATAATAATAAAATTATAATAATTATAACAATAGATCATAATCATCATTAGTAATTAACTGCTTTGCCCACATGCTATCAATATGCGATGATGTCTATGAAGACGGTACTGTGCAACCTGCTGCGGCGCTACACCGTGCGACACGCGCGCCACGAAGACCCCGTCGAACTGGCCAGCGAGCCGCTAAAGGTCCAGTACTCAGTCATCCTGTGGGACGTTGACGAATGTGAGATCAGATTACAATATAAAGATCTGTGAAATCTTCAACTCAAACATATCACTGCAGGATGTAGACCTTTCACAAGGTACTCTATGCCACTCGGCGTTGAATAGCCTACACTAGTATGCTGCTAGTAGTCTTTATTTATTTATTATAAAAAGTACAACCACATCACATATATCACATACATTCACGATAAATCTTCTTATACTAACGTAATGTTCTAATATACGTCACAAAAATCGCACCTTTCGAAAAAGCAATTTAAAAATACTTTTACTCAAACTTTGTCCATAGTAAGGGTATGATTGTAGGATATTTATTTATTTATTTATTTATTTGGGTTTCTAACGAAAAATACACATTACAAATTAAATAATATAGCTGCAGTGTTGAGTCGTGTGCTTTTCCAGTTACAAGAAACCACAGCGTGCAAAAACAATAAACATTTGAAGTTAAAACAAAATACGACTACTCAAAGTTAATACAATTTAAAATTAAAAAATAAAATTTAGGTAAAAATAAAATCTAAAAGCAAAGTTCAGCAAATACAGAACTTATATAAAGGTCTAGGAACCAGCCATTGGAAAGGTTATTTAATTGCCTATTAAAATTTTTAACTTATTACAAACATGTGTATATGTTTTAAAGCTTTTAATAAAAAAATCTTAAAAAGTATAAAAGTTACAAAAACTAAATTTAAAAAAACATAAAAAAATCTCAAATCAGTCCTTAAAATCTAGTGTTTCCTCCCCTTGATGACAGCTTCCATCCGATCCTTCATGGACCTCACGAGGGTCACCGCTCTCTCTTGGGGTATGTTCTCCCATTCTTCCTTCACGGCATCCTGAAGCTCTTGGAGAGTGGTGGGAGCAGGATCACGTGCTCGTACGTGTCTCTTTACATCGTCCCAGAGATGCTCGATCGGGTTTAGGTCTGGGCTTCGTGCTGGCCACTGCATAACAGGAATCTCAACCTCTTCCATGTAGTCCCGCACAGAAAACGCAGTGTGGCAACGGGCGTTATCGTGCATTAACATGAAACCATCGCCAACAAAACCGGCATGCGGGACCACATGGTCTTGTAAGATTTCTGTTATGTACCGCCCAGCATTCAGCGACCCTTGCCCGCGACCACCGCCAGTCCGAGAGACGCACACAAGTTTCGTTTTCCCTTCAACGGATATGCCACCCCAGAACATACAGGAACCACCTCCGTATTCGACGGATTCCTCTATACACGCTTGGGTAAAACGTTCCCCTCTTCTTCGGTATACAATTCTGCGTCTATCGTTGCAGAAAAGACATACTCGTGTCTCATCGGTAAAGAGAACGGCCCTCCACTTGTCAAGCGTCCAGTTGACATGCTCCTGAGCAAATTGTAACCGCTCTCTCCGATGTCGCATGGTCAATTTTGGGCCTCTAGCAGGTCTGTGAGCTCTTAATTCCTTTTCTTTCAATCTTCTTCTAATCGTAGAGACACTCACAGACGTTCTACGAGCTGACCAGAGCTCTTGTTGCACCTCAACAGCATTGCTGAAGCGGTGGCGCAACGACGTAGACACAATGAAATGGTCGTCTCTTTCTGATGTACAACGTTTTCTTCCGGATCCACGTCTTCGGGTATAGCCAGTAGTCTCACGGAACCGTTGGTATACTCGTCGTACTGCAAATCGGCTAAGGTTCAACTGTCGAGCAACGTCAACCTGTCGCAGTCCTGTTTGCAATAGAGCAACGATTTGAGCGGCTTCTTCAGGGGTTGTATCCATCTTCAGGTACAGTTCTTTTGCGTATGTTGTTCCAGTGTGTTCACTCTAAAGTCTGAGTAGCGACTGACCCATTTCTTATTATTATTTTTTTTTTTGCTGCCGAAGCACCCTCTCTCGTGAGGGAGGTGGAAGATTCGTCATGAATACCACCGCAGCCGTATGCGGGGTGATGTGGGACTCACCAAAGTGGCACCTACCCACTAAAAACCACCCAAATGTGCAGCCATTTGGGAATGCTGTCAGCCTTAATCGGAGCGACACCCGGGTAGGGAGGTGGGCGCGCAAGCAGGGACCCGCTAGCGGGGCACTCGCTGAGAATACTTAATCACTTAAGGTGCAAATGACATTTATATATTGGTGATTAAATGGCCTGGGCAGCCTTAAGCTGGTCCAGATTAGCCGAAAGTTAATCGGGGGGATCCGAGAGTGCATTTCTTGGTCTACGGACTTTGTACCTCGACGGCATGGACGGAGCACGGAGGACGGTGCTCTTCGGATCGCTTAAAATAAGCGGTGGAGAGCGTCCTAAGGTGTTGTTGTATAGTAGGCAGTTCGAGATCTCTGTGCAAGTCTGCGTTTCGCACGTACCACGGAGCATCCTTGGCCCTGCGGCAGAAGAGATTCTGAACTACCTGTATGTATGCGCCGATCGCACACGGTAAAATATATAGTAATAAAAGATATTATGAGCAGTAGAGAGTCGTGCGGCGGTGAAAAGGATGTTAAAACTTCGATAGCTGTGCCGCGCCGTCCGAGTAAAATTTTGAGTTAATTTTATCTTGGAACATGAAAACACGATCCAGTCATCGGCGTTGTGCAGTCCGAATGTTTGGTCTGTATAAATACGAATAAAAATATATTATAATAAAACCCTAAGCACGAACCTTGTTGCTGCTGGCACTCCTTAATTTCACTTTTCACAATACACAAAGTTTATTTAAGTTCTCGTCTACAAAACGTTAAATATCAATAGGCATAGGGCGCCGTAAAAACACAATTATAATATAAAAACGTGAAAACGTGGTTCACAAGTTCACAGTTGCACCTCCATCATTTTGTCTTCAAAAAGTGACAGTTCCCGCCAACTCAACTTTTTAAACCCAACCAATAGAGAAGGCAAAGAATAAATACATACAGCCTAGTAAAATAAATAATGTTATTAAAACTGTATGAGTGAACCGCAAAATAAGGACTGTATGTTATCGACCAAATAAATACTAAACATCCTCCCGCCCGAGGTTGGCTGGAAAGCCAGAATAAAGTTAACAAGTCTAAACCGCTAGAATACTAAACATAATAAATATAATAAAAACAAACTTAAATAAGACAACATTAAATTGACATGCAAATAGACTCTACATCGATTGATCAATTGGCAGTCTACAAATCTTGACAACTGGTCGCAGAAGTGTACCAGAAGAGGTTCCGAGCTTTACAATTCGAACAACTCCATCCTGAATATCTTGTTTAGATAAATAAGTCCGAACGTTAGTTCCGCAATCTGAACGTATTACACTCGGTAAACCGCGGCGAGATGTGAAACGTGTTAAAGCGGCAAGAAAAGCTTCTGTGGAAAGATCACCGACAACTTCCGGGTGCACGGCCTTAGTGGCTGAGCAAACAAAAACACACAAGTAACTCTTAAATTGTCGTGATTTCCGCAGACGAGACTCTCTTGTTAAAAATGGACCGGCAAAATCCGTTTGCACAGTATGAAAAACTCCATTTGCATTAACTCTATCACTAGGTGATGCTGACATAATTGGATCAGAAGTCTTTGGCTTCGTCTTAAAACAAAATATACATTTGAATATGCTACTCCTAATAACTTGTCGCGCCGAAACAATCCAAAACCGATTTTGTAAAATAGCATGACGGGCCAACATGACAATAAACAATATGGAAATAATCGACGATTAAAATTGTTAGAGGATGAGATTTGGGTAATAATAAGGGGTGTCTTGCTCCCTCCGGTAAACCAGCCGCAAATTCCAATCTCCCTCCAACTCGCAATAAACCGCAATTGTCTAGAAAAGGCAAACTATTTTGAACAGGTAAGTTTTTACGCAATTTGTCAATATCGGCTGAGTATGTCTCATATTGAGCCATCCGCACAAGGCAATCCAACGCCGCTCTACGCTCGACGGCAGAAAGTACACCGACTAACCGTTTCGATGAATCTTTCTGTTTAATATTATAAATAAATCTTAAACAATAACCCACAACAGCTTGTACTTTTGACAAACTAAACCTTGTAAAAAATGAATTAAACTCATCCGTTTCCGTCAATAAAGTACTAACTACAGTTTTCCGCAAACCTGGTAACTCTATAACCCCTTTAACAATATTTGGAGACCACGTATCTTCAGGACATTTGAGCCATCCAGGCTCCCACCAGAGGGGACGTACAATAAGCTCCGACGCGTGACATCCACGGCTACCTACATCCGCAGGATTCATCGTAGACGGCACGTGACGCCACGATATCGGTAACTCGTATCCTACTATTTGTGATATGCGATTTCCTTCAAACGGCTGCAACATATGCGGCGGTAAGCGCAACCATGACAATACTATATACTATCGTTTTTTTTTTTTTTTTTTTTGGTTCCCCTCCACGGGAAGGGCAGGAGGACATAAAAAATGCTCTGACGCATACTCCGCGCGCGCGATCGGAGTTATGTGGGACTCGTCCCGACGCCTACCAGAACCATACCCACTAAAAAACCCCCTGTCGGCTCGTGCATTTTTGCCACTCAGCCTTCATCTGAACGACGGCCAATTGGAGAAAGAGGCCGCGCCAGCGGGGCCCTTAAGGGGTCACCCGCTGAGATTCACATAGCACTGAAGGTGCTCAAAAATGAAAAGTAAAAATAAAACATTAAAAATGAAAAATAAAAATTGCATTAATTCGGATTTACGTTAGAATTAGAATTTACGTTAGATTTAGGATTTGCGGCCTGAAGGGCCTCGAGAGCTAAAGTTAACTGCGAAGGTTCGCCCGTGTGCGCGTTTCTCGGCCTAGCGACTTTGAATTTCGAATCTAACACAGGAGCAGTATATGAGACTGAATCTCGAACAAGATGATTGGGATGGGATTCGGCGCGTTTGAAGAACGATTCTGAGAGTGTTTTGAAGTGCTGTTGCACTGTAGGTAGTTCAAGATCTCTGTGCAGGTCCGCGTTGCGCACATACCAAGGTGCGTCTGTGGCCCTGCGGCAGAAGAGATTTTGAACTACCTGCAGCTTATACAGGACGGAGGGATTGGCGTGGGCAAAGACTGGCGAAGCATATGACATGACGGGTCTAACGCAGACCTTATAAAGCGTACGTTTATTTCTAAAAGACATTTTACTTTTTCTACCTATCATACTATTTAAGCGGCTTAAGTAGAAACGCGCGAGTTTCGTTACTCTATCGACGTGTGGCTTAAAAGAAAGCGTCTGATCTAAGGTGACGCCTAAGTATTTGATACTGCGCTTCCAGGGGATGGGAATACCTAACATTCGAATGTGGGGATCGTTGCGGCGATTACGACGTTTGTGGTCGAATAGAATGGCAGAACTCTTTTCTGGGTTGACATCGATACGCCATTTTTGAAACCAAACACAGAGGGCGTTTACGGCCTTTTGGAGTCTGGTGATGTTATACGGGATCCTTTTACCTTTAGTGTAAAGGGCGGTATCGTCTGCAAAGAGGGCGAGTTCGACGCCTTTCGGCGGGATGGGCATGTCATTAGTGTACACGGTGTACAGCAGAGGGGCGAGGACTGAGCCTTGCGGGACTCCAGCCTTTATGGGACGAGGCGCGGAGAGCGTGCCTTCATGTTTGAATCGAAACGTACGGTCTTTAAGAAACGACGCGATTAATCTGACTAGGCGAACCGGTAAGCCTATTTTATAGAGTTTAAAAACGAGACCGCTGTGCCAGACTTTGTCGAAAGCCTTGGCTACGTCAAAGAGAACCGCGATTGATTTTTTACGATGCGGATAGAATCCTTCGAGAATGTACTCGACGATTCGATGGACTTGCTGAGGGCAGGAGTGCTTAGCGCGAAAGCCGAACTGGTGGGGAATAATGAGCGGGTCGCCATCCGTTGGAAACAGATGGTTCCGCATTCGAGAGAGTATGACTCTTTCGAGAAGTTTAGACATTGCCTTGAGGAGGCTGATGGGTCTGTGATTAGCCGGGATGTTCAGAGGTTTACCCGGCTTGGGAATGCCTATGACTGTCGCTTCTTTCCAGGCTTTTGGAAAGTAGCTATGGTCGAAGCAGGCATTGAAGATGATAGCTAACAAGGTAAGCACCTGCTGTGGCAGGTGCTTAAGTGCGTGGTTGGAAATTCCATCCGCACCCGGAGCCTTTTTGGACTTTTGTTTTCTAATGAGAAGCAAGATTTCATCATTAGAGACTGTGACGGGGTCGTCGGTGATAGGGAGAGATTCTCTGCGGAGAACTTCATCCTCCACCGCCTGGATGTGGGAGGGATCCGCGGGTTGCGTGCTGGGCGAACATTGTGCCGCTATGCTGTCGGCGAAGCATTCGGCTTTCTCTTCGACTTCGAAGGCAATGGTGCCGTCGGGACGAGTGAGAGGAGGAACGTGAGAGGCGGTGTCTACGCGTAAAGCTCGGGCCATTCGATAATACGCTTGGTGGGACGGGGAGATATTCTCCATGAGATCGTTAAACTGAGTGTCACGGAGTTCCGCGAGGCGAGACCTAACTTTACGTTGAAGCTGATTCGCAGCTGTTCTATATGCGGGCGTGGGATATTTCTTGGCTCTCCGGAGAGCCGCGTTCTTAGCTTTAATGAGATTGCTAACGGCTAAGGGAAGCGCGGGTTTGCCTTGCTTAGCAATGATTACGTTGTCGCTGATGGTTGAGTTGATAGCATCAGTGAGATTATCGACTATCGAATCAATTTTAATCGGGCTGTCTAATTGGTCGGGCGAAATCGCGAGCGGAGAGTTCGGTGCCTCTAAGGCTGAAACTAACGTATTTTTAAAGCCTTTCCAGTTGGTAAAAGTCTTTGGCGGTGTGACGTTAACGTTAGGCGCGCCTAGCACGAGGGAGACGGGGCGATGGTCGGAGCCTAGGTCATCGAGCGGTTCGATGGACCTGAGATCAAGATTGATTCGCTTGATAATTGCAAAGTCGAGGATGTCAGGAGAATAGGTCGGGTTGTTGGGATAGTGAGTGGGAGTGATGGGGGATATGACGTCTAAGTCAAGGGAGTTAGTGATGTCGAGGAGAGCGATACCGCTGGTGTTGGTCGATAGGCACGTCCAGTCAGTATGTTTGGAGTTAAAGTCTCCGAACATAATGACTGAATGGCCGAGGGCGAGAATGGCCTCAAAGTCGCTGCGGATTGGTCTGGTACCACTAGGTATGTAGACTGAAGCTATGATGATGGTCGGATGACCAGTCATAGCCAATCTACACACAGTGGCCTCCATGTTGAGGAGAGGAGGGGTAGGGGGAGGACAGCAATGGAAGCCTCTTTTGTAATATGTAGCGGTGCCGCCGTAACCGTCGGAGTTGGGCCTATCGTTTCGAGTAAACGCGTACTTAGGTATAGCGAATCCCCTGGAGCGGTTTGGAGTAAGCCATGTCTCCTGGAGAAGGAATAAGTCAGGTTCTTTGTTCTGAAGGAACAGTTTAATCTCGGGAAGGTTGGTATTAAGGCTACGAGCGTTAAAAGATACTAGGGATAAGCCCTTAGGTTTAATACGACTGGACGCGGGATTCGCGGGTCTAGACATTAAATTAATTTATTTACGAATTTATACAAAAATAAAAGAATTTATAACGAACTTAGGAGCGAGTGATGCTCGGCTAACGCGAATAAACGCTCTTGAGGAGAGCGGGCGGCTCGCAGTTTGCGTGCGAGTACGGAAATTTCGTTAATGTCGACGAGGGGAAGATGACAACGCGGGACGCGGCCCTACGGGAGCTACGGGAGCTGGGATGGGTCGGGAAGGTGCAGGCGGGACGGCCGGACGCTGCCTCCAAGACAGAGCCGGAGTAGGCGTCGGCTGAACGGGCTTTGCTTCCGGGGGACCCCGGTTGCGCAGCGGCGGGAAGTTAGCGGAGGTGAGCGGCGGCGCCGGTTTAGGCGCGACCCTCTTGACGGTGGAGCGCGGAGCGCGCGGGCAACCCCTGTAGTTTGCTGTGTGGCCGGACTGGCCGCACAGCACACAGGCAGGGGGGGAAGTGGATTCGGGAGTGCGAGTGCACTCCTTAGTGAAGTGAGGATCCAGGCACTTTACGCACCTGGGGGGAGCTGAACAGTTAGCCGCTGCGTGGCCATATAGCTGGCAGCGGTGGCACTGCCCAGGGTGACCGCGGGGGTTGGGACGCTCGACGGAGATGTTCGAGAGTCCGCAGATTGTGCGAGCCTCTTTGAAAATCTCCTTCGAGTTGGGAGTATTGGACAGGATTACTAGCGCTAACGGAAAACGCCTACCGCGGTTGGAGTGCATCTTGTGCACTGCTGTGACCGGGAAACCCTGAGACTTAGGTCCTCGAGAATATCTTCGTTGCTGAGTTCGAACGGGACGCCCCGTAGTACTGCGCGGATCTTACGCTCCTCCGGGAGGGCGTAGGTGTGAAATGCGATTTGATTTAGCGAGAGTAGCCTAGTGAAAGACCGGAAGTCGTCGACGGTCGCTAATTGGATTTTGATTGTATCGCCAGCGTTGGCGGCTTTTAAGTAATTGATTTTGTGCACTTTGCACAAGTTGGAAACCGCGATCCAGCGCGCTTTTTCACGCAGGAATACGGGCGGAGGGAGCTGAGGCTTCGGCGGGACGGGAGCGCAGCGCGTCGCTGGCTTCGATGTGACCGACGGAGACGCGGTTACTACGAGCGATTTTAACGGCGCGGGGGCTGGTGTTGAAGACACCGGGGAGGGCTCGGGTATAGAAGATACCGAAGCTTTCTTAGAGCGCTTCTTGGAGCGCTTGGCGACGAGTTGAAACGCGGGCTCAGGAGAGCCGGTTAAGGTGACGGCATCTTACGACGTATCAGACGCGGGTTCGGAGTAGCTCCCGGGAGCGGTACGCTTACGACGCGACGCGTGAGAGGATGCGACCGATTCGCAGTCCATCTCGGACGAGGCGGGAGACGCGGGAGAGCTGTGGACCTGAGGGGTCTGGACGTCGGAGGCCTGAGGGGCCGGGGTTGAGGCCTGAGGGGCCGGGGACGCGATTGATGCCTGCAAGGCCTGCGTTATGATGTCATTCGGGATGTAGACGCCTACCGCAGCAAGTGCCTGGGTGAACGCGTTAATAACGCTTAGCGGATCCATAAGGGAGAGTTGGGACAGTAATATTAATAAATATAAGTATAATAAAAGATGCCTAGTTCCTAAAACCTAGCAAAATCCTAGCGGCTAACCTCCCTACCAGCGGTAGGGGGGCTGGGGAGGAAAACTTAAAATTAACAGTAGTACGCCGAAGGCCGCTACCTAGAAACCTAAAAAAGGGTACGCAGGTAAAGAGTTGACCACGTTAGGGTCAACCTTTACCGACAGAAAGGACAAATACACACGAAAACACACAGATATGATAGAAATAAATATGAAAATAGGAGAAAATAAATAAAATAGAGAAGAGAAATAAATAAAAATAAAAAGGACTGGTTCAGTACAAATTCGTTGTCACCGTTAAGTATCCTTTGCACTGAAACCAGACTACTTACGCTGGGCACAACACTGCACTCAGCACAAGCACAACACTACTTAGCACAGCACTTTGAAGACTAAGGGGCTTAGTCGCAAAGAAAAAATACGCACTTCGATAGCACTCAGACGGAGTAGAAAACCTTGAAAACCGTAGCACGGAACCAGCACGCTAGACTGTGACGTCAGTAGACTGAGCGCCACGGAATAGCGGGAAAGGACCGATCGACGGAGAACGGGGCTTGCACGTCCGAACTGGGCGGCGATCGGAGCGAGAATGTAGTACTATCGGTCCAGCCTATTATTATATCCTGTACAAACACGTCATTTTTTATGGCTTCGTAGACGTACTTTAAAATGCGCGCAAGTAACGCCGCGCCACACAGCTCTAGTTTTGGTGTGGTTAATTTGGACTTTACCGGGGCAACACGAGACTTAGCCATAATTAGCCTGACCTTCGTGTCACCGTAATCATCACCGGACCGCATGTAAACTGAGTAAGCTCGTACTGAAGCGTCTGAGAAACCGTGAAGTGAACATCGCTTTGTGTCTGTCAACACAAACCGTTCCAATCTAACATCACCAATACGTGAGAAATCCGCAAAAATAGAACTCCATTCCGAGGCCACCTCCGCAGGCGGCTCATCATCCCACGATAAATTTAATAACCACAAACGTTGCATTATAATTTTACCCTGGAGAATAACCGGTGAAACCCAACCCAAAGGGTCAAAGGTACGAGCCAAAGTAGAAAGAATACTGCGCTTTGTGCAGTTCGAGTTATCACTCAATTTGACATTATAACTAAAAATATCTGATTTAGGGTCCCACTGAATGCCTAAAATTTTATGAAACTCGGGCCCATCTGCATTATCAAAAATCCGAGGTCTTTCTTGGTCTGCAGTCTGTATATTTTCTAAAACAGCCCCACAATTAGATTATCATTTACTTAATTCGAACCCCGCCGATTTAAGCAATCCAATCAATTGGTCTTTTAATTCTAACGCGCCAGAAACATTATCCGCGCCACCAAGGATATCATCCATGTAGGCCGACTCCCGTAGCAGTTTAGCAGCGAGAGGAAACCGCACCTCCTCATCATCTGCTAGCTGCCTCAACACGCGAACCGCTAGAAATAGGCTACTTTTAAGACCGTATGTGACACGATTCAATTTGTGAATCCGGACGGGTTCATCCGGGTTTTCCCGCCAAAATATAAGTTGATACATCGTGTCTTCATGGTGAACAAAAATAAACCGGAACATCATTTTAATGTCCGTCGAAAAAACTACTGGAGACAAACGAAATCTACAAATAACTTCCATAATATCATGTTGTAAATTCGGCTCTGCGCCAGACGAAGTCCTACAACTACCATCGAAAACCACTCGGATTCTCATTTTTCGGATCATTTTTACGCGAAGCCACAGCAGTGTGTTTACGTCTGTGATCATCATTCATTCATTACGCTCTGAGTAGACACGTTTCTAAGAACTTGCTGGTAAATATTGTGTTTTTGTTGTGCATTATCTTATTTATAACTAAGTTTTACTCGCGAAAGTTAGCGAATGTTTGCTCATACCACAGTGTAAAAACTTAAACTTAAGAAATCTACACATTTGCTGCGGACGATAGGGTGAATCGGCTAGTTCACGATCAGTTAGTCGACATTTTATCTTTACGGCTGTGTAGCTCTTAAAAATAAAGCGTTATGCAGTATGTATCGGCTTATATAGGTAAAAAAATCTATAATCTTTGAAATGAAAAACATGTTTTAACTGCTTTTTCATGTTTAAGTAATAAAAAATACAAATTATCAAAAAAGCTGTTTTTTTCAGATGACGATCGCTTTATTTTAGTTCACGGACAGAAGTATTTATCAGTTTACGATCATTAATAGCCAGGGGAAAATCAACTTTTGCGCTATTAAATTAAAGTAAACAATTTTAATTACTGAAAACTTCACTTTATTATTTTGAAATTATATTTAAAATTTGGAACTGGATAGTAGAAAATATAAAAAATTTGAAAATAATTATTTTATTAAGTCATTTTGGCAAAATGCACATGTGTATGGTGACTGCTCTACTTCTGCGTAGGGTTTCTTACTCATGGCTGTGCATTTCAGATGAAACCACCGGACACACTCATCACAACCAATATTTTTTTCGAGGTCGTCCTCCACGTCGCTTATTAAATCTTCCGAGCATTGACTACATTGCAGAACAGCATTGTTGGGGACGAGTTTTTGCAACACTTTTTTCTGCTTTGTTCTTCTCTCTTTTTCTTTGGCTTTTTTTTGTTTTTCTTCGGCCTTTCTTACTTTTTCTTCAGCTCTAATCTGTTGTTTTCTTTTTTTTTCTAAAACAAGATTTTCTTTGTCTGCTTCTTTTTTTTCGAAATGCTCTCGCCAAGCTTTTGATGAGATAGCACTTGGCAATCTAGGTACATTGCGTTTCTTCGTCATTGATGGAGATGGCTCCGGGAAATGCAAGTGGTTTTCAAAGACTTCTTCAAAATTAGTTTGGTTGGTGGCACTTATTTGCAATTCCTCCTGGGATGTAATTTCTTCGACGTGTACGTCTGCTGAAATCGTATAATATTGGGCTTCAGAAGCCGATTGAGGATTTTCAAGTGTTGGGTTAAATATTTCGATCATTTCAGGCATGACAGAAATATTGTTTAGGGAAATAAATGAACCTGGTTCCGGTAAACTTATATTCAAATCAAGACTTTCATGAGTGGCAAGAGTCACTGTGTCTTCACTAAGTTCATGGCATAAACTTAGTGGCACATTTTCAGGCTCGTTGAAAACTAAGTTTTCTGGAGTAACATCCATGAACATTTCGTTGTTGATAATGGACGTACTTAAATTAGATGCTGCAGAATTGCGAGGAGTTTTAGATTTTGAGCGCCTATTGTCTAAATATTTAATTTTATGTTTTTTTATTTCCTCAACGATCACCTCCGAGTCCACATTCTGTTTAGCCAAGTCATCCTTAATCATTGATATGATTTTGATGGCCGAGTCGAAATCTTTTAGGTTAGCGTTTTTCTGACTAGTGCTTGAAGTCCTGCCTCTCCTTTCTCTTTCTACCCTTTGTTGGATATCTTTAACACATTTAGTGTAATCGACTTCATCCTCATTCAACGGATAAAGTCCGCACTTCCTGAAACCATTTTTAATAGCATCTTCCAGCTTGGTTTGTGATATCGTATTTTTTAATACACTACAAAAGTTTAGTTTTGTCACCACTTGGTTAACGTTATTAGATTGCCAGTCTTTCACAGTCGTTTTCCAATTTTGTTTCAGAGGTCTGAAAACGCTCACGTCGGCCGGTTGCAACATGTGTGTACTGTTTGGTGGCAAGGCATACAAGATTATGCCATTTCCCTGACAAAATTCACTCAAAGCAAATGACATGTGGGATTTGTGGCCATCAACAAATAGAAGGATGGGCCTCTTGATCATATTTTTTGTCAGCCAAGCATTGAAATCATTTGTAATGTATTCATAAAAGACATCACTTTTCATCCATCCGCTTTCTGAGCGCCCAAGAACCCATGACTCCGGCATGTTGTCGACTAATGCTTTTGGAGGTCTCACATATGGAAAAATCACTAAAGGAGGGCATAGCTTCCCACTTGCTGCAAATACCAGTAAAACTGTTATATTTTCCTTTTCACTATTTTTCTTAATTATATATAGGTTTTTGTAACCTTTAGGTCCTAAAACTTTATTGCTTTTTGGGCACAAAGAAAATCCAGTTTCGTCTCCATTGAAGATTCTTTCTGGATCTTCAAATATGTCTGAGGCATTTATGGATTTTATAAATTCTTGCAGCTCTTTAAACCATGACCTTATGCGAGTCTCAGTTATAACTGCCCTTGCATTATTAATGCCTTCTGGCTCGCGAATGCTGATTTCCGGATGCCGCTTTAAAAACTTCTGGTACCAAGTGTCTCCTGGCTTACCATCTTTAAAAGGAGTTTTGATGCCAGACTTTGCAATTATTTTTGATACATTATCTAATAGATCTTGTTTACTTAATGGAAATCCACATTTTGCCATGTCGAGAATCCACTTGGTCAGGGTTTGCTCACCCCGTACTCCCAACCATGGATCGGGACCTACTTTTGGTTTTTTGTTAGCTGACACTTTACCGCTTAGACGATCATGAACTGTGGCAAATGGTACACCGTAAAACCTGCAAGCTTCTCTAAATCCCATAGTCTTGTTCCTTATATTATCTAAGGCTTTCATAAGGTCTTCTTCTTTGTATGTAAAAAGGCGCCTAACAGATTTCTTTGACACACCCACCTGCAAAAGACAGCAGTAAGTATAGTAAATAAATATTTTTTCTCAAAACAAAACAATTCAAACTTATTATAACGAAAATTATAGCATATCGGTCTTGGACTGCTGGAAACACTACTAAAATAACACTACTAGTACTATTTATTGTGCTTCGGAGGACACGTTTAGCCGTTGGTCCCAGGTCCTGTAAAGTTGTATACACTAGTGGTTAAGGTGTGTCGGAAGCCATTTCGGTGCCCTGAAAATTCTGACATTCACCGACGAGCAGTAGGCCAAGTAGAAAGTTCATCAGGGGAGGCTTTTGTCAACCAGGAGACGCTATAGCATAAGACAAAATATATAAAAATCTTATAAAACGTACCATTTTATCTCTTGTCTTCTTGGAATTTTTATTTTTTTTTGATTTCGGTGTAGAACCCATCTGTAAAAAGCATAAATTCACATGCAACACACACCAATGCATCAAGCTGGAGTTAGACCCACCCACCAATCCCAAACCCACCAAACCCACCGCCAATCTTTACAAAGATAATCTAAACGACATAATTTATTTAGCAATGCAGTTGGTAATTTTGACGCGTCTAATGATTTATTTATTATTTTAATCTCTTCGTGACAGCGTGAAACTTTCAATGTGAACCTAAGAGTCGAAAACAGATCCTTTCTCGATCACCTGTTTTTTAGTGCACGTAGCCAAATCGGTTTCCGAATACATCTGTTCACACCCACGTTCACGAGGTTGTAAACTAGTCGATTCCCGATCACCAATTTTTATTAAAAACAAACAAAAGTGAAGAATGATCGATAACTAGTCACTTTACGATCACGTAAAACTCATGATTTTCTAGGAAAAAAAACATTAATCGATAACAGGTCATTTACCGATCAGTTAGTTTTTTGTCACTCAAACATGTTAATATTTCTAGTTGTTGTTTTGAATAAGCCGATCGCCTTCTGACGTGTTTATTAATTATGATTATAATAATCTATATAAATGATTATATACCCGCCAACATCATGCATTATGCTAGAAATCCATAGCAAAGATTTGGCTAGAACCACCCATTTACGATCGGGTGATCGTAAAAGGACACAGTTAAGTTTTTACCAGTTCCGTGGCGATCACCTTCTTTTTTAGCAAATTCACAACTTATGTTAATAAAACTTTACATAAGTAGCAAATATAAGTATATTCAAGCATAAAACATACAAAATCAAGACATTTCTCATAAAAAAAGATGTTTTACTTACGATTCAATTGTTGCTTTACACTAACTTTTTACTATTATTTTGCTCCAAAATTTACGCATGCGCATCGACTCAGATTCATCGGCTCACTGATCGAGATTCAATGCATTTGGCTGGCGAAATGGTTGACTCAAATGAAAGAGATAGGTAGATCTTGCCGCAGCAAGCAAGATTCAAGCTTATTACGCGTTATGTTCATTATTATTTGAAATTTTTGTAAAAATGATCGTGAGCGGGCAGTGATCGGTCAAAGGGCCGAATCACCCTACGAGAGTTCGTAAGTCAACGCAACGGTTCGAGTCTAACGTTCGAGTTACAACGGTCGCTGCCTTACTCAGCATTTCACATCATAACACCTGTGACATACAAGGTACCAAAAATCAACTATTTCCTAACTATTGCCAACCACTGTGTGTCTTCTACAAAAAGCTGATATACCTACTTGCACCATGTCTAGTTGCAGTGCATGTAAAAAAAACAGTAAAGCAATCTGAGAAGATCATTTGCACTCGCACTAATTGCTCTCGATCTTATCATTTATTATGTGTTGGTATAAATCAGGATACGGCAAAGAAAACAATATCTTGGATATGTCCGTTGTGCACGAATAAACAACCAAAAATCGGTGATAACTCCGATACCCCCGTTAAATCGTCATCGGAGCAAAGTTTTGTGCAGGCAGACTCTGAGTTTGTTACCACTAGAAAACTCAACCAGTCTAAAAGTAATCACGGCGACAAGCAGCAGCAGACGCATACATTGACTACTACGACACATGAACTCCAGAGTTTAGTGCGGGAGGCTATAAAAAGTGAACTTGGCAGTATCAAAAATCAAATCTCAACGGTCGAATCAACTGTAGTATACATCAGTTCTCAATACGATTACCTCCTAAAAACTTTAACTCACACCAAGAATGAATTAAAAGCGCTAAAAGATGAAAACGCTCGCTTGCGCAAGGACGTGGATGCTATCACTTCTAAAGTCCATCATCTCGAAGTAGAACATGCACGTCAAGAACAGTGGAGCCGACTACAAAACATCGAAATAGTTGGAGTCCCTGAAATTAAAGAAGAAGACACAGTAGGCCTCGTTATAAATCTCGCCAAGAAAGTCGGTGTTGACATCGATAGGGCTGAGGTGGAGTTCGCTCACCGGGTGCAGTCTCGCCGGCCGAGCAGCGCTGCCAGCGGTCGCGCTGTCGTCGCGCGGCTTCGGCATCGCCGCACCAAGGACACAATCGTGGCAGCCGCTCGCAAACACCGAGGAATAAAGCCTGCAGACATCGAAATTGGAGAAAAATCCAATGGCGGAGCCCTAATCTATATAAATGAACACCTCACGAAACAAAATCGAGCGTTACTGAAAGACTGTAAATTGAAATGTAAAGAATCTAACATTAAATTTGTTTGGACAAAAAACTGTCGTATTTACGTCCGCCGAAACGAAACATCGCCTCCGATACCAATACTTTCAGCAGCCGATTTACAAAAATTACAGTAATTGTATCAATTATAATCAATACTCTCCGCATAACTCATTTAATAGTACGCACCTACACTTCAGAAAAAAAATACCTAACTAACCTAACACTCAACCAAAAGCATCAAATCCTACCTATAAACAAGTTTTACACTATTTACTCTAACCTAACTTTTGTAATTCACTACCGATGTATATATTATATTTCTTCTAACGAAGCTGTCAATGTTACATCAATGTATTATCCTTTTAAATTCACTGGTCAATCTATATTTAACATTTACTCACTTCACAAAAAATACCAACTTCTGAGTCACGTATTGAAATTAAACACTATTACCATACAACTGACCTGTATTAATATTTTAAAACATGTAATTTTATATTATGTAGTATTGGTAAAATCCGCACAACTATGTAAAATGTTCACTAATTATCTCTCGATATTAACGCACGTAACGCAATCGCAAGATTTTGAAATAACTTGTAGGAATTATTTTATATCAATTGGAGATGTTCCTCGAAATGTCTAACACACTAAATATTTTGTATCAGAATGTGCGAGGTCTACGAACAAAAACTAACACATTTTTTAACAATCTACTTCTATCCAACGTAGATATAGCTATTATTACTGAGACGTGGCTGTGTGAAGGCATCCTTGACACTGAATTATGCAGCTCCGAGACGTATGACGTGTTCCGTGTCGACCGTGGCGCGCTCGGCGGTGGAGTGATGATCGCGTGCGCCTCCCGCCTCGCTGCCCGCCGCCGCGAGGCCCTGCGCGGCGCGGACGTCGAATGTATAGGTATAACTATACCCGCGCGTTCGCTTGGTTTGCAGTACGACTTGAATATTATTTGTTGTTACATTCCACCTAATGGCGCGCTTTCACAGCGGATACAAAACTTTTTGGAACTTTTGTCGACAACGTTCCTCTCTAGTCCTGATGACTACTTTATTTTGGCGGGTGATTTTAATCTTCCTTGTATTGAATGGCGCAGTCACGTTCCCACAATTCTTAAAAAAGGATCGACTGAGACTCAACTAGTGGCAACGGACTTAATTAATACTTTGACCTATTATGGACTAATTCAGTACAATGAGATTCTTAATTCAAATAATAAAATTTTGGATCTTATCTTTTCTAACATGCCTCTTAGCGTTATAAAATCTAAATTTCCCCTCGTAAATGAGGATATTTATCACCCGGCAATTGAATTTTTTGCACGGGACATTAACATTAAATTCATCAATCCAGGCACGAGAAATATAAAATTGTTTCGTAATGCAGACTATCTCAACTTGAACATGTTTTTTGTTAATTATGATTGGACATTTTTAAAGAATTTGGCACTGCCGGAAGCTATAATAAAATTTTATGATGTTATGAATCTGGGTATTTCCAAGTATGTACGTGTAAAAACAATCACTCCAACTCATTCCTATCCAGCATGGTATACGAGTAGCTTGATAAAGTTGCTAAAGGAAAAAACAAAATACCATAGGCTTTGGAAAAAACATAAAAACCCTATAGATTACGTATCTTTCGCTGTTTTACGGTCCCGGATAAAAAAGCTAGAACCAATATGCTATGCAGCCTACATAAAATTCTCCGAGAGCAAAATAAAATCCTGTCCAAAACTCTTTTGGTCTTATGTAAAATCCAAAAGACATAGTAAATCTAATTATCCTAACCAAATGATTTATAATGGAATCAGTTATTCAGGTCCACATGACATTTGTAATACCTTTAGTGACTTTTTTAACATCAACTTTACCTCCCCCATTGACAACTACCCAGACTTCGTGGAAGATGCAACTTTATATAGTGACGTCATTACAAACATAACCTTATCTGCTCAGGAATTGTTTAAAATGTTGAGGAAGCTTGATTGTGCCAAGGGTGCGGGAAGCGATGAGACACCTCCATACTTCTATGTTAGATGTGCTGAATCGTTGGTAATTCCTTTGTCTATAATATTCAACCGCTGCTTTCAGGAGGGCTATTTCCCAAATATATGGAAAACAGCTTTAATTGTACCTGTGCATAAAAAAGGTCCGAAGACTATGGTTGAAAATTATAGACCTATTTCTAAACTGAACGTCTTGGGGAAGGTCATGGAAACTGTGGTTCACCAGTACATTTACCCCGTTATCATCAGCAACATACCATCTCAGCAACATGGCTTTGTTCGTGGACGCTCAACTAACACTAACCTTTCCATCTTTGTAAACGACGTGCTGCTGGGAATGGACAATGGCTTTCAAACTGACGCTATATACACTGATTTCGAAAAAGCCTTTGATCGTGTTGATCATATTATTCTTCTGCGAAAGCTGCAAGAACTCGGAATCCGTGGAAATCTTCTGCGTTGGATAGAATCTTATCTCCGGAATCGTTCCCAGGCTGTAGTATTGGGTGGTCATCGGTCCGAATTCGTTGTTGTTCCATCGGGCGTGCCCCAAGGTTCAATCTTGGGGCCTCTTTTTTATGTAGCATACCTGTATGACGTCGGCAAATGTTTTAGATTCGCAAAATACTTAATGTATGCTGATGACACAAAAATCTACGCTAACGTTAAAACTCTTAAGGACGCTGCTGAGCTTCAGGCTGATCTAGATAAACTGTGCAAATACTATAAAGATAACAGAATTATTGCAAATATATCTAAATGTCATCAAATCAGTTTTACGCGGAAAAAGAACTATATTAGGTTTCAATACAGCCTTGAGGGTAAGGAGCTCGCACCCATTAAAACTGTCAAAGACCTTGGAGTGATTTTGGATTCTAAAATGACACTGACTGAGCACATCGCTGCAACTATCACAAGGGCTTTTAGAAATCTGGGATTCGTCCTACGTGTAACCAAACCTTTTTCTGATACCGAATGTATAAAATTGTTATACTTTGCCTACGTCCGCAGCGTAGTGGAATATTGTTGTGTTGTCTGGACCCCTTATTATTTAACCCATGCTCAAAATATTGAAAAAATACAGTCGAGATTTCTGAGAGCTCTTAATTATCGCACCTACTTTAAAAACTCCAGCTATACAAACCTGTGCAGTAGGCACACACTCTTGCCACTGACAGACAGACGCACTTTGCTACAGATGCTGTTCCTACATGACATATGTAATAATAAAATTGACAACCCTGAGCTAACCTCGCTCGTCTTACAACTCAGAACACCAACTAAGCGAACTAGACATTGTACTCTCTTCTATATTCCTACTCATCACTCAAATTATGCCAAAAACTCGGTAATTTGCCAAATGCTTAGCTGCTACAATAAAAAATTTCACTCAATTGATATATTCCATCTCACAAAGCAATCATTTAAAAATTCTGTTATTGCTGAACTCTATGCAGATCAAAAGTGACATCCGAAACTATTTCCGGTGTAATACTTGAACGTAAACCTAACATACATATATATAATTTTTCACACACACACACACACACACACAAACACACACACACAAACAAACACACACACATACACATATTCGCGTACTGTTATTATTTGAATTATTATTATGAATTATTATTTGTAAATTCATATACATAGATTGTTTAATTTATCTCAAATTTCTTTTTTGTGTTTCTCTCTGTCATTTGTTTTTTGTTTATAGTGTTCTCAGTCCAAAAATGTAAAATTAGTTCACATAGGTATTCTACTCTATAAGATCATTTTAAAAATTGTGAGCCTGTTATTGGCGGTCTGTTTAAGTAATTAAATACAAACAAGTGTAAATTAGACCTAAGTGCTGTTGGCTCTGTGAAACAATAAATAAATAAAATAAAAATAAATCTTATCTGAGTCTGCTTTAAAAATACCATGGTGAGGAATAACAAAATATTTCCCCATTTCTAAATCATCAACTTAAATATCTAAGGGAACCATGTGTCCCATATCCGCATATTCTCTCATAAAAGAAATGTATTTATTCCTCATAAAATCATTGCTATGAAGGCGCTTCTCGAAAGCCAAAAACCGCTTCATCGCCATCTTAGCCGAATCACCTAACTCGGGATGGACGGATAAAAAAGGTAACCGTACAACGTAACCGCCGCTTTCATTCCGCGAATGCGTTTCCGCAAAAATTGTCTCGCACTCGACATCCTTAGTGGCGGCGATATTACTCGGAATATCTTCCACTTGCCAAAATCTTTCCAAAATCTGATCGGTATTCAACAAGTATTGTGAAACACCACACACGTCGCTGCCGGGGGTCGAGCAAGAAACAGGCCCCATAAGAACATGACCAAATATCGTATTAAAAACCGTAGGCAGCTCTAGGTCAACTTTAAAACCTCCGCCTAACATTATATTGCCGAGAAGATCCGCACCAATTAAAATATCAATATCTCCTGACTTATAAAACAATCGCTCCGCTAAATTAAGTTTATTAAAACGTACCGCCAAATCCGCAGGTAAATTAAACGACAGCAGTTTATGCGTTATTTTATTTAAAATAACCGCACGCGTCGATAACTCTGGATCATCACAATCGCTAGGTACAATATTAAGTGTAACTGCACCCTTACAACTGCCAACCGAGGCTCAGCTAAGTCCTAAAATATCGATATCATATCGAAACCGCCGTAAACCGAACCTCCGCGCACAATCGTCCGTTATAAATGTAGTTTGGCTGCCTCCGTCAAGCAACGCCCGCGCGCTGTGGTACTGTCCGCTGTTGTCCCGCACGCGCAGCACCGCCGTGGCCAGCAGCACTGCCCGCTCGCCGCGTGCCACCCGCGCCGCGTGAGACACCTGCGCCTGCTGCGAGTTGTCCGCGCCCACCTCTGCCCGCTGTTGCTGAGGGGTCGAGGGCCGCACCGTATTATTGTTATCACGAGACGAATCAAAATGTAGGAACGAGCTATGCTTAGAGGAGCCACATTTAGTACATTTATACGTTGATTTGCAATTAACAATTCTGTGTTTTCCAAAACATTTAAAACATAGTCCGTTTTCCGCTATGAAATTCTTACGCAACACCGGGGACCAAGATATAAACGTCTTACACTTGGTTAAGAAATGTGTGGACGCACCCTTGCAGGCGCCACACGTGTCTCGGGCCCTGGCGACCGACGCATGAGCCCGCGTCGGGATCACGCGCGATCCGCCAGTGCCTGGGGCACTCGAACTCGTTTCCAAAATACGAACCTCATCCTCTAAAAACTTCAAAAGGTCATCAAACGTAGGTAGTTCCCTACCTACAAACCGCTCCTCGAAATGTTTGCGTAAAGAAGAATCTAATTTTTGTAAATTTAAATAGAATAGTAGGAACTGGCAGCTCAAGTCTTTCGAGTGCCTTAGTATTTTCCAACAATGAATTTAAAAATGGTTTTAAAGAATTCAAAGTTTTATGTACTTGACCAAAGTTAAATAAATTATACATTAATTTATCGACCAACAATCTCTTATTTCTGTACCTATTATTTAACAACTCAAGTGCTACAGAATAATTCCTTTCCGTAATACTCAAATGCTGTATTAACGACTTAGCCTCACCGGTAACCGATCCAAACAAATAAAATAATTTCTCAGTATCACTTAGCTATGGTCGCGTCCAACCATCGAACCAAATAATTCCATAAAAGAAATAAATTCTTCTATCTTTCCAGAAAATGTAGGTAAATGCAACCGCGGCAAACTAGTATTGGATTTAAAATCCCCGCCAGTACCTGCGAACGATTTCACCTCATTAGGATTAATAGAAAACAACTCTGAATACCTCCGCTTAATATCGTAATATATTTTGTCATACTTCATGAACTTATCCTCATGTTGTGTTGTATCTAAATCTTCACCTTCATCCAATTGAATCTCAAAATGTAAAGAGGTGAATTCCTCATGTAAACTATCGATGTCCGCGAACCGTACCTTAAATTCCGCTAAACCTATATCATCACCTACAGAAAAGTCCCTTTTACTGAGATCATGAATAAGTTCCAAACGTCGTATGACCGCCTCATACTTTAAATCACGCAAACGTTGCTTACGCGTCGCCATAGTTTACGTAATTAACCGCTATCAACAAATAAAACAAAAGAACAAAGTCTATTTCGTGCAAATGTACTACAGTGAAACAAAAAAAAAAAAAAGTGAGCCAAATAGCTCCCGCAAATCGAGATGATTCACTGTAGCCCCCTTAGGCAAAAACACGAAACTAAAACCGACCCCAAATAGATTTGACACTCAGGTACCAATCAACGATATACCTACAGTAGTCACCGCGTAAAACAATAACAACAACCGCAATTAAAAATAAAATTATTTACGTGCCCTATACCGAAACAATTAAAAGCAACAATCTTGTTTCTTATCGCCCGCCCGCTAAATTTATTTGCCACAAACCTATAGCAAAAATCAATAAACTAAACCGCAATAAACAATAACAGTTGCAATAAGAAACAAGTCAATAAAACCTCAAAAGAAAAAAAAGTATTCAAATCTGGTATCGAACCCAAACAATACCAACCCGTCAAAACTTGTGTAGTGCCAACTAAAGAAAAGAAATGCGCAAAGTCCAAAAGATAAAAATGGCGCCACTGTTGAGTCTACTTGCAAAATAATTTAGCAATAAAACGCAATATGTATGAAAATTAGGAATTTGACCAAACACAGTTTAGACTTATTTTACAATTACAATTACTAATGAGAATTATAATTAATTCCTTAAAAACAAATTGCCCGACAAAAATACAGTCCAAATTTTGCAAATATGTGTGAATACCTAAAATGTAATGTGACGATATAAATGTAATATGGGAATAGGGAGAGGAATAATATAGTTAGATACAATACTTGTGAGTGTAAATATGTGCAGTTTAACTGTGTACTACCGAAAAAACCCCAGAAATTATATCTAAATCAGCCCAAAAAAGTTATTCCTATCTACCCCCAATAGAAAATAATTATGTGTGGTTTGCCAGAAGACTGGAATGTTCCACGACTAAGTAACTCAAATTAACCAATCTAATTGCGATCCGGCTCGAAGAGATGTATGCGCCGATCGCACACGGTAAAATATATAGTAATAAAAGATATTATGAGCAGCAGAGACTCGTGCGGCGGTGAAAAGGATGTTAAAACTTCGATAGCTGTGCCGCGCCGTCCGAGTAAAATTTTGAGTTAATTTTATCTTGGAACATGAAAACACGATCCAGTCATCGGCGTTGTGCAGTCCGAATGTTTGGTCTGTATAAATACGAATAAAAATATATTATAATAAAACCCTAAGCACGAACCTTGTTGCTGCTGGCACTCCTTAATTTCACTTTTCACAATACACAAAGTTTATTTAAGTTCTCGTCTACAAAACGTTAAATATCAATAGGCATAGGGCGCCGTAAAAACACAATTATAATATAAAAACGTGAAAACGTGGTTCACAAGTTCACAGTTGCACCTCCATCATTTTGTCTTCAAAAAGTGACAGTTCCCGCCAACTCAACTTTTTAAACCCAACCAATAGAGAAGGCAAAGAATAAATACATACAGCCTAGTAAAATAAATAATGTTATTAAAACTGTATGAGTGAACCGCAAAATAAGGACTGTATGTTATCGACCAAATAAATACTAAACACTGTAGTTTATACATATCGGAGGGTTTGGCATGTGCAAATATTGGGGCGGTGTACGTCATGACTGGTCTCACGCAAACCTTAAAAAGCGTTCGCTTGTTCCTAAGAGACATTTTACTGTGCCGGCCTAACATACTGTTAAGACGGCCCATGTACAGACGGGCGAGTTTGGTAACTCGGAGTATGTGAGGTCGGAATGAAAGCGTACAATCGAGCGTTACGCCTAGGTACTTGGTGGTTTGTGCCCACGGGATGGGCGTACCTAGCATTCGGATGTGGGGGTCGTAGGGACGACGGCGTTTGTGATCGAAGCACATCGCAGAGCTTTTCTCTGGATTTACATCGATACGCCATTTTTTAAACCAGGCGCCGAGGTCATTTACGGCCTTCTGGAGTTTGGTGATGAGTGTGTCGACGTTCACGCCCTTGACGTATAGGGCGGTGTCGTCGGCAAATAGGGAGAGTTGAACACCTTTAGACGGAATAGGTATGTCATTGGTGTATATTGTGTAAAGTAACGGGGCGAGTACCGAGCCCTGAGGGACGCCCGCCTTGAGGGGGCGGGGGGTGGAGAGCGTACCTTCGTGTTTGAATCGAAAAGTGCGATCTTTAAGGTAGGAGCCGACTAGTTTGACTAGTCGGTCGGGCAAGCCTGTGTTGTGAAGCTTGTAAATGAGCCCTGCGTGCCACACTTTGTCAAAGGCCTTGGCTACGTCAAAAGAGACCGCGACTGTTTTCAGTCGTCTGGGGTAGAAGCCGTCGAGTATGTACTCGACGATTCGATGGACTTGCTGAGGGCACGAGTGTTTGGCTCGAAAGCCGAATTGGTGGGGGATAATGAGGGGGTCACCGTCCGCTGGGAACAGGTGGTCCTTCATTCGAGCGAGTATGACTCTCTCGAGAAGTTTGGCCATTGCCTTGAGTAGGCTGATGGGTCTGTGATTAGCCGGGTTATTCAAAGGTTGACCCGGCTTGGGAATGCCTATGACTATAGCTTCTTTCCAAGCTTTTGGAAAGTAGCTTAGGTCGAAGCAAGCATTGAAGATAATCGCAAGTAAGGTAAGCACCTGCCGAGGCAGCTGTTTAAGTGCTTGGTTGGAAATTCCATCCGCACCCGGGGCCTTCTTGGATTCCTGTCTCCTAATGATGAGTAGGATCTCATCGTTAGAAACTGTGATAGGGTCAGCGGTGACTGGACGGGAGCCTTTGCATTCGACTTCGTCTTCCACCGCCTGGATGTGAGCTGGGTCTGTGGGTTGGGTACTCGGGGAGCATTGTGAAGCAATGCTATCGGCGAAGCATTCTGCTTTCTCGTCGTCCTCGAAGGCGGTAGTGCCATCGGGACGAGATAACGGAGGGGTGTAAGTACGGGCGTCTAATCGGAGGGCTTTCGCCATCCTGTAGTACGCCGTGTGGGACGGGGAAATATTAATCATAAGATCGTTCCTTTGAACGTCTCTGTATTCCGCGACGGTACGTTTTATTTTACGTTGAAGCCGGTTAGCGATTTGCCTGTAGGCGGGTGTGGGGTATTTTCTGGCTCTGCGGAGAGCGGCGTTTTTAGCTTTAATTAGGTTGCTAATGTCCAAGGGAAGCTTGGGCTTGCCATGCTTAGCAACCTTTAGATTCTCACTGATGGCCGAGTTGATGGCGGTAATGAGCGAATCGACTATCGAGTCGATTTTATCCGTGCTATCGAGATAGTTGGATGAAATCGCGAGTGGGCAGTCTGGGGCTTCCAAGGCTGAAGACAGGGTGTGCTTGAAACCTTCCCAATTGGTATAGGTTTTCGGAGCAGGAGGGTCGTTTTGGGGTCCTAATATTAGAGACACCGGACGGTGGTCTGAGCCTTAGTCGTCTAGCGGCTGTATGGTCTTAAGGTCGAGACTGATACCCTTGACGATGGCAAAGTCAAGGATATCAGGGGAGTGAAGCGGGTTATCTGGATAGTGAGTTGGTGTGACTGGAGAAATGACGTCCAGATCGAGTGACTTCGTGATGTCTAGTAATTTAACACCAGTGGTGGTGGTCGACAAGCATGTCCAGTCAGTATGTTTGCAATTAAAATCGCTGAACATAATGACGGATTGCCCCAGTTCGAGTATGGCCTCGAAGTCACAGCGAAGGGGCAGTGTACCACTAAGTATATAGACTGAGGCCACGACTATGGTCCTGTGACCTGTCATAGCCAGCCTACATACTGTAGCCTCCATGTTGGTGAGTGGAGGCGTGGGAATTGGAGAACAGTGGATACTTCTCTTGTAGTAAATGGCAGTGCCGCCTCGTTGGACCGAGGCGGGCCTGTCACCACGCACAAGAGAGTATCTAGGAATGTTAAGACCCCTGGTGTGCTGGGGTTTTAAAAATGTCTCTTGAACAAGGATTAACTCGGGCTGTATGTTCTTAATGAACAGTTTGAGCTCCGGAAGTTGGTTGATTAGACCTCGGGTGTTAAAATCAGTCGTGGCGCTTAGTGGAGTATTCATTATAGATGTACCTATAATGATTTAATTAGCGAGTCGTACTCAGCGAGTACCATAAAGCGGTCTTGGGAGCTACGGGCCGCGCGCAGTTTACTAGCACACTGCGCGACTTGTGACATATCGACACCTTTGATGGTGTCGAATATTAGTTTGAGATCCTCAGCCATCGAAGGCTGAGGAGAGGATTTTGGGCCTGCTGATGGAGCAGGGCGGGTTTGTGCATCCGGACGCTGTCTCCAGGCAAGCACTGGAGTGGGCGTGGGCTGGGCGGGCTTTACTGCCGGGGAATCCCGGTGGCGCAGCGGCGGGAAATTAGAGTTACTAATAAGGGGCGGGGCCTGTCTGGGTGCCGCCCTCTTAATAGTTGGTCTGATGGTCCTGGGTGCACGGGGGCAGCCCCTGTAATTAGCTGTGTGGCCGGACTGGCCGCACAGCACACATGAGGGTGGAGTTGTCCACTCTGGAGTGCGGTTGCACTCCGTCGTGAAGTGCGGCTCCCCCATTTCTTATTTTTTTTTTTTTGTTCCCCTCCGCGGGAAGGGCAGGAGGATAAAAATGCCCTGACGCATACTCTGGCGCGATTCCAAAGTTATGTGAGACTCGTCCCGACGCCTACCAGGACCATACCCACTAAAAACCCCCTGTCGGCTCGTGCATTTTTGCCACTCAGCCTTCATCGGAGCGACGGCCAATTGGAGAAAGAGGCCGCGCTAGCGGGGCCCAGAAGGGGTCACCCGCTGGGATTACATAGCACTGAAGGTGCTCAAAGCACTGAAGGTGAATACGTAGCACTGAAGGTGCTCAAAATGAAATCAAAAATTAAAACAAAAATTAAAAAATTGCAAAATAAAATTGAATTAACTCGCATTTACGTAAGAATTAGGATTTACGTTAGGATTAGAATTTACGTTAGAATTAGAATTTGCGGCCAGAAGGGCCTCGAGATCGCGTGACAGTCTGGTGGATGAGTACGTTTGCGCATTTCTAGGCCTAGCGACTTTGAACTTCGAGTCTAACACAGGAGTAGTATATGAGACAGAATCACGAACTAGAGGATTGGGATGGGTTTCGGAGCGTTTGAAGAACGCTTCAGAGAGTGTTTTGAGATATTGTTGTACTGTAGGCAGTTCAAGATCTCTATGCAAGTCCGCGTTACGCACGTACCACGGTGCGTTTGTGGCCCGGCGGCAAAAGAGGTTTTGAACTACCTGCAGTTTGTGCAGGAGGGAGGGTTTGGCGTGGGCAAAGATTGGCGAGGCATACGTCATGACGGGTCTAACGCAGACCTTGTAAAGTGTACGTTTGTTTCTGAAGGACATTTTACTTTTTCTACCTAACATGCTATTTAGGCGGACTAAATAGTGACGAGCGAGTTTCGAAACTCTTTCGACGTGTGGCTTGAAAGAAAGCGTCGGATCTAATGTGACGCCTAAGTATTTAGTACTGCGCTTCCAGGGGATGGGAATGCCTAACATTAGAACGTGGGGATCGCCATCGGGACGACGGCGTTTGTGGTCGAAGCGCATCGCAGAACTCTTTTCAGGGTTCACATCGATGCGCCATTTTTGAAACCATACACCAAGGGCGTTTACGGCCTTTTGGAGTCTGGTTACAAGGCGCCGAACACCGTGGCCTTTGGTATAGAGTGCGGTGTCGTCAGCGAAGAGGGCGAGTTCGACGCCTTTCGGCGGGATGGGAATGTCGTTGGTGTACACGGTGTACAGCAGAGGGGCGAGGACTGAGCCTTGAGGGACTCCAGCCTTTATGGGACGAGGTGCAGAAAGCGTGCCTTCGTGTTTAAATCGAAACGTACGGTCTTTGAGAAACGACGCTATTAACCTGACTAGGCGATCCGGTAAGCCTATCTTGTAGAGTTTATAAACGAGACCGCTGTGCCAGACTTTATCGAAAGCCTTGGCTACGTCAAAGAAAACCGCGACTGATTTATAACGACGCGGATAGAAACCGTCAAGTATATACTCGACGATTCGGTGGACTTGCTGAGGGCAGGAGTGTTTAGCGCGAAAGCCGAACTGATGGGGAATAATGAGAGGATCGCCATCCGTTGGAAACAGATGGTTCCGCATTCGAGAGAGTATGACTCTCTCGAGAAGTTTAGACATTGCCTTGAGGAGGCTGATGGGTCTGTGATTAGCCGGGACGTTCAGAGGTTTGCCCGGCTTGGGAATGCCTATGACTGTCGCTTCTTTCCAAGCTTTTGGAAAGTAGCTATGGTCGAAGCAGGCATTGAAAATGATAGCTAACAAGGTAAGCATCTGTTGAGGTAGGTGCTTAAGTGCGTGGTTGGAAATTCCATCCGCACCCGGAGCCTTTTTGGACTTTTGATTTCTAATGAGAAGCAAGATTTCGTCATTAGAGACTGTGACAGGGTCGGCGGTGATGGGGAGAGAGTCTCTGCGAAGGACTTCGTCCTCCACCGCTTTGATGTGAGTGGGATTCGCGGGTTGCGTGCTGGGCGAGCATTGTGCGGCAATGCTGTCGGCGAAGCATTCGGCTTTCTCTTCGACTTCGAAGGCAGTAGTGCCATCGGGACGAGTGAGAGGAGGAACGTGAGAGACGGTGTCTACGCGTAAGGCTCGGGCCATGCTATAGTACGCTTGGTGGGACGGAGAGATATTCGCCATGAGATCGTTCATCTGAGCGTCTCGGAGTTCCGCGAGGCAAGACCTAACTTTACGTTGAAGCTGATTCGCAGCTGTTCTATAGGCGGGCGTGGGATATTTCTTGGCTCTCCGGAGAGCCGCGTTTTTAGCTTTAATAAGATTGCTAACGGCTAAGGGAAGCGTGGGTTTGCCTTGCTTAGCAACCTTTTCGTTGTCACTGATGGCTGAGTTGATAGCATCAGTGAGAGAATTTACTAATGAATCGATTTTATCCGGGCTATCTAATTGCTCGGGAGAGATCGCGAGTGGAGAGTTCGGAGCCTCTAAGGCTGAAATTCACGTATTTTTAAAACCTTTCCAATTGGTAAAGGTCTTAGGAGATGAGACGTTATCGTTCGGCGGTCCTAGCACGAGGGAAACGGGGCGATGGTCGGAGCCTAGGTCATCGAGCGGTTCGATAGACCTTAGGTCAAGATTGATACGCTTGATAATTGCAAAGTCGAGGATGTCAGGAGAGTAGGACGGGTTGTTGGGATAGTGAGTGGGAGTGACGGGGGATATGACATCTAGGTCAAGGGAGTTAGTGATGTCGAGTAGAGCGATACCGCTGGTTTTAGTCGATAGGCACGTCCAGTCAGTATGTTTGGAGTTAAAGTCTCCGAACATAATGACTGAATGGCCGAGGGCGAGAATGGCCTCAAAGTCGCTGCGGATTGGTCTGGTACCACTAGGTATGTAGATTGAAGCTATGATGATGGTCGGATGACCAGTCATAGCCAATCTACACACAGTGGCTTCCATGTTGAGGAGAGGAGGGGTAGGGAGAGGACAGCAGTGGAAGCCTCTTTTGTAATATATAGCGGTGCCGCCAAAACCGTCAGAGTTGGGCCTATCGTTACGAATAAACGCGTACTTAGGTATAGCGAATCCCCTGGAGCGGTTTGGAGTAAGCCATGTCTCCTGGAGAAGGAATAAGTCAGGTTCTTTGTTCTGAAGGAACAGTTTAATCTCGGGAAGTTTGGTATTAAGGCTACGAGCGTTAAAAGATACTAGGGATAAGCCCTTGGGTTTAATACGACTGGACGCGGGATTCGCGGGTCTAGACATTATAATTTACTTTTTTACGAATTTATACAAAAATAAAGAATTTACAACGAACTTAGGAGCGAGTGATGCTCGGCTAAAGCAAATAAACGCTCTTGAGGAGAGCGGGCGGCTCGCAGTTTGCGTGCGAGCACGGAAATTTCGTTAATATCGACGTTTTGAATAACGTCGAATACGGTCTTCATGTCCTCAGCCAACGACGACTGAGGTGCGGAAGACGGAGAAGGACGCGGCCCTACGGGAGCTACGGGAGCTGGGATAGGTCGGGAAGGTGCAGGCGGAACGGCCGGACGCTGCCTCCAAGACAGAGCCGGAGTAGGTGTCGGCTGAACGGGCTTTGCTTCCGGGGGACCCCGGTTGCGCAGCGGCGGGAAGTTGGCAGGAGTGAGCGGCGGCGCCGGTTTAGGCGCGACCCTCTTGGTGGTGGAGCGCGGAGCGCGCGGGCAACCCCTGTAGTTAGCTGTGTGGCCGGACTGGCCGCACAGCACACAGGCAGGGGGGGAAGTGGATTCGGGAGTGCGAGTGCACTCCTTGGTGAAGTGAGGATCCAGGCACTTTACGCACCTGGGGGGAGCTGAACAGTTAGCCGCTGCGTGGCCATAGAGCTGGCAGCGGTGGCACTGCCCAGGGTGACCACGGGGGTTGGGACGCTCGACGGAGATATTTGAGAGTCCGCAAATTGTGCGAGCCTCTCTAAAGATCTCCCTCGAGTTGGGAGTATTCGACAGGATTACCAACGCTAAGGGAAAACGCCTACCGCGGTTGGAGTGCATCTTGTGCACTGCTGTGACCGGGAAACCCTGAGACTTAAGGTCATCGAGGATGTCTTCGTTGCTGAGTTCGAACGGGACGCCCCGTAGTACTGCGCGGATCTTACGCTCCTCCGGGAGGGCGTAGGTGTGATACGCGATTTGGTTTAATCCGAGTAACCTGGTAAACGAGCGGAAGTCGTCGACAGTCGCTATTTGAATCTTGATTGTATCGCCAGCGTTGGCGGCTTTTAAATAATTAATTTTGTGCACTTTGCACAAGTTTGAGACCGCGGTCCAGCGCGCTTTTTCACGCAGGAAGACGGGCGGAGGGAGCTGAGGCTTCGGCGGGACGGGAGCACAGCGCGTCGCTGGCTTCGATGTGACCGACGGAGACGCGGTTACTACGAGCGATTTTAACGGCGCGGGGGCTGGTGTTGAAGACACCGGGGAGGGCTCGGGTATAGAAGATACCGAAGCTTTCTTAGAGCGCTTCTTGGAGCGCTTGGCGACGAGTTGAAACGCGGGCTCAGGAGAGCCGGTTAAGGTGACGGCATCTGACGACGTATCAGACGCGGGTTCGGAGTCGCTCCCGGGAGCGGTACGCTTACGACGCGACGCGTGAGAGGATGCGACCGATTCGCAGTCCATCTCGGACGAGGCGGGAGACGCGGGAGAGCTTAAGACCTGAGGGGTCTCGACGTTGGAGGCCTGAGGGGCCGGGGTTGAGGCCTGAGGGGCCGGGGACGCGATAGATGCCTGTAAGGCCTGCGTTAGTGCGTCAGCGGGTATGCTTACGCCGGACGCAGCGAGCGCCTGGGCGAACGACTTAAGAATATTAACAAGGTCCATTGGTGGACTTGGAATTATAAAATGTAATATATAAATATATAATGTATGCCTATAATATATAACAAATGCCTAGGATTCCTAAATAAAAACCTAGCGAACCCTAGCGGCAAACCTCCCTACCAGCGGTAGGGGGGCTGGGGAGAATAACTTAAAACTAACCGTAGTACGCCGAAGGCCGCTACCTAGAAACCTAAAAAAGGGTACGCAGGTAAAGAGTTGACCGCGTTAGGGTCAACCTTTACCGACAGAAAGGACAAATACACACGAAAACACACAAGTATGATAAAAATAAATATGAAAATAGGAGAAAAATAAATAAAATAGAGAAGAGAATAAATAAAAATAAAAAGGACTGGTTCAGTACAAATTCGTTGTCACCGTTAAGTATCCTTTGCACTGAAACCAGACTACTTACGCTGGGCACAACACTGCACTCAGCACAAGCACAACACAACTTAGCACAGCACTTTGAAGACTAAAGGGCTTAGTCGCAAAGAAAAATACGCACTTCGATAGCACTCAGAGGGAGTAGAAAGAACCTTGAAATCCGTAGCACGGAACCAACACGCTAAACCGTGACGTCAGTAGACTGAGCGCCACGGAGTATCGGGAAGGGACCAAACGACGGAGAGCGGGGTCTTGCACGTCCGCACTGGGCGGCGATCGGAGCGAGAATGAGTTCGCCCCCATTTCTTACCTGGACATAACATTTTATACCCTTTTAAGGTAGCCCAACTAGCGCTCCTTAAGTGAGCATTTTTTCCAATATCTTATTGATTGGTCCCTGGTTAGAAATGGTAATTGATTTTTTAATGATACAGGTAATGAATGTAAAAGTATTGAAGTGCACTTTACAATGATATTTCTTTTTCACGCGTGTTATTTATGGGCCAGATTCTAGGAGCAATTTACTGAAAAAAAAACATAAAGTTGCGATTTTTGTGACGCCGAGTCTACATGACAATTACGGCGTACATATCAATTATTAAAAAGTGGCTCTAAGTATAATAACAATAGTTTTTTAACAAGGTTGTATTTAAACAATAAAAAAAGAAAATTTCAATAACAGACTTTGCAAATATAAAAAATTTTCAAAGACATGGTTTTGTTTAAAAAAAGAAAGTAATTAATAATTCTAAGTTAAATTTTCTAAGTTTAGAGTGAGTTATTTTGAATTTTTATTCAAATCCTGTAATCTACGTTTGAAGCAGCTGAACGAGTCTTGGCCAGATCGGTGCACCATCGTGCCCGTTTATAATGCGTCTTCCGGGTTGTGGTCACCAATTCGGACATGACTGCACCAACGACCGATTTAGCGATTTATTTGCTTTTTATCCTTTACATCTTTAGTCAGGTTATGTAAGTGATCTTAGTTCCTCTCCCAAGTATTTGATTTCGTAAAAAAATGTCTTCGGCTAGAGGGGATCACGCTTAGGTAAGCATTCTATGCGTTTAAAGTAACAATAGGACCGACTCAGCGCCATAAAAGTTTTTGTCTGTCACCCTACGCTTAATTAAGCGCCAAATATATTCGATTGGATTTAAATCAAAATTGTAAGGTGGCAACCTCAAAATTTCGAAATCGTGAGAGTTGAAAATGCTATTTTGTGCCTTTTTATAAACTCATACAGTTCTTCTTTAAATAAAGCAAAATAAATCGTTATTTTTATGCAAAAATTTTTTCTTTGACGACCATAATTTTCAAGTGAAATTTGACAGATAAAGGTCATTGACGTTCCTATTCTCATTTGAATCGCATAGTAGTGTAGGAATCGCTATTGAGCGATGAATTGACGATTCTGCAAATAAGCACCATATCAGACGTTTGCAAAACCTGTGGCTACACGTAAATTTAATTCAATTCAATTAAATTTTACAATAGCGGAACAGTTAATATATCGTTTGGTGATAAAATACACACATTATTTTTACTCCCAGATCTTATTAGAAAGAGTTCAGCTGAAGGAATAGTACAGAAAACCGAACTGAATTGTATTTATTATTCCACAACAAACGTGTTAAATAAACGATTACGAATTTCGAACGAATACATTCTGACAAATATTAACTTTTTTAAATAAATAGATTCAGAATGAACAGTTTTATCTCAGAGAATATTTAATACCGTGTTGTTTAGTCTAGTTATTTTCTAGGTTATTATTTGAAATATTGGTACTCATATTGTTGTTATTTAGCTTTAACTACTTATCAAGGGTTCGCAGTCAGGCCACTAGCGCCGCCATCACTTTTTTTAATTTTTGTGATAAATGTGAGATATTTAAAGAGTCATATTTATGAATTTATGTATTGTGTATGTTTCTAGTGTAGAGATAATGTTTGTTGCAGAAGTACCTAATATCTAGATAGTTAAATAACAAAATTATTATGAAATATGGTCAAATAATAAATAATTTTACATAAAATTGTTTTATTTTGTTCACACAATAGGTTTTTCACCTCCTTTAATGGTTTTTACAAATACCTACCCCAGTGGCACATATGCAGCCCCATGAATGTTTGATTTTTTAACCCTTTCTTGCACATATCCTACTGCGATTCCATGGCAGCGTCCCTAGATGTGCGTAATGAGCTTTTTTTACCCATAAAATTCTTCGTTATAGTTGCCATTTTCGTGCTTAAGTTGCAATAACATGCTACTTTAGGAAGATTTCGGCTGCCTGCTGTAAAATATCCTTCATTCATCGAACAGTTTTCCATAAAAGTCAGCAAATTATACAAATACAACTTCAATTCAATTCAATTTTGCATTTTATACAACTATAACAAGTGAACACCAAACTTGACCTTAAAGATTTGACAGTAGTCATGTCAAATCTGACATACCTATATATTTTTGGCGTTGTTCGTTAAGAAGAATGGAAAATTTCGCCCCAAAAAAATGTTTGCATTATTTAATCTGAACGTGTTAGAATTCATGCAAATAATTTAGGAACACACCTGTAAGTTATACTTTAAGGCGTTTATCATTATCGCTTTTATTTAAATGACGCTTCAATTTTAAAAACAAATGACATTTTAATACCTGCACCTCGTTTAAAAAAAAATATGAACTAAAAATGGCTTGACTAGCCTTGACCCAACATGTCATATATTTTTATGAAAAAAATAAGTGTTCTACCAGCCCCTAAAGTATGTACTTTCGTCGCCAGGTAACTAACACATTCTATATGAACATGATAACACAAAACAAGGACACACAGAGCTTAAAGACCTCTCTCTCGGCTCTCATTCTGAGCAGTAGTGAGTTTTCCAGTGGTTTCATATTCATTCCGTGAATAGTTGTTATATTTATTATGACAGCGTGCAACGCAACGTCATTCTGTTACTTTTGCTAAGAGTTTATGTGATATTTTGTAGATCTTTGCAATTTTTGATTATATAATCGTTTAATTTTATAAATCCTCGACTTTTACAATGGCTAAAAAGAAGATAAAATTACATGTAATGTATTAATATTCTTAGTAGATTTTGATAACTGTAAGAGTATTTTTCCTTATGTGTACAAAGATACTATTTGTTTTTTAACAATATCGATCCATGGAGCTACTTCATAAGTAGTATTCTTACAATTCTGTAGTATATAAGTAGTATTCTTACAAATTGAGCTGACTTTTGAGTCACCGGTCTACGCAATAGACTTATGTAAACTTGTTAAAATATTAAATCATAAATACCCAGGCCGGCCAATACTTATTGATTTTTTGCGTAAAGCCTGGCAAGTATGTATAAAAACGACACCGTATATGCCATAAAGTTTTGGAGTTAATTACTGTTTGTACAAGATATTTCTCATTACTTCATTATTTACTACATTATTTACTACATTATTACTACATTATTACTCATTATTTCATTTAGAATCTTGCAGGTTAGAGATAAAGCTCAAATTTATAAATACTTATTTCGATATAAGGTTACACCGAAGTTATGTAACTTCGGTTTTAGTCAAATTTTCATGGTATAATATGCTTTCTTGTTTTATAGTTGTATATTTCGAGTTGTTTGATGACTAAAGATTTAAAAACTGTAAAATTAATTAGAGAGGTTTTAATATACTTTTTAGAACAAACGTTACAAGGTCATGGAATTTTGATTACTAGGGGAATTAGCATATGGCCTCCAAGTAAGCAGAGCTTACGTTATGAATGACCATACAGCAAACTGGGGAGTTTCCTGATTTAATGAATCGTAATTTTAGACACATTGAAATATTACCAAACATGCAGAAACATTTTTGAATCATTATTTTGAATCAAGTTTTGGCTTATTTTACAAACCTAAACTTTCTTTACGAGCTAAAATTTGGATTTACGAGGGGTCGTTTATCAACAGACGCAGGTGTTGAATTTTAAATTTATTGACATGCTTTGGGTATTTTTTGTGACTTATCTAAGGCCTTTGATTGCGTTCAGCATGATACTTTTCACAGGAGACTCCAACACTATGGCATAAGGGGCATTTATCTTAAGCTTTCGACTTCATATCTAAACAGTAGAATTCAGAAGTTTGAGGTACACCATAAAAGGTCTTCTGGGTTGGTTGTAGGGAAGTGTCCCAAGGTTCAATTCTTGACCCATTTGTTTTCCTAGTATATATATATATATATATATATATATATATGGTAGACAAAAATCAAGATATTGTATTGTTTGCTGATCATTCATCATTCATCTTTAAAATTAATAGAGAAACTATCAATTTTGACCAATGTTGTACAGCGGTTTATTGTAAATAATCAAGCAATTAAACATACAAAATTAAAATGTGGTAAAATTTAATTTAAAATTTCTGCGCCAAATATAAAACAAGTATTTTACAATGTTGACAATAGAGTGCGAGAAGTTTTTTTTCCGCCAGCTAATATTCCTATCGATGTACTTTTTAATGCCGCAATCACGATGAAGATAAAGGAACAGAAGACATTCATCACGTGTATTTTTTCTACCTATGATAAAATAAAATATTTTGATTTTGATGCATATACATATACAGGGTGTCCAGAAGGTCAATGTCCAAATGAAAGGGGTTTACGCGCCATGGTCCAAATAGTAAAAAAAAATATAAAAGAAATTCTATGTCGATAAGTTTAGTAGATATAGGATGATTTCTAAAATAAGTGAAAAATCACTCGATATAGCAGTAATTCGTATGTTGAATTTGTAAATGTTGATAGATTTTGATTTTTTTTTCGGTTATTAATTGGTTACTAAATGTTCTTTTGTAACAAGCCTTTGATACAAGCTAATCTATTATGGTACGACAGAAAAAAAAGCAATAAAGAAAAAACAAATGTGCCGCAATTTTTTATACCAAAATTTCTCTGCTCCACTGTGTAAAAAACATGTATGGAATGAGGCTGGCATTAATCTCAAAAGCTGGTGCATCAAATGCACTTAAATAGATCTGATTTTATTTATAATCTTTAAATTGAGGAACCACCAATTTTGAAAATCATTAAATATTCGATAAACGTCCCTCCCTTTTCTCATCACCCGATTTTATCATCATCATCAAGGCTGATATGGTGATGATGATAAAGATAATAAGCTTAGTCGGTAAAGTTGTTTTCGCTTCTTCCATGGTCCATAGCGCGTGAACCCCTTCCATTTGGAAGTTGACCTTCCAGACACCCTGTATATAAACACAAACAACCAAGACCCGACAACAAATATTTGTGTTCATTACATAACTGAACGGTCCTATCAGGACTCGAACCGCCAGCTTATGAGGCAGGGCTAGTACTCACTACGCCATTCGGCCGTAAATATTAGGTCCTTACATATGGAATTGGCCTTTTGTCGTACTGGCCATTTTGATCTGTATTATCTCCTCTTTGGTTAAGAATTCCAATTTCAAAGGGTTGAGTTCAAAATGTTCGTGTCGTCAGCCACTTATGTTTCAGTAAAATATATAGTTATAATTATTTTTATTATAATAATCAATAAGGTTAATACTATATTTTATAATCACTTGAGCTAAATGCTCATTAGTTTTTTTATTTTTTATTGTTAAAATAGCCACCATTAGAGTAAACTTATAATAACTTTACTGTATTGCACCACAAATTCTTTAAGCTAAAAATATTTGTTACTTCATTTAATAGGGAAAAATAAGAAAAATAAACAATTAACTACTAATTAATTATTTATGGTGTTAGTTTGCTATCTCATTAGTAAGCAGGCTGCATTCCCTTGTTGCATAAAAACAGAGCGAATGTTTTTTTTTATTGAGGGTTGCCGATCAAAGAAAATAATTTCGCACATAAACCCAAGCAAATAAAAAGCACAAAAATAAAATATTTGACTATAAAGCTGACATAAATATATTTTTAGTGATATTATTTAATATGTTATGATTTCGACATTTTTTTAATTAATTTATTCAACTGAATATCTTTGTCATCTATTTTAAATCATAAAGATTACCGCAAGTATTTCTTTTTCCATAATGATTAACCTATAGTTCGAGAACCTTGTCTGTATTGGTAAAGCTGCACGCAGTTACGTATTCTTTGATTTGCTTTTATGTCTTTTATATATTTATTTAAATAATTTGGTTCTGACTTTCTTTTTAGTAATTATTATAAAATGTTATAAAAATTAAGGTATAGTCATTTTTTTAAGTAAAGTACTGAAATAAAAAGCTTATTGAGGGCCTGGAATGAACTCAACTATTTATGCAGCAAATTACTAGACCAAAGTTGATAATGAAGAATTGAAGGCTATTGTGGAAGTGGATCCATTACACACCACGTCCGAGTTAGCTGTAGGCTGCGGTGTTAGTCACAAAACTGTTTTAAATCACTTAAAGCAAATTGGGAAGGTGAAAAAGCTTGAGAGGTGGGTACCTTATGAATTGAGTGCAGCAAACCGAGAAACGCGCGTCGACTGCTGCATTACATTACATTACTAATGCCCTGAACGAAACTGACTCAAAAATAGTTACTTGTGAGCGTTTGGGGGACTAGTGCCGGTGTCGTTCACTACAGCTTTCTTAAATCTGTCCAGACGATTACGGCGGATGTCTATGGTCAGCAACTGCAAACCATGATGGAAAAGCTAGCTGCTAAACAACCGCGGCTGGTGAATCGCTCTAGGCCACTGCTGGTTCAGGACAACGCTAGACCACCCACTGCACTACAGACGGCTACCAAATTAGAGGAGCTTCAATTGGAATGTCTAAGACCCTACTCCCCGGAACTTGCTCCAACAGATTTTTTTTCCGACATTTGGATTACTTCTTGCAAGAGAAAAAATTCAACTCCGATGAGGCAGTCCAAAGCGCTTTCAAAGATTTTATTGATTTCCGTTCGAATGTTTCTTTTTTAGTAAAGGGATCAATGAACTACCTATGAGATGGCAAAAGTGCATAGTTAGCAATGGTACATACTTTGATTAAATAAATATATTATATTTGTTTTAAATTGACTTTGTTCCTCCCATACAAAATGCCAATTTCATAACCTAGAATAATGGTTAATAAAACTACAGTAAGAAATTGTTGTTGTCTTAGAACTTACCAATGTTTTTTTTTTTAGGCTGAATCCACTCATAAATGTACGTATAAAATCATTGTTACACCGTTGGTAAGTATATTTTGTGTGACTGAAACTTCAACATTGTTTGTATGGCTATCTTTCTTGACAGTCAGAATATTTTTGCATTATTAATGGATCTTCCCAGATGGTAAAGTATTTTTTATTTTAGGAATCAAAATTTTACAGAAATAGCGAGAATTTATTTATTAGATCGATGTTGAAGTCACTTTTGGCTGATTCCGCCGTTTTGTCCAAAAGTGATGAGTCCAAATTTATAATTTTCAAAATGTTTTGTGTTGAAAAAGTGTTATCCCTACGCGGGCAAATATGCCAAAAAATTTTCCAAACAAAACATGCAAAAACAATCCATCAGCAAACCATCCAACAGAAAACTTACAATTTTAGACCTTTATAAATATAGTTTTATGTTGCAAATCTAACAAAATGTAGTTGTAACATTCTAATAGAGATCATTTTTTACCGAGTTCACTTATTTTTTGAGTCATTTCACGTGGAACACATTGTCACGTGGAATTCGTCACCATCATCCACCAATTTAAAATTCTAAACTCTACCCTATGTGCGTACCTACCTTTGTCCAAACCGCGTGGATTCCGCGCATACTACTATCACTATACGAAATATTTTGCCAGAAAAGGACATAATTATTGTTTTACAGAGATATTAGCGTTGGAAGTATCAGTTAATAAGTTTGTCACAGGTAGGTGCTCATTCAGTTCCATTGTTAAATGTTTGTAAGCACATTGCTAAAAAATTATGAATCAATCGTACGTATGTGTAGGTACTAATAGGGTACATTCCTTATACTATATTTTACTTTTATTTATTTTGTTTATTATACAGTTTATGTATGTACAAAATACAACTTAGTTAACTGAGTTAAAATTACAACATTAGTGTGCTTTTTATAACTACTTATTCTAAATTCAGTAAAAAAAGAAACCTAAATTATATATAAATAGCAAACGTAAGTCCAGATAACATACATATGCTTTCATCGTAGAGTTCATCATTCAATACATACCTTAAAAAGCCTTAAAATTTTCCTTCCCTTTTCGACTAAAATCTCCCTTGCTCAAAGTATCATCCAACCCATCATCGATTATGCAGACGTCTACTACTGTTTAGAGGCCCTTGAGGAGCTTCTAAATAAGCTGGAACGTTTACAAAATCTCTCCATACGTTTTATATTCGGTCTAAAAAAGCATGATCATGTTTCGGAGTTCCGTAACAAACTTCTATGGCTTCCTATCCGACTTTGTAGAAACATGCGAATCCTCTGCCTCCTTTTTAATGTTCTTTATAATCCAAACTCCCCGCAACATCTTCGCGAACGATTTTCTTGTACCCACTCGAAAGAGGCGCCATGCAGAGCACATAAGCGTACTCTCCCTCACATAAAACAGACTTTTTCTCCTATTCATTTACCGTTCATGCAGTCAGATTGTGGAATTCACATCCGCGAGTCAGAAACACTACTTATCTTTAAAAAAAGAGTTAAATACCACTACTTTTCCCTCATTAAGTACATTTTCTTTTTATTGAAAAAGGATTAGGCGTTTGTCTTCTATTCCACCTGATGGAAAGTGACGATGAAGACGAAGGTGTTACACGTCTATCCACGAGATACCTATTCACTCGACGCTTAAAAGAACTAGGACTATAGTTTAAATTATTTATTGTTTTGGCATTTATAAGTTTTCCTTTTAAACAACTTTAGATTGTATATATTTTGAGTAAATGTAAGTTTATTTATGGTGTTAAGTATATAATTTATGTATGTTTAAAGTAGGTTACACACTACTTTGTTATTAACTAATCTCTTCTCTCTCAGGTCGGCTGGAAGAGATTTTTTTAGAAGTAAGCCGTAGCTTTGTACATATTTAGTCTTGTTATAGTAAGGTATAGTATATTGTTTTTATATGTGTGTACAAAAACTGTTCAATAAAAAAAAATATGCGTAAATAATTTATAAACCTACATTTATACGTACATAAATACATATGCATACATGAATACATACGTGAACACATCATATAAATACACAAACATATGAATCCATTGTATATGACAGTAAACTATTGGAGAATCCATTAAACATAGCTAATGCGTTCAATGAAAATTTTATAAAGTTGCCTAATAAATTAAAATGTAATGAATGTAACTGACAGTAAAAATGACTTAAAGTCAGGCCATTTTAATAGGTAACATTTGACGTCTGTCAGTTTTATCTTCATAGTGAGGTGACCTGCTTAAAAACATCGATTTAAGTGAATGAATCGATACGGACTTGAAACATATGTAATTTTTAAAAACATCAGGCGAATCCCTGTCCCATTATTATTTTTCTTTTGTAAATTTAAGGAGCAAAATAAGACAAGTACATAATATAACAAAAAAATGGCATTTATTCAGTTGAACTATCAGAACTGTTATTAGTATTATTATCGTCATCACTGCTGTCAGCACTCAGAGATATTATTATTCATTTTCAATAATATTGTCTATTCTCACATCTCGTTCAAAATTTTGTACAATTATTTTCTTTGTTTTCTGTACGACTTTTCTCCAGTCAACTGTAGTGACTTCTGCACTCGCAGTTTGTAGCAGAGTCATCATTTTAGCTGTACTGAAGGGTGGTTCAGTATTGTTCCGCGCTGCATGACCCTTTATTTGTGTCCAAATAAGCTCAATGACGTTATACTTGCAATGGTAGGGAGGCAATCAAATAACTTCGTGTCCATGCTCTAGGGCTACTTCATCGATTACATAGCGGAGCTTCGATGTCTTAGTTGCTTTTACCAGATTAAACAATATGCATTCACACCATTTATTACCAGCCACGAGACAATTTCTTGCCTTTTATTTGCTTGAGTTGGTGGTTTATCAACTTGTACAGAATGATACATTGCATTGTCCATTATAATTTTCGATGGGTTTTCTAAGCTGACTAGCAGCTTCTCAAACCACTCTTTAAAAACCTCAAAGTTCATTTCCTCAATCACTTGAAATTTTAGAGGCGAATGCGAGGAGGCAGTCTGGAATAAAACCTCGAGAAGCTGATCCCGCGTGACATATAATAAGTCAGGCTCCTTTTCCCGATGGAACTTTTGAGGTGGAGGGTGCTGTATCGTCGGTCAGTGTCCGCGAAACCGTATGGTTTGCATTCAACCATGTTTCGTCAATAAACACGACATTGTTCCAATCTGTAATTTTCTTTACTTGACGTAAGCATGTTACTCTCTTCAAAATAATATCGTAGCGTTCTAGCAGGATTTTCCGCTTGTCAGATTTTTTAAATGTAAAGCCAATCGACTTCAAAGCCTTTGATAGAGACGATTTACCACCAAAAAATAAGCCTGCGTTTTTTAACGAACTCATTACCTTTTCCCGTGTAGGATATTCTTTTCTCGAGTAATATCCATAAATGTGGTTGCGAATTGTAGCAGCATCAAAATTATCAATGCAAACAATTTTCTTGTCCCTCTTTCTTTTTTTTATGGTACGTATTTCTCTTTCAGAATTGAGTTACTGTCCTCCCTGTTCCCAATAATTCGGCAACGCGTTCTCTTGGTTGTGTCAATGGTAAAGAGGCCCATCGTTAACTAATTCACTTTCAAAATAATTGTACAATTTCACCACTAGTTCGCGAGATTGACTGTTTAGCGTTTTCCCCCGTTTCGACATGGTCAGACTGTAATGTTGTTTTTGTTTACTAATCGTTAAGCAATCGGAGTCCAATTTATAGCCAGGTAAACGTAGTCAGTAAGATCAGTCCAATAAAAAAGTCGGGTCGGAACAAAATAACAGAGAACACACAAAAAACGCACAGTCACTTCGCACAACGACAAAAGACTGCGTCATGTAATGGCGACATGACATGGCGTCATCGACAGGCACTGGTTTTGCCGGCAACATCCCCCCTAAATTTTACCTAAGATCAATGATTTTTCTATTTAGTTATTTTTGGTGTTTTTATAGTTAAAAGAATAATAAATATAATTATGTTTTATTATAATCACAACGTGGTTATTAATTTATGGTGATATTTCTTCACAAGTAATAGTTGCATTCGATTCAACTTATCAGCTTTCGATTTTTAGAGTAACATCCCTAGTATTTAAAAAGAAAAAAAGGGTTAACTGACGCAACATTGTAACGACGTTCAGTTCTTGAGATCAGAAATTGTTTATTATGTTTAGAATGGTTTATTAGTGAAAGCAAATCGTAAAATTATTCGTATCGGCCATTATTACAATAAATATGTAATCGTAATTGAAAAAAGTTAAGCAATTGTGCAGTTCTAGCAAAACGAAAAATTATATTATTTTATGCCCGCCGTTACAAGGTTACGTTGCCGAATTTTGATGAATTGTCAAATGTTACCTATTAATGGCCTGACTTTAGCAAATGACATGCCCTTTTACGTCTTATGTAATTAATAATATTGCTAAGTATGTATATTTAATGAAATCCCTATGACATATCGCTAAAATGTAATTTCGGATTTGATTAATAAATATAATAAAACTAAAAAAATTGTATTTATGAATGTAATGTAAATTTGAAACTAGCAATAAGTAAAATTTGTCCTAATTTGAACGTCTGGATGGCAGATTTTCTGTCTACTCTATTTTATTGTTTAAAATCTTATATATATTTGATTACTATACTTGAAAAACTTATTTATATTTCATTTCATTTCAAAATAATACTTATGTGATAACAACAAAATCACGACTGAAAAAGATAGAAATAATGCTCTTTCACTCTTTTTTTAAAAAATGATAAAGATTTCGACTCTCGAATTATATGTGGTAAGGAGTACCATAGCCTAACTGCATGAACTTTGAAGAAATATGAACGTTTTTGTGTGGAGGCATTCGTAAAAGAAATCGTTTATTTGGCCTTACCGGTTCGTTCGCAGAACGAACGAGTCTAAAGCGCTTACGTAGATAGGATGGAGAAGCCGAGGAATACAAGACATTAAAAAGGAGGCAGAGTATCCGAGTGTTCCTGCGAAGGCGATTTGGGAGCGACTGAACCTGATTTCGAAATTAGGAGACACGGTCAAACTTCTTAATACCAACTATGTAGTAGATAGATACATTTTGTAAGCGTTTATTTAAAAGCTCCTCTGTGGCATCCAAATAGCACGCGTCTGCGTAATCGATAATGGGTTGGATAAGGGATTGTGTAAGAATAATTTTAGTTGACATAGTTAAGAAAATTTGTAAGTGTTTTTTAAAAATGAAAAGAAAAACGTACTTTACGACTGATTTAACTGATATGAGCATTCCATGATAGATTTGAGTCTAAAATAACGCCTAGATTATTAAAGACAATCGGGACGTCTTCAAGAAGTACAGGGGAAGGTTGAGGAAATCCAGGAAACTGCTCATTAATCGACTTCCTATTAGCATTTGAGCACCTGAGATGTCGTTGGGTTTATACGCAGACCAAAGACTTGGTGCATTCACTTATGCGGCAGAGATCATCATTAATCGATTAAATTATAGTATGAATATTAGATGGTAAGCAGTGAGTGTAAATTTGTAGACGATCTACAAATTTACACTCGATATAAATGAAATTTGGAGGAAATTACTCTGGTTATAGAATATATAAAAACAGAGAACACCAATGGAGATAGAACGCCACCTTGAGGGACGGACAACAAGGTCATGCCAATCAGAGTAATCCTCATTAAGGTCAACCCGCCGCGAAATACCTCGAAGCTCGAAATTTTAATTGACGAATGCGCATTTGTTTCCCATTCAAAATCTTCTTTCCGTTCCAAATTTTTCGGTGAAAGGTAATGATAAGCTAATGTTAGTTTAATTCGTTTTATTGTATCTTTGATTCAATATTTTATACTCGTATTACATGCTAATGTGATTGCATTTTTTATAATCAATATTTATCACTCATCTCACTAGGTAGAATGTAACGATGAAGTTGAAGGAGATTCACGCCCGTGTAAGAGTATAATGTAGAATAATAGATGCAGGCAGTTTATTAGAACAGAACATTTTGGTGCATTTACTATATACGGGTGAAACTTCTGTCTGTGCCTAGTTGACAGAAATTCGCACTCTCCAAAATGCATTCTGTAAAATACCGACAGACTTGTGACTTTACATCGATGCTTAAGACCTAGGAATCTCGTTTTTGTGAGTTGCTCGTCGTTAATGAGTCTAGGGGCTCTTCGGTCGACAGAATCCAATGCTTCTGGTAGGTACTCAGCCGGATCATCCCAAAGGCGGCAGTACTCCATGTAAGATCAAACCGGGGCTGTGTATAGGTTAAGCAGCCGTTCAGAGCACAATCTAGATTTGGTAGCATTATAGTACCTGAACGCAGGTACCGTGCGTTCGTTCTATCCTTTGAAAGCTAGACACGAATATTCCACGAAGAGATAAGCGAGGAAGCATGCTTGCTCTTTCATACTGTGAGCCAGGGACCGTCAGATTTGTGCAGTATGACAGTGATGAGTGACAGAAGTTTATCTCAACGAACCTGGCAAGGGAGCAGAAAGATTTACTCCTCACGGCATAGGAAGCTAACTTATCCCCAATACGGCCCATATGGTCGAGATGAGCTTTTACAACACTTGGCAGCAGCACTGAAGACTTGCTTCAAACTCTCCCCTGGTCTTTGAACTAGTTGGAGAGTATTGCAGCTTTCACAGATTTCACCAAACACTAATGGTATGTCCCACTGCGAACCGATAGGTCTCCTCCCAGCGAGTTCGCATAGATAGCATTGCTGAACCTAATATTCAGCGTCACATAGATATTCGATGAGCCGTGTTGCCTTCTAAGATCCAATGTGAGAACGAAAGGAATATAATCCGTGCTTTTTTTGTAACATTTTTGTCATATGATGATGCAAGGGTTGCTCTTACCGTGAAATGTTAATTCACAATCGTTGTTTTGATCATTTTTGTTAGTAACACGGATTGTCCATATTTGATACTGAAAATATTTTTTTAATTGCTCAATTAAAGTGATATTTTGTAATAGTAGCAAATAGGTAATTTTAATTTCATTAGAAATTGAAATTAATGAAATTTGATCTTATTTATTTTTCACAATGTTATTATTACTTTCCATGATTTATTTAATGAGTGAACGTGCCATTCATGTGCCTTTCACACATTTCACAGTATTCGTAATTAATAAACGAACGAATCTTTGGCAAAAGTAATTTTTTATATGGTTCTACGAAAATAGCCAAATCGGGACCAAACGGCGGAATCAGCCTTATATGAATACCATTTTATTCCATCTGTATACTAATCTAATCCAATTCCATTGAACCATTATAGAATTATTAAGTAACAAAGGTCGAATTATAGAAACTTCAAATCCAAATCAAAGTGAGCAGAGCTTGTGTTATGAATGCCCGTACAGCGAACTGGGGGTAACCCAGTATAAACATACATGTATGAATATGTGTGTTCATCACACAGATGTATGCCCTGATCAGGACTCGCACCTGGGACCACCGGTATATAAAGCAGGGTCACTACCCATTACGCCACTCGGCCGTCCGTCAATAATTAATCGCGTTGACTGATTGTTTGGAGATAGAGAGGAATCACTACCTAATTCTTCTTTGACAAAGCGGGTGAAGCTGCGGGTAAGAGCTAGTATTAAACTATTAGGCTTCTTATCAAAAAATAGACCACTACAAAATGAGCACTAACCTTTTTTATTACATCTTATATTTAACGACAGGGTCGGAATCCGCAGACCAGATGGTTCAAGCAGTCATGTCGGACATCTCACAGGGTTCAGTGCAATACACCGACACGTCTTACACCAGCGCATCGTTCGAGTCTCTGTCGTCCCTCATGCTTCTATCCGAGAGTGAGTCATTAATACAGTACCTAGTGGACTAGATGAATGGGCGGTATATCCTTTACTGCTCATAAACAAACCAATCGCTGCAAAGAAGTGCGGCTCAATATTTTGGTACTTTAGCTAGGTAATGAAATATTGGCATAAAGAACCGAAATAGATGATAAAAGTGCTGCTGTCTGTATCAGCAATAACACTTTTGACAGTTGTCCAGTTGGCTTACTTGTCCAGAACATGCTTTTATTTAACCTTTGTCATTCAGGAAGCACTACAGTAACGTCGGTTTACTAAGACACTGTTGGCACACCGCACGCTCTTATGGTTATTGTAATAATAATAATAATAATAAATCCTCAGACAAACACCAACTGTATGGACCCGATGTAAGCAGAGCTTGTGTTATGGATGACCATACAGCGAACTGGGGGGGAACCTAAAATAAACATACGTATATAAATATAAACAACCATTACCCGAGAACAAACATCTGTGTTCATCACACAAATTAATGCCCCGGCTGATGCTGGACTGATAATTAAAATATAATAATTCCTTTATTCAGATCTACAATTTAATAATATTATAGAATTAAAGGTCCATTATTTGTTTCTTGATTGTTGCCTGTAGATCTGTTTGCCGATCGGCATAGGCCTCCTGCAACCTTTTCGATTCGCACATTTCTTCTATTCCACGTTGTTCTAGCTACGTGTTTGATATCATCATCCCATTTTTTTGTGGTCTATCTCTATTCCTTTTTCCTTCTCTGGGGTTCCTGTGACAAATATATTTATAATTCTTGTCCTCTTATCATATGTCCATTAAAATATATTGTATTGTAAGAAACATTAAAATATGAGTGTGTAAGTATTTTTCATCATTCGAAGTGCTGGAGTCATTTCTTTGATTTAAAATGTTAGATTCAGTAGCTTAGATTAATTTGGAGCAGCACCCTTTGACCAGATGCGGCACGTGCCAAGGCGGTGCGACACAAAGGCGACCACATCTAAGCAAATAGACTGTACACTGACACATTGTGCTCCAGTGCTCAGTGCATGCTTGGTATTTATCTTTATCTCGCAGGCAGCAAAAAAATGCGGCCACACGTGGTTGATTGGGGATATAACAGCATCTCGTGGTATTTGAGTGCGAATTTAGCTCGACAGGAGTTTTGACTACAAATGCAGGTCTGGGGCGATAATAAAGGCCTACCTATTTTACAAATATACTATTCCATAATAATCTCATTAATGTGGTTGTTCCGGCTATGAGATGTAACAACAACTAACATAGTAGGAACAATGGTGATTAATTTGTTCTTCACTGCTCTCCGTGCCCCTTCCCCTCCAGTCGATTGTACGGCGCGAACAGCAGCGTTCGCAGTTAAGAGAATTCACTCACGGTCTAAAGTGCCTACAGCCAGAACTGCATATTTTATATGCATGTTCAATGCTTAAAGTTTAATGTCTTATGGTATGCTACTCTGGCGAAATTCCGCAGACATCGAAACGATCTTCACTCTGCAGAAAAGGACTGTTCGCGCAATATAAAAACATGGACACGAGAATCTCTGAGAGAAAAGTTTAAAGAGATTGGTATATAAGCTTTACATCCCTATAATGATGATAATTTATGAAAATATTTTATATGTTCACAAGAATAGTCTATTGGTGGTAGTGCAGCTCTTTGTTTACATTTACTTGATGTAGTCGTGTTCTGGAGCAAGGAAAGGAATAGCCAAGGCAATTACTACAACAAAGCCAATTTGAACTGAAGCCTTCGATCGGCGACGCATCATTAGTCGAGATAACAATCATTATTAATCAATAACACACCCGTCACTAATGATGTCCATGGGTTACATGCCACTTACCGTCAGATGTTTGCCAGCTATAAATATATTAAAAAAGAAGTGAATCGCCTACTTACTTGCTGGCTATCTTTGTATAGTCAAAAGAAAATATTTTGGGCAGTGTTTGTATTTCAGCAATAGTCAAATTTCATCCTTGGAAAAAATCTAATACGATTCGATTTTGTTTTGCTTTAGTTAAAGTGTAACAAAAAACTAGCAATGAGATTGCCTCAGCATTGTTTTAGTACATTACCTCTTACGATTGATAATGTAACGCAGAGATAATACATTACAAACTATTACATAGCTTGATAGAATACAGTAATAATGCGGATACAAACAATATTATAAAACTTCTCATGTTTCAGCAAGCCTTGGAAGAAAGAACAGGAAGCGCAAGAAGTTGGACTCCGTAAGGAATGTAAGTATTCGTTGTTCTGCTTTTAAGAGTAATTACAGAACTAGATTAAGTGCAAAAAGGTTTCGTTGGGAGGATGATGAAATGGCCTAAGTTGTCTGAGTTTCGCCGCATGATGATTCGAAAATGCTTTTAATAATTAGCCGCGTAGAATCTGACAACAGCTGAGTGACGAATACACTGCAGTTTTAGTAGAATCATGAAATATTTCAGCCATCATTAACTATTGCAAACCAAAATGTCACTAAAAGGAGCAATAGAAACATGTGATACCTAATCTAAATCATATTTCATCACGACATTATAATAAGGTTCCTGAGGATATCCAAGGTCTTCCTACTAAAAAATTTAAAGAAACTATAAAGGAAAAGTTTTGTGCTAAAGCTTATTATATACTATCCGATTATTTGGACGATAAAAGCCCTTGGGTATAATCCCCTCATTTACAGGTTTTTACTAGTATTTGTAATAAAACATGTGTAGTGTGTCTGTTTGTTCGTTGAATTCTTCGTCCCGATGAATATCTAGAGCGTCATTGACAGTAAAGTACGTCTTACGCTCATTTCTCTCTTGTATGGTTGAGGAGGGCGATGGCTGGATCCCGCGTTAACTCGTGAACTGGTGCCGTATGTGGATGTTCGTCGTTTGGATACTTGTGGGGAGGGAGACTTGCCGATGCAGACAAGAATAATTTTGTATAAACATAAAGAGACATTGTGAATTTATTTAAAATAAAATATACACGTGAAGTTTCTTGCCAGTTCTTCTTCGCTAAGGTTTTGGGAGATTTATGCTTTATTTGACGTCAATAAGAACAAGTCAACAAGATCTAACAATTATTTGAGCTTTAATTTTAATGTATTTTTTACTATAATAATAAAATTACGTTTTTTAATTTTATTATTATAAACAAAAATAAATAATACATTGGTACCTTTGCTATATTATGTTACTTTTGCCCGCTACTTCCTGCGCGTACATTACGATTTTTAGAAAAAATATACACTGACAGGTACTACATGTTATTTAATTAAGTGGTACAGACAGAGGAACTCAGAACTCTGAGAAAAAAGTTATTTGTTTATTTATGTGACGGTGACAAAATTCGCGGCACAAAAACATTACATTTTCATGTAGAGTTTTAACCTGTAACCGCGTGCCGTTACAGAGTTTTGTTGGTCTAATTTGTGCTATCTACATGCAATCTGGTCAAAGAATACTAAGACTGCGTATCTTCCAGGGCAGAAGAAATTGCCAAGTAGGATCACTTCATTTTTCGAATGGAAAAGAGCTTTGCGGGGCTATGAACATAAATGATCCAAGCTGGAGGCTTGCGACGAATATCTGCGAAGAATGGGTGTGATCATGTGTGGCACTCCTCGCAAGTGTGTAAAGCAAAAGAGTCCATGATGCGTCATCTTACCCCTCAGTCTTCTCACACATCATTCCAAAGCTCTACTATATAACCGTCTCGGTGGGAAACGCAGTTTATTCAAAGCTTAAACGGTCCTGCTGCTTAACTAGATATAAATAATAATAAATAAATAAATCCCCAGACAAACACACCAACTGTATGGCCCCAAAGTAAGCAGAGCTTGTGTTATGGATGACCATACAGTGAACTGGGGGGGAACCCAGAATAAACATACATATATAAATTCAAACAACCATGACCCGAGAACAAACATCTGTGTTCATCACACAAATGAATGCCCCGGCCAGGACTCGAACCTGGGACCTTCGGCGTATGAGGCAAGGCTACTTACCACTACACCACTCGGTCGTCTGAGTTTAATCTAAGTTTCAAATCCTGGCAGAAGTACATTTACGTAATGTAACAGATATGACTTATCGCTATCTGGTCGTGATTTATATTGTTTTGGTGAATTATTGGCTCCAGCTTTCTTTATGGGTTTGCTAAGTTTGAAATATTATAACTTTGCTAAGTTTGAAGTTCATACTGCCATGACCAAGTTACTTTGACAAAGTATCGTATCAAAATCTCATCCAATCTCATTGAATTTTTATTACTTGTATATAAATTTTTATTAAGTGTATATTTTCTTAAATTTTCACGATTCATACTTTAAATAAAACACTTTTTACCGGATATTATCGCGTATATTTAGTATACTGTCACGTAGACTGACAGTCTATCGTGACCACGGCAACTGCAAAGATGCCGAAACGTAGAAATAATTTTAAAATTAACTAAAATATACGCGATAATATCCGGTAAAAAGTGTTTTATTTTATTAAGTGTATTGGAAGCGAAAAGTATAGGGTATTTCTTGTGTCAAATGAGCGCAGACAGAGAAAAATTGTATTTTAAAACTTAGAATGATCGATTTTACAGATTTCTACTCACAGAAATGATAAAAGCATCAAATCAACTTCGAATGGTAAGTAAATAAGAAAATGAATTCATGTCGGGAATAAAATGCAAATGATTGATACGGCGTACAAAATACATTGTAACTAATATTTCAAATGTAAAATTGATTTGTTTGTGCCCATTACAAGGGTTAACTTCTCAACCAATCGAAAGAAGGAGACACAGGGTAGTTTTGTCCAGAAAAAAAAACACTGACAGAGACGCAAGCAAAATAATCTACAGATTTTAGTAAATTCTAAATGTACGTTTTAAGGAAATAATATTGTTTGTTTAAGCTTATTATACTCATCCTAAAAATATGTACAAAGCTTCACAGGATGTAAACAATATCTGCTATAAACAATTTTACAGTTAGTTACAAAATTATACCCTGTATAATTATACAGGGTATAATTTTGTAACACCACCTGAAAGGAGAGCACTCTAAATTCTGGAGATAGCAGTTTTACTTTTAGAAAAATTCCTTTAGTTACAACAGTTGCTTGGAAAGTAATTAAACAAACGCCTGCTAATAATTAATTTAAAAAAAATTCAAAACAACACTCAATGTCTTGGAGCTGGGTCTCCTCACCAATGAAGAAATTCTAATTACCCAGTTCGGCGAACCAAATCAAATCAAATATTTTTTGCTTAAAATATGGTAGGTACAGATTTAAGTCTTAAAATTAAATAGATAGAACATACACATTTTACCTCTTTTAGGGCATGCAATTTTTTTTTGTATAATGTATGATATTCCCTGGTTCAACATATTTATAGCTTATTATTTTACTTACTTATTTATAGCTTATATTATATAAATAGCTTACTTATTTAAGATATTATCTATTATTGACATTTAGAAATTCTTTTACACTGTAAAAATTTTTGTCGATATGTGGCAATAATTTATATTCCTAAGGTACAGCGTTAAATGTCTTTACACACATGGCAAAACACTGCCTCTTATAAAGTTCTAGACATGGCAGTGCATTATAAACTAGACGATTTCCATGTCGTGTTGGCCTTGTTATATCCTTTGCCTGAGTAAAATCATGACCATTGTTTTCAACAAAGATGGCCGCTTCAAAAATGTACGTACAAGGCGTTAATATGTTACATAACTTAAATAAGGGCTTACAGGATTCATCAGGTGCTTTACCGAAAATTGCCCGAATGCGTTTTTTCTGTGCCATGAATGCTTTATTTCATTCTGTAGAGCTCTAAGCTATAAGGCCGTACCTTAACGTAGACGCGACGTATGCGTGGTATGCAGTCAGTACAGTTGAGAGCGCACAGGTTTTCCGCAACCTACTCAGTACATAAACGTAACATAAACGTAAATTGTGAGCTACAATATTCAATCACTTTTGTGCTAAGTCCATCATAACCTATACTTGTGCTATTTAGTGACTTAATAATAGGCACAACTTCGTCAGGTGTCACCGGTTCCAGGAACATGGTATTTGCTACACATTTTGTATTCGTGCTGTGACGAACATTTGAAGTACTTTTATTGGTCAAATTAATTAAGTGATTCCCGATGGATCTTTTATAAGGATTTCCTCTACGTGGTTCTCATAAAATTTTAAACTTTTATTATTGATTAGTTTCCAGCACGTTTTACCTTTATTTTTAAAATTAGAAATTAATTTATAGTTTTGAAGATTTTGAGATAAATTTACACATTTACGTAATAACTTTGAATAATTCTCATGATTAAGCGAAAGGCCATGGCGTCCGTTATTTTCGACGCTATAGGAATAGCTATGGTGGAATATTTGAAAAAGGGGGCCATTTTAGGCTACGCAGATCAAATAAAAAGATTACTTAAGGCCAGCAAGCCTAATAGTCAGATCTAGCTCCCAGTGACCCAGTGACTTCTAACTCTTTCCTATGCTCAAAAATATACTGAGGCAAGACATTTGAAAAAGGGCCCGCTGTTGAGGCTTTTTTGGAGGGTCAAGAAAAAAATTTTTTTTTGCATGATGTTCTGGGTAGTAATACTTAAGAAAGAAGATAGACCAACTAAATGCATTGACTTGTTACTAGGAGACTATGTACAAAAGTATTTTTTAAATTGTAATCATCATGCTTTAAAACAACTATCATTAGTTTTAGAACAACAATCGTTTTTCTTTTAAAAGAAAGTTATTTGAACATTATTATGCCACACCCGGAAATTAAACTAGTTAAAACCCCAAAAAATAGCACCTTGTATATTATGGTACCAATCGAAGGTTGATCTTAAGAATTAAATCTTTCCTTAATAAATTATTAGAATGGAAAACCCATGAAATCTAACATAGAAAAAGCTTATTAGGTACTAAAGTTTACTTCCTCGAAATTAGCTCTAATTGCCTACACAATTTAGTATTTTTAAGAATTCGTTTTGAAAACTTTTAATTGGCACTTGTGATAAAACAAAAAATGATTATAATGATTTTTTACAGAATCTACACTCTGGAGGTATTGTGATCTCGCAGTTCATCTTATTGTAGCGTTTACACCGGTCCAGGTTCTGAAATGTTTTTTAACATAGGCTACGGAGATCCTACTGGTATGAAACGGAGCATTGTCATACTCATGTCTCATGCAAATCAAAACACAAATATATGTTAACATAATTTCAAATCAGTTCTTGTTAAATAAATGTATTTCATTTTTGCATTTATTTTTTAACACCATGTTTGTTAGAGAGATTTGATTAGAATGACTTATTTTTTTGTAAGCAAGGTTTCCCGTCTTCGCAGAGATAAAATAATGTTCCCTCAGAGTAAAACTTGCATCTCCTGAATTGGAGTACTTTTCCCACAGATGGCGTTACAAAATTCCACCCAGTTTATGATTGTATACATCTGTCATTGTATGTTGTTGAATGTATAAATATATAAGAAATAAATGAATTTTGGACTGTTAATATTATTTTAGAGGAACATGTGTCGTATGAAGGCGTCAAGAAAAAGAAGAAAGGAAAGGGAAGGGGAAAGAAGAAAGAGGAACAAAGAGAGGAAGAGTTCCCATTTGAGAAGGTACAATGCGATCCACTTCTAGTTTAATCGGGGACGCAGTTAAGCGTTACGGCGCTGACTTCTCAGACTTAAGGCCCTGGTAACTGCCAACTGCATCAATGAATTCTACAACCTAAGAATAATAAGTTGACTGCTCTGACGGTGAAGGAATACTTCTTATATCTATTTATCCACCTAACAAACTATTTCGAAGGTGTGCCAAGTAGGAAAGCGTGGTGGACTTCAAATCGCCTGGAACCTTTGCCCTGTGAGGCTGATCTCCTTGCAGTGGTATGGTTATGACTGTCATGGTAGTGGGGGTCATTCTTTTTTTAATATATACACTGGTAATCCTTGATTTTTCAATAATGTGGTTGTGGATATTTAGAATAAAATGTGTCTTCTTTCTCTACTGATGGAAAGTTTTGATGGAAACGAGGATATTTAAAATACACCTTTCCAAGAACCGTATTTCAGGTAATCCTTGACATTTAAAAGTCACTATATTTGTTTGGTAAAATAACCTTCTGTTTCTGTAATTTCACATTGCCTCCTTGCCTTTAATTGACACACTGCCATGCCTTGTTGTTGATTATAGCTGTCAAAAAATGATGTAGTAACCCTCCAAAAATTTCTTTAGAATCAGAAATTCCTCCTATTATTTTCTTCTAACATGCATTACTTTATGTTCATAAATATACTTATTTACTTTATAAAAATATACATTTATGGGAGTCATACGCAGCATCGTACACAACGTGCGCGCGAGAGTCATACTCTCTCGAATGCGGAACCATCTGTTTCCAACGGATGGCGATCCTCTCATTATTCCCCATCAATTCGGCTTTCGCGCTAAACACTCCTGCCCTCAGCAAGTCCACCGAATCGTCGAGTATATACTTGACGGTTTCTATCCGCGTCGTTATAAAACAGTCGCGGTTTTCTTTGACGTAGCCAAGGCTTTCGATAAAGTCTGGCACAGCGGTCTCGTTTATAAACTCTACAAGATAGGCTTACCGGATCGCCTAGTCAGGTTAATAGCGTCGTTTCTCAAAGACCGTACGTTTCGATTTAAACACGAAGGCACGCTTTCTGCACCTCGTCCCATAAAGGCTGGAGTCCCTCAAGGCTCAGTCCTCGCCCCTCTGCTGTACACCGTGTACACCAACGACATTCCCATCCCGCCGAAAGGCGTCGAACTCGCCCTCTTTGCTGACGACACCGCACTCTATACCAAAGGCCACAGTGTTCGGCACCTTGTAACCAGACTCCAAAAGGCCGTAAACGCCCTTGGTGTATGGTTTCAAAAATGGCGCATCGATGTGAACCCTGAAAAGAGTTCTGCGATGCGCTTCGACCACAAACGCCGTCGTCCCGCTGGCGATCCCCACGTTCGAATGTTAGGCATTCCCATCCCCTGGAAGCGCAGTACTAAATACTTAGGCGTCACATTAGATCCGACGCTCTCTTTCAAGCCACACGTCGAAAGAGTTTCGAAACTCGCTCGTCACTACTTAGGCCGCCTAAATAGCATGTTAGGTAGCAAAAGTAAAATGTCCTTCAGAAACAAACGTACACTTTACAAGGTCTGCGTTAGACCCGTCATGACGTATGCCTCGCCAATCTTTGCCCACGCCAAACCCTCCCTCCTGCACAAACTGCAGGTAGTTCAAAACCTCTTTTGTCGCCGGGCCACAAACGCACCGTGGTACGTGCGTAACGCGGACTTGCATAGAGATCTTGAACTGCCTACAGTACAACAACATCTCAAAACACTCTCTGAAGCGTTCTTCAAACGCTCCGAAACCCATCCCAATCCTCTAGTTCGTGATTCAGTCTCATATACTACTCCTGTGTTAGATTCGAAGTTCAAAGTCGCTAGGCCTAGGAATGTGCAAGCGTACTCATCCACCAGACTGTCAGCCGATCTCGAAGCCCTTCTGGCCGCAAATTCTAATTCTAACGTAAATTCTAATTCTAACGAAAATCCTAATTCTAACGTAAATGCGAATTAATTCAATTTTATTTTGCAATTTTTTTAATTTTTGTTTTAATTATTGATTTTCATTTTGAGCACCTTCAGTGCTTTGAGCACCTTCAGTGCTATGTAATCCCAGCGGGTGACCCCTTCTGGGCCCCGCTAGCGCGGCCTCTTTCTCCAATTGGCCGTCGCTCAGATGAAGGCTGAGTGGCAAAAATGCACGAGCCGACAGGGGGTTTTTAGTGGGTATGGTCCTGGTAGGCGTCGGGACGAGTCCCACATAACTTTGGAATCGCGCCAGAGTATGCGTCAGGGCATTTTTATCCTCCTGCCCTTCCCGCGGAGGGGAACAAAAAAAAAAAAAGTAGTAAAAACGATTCCTACTGCTCATTACTGTTTCATTTCTCTCTCCTGCATGGTACAACCTTCTACACATTTATGAATATTCTCATTCTAACATATCGAACTTTAGCAGTTGTTGAAGCAAAGGTCCCAATGGGTCCCTTAATTTCTTCGGTGTGAAACAAGTTCACCTTGGAAGTCAAGATTTTCCAAATTAAATGAGAGTCAATTACTTCACAGCCAAAAAAATGGGAGAAAATGAACAAGAAAGAGCAAGATGATTGGGTGGCTGACCAGATCTTGATGCGAAAGTTGGAACTGGAAGAAAAAAAGTAAGTAATTGTTTACTATTTCTATAAAGAGAAATTATCTGGTGTTTGTTTGTTTATATGTGACCGACTTTGAGACTAGTACACTAATTTTAAAAATATTGCTCCATTGGAAAGCTGCATTATCCAGCAGAAGCATTCTTTTTAGTGGTCACCTGGTGGTGAGTACAATTCGCACCCATGGATATCGGCGCGGTTTGTTTACTAATAGTGACTGTGTTTATAATATGGACTATGCTTTACCAGCCGCAGGCTTCAGTTGTAACTGCACTGGCCCTTCCCGCCCTGTAACCGGCACACAACCACGTAACCGTGATCATCATGGCGGCCGAAATAGGAGCGCCTATAGTGCCGCCCCAGACGAGACCTGAACACAGAAACTCTACTTCCACTAGTCTTTGCCTGAAACTCCTCCTGCAACTAGTTACCCTGGTTTCTAGATTCATCACAATCATACATTATGTGTAGATAATAATAAATACTAAATAATAATAAGTACTATGTATTGGCTGTTTGTATCCTTTACTTCAAATAAATAAATAAATCCCCAGACAGACACAAGCAGAGCTTGTGGTATGACCATACAGCGAAACTGGGGGGAACCCAGAATAAACGTACATATATACAAACAACCAAGACCCGAAAACAAACATCTATGGTCATCGCACAAATGAATGCCCCGGCCAGGACTCGATCGTCAAAATTGTATTCTAAAATGTATGATTGTGTACTAAATTTAAATCTTGCGCTTTAATTAGTACGACATTAAATTGATGCCGGCCTTAAAGGGCCATTCATAGTTAGAAATACTCTAAAGCAATGAATGAACTTTTTTATTTTATTAATATTATTTAAGTTTCTTTGTTATGATTTGGACCTTCTGTAGCTGTGAATTTAATAGCTTTCTTCTTCCTTTTAATTTTGAATATTAATTCACGAAATAATGAAAATACTTTTGAAACATATACTTGTTTTTTCGTTACGCCCAAACTACGAAGCCGACCAAACAACTCATCATTTTCGCATGTTGTGGGGATACAAAAAAATATTTAGCTTTCATTTGATCCTAAAAGTATGAGCGCGCGACGAATGTAGTCGCCGGTGCTCTCCAAAACTTTATAATTCATCAATGTATTGCTAATTCAAATTCAAATATTTATTTCTCAGCATTGACAATTACTTGTTGTTACTGACCTGAAAGAAAGCATGACTCTACCACCAGTTCAGGAAAACCTTCGTAAAGAAAAATTGCAATTTCACGGGTATAATTTTTTTAGAATAAATTTATAATGTCTGTTTGTGTCTATACAAATTAATCTTATGTACATCTATTGGCTCGGCAAGTATCCCTCCCCCCAAGTATCCAAACGACGGATGTTCGTCAAACAAACACCTGTTCACGAGTTAACGCGGGATCCAGCCATCGCCCTCACCCGGTGCAATACTTCACAACGTTGCAACTGCATTTATATGAAATATTAATTTTTGTTTTACTAAAACGTCTAAATAATATTAAACGTACAACTGTTGAAGTCATACTCTGACCAGCAACTTAAAAGAAATTATTAATGAAGTGAAAACAAGGTATGATTAAGTCAGTAGAACAGACACAGTCCGAATTTAGCAAGTATGATAGCACATTGTAGCACCGCCGACGATGAACGTGTCGGCGTGCACCGAGAGAATAGTTTTATCGCTTTAAGTGAATGAGCGAGTGCGAAGGGCGATACGTCCGTAGGCTGGTCCCCAGGCAAGGAACTGTTCTTTCTGACCACCAAGTGAGCGTCGATCAAGGAATTCATTATAGTTCTTATCGTCACGAGAAACTGGTTAGGATAGTTCTCGCAATGTGAACAGTCAGCGATCTACTAGAAATATATGTGAAATTCCGTCCCATCCTAGGTTTTGCATCAGTGGTATGCAAAACCTAGGAGGGAGAAAGTTTATTCGGACGAACCGGAACCGAACCGAATTTTTTTTTTTAATTTATTAAACTGCTCTTACTCTTAGGCCTACCAACACAGAAAGAACAACAACAGCTTACAAACTAATACCTTAAAAACTACATTTACAGTATACAACATTTGTAAGTGTGCAAATCAATGTAAGTTGTACACAACATTAGAAAACAAGTTTTAGTTGTACACAACATTAGAAAACAAGTTTTTCTGTATAAACAAGTAAATATTTTCGACTCTACTTACTTATATTTTGGGTCAAATCGACTTTAGATGCCCTCGCATAACAGCATGTAAAATCTTCTGACCTTTTACAGCTCGAACTAAATATGGATCAAACTCTTATTTGCATAGATCCTCAAATATAATAAGACTTTCTCTGACATTAAAAAACAATCTTTTAAGTTTTAAGAAGACAGTTGTAGAACATGAAAAAAAGGGATAAATGTATTAATTGATTTATTTTGTGTATTTTGCAATTGTTATTTATATTTTTTTTACGGCTTTTTACGGTCTTACTTGATTTTGGACACTGCATTCGATTAACAAAATCTACCACTATTGTAATTATCTGCGTTATATTAACCAGAACAAACTTTATCGGATGCTGTATTATTATTTGCGTGCTTTAATGTATTGTAATGGATATGTTTGTTTCTCTTTGTTGAAAAAATAATAAAGAGTCGCTGTCGTTGGCGGTGGGACAAACGTATTTGATTACATTAGGACCAGTTTGAGTCGCTAGTAAAAGTAGTTTTGTTGTATTTATTTATTTTTACAGGCTAGAAATAAAAGAAAGAAGGAAACAGAAGGCAAAAGCAAGACTTGAGCTTATCGCAGACGAGGCAAATAAAAATGATGTTCGAAGAGATATTCTAGCTAAAACTTGCCTCTTATTCAAGAGTGAGTATTTTTAAAGGATTTTTAACGATACTAAGATTTAGCTACTAAATTGATAAGACACCCTTCGCAAGCTACTAAAAACAAGTGGACTGAGTGAAGGGAAGTGGATTTTTTCTTGGTACAAAGTAACTTCAAAATTTGTGACATACATTTTTTAAACAAAGACAGCTTTTAAAACTTACTCGATGTTTCATTCTTACTTCGGGTATCTTGGGTTGTATTTTTATGTAATAATAAAGCGCAGAAAACGTTCTCCTGTTCTTCGGTATTACCCGCAAAGTGAAGAATGTGTTTAAGATTTTTCAGATTATTAGTTCAGACACATTACGAGGCAGTAAATGTTTGTCATTTAACCAAATTATATAACCACCCAATTATAATCTACTGAAGATGCAGTTTCGCAACTGACGCACACCTAGACGGAAACCATAAATGTGTTGGAGTTTTCCTGAATCTGTAAAAAGCGTTCGATACTGTTTCTATCCCAATCTTACTTATCGCTTAGGATAACGGGGAAACCCACTTTTGTGGTTCCAAGATTACCCGACTGATAGAAAACAATGTGTCAAAGTTGATTATCAGGTTAGTAGCTTCAGTTTGGAGATGTATGGGTGCCCCAGTGTAGTACACTTGGCCCCACATTGTTTTTAATATGTATAAACGATTTTGAAGGTGTTGAGATACAAATGTTTGCTGACGACACAGTCATACTTTTTCGCAGCAACGCCTGGGAAAGTTTACAAAAATTAACTGAAAAAGGCATGTCCTCTGTGACTGCATGGCTTGAAAGCAGCTTATTATCACTGAATACCAACAAAACATTTCTCTGCTTTAGCAAAACAAAGGCACCATCGCCAGGCTTTTGTATACGTATGCATGCCTATCCCTGTAACCGATCCTATAATGTTCTCACAACAAACTGTAGTTGCCTTATTTTGTCACAAACATCAGGTGTCAAATTCCTAGGTATCGCCATAGATAACAAACTAAAATGGAAGAAGCACCTGTCAACAGTTAACATTAGATTGAGAAAACTTATCTATATATTTAAAAACCTACGTATTATATCATACTTTGCACTTTTGTTACAAACATACAAAGCATTGGCAGAATGTATTATCACTTACTGAATTTATTCATGGGGATCAGCAGCTAAGCATTTATGCTTGAACTAGAGAAAACGCAACGCTGTGTGCTTAATGTTCTCCTTATCTACCATTTAGACATCCCACACATTTACTACTTTATTACAAAGCTAACTTTTTCTCGGTGAGAAAATTATTTATCTACCAATGCGTCCGTAAATACGACAAAGATGTAATAATACCCATTGCACAAAACTCAGGTATAAGAATAAATAAAAATCCAGTTTCCCAGAGTTCATAGTAAGTTGCCCAACAACACTATAGTAATGTAGCACCTATTTAGATTATACATCAAACTTAACACTAGGTAAAAACTAGAAACTAAACAAGTTTTAAAATTAAGCACACGATAAAGCTTTGGTTAATGGACCTCAAAATATGAAGATACAGAAAATCTGTTTCTAATTCTGAAATTAAAACATCCAACATCCAATGCTTTTAAAACACGAACACTAGAAACACACACGCACACATACACACACACACACACACACTATACGTACACTACACATACCCTACACGTACACTACACATACCCTCATTATATTCTTTTCACATATACACATGCAAATTCTTACACACAAGTACGCATATTGTTGAATCATATACAGGGGTCGGCAATCGTAGTGTTACCAATTAAAAATGCTGTAATCTTGACAATTTTGTTTTGTTTTTTATTGAAAAACTTCAGTATATAAAAAAACTTCAGTATGTAAAAGACATTTAAAATTAAGAAGAAAAATCGATGTGGCCACCTTTAGCGCGGATAACAGCATCGAGTCTGTCCGAGAAGGCTTCACACGCTGCACGAATATGGTCTGCTGGTATTTTGTTCCATTCTCAGCGAAGAGCAATCTTTAAGGCGTCGATCGTCTCATATTTTTTTACTGACACTTTGGCCTCCAGGATTGAACATATGGAAAAATCCTTTGGATTTAAGTCCGGGGAATATGGTGGCCATTGTTGCAAGAAACGAAGCTCGGAACATTTTCTTGCAAAAAAATTTGGGTTTCACGGGCTTTGTGGGATGGTGCCGAGTCTTGTTGAAACGTCTAATAGTTTCTACCTTACGTGCCCAAGGTAACAAAGCATCGTTTAAAATCTTTTCACGGTAGATTTGCTGGTTTATCTTGGCACCCTGTTATATGAAAACGAGAGGTGAACGTCCCGTAGCATATACCGCGGCCCAAACCATAACAGATGCTGGTACTTGCTTACACAGAGCAATTCGTTGGTCTAAATTGTCGTTTGATTTACCATAACAAAGATAACCATACAACAGACTTACGACTGTGAAAAAACGGGCGCCATATTTTAAACAGTTTGGTTGTTATAGCAACTAGAAGTTGGTAACACTTCGAGTGCCGACCCCTGTATAATTGTAAAATAATGTGTTGATTTTCTAAGTATGTTTAAACTAATTATAAGAGGTAATAAGTTTCTCTTGTTTTGGGAAGGAAGTGACTGCCGACAAGCAGCTCACGCTAGTTGAGCTTTCATGGCTTGTACACTCATTGTATTATTGTTTGTTACAATAAATAAATAGATAAAAGAATCTAGTTTCTTACCCTATTCCATTTGCTTTGCATTTGAACCAGCAATTGAAACATTTATTCCACTCCAAAGTATGGGTGTTCAATATGGCTGACTTGAAAGCGTTGACTGCTTTTTCCCGGATTGTAATCTTTGGCCACGAAGATTTTTAATTTAATTTTTAGGAAATATAAAGAAATCGTTAGGCTGGTGAACAAACTGTGGTTACCACTCTGCACTAACCTTTCTCATCTCACCTACTCTCTCTTTCACCAACACACACACGCAAATAAACACACACATTATCTTTCACTACAAACAAATAAGTTACTAAGAAATAGATGTAAAATATTGTATAATGTAAAACACACACAGACACTTGTTGATAAGTTTTTGTTTATAATATAAAGAGACAGTATTTGAATTTGAGTCTTTGTTTTTTTGTGGAAATAATACATATTTATTTAATTTATTTCATTAGTTTAATCATGACTAGTTGTCGCAACAAACATGGCCACCATGTTCTTTGTAGTGCTCCGAGAGCTAAAAATTTGTCGCATTTGTTTCATTTTGGAAAATCCAAATTATAGAATGTTGTTTAGAATCAGAATCGTAGGAATAAGTAAGTTTCATCATTACTGATGATGTTGCAGAAGACCCATCCCAGTTGAACGTGAAGAGTTTTCTTACGACATCTGACGTGGGCCGCCATAATGTTCACCGCAAAACAAACGCGGGATCCAATGGCAAACTGGCTTTCTCTCATCAAGTGCCTCATACAAGGTCTTTTGAATAGTAGTCCCCGAGATGCCTAGCGTCGCTTCTATCTCGACGATCTTCGAGAGATAGTCCTCACAAACTGAAAAAACTAAACGAACAAATAAAAAACAAAAAAAGAAAATTTAAACAAGAATACTCTAATGATCAAAAATATTTTCAATTAAGCTTAAAATTTTAATAATGCAGGATATATTCATCAAAAATACAACGTGAGAGTTTTCGAGATAAGTATCGTAAAACCTGAGCGATAAGCAGTACGACCTCCGGGTGTATGGGTACAGATTTATGGTGCAGAGGTTTGACAGAGGCGAGAGACAATATGTTTGCGATGTACAAACTTACTGGTGTCGAAACATGGCTATGCAACTAGATCCCGAAACAAAGTGACAGTCAACCTATTTCTGAATATTTTGTCTCATGAAATTATTAACCCACAATTTAGTAGGTGAATACGAAACTGCATGTTGCGGGACGGAAACAACGATAACACCACATGAAACAGGACATGTTAAAGCTTAATTTATAAAAAAATGCTAGAATGCTTATTTTGCGAAAGACGCGGTACCTCGTCACACAGTTTTACAAAATTGGTACAGGCTATACGGCTGCCAATAAACGTATTCTTCATGAATTAAAACTATTACAAGTATCTAACAACGAGTTTCTTATTTCAGAGCATGAGAAGTTGAAACAAGATCGAGATGCACAAGACTTAACAGCCGCAGATGTTAGTTGAATATCCTTATAAACTATTAATAGCTAGTGTCATATAAATTATCAGAAAACATCCATAAACAATTTTTTGACATATGCAACACATTTTCAGTGGAAATCCTATCTTCACTGCGACAAGCTAACGAGCTATCCTCCACAGTTAAACTTGTACCTTAGTAGATGGAGAGCCAACGAATATCATGATTATACAGATGACGAACTGTGTCGGCGGTTCCATGAAGTTATTAGAGTAAGTTGAATCCTTCCTTCCCAAGTCCTTCCTATTTTAACCGTATAAGTTTCTTCCAAAACAGACTTCATTAGGACAGAGACGTCGTCTACGTCGACGGGAGGAGTTCGTTGACTCTGCGAATTATGAGGTATGGGTTTGGGCAAGGGTCGGTACGGTGTTGTGTCACGATAGGGTGTTGAGGTGTTTTCTGCCACCCCACGTCAGCATATTCTGACGACACCCTGATGGTGGCCCAAGGGAGGAGGTTCACCGAGTCAGCGGCTTGAGCGAAGGGTGCCCTGGTGGTGGGCCGCATAAGTTAATTGGGGCTTAAGGTCCCGCTGATGTTTTCAAGGTCATGTTAGGTCTAAAGGGTACCAACAGTCGGTGAAATCACAAGAACAATAGCAATGCCAACTGAAATCTTCGACCTGCAAGTTCTGCCATGCATCAATTACCATTAATTCCAACTCGTTCTTTACTTAATCACGCTAAAACGGTGGAATGAATTAAATTTGGCAAACAGATAAAATAATAAATAATAATAATCCCCAGACAACGACACCAACTGTATGGCCCCAAAGTAAGCAGAGCTTGTGTTATGGATGACCATACAGCGAACTGGGGGGGAACCCAGAATAAACATACATATATAAATACAAACAACCATGACCCGAGAACAAACATTTGTGTTCATCACACAAATGAATGCCCCGGCCAGGACTCGAACCTGGGACCTCCGGCGTATGAGACAGGGCTACTGACCACTACGCTACTCGGCCGTCAATATATAATACTCAATATATATATAATACTATTTGGAATATGTTTTAGTAACAAATTAGTGCTGAAATTTTTAAACAATGGGATTTTACGCGGAGCTCGTAAACATAAAATATGTAAAGTATGGAAGTTAATTTGAAGCCTTGCCAGAAGATGACATAGATGGACATACAACCAGCGACAAACAATTATTTAATTACCTCACATGAGGAATTCACAAGAAAAATACTATTTGCCTGCAGCTAGACTCGTTTAACCCTCACAAAGCAGCTCCTCTTTCTGGATGAAAGATAACTCATATTATTTTCAATGACGCAGATATCGGTTTCGTGATAATCATCATGATCGTGATCATGAGCAAAAAGTTATATTACGCTCCTTTGATGTATAACAATATACGTAGGATAGTCAGGTAGTTTTGGAAAAATATATATTTTATAGGTTATACTTTTTTACTACATCTTTTCAAAGAACTCTCCAACAGCGTCTATACAAAGTTTCCAGCGGATGAACAAATTTTCAAAGCAGATTTTCCATTCTGCAACATGTACTTCCCCAACGACCTTCTCGAAAGCGTTTTTAATTTTAGGAAGCAGGCAGAAGTCACACGCTGCCAAAGTAGGGATGTAAGGCGGATGACCCAAAACTTTTACCAGTGTGGTGTTAAAGAAGTCCCACGTCTCGATCGCGGAGTGCGTGGTGACGTTGTCGTGGTGGAGGAAAAGGCCTTGAAGTCCCATTTTCGGTCGCTTGTTGCTCACAGCAGCATAACCTTCTGGCAAGCATTTGGTAGTGTACCTAATTTGCATTGATGCTACTTTGGATTCTTAAGAGAATTTAAAAATAAATACCTCGTTAAGGAGAAAAAACTGACGATCGAAATTGTTCCAGCGGTTCTCGATCGTTTCACTTTCGTAGGCCTTGGTTCGTTTTGAAGCAGCCATAATCTCGACTGGCGCTTTATTTCTGGATCATATTGATAAATTTAAGATTCGTCACCAGTTATGATATAGTAAACATGGCAAAATGAACCTGCTTTGAACTTATCAAACATATCATGGCACTATTCCACGCGCGCCTGCTTCCGAGGGGTACCCAGCGCGAAAGAACCATCCTTACGCTAAGTTGGTCATGTAAAATATCATGAATTCTTCCCAATCCAATCTGAGATTATGCTGAATCCCATCATATGTGATTCGCCGGTTTTGTTAAGTCAAATTTTTCACTTGTAGCACGTTTTCTTTTGTAACAGCAGTCAAATGACGAGAATTTATTTCTTCATCCTTCAAATTCAAGCGACCGCACTTAAACTCGTTATACCAGCGGTACACAGTTGCTTTAGAAGGTGCCTTGTTTATAAAAGCTAATTAAAGTCAATTAAACGATTCATCAGGTTTCAAGTTGGACCTGAAGTCGTAAAAATTCAATGCTCGGAAATGTTCCTAACGCAGATCTATTTTTCTATGACACACAATAGTTTCATAATGCTGGTAAAAAATGTTAGAGTGAAATTTAAATTTGGAGCAAATCAGTTTTTACTTCTAAATAATCGAAGTTTTGAATTAAATTATACATTACAACGTTTTTTCGCAAAAGTTTCTGTGGCCTGATATAGTAAATCAAAGACCCACAGATTAAGTATCGTGTTATTTCTGAATTATTTTTAGATTGAATTATTTTTCCAGACTGTGGATTACATTAAAATGATGCTGTATATGGACAAATCCAAGTCTCCGGAAGTAGTGAAAAATATAAACCAGGTAAAAATTCTTTTGTTCATCCCTTTTTTTTAGTTATTTTACATTTTATGCCACCTAGATTTACAAAAAAAGGAAAAAGTGTCATATTAACCCAATGTCATATTAACTAAGTTTGAGGCAAATATTAGCCCTTTTCAGATTTATTTTTGATTTTATAATTGCTACTAGTACAAGCCTAGAGTTTAACTGAATGTATTTTTATTATATTTTGACGTAAGGACTGTAGACTATTTAATTAAAGTTTACTTAAAATCCCAGCACTGCAACTAAGTACTTATTGAATCATAGGACGATCACATTTAAATTTTGTTTAACTAATCGTAAAATAAGTTCAAAAATTAAAGGTATGATCATTTTTTCTCCCTGTCAATTATTAACAAATGAAGTGCCCAGTATTTCTTTAAAATCCTTTGATTTTTTATGTTTGTTTACATGTTAAGGTTTACTTGGAACATCTTCGTAAATTTTGCATAAGAATTATCATCTATCTGTTTCCATGCCGACACTGTGTCTACAATACTCTGTATTAGCAAAGTAAAATATCTTTTAGTGTTGTATGGATCTTCGGAGCGAGCTAGTAAAAGCTTTCGAGTACACCACTTTCAACATACTCCGTGACATATGTAAGAATATGCATGAAGTAACTACCAAAGAGGCGACGTACTATAAGTGGATCGAAGGCGTGCAGCTACACATCTACGTGGCCATCAAACAGCCGACTAGGAGGATGAGACCAGATGAACTTATTCCGTGAGTTTTCTTTTTACTTTATTACAGATAAGTAGATACCCGAAATTTACCCGCGTACCTTCCGATCCCGTAGCGCGAAAATCATATGCTTCTTCTAGATAATGTAGCTATCTGAGCTTAAAATAATTTAAAAAATCGGCTCGATTGTAATTGTTGCATTAAGAGGAGGATTCATTTTAGGTTAATTTTGAGTATTATTATTAGGATTCCAATCAAGACCTAGAGTGCTAGATGATTCAATTATAGTAAGGTTTTCTTGAATGCTAATTGAATTTTCAAAAAGAGATGGTAAATCTGTTTTACATTTACGCAATTTCAAAACCTACCATAACCTTTCTTTAGTTCTGAGCTAATATCATTATTGATATACGTGATTCCTTTTCAATATTCGCACCCGGTGTAATATCTCAATGTAATAGACATGTTGAATAAAAGTTATAATGAAGCGATCTTCACAATCTTCTCCGATCTTCCAAAGACAGGGTTCCCTCAAAAAGGTGGCAATTGCGGTACCGTGTGGTAAATGACAGTATTTAATTGCAAGGCCTGTAAGAGAAGGGACACGCCTTCTGTCTATAGGTTCCTTAAGCTGTATCCGTCTGTCATTGAGATGAACGCTACTAGCTCTACAAAACGTCTCTGTTTCCTCAGTAAGTAAATATTTGTACTGGCGAGTACATAATAAATAGGGAAAAGGGAATCCTGCATATTCGAACCTTACATTTGCAGATCGTTGATTAAGTATCCGGAAAAACAGGGCGCAGGACCGTCAAACACTACGCGGATCTTCGTTGACTCGTTTGAATTTTTTAAAAAACTGCATGAAACTGCATGTCAACGGAAATATGATAAAGTTGGTATATTATTTGTATTTATATTTATAAATGCCTAAGCGTTTCAAAATGTTCCTTAAATTGTATGTACATACTGTAATTTAAAATTTTTATTTTTACGAAAGATTTTCCAAGTTCAGAAATCGCCATTTCCCAATTAGGTATGAAACACCCAAACATTTATTTATTTATTTATTCATTTTATTTAATATTTTATGTACACACAAGAATAAAAATACAATGAATGAGAGTGTGAGTGTGAATGAGAATGAATGAGAAAAAACAATTTTATAATTTCAGAACTAGAAATAAAGCAAAATTAGATAACAAACTATATATGCCACAACGTCGCCTGCAATGTTTCAGTAGGAATGTGTATTGTATGGCAATCACCATCTTTAATCACCTCCCGGATTCTTATAAAAATCTGACAGCTTTAGAATTTAAACATAAGGTATTCAGGTTATTGATAGAGAAGTGTTATTATAGACTGGATGAATATTTGAATGATAATAACCTTATTTTATAATTAATACAAATGACTAGAACCGTGAATGTAACTTTTATTTTTTATTGTAGATTGATTGACATTAGTAATGTTGACTTGAGAACCATGACTGTATGTTTATTTTTATAATTTTTTTTTTTTTATGTTTAGACTGACATGTAAACTGAAAATTAAATTTTAGTGAGAGTCGGTAACCTACATGTAAACCAATAATATTTGCACGCCTATATCTGGCAGTTTGTGAATTGGGAATACTATTATCTACAACATCTTATTGTACACACATTCTTGCAAATAAATGATTATTATTATTATTATTATTATTATTCGGAGGGACATCGCTTGTATTTTCTCTTGGCTTTATTTCTAAGAGCCATTTCCTCTTTAATAGAGTCTGACAACCAGGGAGCAGGATTATGTTTAATTTTGACGGATTTGATAGGAGCGTGACGGTCATACAGTTCTAGGAGTAAGGAATTAAAACAATCAACTTTTTATCTATGCTAGGACTGTTAATTACCGGTGACCAGTCAACAACACTGGCATCGTGTTTCAAAGACTCGATGTCGATGTTTTTGTAACTGCGAAGATGCAAAACTTTGGGTTTTTGTTTAGGGAGACGTATACGATAACTAAGGAAAATTAGGTCATGATAGGAGAATGGCGCAGCAAGTTGTCCATGATTTGTTACATTGCTAGGAGAAGATAATATTATATGATCGATTAAAGAGGGGACACAATTTGGAAAATGGTGAGTAGGATTTAGAGGTAAGGTGGTTAAATTATATGAGGTCAAAAGAGATTTTAGTTTACGAGAATGTAAATTATTCTTGATCAAACACGTATTGAAATCGCCCAGCATAAGAAAATGATCATATGAGGGGCAGACATTATGGAGAAATGAATCAAAGGCATCAAAATAATCAATGTTCATATGGGGATTGTAAAAAACTGTGAGTAGGATTTTGGTATGACGTATTGTTATTTCGATAGCAAGGTATTCAGCAGACTTTGAGTACACAGGTGGAGAAACGGTTACAGTTTTGTGAGGTATATCTGCTCTAAGGTAGATTGCTACTCCACCGCCACCCTTTCCAGTTCGGTCATTTCGTATAAGAACAAATCCAGGAAGGGGATAGTGAGTAGAAGGGAGTGATGGATTAAGAAAAGTTTCAGAAATAAATAACGCGTCAACGTTGCTACTACTGAATAAGGCCAAAATGTCGGAGTAGTGGTTGGGTACAGTTTGAGCGTTAATATGTGCAATTTTCAAGTTAAGTGGATTATTTAGTGGTTGCAAATACGTTGCATGAAGAAGAGAGTTCATCATGCAGAGTCAGTGTTGGTGAAAGAATACTATCTGCACTTATGAAGCTACTTGAGGAAGATGAGCAAGAGAAGAAGCTATCGTCAAAATCGTTATTTGATGCGTTCATATAAAATAATAAATACAACGGAATACTTAAATACAAATAAATAATAATCTATTAAAACTATTTCTAATTATTTAACCTACGTAATTGCGTAACTCACAACTCAGAAATTGTTTATTCACGCTAAGTACATATACACATTTACTTATGTGAATAACGAAGATGTAATTTTACAAAAAAAATTACCTTTACTTAATCTAGTTGTGTTTTGTATAAAATATATTTCACGTGTATTCTCAGTTTCAATTAGAAGGGTTTTAGGTGATAGTTTCTCTAACTCCTAAATCTTATAAAGGTCTACTCGGGATTCTTTCCACAAATCCTGTTTATTAACTATTGCCATGATTAGATTTAATTTTATCAGTGAATTTTGCTTATTTCTAGTAATGATTTTTTTGTTAGATTATAGGAGATGAATTTGCCATCTCTATCTGACTGCCAATCAAACAACCAAACTGAGCCTGGCGTATTTTAACCTTACAGGTTCCTAGTGTAGCAGTTTTCTCACTACATACGATGTCTTAGAAAATATCGGTGCCAGTTGACACACCAACCAAAGCTGGGTGATCAAATTACGGGACAGCAAAATTATTTTTATAGGTATTTTCAGCTTAGTGGCATCCACTGGTAACTTTCCAGTAAGCCCATCCATGACAAAACTTTAAATTATATATAGAATTTCGGAGTTGTACGACACATTTTTCGTTGAGTGTGTTAACGATGCTGTCATTTAATATAATAGGAGATACCTCTAAAGATAATCTCTGTTGTAAATATTCAGTTATGAAGGTTGACTGACTGTCTGAATCCAGTAAGGCATGCACTTTGACTGCCTCTATCTCAATTAGGGTAGTAAACAATAGTATCTGAGTGGTTCCAGTGCCTTCGTTTAAAAAGTTGACAATTGGAGGAACTTTTAACACTGGAGCAGCTCAATCAGATAGCGTTTTGATTCCGCTCATCCCAATTATTCCATTAGTAGGATTTTATTTAGGTTTTACTGGCGTCTCATATGGTCAGCTTTTTGTCAGTTTTCTCTAGAGTATCGCGTGCAACAAAGTTATTAAAAAAAATGATCCCTATACTATAAAATAATTGCACATGCACATAAAATAATTAATCATATTATGTCGTCTATAGAAATGTATTAACTTAAAATATATTTACGTGAATAACGAAATCTGATTTAATTTATCTAATATCTTATCAAGTTAAATCAAAAAAAAACATTGTATATTATTGGATTGGTGATGATACCTAGCTGTTATTAAAAATAATATTCTTCTTAACACTCTTGCTTTTCTTCATAGGTTCCTCATTCATAGGTTCATAGGTCCCTAAAGAATACGCAGGCGAAGCCGTGGGCAAAATCTAGTTATTTTCTGAGTAATTAATTATAAATTCAATACTTTTATTTGTATCAAAAGTGTTGTTCATATTAACGCGCTATTTTATATTTTGTTTAAGGTATCTCAATGTTTGGGCTACATTCCTTACCCTTGAAAGTTACAATTTGTTACCCTTTGTCCAAAACCATGTATCTTCCAATACTTGACCTTGGCAGTGACAGTAAGTCGTGTAGTGACGACAACTGGTTTCCTGGGATTATACAGCATAACCTGAAAAATGTGTTAATTGATTTATATTAGGTCTTTACCTATGAAATTGCCGTTTTTCACGAAATAAATGAAGCGTAATTTTTTTATATATTTTTTATTTCTATAATCTATTTCTATTAATCAAAATAATCACTCATGCAATCAATGCATCTTTGCCAACGCATTGGTAGCTTATTGATGCCTTTCTTGAAGAAATCAGCTGGAGGGGAGGCAGCAAATTCTTCAAAGGCATTTTGTACTGCCTCTCGGGTATTGAATTTTTTTCCCGCCAAGAAGTTATCCAAATTCTGGAAAAAGTAGAAGTCTGTAGGCGCAAGGTCTGGTGAGTACGGCGGATGACGGAGCACTTCCAACCCCAACTCTTGTAGCTTGGAGACCTTCTGCTGTGCAGTATGAGGTCGCGTGTTGTCGTGCAGGAGCAGTGGAGCCGAACGATTGGCCAAAGCTGGTTGGAGACGTGCGAGCTTCTCCATCATTGTGTTCAGTTCTTCACAGTACACATCTGCAGTAATGCTTGTCCCGTTTGGCAAGAAGCTGTGATGAATCACACCCGCATTAGACCACCAAACAGTGACCATCACTTTTCTAGGGGTAAGTTTTCGTTTAGGGCATTGTTTGGGTGCTGAACCAGGGTCCAACCAACTTGCTGAGCGCTTACGATTGTCAAACAGGATCCATTTCTCGTCACAAGTAACAATGTGGTTCAGAATTCCTTTATTTGTATGCCTGCTGAGCAGTGCAAGGCACGTCTCCACGCGTACTTCGGCGGTCATTGAGTTCGTGGGGTACCCATTTGTCAAGCTTTTTTACCTTGCCAATTTGACGCAAATGGACCAATATTGTTTTGATGCTAACGTTGAAAGCTGCTGCTAATTCAGCCGTGGATTGAGTTTCATCAGCTTCCACAATTGCCTTTAATTCGTCATTGTCGACCAAAGTTTTCGGACGACCACGGGGTTCATTTTTCAGGTCAAAATTTCCAGAACGGAAGCGGGTAAACCAATAACGGGTGGTGCGTTCGTTTGTAGTGTTCGCTCCGTAAACGTCGTTGATGTTGCGTGCCGCTTGTGCCGCTTTGCTGCCACGACGGTACTCATACTCCATAATTACTCGAATTTTTAACTTATCCATGATGACGAAAAATGTTCGTATGCGTTGAAAACAAAACATTAACTATTAAACAAATGACGATTTTAGAAAAATAATTCCATGTTTGTCAAATAAAATTAATTTGAAATTAGAATTATCAGTCAAAAAAAAAAATATTTTCATTTGAAATGGCCAGTACGGCAAAACGGCAGTTTCATAGGTAAAGACCTATTATTATCATGACATATTATGTCATCATGTTATTACGGTGATTTGCAATATTGGTTCCCTATTTTTTTTTAATTAATTATTTATTAAGTTTACAAAAAAAGTCTTATGCCCAAATAAAATCTTATTGGTTGACTGTTATTAATTTTTCTTCCCCAATAGTCATTGTAACGGTTCTATAGTAGGTAGTAAATAGATAAAAACATAAATCATTTCTTTGTAACTAAGTAAGATTTATCTAGTTTGTAATTGTTTTGTTGTAAATTGCGAATTAAACAGTGAAGTTGTGTGAAATAAATAAAATAATTTGTTTTTTTTTTTTTGCTCTTGTTCAGTGTAAAGTCAATGGCTTTAGCGGGCGCTTATGTATAATTTAATTCAAGGATTGTCCTACATATGTTGTAAGGTGTATGTTCCATCAGTGGAACATAGACGCTGATGTAGGTGTAAAATTATTTCAGGTCGTTCGGTCAGTGTGGTTTTTTATTTGTGTGGCGATCCTGGAGTAATGCTAAAACGATACTTTCTTAAGTTATCACGAAAAGTTAAATTAAATAAAACACTTTCTAACCTAATTTTATCGAGATTAATAATATTTTGACAGGGTCATTACATATGTAATGGCGAACAAATTATTACATTTACAACAAATTATACAAATTATACGTTTGCGTAAAAGTATAATTTTAAGTTAACGTAACAAATTGCCGTGAAAACGGCGTTTTAATTATATAATATACTTTACAACCGCTGTCGTGAAAACGACAGAGATAAAATAATGCTCGATTAGCGCGGGAGCTAAAAATGCGGGAAAGCAGACGCACGTGCGAACTAGTCCGCACTCAAGTCGATTCTGTTTATTTAGATTTTTTTTTTGTTTCCCTCCGCGGGAAGGGCAGGAGGATAAAAATGCCCTGACGCATACTCTGGCGCGATTCCAGAGTTATGTGGGACTCGTCCCGACGCCTACCAGAACCATACCCACTAAAAACCCCCTGTCGGCTCGTGCATTTTTGCCACTCAGCCTTCATCTGAGCGACGGCCAATTGGAGAAAGAGGCCGCGCTAGCGGGGCCCAGAAGGGGTCACCCGCTGGGATTACATAGCACTGAAGGTGCTCAAAGCACTGAAGGTGAATACATAGCACTGAAGGTGCTCAAAATGAAAATCAAATAAATTAAAAATTAAAATTAAAAATTGCAAAATAAAATTGAATTAATTCGCATTAACGTTAGAATTAGGATTTACGTTAGAATTAGAATTTACGTTAGAATTAGAATTTGCGGCCAGAAGGGCTTCGAGATCGGCTGACAGTCTGGTGGAAGAGTACGCTTGCGCATTCCTAGGCCTAGCGACTTTGAACTTCGAATCTAAGACAGGAGTAGTATATGAGACTGAATCACGAACTAGAGGATTGGGATGGGTTTCAGAGCGTTTGAAGAACGCTTCAGAGAGTGTTTTGAGGTGTTGTTGTACTGTAGGCAGTTCAAGATCTCTATGCAAGTCCGCGTTACGCACGTACTACGGTGCGTTTGTGGCCCTGCGGCAAAAGAGGTTTTGAACTACCTGCAGTTTGTGCAGGAGGGAGGGTTTGGCGTGGGCAAAGATTGGCGAGGCATATGTCATGACGGGTCTAACGCAGACCTTGTAAAGTGTACGTTTGTTTCTGAAAGACATTTTACTTTTTCTACCTAACATGCTATTTAGGCGGCCTAAGTAGTGACGAGCGAGTTTCGAAACTCTTTCGACGTGTGGCTTAAAAGAAAGCGTCGGATCTAATGTGACGCCTAAGTATTTAGTACTGCGCTTCCAGGGGATGGGAATGCCTAGCATTCGAACGTGAGGATCGCCAGCGGGACGACGGCGTTTGTGGTCGAAGCGCATCGCAGAACTCTTTTCAGGGTTCACATCGATGCGCCATTTTTGAAACCATACACCAAGGGCGTTTACGGCCTTTTGGAGTCTGGTTACAAGGTGCGGAACACTGTGGCCTTTGGTATAGAGTGCGGTGTCGTCGGCAAAGGGGGCGAGTTCGACGCCTTTCGCCGGGATGGGAATGTCGTTGGTGTACACGGTGTACAGCAGAGGGGCGAGGACTGAGCCTTGAGGGACTCCAGCCTTTATGGGACGAGGCGCAGAAAGCGTGCCTTCGTGTTTAAATCGAAACGTACGGTCTTTGAGAAACGACGCTATTTACCTGACTAGGCGATCCGGTAAGCTTATCTTGTAGAGTTTATAAACGAGACCGCTGTGCCAGACTTTATCGAAAGCCTTGGCTACGTCAAAGAAAACCGCGACTGTTTTATAACGACGCGGATAGAAACCGTCAAGTATATACTGAAAGATTCGATGGACTTCATGCTGAGGGCAGGAGTGTTTAGCGCGAAAGCCGAACTGATGGGGAATAATGAGAGGATCACCATCCGTTGGAAACAGATGGTTCCGCATTCGAGAGAGTATGACTCTCTCGAGAAGTTTAGACATTGCCTTGAGGAGGCTGATGGGTCTGTGATTAGCCGGGACGTTCAGAGGTTTGCCCGGCTTGGGAATGCCTATGACTGTCGCTTCTTTCCAAGCTTTTGGAAAGTAGCTATGGTCGAAGCAGGCATGGAAAATGATAGCTAAGAAGGTAAGCATCTGTTGAGGTAGGTGTTTAAGTGCGTGGTTGGAAATTCCATCCGCACCCGCAGCCTTTTTGGACTTTTGATTTCTAAAGAGAAGCAAGATTTCGTCATTAGAGACTGTGACAGGGTAGGCGGTGATGGGGAGAGAGTCTCTGCGAAGGACTTCGTCCTCCACTGCCTGGATGTGTGAGGGATCAGCAGGTTGCGTGCTGGGCGAGCATTGTGCGGCAATGCTGTCAGCGAAACATTCGGCTTTCTCTTCGACTTCAAAGGCAGTAGTGCCATCGGGACGCGTGAGAGGAGGAACGTGAGAGGCTTTGTCTACGCGTAAGGCTCGGGTCATGCTATAGTACGCTTGGTGGGACGGAGAGATATTCTCCATGAGATCGTTCATCTGAGCGTCTCGGAGTTCCGCGAGGCTAGACCTAACTTTACGTTGTAGCTGATTCGCAGCTGTTCTATAGGCGGGCGTGGGATATTTCTTGGCTCTCCGGAGAGCCGCGTTCTTAGCTTTAATAAGATTGCTAACGGCTAAGGGAAGCGTGGGTTTGCCGTGCTTAGCAACCTTTTCGTTGTCACTGATGGCTGAGTTGATAGCATCAGTGAGAGAATTTACTAATGAATCAATTTTATCCGGGCTATCTAATTGTTCGGGAGAGATTGCGAGTGGAGAGTTCGGGGCCTCTAAGGCTGAAACTAACGTATTTTTAAAGCCTTTCCAGTTGGTAAAGGTCTTAGGAGAGGTAGCGTTATCGTTAGGCGGTCCTAGCACGAGGGAGACGGGGCGGTGGTCAGAACCTAGGTCATCGACCTGAGGTCGAGGTTGATTCGCTTGTCTATTGCAAAATCGAGGATATCAGGAGAGTGGTTCGGGTTGTCGGGATAGGGAGTGGGAGTGATGGGGGAGATGACATCTAAGTTAAGTGAATTTGTGATGTCGAGGAGAGCGATACCGCTGGTGTTGGTTGATAGGCACGTCCAGTCAGTATGTTTGGAGTTAAAGTCTCCGAACGTAATGACTGAATGGCCGAGGGCGAGAATGGCCTCAAAGTCGCTGCGGATTGGTCTGGTACCACTAGGTATGTAGACTGAAGCTATGATGATGGTCGGATGACCAGTCATAGCCAATCTACACACAGTGGCTTCCATGTTGAGGAGAGGAGGGGTAGGGAGAGGGCAGCAATGGAATCCTTTTTTGTAATAAATAGCAGTGCCGCCGAAACCGTCGGAGTTGGGCCTGTCGTTACGAATAAACGCGTACTTCTGAAGGAACAGTTTGAGCTCAGGAAGGTTAGTATTAAGGCTACGAACGTTAAAAGAAACTTACGACCTTAAAAGAAAGATACGACCGGACGCAGGATTTGCGGGTCTAGACATTATATTGCTTATTTACGAATTTATACAAAAAAAAAAAATAATAATAATATAAAATTTATAACGAACTTAGAAGCGAGTGATGTTCGGCTAACGCAAATAAACGCTCTTGAGGAGAGCGGGCGGCTCGCAGTTTGCGTGCGAGAACAGAAATTTCCGTAATGTCGACGTTTTGAATGACGTCGAACACGGTCTTAATGTCCTCAGCCAGCGACGACTGAGGTGAAGATGACAAAGCAGGACGCGGTCCTACGGAAGCTACGGGAGCTGGAATGGGTCGGGAAGGTGCAGGCGGGACAGCCGGACGCTGCCTCCAAGACAGAGCCGGAGTAGGCGTCGGCTGAACGGGCTTTGCTTCCGGGGGACCCCGGTTGCGCAGCGGCGGGAAGTTAGCGGGAGTGAGCGGGCAACCCCTGTAGTTAGCTGTGTGACCGGACTGGCCGCACAGCACACAGGCAGGGGGGGAAGTGGATTCGGGAGTGCGAGTGCAATCCTTCGTTATGTGTGGATCCAGGCACTTAACGCACCTGGGGGGAGCTGAGCAGTTAGCCGCTGCGTGGCCGTAGAGCTGGCAGCGGTGGCACTGCCCAGGGTGACCGCGGGGGTTGGGACGCTCGACGGAGATATTTGAGAGTCCGCAAATTGTGCGAGCCTCTCTTAAGATCTCCCGCGAGTTCGGAGTATTAGACATGATAACTAAAGCTAAAGGAAAGCGCCTACCGCGGTTAGAGTGCATCTTGTGCACTGCTTCAGCCGGGAAGCCCTGAGACTTAAGGTCCTCGAGAATGTCTTCATTACTGAGTTCAAACGGGACGCCCCGTAGTACTGCGCGGATCTTACGCTCCTCCGGGAGGGCGTAGGTTTGATACGCGATTTGATTGATCGACAGAAGCCTAGTGAAAGACCGGAAGTCGTCGATGGTCACAACCTGAATTTTGATAGATTCGCCAGCGTTGGCGGCTTTTAAGTAATTAATTTTGTGCTCTTTGCAAAGATTTGATACTACGGTCCATCGCGCTTTTTCGCGGAGAAAGACGGGTGGAGGGAGCTGAGGCTTCGGTGGGACGGGAGCGCAGCGCGACGCTGGCTTCGAAGGGACCGACGGAGACGCGGTTACTTCATGCGATTTTAATGGCGCGGGGGCTGGTGTAGAAGACACTGGGGAGGGCTCGGGTATTGATGATACCGAAGCTTTCTTCGAGCGCTTCTTGGAGCGCTTGGCGACTAATTGAAACGCGGGCTCAGGAGAGCCGGTTAAGGTGACGGCATCTGACGACGTATCAGACGCGGGTTCGGAGTCGCTCCCGGGAGCGGTACGCTTGCGACGCGACGCGTGAGAGGAAAATACCGATTCGCAGTCCATCTCGGACGAGGCGGGAGACGCGGGAGAGCTGTAGACCTGAGGGGTCTGGACGTTGGAGGCCTGAGGGGCCGGGGACGCGATTGATGCCTGCAAGGCCTGCGTTAGGATGTCTTTTGGGATGGAGACGCCTGCCGCAGCAAGCGTCTGGATGAACGCGTTAATAACGCTTAGCGGATCCATTAGCAGATCCATTAGATCCATTAGGAGGGTTGGGACAATAATATGTATAAATATAAGTATAATAAAAGATGCCTAGTTCCTAAAAACCTAGCAAAATCCTAGCGGCTAACCTCCCTACCAGCGGTAGGGGGGCTGGGGAGGAAAACTTAAAACTAACCGTAGTACGCCGAAGGCCGCTACCTAGAAACCTAAAAAAAGGGTACGCAGGTAAAGAGTTGACTGCGTTAGGGTCAACCTTTACCGACAGAAAGGACAAATACACACGAAAACACACAGATATGATAAAAATAAATATGAAAATAGTAGAAAATAAGTGAAATAGAGAAGAGAAATAAAATAAAAATAATAAAAGGACTGGTTCAATACAAATTCGTTGTCACCGTTAAGTATCCTTTGTACTGAAACCAGCCTACTTACGCTGGGCACAACACTGCACTCAGCACAAGCACAACACAACTTAGCACAGCACTTTGAAGACTAAGGGGCTTAGTCGCAAAGAAAAATCGCACTTCGATAGCACTCAGAGGGAGTAGAAAAACCTTGAAAACCGTAGCACGGAACCAACACGCTAAACTGTGACGTCAGTAGACTGAGCGCCACGGAATATCGGGAAGGGACCGATCAACGGAGAACGGGGTCTTGCACGTCCGCACCGCGTGGCGATCGGAGCGAGGATGTGTGACGAATGTGTTTATTTGGAACATAATACTTATATTTATGGTAAACATATTTTACTAAGCAAGCGTGCTTTTACTTATTACTGGTATTGCTACATTGGTAAGAGGACCTCAATAAGAAAATATTTATTTGTTTTTTGTAATATTTCATTGCAGGCAGTGTGCGATCTGGGACTTCCCCCACCTAGATCTCCACGTGAATACCCCGCCTATCATCAACATGAACGGCATCGTCGTGCGGGTCGCTCGCAATCCCTCCGACCTGCTAAGCCCAATATGCCAGGCCTTTGAGCTGGCTCATGACATGCCGCTTGCTAATGAAGGTAGATTCTATTTTCTTTATTGATTAGGTTTTGGCCGCGCGCGTCTACACCAGAAATAGTACTCCGCTTACACAGTACTTCTGAACAGCACCTTTCCGGACCAGTGGTAGTTTCAATATACGACGTCCTAAGCCGAGGTCCTCTCGGGTGCCGGCTAGGCGCCCTCAGCTCTAAGCTACAACTTTAAGCTACAAGTCCAGTGAAATTTAAACGGCGGCCATAGGGCCAAAAATAAACAGTCCATTTAAAAACAAATCCTGAACTTTTTTTCAATAGAAATACTGTCTGGTCACAATAAGGTTCTTTTAGGATTTTCTAATATTTCTAACTTTATCATTAATCAATTAAATAATAATAATAACTTTATTTTTATTAATATTTACAATAAGTGCAACTAAAAAGCAAAACTTGGGAATCAAGTTCATAAAGTTACGTTGGAAACTAAACAAAAAATAATAGCATAAAGTGTAGTTAGAATCATTATAACGGAATCAAAAATCCAAACTTTCATAATATTGACACAATACGTTCAGTTGACATAGTATTATTAAATTACAAAGACTACACTTGCATATACAGATTATTATGATCATCTTTACCTCATCACTCATCGAGTACGAACATTTTAGTTCCTTTTTTTTAAAAGTACGTACTTAATTCCTTCGCACACTAACAAATATTTAAATAGGAAAAAATAGATGTTACTTAAATAGTCATTCTAACCGTTGATCATACCACTGTAATGGGCGACTTCAAAACCTGTCTTTTCAAGGAGACTATCGTTCTGACAGACTTCGTAGATCGTGGATTCGACCAATCTTAATACGAATCCCCTGACAGTGACACATCACATATTTTTCTTTTGTGTGAGCATTGAAGCGTTTTTATTATTGAATTACTACAACTCGGTGATTTGTATCAAGTCTAATGCCATCTCCCAAATTTTCAAAAGAGATTTTATACCTCTTACCGATCGTTATTTTTCGTATAGCATCGATTACCTCTGCACAAGAACGGCAAATATCAACAATGCCAATGTAGGTTCCCGGGGTAACAATAATTATGGGCTCCCAACATGCCGAGTGAGTTGCAAGCCCATGTTCTTACCAAGTCCTTAGTAACGCAGACCTGATAGGTGCCATTGAACCTTGACTGTTTGTTATATATAGTTAAATTTGTTTTTATTTCAGATCTGTACACATCAAGCTTAAAGGAATTCGATTATGTACAAAGAATAAGGAATGAAAACGATGAAATAACTATTAATTTTTATAAGACTACCCGCGAGAGGATCAAGGAGCTTGAAAAAATTATCAAGCAAAGTGTGTAAGTTAACGAGTATTCCTAGACATAATTTCTAGCTCAAGCTTCCTGATTTACCATAGCAGTCTAAGCCATTGCACCTAGAGGCTTAAATATAATGAGGGGTAGAGGAGAATTAAGTAAGAACTTTTGAAGTAAATTTCCTGAAGGGGTAAATTGAACATGTCTTCGCAATAAACATTTTTAAAATCTGTTTTTTATAGGTTTGCAAAACTAGACGAGGAAAAAGCTGAGTTAGAAAGACTGCAGTTTGCTGAACCTCCTGCATTGCTCGGTGGACGTAATCCTAGAGAGCGCATTTGCGTAGAAAATGGTAAATAGATCGGGGAAAAAGATTTTTCCTATTTTGTGTGTTGTATTCTATAATTATCTTTCTTTATGGTGGTTTGTTTCTGATACTGAAAAAAAGGGTTACAATAGTTTTCTGTTTGGTTAACTTAGCGAGTCTTAAGTTTATTGCTAAAAATTAAAAACACGACACGAGCTGCGAAAAATAATGACGTTTATGGACATATAACAGTGTACGTAAGGGTACTACAAAATGGGTTCAAACGTTTTAATCTGGAAATTTTGATGCTAAAGATGCCACTCGCGAAAAATGTTGAGATAGGTGGGTCTATTAGTAGCTAAGGCATAGATGAATAATTGGAAATTTACCACAAGACAGGTTTGACGAAAATACTGATATTTGAGTGGATGTAAAAATGAATCACCCACGACAAGAAAGTGCGAAAACGGTATTGATCAAAGGGGGTCAAGCATCACAGACTGTGGCTTATCCCGGATTTACTCGCAATAAATATTATGTGTGTGGTAATCAATCAAATCAATCAAAAAACTTTATTTCATTATTGTTTTTCAACAGAATCACTTTAACTTAACTTCGACTATTAAAAGTGTTACAGATAGACCAAGAGGAAAAAGCCTGCGAAAAAAACCTCTATAATAAAAAAGCTTTTTACATGGAATATTTTGTTCTTCTTGCTTTATTTTTTATATATTTATTTATCTCAAGCTAATGTTTAATGTTTAAAGATCTTTATTAACAACAAAGACAAAAAGTCACTTACGTGTTAACATGTTATGCTTAGTACAAGTTAAATATTTTTTCGTCACGTTTCTACACATATATGATATATTAAATCCGAGATTAATCTTAACTAAATATGAGTACTGTAAGGAAAATCTGTTGTATGAATAACTTGGTAGATTATTACTAAACGGAAATAGGTATCATATTTGAATTCCCCTCGCAACAGGTACCATTCTTTAAAAATTAATTGTCAGATAAAATGATTATTACGTTAAACAGTATTGAGCAAGTAATTTCTTAAATTTGAATGACGTATTTGCATTCTTTATTTGCGAGGGTAGTCGGTTGTAAAGTTGCGCTCCTTCAATAGTGATCATTGTTTTACCGTAGTTCGTTCTATGCTTGGGTATGATAAGATAGCTCGCTCTCCGCGTTCGTCGAGTGATGTTTTGTCGTTTTAGGAATGATAGGTTAGTATGGATATTCCCATGGATAGTTTTGTGGATAAATGTACAGATATTATTTTTATATAACTGGTTTAGGTTCATTAGTTTTGTTTCTTCGTAGATCCTTTTAGTAGGTGTTAGGTAGTTGTATTGAAACAAGGTTTTTATTATTTTATTTTGTAGTCTCTGTGTTTTATCTAGTGTTGATTTAGAAGCAGTGCCCCAGATTTCCATCAGGTATAGAAGGTGTGGTTTTACTAGTGCATTGTAAATTGTATATCTCAGTTTATATGGGATGCAGTGAACAATGTTGCGCAGAGCTCCGCGAATAACAACTAGTTTACTATTAATGTGTTCTATGTGTTTTTTCCATGTTAAGTTCGAGTCTAAGTAAAGTCCAAGGTATTTTTCATGAGTTTTCTCTTGAATCGGGCTATTATTGATTGTTAACTGTATGTGGGGGGGTGTTGGTTTATTTTTTGCTTTAAATATTATGTAGCATGTTTTGAATGTATTGATTGTTAGTAAATTATATTGAAACCAGTTGTATAATATGTTTAAGTCGTTTTGAGCTTGAGATATTAATTCATGTAATGATGAACCAAAGTAAAATAAGCATGTGTCATCTGCGTAAAGTGTTAAATGACCTTTTAGACCTATGTCATGTATATTATTTATGTAAATTAGGAATAATAGGGGGCCTAGGATCGATCCTTGTGCTATTCCACACTCTACTGATAGTGCGCTACTCTGGACACCATTATTTATTTTGACTACCTGTTTTCTATTTTTTTGATATGATTTTAATATTGGCAATGCTTTGCCTGTGATATTTAGTGATTCTAGTTTCTCCAAGAGCAGCTCGGGATTTACGGTGTCAAAGGCTTTTTTTAAATCAATAAAAACTCCTAAAGCTAGATGTTTTTTATCAATATTATGTTTTATTTTAGTGACAAGATCAATAGTAGCTGTTAGTGTGTTACTTTTAGGTCTGAAACCGTATTGCCGATCAGAGATGTAATCGATTGACTGTAAGTATTTTTCTAATCTGGAATATATAACTTTTTCGAATATTTTGGACATTACTGGTAGGCCAGATATTGGGCGAAAGTTGCCTGGATCTGTTTTGGGTCCTGATTTGTATATTGGTGTCACTTTGGCTATTTTTAGTGAATCGGGAAAGATTCCATCTTGAAGTAATTTGTTAAAGCATGTCGTCATATTATTGAGTATCAGAGTTTTTATGCATTTAATAATTTTAGTGCTTATTCCGTCAAGACCGACACTACAGTTTGAGTCTAGGTTATTAATAATATTTAAGAGTTCCTTTTCAGTGCATGGTTCAAATTCTGAGATTGTTGGGTTATGTGAAATATTTAATGGTAAAGCATGTCTATTATTGTCGTGAAATTTTTTTGGTATTTGTTCTGCTAGCTGTTGCCCTATACTTGAGAAGTATTCATTAAGTATTTCACACACCTCATTGGGATCAGTTACGTGTCGCGAGCCTATAATGAGTTTTGAGGGAGCACAACTTTGTTTACCTTTGTTATTCGCTAATGTGTTAACTAGATTCCACATTCTTTTCGGTTGTTTAGTACACTTCGTAAATTGATTATGGTAATACAAATTTTTTGTTTCTTGGATTAGTTTTGCTACTTGGTTTCTTTTTATCCGAAACTCTTCTGCTAGCAAGGCATCATCGATATTTTTTTTGTGACTAACCCATAGAATATTTCTTTCGTTGATTTCTGTAATCACTTGCTTGTTTATCCAATCTTTCTGTGGTTGATTTAGTATTTTAGTTTTTGTTATTTTACTGTTTTTAATGTTGTATGTTATATAGTCTTCTAATATTGAATAATCCTCGATAGTTTTTTCTGTTTTTTCAGATGATTCATAAAGTTGTTTGTAGTCTACTGCTTCATATTTCATGTATGTTTTCGGTGGTTGCTTAATTTTTTTTATTTCTAAATATATCTGTCTGTGATCGGAGAGTGGTGAGTCCACGAGTATCATATGAAAGTTATCATCTTTTAGGTTAGTGCTAGCATGATCTAGTATAGATTTTTTAGTTGGTCCTTCTCGTCTGTAGTATTTTTTGTTTATTTTATTAATGATTTTATACCCATTCTCCTCCATGACTTGGCTGTATTGTTTTGTTTTTTTATCCTTGGTCCAAAGGTCTATGTTGAAATCTCCTAGCACAATAGCTCTTCTTCTATGCTCCAGTTGGGATCCGTATACTTCGAGAAAATTATTCAAATCAGTATCTCCGGGGTTGTAAACAACACCAACATCAAGTCCATAATTTTTTAGTCTTATCCATAGATAGTTGTTCCCTTCAATATAATTTGATTCAGATAGACTATGTCGCAAGTTATTATGTATATATGCCGATACTCCACCTCCTGCACGGTCGGTTCTGTAATTGTAGTAGTGAGTATAATTTGGGAGTTGGAGTTCCAGAGCTTGTGATTCTGTTTGAATCCATGTTTCAGTTAATAATATAACTTGTACAGTGTTAGGAATACTCTGTATGATACATTTTAATTCGTCAAATTTTCCTTTTTTACGTATACTTCTATCATTAAGATAAAGAAGAGAAAGGCGGGATTTATTTGCTGGAAAATCTTGGTAGTTACTTAATATTTCGTGGGTATTTGTGTGTGATCTAGGAGTATCATTTATTGTTTGAGGTTTTTTGATAAAGATTTTATGATTGATGGCGTTCCATTAATATATTTAATAGTAAGGTCCTTCTCGCCCTTACTCTCACGAAGATTAAGTTCGGTTTTTAAGCTTTTCAAATAGTTTTGTTGTGCTGGAGTCTGATCGGAGTACATCTTTATGCCTTCTGGGAGTTTTTCTTTAGTTTTTAAGAGTTGTTTGGCTGGTCCTATGATGTCGAAGCATACCTTAATACTACGATTTTTATTAAAGATGTATTTGCCGATTCGCAACACTCTAACTGGTTTTGGAATATCCGGGCCGAGTAACTTGATTATCCTCAAAACTTCGGCTCATCTTCAAGCACCCTTTCTTCAGTTCTTGTAGCATTTGGTTCAGGAAGGCCGACCAGAATAATGTTTTGCTCTCTATATTTACGGCTGTGAACTTCTTGAATAATTTGTTCTCCTAGACGTAACTGATTCTCAAACTTGAGAGGAGTTGTTTGAGATAGTTGTTTCATTTTTTTAACATCAGATTCAAGCGATTTAAGTTTATTTTCACCAGTTGCTATTGAGTTTTCAAGTTTTTCTATATAATTTTTAATATTCTTCTGCTCCTCCAATGCACTCGAGGTGGACTGCCTGATTTCACTTATTTGAGACATAACTTCATTCACTTTGTCATGAACAATAGTCATTTGCTGTTCGTAGGACGATTTAATATCGGTGATTTGGCACTTGATATGAGTGATATTTTCTTGTATATTTTGCATGACTTGTTCATTCGAGGCTACGTATTTCTCCAGTAATGAACTCATTCGGGACATCTCTGATCGTACATCAGTAAGGTCATTGGAACATCTCAAGCTACTAAGGCCCATATAAAATATTACTGTTAATTATTTCACAAAAGTTGCCGGCGACGTGTGGCTGGCGGTGTCATGTAGACCATCCACGGAATTTCCGAACAATACGACTTTGGAACATAATACTAAAATTTTTCCTTGGTGTAGGTAGAGAAATATCTTGTTGGTACTCTACCCACAAAGAATTTGAAATTCACATTTTGAGGAGACTCCAAACGTTCGACCCTTACAGTGCAATTGGTCTAAACGCGCATGTGCTCCACAATTTTTTTTTAATCTCTTCGGTCTTTGTTTTTTAAGTCCCGGGGGGTACGAGCCCCAATGCAAAAGAGTTCGTCCAGTCATATATTGCAAAGGTTGCCTATTTGCAACTTAACTATATTTTCATAAAACAGGCCTATGAAAAAAGAAATATAATTTATTATAAAAACTTATTCATGTTTGACTTATTGACTCGCGGGAGACCTATAGCTGACGAAGTATGAAAAATAATTATTCGTAGCCACAATAATAACAAATCTGCTTACCAAATTGGACTTATCCCTACCAAGATATACAGTTCAGACCATCATCGAACATCTCAGGAAAAATGTCACGATTGAATTCGCCAATCAAAAGCGAAGCTGAAAATCGAGTTACAGGAAAATCATTAAAAAAAATCGTCGTGCCTGCACAGGAGAACTTACCTTGAAGTGGAGAGAGATGATTCACAAAGATGTATATGTCGATACCTGCGAGAGGGTCGTAAAACGATTTGGCTATGGATTTTACACTGCTAAAGAGAAGCCTTTACTCAAGCCTCTCCATAAAAGGCAAGGCTGAAATTCGCTAAAGATCATGAAAATTGGACTGCAGACCAGTGGCGTGAAATAATATGGAGTAATTAATCTAAATTTGAGGTAACGATCGGTGATGTACGGAAAAAAGTTGTAAGAAATAAAGATGAAGCATTCCATACCGATTGCATCAAAAGAAAAGTGAAGTTTCTTGGATTAATAATGGTATAAGACTGCATGTCAGCACAAGGTGTGGGTCGTCTACGTTTTTTAGAAGGAACTGTTAATGCAGTAGAGCACCAAAACATTCTGGAAACAAGTCTCGTGCCCTCGATTCTAACGTTGAAATATCGTAATGCATATCAACAAGATGGGGCTGTCATACTGCGAGGACAACCAAAGCTTGGTTTAACCGGAATCAGAAAATGGAGTAGCAGTCAAGTAGTCCAGATTTGTCACCGATCCAGCAGGGTCTAAAAGCAATCTAATCTTTTCGCATCCATTGGTACAATGTTCTTAGCCCCCGTCACCACTGGTGAAGTACTGAAAATCATGAAAAACCTAAAGAACAAAATTAGCAATGGTTATGCTAATAGGTAAAAATAATACCAAAATTACCTTGTGTAACCTACTGTTCTCTAATAAATCAATCTTTTGAGCAAGGAAGTTTTCCAGATTTATTAAAACATGCAATAGTAAAACCTGTACATAAGAAATACTCAAAAACAAATCTTAATAATTTCCGACCAATAGCAATGTTACCAACATTATAGAAATTTTTTGAACAAGCTATGTGTAACCGTGTATATAACTTTTTAAAAAAATTTTGAGATTTCGACACCCGGCAATATGGATTCCGTAAAAAGAGATCAACAATTATAGCAGTGTATAAATTTATTCAAGCCACAATAGACATAATACAAGATAAGAAATACGCTGTAGGAATACTCTTAGATTTGACAAAAGCATATTAATCCAACATCCTATCTTACTAAATAAATTATATAAACTGGGTATTCGGGGCTTGGCGCACGATTGGTTTGTTTCTTACTTAAACAATAGAGTACAGTTCGTAGAAATAGACATATACAATGGGAAAATAAATAAAAGTAAAACAGTTAGATCGGAAGCAAGAAAAGTAAATTCCTCTAGGTAATGAAATGAAATGAAATGAAATTTAGATCGGAACCAAGAAAAGTAAACTCCTCTAGGTATACCCCAAGACAGTGTGCTCGGATGTCTGTTATTCTTGATATACATAAACGACCGACCTAAAGTAATAACAGAAATCTGCATTTTGTTTTGCTGACGACGTTTCCATACTCTTCTCAACAATAAGAAATGCAAATCTAAATATAAAACTTACTAACATTTTTGATAAAACTACGCAATGGTTAAAAGAATGGTTAATAACTTTTCACCCACGCCAGCAACACTTTTTATATATAGATTTTTACATATAATAATAATAAAATTGATGTCACAAAATTCGGTATTAACATAGATACACATATAAATTGGAAGTCGCACATACAAAAACTAAGAACAAAATTCAATTATTTTTCATACGCCCTCCGTGCAGTGAAAAGCGCCACTAATCTGCAAACCACCCTTATAACATATTATGCCTATGCCTACGCTTGGGTAAACTATGGCGTTACGCTTTGAGGGGAACAGCACAGAGGCACCTGCACTCTTCTTAGCTCAAAAGAACTGATACGTATTTTAGTTAACACAGACCGAACTAGTAGTTGTAGATACATATTATATCAACACTGACAACATAAGATATTAACACTGCCATGTCTGTATATTCTAGAAATCTATAAAGAACAATGCCCATGTTTCATATATGCAATGACCTGTCAGCCTGTTTTTTATTGATCTAATGTATAAATATAAAGACGATGCGCAAAAAATAGTGTTTTATTCCTAAACTTAAGGTAACAACTCAATGCAATTTAGCAATTCAGAAAAAAGTTACATTACAATACGCACTTTACGACAGCACAAAGCAGGTGACACTGGAGGTAGATTTCAGGCCTATCAGATAACACCAACATGCCTCTGGTAAAAGTTTTCTGGTTTTCGAGATATTGCGACTTTTATGATTTTTATGAAATTTCCACCTTTTGGTTCTTTTTTGCCTAAAGCTGCAATAAATATCTTTTAACTCACGATTTTTTTTTACCAAGACTATCGTTATTAGTTAGTTGAGACAACTTAGTAATAATTTTGACGGAAACTAGCACACTATGCTAAGAAAAAGAGTTGAATTGTTTTATTTTATTTCATTGCGAAAAACCTGAATAAAGTTTAACTGATTGCTGTGAAAAAAAATGTACGGCGATGATACTGCACATCTTAAAAAATTGCTTGTTTAATGACCTTTTCAAAATAGCATCACAGTAGCCATTTTTTTTAAACCATATCTTAAAAAATTTAATTTTTTCATGAAACGCGTGCTACTTGGAAATTAGTACAACTGCATGATAATGCTTAATAACAAGTCCAGGTGTCTTTTGTGGCAAAATTACTAATAAATGAAATTGCAGAAGCACTGGACCTGTTACTAAGCATTATCATGCAGTTGTACTACAGGGGTGATATAAGGGGAGGTTGGAGGCCACTCTGGCGGAGTGTAACTCCTATTCAGGACCACTGATTAGTGGTCACGACCAGTGTTTACTCGATTCAGATTGTTAAGATACGTATGCAATTGAGGTGCAGGTACGTACATTTGGTATGTAACCACTCGCAACTACAGATATCAGGTGGTTGGCGACACATGATGTATATATGATAGTAGTTTTTACAGTAGGTACATACTACTATAATTTATATTAGTTTATATATTTTTGTATATTTTTAAATTGAATATAAACTACATTAAGTGTTCAAAACCATTGTGTATTTATTGAACTAGTTAATAAAAATTTTAATTGGAATATTAGACACTTGTAATATTTGGCACTAGATGAACTCTTTTGCATTGGTACTCATATACTCTCTGATGTTCACTTTATAAATAACAAATGGGAGAAATTGATTGACAAAAAAATCATTATACCTTTATTATGTAACATCATCGGTACGCGATTTTGCTAGGCAACCTAATTGCAACGCATAAGGTACATATTATATTTTTATCGTCCTTAAAAAACAGATGAGGGTAGACATTTCTTACCTCGTATCTCGTAATTACAGCAAGGTTATCATGTCCCAAATACAAAAAGGCAACAAATTATTGATCAAATTGGTTTCATTTCATTTTAATGTTTCATTAAACAAATTATTTATTTGTATGTAAAATACGAAGAACCTTTTTACCTGATCTAAAATTCGACATAAAAACAAAATGAATAAGTTAAAGAAAATTTTTATAAAACGATTCCGAAAAAGACATTTCGGCATATAAGCTCTTAAAGCTTAATTTCGTTAGCAAAATTTTTCTGGACGTAAATGTTTACTTTAACACTTTTTCTTTGTTTTTTTTTTTGTTACAGAAACGGAATTAAACATGTATTTGCTTTCAAACATACCCGTTATTACTGCTGGTGAACTTAATTTAAGAAAGTACAGGTAAATATAAAATAACAATTCATATCAAGTAATTTGTGATTACATATAATGTACAACACCATAAGTACATATGTAATTCGATAAAATATCGTGCTTTATCAAGCAAATACATTCAAACTCAAATGTCAAGTAATTGTGACAAAAAACCATCTAACTAAATATGTTACAATTTATATAGGCACTAGCTCACTCCTCGTTGTTACAAACCCTTTATTGAACATGTCAGGCTTTTATCACCTGATGTACTTGCGCGCGCAAAGTTCCTACCGACCGCTGAGTCGCCGGCGGCCCTTATGGCCGGTTTACACGCCTTAATTAGTTAAGTTGGTAACTAAATGTTAACTAAATTTTATGTTAAAAGTACGTGTTAACAGTCAGTTAAGTGACAAGTGGTAACTTAAAATTTAGTAATCAAGTGATTAAGTAGATTAGAACTCGTTCTATTTTTCGTATAAGTAGGTGGGCAGGGCTTCTCACTCAACACGTTTCGACGTGATTTTTTAGTTAAGTGCATACCTAAGTTGACAAAGCGGGTAGCGGCAAGCGCTCGTATTTATTTCGCAAACTCTTTTTTTTTCAAAATGTCGGAATGGAGTAATTTCAACTTGAAAATTTGTTGAAGAATATTTAACACAAGAATGCTTGTAGAATAAATGAGGTAAAAAATTTTGATAAAGCATATTCTTGTCGAGATTTTAATTTCCGAAACACATTCATCACTGTCATGTTCATTGAACTTATGAGCTTAACTACTTAATCCATTTGGACACAAGTGACATGTAGTAACTTAAAATTTAGTTACCAACTTAACTACTTCATACGTGTAAACCGCGCATCAGCGAAGTCGATTGCTTAGAGTAAAGAGTTTTCTTAGAGTAATTATGTAAATATCTGGGTCACTGGGTCTCCGAGGATCTAAAAGACAGTCTGTACATTGAGAGGGAACGCAAGGCATTGTGTGTCCGGTGGAATATGCTGGCCCGCAGATTTGCACGATGTACGAGGGAGGTAAAACTTGTTCTCTTTAAAGCGTATTGTCAGTCCCTCTACACGTGCAGTCTGTGGCTCAGCTATACGCGTCGGGAATATAACGCCCTGAGAGTTCAATACAACAATGGTTTTAGGGCACTGTTGGGATTGCCGCGACGCAGTAGTGCATCTGGCATGTTTGCAGAAGCGCGTACAGACGGTTTTCACGCGATTATAAGAAAACGCTGTGCCTCTATGCTCAAGCGCGTTCGCGACAGCCCCAACAGCAGACAGGTGGGACAGCCCGATGCTGGCGCACTGGCAGCGCGTGCACTGCAATACGGCCTCCTCGCGCTGATCTCCCACACGTGTGTTTGTTTATACGATTGCATTTTTTTATGTTTTATTTTTATTTTATTCCGTATTCCTCCATTGGCATCTCCTCCAGTGGCATTGCAAAATTCCTTTTGTAAAAAAAACTTAAAACTCATCTGACAGTAAAATTTTCTGAAAATACTTGCTTTCATCCTATCAATATAAAATAGTAAAATATGGCATAATTATATTTATAATTGATTTTCGTAAAAACATGATCGACGGGCATAGAGTTACTATGTAGTACGTAGTACATATTAGTTCCATGTCGATGGGTGGCTAAATGCAGCATAAGTTAGACACGCATGCCACGCCCAGTCAACACTACCACCTTGTTCTATATTCCGTGTTATGCAGCACATTGAAAACCTCATTTTGCTTCTACCAAAATGACTTCTTTGTATCAACGTTGTACCCTTTGAAAATGGGTATTAAGTAGTAGCCTTAGAACACATTTTTAAATAATATAGTTAGCGTATTAGTTATACATCGTTTTCATGTTACCTTTATTACATGATCAAAATTATCGCATTTAAAAAATTTATGGCATTTTTTTTACGGATTCAAAGAACTTAAAATCCATTACGATTGTCCCAGCTATGCGACTTTGATTGAAAATTACTTTTTTACTTAAATAACAAAAGAGTTTCTTTTCAGGATCTGTGGTGGTGTTTTGAACATCGACCTGTTCGAGGTGCCTCCACAGAGCAAATATGTCAGGCACGGGATACATCTCAGAATTTGTAAGTACGCCTAGTATGTGACATATTAAAATGTATCAGCTAAATTATTTTAAGAGATACTGGACCTATTGATAACATTACTGGACAAGATACAGTCGGCAGAAATGGAAAGTGATATGAGGAATTTGTAACAAACGAAAAATATTTAACGGTGAACAACATAATTTCATTGACATTTGCTTTATTTTTTTATAAATTTAAGCATTTTTTAACAGTGTCTCTTCCGAAACTGCTGAAAGATGTCTGGTACCGCGTGAATTACCAACCTACGCTTGAAATTGAGGAGCAAGAAAAGAACACTCCAGAAGCGAGAAAAAACATGGAGGCACAAGGATCAGCAGAAAGAGATAAGCTCGTTATTGTTCGCATGAAGTAAGCGGTTCTTTCAAACCAATTAAAAAAAAATTATTTCTTACTAATCCAACTTTATTCCTACTATTATATTATAAATGTGGCAGTTTGTATGTTTGGTTGATTTTAACTCAATCATACGAAAACGGCAAAATGAATATGGATGATTTTTAGCTTATGCATAGAAAACAACTTATTGTTAGAATAACATACAGGCTTACTTTTATATACCGAAATTATAAAATGCATCGGGAATTTATTCATGATCAAAGGAACTCACAAGGGGATTATAGCAATACATTTTTCATACTTCTTATTGTTCATTGTTCAATGACTCATCATACTTCCGTGAATTGAGATATACTATGCTTTTGTATTTTCATTTCAATATCTGAGCTTTCATTGAGAACTTTAGTCAAAACGAACAGTCGATTCCTAAAATACATTCGTTTGCTTTGCTTTTGGTACTTACGGTATTAAAATTGGCGTAAAAACAAATGGACGGTGGGTCTAATACAAAATTGTCGAAAAAAGTGCACCGAGTCAACTCACGCATGAACAAAATTATGAATAAATTAAATCAATTGAAAATTTATCGTAGCTTGCCATAATGTTTCATCTTATGTAGCTGCAACTACGAAGTTGATTATAAAATAACTTGCAGCGTTCAAATGAGCAGTTATCACCAAGAAGTAATTTTGAACGTGTTGTCGGTCGACCGAGCGAATCAAGACACTGATACTCATACCAATCTTGCAATTTCTATTTAACTATTGATAGCAGACCCAAAGTTTATTTATTAGGTTTATAAGAATTTATTCTTGCTTTAGATTTTAAAATATCTATTCGTTTCTTTACGTTTTTTCCTTAAAGCTTGGTGATCCTCGATTTACAAATTTTTAAATCAAATGTACAGACCCAAATGATAATAATAATAAATAATGAATCCCCAGACAAACACACCAACTGATGATCATTGACCATACAGCAAACGGGGGAAACATAGAATAAACATAAGAACATAAATATAAACAACCATGACCAGAGGACAGGACCTGACCATAAAACTGAAAAAAAAACTGATATTTTAGACCAGGGTTTCTCAAACTGGGGTGCGCGTACCGTACAAACAGGGGTTCAAATGACTCCTAAAATCGACTCAATTTGCGCAAAGAAACTCATCACATTGACCGTGTTTCTTACCTTTTATTGAAATAAAAAAACGAAACGCTCATCGCAATAGTTGAACCTTGGCGAACCAGCCGAATCCTGCCCCAAACGAAAGTTGACCTCAAAAAAGTTACTTGTGAGCGTTTGGTGGACTAGTGTCAGTGTCGTTCACTACAGCTTTCTTAAATCTGTCCAGACGATTACGGCAGATGTCTATTGTCAGCAACTGCCAACCATGATGGAAAAGCTAGCTGCTAAACAAGCGAGGCTGGTCAATCGCTCTAGGCCGCTGCTGCTTCAGGACAACGCTAGACCACCCACTGCACAACAAACGGCTACCAAATGAGTGGAGTTTCAATTGGAATGTCTAAGACATCGAGCGTACTCCCGGACCTTGCTCCAACAGATTTTTTTCGAAATTTCGGTAACTTCTTGCCAGGGAAAAATTCAACACCGATGGGGCAGTCCAAAGCGCCTTCAAAGATTTTATTGATTCCCGTCCGAATGGTTTTTTTTTTTAGTAAAGGGATCAAATAACTACATATGGGATGGCATGCATAGATATTAATGGTACTTTGATTAAATAAATATATTATATAAAAAAAAATTTACTTTATGTTCCTTCCTTACAAAACGCCAATTTCATATGTAATGACCTAATATTTTAGAATATCAAGTACTGACGCATTTCCAACCGTGGGCTTTAGTTGGAATTACCTATGTTCCTGTAATGCGACTGACTGTGCCTTCTCGAACTGGTTGTGATTGTTATGACAGTCAAAACGGATAGGACTGATGTACCACCCTAGAGGAACTCTTTATAAAAGACACTCTACTACCATTAGATAGTACAGATTTATCTTAAAACATGTTCTATCAGGGTTCCAGAAAACGTGATATGTCTGGAATCGCCCGTCGTGTGCCAATGGAACGGGAAGGCCTTCTGGTCAACGGACAGCATATTCGAGCAAGAATTTGACTGCTTGAATTCATCGTTACAATTTCGCACTTCGCAGCTATGTGAGTACTTATTTAAGAACATCATTTTCGTTCTGTTTCTATTTATTTACAGGTACAAGAATTTAATTATGTTTTGATCAATTTAATTTAGTGGTTCCTAGACCTTTAAATAACTTCTGTATTTGCTCAACTCTGCTTTTACATTTTATTTTTACCTTAATTTTTAAATTTTAAATTGTTTTAAATTGTATTCATTTTAAATAGTCGCAATTTGTTTTAATTTCAAATGTTTATTGTTTTTGCACGCTGTGGTTTCCGTATCTGGAAAAGCACAAGACCCTACACTGCAGCTATACTATTTAATTTGTGATGTGTATTTTTCGTTAAAAATAAATAAATAAACTAAACTAAGACTTCTGCTAAATTTAGTTTGTTTTGACTTTGTAAAAAATAATTTTATCCTCTGTCGCCCTTTTTAACCCCCACACAAAAATAAGTGTGTTAAGTAACTGTGTCTGTTTGTAGCATGGGATCATAGTTACTTAACTCAGCCCATTCCTATTTTCAGATAACTAAATCTAGATTATATACTGCAGTCAAATTAGATAATATCGCATGGTTGTCGCACTACTAGTTTACACGTAAACCAATTAAATGTATCCTGTGTTTATAATTTTTTCCACATCCTAGTCAAAATTTAAACCTCCTAAGTTATTTGATGAACACTATCGTACCCGTATTATTAATTTGAAACTTTGTAAGTATGCATGTATGTATGTACGTATGTTTGGATGTGTGGTTGGAATGGGTGTTTGTTATTCTTTCAGGCAAAAGTTACTGAATACATTTTGTAAAGATAGTGTCCATTTTCCGAAATCACAAGACACTAGCGGTTTATAACTTCGATATTTGTAATGTCAAAAATATGTTTTCCTAAATCTCCGTCAGTTTTTACATTGAGCTTTGGCATAATTTATTTGATTCTTTCGTAATTTTATTTTCCTTATTTTATTATATGGACCCTTGGATTAAATAAGTCCAAACACTAACATTCCAGAAGTAATTTTATGGAAATATTCTAACTATGCAGTGTAGATAATAGAGTTTTGGAAGAACTCCACAAGCAGTTATCAACTCATTGGTCCGTTTGGCAGTCACCAGGACTACATACAGCCAGCGCCTTAACTTAATTTAATAATGATGTCTGAGTTTTACCACGCGCTAGAATTTTTCCCCAAAATTGCAATTGCAAGGTACGATTGCAAAATAAATTCTAAAAACTGCTTTAATATTAGCTAATTTTACCATTTCTGCATCATTTTAAAATTAACATTTTTCATAGTACTCGTATATATCATTGTTAAATATTTTGTTCAACAACTTTTTGCCGTTGCTGAAGAAATTCTGAGACTTCTAATTACAAAACTGCTACTAATAGTTTAAACAGTCCTCTCGTGATGTCAACCTTAGACTACATACATTTTGAAGAGACCGGAACAAGTAGAAATCTGAAGGTGCTAAGTCAACGATATACTGTGGATGGATAGATGGTGGATTAACGCATCCTAGCCAAACTTTCTTCATTTTTGCTGAAGGGCCTAAGAAGTGCGTGGGTCTGGCCTTATCATGAAGAAAGAACACATCTTTCCTGTTGCTTGATTCCGGCTGCTTTTCCCAATATCTCGCTTAAGCCTCACCAGCTGTTAGCAAAAGCTCATAATTTTACCAAATCCGGGTTTTCTCAGTCTATGGTGCTTGATCGCTCTTTCACCAGGATCATTTTTGCAAGTTTGTTTTTAAATGTGTGATAAATAGTGGCTTAGTGTCATTGCACTTTAGAAGATAATCAAAATTGGTAATTAGTTCATTAACTCTGTGAGCTCGTGTGGTACCCATAGTATAGGCTAGACTTTTGCATATGCTAGACTTTTGTATAGGCTAGACTTTTGTATAGGCTAGACTTTTGCATATGCTAGACTTTTGTATAGGCTAGACTTTTGTATAGGCTAGACTTTTGTATAGGCTAGACTTTTGCATATGCTAGACTTTTGTATAGGCTAGACTTTTGTGTAGGCTAGACTTTTGTATAGGCTAGACTTTTGCATATGCTAGACTTTTGTATAGGCTAGACTTTTGTATAGGCTAGACTTTTGTATAGGCTAGACTTTTGTATAGGCTAGACTTTGGTATAGGCTAGACTTTTGCATATGCTAGACTTTTGTATAGGCTAGACTTTTGCATATGCTAGACTTTTGCACATGCTAGACTTTTTTATAGGCTAGACTTTGGCATATGCTAGACTTTTGTATAGGCTAGACTTTGGCATATGCTAGACTTTTGTATAGGCTAGACTTTGGCATATGCAAGACTTTTGTATAGGCTAGACTTTTGCATATGCTAGACGTTTGTATAGGCTAGACTTTTGCATATGCTAGACTTTTGTATAGGCGAGCGGCAAATTTGTCATCAAAATTTCTGCATTCAAAAAGCTTCAAAGAGCCACAAATTTTATACGCGTATTTTTTCTATTGATTTAAAAAAAATGTCATTCATTCATTTTAAAAACAATGTCATAATTTATCGGCTGTAGTTATTTTTTTAATGTATCTATTTTTATAGTATTTTAATCAGAAAGAAACCAACAACTCAACGAAAAGGTGTGCAGTACAAAAAATTACGTACAAAATACAAAAATGAATTTTCCCTGACCCACATTAGATATAAAGGTAAATAATAAATAACTTAATTTCATAACTAAATACAAAATATGTGTACCTCACAATAGTGCGTGCTCATTTCAAAGGTGTTAAAATATGAAATAAAGGTAAAAAAATTGCGTGACAGTATAATTTGACATGTTTTAAAAATAATTATTTTATAGTTTCGTCCGTCTATCAGAAATAATCGGTAAGCAAAAGTAAACATTATGTTTGTCTATTTTAATAAATATATATATTTACTTATACACATTTTTTTTCTTTGTCAGTGCCTTTTGGTATCGCAATACTGAAGTACAGTAACATGCCGTACAGAACTTGGGAACTGAGGAGAAACTCTCGCGGGTACGTATATTTTTACTTTCAACATTTAGCATGTAGCGGCCTTTGGTTTTTTGTTGCAGCTAGCAGATTGTTTTAAATCCTATTAATGTCATAAATATGACATGTTTGGATGTTTGTTACCCGATCACGTGAAAACGACCGAACGCATTTGGATGAATTTGACATATGGATAGAGTAAGACCTAAGAATAGCATTTGAGTTCATTATATCGGCCTGTTTGGTATGGAGGTAAGTAGCCTTTTGCCTTTCATGCCAGAGATTACGGATTACATACAGGATTCGAACCCGGGACGGGTTCGAATCCTGGTAGGGGCAAATATTTTATTATATTCGCTTTCTAGTCATATAAAAAAAAATATATATTCTATGTGTGTTTATATATTTCTTAATACTATTATCCATAACACAAGTTCTTAATGATACTTAATTTGGGCTAGATAATGTGATGTGTTTGTTAGAAATCTTTATTTATTTAATTAACGAAAGTTTATTAATTAAATGTTGAAAAAAAAACACAATGTCCGAGGTAAATGCGTGCTGAACCAAATGTTGTATGCAATATACATTTTTATTTTACATTAAAGCAGTCCTGGATCCAAATCCTGGTAAAGGAGAAACATTTACGTTAATGATTTTTCCATCCATATTCTTAGATGTTTATCGAAACTGCTTTAACTTTAACTTTCGATTATACTTTAAAGTGAACTAATGTTCGGGTTACCTATCCAATTCGCTTTAATAGCGGTGTTATAAGCAGTCTCGCTTACTGTAAAGCCATATATACAGAGAACAACCTTTATATGTTGAAGAGGTACCCTAATAGAAAAGAAACTTTGATTTTTTTTTTAATTTTTCAGTAAGGGAGTTCTATTTACTGTCCAAGGATTATATATAACTGTTACAATAAACTGTCGCAATCGTTGTGTAATGCTCAAGGAGGTGACACTTGAGAACAGCTGCAAGCAGTTCACGTATTTTGAACAATTCTTCGACAAAGCCATGTCGGTACACGCTATGAAACAAGTGAGTGGAAGGATTTTTCTTCATTTACTTGTTCTGAAGAATGAAGCCGTGTTTGTTAGTATTAGATAAAACTCCGAACCGAATTTTGAAATAGATAATATCCAGAGTTTTGATTTTGTAAGGATATTATGTAATGAAAATAAAAGAAATTTAAAAACAACCTTGAACTATAATGCAATTATAAAAAATTATAACCTCTAAAGGTTAGTCGGGGTAAAAACATCGGCGCAGCATGAAACCGCTAGCGTACCCAACGCGTCCTTTTACCCCCGAATGACTCTACAATATTTGTTATCTTACTTATGATCAATCATTATTCATTGAAATTCCATTTATCTAACTCCACGAAAATTGTGCGCTTAGATATTCCAAGATGCGGGCTGTGATCTGTTCCCGGACTTCGATGGTCATAATTACATCAAAGGAACTTGCATAAAGAAGTGGGTCTTGGAGAAACATCTGTATCACGCAATGGCTTTCTTAGCCAAGGGTTACGGGTTCAAACATAGCAGGTAAGTTGCAATGCGAATTAGAAAAGCATTCATTTGTGTGATGAACACAGATGTTTGTTCTCGTGTCATAGTTCCTTATATTTATATGTATATAAAATGCATGTTTATTCTGCCCCCCCCCCAGTTCACTGTATGGTCATCCATTACACAAGCTCTACTTACTTTGGGGCCATGTTGTTGTGTTTGTGTGTAGTTGGTGTGTTTGTCTGGGGATTTATTTATTTTGATTACGCAAGCTTCAAAATAAATTAATCCCCAGTGTCAAGGGAACTATTTATTTATACATGCCAGCAACTGCACGGTTTTAGGCGTTCTATTACTTTTACTAATAATTATTTGAATGCAAGGTGGCAAACCATTGAATAGTACTTATCATTATTAGAATCTCAGCATAATAGAAAATAATTATCTTAATTTTTTATTATTAATTTACTAAGAGTAATTTGTGTAATTTTTTATCTGGGATGGTGCACTCTGGTATTCTGTAGACCTGTAGAGCTGTAGTTCTGTAAACCTGTAGACCTCTAGACCTGTAGACCTGTAGACCTTTAAGCTACTCATACACGACGATATCACACTTGACACTCAGTGTATGCATCAAGTGTCCGCGTGTGTCATGTGCCGCGACACTTAGTGGCAGATCTACCGGCGCTCTAGCTCCGTGTCGGTGAAGCTGCCGGCCAGCGGGAGACCAGAGGTTCCAATCCCGGTCGGGATTTTAAAATTAATTATAGGTACGCAATAAAATCCAGTAACAAAGTCATTTTGATTTTACGTTCATCCGAAGAAAGTTCTTATAGCATTCTGAATCTTCGTTTCTCAGTTCGAATAATAACTGATCAAATGCCCCCAGCTGTGCTCTTCTCTTAACCCAACCCTTAACCCAAATCGAACTCTTTTTAAGACGACGCATTTTGATTGAGACACTTATCGTGACAATCAAGGCAGCAGCATTTGATTCATGGTGATGGAATGTCCGGCACTTAATTGCACATCGCTCCGTGGAGACAGCCAATACACTTTAATCGCGACACTCGATCTATACACTAATGTCGACACAAAAAATTGCTTATGTGTGGACGCATCAGACACTAGTGTCGACACATGTCTCCGGTGTCAGTGTCTGCGTGTATCCTAAAAATTAGCATACACAGCAGTGAGTCTATTGTCGTAGGGTGTAGTTAGTGTAATTTGTGTGATTCTATTCTCAGTGTAAATACTTATTGTTTATAAATATTTATTGTATATTGTTACAGATGGAACCACGTGACCGGTTGCAGAAACATTGTGTGTCAAATAAGAGAAGAGGTCTATCCAAAAAGAGAGGTTATATTAGAAGTATGAATTCTATATATTGCTGGGGGAAATATGCTTGTTGTAAAATAAATAATTTCATTGACACCTGTTTTTTGCTTTGGTGGAAATAACATGGTGATTATGTAGCGGTGACGTGCTACGCAGCCGACCAATCACAACGCGTGATCTACATCGCAATATCAACTTTACTTAAGCGACTACAATAAATATTATATGACTGCGCTCCCTTTTCCAGTCTCGGTCTGCGTGCGTTCTCGAGCGCACGTCGATCGCAGACGCCTTCCCGCTCCCTTAGCCCCCGCGCTAATCGAGCACCCAAATTTCACTGGTTGTTGCCGTAATAAATAATTTCATAGTTGTATACCGTAATAAGTTTCTAACGCCGTTTTCACGGCGGACAGTGGCTTGTTAACCGTACTTCGTGGAACATGAGCTTCGTCGACAGGAATTCGTCGTTCCAGGTGCCTCGAATCTTCGTGTTCGAGTAAGTTATCCGCGTCGTCCTCAACCGCCCTACTGCGTGTAGGGTGGTTTTAGGAAGTTAGTCATCGTTGATAGGTTCATAGTATATATATTTATATATTGTTGTCCCTCCCCAACCCCTCCGCAATGGCTTCCCTAAGCTTTGACGAGATTAGGGAAAAGTTACTTCCAAGTACTGAAGGCATGTCCATAAATGCTGATAAGTACCGTTTCTAAGATTCGCTTATCCCTCATTTCATGAAGATAATGTCCACAATAGCCCCTCAGGCCACCCCAGCTCCCCAGACCCCTCAGGTCTTAGGCCCTCCCGCGTCCCCTTCCTCCAGTGACATGGAGTGCGAAGTAGACGCCCCTCCGCGCCGCAAGCGCGCACCCGCGACCGAGTCATCCTCGGACGCCGCCCCAACTGGCCCTGATGAGCCTCCCTCTTTCACCCTTGTTAAGAAGCGCTCTAAGAAGCGCTCGAAACAAGACCCGGCGCCCTCGACACCCGTCCCTACACCCCCTGCGGCGTCTTCAACGCCAGCTGCCCCGGTGTCTTCAACACCCGCTCCGGCCCCAACTTCTGTCAAGGCCAAGGTCCCACCACCCGTTTTCCTTCGGGAAAAGGGTAAATGGACTGAGGTCTCGACATTGTGCAATGAGCACAAGATCCATTACACCCGAGCGGTAAACTCGGGTGAATCTATTAAAATCACGGTCTCGTCGATAGACGATTTCCGAGCTTTGACTAAGCTCCTCACCGATAAGCAATATGCTTATCACACTTATGCTCTGTCAGAAGAACGTAAGATCAGAGCGGTACTCAGGGGAGTCCCGTTCGAATTATCGAACGAGGCTATCCTGGAGGATCTGCAGTCTCGGTGTCTCAGACCGGCACTCGCGGTGCATAAAATGCACAGCAAGTACGGGAGGCAACACCCTCTCGCTTTGGTGGTTCTCGCCAACGTCCCCAAGTCCAGGGAGATCCTGAAAGGGGTTAGCTCTATATGCGGCCTCTCTGGGATCTCGATCGAGGCGCCTCATCGCCGCGGTCATCCCGGCCAGTGCCATCGGTGCCTGTTGTACGGGCACGTGGCGGCCAACTGCCGCGCACCGCCCAGGTGCGTCAAGTGCCTGATCCCTCACTTAACTAAGGAGTGCAATCGCACTCCTGAAACTCCCTCTCCTCCTAATTGCGTGCTTTGTGGCCAGTCCGGCCACACCGCAAACTACAGGGGCTGCCCTCGTGCACCCCGTTGTATGCGCTCCAATTCCAAGAGGGCGGCACCCAAACAGGCCCCGCGCCTTTCTCAAGAAAACTTTCCGCCGCTGCGTACCCAGGTTTCTCCGGCTGCAAAGCCTACACAGTCCAGGCCTGCCCAAGAAAACTGGAGGCAGCGCCCCGCATCGAATTCCATCCCGGCTCCTCGCCCATACAAACCCACTCCTCAATCCTCCGTAGCAGACGATATGCGTATCGTCTGCGACGCTATGAAAAATATCGATGTTAGTGAAATCGCAGTCTTAGCCCGTAAACTTAGGGCTTCACGTACTCCGACAGAGCGTTTGCTAGCTCTGGCGGAGCATAGTTCCCTTCTCAATTCATTATAGGTTCATTTAAATGAATTGATCCCTAAATCATGCTTCGGCCGACCTCTGCCCAGCCCCGGCTTCACCGGAGGCTGCTCAGAACGGCCACCAACTCATGTCCCTTTGAGCACCTTCAGTGCAACTTTCACTACAGGCGGAAGACCCGCTAGCGGGTCTCCGCCAGCGCGCCCAACTTCCCGACGGGTGTCGCTTCCGATGAAGGCTAACGGTAATAACTACAGCCAACAGGTGGTTTTAGTGGGTAGGTGCCATTCTGGTGAGTCCCACATAACCCCCCGCAGAGGACTTTACCTGCGGGCGGTATGCATGACGCATCTTCCACCTCCCTCCCGCGAGGGTGCCTCGGCAGCAAAAAAAAAAAAACTATAATTACATTCTAAAACCACGTGGTACATTCATGGTAGCGAGGACTATCCATAGATTAATTTATGTCCCAAGTGCTCAAGTAAAGCTATTTCATTTAAATACCTTTGCAATGGATTTGTGAACTTTAGATCCTTATTCCATTGAATTTTCAGGATCCGTATAAGTTGTTATATGCGACCCCCGAGAGCTGCACTATACTGAAACGTAACGAGGATATGGAAGAATTTGATACAACGCCGGTCATGGGGTTGGATGTGCGTAACAGTTTTTTAAGATATTTTTATAAAATTGAATTATAATATTGGAAAACTATTAAGCTAAGAGCAATAATTAAGAATTGCGTATTTAACTATAACACAGATATTTCAAGTCATTTGTCAGTCAGTTGCACGCGGGCCTATATGTTCATTAAGCTTGAATAAATACAGCGACTGTGTGTGCGTGACAAAATGTACCGATTGTGCACGCACACCAAAGCAACGCTAACGCGGTTTCACCAGGTGACGGTTGCCACATTAAGTTCAGTTGTATATTGACCAGCACGCGACAGAGCGCCGCACTCAGAAATTTGTTGAAGTATCTGTATTATACAATATATTCGATAAAAAGTGAGTCAAACAGTCAAAATAATCAGAATAACGGAAAAAATATCCGGGAATATTACAACAAATCTAACATAAATCCTAGTTCAGGATCTAATTAATAATACCAACTCAGTTATCCTCGGGTTATTCCACACTTACCATCATACATATGAATTCTGCGTTGGTTTGCTGGTTGTAAAGTTCAAAATGAATTCATTGCTAATTAAAAATGTTCAAAAAATTACCAAACAGATGGCGTTAGCAAATATTGAATTTAGTGGAATTGTGAAAATTTTGACAGCGCCTTTTATCTCTATCATTAGCTGCCAGTGCCATCATGCATCTATTTCAGGAGTTTTTTTTTTCGGACTAGTAATCAAATTAATTTTGTCTAATTGTCCCCAGTTTCAACCAGACTTATTCGCTCTGAACATGGCTTACGGGTCGCTGGAGGCACGGCGCAGGGCTTTCAGTGTCGGCTACCAGCTCACGGAGACCATCTTCGAGTTGCTTAAGGAAGTCAAGCCTTGTAGCTTTGCCTAGTTCGCGAAACTATCGTTTTTTTTTCTAGTTTGGTTTATTAAGCTAGTAACAACAGTATTAATAACGTATGTTTACTTTGGTGGGTTTACTGCATAGATGGTCGACATAATTCGATATTTATTAAATATACAATTTTGGTAATATATCTTACATAAGCGATACCTAGAGCGATACTGTGAAAAGTTGCAAAATAAATGTTGTGTTCTGTATCAAATCGAGTCGTTACATTTATAATAAGAAAATAATATAATATTATTCCCTACAGTGATTATGTGAGGAATTTGACATTTAAATGTTTCGTCGGTATTTTAGAATGTAGGCATTACGAAACTAAAAAAAACGTAACGCTAACCGTCGTCAGATCTGATTGATTAACCTTCTAGTAATGAGTTCCTCGGAGTAGGTCGCTAGGGCATAAGTTTTTATTTTATTAATTGCGGGATGTAGATGTAATTCGCGTCTAATTGTTTGTGTTGTTAAAATATATTTCATCGCACCAAAGCATGATTATTCTGAAGCGTATTTTTCATAATTTCCTTTCCCTAGTAAGTTATTACTTTCTTACAAATTTAGATAAGTGTTAGGTTAATTTTAACTTTCTAAGATAATTTAACTATGAAAGCGTGCAACTTTATATATGTGGATACTTTATAATATAATAAAATAAAAGATTGTGGATTAAAGACATCAACGGATTGTTATTGACACTCTGTACTTATTGACATTTAATAATGAATGTTTCTCTGACAATGTCTCGATCGTATGGTATTATACGTCGTAAATGTCATTACATAAACTCCACAGTTTGATAACTTTAATTTACGATCATGCTCGCATTAGGAAACGTTGGCTATTTTAATTTTTCTCAAATTAATCCTTAAGGTAAACTGTTAGATCGTTGTACGCTTGCATAATTGTAAATCTTGCAACTATGTTTCTGAGTACATAACAAAAGAATATAAGCGATAACATCAAAATTAAAATGAAATATTCAAAGATATATTTGTATCCAAGAAAAATCATATAAATCTACTAGGAACCATAGTCGCACTAAATATTTTTATATGTAAATTAAGTCGCTATTTATAATGAATTGTTTCTATTTAAAAAAACTACCTAAAAAGTTCACAGGAGTAAATATAATTTGTAAAGTAATTTTATGTACTAAAATAACATCGTATATGACTACTGAAGCAAACGCAAAATGACATACACTGTCAATTTAACCATTCAGTCCCAATGACAGACGATGGAATACAATGTTAAATGTATGAAATTGACACGAGCCTACGGGGCATCCAATCGAAGGCGTATGTCAATTTAATACATTTGACATTCTGTTCACCTTTCCATTCCAACATCGAATGCCACTTGTCTTGCCCTCCGCTCAGTTGATACAACTCTGCGAATTTAACATTCTTAATTAGACTCATAATAAATACATACATGATCTGGTCTCAGTTATGTGCGAATATATAATATACTAAAGTATCTTGGACTAGTCCGCAATTTGATTTAGCCAGTAATGCTACATAATGTCGATTTAATAACGTTTAATATTAGCTTTATTTTAGATACAATTTATTCTTTAATATATGTTTTTAATTATAATAATCTGATTGAATATTTATTCGTTTTATTTCATATCCTGGATTCTTAATATTTTTTTGTTTTCCTGCTACACTGGCTTAGCAAATCTTTCAAATTAACTTGACGCTATTAGGACCGATGCTTGAACAATACTTTTTATTTATTTGAAGTAAAGGAAACAAACAGCCAAGTACTTAAAAAATAAAATACTAAGTAATTAATAACACAAAAGCCAAAGAAGTTTCCAATGATGTTAATTATTTTAGCTTATCGGAAGCAGATTGAAGAAGTTTTAAACAAAACATAAAATTATAAAAACAAATTATAAAGAATATAAAACTTATATTTAAAACAAACAGCTTGTTTGAATTGTGAAAATGTGAGGTGAAATATATCTACATTAATTAATTGCTTATTATATTAATTAGTGGTGCGAATAAAAAATTTATATTTATTATAGTTTGTATATGCAGAAAAAATAATATTTATTTATCTAAAGATATCTTTTCAGTTCGTTATACACATTTTTATTCTAAATCTTACTACAATTACAAATTTTCTTTGAATACGTTCAATATGTATGAAGATTTTTAAATTCCTTGCCTTAACGAAGTACGAATCCTAGCAATTTATACCTTTATTAGTAACTCTCTCTCTAACGACTTAAAGTTAAGTTATTTATCTAAGTACATCACCAAATCACGAACCTCATCAATTCTTTTTATTGATTGTCCATTTAATTTGTATTCATACTTAATAGCTTTTTCTTTTTCAAAAAACTTACAATATAGCATTTATCTATATTGAAAAAGAGGCCATGTTTTGAATTATCTTCACGGAGAGTACTCAAAGCTTTTTGCAAATGGTCACAATCATTAATAGATTTAATAGTAAGATATTGCTGCTTATATTTTTTGTTATATACTTCATAAATATATTAAATAAAATGGGGCCGAGATGGGACCCTTGCGGTACTCCAGATGTGATAGGAATAAATGTGGAAGTGTGGAAGCCTTTGATTGTTACGGCTTGACATCGATCTCGTAAATAAGATTCAAGCCATCTTAGAAGGTAACCGTGTATACCGCTATTTGTAAGCTTTGACTTTTGTCAAGGCTTGGAATAATGGGTTCACACGGCATAAACCTGATGACCATTATCTAGAGCAGTAGTTATTTTATTAGTTAGCTCGCAAAGATTTGTCTCCGTTGATCGTTTATCAAGAAAACCGGGTTGATATTCTCTGATGAGTGGTCTAATACAGGGGTAAATTGAATCAAATAAATTTTTTTCAAAAAGTTTAGGGATGTAGGGATTTTGGATATACCTCTATAATTTTTAACATTTTGTCGATCGCCACTTTTTAATATAGGTACGACAAAAGATTTTTTTCAACTACTTGGTATTGTACCTTGGCGTATGGAGGATACAAAAAGAATGGTTATTGGTAGAGCAATAGTTTTCCAACAGTTACGTAAACACAATGGAGGAACCCGGTCAGGGCCAGTGCCTTTAGTGATATCTAACTTCTTGAGATGTTTTTTTTTTAATAATTAATAATTAGCAGGCGTTTGTCTTCCGTCTCACCTGATGGAAAGTGACGATGAAGACGAGGATCATACACGCCTGTCCAAGAGGTACCTATTCACTCTACACTTATTAGCTCCAGGGTTATATTTGTCTGGAAAAACAGACGCAGGAAAATCGTTCCACTCTTTGGCAACACGAACCAAAAATGAGCTATCGAACCGGTTAGTTCGGCTCTTCGGCACGCTAACCACAAACGGGTGAAACTTATGTCTGCGTCTGGTTGACCGGTTCAGAAAGGGGGAAGGTTCGATCAGCTGAAAAAGAGCATTCGCACACTCTCCAAAGTCCAATCTGTAAAAAACCGATAGACTAGCAACTTTCCGACGATGTTCGAGACTTTGCAGTCTCGAAGGAGTAAGTTTGTCGTCACTTATAAGTCTACGGGTTCTTCGGTCGACAGAATTCAAACGCTTCAAGATGGTACTTAGCGGAATCATACCAAAGATGGCTGCAGTACTCCATACAGGATCGAACCTGGGCTGTGTACAGGTTGAGCAACTGTTCGGAGTTGAAGTACCGCTGGACCTTAAATTTATGTTATAATTTATAAATATATGTACCGTTTATGTTAATATCAACCGTATTTATATCAATAGAAGGTAAATCTTTATCGGAACTAGAAATAAAATTTGAAATCGCAGATTAAAAAACGTTACGGAAATATTCATTGAATAATTTGGCTATATCTTGATCAAGGGATGCAGTACGATCTGAAAAATATACCGTATCAGGAAAATCTGTGGTTTTCATTTTTGACTAAATAAAAGTCCAAAAAAAACGCGACGGATCGTATAGGATGTGCGTGGATTATCGCGAACTTAATAGTAATACAGTTCCGGATCATTATCCATTGCTTTTAATCTCTGACCAAATTTCTCGTGTTAATGGTGCTAATTACTTTACTCAATTAGATTGTGCTAGTGGGTTCCATTTAATACCTGTGAATGTAGAGTTGGTAGAGACCACTGCATTCATAACACCGGACGGTCAGTACGAATTTTTAATTATGCCTTTCGGGTTAAGAAATGCCATATCAGTTTCCAAAGGGCTATCGTAAATGCTCTCGGTGATTTAGCTCATGATTACGTCATTAATTACGTTGACGACGTTTTAATAGTATCAAATACGGTTGAAAGTGGATTAGAGCGTCTTAAAATTGTGTTACACGTACTCTAACACTAAAGCTGATTTTTCCTTAAACTTAAGAAAATGCGCGTTTCTTAAAAAGAAGGTAGAGTTCTTAGGTTTTGAGGTAGAGGCTGGCCAGATAAGACCCAATCGTAAGAAAATAGAAGCTTTAACATCTCTACCACCTCCAACGACGGTATCCCAGCTAAGACAATTCCTCGCCTCGCTTCATATTTTAGGCAATTCGTTAAAGATTTTTCGCATGTTTTAGCTCCACTCTATCGGTTGACTTCACAAAAGGGTGAATTAGCTTGGAAACCCGAACACGAAGACGTCCGTCAAAACATAATTTCTCAGCTAACGTGTAACCCCGTTTTGATGATTTTTGATCCACAATATCCGGTAGAGTTACATACCGACGCGAGCTCGCTAGGCTACGGTGCTATACTGTTTCAAGTAGTCGAAGGTAAACGTCACGTAGTAGTGTAAGCGAACATCTTCAGCAGAAAGTAAATACCATTCATACGATCTGGAGACTCTAGCGGTTGTTAACTCTATTAAGTATTTTAAGCAGTATTTACTCGGGAAAAAATTTACTGTAGTAACGGACTGTAACTCACTAAAATCATCACAAAGCAAACACGACTTAACTCCTAGAGCACATCGATGGTGGTCTTTTCTCTAGTCGTTTGAATTTGACGTGATATATAGAGAAGGCAAACGAATGGCACACGTGGATTCTTTTCGTGCAATGCTATAGCGTCGGGTGCTAAAACGTCAGTCTCTCGAATAGAACAAAAGCGTGTAGAGATAACTGAGCTTTCTTCCAACTGGCTTCTTGCCAAACAAGAGCGCGACGAAGAGATATCTAAGATAGTTAGTGACTTGAAATGTGATCGGTTCAATGAACAAATAGCAAATGCTTACGAATTACAGTCTGGGATCTTACACAGAAAATTTCAACGTAACGGTAGAGATAGAATATTTGCCCCATTCGTTAAGGTGGTCCGTCATTAATAATTTCCATGATTCACTCGTTCATCTTGGCGATGACAAAACTCGTGAAAAATTGTTCGAATATTATTGGTTTCCGGGTATGGCAAGAAACGTTAAAAGGTTTATTGATAACTGTATCACTTGTAAAGTAGCGAAGTGTAAATCCGGTAAAGTTCAGGCTGAACTTCATCCGATACCTAAAGTAACTATACCCTGGCATACAGTTCATATTGACGCAGCCGGCAAACTTAGCGGTAAAAATGATAGTAAGGAATACGTTTTTGTTTTGATTGACGCTTTTACAAAGTACGTTTTGTTAGTTCATACGAATAATATTCTCATAATCAATAATATTACTCAAAAAATAGTATTCGGGTGGTAACTCAAAGTGTAGCGCTATTTGGGGCTCCCGCTAGAATTATCGCGGATCAGGAAAGATGTTTTTCTAGCAGGGAATTTAAGGAATTTTGCGATACAAATAACATCCGCCTACACCTTATAGCTACGGGTTCTTCTCGCGCGAACGGACAGGTAGAGCGTGTCATGAGTGTTCTTAAGGCAATGCTGACTTCAGTAGAGACTAGTAAAAACAAATCATGGCAAGACGCGAAAGGTGAAGTTCAACTTACAATAATTGTACCGTAAATCGGGTAACTAAAGCCTCACCTCTTGAACTTTTAATTGGTAGAGTTGCTAGACCGCTGTCATTAATGTGCAGTGATACAGATACTGAAGTCAACATTGACGAAGCTCGCGCTCTAGCCTCGGAAAATATTGAAAGATGTGCGGCGTACAATATGATGTCAACGCTGGGACTCTCCAATGCTCGCACGTTGGATGCAGGTGCACGCTTATCTTCCCCCACGCAATCATTAGTCATGCAGTCAATATATATAAATTATAATTATAACTGAATCTGAATAATTCCAATGATCAAATTAATTTTTACTCATAATGTTTTCATTCAATGTAATATAACTATTTGATTAATCCTTTCCATAATTCTCTCATAAAATTGACTTAATGTAATGTAATATTGTACTAACATAGCTAATTAGATCTTGTATTACTAACACATATGGACATGGTCTGAAATAAAAATGATTTGATTTGATTTGATAAGGCGCGATTCGATGGTACGAAGGCGAAGGTTAATAATTTTGCGGTGGGTGACTTGGTTCTATTAGAAAATGAGGAAAGAAACCAAACCAAATTATATGTAAAGTTCAAAGGTCCATTTAAAGTCATTGGGGTATTGAATGGTGACCGTTACACGTTAAAATCTTTCGATTCGAAACGTACGTACAAATACGCTCACGATAGGTTGAGAAAGATGCCTGAGGGTCATGTACCAGCCAACTTTGATTTAGACAATGAAGATAGCAGGGATGAAGTGAAGCTTGGTTGGAAATCGAATGAGTACTCTATCAGCCGCAATGAAGTCGACCGTACCAGTTGCTTTACGTAGTCGTAGCCCGGTTTTTTTTTTTTTGTTCCCCTCCGCGGGAAGGGCAGGAGGATAAAAATGCTCTGACGCATACTCTGGCGCGATTCCAAAGTTATGTGGGACTCGTCCCGACGCCTACCAGAACCATACCCACTAAAAACCCCCTGTCGGCTCGTGCATTTTTGCCACTCAGCCTTCATCTGAGCGACGGCCAATTGGAGAAAGAGGCCGCGCTAGCGGGGCCCTTAAGGGGTCACCCGCTGGGTTTTACATAGCACTGAAGGTGCTCAAAACAAATGAAAAGTAAATAATAAACATTAAAAATTGACAATAAAATTAAATTTGCATTAATTCAGATTTACGTTAGAATTAGAATTTACGTTAGAATTAGAATTTGCGGCCTGAAGGGCCTCGACATCTAAAGTTAATTGCGTACGTTCGCTTGTGTGCGCGTTTCTCGGTCTAGCGACTTTGTATACCGAATCTAAGACAGGAGCAGTATAAGAGACTGAATTTCGAACTAGTGGATTGGGATGGGATTCGGCGCGTTTGAAGAACGATTCTGAGAGTGTTTTTAGGTACTGTTGAACTGTAGGTAGTTCAAGATCTCTGTGCAGGTCCGCATTGCGCACGTACCAAGGTGCGTTTGTGGCCCTGCGACAGAAGAGGTTTTGAACTACCTGCAGCTTGTGCAGGACGGAGGGTTTGGCGTGGGCAAAGACTGGCGAAGCATATGACATGACTGGTCTAACGCAGACCTTGTAAAGCGTACGTTTATTTCTGAAGGACATTTTACTTTTTCTACCTAACATACTGTAAAGCCGGCCTAGGTAAAAACGTGCGAGTTTCGTTACTCTATCGACGTGAGGGTTGAAAGAGAGCGTCTGGTCTAAGATGACGCCTAAGTATTTAGTACTGCGCTTCCAGGGGATGGGAGTGCCTTGCATTCTCAATTGGAGATTGTCGGGGATACGACTGCGTCTGTAGTCGAAGTAAACCGCAGCGCTATAGCCCGGTAAAAATCGGTGTCTCTTGGGGAAACCCAAGTAGCCCGTGGGTGCGCGGTGCGCGTTTAGCTCTGGCTGAGGTCGGGGTCTTTCGAGACCACAGTGTGCAGTCAGTGGGTGATGCACATGGCAGGTGTTCCACAGGTGGTGGAGAGTCGCGTTTGAGATGTAGGGCAATTGTGTTTGCTGTTCGGCTTGGTGGCCGTGGTGATTGAGTGACTCATGTCAAGATCTATGTGATCTGTGTTGTCTATCGTGTAGAGTTAGATAACTATTACTCGTGGATGGTACATGATCCAGGGTTGATTAATTTAAGTAGTTTTAAGCGAAAATTTAAAAATTGTGTAAAAAAAAATTATTGCAAATTGTATTTTGTGTGAGTCTAGTTAAAGTGTATTGAATTAAAATTCATGTCAATTGTGAATTGGATACTATTACAATGATGCTAAAAGGGTGTAAAACTAATTAAACGATGGTTTTAATTATGAATTTGTTGTTAATTAAATTCTTATGCTGGTAGAGTCTGAGCGGTAGGTCACAATTGGCCGAGCAAGTAAAACCTATCGTATTGTATAAGTAACCTATTGACAGCGTTTAGACCTGGTAGCGGTGCGAAGGGGACGATCACTTACAATCGAGCAAGCGGTCAGGCTACACACGTCTAGAACTGTCGCGCGTTCCAAGTGTTCATTTTAAATTAATTAATTGGTACTCTTGTTATAATCTGTTACGATGATTGATGAATGATGATGATTGTTACTTAAAAGTGTGTAATTAAAAATATTAAGAAGCTACAACTGCAGTTTAAATAAGCACGCCCACTGATAACAAGCAATATGGTGGAAAATACTGATAACGAAACTCGGCCGTCGTTATATTTATCAAGCCTTTAAATTACCACACAGGGCAACGCCTTGAATGTGTTTGAATTATTGTTTTGGTAGGAACGTGTGTTTGAATTATATTGTTCAATTTACTATAGAAAATATCTACAGCATCTGAAATATTATCACTAAACCATTAAATTTTTGATATTTCTGAATTTATAGCATCATAATCGGCAGAAAAATACTGAAATAAAATTCTAATTCTAATTCAAAGGGTACATTAACAGTTAAAGTAGTATGATGTTGAATATCTTCGCTTACAAGAGGGTCTGCACAGTGCGATACTTAACATGACAGTTCGACATAACCAAGTCTCAGAGATTGTTATTACTGTTGTACATGTTATTATATTGATTCAATTCAGTTACACACAAAAATGTGTTCAAATTATAATCAAGGCTATTTTGTAGAGGGTTTGTCAATGTTAAACAATATGAGTTATCTAAATTAGTTCAAAATCGCCGAGAATTAGGTATTTATCGTATGAATCATTTACAATAACATTAGACAGATGTTCAAAGAAATCTAATTAAGAGTTGATTTGTTCTCTATTATGAAGAAAGTATGCACAGTAAACTCTTAACCTCAAATGGTTATTTAGATATAGGAATTGTCACATTAACTAACACAGTATTCGGTAGGTAAGGTGGTAAGGCTATTAAATCACGCTCATCTACTTGTAGTGATCGCTTAACGGCAGTTGATACCCCACCACCACGTTGCATACCACGCAAGTTATAATCTCTATCGTCTCTATATACAACGTATCTAGAATCGAATATTTCCAGGTTAAAAATTTCAGGACAGAGCCACGTTTCTGTTAGACATATAATATCATAACTATTATTAAGTACTTATCCTAATAAAACATTTGTTTACATATACATTCATTCAATACAACAATACGTTTATCCTGGAATCCAACGACCCGAATTCCTAGTTATTTTATTTGATTAAAGTAAAAGCGTAGTATAGATAAGGAGCTCCTCAAAAACGGACCTCAAAAATGTTGTTCCCAGTTGCCTAATTTAATTGTCAAATAGTTTGTCACTAAAGAACCGAACCGACAATATACGACACCACGCGAACAAAGGACATTATAGGGGATCAAAATTGTCTTTCGCGCAAGCCCAAGTTTTGCATCATTCTATCTGCTTTATGTAGGGGAATAATAGTTTTAACAAATTGAGTTTAGTTCCAGTAAGTAAATAATAGGTCTTTACCTATGAAACTGCCGTTTTGCCGTACTGGCCATTTCAAATGAAAATATTTTTTTTTTGACTGATAATTCTAATTTCAAATTAATTTTATTTGACAAACATGGAATTCTTTTTCTAAAATCGTCATTTGTTTAATAGCTAGTGTTTTGTTTTCAACGCATTCGAACATTTTTCGTCATCATGAATAAGTTAAAAATTCGAGTAATTATGGAGTATGAGTACCGTCGTGGCAGCAAAGCGGCAAAGCGGCACGCAACATCAACGACGTTTACGGAGCGAACACTACAAACGAACGCACCACCCGTTATTGGTTTACCCGCTTCCGTTCTGGAAATTTTGACCTGAAAAATGAACCCCGTGGTCGTCCGAAAACTCTGGTCGACAATGACGAATTAAAGGCAATTGTGGAAGCTGATGAAACTCAATCCACGGCTGAATTAGCAGCAGCTTTCGACGTTAGCATCAAAACAATATTGGTCCATTTGCGTCAAATTGGCAAGGTAAAAAAGCTTGACAAATGGGTACCCCACGAACTCAATGACCGCCAGCGCGAAGTACGCGTGGAGACGTGCCTTGCACTGCTCAGCAGGCATACAAATGAAGGAATTCTGAACCGCATTGTTACTTGTGACGAGAAATGGATCCTGTTTGACAATCGTAAGCGCTCAGCAAGTTGGTTGGACCCTGGTTCAGCACCCAAACAATGCCCTAAACGAAAACTTACCCCTAGAAAAGTGATGGTCACTGTTTGGTGGTCTAACGCGGGTGTAATTCATCACAGCTTCTTGCCAAACGGGACAAGCATTACTGCAGATGTGTACTATGAAGAACTGAACACAATTATGGAGAAGCTCGCACGTCTCCAACCAGCTTTGGTCAATCGTTCGGCTCCACTGCTCCTGCACGACAACGCGCGAGCTCATACTGCACAGCAGACGGTCTCCAAGCTACAAGAGTTGGGGTTGGAAGTTCTCCGTCATCCGCCGTATTCACCAGACCTTGCGCCTACAGACTTCTACTTTTTCCAGAATTTGGATAACTTCTTGGCGGGAAAAAAATTCAATACCCGAGAGTAAGTACAAAATGCCTTTGGAGAATTTGTTGCCTCCCGTCCAGCTGATTTCTTCAAGAAAGGCATCAATAAGCTACCAATGCGTTGGCAAAGATGCATTGATTGCATGGGTGATTATTTTGATTAATAGAAATAAAAAACATATAAAAAAATTACGCTTCATTTATTTCGTGAAAAACGGCAATTTCATAGGTAAAGACCTAATATATCTGTATTTTGGAGCCATTTTTCAGGTAAGTGACGTAAGAACGTCACCGATATTAGGCTATTTTACTTCAATGAAAGGTTATTTTGGTCCATTTGCAGCAATAATTGTAATATGTATTGTTTTCGAGTAGCATTTAAACAAAAAGGTAACAGAACCAATTTGGACAGAACCATGTACATTCTCAACTGAGAGATCCACATTTTTTTAAATAAAATAGTTGTTTCATGAATTTTTCTAAGCTGGGCTAGGTCTATTACATATGTTAATTTAGTTTAATAATGTTGGAACATAACCGTAGCTAGGGGGGGGGGCATTGTGGGGCAATGCCTTACCTTGAAATCACAAATGCCCTACCTTAAAAATGCCAAATACTATAATAATAATAATAATAATAAAAATCATTTATTCTCTCCAAAAATGAACAATACATGTGACACGATTTTATTAGTTATGGGAGACTAGAGCCTAAGCTAGGACAAGCCTGTATTATAGGTCTCCAGGATAAATTATTATAATTAAATTGTTTGTTCATAGTTTGAGATAAAAAAAAATTGTAGCGAATGTAGTGACATTCATTTCATATTACCTATAATATATAATTCTTTGTCCTGTTTATAGATGGCATTTGAAGTATGTGCAGCGGGAGCACAGACGTATTATAAAAACAAGAACCAACATTACTAGGAAATTATGATGTTCCGCGGTGACCGGGTTCAATTCGCGCGTGGTATTTAACGCGTATAAATCAATACATCATGTGTTTAATTAGATATCTCTATTTTTAATTTTAACTTTTAGAGACCACGCGAGAATTAAGTCCATTATTTTGTTACGAGCGATGGGTCTATTTCATTATAATCATAGCAGTTAGTCTTAATACAAAAAAACTAGGAATTATATCTATGGTTAGAACTTTTTGATGCTGACAGCTCCGTTGCTACTTTTCGAGCGTACAATTGTCATGTGTCATTTCAATGTGAATGATGAATGATAACACTATGTTCAATCAATGATGTACGGTTTTAGGTTATCTTTCAATGTTTTAATTACGTTAAAACTACTTTTATTATATTAATACTTGAAATTGGCAGAAATAGTTATTGTGTAGTAACTACAGCTGATTGCCATAAAACGCAAAATTTAATTTAATTTTCAATCAATCAGCTCGAATGTCATTACGGTTTCAATGCTTGACGAGTGAAGAGTTTGCGTTGATCAATTTCCGTAACATAACCTCTCAATTCCCAAATATAGTAATTAATTTGCCTTTATGGTGAATAGAAAGTAGGCGAAAGAACGTAATTATCCAAGAACTGAGACTGGCCTTAACATTGGTTACCGTGTTTTTGTGCTAATAGTGTTAACTTACAAGGTTTAAGTGTGGTAGAACTTCGTAAATTATTTGTAAACCACAAACATTTTGAAAAGAAATGTTTTCTGGGTTACTCAATAAGAATAACGGTGTTTAATTGGTGTAACATAATGAACAGAATATTAAAAGGTTCTAATGTCTCGCGTCTAGAAAATAAAAATTTGCCTCCCATGCAATGCAAACAAAGAATACCTATAAAAATATAAAACAAAGTTTAGAAATAAAAAAATTCATAATTGTGAAGTCTATCATTGAAGTAATACAATTTCTAATTGTCAACGAATTAGCTTTGCGTGGAAATTATATTTTAGAAGAAGAAAAAGAACAAGGATTATTTCATAATTTATTTGAATACACATGTTTGAAAGATCCAAATTTGAACGAGGTTCTCACTCATATACCACAAAACGCAACATATCGTACACCTGAAATTCAAAATCCAATAATTTAAGCAATGGTTCAAGCAGTACGAAGTTCCATTGTCAAAGATATTAATAAATCTGACGTGAAATAGTTTACTCTAATGGAAGATGGGACGAGATATAGAAATAACCGCGAAAATATTGCATTAGCAATACGTTACGTCAAGGATGGTGTCGTCAATGAGTCGTTGCTGATGGTTAAGACTAGTGAAAACCTTGATGCAGCCACTTTCACGGAATTAACGTTAAATAGCCTTACGGAAAATAACATTGACCCCTCTTGTATGCCTAGCCAATGCTATGATGGCGCAAGTGTAATGAGTGGAAAAGTTTCAGGAGTTGCGACTAGAATAGAAAATAAATTGGGCCGAAAAATTCCTTACGTCCATTGTTATAACCATCGCCTGCACTTAATAATCATCAGGACTATCTCAGAAATGACTACCATTCGTTTATTTTTTGACCAATGCACAACGCTGGTCTGGACATTTGGCAGTTACAAAAGTTGTATATGATAATTATTTAACAATTTTGCAGACTTTGAATGAAATTAAAAATGGCAGATTCAACGGTGATGACGTCACCAAGAGTATCGGTATTAAAAAAGTCATGCTTGATCTGGAATTCCGAATGGCCATGGTTGTGGTCAAAAAAATCTTATCCACGCTACAACCTGCAGACGCAGCTTTGCAAGCCCGAAGCGCAGGATTGAAAGACGCCATAACAATCATAAAGTGTGTCGAAGATAAAATTATTATATTAAGATCAAATCAAATGTATTGTCAACTTCTGCAACAAGCTAAGTCTTTAACAAGCAACGGCTGCGGCGAATATGAAGATAGGACACAGACCTCGAAGAGGCAAGTAAAAAAACCAAATCGGATGGATGACTATTTGACGTATGGCCCCTCCTGTTCCTCCACCAGACAAAATATAGAAGAGAACGACGAGCCATTTAAGTCTGAGTATTTCGAAACTTTGGACATACTAATTGCTGAATTACAAAGAAGGTTTTCGGACAACGATGATCTAATCAATTCGATTGCGAGTCTCGATGAGTTGGATGTAGATAAAATGGTTCCACTGAAAAATTTAGATAAGTTTGAAAAAAAATTATAATTAAAATATTTGTCATGTTCAATTTACAATTTTAACAAATTTTTCACGTCTGAAAATTCCATCAAGAGAAGAGGCTTGTGTGGTTAAAGCTTACTTGAGTCGTAACGAAGATAACATGGAAATACATTGCAAGTTTTTTACGACTGTGGCGACCATAGGATGTAGCACTGCAGTGTGCGAATCTACGTTTTCAACTTTAACTGCAATCAATAGGCCTCAAAGGCTGTCAATGGGTCACGAGAGAATGGCTGGTATGGTGCTCCTGGCCTTTGAAAAAAAGAGAACAAAAACAGTTGATCTGAACGAAGTTCTTCGCATTTTTAAATAACATGGTGAATCGTAGAATACAGCTGTTTTAAATATTTTTTATTATTATGTTAATTATTGTAATAAGATTGCAGAAACAATATAATCTAAATGGTATTTTTGGTTGTATCTATTTACTCGTATCACCCCACCCAACAATTAATTATTACCTCACTCTAACTCAAACGTGGATCTCTACATCCAAATCTGGAAGTTCAACCGTTCTTTTTCGCTTGTTCTTCATCATTCAGGATTTAATAGTTATTAGATCCATGCTCATGCTCTCTCACATAAATTATTTGTATACAACTATACATACATGGTGATGGATTTAGTAGGAGCCCGTGCTTCGAGGGCAGATCAATTATGATTATTTTTTTATTTCCGCCCTACCTGTAATGAATGCTGCCCTACCTCAAATTCGACTCTAGCTACAGCCCTGTGTTGGAACTTTTTCAGAAAGTATATTTTAGTTTTGTTTGCTTAGTTCCATGTTATAAAAAAGAAATAAAAGTCAAACATAGCAACACGAAGGTCTATATTTACAGCGACGACTGCTGTCCATTCTAGAAACCTCGATCAATGTGACGTCCATTTAGTCCGGGAGGTAGCGTTGCAAATACAAAAGCCATAGTAAGCCGGCTGATATTAACAGCGATAGTTGATCTTTTATGACTAATAAGTGAATGGACCGTCAGCTGCTCAAGTCGCTGTAGGTGCGGGCGTGGGAGGCTGCGAAAGAGGTAAAAAAGTACTAAAAATTATCGTTCATTGTTCACGACACCCCCAAAACGACACCCCAGGGGTGTCGTTAACAAAAACCATTTGTTAACGACACCACTAATAAATAGTGTTGTTACCCTGATTTTAATATTTTTTTATAGACTCTTTAAACTTAATAGTAAGTTAGTTAAACTTAGTAGGATACCAAAATATTAAATAAAATAAAAAAAAAATAAAGAGAAAATTAAAAATTAGAGAAACAGATAAAAATATACTAATGCATATTTATTTATATCAACCATTGAGAGTATACTAGCTCGATAATCTTAAGCGATATGTAATCCCAACATTACGGTGGTGTGGTCAACAAATGCTTTTTGTTAACGACACCCCTGGGGTATCGTTTTGGGGGTGTCGTCAACAATGAATGAAAATTATGTATTAGTACGCCGGCCGAAACTTTTTCCATAAATAGTTATCATACTGAGCTGCAAATTATCCGTATTTTGTCAAGTTGCAATCACTAATAGATAGATAGAACCTTTTATCTGCAATGTCAGCTAACATGATTGACTACTTAGCTATATTCAGACATTTACCAAACAAATACTTAAAACAATTAGAAAATGTTAAAGTATAAAAGCAAATTATTACACAATCGTGATTATTATACCTCAATCTTATCACACTGTGCTATTTACAGGCTCTCCGAGCTCTCTTCAGGCGCTCCGCGCTCGGTAATGCCCGGGCCTTCTCGTGAATTCCGTAGGCAGCTAGCTGTATCGGTTCGGTCCACGCACACGAGCGTGATCGCGCGATCCCTTCATAGTACTCTAATAATATTACGATAACTTTGAAGTTCGTTTATAGTAAATTAATTCTATTTAAATATATGTACATAGTGGTAGATAGGTTTTGTGTAAGGAAAATTAATTATTTAGTTATAAAGTTAAGGATTTGTAACGAACCGTTACAATAGAACAAAACAAATATAACTCGCGATATGTCTTTGAGAAGTATAACCTATTTTTTGACATTTCAATTAATATCAAAGCATTACAAAAATTCCTTTCGCACTTTTATGAGATTGAAATGAAATTGAAACTGATATTTAAACAAATGTTACTTCTGATAATTGAATTTCAGACCCCTTTACGTAAGGGGCACTACCCACATATTTTAGGTACATATATACATTCCGCCAACACCAAAACGGCATTGACCCTTGTGGCAATTTTTCCAAATGTTTATTCACACATCGATAGATATCAAAACAATCAAAACATCATTTACCTACAAATATTCTTTATCTCGAGGACACATGTTCACTTATTAGTTGATTGGATTACAGTTATAATTGCGTGTCTTGCTGCTCAGTCACTCTCTTCACCCTCGTCTTCTACACCGTCGTCATCAGGAGTTGCATCTTCTTCCACTGAAGCCTCATCTTCTTCTCCTAAAGCATCCTCTATCACGGATTGTTCTCCGGAGTCTTCTGAACTTTTCTCTTCTACAGACCGAATTTTTCTGGAAAAAATATTAATGGGAAAAATTTATTAATCGAGAAACTGTGGCCAAATAGGCAACCTTCACAAAGATCGCTACTCGGTTTGAGCAATATGGATACGGGTCTTTAGAATTCAAACCATATTTTCAAAACATAGACAAATAGATAGATAAACTTTGCTGTCAGAATATAATACATCTCTAGTAACCAGCCAATCCTAGTTTAACCACGGTAGTCATGCGGTTGTGTTTCTTGTAAAGAGTAGGAATAGCAAATGAAATTACAGGAACAAAGTCAATTCATACTGAACCCTACGGTTGGCACCATATCATTAATTGATAACACTTACTAAGGAAATTGTATTTTTTCTGGGCAAAGGTTGACGGTTCATGCAGTCATTTAGAATGGATGTCCTGAAGCATCAGATACATCGCATCTCTTCCAATACGAAAACTTCAAAATTTCAGTGCCACGGAAAAAACGCTGGTAGTTCACGATGTGATCGTAGTATTTGTTAATAAGTTATTTATTTTTCAATAATCACTTACTCAGTAGAATCCGAGCTCAAGGTTTCCACCAAGGCTGCGAAATCCTTCGTAGTGATGATCTGAGTGAGTGAGTTCAAGACATTCCTGACGCCGGTTCTTTTACTCATGCTGACGGACTTAATGATGTCCTTGAAGGAGGCTTCGTCTATTTGTTCGTCGTAACCGTGCATGGTTAAAAGAGATTTTCTCGTCGGTTTGTCTATTACTTTGGCTAAAATAAGAAAAATAAAGAATTAAGATGGATTTTTAAAAGTAGGGGGTAAATATAGAAATAACAAATACTCCCGCAGAGGCAATCACAATCAACACCTCGACTAACGTTTTCAGACCTTATCTAATTAAGTATATATGTAATTTGATGATAAAAAATAATCAAAAAGACACCCAGTTTTGCAATAAAAATATGATATTTATTTCAATTATGTAACATCTGCCTGTTTTGCAGTATTCAGGTGGTAGAAATAATAATGAACTGATCGTATTTAAAAAAATAGACCTTAATCTTTCTCTTACAGAAACATTAAAGGACAGATCACCACACACAGAACTGGGAGACCCGTTTCATCAACAAATTTCATCACGCATATCATACTGGAATATTACGCGCTTTTACACCCTTAACTCCAAATTTATACTGAATAATTGAGCTTTCTGATGGTGGAAAAATTATACAATCTAATGAGTAATTTCAATGTTTATGGGTACTATTTGTGCCAGTTGCTTTCTTCCACTGGGACAGTCTTCGGTCTAGGTCACTGGAACCTAAAAAATTGACAGTGGAGACAAAAGCTACAGTAACTTTTCAAACAATTGTACTGCGCAAACTACGGTATCTTGTGGTGAGCTGTATCGGCAACTGGCAATCGGCAACTGTGTCCGGTTACGGCCACTGGACACAGCAACTACGGTTCCTGTGATGGTATGTTGTCAGCAACAAAAAGTGTCCACGTTTGTGCAGTAGCTAAGAGAATACGCTTATTCTGTCAGCCACTGCATTACTCTTAGTTGTGGTAAGTATTTCAAGAGGAAGAATTTTGCGCGAACAAAATGTGGGATACCGCTAGTGTAGATTTGGACTTACTTTTTTCAAGTACATCTATGAGTAGGTTGGTGTTGTCCACACCTTGCTTTCTTAATACACTGACTATGTTCTCCATTCTGCCTTGTTCTATTTACAATGTAATGTTTTGATGGAAAATTTTGTTGGATTACTTGAGTATTTTGGTTGCTGGTAGATTTATTACGAAAATTTGGTTTTTCTGTATTTCATTGTGGCTGCTTGTGACATGTGTCAATTTTTGGATTGGTAAATTGTGAAAAAGTAACTGTAAGGAGTGTTGTTAACGAATTGTATTATAATAATTAACAAATTGTTTTGTTCAAATAAGTGTTATTAAAGCCAGCTTGGTTGTTCTAACTGTGTGAGATGATCGCAAGCTGTGCAGTTGTTTGTGCGTACATCACTGACCTATATTTATTCTATTATGATTAGACGTTCCAATTTGAAGTGCCTCTAGCGTACTCTCAGAGAATTTTGACATAAAACATTCGTTGTCAGGTTTTAAAGAGCGAACCTGGTTTTGGGCCTGTCAGACTCAGATAAGATATGCATTAATGGTTACATTTAGTTGATCACCCATTTTTAAAAATGACGAATGGCCCAGTAATGACACGTCGGTATTTCCGAAAACTATACTATTTCCATTTCTTTATTTTCTCGAAGACAGCTCCTGTGAAAACTTGTGCGAGCGTTTTTTTTTACATTATGTATGCATTATTTTATTACGTTTATGACGTTTACACACGAACAAGGTTATATAATACCAGAGTCGGAGAAACTGATAGGGATGGAGCTATATCGATAAACGTAACACGATAACAGACCCGATATTTTTTACAACATGTAAGAAACTAAACTAGTGCCGGATACTTTTGTACAAATTTATTAACTAATATTATATTTCAATACAAGATGCTACACGTATTCATTTTTGATTGATAATGCCAACTTCTTTAAAATTTTCGGAGCTGTTGTAAAATAAGTAGGTATAGGTAGGTACTCGCCAATGAAACGAAATAATTTTAACGACAGGTAATCTTTATTTATTTATTTTAATCAAAATCTGATGAGTCGTCACTGTCACTCGATGAGCTCTCCCCAAAATTTATTATAAGTTCCTGTACTTGTATATTATCGAATGCCACATGAATTTCTCAATCCGACGCTATAATGTTTTGGGTTCTTCTCACATTTTTTCCCAGTTTTCGGCAGTTACTTCCGCACATGCATTTTTTAATAAATCTAACATCTTGTTTGCCGTAAAATGGGGATGGGTATTGTTTCGAGCGGCGTGTCCTTTGATTAGTGCCCATATTAGTTCCATAGCATTGTACTAGCAATGATACGGCGGAAGTAGAAGAACCCAATAACCACATTCGGCAGCTGTTTCGTCGATAACATATCTTTTAGGGAGGCTTTTTTTTATTTTAAAATAATTGTACTTTTAATAAAGTACTATCCACATTTTTGCCATGACGTTAGAACCAGTCAATTTTCTCTTGTGTTTTATTGGCCTGCGTCGGCATTTTATCAATTTCTCTGGAGTGATACGTAGCGTTGTCCATAATAATTATGAACGGTTCTTCCAGAGATTGCACCATTTCTTTAAACCATCCTTCGTAAATCTCCACGTTCATTTCTTCGTGGTAGTCCGCTGTTTTCTTGGATTTAAAGGCCAGTAAAGCATCTGACACGAAGCCTTTCGTAGACCCTGCATGGCATATGATACGGCGTTCACCTTTTCCCATTGGCACTGAACTAGTGGAAGCGACGGTGTCGTCAGTCCAATTCTTAGATACTGTGTGGTTTGCATTGAACCAAGTCTCGTCAGTGAAAATAACATTTGACCAATCTGATATCGTTTTGGCTTCGCTCAAAAATTCGCAGCGAGCCATAGCAACGTCGTGACGCTCCATCAATATGTTACGTTTGTCCGATTTTTTATAAGAAAATCCAATTTCTTTCAAACCTAACCTTAATGACGATTTTTGGCCATGAAACAAACCACAAAAGAAACAACAAGTTTACTAAGTTTTGGAATTTCTTTGCGCAAGTAATAGTCATATATATGACGGCGAATAACATCAGCGTTGAAGTTGTCAACCGATGTCACACGACGTGGTTGGCGTTTTTTCTTCGGCGTACGAAGCTTATTTTCCTGCATGTCGCTTATACCGTAAGCTTCGGTAGTAATTTTTTAAAACAATAGGTTCACTAATTCCTAATGCGGCCGCAACACGCTACAGTGGTAATAGCGACAGTGGTAATACCGGGCCACCATTTTGATACTCTGCTTCAAAGTAATTACGAACCTTGATCACCAGTTCTCTTGCCTGCCTTTTCAGGACAGATCCTTTTGGCATTTTGATATTTGACAGCTGGGCAGCAATCAACACGGAGGAACACAAAATACACAACGTAACGTATGGATAATGTGAAAAAACTCAGCGAACAGAAATGTAGTGACTAGCACGACCGTCTTGTTGCGAGTGACAGATTAAAACAAACACAAAATTGCGGTGGGCCATTGAGTGTTCCCACCTTGGAAAAATATATTTGAATGTTTTTGTTGTATTTGTCTTTGTTCAAAATATAAAAAAAAAACGATCGATATAATTACTTATTTGGTCACAACACTACATTATATCAAATTAGAACTGTCATCGAGAAAATAAATAAATGGAAATAGTATAAATTAGTATTCGAAAAATAAGTTTGAAACGACTTTATTATATAACAATATTTTAATTAATTGCCATTCATTAATTCAAAATATTTGTAATTCCATGCCCAAAGTTTTATTAATTAGTGTAACCTTCATCTGCTAACAGCGCCAAAAAATTTTTTATGGAAATAGTCCAGCTAGATATGTCAGTGATAGACAACGTACGACCTCGCGTAGAAAAATATTGAAGGTGTTTGTAGTCATTGAAACATAGTCACTGGATTTTTGAAAGTCTGGGGAGTTTTTTTATGTCGTGGGCTAATATGACGTTCCTATTTTGACAGCCACAATAACCACGTTTTCGTGGTTGTGTTCCGGTGAAAGGAACAGCCAGTGCACTTGCTGGAACACAGGCAACATTAACTTCCGCCTCGGCATTTAAGGTCGGCATCGTATTATTCGTCGATACAATAATCACAATTGCTATGAATTAAATTATCATAAAAGACCTGCGTCTAAAAAATTTAAAAAAGGGGTAAATGAACAATAAAAACAATAATTTGTTCTGAAAATACTTTAATACGAGCATATCTATATACACAACTACACTGTATAGCAATTACTACATGTCAGTAAAAATATAGGAGCGGTTTGATTTTATTATCTACGTGTGAATTAATTCTATTACAATACTATCGGGAGCAGTCTAAATCTATAACTCTAAATCTTAATCTAAAAGTATTTATAACTTATAACTCTAAATCCACAAGAATTTACAACAATATAAACACTTATTTTTAAAAGCTGCTTCCATACAGAACTTATCTAACATCATAAAATAAGTCATAAATTGCTACTATTGGGCCTTCCGTGAAGGCTCAGACAAAGCTAATTTGACAGCCAAATGAAGGACATCTTTCTTCGATCACGTGACATGTCTTTTTTCATAAGTCTCGATTTCAATCAGTTTTGTAGAAGAAATAATATTTTCTCTTTTTTGAAGACAAAGGAAAATATTAAGGATTTAAATTATTCGATGACTTTCAATTCTTTGTCAAAATTGATCGAGATATCCAAAAATATGTTAGGCTTGATTTGTAAAATTATTCATTTATCAATTATGGTAGTTTCCGAATTACAAGCGTAACCTAGTGCAGGGGATCCAAGTTATGTACATGTAACATATGAAGCTGGCACACAAATCAATTAATTATTGTTATTCTTATAAAAGTGCTATTGCATGTAGAAGTTCCGCTAAAATACAATGTGATATGATATTATACAGCTATCTGGAAACGTCTTAGTGTTGAATACTCGTTTTCCGCGCGGCAAACTACTGGAATATGCTATTTCACTAATTTTTGGAAAACCGTAATAAATTATTCGTTATTACATACCTAATAAACAACCACATTGACATTTCGTAATAAATTAATGTATTTCAATAAAACAGTCAATGTTAAAGTTTATATTTTCAAAACCGCGCGAGAAACGCTTTTGTTTTAATGGCACTAGTCACATGACGCGTGTGACGACAAAAAGTAAGTACGAGGGTGGATTGAAAAGTTCGCGGCCTAACATAGATAGCGTTGTCATATTATTATAAAACTACCCTCATATGAAACCTCGACTTTTTGTCAGTCTCTGCGTAATTATTTATTTTATTGAACATTAAGTGAGAGTAAGTTTCATTAATTTTGAAAATGGATATTTTAGAGCACCGTGCCGTGATCAAATACCTCCACAAGAAACACTTAACTCCAAAGCAGATTCATGTAGATATGGTGGCTACTTTAGGAACATCTGCTCCGTTGTATACAATGATACAAAAGTGGACAGCTGAATTTAAACGTGGACGAGGGAGCATCAAAGATGACCCCCGCTCTGGACGGCCTTCTACATCTACGACTTCGGAAAACATCGAAAAAATATGTGATCTCATCATGGGAGACAGAAAATTTAAGGTGTTTGAGATAGCTGAAGCTCTAGGGATTTCATATTAACGTACTCAAAATATTATCGTTAACGAATTAGGGTTCCACAAGGTGTCTGCAAGATGGGTTCCGCGGCTTTCAAGAAAAAGCTTCAAACGAATTTTTGGCAAGGTTTGTTACTATGGACGAAACATGGGTTCATCACTATACTCCTGAATCCAAACAATGGAAGAGACCCGGATCTCCAACCCCCAAGAAAGCCAAGGTGTGTTTTTCAGTAAACAAGGTAATGGCATCGGTTTTCTGGGATTCTAAGGGTGTCATCTTGGTTGATTACTTATAAAGAGGTCAAACTATAAATTTTGCATACTAATATAGTCTAAAAGACCAGGATTGTTAACCAAGAAAGTTTTGTTTCATCAGGACAATGCTCGTGTTCACACATCTGCAGAACCGATGGCTCAAATAGTGAATTGTGGTTTCGCATTGCTTCCTCATCCCCCTTATTCACCTAACTTGGCACCTGACATCCACCTATTTCCAAAACTAAAAAATCACTTAGGTGGATTGAAATTTTCTACCCATGAGGAGGTCAAAGTGGCCGTAGATGCCTTTTTTTGAAGACCTTGACGAGACCTTCTATTTAAATGGGATCAAGGCTTTGGAGGACCGCATGACTAAGTGCTGTGACCTAGGAGGAGAGTATGTAGAAAAATAAATATAAAAAATTGCATTATTCCTGTGGTTCTTATTCAGGCTTCGAACTTTTCAATCCACCCTCGTAAACCTTGTATTAACCTCATTCGAACAGTGAAGCTAAAGTAAATTGCATAAATTTTCTTGGTATAATAGTATGTATAGACAAATACAATGTGCATGAAATTTCAAGTATTCATCAACCTAACCTAAAATAAGAATTTACCAAAATGTTAATAATCATCCCACCAATATGGCTCAAACCTGTATGGTTTGTAAATAAATAATTCCTACGTAGTACTTACTTGCTGTCGTTACACTTTTGGGTTCGTTTTTGGATGCATTTTCCTTAAAAACAAAAATGTGGTTTTTAAGGAAAATGCATCCATAAATGCGTCTATTTTAGACAGGTTGGCGTTATCAGATCGCCCGACATTTATCTCCATTTGGAGATTCAAAATGACTGTACTGTAACAAATCATATAATTTGTCAAAATATTCATAAACTTATTTATTAAAATTATCATAAATTGTTAGTAAATTTTAATATTTGATTCATAAGTTACCAGTGTTGTATATCTGAAAACTCATATGTAAGGCCATAATAGTATATGAAATATGGGAGATCGATCTTCCCTCCTCTTTCTTTATCCTCAATTAATGATTAGGCGAGAAGCAAGCAATGAATATAGTTCAATATGTTAAAGTTTATCCAGGGCCGGATTTAGGGGCGGGCAACAGGGGCTGCAGCCCGCAGCCTCCACAAGAATGTATTTATTTTTTATTTTATTCGGAAATTAATTTGGGGCCACTCCACTACTTTATTGCCCCAGGGCCTCCAGAATTCTAAATCTGGCCCTGAGTTCAGCTGAATTTCAAATAAGATGAGATACGGAAAGTCTATAAATAAAATATGAATATTAAGTACAAAAGTTACAATCCATTAGATAAAAGTACGTCAATATTTATTTCAATACGTTCTATACATATTGTCCATATTTACAGAACTATAAAAAATTGCGGCAACGCCATCTATGATACAACTAATATTACTATTGTACTTTGTTACATGTAACACAAAACATATGTCACTTATTCCTGTCGATTACATTACAAAAATCGTATAGGTATAAACAATTCAATAATGTACTATAATACAAATTTAGATTAAAAAAATGCTTAGTGCACTAAGCGCTTTACAGATAACATTGTTCACTTGCACAATACTCATGAATTAGAGTGATGTAGAGTGAGTACATGATTGAGTAGGGTCTAATGTTGCGTTTTATTTGTTGTTTTAAAATCACACACATAAACATTAAAAACACAAACATTTACAGTTTATTTAATAAAGATGCCATAATTAAAAAACAATATTTAACACCAAAGTGATGCTAAGAAGGAACTAAAAATACAAACCTGAAGTTTTTTAATCATTAAAATCTTACTTATGTGCAGATCTTTTTCTGAAAGGTGATGTTTCCAAAGTGGGCTAGTTTATGAGCATTACTTACTTATTATTGCAGCGCCGAAAGTTTTCTCCTTTTTATATTATTTTATAAACGTTACTAATTCTTTATCTGTCACTGTCAAAATTATCATTTTTGAAAAAGTCAAATTTCATGCATTCGGGTGACGCGCGCCAGCGTGGCACAAAGTGGTTGAAACTTTTTCAGGCCCGGCATTCGGTTCCACTCTGTTCGTTGCGAATGTCCTGTTTTGAGTTTTTCGGTTTCTTCTCCACGACGACTACTATCAGTTGGACCTCGGAGCTCTTTAAAATATAATTTTAATATTCTTTATAAAGTATGCAAATTATCATTAAATGTAAACAACGGTCATAAAAAACATCAGTGTGATAATATTGTAACAGCTTTCACTTATGGACAAACAACGAATCAGTTGCTATATTGGCATTGTGGTTTGGTTTAATATTCTTTTAGATATAGCTTCTAGTTAGCTTCAGTTAGAATTTGAGTGTAAAGTCACTTTTTTAATAAAGCGATTGGTACAATTATCATAACCTGAGAAATAGTTCTTTTATTTTCATTAAGATTATATTCGAAATGGTAAATTATTATTAGTATCCATGTATGTTGATTGATCGAAAGTGACAGCTGTAACGAAGACAAGACGTTAATCTAGGCTTGATTGGAATGGCGGGTGGCGGTCTATATTTGGACCTAATAGATTTTTAATAATGTGTGCCACCTAATTTGAAACAAGTGACGCTAAATTCCTTAACTACCAGTTATGATCCACATAAACCTGCTTTTTCCTTTGGGAGAGTATCTGAGCGTGAAGTTGAAACAAACATATCCGCTCTCAAATCAAATGCAGAAGGTATTGATGGCATAAGCCGCCGGATGATTGCGCTTGGCTCCGAGGTCCTCATCCCTGTACTCTGCCACATTTTCAACTTCTCGCTCAATACTGGAACTTTCCCGAACAGCTGGCGAAAAGCAGTGGTTATTCCCGTTCCTTTAGTTCATTAATAAACTCCATAAACTTCCTAAGTTCCTTTCAATCTGGATTCTGTCCTGGGCTTAGCACTACTACTGCACTGATTAAAGTGACGGATGACGTTCGCTTGGGGATGTCCAACCAACAACTGACTGCTATGGTACTCCTTGACTTTAGTAATGCGTTTGGAACCGTCGATAGCGATATCTTGTTGGGCATGCTACGAAATGTATTCGGTATAGACAAGGAAACGGGATGGTTTCGTGGTTATCTGGTCGGACGTCAGCAGTGTGTTCGTGCTGACGGTAGGGTTTCTGGGTTCCGTGACGTCATTGCTGGTGTGCCCCAGGGGGGCGTACTTTCGCCTCTTCTTTTCTTAATATTCATTAACTTCCTGACACCTACTCTTACACTTACTCTCTTGTAAATACCATTTGTATGCCGATGACCTCCAAATTTATACCCAAGGCACCGTCAAAAGGTTGATGACGTAATTGGGAGAATAAACAATGATCTTGCTGTTATCACTAACTGGAGTCTATCCCATGGTCTTACAATTAACCCCGATAAGTCGCATGCTATCGTTATGGGTGGTGCTAGGTAGGTTGCGTCACTCAAGCAACTAAAAATACCACAAATTTATTTAAACGGTATCATTCTGACCATTAGTGGTATCGTCAAGAACCTCGGTATCCTCTTTGATTAAACTCTTTCCTGGTCGGCGCACATAGCTGAAGTAAGCAGAAAAGTTTTTGCTGCATCGGGATCCCTAAGAAGATGGAGAAACCTGCTTCCTCTCAAGACCAAGGTCGAACTTGCGCAACCACTTCTCCTTCCGATTCTGCACTGTGCTGATGTCTGCCTCATTGACCTCAATGAAGATTTGCTCAGCAAACTCCAGCGTATGCAGAACCTTTGCATTCGGTTCATCTTCGGCTTGCGCAAGTTTAACTGGCTTCCAATTAAGCTGCGTCGCGAGGAGCACGTTCTCACTCTTCTTTATAAAATACTCTTTCACCCTCGTACCCCTATTTATCTTAAAGAGTGTTTTAAATTACTTGGCTCAAGCCATAGCCTCTGCCTCCGGTAACTTGCTGGAGACTCCTCTGACTCGGTCTGGATACTATCATGATTCCAAAGGTGGGCAGCTTTGTGACAGCGTTTTTATTATTATTATTATTATTATTACTATCTATATTCTCCCGGTGCACTCGTAATCTAGCCCACGAGCCTATACTAATGGAAACAAGTCCTTTACGCGGTAGTTAATATCAGTAATTTTACACAATAGATGTTCTCACATCTAAACAGAACAAAACAGAGATTCTTTTATGCAGTTTATATTTATTATGTATATTTACAATTGCATTAAAACTTACAATATTATAAATCTAAGTTTTTAATATGATACACACAAACGTTTTTTCCAGTATTTCGATTTTAAATGCACACCGTAATAAGTTAATTTCACTACCAATAAAAACACGCAATAATTGCAATAATTTATATATAATTATGCAATAATTTGGCATATTGATAAATAATCATATTGATACTTATATATCAATAATCATATGAAATCATACTAAATTTGCACATTATTTTAAAGTCATGCACGGTTCATATAAAGTTTAATTCACTTTTCAATCATTGAATATTCACATTACGAAACTTTAGTGATTACTTTCCCACTGCACTGAACTTTTTTGTCACTAACAGGAAACGTCACATGTCACTGTCAGTCATAACGTTGACAATGGTGTTTAGTCATCTTCGTCGCCCTTTATCGCGATCATTTCAGGTAATTTGTAATGTTGCATGTGAAACGGTGGCTCGGGACTACTGGACTGTCTGCTTGTTAGAACCTGGAAAATTAAAGTAAAACATGAACAAGAATATTACGAACGATAAACTCGACAATTCTATGCTATACTTCTATATTTTTAGTGTGATACAATAATATTTGAATTTTTCATAACAATTATAAACGTAAATAAATGTTTGAGAAAGGTAAATAAAAATTTAATTTCACTAACCGTAGACGTTCTACCGCGTCGACGTCTTGGTAAAATGCCTTTTCTTGCCATGAAAAACCTGAAAATGCGTAGAAAAAAAATAATAAAATGTGTACTTGTTGAGAGTTTCTGGCGTTTAGAGCTCGTCTGGGGCGACAATATAGTCCTTCCTGTTTTAACCACTACAATAGCAATAATAACAGAAACAAAGGCAACTCCAATTTAATCCTTTTTTTATTTTTATTGTTTTAGGGATTTTTTATCCAGTTGAATATGTCAATCCCATTAAATTCTCCTTAAATTATACAAAAACAAAAACAAATAATAATGACATCATATTTTAACAATGATATGCGATGAGCATGTTGTATATGAGCCTCGCAGCGTCCGAAGTGGGCTCAGATAAAATACTGTGAAACAATCCGACACTCATCAAAGACATGTTCATCGCACTCAGCAAAGACTGTCGCTCTGTCTGGTTCTGTACACACTCGACCACAAGTGTTGCACATCGTCAACTACACCGCATCGATCACAGTTGGGTCACTTTTTCATAAGATGTGCAAACTTTTTGGTGGGATAATGTCCAGAACGAAGTCTTAACGCTATCTTATACTTTCTAATAATTCTAAATTTGAATCGAATAAGGTTTACATTGGATGTTTTAATAGCATACACCTTTTTCAAGAGATCGTGTGTCATGTTTTACTTAAGTATTCCTTCCAGTGATTGTAACATAATTCTTTCAATTTTGGCAAAACTTCCCAATTTAATCCTCATTTGTTAAATTTCAATACAGAATAATTGATTCATTCTGACAATCATTAAATATGATTATGGAAAGATATGCGTAGCGTAATAATAGGTCTTTACCTATGAAACTGCCGTTTTGCCGTACTGGCCATTTCAAATGAAAATATTTTTTTTTACTGATAATTCTAATTTCAAATTAATTTTATTTGACAAACATGGAATTCTTTTTCTAAAATCATCATTTGTTTAATAGTTAGTGTTTTGTTTTCAACGCATTCGAACATTTTTCGTCATCATGGATAAGTTAAAAAATCGAGTAATTATGGAGTATGAGTACCGTCGTGGCAGCAAAGCGGCACAAGCGGCACGCAACATCAACGACGTTTACGGAGCGAACACTACAAACGAACGCACCACCCGTTATTGGTTTACCCGCTTCCGTTCTGGAAATTTTGACCTGAAAAATGAACCCCGTGGTCGTCCGAAAACTTTGGTCGACAATGACGAATTAAAGGCAATTGTGGAAGCTGATGAAACTCAATCCACGGCTGAATTAGCAGCAGCTTTCGACGTTAGCATCAAAACAATATTGGTCCATTTGCGTCAAATTGGCAAGGTAAAAAAGCTTGACAAATGGGTACCCCACGAACTCAATGACCGCCAGTGCGAAGTACGCGTGGAGACGTGCCTTGCAAAGCTCAGCAGGCATACAAATGAAGGAATTCTGAACCGCATTGTTACTTGTGACGAGAAATGGATCCTGTTTGACAATCGTAAGCGCTCAGCAAGTTGGTTGGACCCTGGTCCAGCACCCAAACAATGCCCTAAACGAAAACTTACCCCTAGAAAAGTGATGGTCACTGTTTGGTGGTCTAACGCGGGTGTTATTCATCACAGCTTCTTGCCAAACGGGACAAGCATTACTGCAGATGTGTACTGTGAAGAACTGAACACAATGATGGAGAAGCTCGCACGTCTCCAACCAGCTTTGGTCAATCGTTCGGCTCCACTGCTCCTGCACGACAACGCGCGACCTCATACTGCACAGCAGACGGTACAAGAGTTGGGGTTGGAAGTTCTCCGTCATCCGCCGTACTCACCAGACCTTGCGCCTACAGACTTCTACTTTTTCCAGAATTTGGATAACTTCTTGGCGGGAAAAAAATTCAATACCCGAGAGGCAGTACAAAATGCCTTTGAAGAATTTGTTGCCTCCCGTCCAGCTGATTTCTTCAAGAAAGGCATCAATAAGCTACCAATGCGTTGGCAAAGATGCATTGATTGCATGGGTGATTATTTTGATTAATAGAAATAAAAAATATATAAAAAAATTACGCTTCATTTATTTCGTGAAAAACGGCAATTTCATAGGTAAAGACCTAATAATTCACTTGGGGGACATAAAGTTACGAGACAGTAATTACGAGCAAAACTTTTTATAGACATCCTTTGTCAAGAGCCAGAGCTAGGCACCTGACGCACTCTGTAGTCGCTCAATCAACAAGTAAGTCAGAGAATGGTGTATAATATGATATAAATATACATATTAGGCTCACATACACTACTACCGCGCGGGTAAAACGGCGTCCGTTCACTATAAAGTGTATCTAAACAGATTGGCCAAGTTTAAACCGTATAATCGAATGCTTGCCTGCCTTTAACTTGTTAAATAATTTCATTTTTTATTATAATAATTCGAAATTATCGGTTCAAGAATTTAGCTAAAAAAACTAACCACTCTTGGCTTTATAATATGAATCCTAATATGAGGCCTTAAGGTAGGCAGGGCCTAAACAGATTAAATTCGATGTTGTAACAATACAACAAACTGACAACCGAGCGGCGTAGTTGGCAGTAGCCCTGCCTCATACCCCAGAGCCCACGGGTTCGAGTCCTGGTCGGGGCAGGCATTTGTGTGGTGAACACAGATGTTTATTCTCGGATAAATTGTTTATATTTATATATGTAAATTTATTCTTGGTTCCCACCCATTACGCTGTATGGTCATCAATATCACAAGCTCTGCTTACTTTGGGGCTACATATTTGGATTGTTTGTCTGAGGATTAAAAAAAACTTATCCGTTCAATTGTAAAACTAGAACTAAAGCATTTGTTAACCAAGTAAATGTAAAATTTTATTTACGCATAGAACGCAGCACCAACCTTGATCGACCCAACACGAAATAAAAAAATTCCACCCGCTGACAGACTGAAGGAAAAAGAAGCCATATAACAGGAAGCCATGGATTGTTCAGATAAGCGGGAGCCTAGAAAGTTCAAGTATTACAATATACTTACCTTATAGTAGAAATTGGTATATTAAACCGCTCGCTAACAGTTTGGAAGGTGGAGCCTCGACTGACGCAGTCCGCGGCGCGACTCAACTCGTCTTCGCTGCGTCTGATCCGCTTGTTGATGTTGAGGTCCGATTGTGATTGGTTTTGTTGCTGGAAGATGTTATAATTAGAGTTCTCTAAATACTGGAGACAACAAGTGTTTCCCTAAGGAAACGTTCCATTATTTAAAAAAAATAAAACTGCACTCAAACATATTTACGCCCATGCCCGGCCCATGAAAAAATAAAAAGTTAACAACCTGAAATTTTATATCATCAATCAAGAGAGTTCACCATAAGTAAGGAACTTAACACCACATTAAGATAATGACTTACTGAATTAAATGAACGCAAGAACAATGAAACTTATCATAACTTGAGTTGATAGATAAAACTTATAGGAAATAAATAAACTAAATTCTAGTTGTGGGTGCATCGCTTGCTCAAAATGAGCTGTTTCGCGTTTACTTTCCGCTTCCGACTTTTTTACCTCTTTATAATAGCTGATGTTGAAGAAGCATTTACACTATGATGATGATGAAGAATAAGTAAAAGATGTCGTCATAACTTTTTGTAAACACTGATTTTAAATTTTGAGGACATTAAAAAATCTGAAGATTTGACGTTGTGTGATATCGCAAACCATTCCACTGTGCCGTTTATCCCGATCCAAGTATTGAAATAGAAAATAGCACGGCTGTGGAGATTCTGCTATTACGGGCTCGAGCCAATGATATCAAATAAAACATTGAAGCAGAAAACAACCAAATTCAGAATTTAGTAACAATTTGCTGAAAGTCACTTATTTTAAGAGCCAGCTTTTACCAGCTAACTGTAAGCTTTTCTGGAATGGTGATAATGGTATATTTCCTTAAGGGAATAAAAAAATCATTAGATCCGAATTAGATTTCACAAAGCTGTAAACAATTATTCAAAAAATATCAACTGCTTACACTTCCCTGTATTTATATATACGACCTGTGCATTTTTGTCTTTAAAAATATTGGAACATTTAAAAAAGTTCATCAAACCCATAACATTAATACTCGTCATAAAAATCGAATATGTATGCCTATTGCAAGAATGAATATGCTGTCAAACTAAGAAAATAAAGTATCAATATTTAGCACAAATAAAAAAAAAATCCTTATTGAAAATTGTTTCTACTTAGTAAATGAATATTTAAGTAAACCTATTAAAATATACTCTTAAGTAGCATATTAAACTAAAGTTAACAAATATAGAAATAAAATTAAAAGAATTATACAGTGGTATGGTAGATCTAATATATTGAAATTAGTTAGGTCGAACATTAATATCACATCTGCAATTAAATTAAATTAAATATATGCAATAAAAATGTCATCTTTATGTTAAGAAACTAAATGAATATTTCATTCTATACTATTTGTAAAGCCCACTAACATTTGCAATATGCAATGCATGGGTGATTAAGTTGTAAGTTCTAAACTGTTACAATAAGACATCTGTAAAACACTTAATATGCAAATAAATAAATAAATAGATTCTCAGAGATATTCATCTTGGTATCACATAAATTTGTGAATTTCTGCGCGATGTTTTGCTGCGCTGTATGAATAGTCATTTATATTTCTAAAAAATCGAGAAGCCAACGATTTGACCACAGCATCACCAACTCGTTCAAATACAAGCAAAATAACCCAATACATCTATACGATTCAACTTTTAGCGCGTCCAAGGACTCTATAACCTCTTACCAAGTTAGTATTATCCCTGATCGGCATGTATTTAATGGCAGGTGACAGCAGCACCCGTGGAGACACTTCCATGCAGGGTTGCGAGCCAGGGGATGATACGTAGGCTGACTGGGGAGGGTAAATAGATATTTAAGCGCCGCTTTCTTTCACAGTTACGTTTTTATAACTCAAAAATGAGCTAGCGAGCCTCCAAAGCGGACAGATTCATTACACTGACTAATCCTTCAACTTATTCAAAACATACGAGGAGTTTTCAGAAAAGATTATAAGAATAGCAGAAATAATGTTCACACTTTTATTTGTAGTCCTTCTCAAATTCTTCTGCACTAGTGATAAAAAAATCGGCCTATGACGTAAACCATTTTTAAAATATGAACAAAGCGCAGCAATAAAATATGAACATGTTATTACATACTATGATTGTTAGATATAGAACAATCTCACCCAGTGGTTTTGATTTGACCTTTCTATATCGGAATCTAAATTCTATCGATCTATCTGAGGAATCCAATTAAGGTGGGTGTTCAGTATCCGGGCCAAATACTTTTCTTTGATGTGCAGCTTGTATGTTGGGCGTTTTCCAGCAAAAGTAATATTTTTTTTTGTCGACAAATTCATTCAATTAATTCAAATTCTAATATTTATTTCTTAACTTCAATTACTTGTTCTTGTCGCCGTTAAATAAAGCATGACTCTACCACCAGTTCGGAAAAACCTTCGTGAAGAAGAACTGGCAAGAATATTCACGGGTATCATTTTTTCACAATAAATTAACAATGACTCTTATGTCTGTACAAGTTAATTCTTATCTGCATGGGTTAGCTCAGCAAGTCTCCCTCCTCACAAACTATCCAAACGACGACATTCACTATTAACAGATTGTACTTACTTATATACTGATACTCTCAATAGTTATTGTCAACGTTTAGTGTCTGAAGAAATCCTTTATTAGTTGTACATCGTAATGCAAATCGCATATGCAAATACAATTTCAATTACCATCATTACATTAATTAATATATATGAATTTATTATATCTAAGTTGAGTTGGACTTGAGCCGTTGCAATGCAGTCTCGGTCTGCGTGCGTTCTCGAGCGCACGTCGATCGCAGACGCCTTCCCGCTCTTTTAGCCCCCGCGCTAATTGAGCACCCAAATTTCATAGTTGTTTACCGTACTAAGTTTCTAACGCCGTTTTCACGGCGGACAGTGGCTCGTTAACCGTACTTCTAAGTTTCTAACGCCGTTTTCACGGCGAACAGTGGCTTGTTAACCGTACTTCGTGGAACGTGAGCTTCGTCGACGGGGTTTCGTTGTTCCAGGACTTCAAGTGCTGTGTTCGAGTAAGTTATCCGCGTCGTTCTCAACCGCCCTACTGCGTGTAGGGTGGTTTTAGGGAGTTAGTCATCGTTGTTAGGTTCATATATTGTCCCTCCCCAACCCCTCCGCAATGGCTTCCCTAAGCTATGATGAGATTAGGAAGAAGTTAGCTGATAGTATCGGTGCTGAAGGCATTTATATAAATGCTGACAAGTTCCGTTTCCTTGATTCTCTTATCCCGCATATCATGGCGTTAACTCCACCAATGGCCCCTCAGGCCACCCCAGTCCCCCAGACCCCTCAGGTCTTAGGCCCTCCCGCGTCCCCTTCCTCCAGTGACATGGAGTGCGAAGAAATCGCCCCTCCGCGCCGCAAGCGCGCACCCGCGACCGAGTCATCCTCGGATGCCACCCCAACTGGCCCTGATGAGCCTCCCTCTTTCACCCTTGTCAAGAAGCGCTCTAAGAAGCGCTCGAAACAAGACCCGGCGCCCTCGGCCCCCGTCCCTACACCCCCTGCGGCGTCTTCAACGCCAGCTGCCCCGGTGTCTTCAACACCCGCTCCGGCCCCGACTTCTGTCAAGGCCAAGGTCCCACCACCCGTTTTCCTTCGGGAAAAGGGTAAATGGACTGAGGTCTCGACATTGTGCAATGAGCACAAGATCCTTTACACCCGAGCGGTAAACTCGGGTGAATCTATTAAAATCACTGTCTCGTCGATAGACGGTTTCCGAGCTTTGACTAAGCTCCTCACCGATAAGCAATATGCTTATCACACTTATGCTCTGTCAGAAGAGCGTAAGATCAGAGCGGTACTCAGGGGAATCCCGTTCGAATTATCGAACGAGGCCATCCTGGAGGATCTGCAGTCCCAAGGCTTCCCGGCACTCGCGGTGCATAAAATGCACAGCAAGTACGGGAGGCAACACCCTCTCGCTTTGGTGATTCTCGCCAACGTCCCCAAGTCCAGAGAGATCCTGAAAGGGGTTAGCTCTATTTGCGGCCTCTCTGGGATCTCAATCGAGGCGCCTCATCGCCGCGGTCATCCCGGCCAGTGCCATCGGTGCCAATTGTACGGGCACGCGGCGGCCAACTGCCGCGCACCGCCCAGGTGCGTCAAGTGCCTGGTCCCGCACTTCACTAAGGAGTGCAATCGCACTCCTGAAACTCCCTCTCCTCCCGATTGCGTGCTTTGTGGCCAGTCTGGCCACACCGCAAATTACAAGGGCTGCCCTCGTGCACCCCGTTGTATGCGCTCCAATTTCAAAAGGGCGGCGCCCAAACAGGCCCCGCGCCTTTCTCAAGAAAACTTTCCGCCGCTGCGTAGCCGGGTTCCTCCGGCTTCTAAGCCTGCACAGCCCAGGCCTGCCCCAGAAAACTGGAGGCAGCGCCCCACATCGAATCCCATTCCGGCTCCTCGCCCACACAAACCCACTCCTCAATCCTCCGTAGCAGACGATATGCGTATCGTCTGCGACGCTATTAAAAATGTCGATGTTAGTGAAATCGCAGTCTTAGCCCGTAAACTTAGGGCTTCACGTACTCCGACAGAGCGTTTGCTAGCTCTGGCGGAGCATAGTTCCCTTCTCAATTCATTGTAGGTTCATTTAAATGAATTGATCCCTAAATCATGCTTCGGCCGACCTCTGCCCAGCCCCGGCTTCACCGGAGGCTGCCCAGAACGGCCACCAACTCATGTCCCTTTGAGCACCTTCAGTGCAACTTTCACTACAGGCGGAAGACCCGCTAGCGGGTCTCCGCCAGCGCGCCCAACTTCCCGACGGGTGTCGCTTCCGATGAAGGCTAAAGGTATACGCTTACCACAGCCAACAGGTGGTTTTTAGTGGGTAGGTGCCATTCTGGTGAGTCCCACATAACCCCCCCGCAGAGGAATTTACCTGCGGGCGGGTATGCATGACGCATCTTCCACCTCCCTCCCGTGAGGGTGCCTCGGCAGCAAAAAAAAAAAAAAAAAAAAAAAAAAAAGCCGTTGCAATAGATGTTAGCCGAAACCGAAAATAGTCAGTTGCGAAATATTGAGTAGTAAAAAAACACGACAAATTTATTACGATCCAAAAGATCATACATATTCTTCAATAAATTAGGCAGATGACTTCACAATCGGTATGTAGAATCTGACATGCTTGATTTTCATGCATTTTGAATAGTTAGCGGCATCTACTTCACTATATTCGTAGACCTGTGGTAGTAACTATACTATACTACTGTAATGATGTTCTATGATAACGTATTTATCACAGTGATTTTCACTTAGCTCTATATAAAGTTAATATAACCGAACCTTCGAAGGTAACCTACCCCAGCCACACTCTGTATAATGAAGGCAGGCGGTTCATCCTTTAACCCATAGTTGTGGTCGTTGGGCGGTACGCTCCTGTCTTCTGAATCCGACGCGCTTTCGTAGTGACATGCCACGTTGGATATTGCGAAGTCATCTGTAAATGGGAGAGAGTCAAGTGAAGAAGGGTTGCGTATTAAGTTTTTTGTAGACCTTTTAAAATAACAATAAAAAATCCTTATTTATTTTCTCCCATATAAACACACTACTATTACCACATTCTTTGCCACCACACGAGAAATATAATTATTTATGTGGGACGCTACACAGGATGTCCTACAAAAGACAGTCAATCGGTCAAAGGAGGCAGATACCGTCCCATACATTTCTGGGCTATGGTGTTAACAACTTGGAAATAGTGTTTTCTATAAGAAACATACATTTGAAGTGTTCACCTAAAATTTGAAAATAGTATATATATAGTAATAGTAGTAAATAGTATTTCTAGAAGTAAAGCTACAAGATATTTTAGTAGTGTCATATAAAGTTTTGTTAGGTTATGAGAATGTTATTTTAAATTATTTCGTTGGACTTTTCAATAAATTACTTAAATAAACTATACTTAATGATGCCCCAAAACGAATCGTGTATGTATTTCACCCCTTGTATGCTCCCCAAAATAGCATAAACATTTATCTTAACCACTATCTTGTTCACTTTGAAATTATTCGCAAGAATAAATTACTTAATGTTTCAGTCATACGCTATTGTCAAATCACAACCAATATTTCTTCATTTAAAACTCGTCTGCCAACAGTAGCACAGCGACCAAACGCAATGCCACAGTTAACACAACGATCCATGTCGAAATGCAAAATCGGGTATCCAAGGGAACAAATCTAATATTCGTGGTGTAAGGCGGGTTCTCGGGATCCGGTAGGCAAGCAGAAAGTATTCGAGTAAAGAAGAATCGTAGTTAGTCCGTATAACAAGCGTAAGTCGTAAGAAAATAGGAAAACCACAAAACAACTCAAGCGCATGGAACAAAGCCAAACAAACGAGTATCAGAATGGCGGCCATTTGACATTCGTTCTTTTCGCTCGTTATTGGGGGAAAAAATTAGTATTGCAGACGTTAAAACTAAATTCCACTCATAAAAATCACAGTGAAATTACATATTTTGAATTTATTTCATTTCCAGAAATTAAATCGTTCGCGGTTTATTATATTTATAATAAGGTTAATATAACTTATTTTTTGGCATGAATTTCCACCTATTATCTGTCTAGCCCACGATTACTCAGCCTCCTTTATCTCACTTATTTGCTAACTTAAAGCAAAAATAAGCTCAAAAGTCGAAACTTATTAAACAGTTAGAAAAAGCGTCATAAGTTTTAAACAAAAAAAATTAAATAACATATATGGAGGTGACTCGGGTTCCCCAAGGTGTGCTCTATACCACCGATTCAATGTCTCTCTTGGGACACCCTGTATATTCAATTCGCACTGGACAGTTTTTCTCATACAAATTATAGCTACATGAATGATCTAATTGAAGCTACTCTAGCAAGTACGTTGCCCTATTATCATATTTTAAAGGACGACCCCGGTTTTCGGGTTTTCAAATACGAGTATGTCCAAACAATTCGTCTAAAACAAATAGTAAAGTGGGCAAGTATAGAGGATATGAGTTTTTTAAAACAGCTAATTAATTAAAATACCTTTAATCCATTATAATTTAGAGTACATGCTAAAATAATTACAAAACAAATGAGAAATAACCTTATTTCACCGGAATATTTTCATCCGGAGTCAAAAATTAGAACCGATGTTTTTTTTAATTTTGCCATTGCATTTATAAATGCTTCGATTTCCACTTTGCTATGTTATATGAAGACTGGGTTAGTTCCTTTATGTATTTTAATTTGTAAATTTTTGTTTGAGAGTAGGTACTAGTGTTATTTATATACGATATATTTTCAGTGGCGTAGACCGAAATAAAAAACCACGGCTGTTTTAAGTTCAGCGAGACTATAAAGACATTCTCTATTTAACATGGTCAAATCTTATATGAATATCGTAGTCTGATGGCGATCTCTGGTTTACAATACATTACAAGAAACGGAGCCGGCTTTTAAGAACTCAGTTAACAACGTTCTTAGGCCCGTATTAATAAAATTAAACGTGCGCAAGCCATCTTGAGAGTGCCATCTTCGATAAAAATAATGTCTGTCTCGTTTCTTAAGATGACGGGCCTCAATCCGTTTTATTTAGTCACTCCAGCCTATTTTTATCTTATTAAGATTGTGTATCCTTTTTTATCGAAATTGATCGGAATTGAACTGTTGGCCTTTTAAGTTACATTAGACTTTGTGGCGTAGCACTGAGGTCGCTTAGCCGGAATTTAGAAATACTCTTGCATACGATACGCCTAAAAGGCACCCGAGAGGGCACGGTTCTCGGCTTATGACGTCGCATATTGAAACTACCGCGGGTTTGGAAGGGTCGTCTACTGCCAAAGAACCAGTAAGAAACTCAGTAGGAGTCGTGTAGTGCGTCGCAATAGCCTGGCCCACCGGTGGGTTGTACGGTTGGAATGCCGTTTTGCCGTATTTCCAATTAGAACGTCGGCGTTAATTGATGCAATGGAGTCATCGAGATCAATTACGTGGACGCCTGCAACGAACCACCGCATCAGTTGGCTGTATAGTATACAGCCAACCAGCAGGTTGGGAAGATGGAGAGCGTTGTGCAAGTGGCGTCTAGACGCAAACTTCATTAACGTGGCAAACGCTTTTTTATTCCACTATCTAGTCCACTCTCTAAAGTTACTCCTAAATATAACTTTTTGGCCCAGGGGATAGGAGTATTAAACATAGTGATCTGACCTATTCGGAAAGTTGCCTTGAGGTGTCCTAGACCTGGTGGACGAGAGAAGTATGTAAGTAGCTGCACTTTTTCTGGGTAACCTAACCTAACCTAACCGGCTGCGGTACGTGAATAGCGCGGTGCCTTCTGCCAAGAGCGTCAGAAACGGAGATTGTATATTTTCTCTTACCGTCTTTGGCGTTGTGTTACTATTGTATAGTAAAAACAAAGTCGGAGAAACCACCGAGCCTTCCGGAACACTGACCTAAACAGGACTGGAGAACCAGATCCATTACTACAGTAATGAACTTTGGTCTTTTTCTTTGTGTAGGTGAAATAATACCTATATCTACAATTCGGTATGTAAAGTAATTTTGAAGTATATTTTTTCATATTGTTTCACAAAAGAATGAGGTATTTCGAGAAGACAGTTTTAATATTTCTGTTTTTGTGCAGTATTTCATTTTAATTGAATTTTGTAATTTCGTATCACGACGTCACTCAGTCTACGTCTACGATTTTCTATGGATGACAGATATTTATTGTAAACATTGACGTGACAGTTTCTAACATAACAATAATAAAAAGTTGATGCTACTTGATGTTATCAGTAGAATATACTAACATATGTATAACTATAATATGTACTATATGTAATATAATATATATAATATGTATAAATATACTAACACATATGTATAATAAAAATGGCAAAAAAAAACTCAATATGACAGCCTAAATTTTAAAAAATGCAGTTTGAGAGGGAGTTAATTTAATTTTGGGTATTATCGTTAAAATAAACTCAATTCATTTATTCTGCGAGATGTTACTGGCAAAATATAGTAAAGAAAACTTTGTTTTCAACAATTGTATTTTCGTTGTTTTAGATCGTTCTTCCCCAGACTAAATTATTTCAATTGATCCATGTCTTAAAAATACACACCTAGGAATGCTTTGTTCACTGGGATTAAACTGGGGCGGTATTAAAAATAAACTTGGTAGGTATAGGTACCTAAGTTTATTCCATGTTTCAACTAACAATTAAAAGTCACTTGTAATAGAGACTTATACTACGTTTACTTGTCACTGCGTTGCTCTGTAAATATAAGGTCAAAACAAGTGTGTATATACATATAGGTATAAAAAGATTTGAAATTAAAACTCAAAAATATCACGACGAATTTTCATTTATTAATTTATTTAATATTACAGTCACCCGTATAAATACTACAGTTATTTTTTATTGGCAATTATTATTTTATTTCCTACTTAAAATTACGTTTTAACACAGCGAGCACATATGTTCATCTTATAATGTATGAAACATTCAGACACTAAGATTATTTGCGCTAAAACCTGTTAGAGGATCTCAGTATTTCTCGGGTTTGGTTCCGTTGCACTAAATATTAGCTTAAAACTGAAACATATTTAAAAATATTAAAACTGTTAAATTGCACTTTATACAATAAATAAAACTAACTATTTTTTATAACCATATGTGCTCGTTGGATCTATAGGCAACTTTATAATACATATACTTTGCCTTACTAAAAATATAGTTTAATTTTGTTTCACATTTATAAATTAAGCTATCTTAGGTCTCATATAGCATTAATTTACTATATAATTTTCTTTTCAAATAAAGATTTCAGTAGATAAAGGATCAATAGTTTATTAAACTGAAATAAAAACAACTGCAAGTCAAACCGTAATTATGAAGATTTCTTTATATTTACGTATTTATTTTTTCTTCTCACAAACAAATGAAAACTTGTATTCGAAAATAAATAGAATAAAAAAGCACAAAGCTTGCAATCTCCTTACTTAAGCTTTAGAAAGAGGTCAAACAGCAAAATTCAATGCAAATATTAACTTTTTTTTTTTTTTTTTATTAATAATTAGCAGGCGTTTGTCTTCCATCTCACCTGATGGAAAGTGACGATGAAGACGAGGATCGTACACGCCTGTCTAAGAGGTACCTATTCACTCTACACTTGAAAGCTCCAGGGTTATATTTGTCTGGAAAAACAGACGCAGGCAAATCGTTCCACTCTTTGGCAACACGAACCAAAAATGAGCTATCGAACCGTTTAGTTCGGCTCATCGGCACGCTAACCACAAACGGGTGAAACTTCTGTCTGCGCCTGGTTGACCGGTGGAGAAAGGGGGAAGGTTCGATCAACTGAAAAAGAGCATTCGCACACTCTCCAAAGTGCAATCTGTAAAAAACCGATAGACTAGCAACTTTTAAAATATTAATATCCTTTTCTAATGACAATATTATTCATATTCTAATCCTTATTCCAATTTTCATTGACATCGCCATATTAAAAAAAAACAATAAAGATATTTTTCATTCGAATAGAACATAGATAAGTATCTTCACCCCATAATAATAGTTACGCGGCGCATAATTTAAGTGATCGCCATATTTAATAGTTTTATACCCAAATTAAAAATTGACATTCATTTCATTCTCGAAAGCAAAAGAATTTTACTATGTACTAAATTGGATTCATATCATGAACGCCCGGACTTGGCCTATTTAGTCGACGTCTTCCAAGGAAATTATTAATTATGCTGCAACGTCATCCCTCAAGGCCTACCAGGTCCGTATCAATGTACACCCTGCGTGCTCGGGAAAACCTTGCGAGCATACATTTCCGTATTTATATGGTGTGCTAAAATTTCGATATAGTACTAACAACTATACTATTCCCATTACAGCAATATCGTTGTGTCATTTAACACAAACATTTACATAGAACAATTCACTGTGTAGTCCGACCAACATATCTGTGAACTAACAAATGTCGCCAGTATCGTTCAAATGTTACCATTTTATTACGAATTCAAAAAATGGCAAAACATTTTAAAATTACAGACGAATTAAAAAAACGCCGTCTTACAAACAGATTGGTCGGACAATAGCTTTATCATATAATGTAGTCTAAATATCGAAGTTCCTGCTAAATGTCAACTTGATTACAGAGGCTCGTATTCTGAAAACCATAGTGTTATCAGTAACAGAAAGAAATGTTGCCTAGCTGAAATAAACATTTAACTCGGTCGTATTATGTATCTTAGTAGATATCCTTTATCGTAATGGCAAGTTAAATGTGTGCGTTTGATCAAAATCATATTGTATGTTTTAAAGTATATAAGCTGAAAGAATTCGTTTAGGGCTTCAGACAAATGTTTGATGTGTGTCATTAAACCTATTTTACAAACGCCAAAAACCTTAATATTGCGTACACACATTTTATAAACCTTTTGAACGTATTTTTAACACCTTTATTAAATAAGCAAAATAATAAAAATCAAACGTTATAATATTTACTAAAGGAAAATGTGAGCTAACAATTTAGCTCTAATAATTTTAGTAGTTTCACAAAAGTATGATTTAAGTCTTAAATCTAAACAAAACTGACATGACAATTCTTTTGAGTGAAAAACCTGTGAACACAAGATACACACAATTCATTTATATTTTAAAGTACGTTGTCTACATTAGAGAAACTTAAAAAACTGCAAGACTATTACGTATGCAGTACCCATATTACTAAGGGTCTTTAGTATTGATTACTAGAATATTTCTGAATTGCCAATAACATCACTTAAAACACGAAAATTTTTGGTAATTCGATAACAGGACTTAGGCAGATATCCCAGCCTTTTATTGTGCGAATATTAAAAAGTTTACCTGACCACAGACTGCGCAACACATTACTTCAGTTAATTCGTAAGAGATAAATCACTCTGTACAAAAAATGGCGTTCCTGTCTGTTGACTTAAAATGATCTTAACGCGAACGCGATGCGGCGATGCACTTTACAAGTACATCGAGTGCCACAATTCGTACCTAATTCGACAAGGCTTGGTCATAATACGCGGGTAACACCCTCTTCTTCTTCCGAACAGCAATTTTACGTTTGTTCAATTAACTCAAGAAAATGCAATAAGAAGGCTAAATAAATTTCAAGGTTTACGTTAACCTCATCTTTTGGTATGAAAATAGTTGGTTATATACTCAAAACTTTACATAAATGAGATTACCTTCTTTTAATTTGAATATTGCAACAAATCTTTAAAAATAGCTTGTGTAATTACTCTTAAAAATAATTAATACTTAAAATACCTCGTTGGTGATGAAAATATAAAAATTATTAGGTAAATATTATAAATTATGTCTATCCTTTGGACTTCTCTACTTTGGCTTATAGGAACTAATACAAAAAAAACCATTAAAACAAAATTATTGGCACATAAAGACAAAACAACTAAATCTAAATTATAAGACTTCAAATCGTGAAGACGCTTTGAAAACTCAATACGAGGCTCTATTGGTACGGCAGTAACTTATTATTAATATGTTGTTTAAATAATTATTTAAAATTCATAAAATAAGTATTTAATCCTAGACTAGAATATTCTTAAGTACATTTCTTACGTCAGCAAAGACAAAAGAAAAGATATAGCAGTTATATAATATAAACCCCAAAAAATAAGTATATCCCCGTTATTTATTACACCCAAGTTTATTTTACAATAATTATAATCTTCAGCATAACGAGATAATAATAATTAAAAAGTCTTTTACAAAGGATCCTCATATCGTTCTGACCGAGTCTCCGTCATCAAATCTAAAGGATCTAAGATCTGCGTAGGTCTAGCTCCTCGGCGCCCTTTTGAAAATTGACTCTTAATATCATACTTCTCCATCCAATTTCTTAAAGTTTTCCTTGGCACGCCGTATTTGTTAGATGCCGCGTATACACTGTAACCTTTTTTGACCGCTATCAAAGCATCTCTCAGGTGTTGTGACGAATACTGTTTGTAGGATTTCTCTTGAAAAACGTCGGTTTCTATGTTGACAATAGCGTTGGGTCGACGTCCAACTAGCCGTGGTCTTGCGTGAATGTTCAAGGGAATCCCGTCGTCCATATCGATAAAGTGCCTCGTCACAATCTCCGTAGATGTCCTCATACCTGCAACAAGCCAGGAAAAGAACTGCCCTTTAATTTATCTTTTAAATAACATAACTTCTCGGGGGATTCCGTTAGTTTGGCAACACTCGGACGTCACTGTCAGAGTGACAGTGACGGTTGGGCGTTTCTTTTCCTGGCTTCCTACAGGAGGGGAGGGGTTTCGTAAAAAGCGAGGAAAAGCCGCTCTTTTAAAATATAATTTAATTAATTTCATTTTTGGTGTTGAAAACATAGTAAATACTGGCTGTATGAGTTGATGGAAATCATGGCAAGTAGGTATAGTTGATAGATATAAAATAAAGTTAATTTTAGCATCAAAACCTAAAATAATGTAGCCTGGTTGCAAAAAGGCAAACGTAGAACTTGTACTTTGAATAACATCATTACAATAAAAAACAATGTCTATTTTGTAAGAAAAAAAGTTTCAACCAAAAAACCATTCACATGATTTGTGATTAGATAGATACAGGCATTTGTTTAATTAAAACTTAACTACTTAGCGGACTTAGATATATAAATTAGATATATTGTTTATTTGCATCCAACGCAGCTACAAAAAGAAGATACATAATACCACAAAGAAAACACAACTAGAATGTTAAACATGCAGAAGGAAAAAAAAAATACAGCTAAGTTTGTAACGAGCAACGACACTTGACAAAATACCAGTCATAGTCAAGATAATCAACATACATATAAAATAAAAGTAAATAAGATACAAAATGCATGCTGTTTGTGCCTATAAGTGAGCCAACATTTAGATTCATTTTTCGTTATGTATTCATCTGTACTGTGTATGTATTAGTGTTGAGTTCGTTGGCGCAACTTTATAATAAATAAATAACCTAAAAAAATATATAATAACCTATATACATGCTAGTTATTTTAGAGGGGATTTCAAACAATTCTAAAAGGGATTGAAATACTTGCTATCTTAAGAATGTTAGGTATTTATGTTTGCAGTACAAGTGTTAACCTCTCTTAACAGAACTTTTTTTTAGATCACTTTAGCCATATTTTCTAGTTAAAAGATAGCAAGGTCATTATAAAACAACTGAGAAAGTACATGAAAGAAAAATTCAGTTCTTCGGTAATAATGTTTATTTAACTTTCATTTAAAAATAATTGAATACAATGATGATTTTATACAATACATTCTGTTATATAGACGGGCGGACTGTACATTTAAACGACTTTTATTTTACAATAATGTTTATTTATTTTTAATTTCACGAACACCCTTATTCAGTCTGGATTATCTACCATAAGGTTTATTCTTTAATTTGGATCGACAACGTTGCCAACCCCGACCAATTAGGGCACAAAATCTTGCGGTTCCACCCAGTAAGGATGTTATGATTATATCTGTTATTCCACGAATATCCCGGTTAATAATAACAATAAATTATTTAATTTATCTTTGAAAAACAAAATCCTTGTTCCATAAAATACCTTCCTAACAATAACACGCAAGCAACACATTTACTATTTTATATCTAACTTAAGTACAGCATTAAGTACTTATGCAAACAGATGTAATTAATTAACCAATGAAATAACGTATAAATAAACATAATACTGTATAATCAGTTTATAAATAATTATGATTACCTATAGTTTTAAAACGACTACCCACATTATTAAGGAAATTAGAACCAATATAAAATTTTATGAAGTTTATTTTTTTCATTTAATAATTACCTTTCATCTGGTAAGATTCACCATGTTAATACTGGACTTGAAAACACGAAGTTCACACCAAATTGTTAATACGTTTATCATGAAAGATTATTTCGATCTTAACTTATCTAACCGACTTAAATACTAAGCATAATAGTGTAAAGTTATATATTATATAGGCACTTTTTGGATTCAGACGCATGTACCGAATATATAAAACAAACTATTAGGTAGTTTTTATTATAATTTAACTACAACAAAGACGAGATATCAATATTTGGTAGAGTATGTAACTAAATAATTGATTTCTAAGTTTAAATCAAAGAAACCTTTAATAATATATATTTTTGCTATACCTTGTTATAAGTCATTTATAAATAACGATTTCATAAATTAAACTATGGTTTGTTTCATATAATAATTAAGCTTAAATGTTGTCAAAAGCAGCTAGAAGAGTTTCGTTTTTTTTAACTGTCAAAATATACATAAGACAATTTAAATCTTGACGAAATATAAGTTAAATTGACACCTGGTACGCGTATTACGGTAAAAAAATATTATAACTTTTATACATATATAATGATATATAGGAACTAAATTAGGCCTATAAAAATAATAGCCGAAACTAAACCTTGATAGTTATAGTATATCAAATGTCTTAAGAAACACGGCAAAAAAAATTATAATTATTGAAATGACCTATCCGACTAAGTCTGACCACAAAACTTTAAATGATTATAATTGTAGTTAGAATCTAACACTTATTGCACATAAAATAAGACACTTAATTAAATAAATCAAAGCTTATAAGCAAGATTAAAATTTTAAATAGAAATCTATACATTTGATGTAGTTAAGAATTCTAGAAATAAAATGTCTCTTCTAAATCTTTCTAAGCCAAAAATAGAAACTATAAAGGCAGATGAAGAAGGACACTTAAGAAATAAATAGTTTTGAAAACCTTAATTCATTACGAAAACTTACCCGAATCTTCGATTTTATTTATTATTATTTTATAATTTACTATAATTTGACAGTTGACATTGACGTGAATAACGTTATGAACATTTTCAAATTTAGTCATACATAATGTATTTGATAATAACGGGGTTCAACGTTTAATACCTTAACGTTAAGAATTAAAAAGGTACTAAACTTAATTTTTATATATAATTATAAAATTTCAAATTTAAGTCTTTTCATTAGTTTTTGGACGCAGTCCATACAAGCACTCTCGTTGAAGGCCAATCATTTCAATTTTTTATCAAATCGTATTAATATATATTAATTTTAATAAATTATGTTATTATATTAATACAACAAATGCCTTACATTAAGAAACAGACGGTTTTAAAACAAAAATAAATACATTTCTCACATGGTTTTAAAATCGATTTGTAATAAATAACAGTAATGGGTTATTCTCATAGAGTTATTTGAAAGTCGAAAAAAATAATTTTAGTTGGCAAAATGTTTGACATATTTTTTCACTCACAATACAGCTTTGAGCTCAAAAGAGCATACATCAAAACTAACCCTATTACTAAGATGTTCGCTGTTCTACCGTCAGCATGTCTTTTGTAACATGACAGATAAAACAACAAACAATTTTTAAAAATCAAAATAAAAAAAAAAAACAAAATATAAAATTAACCCGACAAATTAAAAAAAACCAATCAATCTTTACGATACAGATAAATAATACATTTTGATGTATCACCAACACGAAGTTGGACCTTTGGTTCCATGTATTTAAATTAAAAAGAAAAAATTGACACATTTATGATTGACGGGATCGAAGTGACGGAAAATTATTATTCAATAAATATTATTGTTAGATAATACTCGTATTCTTTGAAGTTATGTGCAAAGCGTACTAGTAACATTTTCAGCTTCCAAGTTCATTGAACAGAAATTGAAACGTCACCGTCAAAGTCGTTTCAACGTCAAATTTATTTTGATGGCATTATACTTTTTATTATATTTATCATATTTTTTTAAAAAGGTTATCATATTTTTCATTACCATGTTCAATTACATTTTTAAGTATTACATTTTCTCGAAATAAAGATACTTAAAAACGCAATCAAAAAATAATCAAATCCCGGAAAACTATATCTAGTGTAACAAAATCAATTATAAAAGTAGATAATGGGGTATTTTTTATTACATATTGAAATAGTTTATCAACATAAAGAAATACTGCAGAAAATTCAACATATTTTACAACTAGTTCTTTTTTAAGTTTTAAATAGGAATATAATTCCGATATTAAATATAAAACTTTATTTTCCTAAATATTTTTTGGGTTGATAAAAAAAATGCTAAAAACTTGTTATTTTCAAATTGTGTCCGATACCCAATTATATTTTTTTTAGTATTGTTTGTATTAAATCTTTCCGGGCATACGAGCATATGTCCGGGTTTTTCATCTCGTTGTATCTGTACATATCTGTAATGTTCTTTTACTGTTATCGTGCACTGCAGTATTTATAATAGAATGTGTGTTTATAGTTAATTAACAGAAATAATTACTCTAATTTTTATGTAATCCAACTCTGTAAAAATAACCCATATTGCATATAACCATCTATAATTTCGAATATATCGTTACAATTATATTTTAAAGGCACAAATAACGAATATAACCATACATGTTACATAAAATTATAAATATAAGAACCAACTAAGGCTAATAACTAATATATGCAAGGCATTATTAAGAAAACTCTTTGGGATTCAATTCAGCTTTTAAGCTTTTGGTTCGAATTAGGAACATGTCTTTGGATATTATTTCTTTACTTTAACAGAAATATTCTTCACCTATATTTTCTTTCGTCTTTGGCAGTAGGTATTTTTTAGATATTACGAACACTAAATAAAGTATCGAATCAGTAAGAGTTTTGTTTAAGTAAAAGTAAATGGTAAACAAAATAAGATAGTATACTGTTTAAATTATGATCATAAAAGAAAAAAATCTTTGGAAATATACAAATTTACAAGACGATCACCGATATTCACCGTTTACAGTTTTAACACGTATTTAGCATTTAAAATACACTCTGTTCGAAGTTTCAATAAATTTCAGTTACATTAAGTACATAAATAATACAGAATTTCGTTACTAAAACACGAATCCTTAAAAAGTACATCAGATTAAGTACGAAAACATCTAACGACACACGATATCATCCATTTTCATACGATTAAAAAGTCTAAATCAGTGTTGCCAACACAATAACTCAAAAACCTCCAAAAATTTATTCATGTACAGACATATCTAAAGCAGCATTATCGGGGGTTTCCACTGTTTGTGGATTTTGATTTATTTCCTCAGGTTTTTCGTCAATTGTTTCAACTGGAGTTATTTCATCCTCACTCGACACATTCGAGCCACTGAAAAGGAAATGTTTGCCGAAATCAATGTCGTTCTCATAAGCTGTGTCATTTTCCGCGCCACTTTTTTCGAAATTCTGATTTTCTGTGTTTTGATATTCTCGTTGTTTTTTGCTGTTTTCGACAAACTGTTTTAACTGCTGTGGCATGGGGAAAGAGGATTTTATGTGGCATCGTTTCATCCAGTTTCTAAGTGATTTTCTTGGTACTTTGTGGGTTTGAGCCGCTCTGTAAAGATATAAAAGAATGTGAGTCTCTACACTTCAATGAAATTTTTTTAATATAATAGACCTATTAGTACTACACAGGTATTGTTATCTATCAAGAACATGAAATGGGCTGCATTAAATTTGTTGTTATAATGCAGAAAAAAATATTTTGATGTGGAATTTGTGAGAAACTCAATATAACTTAAAAGTCCATGTAAGAAAGATCGTGCTTGTTTTAGTTACAGCTTATTATATCGAGAAGACTTTCCATTCAACTTGAAAGACAGGTCTTTTTTGCTTCAAACAACTTTTATAATAATAATAATAAATATTACTAACTAACACACCACATTATCTAGCCCAAATTAAGTATCATTAAGAACTTGTGTTATGGATACTAGATAATGGATAAATAAACTTAAGAAATATATAAACACATAGATATATATTTTTTAAATATAAATATTAGCAATAAACTTAAATAAACATACATACACATCCATGACTAGAAAGCAAATATGATAAAATATCTGCCCCCGGGACCTCTGGCATGAAAGGCAAGGCTACTTACCTCCATACCAAACAGGCCGTCAAATTAATGCCAAAGATTTGTTAATCAGTTTAAGAAAAAAAATAGAGTCAATGGGAAGACTAGAGAAGAGTCAATTCAAGCCTTGTAATAAGTTATACTCATTCCTCATTATCCACTTAATAGGTAAAAAAAGCTCACCTATAGATACTCCCTCCCTTTTTGACATCCATCAAGGCAGCCCACATAGCCTCATTAGAATATCTCCTATTTGGATTAAACTTCCCCATCATTACTCTTTCCAAGTCTTTCCTCGACAGCCCAGAAGAACTCACTTCCTTTCCCTCCAAAAATTGGTCTAAATCCGACTTCAAAACCGTATCACCAATATCAATATTTTTATCCTTAAAAATTGGCGGCCGACCTCGCTTGCGAATCTGTGTCTTTTCCACGATTTTAGGGAAATTTTCTCTACTGGGAACACTAGGGTTAGTAATTTTGTTCTTTGGTATCAATTCGACTTCAGATTTTTGGTTTTTAAGATCAGTTTTTTGCTTCTTCACTTGACTAGCTCTGAGAAGTGACACTTCAAGTTCTCCGTTCTGTTCAAGCCAGGATTTGTAGTAATCATTTTCGTTAGTTGCTTGTGTTTTTGAGGCGTCTTCCGCCATGTTTGTTTGGAAGCCGAATTTTGACAGTTCCCTTTGAATTTGCGATGCGTTCATTTGGGACAGTTTGCTAATGTAATCAACGTTGGATTTAGCCAAGTTCTGAAGCTTCGTTTGGAAAAATAGCTCACTTTCCGGCTTTACTCTTAAGTAATTACTGTTGCGACCTAAAATTAAAGAAAATTTTAAGAAACATCAGAAAAATTATCACCGAACCATGAATGTTTTTTTTAATCGAAGACAAATGATATGTCTGTAAGATAGTAACCAAACGAAAAAAAAACAATTTTAAAGACCATTTCTGTGAGTTAATAAAAAACATTCATGGCTCAAATATAATAATAATTTAATTTATTTTTTAATATGGAATATGGCCTACCTCACAGACATTCATTTTTTATTGCACAATGTCCATTCACAATATGATCTTCGCTCTGTGGCATTTTCACTTTTATTTTTGAAAAAAATTGTGTTATTATGTTTTTAAATTGGAACCCACCCTTTATTCAGTAACTTATTACTTGACGTTAGACTTAGAAGAATCGTTTCCGTAAAATTTTCAAATAAAAATGACTTCCAAAAAGTATTTGTCTTTTTTTATTACGTTAAACCTTAACCTAAAAAGATACTCCTAGATTTTTTTGTAGTGACAGAACATGGTTATTTGTTTTGAGTAACTTATCAATAATACGATAACCATGAAAAACACGCCTAGAATAATACCTACGCAAAGAGTTACTGAATAAAACATATACCCCATTCCATTTTAGTTTATTCATTATTTATTTAAAAAGTAGAAAAAAACAAAAAATAAAGCAAGTGACAAGAGAGAAGTCACATTGCAAACAAACATTGGAATTTAAAATAATTTAAATAAATGAAGAAAAAAAAATTAACATAAAATAAAGTTTTTGTTGATTATTATATTTAAAATAAAATGAAACTTACCCGACGTTTGTCCTAAACTACTGCCTGGTTTGCTGGGTTCATCGTCCTAAAAAAAAATTAAAAAAAATATTTGAGCACAAGAAGGGTTTATTCATAAGAGGAAATCAACGAAAGACTTGGCTGCATGGCATTGCCTTTGCCTTCCTCAACTTGAGGAGAAATAATAAAAAAAAAGGGTTTATTCTTTAAGAACTTTGACGTATATAGATATTTTGACTATATAGAACTTAACTTTTCAGATTTTAAGATAATCATGAAAACCAAGTCGTTAAAATATGTTATATTGTAATTGTATTTCAAGTATCTGAGCCTTTCTAAAAATTGATGTCAAAATATTTGCTCTACGTTCATTGCTTCTAAAGTAACTGTTGTGCTGGCGCGGTAGTCGGGGCGTCGGATTAGCACGTGGAGTTGTATTGTGATTGTTTCTAGAAAGCGACAGAACGTACTTTACATCGTGTGAAAGAAAAAGACGATGATTACATGTTTCAGATGGGAAATAATATGCGTTATGAGATTAAAAATAATGCGTCCACGGAGAGGTCCCTCTATACATGATATTATTTATAAAAACCTGAAAAAAACGGGAAAGAATATATTGTTTTTTTTTTATTAAGTCAACCATAACTCTTTCAAAATGTATGAGGCTCATGTCTGTTTGCTAATTCTGCAGATAGTTAATCTTATTAGCCATCGAACGATACTAAATTGTGGCTTATCAGTGTCAAGATGCACGAAATAACGTTGCTGTAGTGTCGTTGTCAAAACTAAGAAAATATATTTAAGTTCTTGTAATTCGGCGATGAGTGCGCCTGCAAGTTATCGTAACGGCGTTTAATGTCCGACTGACTGTGCTAAAACTTTACTTAACAAGCAATCAAAACTGCTGATTGTGTCAAAATTACATCTATGCATGTGTGCGTACTAAGATGTATGAGAGTAGCTCATACTTCCCTAGACATATTGTAATCTCTCAATAATCCTGTACATGTGTGGGTTAACTGAGGACACCTTTTACGTCAATTTTGTTTGTACACTCGTTGAATCAAAGGTAATAAGAGATATATATATGTTTTTTCATTATTTATAATTTATCATGGGTCTTACTGTGAGTACTTACGGGTGTATGATATGCGTACGCAGCGTTCATACGCCAAATATCAGCAATAAGCAGTTTCTCACCTCATTATATTCCATATGCTCATTATCAAGTTCGCCGTAATACAGTCCATCTTCTTCTACAGTCTCTTCTTTTACTTCCGGTGTGGTGCTCTTGCGTTTCTTGTTTCCGTTGCCGTTTGTTTGGGGCGTGGGGGTTGGGGTCGGTTGGGGTGGGGTAGCTCCTGAAAAATAGAGTTTTCAGATAATTATAATTTGATATAACGTTTTGCAATTAAGTAAAGATTTATCAAAATAGAGCTGGCTTCATATACATTGCGATATGTACATTTCTTGTTTTGTGTAACAACTTCTACCAATACCTACCTACTTTGACAACTATCGCTAGGGAGCGGCCATCCAATTTGGACACTTCGCACTCTTGAATGCGATACTAGCACCGATTGTTTCATTATTGTACGGCCATTTTAAGGAACTAATAGAGATTGAAATTAGTCTTTTGCTTCCCAACGACAACAAATAGACGCTTGAGTTTATTTTGACAGCTGTCAACTGTAGTAATATTAGTGTGCATTGTTTGACTCGCCAGGGTGCAATCGGAAACTAACCCCAATTTCAATACAATGTTGACAAAATTATTTTCAAGAGTATGTAATCACGTGACATTTAGATTATCTTTGGACTTCAATTGTTTTAAATTAGAATTAAAATTAGTTTCAAGAGTAAGCTTGCCAAACATCCAATGAAAGTAGCTATATATCGAAATCGAGTACCTTATAGTATAAGGTAATTATAGTAAGTCAAATTATATCTTGTTTACCAAACATACAAAAAAATAGAGTCAAATTGGGAACCCCGAAGGCGCAGATCTGATTATTATTCCTTTTTGAAGTCGATTAAAATAATTCCTCTGCCGAGTAGAGTAGTGGTTAGTAGCTCTGCTTTATACGCCAGGTTCGAGTCCTGGCCGGGTAATTCATTTGTGTGATGAACACAGTTCTCAAATCATAGTTTATATACATAGGTATGTTTATTCTGGGGTCACACATAACACAAGCTCTGCGTACTTTGAGGCCGTATATACTATTTCCATTTCTTTATTTTCTCGATGACAGTTCTAATTTGATATAATGTAGTGTTGTGACCAAATAAGTAATTATAACGATTGCATATATTTATTATATTTTGAACAAAGACAAATACAACAAAAACATTCAAATATATTTTTACACTCAATGGCCCATCGCCATTTTGTGTTTGTTTTAATCTGTCACTCGCAACAAGACGGTCGTGCTAGTCACTACATTTCTGTTCGCTGAGTTTTTTCACATTATCCATACATTACGTTGTGTATTTTGTGTTCCTCTGTGTTGATTGCTGCCCAGCTGTCAAATATCAAAATGCCGAAAGGATCTGTTCTGAAAAGGCAGGCGAGAGAACTGGTGATCAAGGTTCGTAATTACTTTGAAGCAGAGTATCAAAATGGTGACCCGCTATTACCACTGTCGCAAGTGCGAGAGCGTGTTGCGGCCGCATTAGGTTAGAGGACCTACTGTTTCAAAAATTACTACCGAAGCTTACGGTACAAGCGGCATGCAGGAAAATAAGCTTCGTACGCCGAAGAAAAAACGCCAACCACGTCGTTTGACATCGGTTGACAACTTCAACGCTGATGCTATTCGCCGTCATATATATATAACTATAACTTGCGCAAAGAAATTCCAACACTTAAGAAACTTGTTGTTTCTTTACGTGAATGTGGTTTGTTCTATGGCCAAAAATCGACATTATTGGTTACGCTGGTGACAGCACCGTTGTACAGAGATACATGTCCAATGCGCGAGCGAGTCCTCAAGAAATCCGGGCTTTGAGAGAGTCCATGATTGAGCGGGTGGATTTGGCCTTAAAGAAAGTGTCCGATTGGGGCGAGTCCAACTTGGTCAAATTTAACCCGTCGAAAACACAGGCGTGTTTATTCTCCGCAAAAAGGGGAGTTTCGACCTAACGCCCACTTTCCAAAATGTTTCTGTACCCTTAACCGACCACCTAGGGCTTCTGGGCGTAACTATATCGTCCCAGCTGAACTTCGGGCATCAAATTGTGTCCATGGCTCAAACTGCTTCAAAGAAGTTGGGAATCATCACGAAGGTCCGGCGGTACTTCAGCTCTGAACAGCTACTTAATTTGTACACAGCTCAAGTTCGATCTTGTATGGAGTACTGTAGCCACCTTTGGGATGGTTCTGCAAAGTACTTAGTACTTGAAGCGATGGACGCAGTTGACCGAAGAGCCCGAAAAATTATAAACCACTTTGACCTCACCACCAGAAGACTGCAAAGCCTCGACCATCGTCGGAAAGTTGCCAGTTTAGCAGTCTTCTACAGATTACATTTTGGAGAGTGCGCGAATGCTCTTTTTGATCAGGTTGAACCCACACCCTTCTTGCATCGGACTAATAAACGCAGACAGACCTTCCATCCCTTCATGGTAGACATCCCAAGAAGTCGAACCAAACGCTTCGATAGTTCCTTTTTGGTGCGGATCGCCAAGGTGTGGAATGAACTGCCGGCGTCTGTTTTTCTAGAAAACTATATACCTAGTTCTTTCGAGCGTCGAGTGAATAGGATCTCATGGATAGACGTGTAAGCCCTTCGTCTTCATCGTCACTTTCCATCAGGTGAGATAGAAGACAAACGTCTAATCCTTTTTCAATATAAAAAAAAAGTTTTGAAAGAAATTGGATTTTCTTATAAAAAATTCTTATAAAAACAAACGTAAAATATTGATGAAGCATCACGACGTTGCTATGGCTCGCTGCGAATTTTTGAGCGAAGCCAAAAAGATATCAGATTAGTCAAATGTTATTTTCACTGACAAGACTTGGTTAAATGCAAACCACACAGTATCTAAGAACTAGACTGACGACACCGCCGCTTCCACTAGTTCAGTGCCAATGGGAAAAGGTGTACGCCTTATCATATGCCATGCAGGGTATACGAAAGGATTCGTGTCAGATGCTTTATTGGCCTTTAAATCCAAGAAAACAGCGGACTACCACGAAGAAATGAACGGAGATTTACGAAGGATGGTTTAAAGAAATGGTGCAATCTCTGGAAGAACCGTCCATAATTATTATAGATAACGCTACATATCACTTCAGACAAATTGATAAAATGCCGACACAGGCCAAAAAAAAAACAAGAGAAAATTGACTGGCTCCAACGTCATGGCGAAAATGTGGATAGTACTTTATTAAAAGTACAATTAGTAAATATTTTAAAATTGAAAAAAAATCTCCCGAAACGGTATGTTATCGACGAAATAGATGCCAAATGTGGTCATTGGGTTCTTCGACTTCCACCGTATCATTGTTAGTACAATGCAATAGAACTAATATGGGCACAGATCAAAGGATACGCCGCTCGAAACAATACCCATCCCCCTTTTACGGCAAACAAGATGTTAGATTTATTAAAAAATGCATGTGCGGAAGTAACTGCCGAAAACTGGGAAAACATTGTGAGAAGAACCCAAAACATAGCGTCGGATTGAGAAATTCATGTGGCATTCGTTAATATACAAGTACAGGAACTTATAATTAATGTTGGGGAGAGCTCATCGAGTGACAGTGACGATTCATCAGATTTTGATTAAAATAAATAAATAAAGATAACCTGTCGTTATAATTATTTCGTTTCATTGTCGAGTACCTACCTATACCTACTTATTTTACAACAGCTAAGAAAATTTTAAAGAAGTTGGCATTATCAATCAAGAATTAATACGAATTGTAATGAAATAATAGGTCTTTACCTATGAAACTGCCATTTTGCCGTACTGGCCATTTCAAATGAAAATATTTTTTTTTGACTGATAATTCTAATTTCAAATTAATTTTATTTGACAAACATGGAATTCTTTTTCTAAAATCGTCATTTGTTTAATAGTTAGTGTTTTGTTTTCAACGCATTCGAACATTTTTCGTCAACATGGATAAGTTAAAAATTCGAGTAATTATGGAGTATGAGTACCGTCGTGGCAGCAAAGCGGCACAAGCGGCACGCAACATCAACGACGTTTACGGAGCGAACACTACAAACGAACGCACCACCCGTTATTGGTTTACCCGCTTCCGTTCTGGAAATTTTGACCTGAAAAATAAACCCCGTGGTCGTCCGAATACTTTGGTCGACAATGACGAATTAAAGGCAATTGTGGAAGCTGATGAAACTCAATCCACGGCTGAATTAGCAGCAGCTTTCGACGTTAGCATCAAAACAATATTGGTCCAGTTGCGTCAAATTGGCAAGGTAAAAAAGCTTGACAAATGGGTACCCCACGAACTCAATGACCGCCAGCGCGAAGTACGCGTGGAGACGTGCCTTGCACTGCTCAGCAGGCATACAAATGAAGGAATTCTGAACCGCATTGTTACTTGTGACGAGAAATGGATCCTGTTTGACAATCGTAAGCGCTCAGCAAGTTGGTTGGACCCTGGTCCAGCACCCAAACAATGCCCTAAACGAAAACTTACCCCTAGAAAAGTGATGGTCACTGTTTGGTGGTCTAACGCGGGTGTTATTCATCACAACTTCTTGCCAAACGGGACAAGCATTACTGCAGATGTGTACTGTGAAGAACTGAACACAATGATGGAGAAGCTCGCACGTCTCCAACCAGCTTTGGTCAATCGTTCGGCTCCACTGCTCCTGCACGACAACGCGCGACCTCATACTGCACAGCAGACGGTCTCCAAGCTACAAGAGTTGGGGTTGGAAGTTCTCCGTCATCCGCCGTACTCACCAGACCTACAGACTTCTACTTTTTCCAGAATTTGGATAACTTCTTGGCGGAAAAAAATTCAATACCCGAGAGGCAGTACAAAATGCCCTTGAAGAATTTGTTGCCTCCCGTCCAGCTGATTTCTTCAAGAAAGGCATCAATAAGCTACCAATGCGTTGGCAAAGATGCATTGATTGCATGGGTGATTATTTTGATTAATAGAAATAAAAAATATATAAAAAAATTACGCTTCATTTATTTCGTGAAAAACGGCAATTTCATAGGTAAAGACCTAATATAATACTAGTTAATAAATTTGTACAAAAGTATCTGGCAGTAGTTTAGTTTCTTACATTTTGTAAAAAAATATCGGGTCTGTTATCGTGTTACGTTTATCGATATAGCTCCATCCCTATCAGTTTCTCCGACTCTGGTATTATATAACCTTGTACGTGTGTAAACGTCATATTTCTATAAAATAATGCATACATAATGTAAAAAAAACGCTCGCACAAGTTTTCACAGGAAATGTCATCGAGAAAATAAAGAAATGGAAATAGTATAGTTGGTGTGTTTGTCTGGGGATTTATTTATTTATAGTCTAAAAATTTATGAAAAGGATTTCGCAATAAATTGAAGCTGTTAAGTAATTGACATGAGCTTTTTCGTTACTAGAGACAGAAGTTATACTAATTATATTTGTTATTTATTTATTTTCACAGAACCAACAGAACTTAAACAAAATATTATAATAATATTAAATTTAACTATAGGTACTGTCAACAATAGATTCACTATTTGTCTATTAAACAGTAACGAGCACACTAACTATACAAAATTATTAAAGTTATTAAAGTTTTTATAAATTTAACAATATTCATGAGGAAATGAAAACTTTTCTAAAGTTGTATTTAAGACGAAATTATAGTACGCCATCTAGTGTGTGGATAAAGTGCATGTGTTTGTGTATGCGTGAGTTTGTTGAGTGTGTGTGAGAGTGAGAGAAATCGTGACAAATCAGAAATGTGATGTAAATATTACATTAATTTGTAATTTAAGTATAATTGTAACAAAAGTGCAATTTATGACTTAGGCCCGTATACGTAAATCACCAAGCCTTTTCTTAAGTTTTTTTACAAGTGCTTACTTATATAATAATAAATAAAACTCTTTATTGCACACAAACACACAACAATTACTAATGTAAATAGGCCATAGGGGGAACAACGACTACACAGCAACAATCACCAACCATTTTGTTGTAATTATTAGGACAACGTACCATTGGTAGTCTCTCTGTTAGCGTTGGCGACTAACTGGTCGGAAGCAACGGCGAACGAAGCGTCGGTTTTGTTTAGTTCTTGAGTTAATCCGCCGGTGTCGCTTGAGCAGAGACCTGCAGTAGGCAGGCAAGTTAACAAATTATACTTTACAGAAAACCTAAGTAATAAATTGCGACAAAATAAAAGACTAGTCGAAAAAATAATGATTTTGGGGTTGATGCACCCCACGTTTACTTATGACCTCCCCCCTCTCTAACGTTTATTATAATACTTATGCAACTTATTTACAAGGCCGGGTCATTGATCATCGCAAAAAAATGTAGTTCCTCGTGCCGTGGGGTATCCGAACCACCACCGATTTCGGTACCACAGCCCCCCTTCCTATTTTGACCGCCATAATAATCGAGTGTAAGTGGTTGGGTTCCAGTTAAATGAGAGGACCAGTTGGAACAAAGGCAATCCCAACTTAAGCCTACAGCCGGCTACTCAAACACAATATTGAATGTGATTATTATATCGATTAATGATGCGACTAATGCTGTCCAGGGGCGCGCGTGTCAGTTACCATCAGGCACGTGCTCTTCGCCGGCTATGAAGGAAAAAAACTAAAATACGCAGGTCGGAACGGTAATTCTCATTCAATCAAATTTTATCTCAAATCCGTGCAAATGCAAGTCTAAAGACATTCTGTAGACAAACCTGCTGTATGTCGATCGGTAAACTTCGTAGAAATGTCGAGTTTGACAGGAGCCTGACATCCGACTAGCTTCGACAATTGTCACGAAAATTGATTGCCACAATGGCCTGACTATAAATCCGGAAAAATCTTGTGTATACAATAACCAACAGAGTATAATAACAATGTTTTTTCTTACCTCTAATCTGCAAGGCCTCTGCAGATTTCAGCAGGCTAGGCAACTCGTCTTGTGTTACGTTCACTTCGCCCTTGTACATAAAGTCTACTAACGCTTGCATTTCGCTGAATCTGAAAACGAATTTATTTATATTACTTAGTGTTATTTATATCTTCATGTTTAAATATTCAAGCCACTTGCTCAACTCTGAGTTAGCTAGCACTAGGTTAAATATTGTTTTATGTCTCTATTAGTTCAATAGAAATAGAAAGAGACGGAGGAACTTAACTACCTATCCGGCTAGCCCGGGACTAATGCGCGGTTTACATGTATTAAGTAGTTAAGTTGGTAACTAAATTTTAACTAAATTTGAAGTTGCTACATGTCACTTGCGTGTCCAAACGGATTAAGTAGTTAAGTTCATAAGTTCAATGAAGATGAGCAGTAATGAATATCAAGTAATTCGTCAATTCTGTACTTAGATATGTGGCAAACGTGATTTTGGACTAAGTCAGAGAAGAATTTTATTCGGTAATTAAAATCTTTCAAAGAATGTGTTTTTTTCAAAATTTTTTTACCTCGTTTAATCTACAAGCATACCTATTTTAAATATTCTTGAACAAATTATATTGTTGAAACTAAACTCCACTCCGACATTTAGAAAAAGAGTAAATGCGAAATAAATACGAACTCTTGCCGCCACCAGCTTTGTCCACTTATGCACTTATCTAAAAAATCGCGTCCAAACGTGTTAAGTGAGAAGCCCCGCCCACCTCCTTAAACGAAAAATAGAACGAATTCTAATGTACTTAATCACTTGCGTACTAAATCTTAAGTTACCACTTGTCACTTATCAGAATGTTTACACGTAATTTTTTACATAAAATTTAGTTACCAACTTAACTACTTAACGCGTGTAAACCGGCCATAAGTGGCGCTGCACAAGTGGCCTACGTCATGTAATACTATTTTTCAAGTAAACCCACAGTATCCGAACTGAAACATTTACATTCCATCGTAATGTGGTTAAGAGAGACGTCTGATGATATCTGAACACACTCTTCCGTATAGATTTTTCCAAGCAAATCTAGAGTTAGATAATATAGTAAACATTAAATATAGATTTGCGAACCAAAAGCTATACTTTGGTTAGCCTTGATTAACGTAAAAATTATTAAGACATGACTGAGTTTACTTCAGAAATTAATTAATAAACACAGAACCCAGAATAAACGTACATACATATATATATATATATATATATATATATATATATATATATATATACAAACAACCATGACCCGAGAACAAACATCTGTGTTAATCACACAAATGAATGCCCCGGCTAGGACTCGAACCTGGGACCTTCGGCGTATGAGGCAAGGCTACTTACCACTACACCACTCGGTCGTCATAGATATAAAACAAATCGAGCAAAAATATATCTAAGGATGAAGAAGATAAGAATTTTAATGGCTTAACAGTTTAATAACAGTGCTTCCAGTTTTAACCAGCGTGATTCCTTTTTTTTTTTGGTAAACACACCAAATGTGTGGCCCCAAAGTAAACAGCTTTTGTCAAGAATAAACATTCCCGTGAACAAACATCTGTGTTCATCACACAAATGAATGCCCCGACCAGGACCTCGAACCTGGGACCCGCTCGGTATGAGGCAGAGCTTACTACTTACTCGCTACGCCACTCGGCCGTCCATTTCGTTCCGGTTAAAGCTTTAGCGTTGGAACAGCTAGTGAAATTATAGGAAACAAGCTTACAGTCGGAAACGCTTCTTTTTCTTCTCGTTGATCGAATCACTCCTTAGAACACTAGCCGATACTATAACTATTATTTCGGCTCGTTTGGTATCTACATAAAAAAGAATTATTATTTAAGTTAACACTCACCGCATATCCCGCATCAAGACAATCGGGTGCTTGCACGGGTTCTGAAGCAGCAACTTCTCCAGGTACGCCGAACACGCAGATAGGACAAGCTTGTGGCAACGTAAGGCCTTAGACTCACAGGCCAAGGTCACGTCCGCGAATTGTTCCGTTAGCAGGAGACGGGGGAATACCGACTGGAGACAAAAATTATGGCATTTAAAGTAGTTTTATAGAACTAATATTTGTGCCACTGTGCTTCAATATAAGTATGTAATATCTACACAGTTCAAGCGTTTTCCATAGCTAACGCTAAAGAAAACACATATCACGTGACGCTCCATAGTGTATACGAGTTTTCTATAGCGTTAGCAATCTTAGATTGCAACTTGGCTAGAGGCCTCGAAGGACCGCGTCACCGCTGACAATTTAATACTATGTCATGCGGTTCAACTTGGACCACTGGGCCTATAAGGTGATTCTCGCAAATATATTTATAAGTTGAGCGAGTAATTTGGAATCAGTTGCAACTACAAGAATTAATAAAGAAATAGGTTAGCTCAAATACCCTTTTTTACATCTTTGAAAAGAGATGACCCTTGAGAGAGAACTTGTATCTACTTTAAAGAGCGGAACAGTAGGTCTGGTCTAATTCTTCGCCTTGTCTTTGCTTCTAGAGATACCACGCGACCAAGCCATCTAGATGAGTGGGCGGAATGCGTATACGCTTTCAATCATTTGCTTCTAATACACAAAATACGCTGCGAAATGTGTACTACCTCCATTCAAAAGCTCGGTTTAGTCAGGTAATTAAATACCGAAATAAGTATTAATAACCGTCTCCGAAGAACATGGCGTCAAGTTTGACAGTCGTCTAGTTGGCTTGGTCACGTGATTGTAGAAATAAGTCTTCATTTGGTTGTTAATTTGAGTATATCTTCGATATGTCTAACATGGGCTTCAAATTAGAACTGCAGAGCTTTAACTCTTGAGCAAGGTATGTCTGCACTACATAAATATGTGTGCCTGCCATGGTGCTATCACAAACTCCTTTTAAATTAAATTAAAACAAATCTCACCTGTAAATTCGTGTGATACGAATTCCACCGAACGCAAAACTGCTGCGGAGGTAGCGCCATCTTGTTTTCAAACGTTCTAAATTCAAATTCTCATCATAGGTATACGAAATCTATATTTGGCCAATAGCGGTCTTCGCGCAAAAAGATTGCGCGATATAATCTAAGCAAAAAGTTAGATATCACAGCTTTTCTCTAATTAATAGGTAGTTATATATTAAAATATATACATATATATATATATACATATATTTTAAGTACAGCAATACTTTTCGTTTTAATATTGTATCTATATGAAGTAGAAACTTTTAAGACTAGATTTTTCGACGTGTGTAACTTCTTCTTGTTTTGTTATATCTGGAAAGAAAGAGATAGATAATATTAGTACCGGGTGTCTATAGGTTCTATAATAAATTACCTTCCACCTCCGACTTTGTCCATATATACTTCAGCTATTGGTTCGTTAGGTCACCAACCTATCTAAATTTTAAATAGTGAAGACGAGAATGTCACACGGCCATAGAAGAAGTACACCCGTTTACTATAATTTTAGAAACTCCGGGCATACATCAGCCTTGACCAAAATCCTCAACTGTTCATTGCACTCCGTGAAAATCAAAAGATCTCCAAGAAACAAAATATTCCACCGAAATGCCAACTAGACAAACATGATTATCGACCATAACGAGTGACAGAGAGGGGTGTATATCAGAAAACCGCTCGCACAAACAAAAAAGGAGCTTGAACCTAAAAAATCAATAACCAGAGGGAATGACCCTACGGTTCCTGCGAACGGAGTTATTATGGTAGGTACTCTATGGGGCAGTACATATCTATTATTAATAGTCATTAGCAAGTAAATGAGAAAACGTAGGGAAGTATGAAGAAGTTATAATGAAAAAGTGCTCACTGCACTCACAAGAGCAATCTTCAATAACAAAGAACTACTGTTATAATACTAGCGACCAGCTCCGGCTTCGCGTGGGCAAATAGAAGGAAAAATAGAAAATAGAAAATTAGTATTCGAACTGTATGTGGACGAAAAGAAGATAACATCATTTCGTAACACTTAAATTTTTGGCAGTAATTACCCAACTCTCTGACAAATTTTAACAAAAACCAGCTATTGTGACCTAACTATAATAGACGTATAACCACACGGATTTTTGTGGGTAATGAGTCCTATAAACATGTAGTACATTATTTTATATATCATTTATAGTTTATAATGCCGATGAATAATGACATTTACCAGCAATTTTTGATACCTTGTATTAAATTATTGTAATTCTCGTAAGGACCTCTAATTTTTTTTAAATATAAAATACAGCTCATGTTGATCAGGCTGAACCCACACCCTTCTTGCATCGGACCACTAGACGCAGACAGACCTTCCATCCTTTCATGTTAGATATCCCAAGAAGTCGAACCAAACGCTTCGTTAGTTCCTTTTTGGTGCGGGTCGCCAAGGTGTGGAATGAACTGCCTGCGTCTGTTTTTCCAGAAAACTATAGTCCTAGTTCTTTCAAGCGTCGAGTGAATAGGTATCTCGTGGATAGACGTGTAACACCCTCGTCTTCATCGTCACTTTCCATCAGGTGAGATAGAAGACAAACGTCTTATCCTTTTTCAATAAAAAAAAAAACTACGCACCGTTGATGGAGCTTTCAGTGTGTAAAACAATTTAAGCAGTTCTTAAGTTTATCTCTGACAAATCTAATCCTTTCTTTTTATAATAATATATATACATATACTATTACTGTAAGTTAAAGTAAAACGCCATTCATATAGTCTAAAACACATTTTAAATAGGCCAAAAGGTTGGCAAAACTATCTTGCTGAGTTAGTAAACGTTGTGCAAAACGTTGTAGGGTCTAGTATCCGGTAAATTGGATTTCTTTTTAAAGTCGATTAGCTTCCAAACCGTAGTATCTAGAGGCTAAAAATAAAGGCATACGCGCTCTTTGGCATCTAATAAAATTATATCAGTAAATATGCTATAATAAACTGCATAAAATCTCATTATAATAATAATAAATTCCCTGACAAACACACTGAATGTACGGCCCCAAAGTAAGCAGAGCTTGTGTTATGTATGACACAAATTAATGCCCCAAATTTGAACCTAGGTCCTCCGAAGTATGAAGCGCAACCACCGGCGCTACTCGGCCGTCAAATTGTATATTTATATAATATACTTCATCAATAATTGATTTTATCAATAAACGCGAGTATCATTAGAAATCGGGAGTAAAACGACTAATAAAGGAAGTATGCATAGTCGGAAGAAAAAAAATGTTTTTCTTATATCACCTTAAGAAAAAACTATTTATTTTTCTAAACATTTATATGCTAAGTTTACATGCCGATAACAGTACAATACTATAGTTTACACGTCTGTTTGTTTGTCCGTTATGTCATTGTTATTATTGACGTTGGTCACTATTGTTTTGACTTTGACAGAAATGTTATGCAACTATTTCTTAAGGTTTACTGAGGTATGGTAGAAAACTAGTATCCAGCTAAGGAATGTTTCCTCATTGTTTAAAGGTAGCTTTTTATTTGTATAGCAGTCTATAAATAATTTTATTTATTTATTTATTACAAAATTCACAGCCCTTAGATATAAGTAGAATAATAATTGTGAAAACACTGACGGCCATTTATGGACTTGCAAATTTTTTGTTTACCTTAATCAGACTTACACAAAAAATAAAAAGTAATATACCAAAAAATATAAAAATACTATTTTGATCAAGCAAAGGCAAAAAAGGCAAATACTGTTTAAGATTACTTTTTAAGATAAATATGTGATTTTTTCCCTGTACTGACTAGGCTTATAATCGGTATCAAATGATGGAGATTGATGATGAAAGGGCTATAGGTGGTCCAAGGCATTTGTGTACACGGCCCTATGTGTGCATTAAGCTTGTATGATATGTGTCGTGGACAAATCATAGAATTGCGCACTACATGAAATGCTCGAAATGTTGACCACATCGTACAATCACAAACGTTTATTTTATTTATTTATCTTTGGATTTTCACGGATTGGTTTCACGATCTTGTCGTCGACGATTGGCCTTATCGCAAATTTTTTTTCTTCAAACCTGGTTGATAACCGGCCATTTGTGCGAGCCAAGCGAGCCGAATGAACCAAGTGTGCGTGGTACGGCAGCGCACCCGAGGACGCGCCATTACAAAAATAAAACTAATAAGTAGTACAAACAGGCAAAAAAAGTTTAACAAAGCGACATCTCAGCTAATTATAGCATCCACATGCGACATTTGCACTTATATAATGCTTTCTAGTGCCTCTATAGGTAGTACAAGCAAGCGACGTCATCATCTGGCCAAGCTACATCATGATGTCGCTAATGGTCAGTCGATCGTTGTATGAAACGCGACCATTTCATTATATGTGGCCACTTTCACGATATTAAAAATTGACTGATGGAACATGCAGGCCAAAGCGTCGATAACACGGTTTGACAAGATGGCGGCGGCCACACAAAGTTAAGTTGCATCACATGGGGCGGCGCGCACCAATGATTTGAACCATCTATCTATACATGCCTGCAAGGAGGTAGATTCAGTTTTAAAACTCGAAAACTATATTAGTATGGAAATATTAAATTAACGTTTGTTTGTTACTAAATTACTAAATAAGAGGAAAGCTTTGGGTTACATATAGTATACAGAAAAGAATGGAAGACCGGTATGAAGCAAATGTAACTTTGGTTGGTTGTACTATGTACACTTTAGAAGGTATTAACTCACAAATAATGACGCACCGTTAATTCCAGCAAACATAACCGGCAAACCACTGCCGCTTGAAAATAAAAGCCTTAGTTTTTTGGAATTAACTGTTGTAGTCTAGGCAATTCGATAAATAAACTGGTTTAGAGTTTATTTTTAACTACTAATTTTTGAATAAATTGGAATTGACTCTAAAAACAAGGTTCTACCATTAAACACGTTTCTTGATATATTGGTTTCTTAAAGATAATTACAATTCTTTTTACAAATTAATATATACAGGGTGGAATTTTGCGATGCAACCTGGAAAGCGCTCTAAATACTGTAGATAGCAAGTTTTACTATTAGAAAACATTCCTTTATGTTTTTTAAAAGAAGAAAAACTGCATTTAAATATATCATTTGAAAATAAGCATACTACGCCCGGGAATCGAACCGGCTATAAATCGAAAAATGATATAATACCTAATGATATAATAATCTCTCTCTCTAACGAACATGGTGATTACACATTTAATACAGACATTTAAATAAAAGTAAAACTATAAAATGTTAACTTATCCATTCAATAATAAGAACAAGATAATGGACCTTTACTCAAAGGGTTCAACGGATCACTTATTTAAATAATATTTAAAATCATATGTTTCGTCAAAAATTACTATTATAGAGGTAATAAAATTACAATTATCTTTACATGTGTTCGTAATGCAAACTTTTTATCAAACGTGCCATAATTGCGTGGGATGAGAAAGACCTATGAAAAGTTACATTTGAAAAGATAGTGATCCAATTCATAACAGCAGACGTTTCAGTCTATTTTACTTACGATTTCAATACCTGGATCGGTACTCGTATCACAATTGGTTGGCTTGCGATATCACAAGACCTCAAGCCTTTAAAATTGTTTTGTATTGAGGTCATATAAAAAATAATATGTACAAAAATTCGATGCAAAGTCAAATTGCTTTTTTATTTCATGACGCAAGTGGGTTATACATCTTTTTGACATTATCAACAAGTCCCCAAAAAGTACGACAGTGAAGCCGAGGGCATTATCTATTGTAGTATAATTTTGTGGTAGAGAATTAAATGTTTTATTTTTTTACTATTAACTGATAGGGATTGAAACTGCTCGCGTCCGCAAGGTTTAGCCCTCGATGCTTTGTACGTGGTCCCGGGGTGGTGCTAAAAGAGCAGTGTCTTTTGGTGTTAGGCTTCGGCTGTGGTTTGTGACCACCCACTAAACAAAACTATACCGTAAATGCATCTTTAATTTCAATTTTTAAAAGGTATACCGAGATGTAGATCGATACCAAAAATGCAGCACCTCTCGGCACTATTTTGTCAAAATCGTAAAATACCTGAAAAAGTAGTTATTGCAATTTGACTACGACATGTAAGAAATATCGCAACTGCTTATGAGTTAATACTAACGTTCATAGGTACATAGTGCCCTTGTAAATATTCAACACAACAAGCACTTAAAAGTTATCGAAATAAATTCTTTAAAATAATAATTTTGTGCACCAAAATAGAGCTCATTTCGAGCAACCAATAAGCAGTTTGTTCCCTACAAGATTTTACTGTCATTTCATATAATGTCAAGTTTTATGGTTTTACTTTCATTTGAAACATGTTTGTACGACAGATTTGATCCTTATGATTGATAACATAAAAATTTATTTTACAATAAATATTATTTTTCGGATTTCAGCCGGTTCGATTCCCAGGCGTGGAAGCTTATTCATAGAATATAATTATTCTTCTTTTTAAAAATGAAGGAGTGTTTTATAAGAATAAACCTTGCTATCTCCAGTATTTAGAGTATTTTCCCTCGAGGTGGCATCGCAAAATTCCACCCTGTATATTTTTGATGCTGTTGGAATGTAATAGTAAAAGTAATGTAAAAGTAGTATTAATTAATATTATGGCATATAATTTATTAATTCTGTAAACAACGTCTAGTACCTACATTAGAACAAGTTTTGTTTTAACATTTTTCATTTAAATACTGAACTGGTGGAAAGTGACGATGAAGATTGGGATGGTACATGCGTGTCCAAGAGGTACTTTCGGGTAACTTAGTGTAGGCTCGTTTTCGGTTAAAATCCCCTGAAGTGTTATAGACCCTTAGTAAGCGGAGCGGCTACAAAACACCGAACAACGCGAAAGCCATTCTCGCCTTAGCCCGAGCCTCCGCTGAGTTCTCCAACTGTAACTTTACGTTCCATACTTAAAAGCTTCAGAGTTATATTTAAAAAAAATAAAACATGCGGTGGGAGATGTTCCTACTCTTTGGCAACACGAACTTGATTCATTTTAAGTTCTTTCTATTTCAATAGCAGTACCGATTCTGCATGTTCCAAGCCCGGTAAGGCATCTCCGGCATTCCTCGCTTAGTACCAATCAGAACGAACCCATATTATGACCTAACATGTACAACGTACCGACGCACAGGCAACCTACCTACTTGATTCATTTCAAGTAATGTGAGTGTTTAATATAAGATAAGATTGTTAGGACTGTAATCGCAAGGCGTGGTGGATCAAAGAATAATTTATTATGTTAATTGTAGAATAGTCGCTTGTTAAGTCGTCTAATTGAGGGGTAGCTCAAGTTCTACCTAATCTGCGTTAACACATTAAGAAAACTAAAAAAACAGGGCCATGGTCAAAATTTATTGTTTTATAAAATGAAGTAACAAAGTCAAGCAATAATAAATATTCAGATGTGCATGGCCATACGGAGTCTTCGTTGCAACAGTTAATTTACATCTAAAGAGTTAAAACTTCAAAGATAATCTAAGTAGGTATGTGTAGGCAAGAATCAATATAAAAAGATCTCGCCTCTTTTATATTAAAATAACCGTTAGATGGTTAGTGGGCCTTGAGCTCTTGAACATTACTAATCATTGGTGTTTGATTCATCAAATTGCTGCATTTGTGCGTGTAATTTCACTGACTGTTGCATACGTTAACGGGAACAAAACCACGTGAACGTGATTATGTTGGTTTCAATTGTAAGCACTTTAGTCCAGCCTAGAGAAGCACTGAACACAAAATAAAATCTACGAAAAAACATTTCTTTACTAACTGTTCACATCGTAGGCATATTTTTGTACCCATGGCCGCCTCTTCTGTATGGTCATAAATAATTTATAGAGGCACTTGCGCGCTACGGTATGATAAGATAGGATGACAAGAGTTTCCAGCTCATATTCATAAATTAATTGTAGATATTTAGTGACCTCTAAGTCGCAAGTAATAGTTAGATAACCTTCTAAGAACTGTGGTTGTGTTTAAGCTGCTAGCTGGATATGGAAATGGGGAAGAATTGCATAGCCGGCAAACGGCAATGGTAAGTGGCATCCGCGCCCATGGTCATCATGCGTCATAGGTTTTACTTATCAACGGTGAAATTGCCTTTGTTCCAGTCTGCACTGGCTGTTCCTTCCCTTGGACCAGAACACAACCAGGTAAACATGATTATTATGGCGATCAAAACAGGAAGGAATGTAATAACGCCCCAAACGAGAGCATAATATAGAAACTCCACTGCTATACCACTACTGATGTGTAAGAGTGTGAACTTCTACATTTGAATTATTTATCTAATAGACATTAAGGATGGTTTATTTGTATATTGTTTTATTAGTTATATCCAAAATCTCAAACAACTTTTAATGATTACTATTTTACTATAACAATGCTTTTGTCAAGGATTTATTTTAATCCCCAGAAGAACAAACGAACTGTATGGTCCCAAAGTAAGCAGATCTTGTGGTATTTAGGACCACACAGCTGACTGGGGGGAACCCAGAATTAACATACCAATATAATACAAACAACCATGACCCGAGAACAAATATCTGTGTTCATCACACAAATGAATGCCCGATCAGGACTCGAACCTGGGACCTCCAGCGTATGGGGCAGGGCAACTACTACACACTGTCAAATATAGATGGCCTACATTTAAGAAAACGATCATCAGACCCGCTTTGCATTCTGTCCGATCGGGCACACCCGGTCGTTCTACCCTGTACGAATTGAGCGCATCCATTTCACACGCACGTTAGCTCACTACATCCCTGGCAGCCACCCCGTGCACTCTTCAGTGCAGCCCAACTTTGCGACTGGTTCACGTCGTGAAGCCGTTCGATCTATGCTCGATTTTTGTTGCCATTTATTTAACAACACACTCTGTGCTAGACCCCGCGTAGAGTAGGTGGTTACCTAACGGTGGCAACGAAGGCTGGTAGCGTTGACCCAGTGCACCTTTAAGGCCCTTTCAGGTCTTGATAAAACCGGTATACCTGATCCCATTGCACTTGGACTTTTCCCAGGGATACGGTACAGTGTTTCTCCTTATTAGGGGCACCTCTTCGCGTCGTCCTCTGGCCCGATACCGCAGGTAGGGAGGTTAAGGCGGCTAGGTTCGTTAGGATCCTTGGCATTATTATATATTTTAGTCCCAAAGCCTTCAACCAGCCGCTCGTTGCCACTCTCGGGAGAATTCCTTCATAGAACAAACAATAAATAATGGCAGTAGAGTTTCTTTCTTGTAAGACCTCGTCTGGGGCGGCGCTATACTCCTTACTCTTTTGACCGCCACAATAACCACGTTTACGTGGTTGAGTTCTGGTTAAAGGGAAGGAACTTGAAGCCTACGGCCATGCATCATTAATCGATAAATAATAAGTAACATTATAATTAGTTAAAGACATCTACGATGTAATGATGTCTTTCGTTGTAATGACGGATTGTCGGCTGTGACAAACTTAAGAAAACATTTTCTATTTATAAAATCTATTATTTTATATTTGTAGATAACAATTGGCCCAAGTTCCAGTAGACTGCGAGTTGTGGCGAACAGAGTTCGATTTTTGAATGCTTTGTACGATTTTTGCTTAAGTGACGTGGGGGTCTAGCCAAGTTGCGGTCTAAGATAGCTAACGCTATCGAAAACACGTGAACTGTATGGATCATACCGTGACATAACGAGTCACTTGATATGCTTTATGCAGTTTAAGAGTTTTCTATAGCGTTAGCGATCAGAGATTGCAACTTGGCTATACCCCCACTGACATCGATCGATTGGTCTAGTAGAAACTATCGATCGACGTCGACTATTCCATTCTACTATCGATCGATGGGGGTGGTAACACCCTTTTATACACATGGCAATCGACGATCTATTCCATCGTAGAATGCCATTAGTCTAGGGGGGCTGTAAACTTAATAATCTGATTATTTATTTACTATTACCAGATATTTTTTAGAATAGTTTATGAGCATTGATAAGAATTAAATTAAAATACATACAAAGTACTATAAAGTTACTTTAATCTGCTATAATAATTTTATTACTTAGTTAATTTCAAAATTCGTAGATTGCCGTAAAATTATGAGGTCAAAAACTTCAAAGGTCTCATAATATTGTTGCACGGATCACAATAATCAGCAAAAATAAATCCGTGTCAAATACACAACATACCTACTGAGTAATCGCATTGAATATCAAGTCAGCTAAAAAAATTCTACGTAACAATATTGTAAATTAATTAGGTAGATAAGCCGTCATTTGCGAAAGTTCATGTATCCTAAAGTGATTGCTATCCACAAAGACGCTCCCCGCTACTTTCTTGTTCAATGTGGTGTCGCAATGAAGGTCGCACAATGCGATGTATGTGCCAAAAACGTAGTTTTAGTGGACAAAACTTACTATACCTAATCTTATACAAGCGATAATGACTTTGTCACGTAATAGTTTATTAAACCGACTTTCACGAGTCGCCGCGAAGGCTTCGACGGCGAGAACCCTCAGGCGCCGGCTGGTGCTCTGGCGCAGGCAGGGTCTGAAGCAGGCAGGGTCGACAGGAGTAGACAACGTCGGTGGCAGGGAAAATTAGTAGTAGGCTCCATCAGGTGCAGGCTCCATCAGTTGCAGGCCGACGTAGCCTGCTCCTGACCCTGCGCCATTATCCGCAATAAACGAGTATTACGTGACAAGTTCATCATGTTGTCAGGGGTATAGAAAAAGGTATAAGGTTCCACCATCCAGAGAATGTTACTATTCCCGAGGGATATGCGAGCGAAACCGCAGTCAAAAACTAGATCTAGATAAAGAAAATTAGTATTGCCATTTTAAAGTTATTTATTCACTTTTCACTATCGTTTATTTGGGACACACTTGGATTAAATTATAGAAATATTACATAAACAAAACTTTTAAACTTGTAATACAAAATAAAGAAAGCAGAAATTCAGAAAAATATTTACAGAACTTAAACAAATAGGTTCTAGCGACCTTAAAATATGTTTAAACAGTTCTGTGCTCACTTAACCATTATTTATTAAAATAAATAAAGTAATTATATATTTATATACATAACATTTGTGCAGTTTGAGCTCTACAAGATATTTTCTTAAACTTTGAATGTTTAAATTAAAAATCTATTGTGTATTGGAGTAGAGAGCATTACCCCTATTACATGATCTGCGCATAAAGGTATTTGAACCACAATTAGTTTTGGCTGTTGTTGGTTGAAATACATTTTTTATTTCGTGAACAAAGAGGGCATCTAGGCGTTATTTTGCATCTAGGCGTTATGCAGGCTGTGTCCCGCCAGACCCTTCCGAACCAATAGCAGTTTCAACATACGACGTCCTAAGCTGAGGTCCGTGCCCTCTCGGGTGCCCTTAGGCGTTTCGTATGTAGGCGCTTTAAGTTCCGGCTAAGCGCCGTCAGCGCCAAGCTACAAAGTCCGGTGAAATTTAAAAGGCTCATCGGACCATAAATAAACTGTCCATTTCGATAAAAAAAAAAATATGTCCCGCTAGTTGGCGTTTTTGTAATTGTGATGAAAAATAATTATTGTACATCGTTTATGTCTAACATCGTGCCTGATGGAAAGTCATATTAAAGATGGGGACATTGCGCGCACGCCAGTGCACACCGTTTTACACTGTCTGAGCCTTCGTTTGTCTATTATGAAATCTTCTTCTTGCCAGTTCTTCTACACCAAGGTTTCTCCGAACTGGTGGTAGAGTCATGCTTTATTTGACGTCAATAAGAACAAGTAATTGAGTTAATTATTTTTATATTAGAATTTGAATAGACGCGTATAAAACGTTCGTAACCTATTATTTGAGCTCTTGTAATCTTTCTTGGTGACTACTGTACAGGGTTACAGAGGTTAAAGTACAACTTATTTAAAAAAAATCGAACTATTAGAAAAAATGCAGGTACCAAAAAAAATACAGTAATATTTAATAAAAGACGACCGAGTGGTGTAGTGGTAAGTAGCCTTGCCTCATAGGCCGAAGGTCCCAGGTTTGAGTCCTGGCCGGGGCATTCATTTGTGTGATGAACACAGATGTTTGTTCTCGGGTCATGGTGTATGTTTATATATGTATGTTTATTCTGGATTCCCCACAGTTCGCTGTATGGTCATCCATAACACAATTTATGGGGACTGGAACTGCTCGCGTCCGCAAAGTTTAGCCTTCGATGCCTTGTACGTGGTCCCTGGGTGGTGCTAAACGAGCAGTATCTTCTGGTGGTAGGCTTCGGCCGTGGCTTGTCACCACCCACTAAACAAAGCCATGCCGCTAAGTGACATGGTCGCGTTCCGGCATGATGTTTAGTGTAGCCATCGAGGAGGGTAGGTCTGAGTAATCGTGCTGCATCAGGGAACTGTCTTCAGCTCGTAATTTATTGACTCGCCGGGTAACTGGTTTTGGAGGGTAGCGGGATCCGAAGAAACGGTGCACCACTGGCCGACCGCAGGTAGTAGGGGGCCCAAGTAGTGTGCTAGCCACATGCGAAGGCTGCCGCACCACCTCGCGAAAAATCCCGGAAGGCTTCATCGTGCCAGCTGGCGCCTGGTTAGAAAGGACCCGACGACAAACCCGGGGGGGTTCGGGCGTCCCCGCAGTCTCCAAGCCAGTTCCCCATCGGTGCGTTGTTGATTGCGGGCTGCTTGGTTCCATTTGCAGCACTTCACTCAACTTCTGTCCTCCTCCCTATTCACTCACACAACTAAAATGTGCACTTCTGCAACATCAGAGGAATGCACTCAAATATCAACGATGTCCACCACCATCTTGAACAGAGAGGCCTCACCTACTCTTCTTAACGGAGACGCAGATCTGTAATCCGTCAGACTTGGCATACCATTGTTACCCAGGGTACATCCTGGAGTCCAATTTTCGCCCGAACGCCGGGGTGTGCATGTATGCCAGTGACGAGATCTGTTGTCAGCGTCTCCGTTACTTGGAAGATCTGGACTTTTCCGTTATGTGGGTTCACATTGATACCGGCCTTGACCAATTGGTCTACGCCAGTATATACCGGTCACATAGCGGAGATCGGGAGACAACGAGGCTCATGGAGTATCTCAGCGATGCAGCAGATAAGGTTCGGCAACGTTTTCCCTCAGCGCAGTTGGTGTTCCTGAGGGATTTTAACGCTCATCACGGGTAATGGCTATACCCGTATCAGGACACTGGAAGAGAGGCTTTTCAGTTTTCCGTGACTCAAGGCCTCTCACAGCTTGTGCACGAGCCTACGCGCATCCCCGACGTTGCCGGCCACACTGCATATTGCTTAGACCTTCTGCTGACAACTGATCCTGACAGTTGCTCGGTGTCCGTAACTGCACCTTTAGGGACATCCGACCACTGCGTGGCGAAATCTGTGCCGCGGTACTCGCCGCCTGACACCAGCCCAAAAGGCGCTAGGCGAGTATGGCGATACAAGTCAGCAGATTGGGATGAGATGCGGCACTTTTTCGCGTCTTATCCTTGGCGGCAGACTTGTTTTACATGAACCGATCCGCTGCGCTGATGCTGTATCAAGCGTGATAGGCTAAGCAATGAAGTATTTCATCACTTACGCTGACCTATCCCTTGAAACCAAAGGTCGCCCATGGTTTAATGCTGCTTGCCTCACAGCTGAAAAGCTTAAGCAAGAAGCGTACAAACCCTGGGCTGACGCTCGTAAAGAGCAAAACCGTGGATTCGCATGAACTGAAGAAAAAATACAATGCTGCCGCCAAGTCTTGCAAAAAGGTGTTCAGAAAAGCTCGCTTTGACCACATTGGCCACATCGGAGACAAGATAGCGTCATAATTCAGGAAGCAGAGCTTTCTGGTCTTTAGCCAAGTCGATGAGTCGAACTTCTGTCGCCCAGCGCTGCCACCTCTGAGGAAGCCTGACGGTTCACTGGCCCACACTGCAAAAGAGAAAGCAGACCTCTTTGCTAATCTTTTTGCAGACTATTCACGTCTAAATAATCAAGGTAAAGTCCCACCCCAGTTACCTCAGTTCGGACCCAAAATGGGTACCGTTCATATTCGCCAAAAGGAGGTTCTTAAATGCTTGCAGAATTTAGACGTGAACAAGGCCAGCGGCCCCGATGGCATACCTGCAGTTGTGTTAAAACACTGCGCAGCCGAGTTGTCTCCCATACTAACGCGCCTGTATCGATTCCTTTGGAATCAGGGAAGGTCCCTAAATCCTGGAAGCTGGCCAACGTGCAACCAGTACCAAAGAAGGGAAGCCGTACAGATCCCATAAACTATCGACCTATTGCAATCACCTCCATACTTTGCAAAGTTATTGAGCGTGTATTGAACAATCGTCTCCTGGCATACCTTGAGTCCAACGAGCTCCTTAGTGATAACAAATATGGTTTTCGCAGTGGACGCTCGACTGGAGATCTTCTTGTGTATGCCACTCACTTATGGAGCGAAGCCTTGGAAGGTCACGGTGAAGCTATAGCTGTATCCTTAGACATTTACAAGGCCTTTCATAGGGTCTGGCATGATGGTCTCTTGAGTAAGCTTCTAGCATACGGAATACCTAAAGGGCTCTGTGACTGGATATCTGATTTTCTGAGGGAACGGTCAATTCGAGTAGTCTTAGACGGCTGCTCTTCTTACCTAATGGCAATTAATGCCGGGGTACCTCAGGGATCTGTTCTCTCTGCAACGTTATTCTTGCTGCACATTAACGACCTGCTAACCCCAGGCATTATTGGTTACGGTGATGACAGCACCGTTGTAGAGAGATACATGTCCAATGCGCGAGCGAGTCCTCAAGAAATCCGGGCTTTGAGAGAGTCCATGATTGAGCAGGTGGATTTGGCCTTAAAGAAAGTGTCCGATTGGGGCGAGTCCAACTTGGTCAAATTTAACTCGTCGAAAACACAGGCGTGTTTATCTCCGCGAAAAAGAGCAGTTTCGACCTAACGCCCACTTTCCAAAATGTTTCTGTACCCTTAAGCGACCACCTAGGGCTTCTGGGCGTAACTATATCGCCCCAACTAAACTTCGGGCATCTAATTGTGTGCATGGCTCAAACTTAATTTGTATACAGCTCAAGTTCGATCTTGTATGGAGTACTGTAGCCACCTTTGGGATGGTTCTACAAAGTACCAACTAGAAGCGATGGAAGCAGTTGACCGAAGAGGCCGAAAAATTATTAACAACTTTGACCTCACCACCAAAAAACTGCAAAGCCTCGACCATTGTCGGAAAGTTGCCAGTTTAGCAGTCTTCTACAGATTACATTTTGGAGAATGCGCGAATGCTCTTTTTGATCAGGTTGAACCCACACCCTTCTTGCATCGGACTACTAGACGCAGACAGACCTTCCATCCTTTCATGGTAGACATCCCAAAAAGTCGAAACAAACGCTTCGATAGTTCCTTTTTGGTGCGGGTCGCCAAGGTGTGGAATGAACTGCCTGCGTCTGTTTTTCCAGAAAACTGTAGTCCTAATTCTTTCAAGCGTCGAGTGAATAGGTATCTCGTGGATAGACATGTAACACCTTCGTCTTCATCGTCACTTTCCATCAGGTGAGATAGAAGACAAACGTCGTAATCCTTTTTCAATTAAAAAAAAATAGCTCTGCTTACTTTGGGGCCATACAGTTGGTGTGTTTGTCTGGGGATTTATTATTATAATTTTTTTTATAGTCCCGTTTAGAAGTATCTCCTTTCAAATGAAAAAGTATTTATTATTTGTTTCATGAATTTCGTATTCCTAGAGTACCTACCAAACGTAAAAAAAATACTAAAATACTCTTTTGAAATCTCCACCTTTTTTGAAATTGGTTAAAAATAAATCAATAGAATTTATAACATAAAATAATAGCTTGCATTCTAATATGCAAGCTATTAAACATTAAGTTAAGGATAGAGACAATTGATAATTATTTATAATTTACGTAAATATTAAAGACCTTTGAAATAAATAAAATACATTATTACCAACATTGATTTCCTGTTAACATGTTTGAATACGACAAGCGAATACGCGGTCATTCTTATGATGGAAAGTTGTGCCCATGGTCATCCTCAATAATTCTTCGTTCCTATCTCTTGTTGAAATCAGAAAGTTCATATGTATCCATATTTTATAATATTTATTCGGAAGACCAAGTAATCAAGATCAGCCACTCCAGGCCAGACACATGCCTAAGCTATTGTCGAGATTCCACTTTTTAGGAACTAACATTTACTTACTAACATTTATTACTTATAAAGAAGCGGTCTTCGCGGCCGCACTCGAAAACTATTCCAACGGGTATAAAATTTATAAAATATTGCAATAATATTCCATATTTAATATGGAAAAAGGTATCAAAACGAAGCTGCGTAAGGTAATTTTTGGTGCACCTGAAAGTCTAAAACTGTATAAGGTCAAAAAAGTTGAAACCCAAGTTTACAGTAATAGAATTTAATAATTTTACTCAGTGTACATTGTTTTCACATTTTGTGTAACGGCTATAAGCCGTCGTCTATCGTGTATTTGTTTTTACGCCAATGACGCAATGAACAAAACAAATTATAGTTACTCATTGGCGTAAAAACAAATGGATGGTGGCTCTAATACATAATAGACTTAAAAACATGTGCAGAATTATGAATAAATTAAATCTCTTGACATTTAAATCGTGTTTCATTGCATTACAGCTGATTATTGCTTGTCACAATTGTTCACCTTATGTAGCTGCAACTAGGAAGTAGACGATAAAATTACTTTATGGATCTTCGACTACTACGAGCGTTGAAATTTTGACAATTTTCACCAAGCAATATATAATTTTTTTTGGACGTGTTGTCGGGCGGAAGAGCAAATCAAGACTGGTATGATGTTCATACGTGAACAAGTGTCAAAAAGTAAATGTAGTCAATATGCTGCGTTCCGATTGCCGAGTATACCGCTCACAGCGCTCATATACCCGTTCCGAATGCTTGTGAGCGCGCTCAAAGCGATACCGACGTCATAAACGCCGCCATCTTCCCCCTTACAGTGCCCAAAAGCTACGGAGCATGGCCGCTCTGAGCGGCCTGTCAGAACTGACACATGACGTTTGTTTGTTGATGTTTTTATTAGTCGATTCAAGATTTTAAAACCTGGCTTATTAATTTTCTTTTGTCATAATATTAAAAAATAGCTCCTGTTTAAAAGACCTTAATGAAATTATAACTTTACATTTAAGCGACGAACAATCAGATTGTTAGTCCGTTCTGATTGCAATAGCACTAATATCACTTTTAGCGCGCTTAAACGATTCGGAACGGTTATGAGCAGTTTTAGCGCTGATAGCGCCGTGAGTGGCAATCGGAATGCAGCAATTGATATATTTGCGCTTATGACGTAGGCTTGTGTCACCCTCTAACTGATGTTAACTATAGCGGAATTATTTTATTTTGGTCTTAAAATGCTTTATAGTATTATTTTACCGGTTTGATTAGGGAAAGGAAGTTGCTCTTAAATTAAGTAAGGTCGAGCAGGGAAAGTGAAACATACTTTATTTTACTCTCGCTTCTATAATATTTTGACAAAAAAAATTGCCCTATGATTGTGCCACTATACTATGTAATACGACAAAAGCATAAAGATACTTAAAGTTAAACACAATATAATATACGTTCATAGTCGCAAAAAAAACACCATCCCTCTGGCAGGTTGTAATGAAACAGGTGTAAATCAGAAATATTATGAAATCAATTTATTTATGTATTCAATCAGATAAAAAAAAATAAGTTCCAACAGACGTATAGTTTTTCGTTTGTTCGCACCATTTTTCAGGACTGTAACAAAACACCTCATGAGGTAAATCTGTTAAATGGTTTAGAACCACTGACCTGAGGTAGGAGAAACATATGTTTCACTTGCCTCGCACTGTATAGTTTCACTTCCCTCATTTCATCATTTTAAGATTACTCTATTTCAATACCGAATAATAATGAAATTCGTTTCTTTTACACAAAACAAATAAGCCCAGATGATAAAATAGTTAAAAATCATATTACTCACATTCAGTACAGCTCCAAAACACGATTTTTACTACTAAAAACAACATTTTTCGTTTCCACAGACTAATATTTTTTAACGGATATATTTTTTGAATTATTAGCAGCAGATACATCTACATAGCTGACCTGGGACTGTTACGACAAGCACTACAATACTGACACCTGCAGGCCTTAATTAAAACTCTAATACCGAAGATATATGGGAGTGTTTCCCTTGCCTCGGTGTTTCACTTGCCCTGCTCGACCATACCTATTTTTAATATATATTTTAATATATATATATATTTTTTTAATGTACCTACTTTTTTTCCGGACAAAATAAATACACGACCTATCAGGTAAAAGTTACAGTGAGTGTCCATCCAAGACGTCACGCCCCTCCACTTCTTTTCCTGTACTCTCACACTACGATGTATAGACGAAAGAAGTAGTGGGGCGTGCCTTCATGGATAGCACTCACTGTAATTGTTATCACAAAATTGCATTACAATGTGCCTTATCGCAGCCTTTCTCAAAATACAACAAGAAATGTGATCAAAACGCATGTGCTATTTAAAAACGATTTAATTACATTAGCAGACAAGTGGTATTCGACGTTAAATAATAATAATAAATAAATGCATATAAGCACACTAACTGTACCTATAGCCCGAAAATAAGCAGAGTTTCCGTCATGGATGACCATGCAGCGAACTGGGGGAAACCCAGAATAATCATACATTTATAAATACAAACAACCATGACCCGAGAACTGTGTAAATCACACATTTAAATGCCCCGACCAGGACAGTACTCGAACCTGGGCCCTCCGGCGCATGAGGCGGGCTACTACCACTGACAACCACTGGACGACGATAGAATAGAAAAGTGAATAGAATGCCAAATGTATGAAATGAACATAATCCTTCGAAACGTTCAGTTGTATATTTCCGTATATTAGGATCTAAGCTGACTTCAGGTCAGTTTACAACCTAAAAGAGGTGAAGGTCCGCCAACAGTCCATGTTTGGACTAAATCCATAACATTATTATAAACAAAGATCTAGATTGCTTGTTTGTAAGCGATCAACTTAGAATCTGCGCAGTCATCTGGTCTCCTTTCTACAACATCCATATTGATAGGTTGGCAATTCCATCTATGCTATATGGCTACCCATGTTTATTTATTCAAAGGCTTTTTCTTCGTAGCTTGTGTTTCAAGTTCGGCATGAGGGAAAAATTGCCAACATATGAAGCACGGCTAAAACATTAAAGAGTTGACACGCTACAAAGCCATGAACTAGGCGTTCGGTTAAGCCATGATTAGGTGTATTCATAAAATTTTCAATAAATGGGATGCCCCGGATTTGTTTAGCCATGTTTCGTTGAGGAAGGGAGGTAGTCAGAGAACTTCAAAATAGTTTTTTGCGCCTTGTTGTAATAATAATGTTATATACCATAACCCACTATACCGTATGTGCAGAGCATATAACAAGAAATGCTGATATTTTTTCTCAAACCTAAGTATAGGAATTACCTCAAAATTGTAATGCTAGAATAATTTAGATATTTTCTTTTTATTTATTATTTATTTATTATTTATCACAAAATCCACAGCCGTTACTAAATACAAATGAATTATTTAAAATATGACTGAAGGCCAATTATGGAGTTACATTATACAGAATTAACTTTGATGCAGACTTATACATTAAGAGTTAAAGTAAAATAATAATAATAATACAGATATGAGGAATATTAAGAGATAATTAAAAATATATTAGTAATAAAACTGTTTTCAGCTACAAATGCCTATGAGTTTGTATGTGAGTGTGTGTGTGTGTGTGTGTGTGTGTTTGTGTGTGTCCATTTGTTAAAATACTTATGATTTTATTTCTGAATTTCGGCTTGCTGTCATTAAAGATGTCACAGTATTGTAAGAAATTCTTAATGTGTTTTTCAGTCTATTTATGACTGAGTTTTGGGTATAGTTCGTCTTGGATCGTTTTATGTGAAATAGACGCGTATGTCGCGTTCTTGTGGATGGAGTCTGTAAGGTAATAGTCACATGCGTTAGGTCTGAGCAATCTATAGCACCGTTACATATATTATACAGGAGGAGCATATCTAGGAGGCAGCGTCGATTTTCTAAACATAATAGCCTATGGTGTACACAGGCGTCTGGATACTGCATGTGGGGTAAATTTTGTCTAAAATTAAGATGTTTTAAAAATTTTTGTTGGATAGTTTCAATTTGATGTTTATATAGAACATACTGACTACTCCAGATTGGGCTGCAGTATTCTAGTATGCTCCGAACAAAAGAGTAGTAAAGTTGTTCCATACATGAGGTATCCGAGAATGGTGCGGTTGTCCTTAGTACAAAACCTAGATTTTTATACGACCTTGTTACGATGTCTGTAATGTGTTCATTAAAGAGCAATTTTGAATCAAGAAGTATACCGAGATCTCTAACGCGACTAGCCTTATTAACAATCGTGCCATTTATAAAGGTGTACAAAAACATCCGCGATGGTTTATATCTATCTCTAATAGATAACCCACAATAACCATTTCTTATCCTTTACTTTTTACGAGAAATAATGGCTTATTTACGAAGCGACTTTAAACAGTACAGCATTAATCATTATCCAATTAAGTACCTTAAATACATTGTGCATGTAATATAGATAAATATGGCCCTTTACAGCGTGTAATTTATATAGATATTTTTTAAGATATTACAGGTTTAAAATGCAGGGACATAGACCCGTGCGAAACAGATCAGCAATTGCCAAGATGAAACAGTGGCGACATCTCTTCTAGCTAGTATTACATAGGTTATTTAACTTAAGGTTTGCTAATCTTGTCTTAGAGACCCTCCAAAGTAATATTGAAAAACGAATATACCAAGTATCTGTTCTTATCTAAATATCCTGACTAGGATTGGAACTAAGGAGTCTTCGTGGGTATCGATTGATATCTTGTCCTCCTTTGAGTACTGTCAATTACCTATTGTAAGTTCAAAACTAGCTTTATATTATAAACATCAAATTATAAGTTATTCCGTGGTAGTTAAGTATAACGAAATACCAATAGATACAAGTATTCATTTATGTATGACAGTAGAACATTTTAGTTATAATGCTAGCTGGACTTTTGTCTCGATTTTTTTTCATTGTGTCAGAAATTCCTTTCATTAATAAGAACTTTGCAGACTCACAGACTGAAATATTGGAAATCTTGAAAATCAGAATAAAAACCCTAAAAAAGTAAGTGTAAGTTACATGTTTCACCTAAAAAATTAAAACTACACATTTTTTTTATTTTTATTCTAAGTATAAATCATTAATTACTTAAGAGAAAATCCATTTTAAGTTTCATAGTCTCCTAAACTGAACAAATGGATCTAGTTTGCATCTTATACTGGTGAACGCGTGCTCCTGGTTATAATAATTATTAATAACTATGTTATAATTAAATAACTATGACAGTAATAATCAGGAAGAGTCTCGGAGATTTTCGATACAGTAGTTTCGAAGCTTGTCGATCGCTGTTCATTTAAACTATAATTATAAATCCCCACACAAACACACCAACCGTATGGCCCCAAAGTAAGCAGAGCTTGTGTTATGGACGACCATACAGTGAACTGGGGGGAACTTAGAATAAACATACATATATGTAAATATAAACAACTACGATCCGAGAACAAACATCTACGTTCATCACACAAATGAATGCTCGACCGGGACTCAAACCACCGGCTTATGAGGCAGGGCCATTACGCCACTAGGCAGTCCATATTCAATAAAACCATTAATTTCAGGCTCAGGAAGTAAGAAGTTTTTTAGTCTCTAAGTCATATCTATTTTATTTTTTTAATTCTAGTGTGTATATGAAATATTAAATAAATAAATGAACAAAAATAAGAGTAGATTCAGACATGAACATTCGAATTATAATCAGTATTAAGGAGTAATTAAAAAACTAAAATACTAAACAAAGGGGATGGTCTGCCTTAACAAGTTGCATGCTGGCACATTATTTCGCAGGAGTCTATTTTTCAGGTGTGTCATTATTAAATTTCGTTAAAAACTAATTGAAATAGTGTTTGGGTTTTCTCTAAATCGAATTCCAAAAAGTCATATCCATGCTATTATTACGTAGAGCGCACTTAACCGCCATTCATAAGACAAAATTACTGTAAATTGTCAAAAATGAGTATTTTCATATTAAATAATTATTCTCCATTTGTGTGAATGTGCTTTTTCATAAGAACACCTAAACCAATTTGTAAACATTTGCAACCCTTCCGTGGTGACCTTAGAAACAAGTTATACATACCTACTCTTCGACAGCTACTTCGGTTGTGTAATTTGTTGATTTTTTATTTTATTGCCGCCGAAGCAACACCCTCACGGGAGGGAGGCGGAAGATGCGTCATGCATACCACCGCAGGCATAGCGGCTACTGCAGGGTGATGTGGGACTCACCAGAGTGGCACCTACCCACTAAAAACCACCTTGCTGGCTGTGGCATAGGAATGCTGAGCTTCGTTGACCGCGTAATTGGTTTTTATTTTTTGGTAACCGAAAAAGTCACAAGGTTTGATGCAGGATGGCTCACAAGTTCTACGCGTTGCACCTTCAAATATTCGTTTGTCAGGCTGACCATGTGAGAGCTGCCATTGCCGTGGTGCAAGATGATACGGTGTTTACGATTTTTCTTACGGAGCACGTTAACTTCCGATAAACAAATGGCCGACCAAAGCAACAGTCACTTTTTGTGTAGGATTGATGGTATTTCACTCACGACTGTAACACGTCATGAGTACACAATCTCATGGTAGGTCACACGCATGTTTCGGTCTTACGGACCACAGCATCCACGTTATTGATGTCCACAGCGGTGGAAGGGCGACCATCATGAAATAAATGTCGTCTTTTCTGTCATATCTTTTTTGTATTGACATAAGTAAGCAGATCTTGTAAATTTATTTTGAAAAAATTATACCCGTGAAGTTTCTTACCAGTTCTTATTTACGAAGGTTTCTCCGTCAATAAGAACAAATCATTATCAATGTTGAGAAATAAATATTTGAATTTGAATGGACTATTCTATTACCATTGAGGAAATAATTGTTAATAATAATAAATTCACAAACACACCAACTGTATAGCCCCAAAGTAAGCTGAGCTTGTGTTATGGATGACCGCACAGCGAACTCGGACTACACCAATCGGCCGTCATTGTTTGTTTGTTTGTATGTAAATCAACAAACTTTGAAACAATTGAAATAATTTTAAAAAATATTTCTGCTTTGGAAAGCTAAGTTAGCCTGACAGAAGTAATACGATATTTAAATTAAAAACATACCACGTGACAGAGAGCTACACAATTGAAAACGCGGGTAACATCTAGTGTATAAGAAATAAATATCATAGGTTAACAATCTGGATAAAAACTGAAGGAAAACCGGTAACTCTCATAATTTTCAAAGTGATAGTGTCGAAGTTAGAGAAAAATCTCGAATTTAAATGATATTCTTTTAACAAGAATGTATACAAATTAAAAACATGACAAATAAAAACTTCATGTATTGTCGAACCCGACATTTTACGAAATTTACCGATCTGTAGAGATCTGTAGAGAAGAAAAGGGCTATGCATAAACGACTTGCCGTCATGAATGGAGATACAGTAAATAAATGAGAAATTACCCAGTGTTTATTTGTATGATAAAATCAAATCAAAGCAATATATTTTATTTCATCATAGGTTGACACCTTAACTTCGGCGTTTAAAAGTTAAAGGTAAAAACAGGCGGCAGAAAAATAACTTCTCGGTACTCTCTTGCCAACATTGTAAAATACATGACATAGGTAATTAGGTATACAGCTTGACTTCGACTAACTTCACACGTATTCATAATATATGTTAATCTTGCATCTATTCCATATTCGAATCAACGCGTTGCTGTCCTACTTTTGACGTACCTATATTAGATTTTTTTTCTGATTGTATCCAGATATCACCGTGATATCACACGAGACATAACTACACGCCAAAATATGACGCATGCAATAATCAATGAGACCGTGTTATTACGCCAAGAAAGAGATTTTTTTATTGTGTGGGCATTTGTCCTCCATTCCACCTGATGAAAAGACGAGCGTGTTGCAGGCCTGTAGGTACAAGCGGTACCAATTCAATCTAGTTTTAAAAGGAACTTATGTTTAGAAAAATCACTTACATACTAAGGAAACAACCAAAAGAGACTAGACCAACCGTTCAGGACTTTTTGGTGTCACCTTAATTTAAAAAAAAAAACTGTTTTGGTATGTATACTTATAGACCCTACTCCGATGTAGGATAGTTAAGGTAGTCTTGAATAAATGATTTACATTTATACAAAAAAACCGACAGGCTTAGGTACTTAACATATACCAATTTCAAATCCGCTATCGAAATTAATGTTGATGTTGGATTTAAATAAATTAAATTATAAGTTTTATAAAACTAAACTGTAAATTTAATTTCAATTAGCACTCGTTTATTCTTTATTACATGCTCGTGATTGTTACATACGCTGTATTTCTGCCTGGACAAGATTATTTGAGTTGCAGAATGCAAAATTGGTTTAAATTATTTTTTTCATAGTTAGCTGTAATTTGTTATTGTGCATTGTAAATAAACAAATAAATGTATGTAGATCAAAAATATTCTTATAAGTCACTTACGTTAAAAATTCCGTCTCCACTCTATATAAGCTGCGAAGACTTAAAAAAAACGTAAATATACAGCCCCAAATACGTAAAAAAACCGTCTCAGACTACGGGGGTCTGGAGGGGCCTCGGTTAACGACCCTTGGGGTGCTCCCAAAATAACGCAAGCGGGGGTCCTTAGAACTCCCGAAGCTGTACAAATGCAGACGAGGGAAAGAAACCGACATACGTCTGCGCATAGCGCTCTCTCGCTCGATGAGCCCACACTGGCCTGCGACTATAGGTCTTGCTGTGCCCTCCCCAGGTTTATATTTAGAAGCAATATTTGAGGCCAGTACAGTTCTAAGAAATGGAATTTATAAGGTGAATTTTCCAATGCGTATTTGGAATATTTATTTCAGCGTTTCTTTATATATAATTTATGTTTTTTTGTTATAAAATCTATGAAATGCTTATGTTTGAAGCATAGTTTTCATGAAGAAGTAGGTACCAATTGTAACGGTATATGTGAAACCAATTCGACGGATATGTAATTACGAACAGAAATTCCATACAAACTTTTAGATTATCAATTAATGTCTACCTGCATCAAATATTTATAAATGTATTATGAATAATAATTTAGCCAGAATTTGCTCAGGTTCATTAAAATCATATTTATATAATTGACAATTGCTGTATACGTACTCCTGCAATATTTAAATCTCCTAGGTATCTATCTTCCTATAAAAGATTCCTTTTGACATTTTATATGCAACTGGACTGTACTGTAGACTCTACATAAAGTTATTTTTTTAATCTAGTTACTAGGGAGCAAAAATCTAGAAAAATCCTTGAATTTAGAAGTTGATAAGTTCGTTACAGTTTTATTAACGTGGGCCTTTTTCAAGGCTATAGTAAAGGTATTTAAAATAATACCATAATTCATTTCTGTAAGATCATAACTAAGCAAAAGACGTAAAAAAAGCCAGCAAAAAAATGTCAAGTGCCTTAATCTTATCACGAAAATATTCAGAAAGGTAAACAAAATATCAGAGATAAAAAAAAAGAAATCGTCTGGACTTACCAAAGTTTAAAATGTAAAATAAACAGGAAGAACGTTTCGGGCACCGAAAATAATCTCTTTGGCAATAGACCGCACACTTGAGCGCTACACAAGAACAAAATGATGGCTCACAAACTCACATGAAACACAGCCGTTCCAAAAATAGTACCTAATCGTAGGCCCCACAAATGTTATAAACATTCACCCAACTGACACACACTGACACGCTCTAGAAAAAAATCAATATAAAAAAGAACGAAATGAAAGAAAACTACTGAAAAAAATCTTACCGATATGGTCGACTAGCACATACCTCTGAAAATTGTGGCTTCACTATCACCAATATGGAAAAACACAGTCACTCAAAACGCCACAACACAGCCCCACATCGCGTATGCAATTAACTTCTCCGCTGTTTTATAACGATGAAAAATCAATAATTTTTAAAGAGAACACACAATTTGTTCATATTTTTCCTACAGACCTCGCTCGCTTTTCACTTGCGATCTCATTCGCACAGCTACTTAAAAATGAAAAATCTACAGTAAGAAAACGATGGAAAAGAAAGAGACGGCTATACATCACTGTTGTAAATAATGACAAGGGGAATCATAACAAATGAGCGAGACGGTCTATGGACCTCGAAGTGTTAACAAAAACAAATAAGTAGCCTTCAGATTACGTAACTATGGCAGATTTTTATTTACTCACCAGTTTGAAGACTGTTTAAATCCAAGTATTTGAAGCACTATGCATTGATTTGACGTTTTTAAATCATCGCGAATGCATTTTGTTGGCGAGCAGTACGCGGTCACGAGGACGCCATTTGCAAAAGCATGCGGTCGCGGTGCACTTGGTTTGACTTTTGAGTCGCAACTAACTTCATGACGCGGCGTGGACGAACGTTGCGAGTGAAGTGAGCTATGACTGTGATTGTTATAGTATAGTCTTGCTTTGCTCTACATTTTTCCTAAACATTGTTTACGTGTTTTGATTTTAAAATAAATATTTTTTACATTTAGATATGCTTTAAACTGTATTGTTATTTGAGGTAAGTCAAGTATAAGTTAGTGATTATTAGTAAAATTTGACGTCAATTACAAACGTCAAGTACATATAAATGAACAAAAAAGGTCGGAAAAATGGCGGCAAATTCAAAGCTCTTTATGGAAAATTTTGGCACTAATCTTGTTTCACAAGTAAAAAATATGTTTAAGAATGTAGCTGTTTACATATTTTATTATTATATTATATATTTTAAATCATGTGTCTTTACTTTATAAGTGATTTTGCTGCTTCCACAGGCCCTAAGCAATCGCCTAACTCAGCTTACTTTTCTAATTTATTTTTAAAATTCTTTTGGATTGTTTATATGTTGCGGCATAATTTTTTGTTTCTGAATCTATTTTTACGTTGATTCAGCTCGAAGTAGGACCTATATATAATTTATGGTCGCTAGACAACTCTAAGTACAATATGAAAAGTTTTCTAATTGAAGCATTGTAGGTACTGTTTATGTTTTTGTATCTATCTTGTTATGGATTGTCAACCTATCTTGTTTTGACAATCCGTAGCAAAATAGGTACACAGAGGTACACAGGTATGGTCAAGGATAACCAGGACTAGACCTGGACGCACAAAACAAACCTTTCAGTTTCAAACAGCTTTTTCAGCAGACTAAGTTTTTTTAACTGTATCCGTATCCATAGACATCATGAATCGAAGATCTGATTTATTAATTATATAGTTATTTATTGATTATCGTTTAATGATGCGTTGCCGACCGTAAGCTTAAGTTGGAATTGTCTTCGTGCCAGTAATTACACCGGCTGTTCCTTCCCCTTGTCCGGCACACAACCACGCAAACGTGGTTACTATAGCGGCGAACAAACTCCACTACCACTAAGTAACTTAAAACAATTAAAGACATGAGTCTATGAAGGCGTTAAGTAACAGGACTAAAAATGTTCAGAAACCGCACCCAAAGATCTTATCTCTATCTTTGGAATATTTTATAATATTTATATTATCCTTAGCTGTTGTTATATTGTAGATCTGCGTTATGCACGTACCACGGCGCACCGGTGGCCCTGCGGCAGAAGAAATTCTGAATGCAATGAAGTTAAATTAAATATGTATTTCTCAATATTGACAATTACTTGTTCTTATTGACGTCAAATAAAACATGACTCTACCACCAGTTCGGAAAAACCTTCGCGAAGAAGAGCTGGCAACTTCACGCGTACATTTTTTTCAAAATAAATTTACAGAGTATCTTGATGTCTATACAAAGTTATTCTTATCTGCATCCGTTAGCTCGGCAAGTCTCCCTCCCCCAAGTATCCAAACGATGAACACCCTCAAACGGCACCCGTTCACGAGTTAACGCGGGATCCAGCCATCGCCCTCCTCAACCATATTAGAGGGAAGTGAATGACTACCTGCAGATTATACAAATCGGAGGTTTTGGCATGTGCAAAGATTGGGGAGGCATACGTTATGACTGGTCTGACGCAAACCTTGAAAAGCGTTCGCTTGTTCCTAAGAGAGTGTTCTGTCAAATCTTCCTATATATGAGTCAAGTCATTTGTGCGCGTGTAAGCGTCAAGCTGGTAAACAGCAACAGCTGTGCGCCAACTCACAAACCAAAGCCTCAACTGGGTACGAGGGGAGGTCAAAGGGTTCGCGGACAGGGGGACTTGGTGGAGGTAGATATACTCGGCCAGATAAGCACTAGTTGAGCAACTCATTATATGCATACATATACCAAATTATACTTAATTGGATCATTAGCTTTGGAGTTATCGACGTTTAAACAAGTAAATCAGGAAGAAATTAAACGGTATGTAGAAAATTTTATACCGAACCGTGATTAAGTGCCTCACCAAACAAGGAAAAACAGAACATTTTTCAAGAGATGTTAGCGGTTTATGAAGACTCTGCCCCTGGTAAGACCATGGTTTACAAGTTGCATGGCCTTTTCAAGCAAGGCAGGATACCATTGAAGACGACCATCGCTCCGGACGGCCAATTGAGGCCACTACCCTAGACAACATCAAAAAAGTAGAAAATTAATATTGGAAGATGCCAGACTGAAAAAAAATAAGCAGCTAGCAGCAATAGTTAGTGTATCAGAAACTACAATTTTCAACATGCTACAAAATCATCTTGAGATGATCAAAGCCAGTGTGAGATGGGTTCCGAGATTGCTTACGCCGTTTCAAAAGCGCTAATTTGTTGAGTGTTCTCGCAAGTTTTTGGAGCTGTGTGGAAAGAAGAAAGAAGAAGTTATGGCCCGAATTGTTACCGTGAACGGAACTTGGGATTATACTATGAACGTGAAGCCAAACAATAATCGATGCAGTGGTATAAAAAAGGAACACCCCCTCCAAAAAAGTACAAATCATCGCAATCATACAAGAAACATGGCGTTTCTATAACAGGGCAGTATTATGATTCTATACTGGAGCAATTAAAGGAGGCGATCAAGGAAAAAAGAAGAGGAAAACTGACAAAGGTTGTTTTGCACGACAACGCACCCGTGCACACTAGTCATGTTGCGACGGTTGCCATTCACCTGTGTGGCTTCTAACTGCTGAAATACCTCCCTATAGTCCAGAATTTGCCCCCAGTGACTATTATTTATTCCCAAAGACGAAGAAAAAAAATTTTACGACGATGAAGAAGTAAAGTCAGCAATTTTGGGCTATTTCAACGAAAAGGATGAATAATTTTTTTTTTATGGATTTAATACATTATTTGAAAGATCTGAAAAGTGTATTTGGGTTCAGGGAGAATATATAGTAAAATAAAAAAAATTTTTGGTGTATTTAACCCTCCACTATAACTTTACCTGAATTATCCGATGGCGCGTCTTCAGTGCAGATGACAATAAACACGCCCACTGTGAAAAACTATTATCGTGGTTAGACATAACCAAAGGTTTGGGTAGTGACGGGCTACCACCGGTATTCTTTGTTAGATGCACAAAATCACTCTCAGCGCCCGTTACATACATATTAAATCGTTGTTTTGATGCTGGAGTTTTCATAGATTTTTTGTGAATGGGGATTCACAAAAAAGGTTCGAAATCATCCATAGATAACTACAGACCTATATCAAAATTAAATGTCCTGAGTAAGTTAGCAGAAAGGATAGTATACGATCATATTTACCCCAAAATTAGGTGCTTTATTCCAGAACAGCAACACGGGTTTATGCGAGGAAGATCAACGCAAACCCATCTTGCTATAGGGGCAGGTTGACGTGATTTACAAGGATTTTGAAAAAGCATTTGACTGGTGTTGATCACGTCATTCTGTTATGAAAGCTCCAGGAGATAGGCATCTCTGGTAATCTACTTAGATGGCTGGAATCGTACCTGCGGAATCAGAGTCTGGCTGTGGTGGGTGGGTATCGATCTTACAACGTATCCGTACCTTCTGGAGCACCACAGGGGTCTATACTGGGACCGGTACTTTACTTAGTGCACTTGTATGACTTAGACCAATGTATTGTTTACTTCAAATTCATTATGTATGCAGATGACACAAAAATATATCTACCAATAAAAAACGAGTCTGATTGCATTAAACTACAATCAAATGTCAATCTTCAATATGATTACTACAGTAAAAATCGCGTCAGTATTAACTTCACTAAGTGTATGCACATAAGGTTTACTCGAAAAACGAAGCCAATTGAGACCCTTTATCACTTCAACAATACTCAAATTCTCAGTACTAACGTCATGCGCGATCTTGGTGTGGTTTTATTTTACGAGTCTCTGCTGCTTTTTCAGACTGAGGTTGCCTTAAACTATTGTACTACAGTTGTACAAGAAGAACCCCGGAATAGTGTAGTACAATGTGGAATACGCCTTACTCCTCGTACAGCGATAGCATGGAGTCGATCCAAAGGAAAGTAGTTAAACGCCTCAATTATACACCGAAGCCTGCAAATATCATAATATATCATCCGTATATAATCGCCGCCGTCTTCTTGATATGTTTTTACTTCGCAATATATGCAATGGTTCGGTAGATAGTCTTCAGCTCACTAACATCAATCTTAAATTAAACACGCCTATCAGAAGAACAAGACACACAAATTTGTTTAGTACATATACCTCCAAGACAAATTATGCCAAGAACTCTGTCATTAATAGAATGTTGCGTACTTATAACGGAATGTTTGCTAAGGACTCTAATATATTTCATGGCGCCAAAAATGGTTTTAAGGCTAAAATAATCAGATCACACACACACATTCACACATAAACACACACACATAAACTCACACACACTTACACATAAACACACACACACACACAAACACACACTAACTGACTCACACATACACCCACGCAAAATCCTACATTCATTTAACTTTGTGAATTTGTGAATTTTGATAAATAGTGAAATTCATATCTTCGTCACAACAAATTATTTATTATTGTTTAATGTACCTAAGTACCATTTGCGGTAATCAGCAAAAAAATGTAAATCCATAATTGACTTTATGTATTATCAGAATATACTAACCTGTAATCTGTTACAGATTTGTGAATTTTGTAATAAATAAATAAATGTTAGGAGACAGCGCTATAAAAGTGCCGATTTCCTGCAAAAAAAATAAAGGGGCAAATCATGCCTAGTTTATGTGCTCGTTACTCCAGAAATAAAACTCGTATGAGGTCATTAAAGCCCATTGAAAACCGAGTAAAAGGAGTATTACTTAGATTCTAAACATAAAGTAAAAATACTATAAAAATCTCAAATGTCATAACCAAAAATGAAAATTTTGGAAATAGGTAATCAATTGAATGGTACCTTACGAAGTAAATTTTAGAAGTCTTAGACACCAGCTAGTTTATCCGAACACAGTACGTTGATTTTGGCTTAGAGAAACTTGCAAAATTTCTATTCCGCGTCGCAGGTTTTCTTGGATTTAATATGTAGCGTCAACAAAATTATATGTAAATGCTTAGGACAACATCAGTACCTACTTTTTTTAGGTAATGATCTTAATGAGCAGTTTTCCAGTAAGCAAACTTTTTGTCATCAGAAATGGTGCTAGGGTAAATTCTGGTATAAAAAATTTTTATTTTACTTTTTTTTATAAAAAATTAGTACGATAGATAGCGCTAGTAAAAATTCGTCTCATAAAAAATTAATTTACTTACATATGAAGACTTGAATGGATAAAATGTTATTATTATTATTTTTTGCATGGATGTAGGCGTTAAGTAGGTTAAGTAAGTACAAAAAAACATCTAGAACCTTTAAAATAATTATATTAAGGACTATTATCCAAAGTAACTTTTTGATGAAGGGGATTAGGGACGCTTGATTAATACTTATAATTAATATATAAATACTTGCAATTTGAAAGAAGGTGGTATGGAAAGGATCATGTTCAAAAATTACTCGCACTTCAATTAATGAAGGGGTTATGCACAGAAAATAAACCCATCACTCAAAGAGTCACTTCCAGAATTTCATTTCGTCCATTCTTTCTTTTCTTCTGGGACGACTGTTTGTTGCACATGGACCGAAGACATAGCTGACGTCAGCGCGGAAGTTCTGAGGTTGCTAGTGCACTTTTGAGGTTTATTGAGGTAGATCCAAGTTGTCAAGGTAAAGAACATCTCATTGTTTGGTCAGGTTCATGTGCTGGCCAGAACAAAAATCTCAACATGATTGATCTTTACCAATACTTGATTTTGAAAAATTATTTTAAAATAATAGACCATAGATTTCCTAAAGTAGGTCATACTTAAATTCTGACCGAGACTTTAGAAGGATTGAGAAAGTTCTTCGAAAACATGATACAATCTACGCACCTGAGCAGTACCGGAGTATTATCTGCAAAGCTTCACGGAACACAGTGATTGACATGACTAACCATATCAGAAAAATTAATATCTTGCAAAATAATTTAAATTTAATAAACAGACAAAAAAACTGAAATAATGGAAAAGTAAGTTTGAGGTATGGAATTAAATGCCTCAGACATATTTACACAAGGACTGTGACGATGAACCTTTCAAGAATATTAGGAAGGAAAGAGGCCAAGTTGATAGAAATCTGTAGGTGGTACGTGTAAAAGACAAATATGGATCTGTAACGCCTGAAAAAAAAACAACATTAGGGAACAACTTAAATTTGTAAAAGAAGAATATCGGTATCTATTACTATGAGAAGATTTTTAATGAGTAATATATTTTTTAAATATTTTTTATGCACTTACCTCCTTGAGACATCGTGACTATAATAAAGTGCTACACCTAATTGTTATTCTTGGAAGAAGGAGTTGATTACACTTTTTTTAATATAAGGTACTCAAAAATAACTTTATTTTTATTTTTGATCCCTTTTACTAATAGATAGTAAAATTTCCCATAGGCAGGCAGCAATTTCAAATTATTTCACTTGTCACGATTGGTTAAATGTTCATTCAAAACTTGAAAGTCAATTTTCTCAGAATCATAATTTTGCGACATAACACCTTCATCCTTTCATGTCTTTATTTTTAATTTATATTTCGAATTTATTTTTATATTTTTTAAGAAAAGGTCGTTTCACTACCACGCTTACCCACCTTTGGCCGACCTAACCTGTGCTACCTATTACATTTAAAAAGTAAGGCTATAAAATGTAGGTACTGAAAAACACGTTATTTTTGAGATAAGCTAGACAAGCTTCTTAACGATAGACATTCGGACCTGCTTCTAGCGCTACCTGCGAGGTAGTTGGAACAATTTTTGGTTTAAATTAGGTTGAAGAAAATCCCTTCGTAAATTCTAATTTGGTTTGGCTCTTGATTTTTCTCTGCCTGACTCAGACTGCAATTAGCTCCATGAGTAAGCGCATCAACAACTTGCCTTCATTAAATGGCAGCTTGAAATACACGAACAATTCTTATTTTAAAGATTTATATTCTATTTTTTACTAATTTTATAGCCAGCGAACGAGCACACAATCCAGCTAATGGTAAGTCGCATCCGCATCTGTGGACATTTTAATGGTAGGTTTTTTAATTATTAATATTGAATGAATTGCCTTTATTCCTGGGGTTGCATGGCTGTTCCTCCCCTTTGAACGTAACAGCCACGTAAATGTGGTTGTTATGACGTTCAACATAGGAAGTACTGTACCGCCCCAGGCGAGATCTCTACGCCACCACTAAATCTTCTTCATTTCACTTTTATGTAGGTAGATATTTCGTCTACGTTGATGTTTATATCTAGAGTAGGTCTAAACGTCATCACGCCCTCTCCAAAATACATTATCTGCAATTCTGAAACTGCTCCGAGGTTGGGAATGCCGTTGTTCCTGTAATTTCACTGGATGTCACTTTTTTACCAAACCGCAGTTGTGGAATGGTGGCTAAAATAGGAAAGACTGTAGTTACGTATCGACTCACACGAGCTGTAAGCATAAAATAAAAAATACATATGAATAAAATGAACTATAGAATACTATAGAACATATTAAAATGAACTTTGAGGCATATTAGAATGAAGATAATCATGATTAGTCCATCTTATAATCATTCAACATAAAAAAGCACGTCTTATAATATAGATTTATAAAACCCTACATAAAAATCAACCCCTTCGATATTATCTCTTTTAAGTATTTTTTCTTGTTGTAATTTAAGTCTTTGAAAACAGGCTGCATGAAGTGTTATTCCCGGTATCGGTTTCATTTTTCTTCTCTGGTCTCTAATATTTACAACCTTAAAATATTCTGTCTTGGATGAATTCTTATAATAAGAAGTAGGATTTTCTCTGATTTATTTGAATACCTTTAAATTATTCCAATGAAAATTCTCTCCTTCTGTATTTGTAGTAAAATTGTATTCCCATTCTTCTTGTACAAATTTTGTGTATCCAAGTCGGCTAAGAAGTTTAAACTATAGATCGTAAGACTCTTAAACTGATATACCGCTCCAGTGTATGTATTTGTCCAGATTTTAGGCTTTTCTTAAACTCCTCCTCTATGAGGCTCTGTACGCTGTCAGCTTTGTTAAGAGTATGGCCTGGTGGTAAGGCATGGTGGTACAGAGAAGCTAAAAATTTAATTTTAATCTGGCCGCAGCCATTGTCGGAATAAAACATAATTTCCTTTTCATCATCGTGTTCATCGCTCTGTCTTTGCAATACGCATCACACAGGAGCCTATCTCTAAGGCACTCCCCTATGTGTTCGATTCTGACCAAAAATAGCAGTGACCATTTTTATGGGCTACATTGCATTCTTTTGGTGTCAGTTCGGTTATAGTAAGATTATGACTATTCACTTTTGATTTGTAGTAAAAGGACCAAGTGACCCCGCAATTTGTCAATAAACAAACAACACTGCTACACCGCCTCTAAACCATATACAACTCTAACTCTTTCTTGCTTCTTAGCCTTATTGCGAATTTAGAGTTCTCAATGCTGTGGCACTTCTCTTCTGTTTGTATTAGATATGTTTCTTCAAGAATTTTTTTCGATCAGTAATCACCTATTGGGGTAAGAAATGCAAAGATCACACTGATTCTTTCTACGCTAGAATAATCAGAGATTAATATGAACTTGTTTGATAAATTGTATGTATTTTTATATGATCTTGTTTGATAATTTGTATGTATTATATTGATATGATCTTGTTTCCAATTTGAATGTATTTTAAAATGAACACGACGACGCGGTAATTATTTGCTGATCCTGATCGCTGGCCGGCGTGTTTATTACAAAATTAGCATTTGAATTTGGATCGTGTGTTATTTATTTTAAGCTGCTTTGCGGATGCAGATTCAAATAGCAGGCCCTCTCTAGATATATTTCACGCAGGTTCGTCTATACAGTGTAAAACATAAGTCGTAAACAGAAATATTTGTTTCAATAGCAGTATTGTAAAGCAATTTCATTGCATACTGTAGAAGCAGACAAACTTTATTGATAATAATTTTAAATAGCAAAATACCATCCTTATGGTGGGTGTGACCATAAGCCATATTCGAATACAGTAACATGATATAGCACCCATAGCATGTTACTAATATGACAGTTTAACGTAACAATTAGGGTGACTATGAGACTCAGTAAATTTAAAACATTTTTTTTAATTAACTAATCATCAAACAATGTTTGCATATGTTCGCCTGTTGTCACCTCCACATGTTTAAACCAAAGTTAAACAGTAAGAAATACCTATTTCTCTTTACGACTTATGCTTCACCCGGTATACCGTTTTGGTGCGGACTGTTGGAGCGCGGACCCTGTCAATGTTGTATAGTTTTACCTGTGATCTACAATAGGTACGTCTGGGTCAAGGCTTTTGTGCGGGATGCCTTATGTGTGCGTTAAGCTTGTATATGTACAGCAACTGTGTGTGCGTGACAAAAAAGTACTGATTGTATACGCACGATTTGACAAGATGGCGGCTGCCGCACGAAGTATACAAGCACACGCACGCATGATTTGTACTCCTCGTACCAAGGCGTTAGAAGGCCCACCCGCGTAACTTATCGAGCTATGGTGTGCATGACTTATCAGAAACTTGCGCATTATATTACAAACCCATAACGGGCCTACTTACAGACTCAGAAGAAAAAAAAACAAAAGGAAACCAAACAAAGGGAGTAAATTCAAACACAGCGCTAATAATTTATTCAATTTAAATATATATTTCTATTATATAAATCTGTTATACATTTTTACATAAACCTTTCGAGACTTAACGGCTCGCAAACCTTAATTTTTTATTATTAATAAAATATAATAACGATAATTATTAATAAATTATTATTAATATACAGTGATTCCATAAAATAACAATTTAGCAAACATCTTTGGTTATGCAAGATTCAAGAAAAACAACAAATATTTATTAATATTAAAATTAAAATAATGATCAACAATGGTTCAATAAAATCATGTAATGTTTAAAAACCTTACTTTTTACGCTAAAAAATATCCACTCGGTTAATTCTTTACAGTAAAATTAGAAAGAAACGAATGTTTAGCTTTTCTATAAATTGACATTTTAATATTTGTAACTATTGTTAAAAGTAAGGTTTTTTAAATAACAAATTAATATTTCATCTAATTTATTTCAACAATAAGGCCATTAGACATATTTAAGTATTTCGGACATATTTTAGGTAAAATAAAATATACATATGAGTAAAAACTTAAGATTGCGAATTTTTGGACATGGCAACATACCTACAAAGGTAATGTATATTTCACAATTGTGTATAAAACATACTTGATATCTTTTAAAATCTAGCTGATCACCATAACTATTTACGGTATAATTTTTCAGCAAAAACGTATCGCTAAACAAAAACTACTTATATTTATTGCAAATAAAAAGGATTTACGTATATTAAGAATACTAATATTTTATTAATAAATAAAAAGAATAGACTTTGGAACTATATATGTGATGGTGGAAATACATACTGAGTATTAGAAAATATGTATTTGTTGAAATTGATGCCATGATAAGAAAAGCATTAGAAAGGTTTTTCAAAAAGTATATAACCAATTGCAACCTTTTTTTAGAAAAACTTGTAGGCAAGCCATAAAATCAACTTTAAAATATTGAAAATTTAAAACAAAAATGTTTAACGGCGTTCGAGACAATTTCAAGTGTAAAGAAATAAATGCCTTAAGCTTAAAACATAAAGCCATAAGATTACAACTATAGCGAAGAGTAAAATATGATTATTAATAGAAGAATACTTGAAAATACTAAATACTGATTCATTAGACTAAATGTAATGGACGAAATTAAATTTTGACTAAGTTTAAAAAAATACCGATTGTATATTTTAAAAAGACTGTGCCGATAAAAAAAGAAAATTTATTTATATTACAATATGTAAGCTGGCAAACTTATTAGGTATATGTCACATAAATTGAACATATTTTGACAAAATCAACACCAAATGTCATTGAAATTGAAATGTTGAAAATAAAAATACAATACTTGTAAATACAGAAATTCAATTAGAATTAATAAAAACTAAATAAGTATGATGTTAGTGTATTAAAATAATAGTTAAAAGAAAGATGGCCACGATTTGATAGTTTAAAATGGCTGACTACCGCCTACTATATTACTTTTCTATTAATATGTTTTAGTTCAGGCAACATTTGATTACTATTTACAAACATAGATTTGATAAACTCAAGTTAATAATAAATAATTTTAACTTTATTTGTTTTTTTATTAAAGTATCAAAGTAAAATTACGTTATGTTTCCTTTTTAGATAATATTTTTAATAAATTATTTTAAAAAAGAGAATTACTTCTTAGGCAATATCGGTGACTAGCATAAAGGCAACTATGTTTTTTTGTAAATAAACCACTTTTGTTCATTAAACATGTATAGATTGCATAATTTATTATTCATGTACATTAAAAATGTCCTAAAAAATATTTTACCTTGGGTGTATGTGTTTTCTCCGGTTTTTAAGTAATACTTAATACAGATGACAGTTACGAGCCGCAAAAAAGTGTATTCCAAAGGTATAAATTTATCGATCATAATCAAACCCCGTTATGTCACTTTCTTATGTCGCAAGCAGCTGTTTAAAAATATAAAAATTTTGATAAAATGCATTGATCAGCAAAAAAGCTAAAATGTACGTGTACATAATTTAGATTTCAAAACTAAAAGGCATTATTCTTTGTACATAACAATGAGTCAACCCTCAGTATTCTAGATAATAATTAACAGAAATATATTATTTTTTATTAATTAATTATTAAATAAATATTTTTATTCCATTTTTTATTATTCATTTAATAAATAAGCTTTTTTACTCAAATATTTACAAGTTAGATGCGATTTTTCAAGCGTGTGTTTTAAGACAAATTATTCTTCTACTCTTTCTTTATCTAAATAGTTATTTTTGTTATTTATTGATCTTTCATCCACACTGGGGGGGGGGGAGATTCCTAATCATAATTTTAAAAAAACAAGTAAAAAAATGAGTGAAAATTATCCGATAAATTAAATAATTTTGTAAAGAAAACTTAGTATTTTTTACATCGATACATTGAGCAATACAAAAACCATCTTTAGGCATTTTTATGATTTACGCCGATAAGTATTTTAACAGTTTATTGCTTTTTATTAATTGAAACTTAGAACTCTCTCTATACGAAAATTTCTCATAAGTTTAATTAAATCATAAGAACGCCCAACAATAGTTTTTGGCAAGAATCAAATCATTTAAAATTTCGTTTCGGAGGGTTTCTGCGGGCTCATGGGCAAATTTAAAGCTTGGTTTCATTTTAAACTTCCGATCTCTTTACATTAACTAAAATCTTGATACTATCAAATATAGTTAATACATAAAGTTATCATCAAGATGTCATATGCTGCCTCTTGGAACGGTATAACTTCCTCGGCTTAGTCACTTTTCTTCAAGTGATATAGTAGAGAAAAGAACACCCAAGACAGTATTGAAAAAGAAATCAGTTAAAATGCTCTTTAAATGGAAGTTTCAATATTTTATATACATTTATATTTCAGACCAAAACACTTCCATTGTACTCACTGGTTTATACATAAACGACACGAATTACTGTAGATTTAAAACTACCCAAATAAATACTATAAAGAATAAAATGCATTCCAAGTACGTATGATCGAGTTAAAACTTAAATTCGAGTAAAAACTAATAATTTCGACAGCCCACCGTACCCGCCGCCCGCCCTCTATCTCACAAAACAAAGTAAAACATTGGTAAACAAGGTTAAGCGTCAGTAAACAAACGAAAACATTACAATTGAAACTATGACCGAGCTAACTCATAGAATAGGACGTACGCTTCTGACGAAACTATGTTTCTTGATGATATAGATGTTACCCTGAAAAACAAGATACTCAACATTAATTCAACGTTAAGTCTGGGGCGGTACAATAACCAGTTTTAATAGTATTAATAATAAATCCCCAGACATACACACCAACTGTATGGCCCCAAATTAAGCAGTTCCCCCTAGTTCGCTGTATGGTCATCCATAACACAAGCTCTGCTCACTTTGGGGCCATACAGTTGGTGTGTTTGTCTGGGGATTTATTTGTCTATTTTAAACGTACCGTTTTCTAGTAACACGGGTATCAAGAAAAAATCGTAAGGTATATATAGCTATTATTATTAATATAAGCTAAATAAACTTACCTAGAATCATTGTATTCATGCCACTCCCCAGTGTAAGGATGTTTGCAGTAAGCTGTGTAGTGGCCCGAGTACGTCGTTCCTGGAAATAATGAAAAGGCAATAGTAAAATACTTAACAAATATAGCAACTCCTAAATAGTCATCAGTTTTCACAGATTAAGTACATCAAGGCGGCTGAGCGTTGTTTGGTTAAGGACAACGTCCTGAATAAACTGACAGGTGTGCCAGCCCGCGTGGTGCACTATAAATTGCCTAATACCACCCTTTAGTAGGGTCAGCCAGATGTCCCTACAGTGGGATAATTAAGGCTGTTGTGGTGTGGAGTAACTATATTAGAGAAATCTTTAAAGTAACAAAATATATCAAATCAACCGGCTCAAGAAAATCTCGAACAATATTAGCCGCACTGCACATTCTCCCGAGCATTCATCTAACATAGTCAATTTTACCGCCGGCCCGAATAAGGTGTTTCGTAGGTAACGTCTGCCAAGCGGCAGCTCATCCCGGCGTAATGTACCTTTTAATCAACGGTTTCATTTGTAAAACAATGGGTGGCAAATAATTTTAAACCTACAACGATTATTTTACACTTGAGGTAACCTAGCCCAGCCGTAAGGAATCTCTGGTATTAACGGTCTGCGCATTGTATCTGTGGCATTCAAATACACAACTAGCCGTTTGGTTGAACCTTTTATGCTTTATTTATAGGCTTAATCTCAATGACGGCGCTTCGCCGGGCGACTCCATGCCACGACCACGCCGTTGTTAAAAAATAACTTACAAATCCTATTCAACATGACCTCTAGCCGGAAGGCTGAATAAATCGATTCAACCAAACGTTGAGTTGTATAATTAAATTTCTAATTCAATCATTCGCTTGCAATATATATAAAATATAAAATTTTCTTCACCATCCCAATTGTTCTAACTAGCCATATTGACCCGATCTTTGAATCCAATCCATTATAATTCAATCGATATGTAAAGGTGTCAAAAGGTATCTCCAAATCATTCCAAGGCCTCTAACTTTTTTGTAGGATAAACATACAAAACAAACAGACATAGCAAATTCATCATAATACACTCTATCAGGACTCATGAAGTCCCCGAAAGAAGCCCGGAGATCGATCGCTAATCCCCCGATCGCAGTAAATCGATATCAATATTACATTAATATTTAAAAATAGCCCAAAGGGTTTACTACTATTATGAAATATCCTTGTGAACCCCTGTATGAGCCCACGGACTCACCCGAGTGGTTGCTGACGGCGTACAGGTTGTACACGACGGGCGACGCCGCGGGCGAGGCCGCGTACGGCGACATGTCCAGCTTGTTCAGAGGGAATTCCACCACCACGTTCAGTTTGCCTCTGAAGCGTTCCGTGGGGGAGAATCTGTCGGCAAGAGGGTTTGTTCGGTGAATGAAGTGCTTTTATATTCAATGTTGGGAACAAACTTTAATACAACTAAAGAAAATACATATTATGCAAACCCGGGATTTCATATTTCTTCTAACTATACTGCTCAGTTTTTTTTTTGTATGTATGATTTTGTATTTGCACGAAATGAAACAAAATATTATTTTGTCAAATAACTTGAAAACTCGGAAGGCTGGAGACTAAATTTTTATTACCATCAATCACATAAAATCTATACTATTCGCGCTGTAGCATGGTGCGGCTGACAGTTGCCTGTATGACGTTGACATCTGTCAGTACCACATGATACGTCTATGGCGTTACGTTATACGCATAAAACTTTGCTTAATTTTTCCTTCAATTAGATTTTATTTGTAGACTAGAACATTCTGGTCGGGTTTAATTTAAATTACTGCAGTTATTAATGATTTAGTATATTACGAACGTGGTACAGCTGAAATACTAAGTCACAATTTATAAATGGGGCAACTTTTAAGAGCGCAACGAAACGTTACTGAAACCCGCACCGTGCTGTAGCGCAAAAAGTGTATATAGTATACCAAATTAAAAAAAAAACTTTTTAAACAAACCATTGCCGGATATAAATTCGTCAATTTTATCAAGAATCCCACTTCCAAGACACTAAAATTGCACACCAGTAACTCAGAAAACACTGCCGCCATTTTATTAAACAACTTTTAAATAGTACTTGGAGCTAAAACTTGCAAAACTAAAAAAATACAATTAGATAAAAAAAAATGAGGTTATCTCTTTTTTTTTAATACACACATTAGGGATACACATCGACATTGTATTAAAATGAATGAATGACACGTATCGATTCGCGATTCGTATCGACATTTTGATGTATCGATACAACAAGATCCGATAAGACTAAATCGCTCTGATAAATATAATAAATAAATATTTCTAACAATCACACAACATTATCTAGCCCAAATTATCATTAAAGAACTTGTGTTATGGATACTAGATCACGGGTAAATAAACTTAAGAAATATATAGACACACTAGATTTTTTTTATATATATAAATATTAGAAATAAACTTAAATAAACGTAAATACACATCCATGACTGAAATGAAATAAAATGAAATGAAATTATAGTTTTCAAAGACTTTTTGCCGTTGGAAAAATATTGTCGTTGTCACTGAATCTTTTATCAAGTCAGTTTTGAGCACAATTTGTTCGGCTTATAGTTCCGTGAATTAATGTACCACTAGAATGTGTTGTTTTTGGTACAATAACTCCAATTCGGGAGAAAAAATATCCTTTTTTAAATTGAATTGGTTAATTTAATTGTTTTGTTCAAAATCATAAAATTACATTGTACATTAATATTAATTTCAAATGATATTTTTTCATGTGGCAACTTTAAATTGGGTTTATGATGGCAAAACCATATCTGTAGCGCGTACCCTACAATCGCAGTGGGGGTCAGCCTTATTGCCAGATTGCAAACTACCTAAAAGGGCAAACTTTAAGAGCTATCAGGATAAGCTAATTATGAGGATAACTGTAACTTAAAGATGTTATCAGAATAGAAAGTATTTATTCCAGTAGACGCACAAATGATAGTGCTACAATCGAAAGGCCAGGGCCAAGGCAACAGCCAGCATAGAGAGTTTACAATGGTCATTGGCCTGAAGACGTTCCGACTACAGAAAATTCAAAGAGGAACATTAAATACCTTAATTGCCTTCTGTGCAGCAAAAAGAAAAAGCGTAAGGAAAGGAGGTCTAGGTATAAGATTTGCAAAAATCCTCTCTGCCCAACTTGTTTTTAGTAATGTCATACTAATTATGTAGTAAATGTCACTGATTCTGAGTAATACAAAGACTGATTAAAGAGTAACTCTAGTAAAATATGAATAAAAATATAAATTGATTTTAGAAGTGCATTTAATTTGTTTTTTTATTGTGAAATGTAGAAAGAAAACATAACATTTAGTTCATTTTTGTTTAGTCTGATTCTACTTTTTAAAAATATAAAGTAGACTGATTGATTGTTAATTCTATTACATTAATAAGAAAAAATTATATTTTTGATAAGAAAATAATTTTGTTGATGTTGATTATCGCTTTGCCAAAGCGATTAGGTTTAGTAATTCAATAATCAGTATGGGTAACATCACTAAAATGCCAAAGGGTCATTGACGTTTCATTGTCTACAAAGTTTTTTTTTAATCTGGTAAAGATAATAGACACACAGTCAGGGTCAGAACAATGTCACCGCCGATACAGAGCCTAAATGAGTATCCGGGTTCTATTTAGTAGCATTAGATCACTCCGAAAGTAAACATGTAAAAAATTTGAATTCAACTAAAAACGAATTGTCACACACAGGCTATTTTTTTTTAAATGTTTGTTTCAAACAGTTGTCATAGCACCTGATGGTCAGTGGCATCCGCGCTAATGGACATCATTATTCATAGATGTTTTGTTTATCGACATTTATTGTTATTATCCAGACTAAAGATGCGTTACGGAGCGCAGGCTTCAGTTGGAGTTGCCTTTGTTCCAGTAACTGCACTGGCTGGTCCTTCCCTTGGACCGGAACACTAGGACGTCAACTCAATTATTATGAAATTATTATCATTAATTATTATAAAGTAGGAAGGACCACCCCAGACGAGAATTTAACAAAGGAATTCTACAGCCACTCAATATTTGTAATAATTATTTTTCTACTAAAATACTTATGTCTCAGTATTATTTATTATTATTAAGTCAAGAAATCAGTAAAATGTTCGATTAATTCCAGAAAAAAAATCAACAGCCGAATTTTGTTTATATTTTTCTTTAAAATTTTCGTAAAAGACTTATTTAAAAAGTTTCGTCAATTTTCTAGATTCTATTTGAGCCCCATAAACATAGGGTCGTATTTGAAACAACAACATATGTACCAATTGTAATTTCTTGACGAACGTCTAACTAAACCATTGCGGTCAGTTTGAGGTGTCGTATTTGTATGAAACTGTGTACCACTTTTTATTTGTGATCGAAGCGTGCAACATTGAAACGTACCTCTTGAGATGCAACACTAGTACTTGCGGGAACTTCTGCACGGTGAACCATTTGAGACATTTCCTGCGAACGCCGCATTTTGAACACGTCTGCAAATTGAAACACATATAATAATAATATAAATCCCCAGACAAACACACCAACTGTATGGCCCCAAAATAAGCAGAGCTTGTGTTATGGACGATAATTAATAAGTACCTAATATTATAAAAATTTCTAAAGATTAAAAAATATATAAACCCGACAGCATGATTTTGATGTAGGATAGATAACATTTAATCCAGATGAATACACTAATAAAATCGACGTTATCAACATTGTATATTAGAAAAAAAATTGATTTTGATTTTGAAAAAGAAAATATAGTTCTGGTTATTTATAAAGAAATACAAATAAATTACAAGCGAATTAAGATCCTCCTCCTTTTATTTTCTGAAGCCGTTCAAAAGATACAACACGAAACATTGTAATGGTTCGTTGTCTGACCTTAATTAACCTGTTACTGTGAATATTTTTCTATTATTGACTGTTATTACTAAATAATTGATTTTTTAAATTAGATTTCTTCTTTAGGCTGACCTGTTTGTATTTTTAAACTCAACTGTAATATAATAGGTTCTTTTATGGTCGAGTTTTGACTTTCATAGTTGACATTTTATTTGTAGAAAAACTTTGACATGTTAAGATTTCTATTTGATTACGTTATTAACACATAATTTGTGGTGTATATTTCAAAAACCCGGATTTAAAATCCTTCATAAGGAAAAATACCAACCTAAAATAAATTTGCCTTTTCTTTGGAAGATTATATTATCCGTATGTATTTCTCCCTTTTCATTTTGCGTTTTTATTCTAAATAAAGCACAGTATACAGGGTTGTTCTATACATTCCTTTCGGGAGGCACTGGTAGAGCTTATTTGGGATAGATTTTGTTATGTAACACCCTAGCCGGTAATGCCTAGTTTCTGAGATATTTTAACTTTAAGTTTCTTCTAAATTATATAGATTTTGGCACAAGTATATATATAGCTTGAGAGCGCATCTTTTATTCCACTATCGCACTTGGAACCTTCCTATATACGGCTTTTATGTACAATCCTTTCTAAATGTGTTACTATCAGCGAGTACTTGTTGAGCGGTCTTCCAATGGTATAAAAATAAATAAATAATAAAATTACCGGTTTCTCATCTCCATCGAGTTCCTCTTCCTTGGTGAAGTGCTGCAGACACTGTTGTAACACGAGCGGACCCGAACGACCCGGGATTGGTAGACTGAAATATCAAAATATTCATTATAAAAAAAGGTATGTAATATTATTGTTACCCGACTGTCAGAAAGAGTGTACGTTAATCGAGTGCATGCATGTATGTATATTTCTTTGGCGCGCTCTACAGCTTAAACATTACACAGCTACTACAGCACAAACAAACTTCAACATATGAGATGTCCCTGGATTCGTCTCACTTGTGAGAATGACATTGGATAAATTATTTCCCGGAATTGTCATGGAAACGGATTAAAAGGGAAAAATAACTTAGCCGTCAGGTTTTTTACTTCGTTAAATTCCACAGTTTTTTTTACTATTTAAACTATAGCCCAACGAGCACGTGGTCCATTTGATGATGAGCGGTACACCTTAATCGTAAATACATGAACTGATTGGTACAATAATTAAATGTGTATTTAGGCACAAGATGATGAATTGTGTTGGCAACCGTAGGCTTCTGTTGAAAATGCATTTGTTTCAGTAACTGTACTGACGCGGTCCTTCCCTTTAACCGGAACTCAAGCACGTAAACGAAATTATTATGGCGATCAAAATAGGACGTAATGAAGTACTTAGATCTTAACAAATTAACTGAAATGTTTAATATTGTGACGGTTGTCTATTTCGACCTCTTTTTGTCAGTAAATTTTATTTTTTTGTCGTTCCCGACGTAATTTTAAACTACGAATTACGTAGTGTCGGAGAACGGCAATGTTTTGATTTGACAAGCGAGTCACGAAAAATTATCCATCATAACAACTAGAATCTATTTATTTATTATTGTTTCCGAGTTTATTATTCAAAATTACATGTTTATCAATTTTTTATTATCTACAATCAAAGTTTTCATGAAATCAATAATTTATTTTTACGTACACGAGTGTGCGTAGCCAAAATTTTTGGCATTTTTGTATATTTTTAATTTTACTGCAAAATAAACATAGAAGAGAGCTTTGGTATTTCCTTTCTGGACCCTCAATTACCACTCTGCAAACAACGCGTTACATACTGGCGCCCGAACAGGGACATTAAACCTCTACCGCGTTTAACTTCTTCTTTGAGTGACTAGATTGGTTGTTACCAATTACTTTATATGAATTCATATATAATTATTGCTCATTATCTCACGGCGAGCATAAGCCGATTCTTTTTGTCTTATTTTTTTTTCTATGCACCTCATTATCGTTTGGCTATACCATTAACATTGACGTTGGTCAAAACTTATAATTAATTATCATCATCGTAGTATTAGGTTAACTTATTGTGTAATTTATTTAATATTTGCAATTCTAGGAGTGTAAACTCTTATTTTCAATATCTGTATTATACTTTATAGTATAATTTGTTAAATGTTATCAATTTCTTTTCTCAATTTTTTTTTCAAGCGGTTTGCAACTTGTAAAATTAAGCCTTCTGCACGAGCGTTTATTAAGGTAACTCGTTAAACTAAACCATACCTATGTGTATTATTTATACGCTTGAATCACTTTCCCGTGAGAATTATTTTCATATGTTTATTACATAAGTATTTTAATTACTTCACAAAAGACCCTTGGATTTTATTTAAAAGTCAATGTTTCACGACTGGCTATGATTTTCTTTTCTTTCCGGCATATTTATTTCAGTCTTTAACTGAAACTTGTTTATAGTAATCACCGTGCGGGAGTTAGCGACACGTTAAAGAAGCCATAAGCTATTAATATTTTCAGCGGATGGCAACTATTAAAGCCTTTTGCCGTTGCGTTCAACTCTGTTGAGTTGACTTATTTAGGATACGATTCCTCATAAGCAACTCTAACTGCATGATGTTTTATTTCCAGTAGTTGGAATAAGACTAGTATGAAAGAGAATGTATGTTGTAATTATAATGTACGTTGATGGAGTTGAACGATGTATATTAACATTGTATATTCCAGGAACATGTTTAAAATTTTATCATTCATGAACCATGTAATTTAAGATAATTATTTAGGATTTCTTTTTTCTCTCTCTCGTCTGTTTTGTTTTCTTTTTCTATTAAATAACTTGTTGATATGCAATATATCAGTATTATTTTTTTTTTCATATATACAGGATGTTTTTTCAGAAAAATTCTTCTATAGGACTGTTTATATTAATTTTCATTTTGCTTTAATTATTATTTTTTTTTTTTGATCGTTCTTTCATTTGGCAGATTAAATATTAAAATTCGATATGTATATGCGGTTTATTTTGATTTGGTTTGAATATTTTTTTTTTAAAAAGCTATACTGAAAAAATCTTTCAGATTTTTTTTCCCGGCCCCCGGGGTATTGTGACGGTTGTCTATTTCGACCTCTTTTTGTCAGTAAATTTTATTTTTTTGTCGTTCCCGACGTAATTTTAAACTACGAATTACGTAGTGTCGGAGAACGGCAATGTTTTGATTTGACAAGCGAGTCACGAAAAATTATCCATCATAACAACTAGAATCTATTTATTTATTATTGTTTCCGAGTTTATTATTCAAAATTACATGTTTATCAATTTTTTATTATCTACAATCAAAGTTTTCATGAAATCAATAATTTATTTTTACGTACACGAGTGTGCGTAGCCAAAATTTTTGGCATTTTTGTATATTTTTAATTTTACTGCAAAATAAACATAGAAGAGAGCTTTGGTATTTCCTTTCTGGACCCTCAATTACCACTCTGCAAACAACGCGTTACAATATATTAGAAAATGGATTTTAGTATAGATCGCCATTATCCACGTACTGTATTTATATTAGGAATAGATTAATAATAAATCTTTATTTTAATTTGAACATGACGTCACATATGTATCTGTGTCCAAACTTTGGAGCACTCAATAAAATGCAAAAAGTGTTAAGACAATTATATTATAAACACACTATATTCAAATACGCAGACATCGGTAGGATATGAAGAATTTTAGTTTTCCTCATTATGTATAAATTATTTTGATAGAACTCAAAATGTTGTATTATTATTAAAATCAGAAACATTCGGTTGATGGCTTACGTCACATATTTCAATAATGAAATGACTTCTCTTGTCACTTACCTAAGGTCCCAAAAGGGATCAAAAGTGACACTATCGTGGTGGCAATGCGTACATCGCAGGGTGGACTTCAATTGACCAACAAAAATATCTCCCACGCGACTGTCCTCCATGCGCAGGTAGCGAGACCACGCCTCTGCCGCTTTCTCTGAATCGCTGGAAAAGTAGATGGTTTGATAAAGTATAAAAAAAGTAATCACTTTACATTATAATATTAAAAAGCTCACTCTTTCTCAAACAAGGTACTAACTAGAGCATACTTTGCCATCTCGGATCCAACAATTACACGCTGAGTTTACGACACTACTAAAGTCTTACGAAATATTTTAAATATTCAGTTATCAATGATTTAATTTGAAACATTTATCAATTATTATTCATAAACAAATGCTAACCTGAGGTTGTCATCAATTTCAGTCAAAATCGGTTTCGGCTTCACAGTAACTCGGTTGACGTCCTCGTGTAGACCTTCCAGCAAGTAGCGCAGGAATTCCTGGAATTAAAAATTATTTATTTATTTATTACAGCTTGGTGTTTCTAAGCCTTTGGTCTTCGAAATATATAAACTCATACAATGACGAAATTTATAAACATAAACCAATTGACGACCGAGTGGTGTAGTGGTAAGTACCTTGCTTCGTACGCCGAAGGTGCCAGGTTCGAGTCCTGGCCGGGGCATACATTTGTGTGATGAACACAGATGTTTGTGTTCGGGTCATGGTTGTTTGTATTTATATATGTATGTTTATTCTGGGCTCCCCCAGTTCGCTGTTTGGTCATCCATAACAGAAGCTCTGCTTACTTTGGGGTCATACAGTTGGTGTGTTTGTCTGGGGATTTATTTATTTAATGAAGCAAGCAATTCTTATATTATCATACATAATTTCTCAAAAGCACATTTCAATAAAAATTGCAGGTCCGATGTTTTCTGGTAAGGGCATAATAATAATAATAAATCCCCGCCTGGGGATCCACTAACTCCTTCCACCAATTGGTGTGATTGGACAATCACACCAATTGGTGGAAGGGGCCCAAAAGTGTTGTAAGCAGAGTTTGTGTTAAGGATGACCGTACGGCGAACTGACAAACATCATTGTTCATCACACAAACTAATGCCCCAACAAGGACTCGAGCCTGGGACCTCCTGGGTATGAGGCAGGGCTACTACCAACGGCCACTCGGCCGTCAAGACATTGAAGACGTCACACATAAAAGTGTCAGTTTAATGCGTTCTTGAGAGTTTCAGTTAGCGCGCCATCTGTACACGGCCAAGTTTCATGGATAACCAGCTTCGTTCGCTTAATGTCAGGGAATATAGACTAAGAGTACAGTTTAAAAATGGAGGACAAATATATATTTATTTTTATCTATACACATTTACTGATATTATAAAATAAAGTGTGAGCTTTGGATGAATAAAATTATCGGGCTAAGAACCAAAGTGATCGGTCACGGTCGCAGCTGAGTGGAAACGCCAGTGTGGCGATCCTTGGTCAAGACTTTGTACTGCAGTGGGTAACTGTCGGTTAAAAAACAGTCTTACATTTCATGTAGAACTTGGCCTTTCAACTAAAAATACCTCCTGCAGAAACCAACCTGTGCCGAAGCGAATGTCGATGGTACAACAAACTGAGCAATAAATAAAACGTAGATAATTGAATAATGGTAATAAAAGAAAAATTGGATAATTGGTTGTTGATATTTATGTATGTATGTTTATACTGGGTTCCCCCTAGTTCGCTGTATGGTCATACATACACAATCTGCTTACATTGGGGCCATACAGTTGGTGTTTGTCTGGGGAATTATTTATTATTATTAAAATTGAATAATAAGCAACAATACAATTGAATAATGCTCACCTTTTGTCTTTATTGTCAATAATCTTGTTGCCTTTATTTTTGGCACGATACGCTGTCTAGATATTTAAATAAAACTTAAACTTATCTCATTATATTATTTTTTCCAAGACTATCAGATTTGTTTTTATATTGTTCTTTAATATATTTTAACGTTTTAATTCTAACAACACATCTCGTAATTTCAATAATCTTAATTTGATTACTTATGTTTATTACCAAAGGCCCTTCGATTAAAAGTTGGAACAAACGAAAAAAGGAACAAAACCAGGATGAAACCATTACTAAAACTATTCTTGAGACGATGCCGAGCTGGAGACGCAGCAGTTTTCCCGGTCACAGGCAGACAGAAGCACAAACCTGCGCGTCCTGCTGGCTGTAGCCCATGAACCTCGGCGCGAACCTCTGCAGCTGCGACTTGAGGCTCGTCGTGTTCACCACTGCGTCCGACACTCCGGGACGCCACAACTCTTTTATTACTGATACGAAGGCTGGAATAGACAACAACAATTTTAATTCTATCAAGATTTTGTGAATCAAAATTAAAAGTATACAAACACTAGAAGTCCTCTTCATTACAAGAGAATTTGGAGAGAAAATTTCTATGTTATAGAAACCCCGCCCACTACTTTTAAGTTCTATGGTACACTACAATGTATAGATAAATGTAGAGGGGCGCGTCTCCGTGGATAACACACACTATACTCCTGGATAATTAATTTGTGTATTAGTGTACTAATGTGATAGAATTATGTGATAGAATGTGATAGAAAAATAGAATTTAACAATTGATCTCGTAGGTTTGTTTTTTTAATCGTGAAAACAATAGTAGATTAAGAGGTATTTACTTTGAACTGTCGATTCGGCCCAATGTTTTCGAGCTCATGTTACTCTTTGTCAAATCAAATAGTCGGGCCGAAAAGCCTTTACAATTTTAGTACTTTTTCTACACCTAAATAGATAATAAACGCCCAAACACATTCTAAACTTACATGGGGTATTGACAACTAATAGCGATCTAAAGGGATCTAACGTAATTAAAAACTGTCCATCTCTAAATCATCATCAAATCAGCCTTATTGTGAAGAAATGTTTACATGAAATCGATATAAACAGAACAAATTTATTTATTTTTTACCATTATTTAGCAACATGATCTATAAAAGCTATTATTTATCCGGAAATTTTCGCGGGATCGTGAAACAGAGGTATTCTTCTAGTAAGTATTAATTCTACTATTTTCCTAATAAGAGATTTAGATCATCAATTTAGATTCAACTTAAAAATAAGATTCTTTAGTACCAACTTTAGCTAACACCCTCAAAATAATCTCAAAACGCACTAACGTACCCTTAATAAGAGCCCCCTTCATGCAACTGAGCGTCGTGTTGACTTCGTCGACGTGTTTATCCTCGTTCACGATGTATTCCAACAAAGGCTTGGTATTGGACAAGCATTGGATGACGCTGTTCATGAAACAAGTGTTGCCTATGTTCCGGAGACCATTTAAGCCTGGAATGGAATGGAGATTTTGGTGAATTTCAAGGGAATTAATAAATAGTTTATAGTAGTTATAGTATTATTTGTATCTACACAATAAACTGCTAACGCTAACAGACCATGCAACACGTAAACCAGTGTATCTAGACACATGAAATATAGTACAAGGGTTCCTTATGAAGATATACTCCTTAAGGGTTAATATGTTTTGTAAATTCGCTGGCTCATTAGTTTTTTCACCCGAAACACAATTTCATTTATACATTATAGTACTTCAAAATTATATAACTCAGCACTAGAATACAAGACATTTTGAGTCGGCCATATTTGTTAAAAAAACTGCTAAATTCCATTGAAAACAACTTACCGCTACTACAGGCAGGCTTATCGCGTCTAGGCTCGATCGAAGTCAGACTTCTCTCAGTGCTCCGGCGCGCGTTGCTCACACTGCCTTTGCCACCCGCTAGCTCCTACGAGGGTAGATGCAAATTTTACAATCGGCACAATGGACTTCCGCCTTAGTCAACTCTTGATAGAAGTTCGAGTTTATCATGCAATATAGGTAGAAAATTTGAGGAACGCCCTTTTTGTATTACTAGACCAAGCCAACTAGACGACTGTGAAACGTGACGTCATTCATTTCGAATAAGAACTGCAGCGCTGTTACTACAAATTTCCATTTTTTTGTTTTTGGGCCACAGAGTACTCTTACACAATTTACTTGACTAAATTACCAAAGTATTCAGCGGCTCTTTTTTCGCAGCGCTTTTGTTTGTAAGTAGTTTGATTATAACGTGAAGCCCTAAGTGAGTCTACTTTGTTTGGTCGAGTAGTATGCAATAGTTGAACTGTTCAAATAGACAAATACACAAATTTGAATTCATGTGCATACATGTTTACACGAAAAAAATATTATGCAACAAAGTAGCTCATCTAGGACCCGTGTTAGTAAATGTCACTGAAATGCGCGCCATCTTGATAATGGGAAAGAGCGAGGCAGTTATACTGCTTCGGTATATAACATAATACCCGCCTGGCGCATGGCTCGAGTGAGGTTCACTAATACGGGCCAATGTCTGGCGCATAACGTAGATATAATGATACTGGGACGAGGTACGGACTGTGTTACCCACGCGATTCTTATCTACAAGTAAGTGTGTAAGTTATTTTTTCTGTGGTAATTTTTGTTAAGGAAGAATGGTTTCCACTGGTACACGCATTGCATGCTTCAAAGTGGACTCCTGACTGTGATAGTTGAAACCATATGTGGGGAAAAAAATAAAAAAGATACAAATTATAATGGTTTTTTTGTACTAACCCGTTGTTTTCCTCCGACCCCATATTTGAAACGAGAAATATTACATCGCCTAAATAAGTAGGAGGAGTGAAAAGACCGAGATAGGCTGTTTTTGAATGTTTGCCTGTGCGTTTGAATGCTAAATTGTTTGTAAGGCCATTTCTAAGTTCTTTTTTTTACCTATGTTGCTTTTATATTGCAAAATAAGTCATTTTCTCGAGTTGGCACTTAAAATTTTGAATCTAAATATTATTAGGGGAAGAAACTTAGTGTCATATTGAACAGAGTTTCTATAGTTTCCAAGATGGTTGATAATCCATTACTAATTTTATAATTGGGATTTTTATATATATTATATTTGAATGAATCAGTTTAGTATAAGCTACAAGAATCATGAGGTAACACAGCATAAGAGTATAGGTATATAGATCACATTCACTGCTAGCAGATTCTATAATAAATTATTTTTATACTGATACTCATTTTTGAGTAATCGTTTTCAAATATCACACAGGATAACCCTATATTTAAAGGAACGGATCACAAAATAAATAGATAATAGCAAATAACAAAACGTGCAAGCGAGACGACACGATATAGCTATCACTTTTATGTTTTGGATTTCTCATGTCAATATAGCTGGTTCAAGTCATTTGTGCACGAGGCCCTATTGTGAGCGTTAAGCTTGTATACAGGGTGTCCCAGGAATGACAAACAATTGGTAGTCCAGAGGTAGAGCACCCTTTGGGAAACCTGCATTGCCGTCAAGGACCTTTGTAACACGTAATAGGGTTCTAGAAACAGCTTTTGAGACTGCCTTTCATGGAACACCCTATATTCTACATAGGGTATCACCCTAAATGCACTGATATACACGGACACCACAACAACGAGAACACGGTTTGACAAGATGGCGGCTGCCACACAAACTAAAGTTGTATATTTACTAGGACACGCACCCATAGAGCTGCGGGCACATGTGAGTTGAACCATCTATAACAGAACATGTTCCAAATATGTATTACATTTATTTTTACAAGTTATCAAAATACATTGAAATACAGTATATCATAGTGGAGTGTACCTAATATATACGAACCTCAGGTAGATAGGCTTTCGCATGGTTTGGGCGGTAACTCATATCTTACCTTAAGGCTCGTAATCATGAAGTTATAATAATAATAATAATAAATCCCTAGACAAACACACCAACTGTATGACCTCCAGGTAAGCAAAGTTTGTGTAATGGATGACCGTACAGCGAACTGGGGGGGAACCCAGAATAAACATACATATATAAATATAAGCAACTATGACCCGAGAATAAACGTCTATGTTCACCACACAAATGAATGCCCCGGCCAGGACTCGAACCTGGGGCCGGCGTATGAGGCAGGGCTACTAACCACTACGCCACTCGTCGTTATACCTTTTAATAATCTAGAAAAGATAAATCTTTATAATCAATCTATAAGACATGAATTTAGGTAATGATGACGTCATTAAGAACTTAAGAACTGATATTTCACATTTGGCTAAATCAAAATTAAAGCTTCATTTATGAATCATGGTTGGAATATTCGATCGCTACAAAACATGGTTTCGATTTATAATATATAGAATTATTAGTTTCTATGATAAATTAACTATCAATTTTATGTTAAGTGTAATTCTGTTGAGCAGTGTGAGTATATAAATTATGAAAACATTAGCATTCAAAATCTCATGCATCTTATTGTCTACATAAACTAAATCTAGAAAGGGCACCTTATAGGTAAGGCCATTGATAAATTGATTTGACAGATTAAATTATATGAATAGAGAATAATCTCGAATAGTCTCCTAGTTTTTCTCATACTAAAAGGTGCATTTTCTAATAATCTGTTCTTGCGGTCGGGCAACTTTCTTAGCCCAGACACTGAACAACTTTCAAATCTGGGTACTTCACAATACTGTAAACGCTTATTGAGGCCAGTTGTGATCATATCGATTGTTCTAAGCGCTTGCTTGGCTCTAGTGTCATCTAGCTGCCTCTTTTTGCAAACGTAGCCTGAGGAAGCGTATATACCGAAGCTGTGCGATGTAATATCCAACAAGAAAATTGCTACACTTCTTATATTGGTCAATATTTTTTGCACACAAGAGATATCTCTCACAGTTGGATAGATACGCGACCTTAAGTGCCTTAAATATCAAAAGCTTTTTCATTGAATGAAACTGACAAATCCTCACATGAAAACTGCTAGTGCAAAAAAGAAATATTCGAAGTGCACATTAAAGGGTTTTCGAAGCGTGAAACGAAATATTTTGCACATAATAAAAACGTTGACAACAAAACAACTTTACAACCTTTATATTTGCGCGGATCTGAGTTAAAAATTGAAGGTAACCCCGGGTTAAAATATTGCTTGTCTCTGTTCCTCCAAAAGACAGTCACGGGGGGACAGTTGACGTGACTAACCGACAAACTCCGAGTTAAAATTGTTGACTCAAGTCTGCTGCAAGTCGGCCTTGATATTCTTTTGAATGGTTTGAAATGACTTAATGTATAAATAAACGACGTGATTACTATGAGAAAATAATTAATCAGTTATCATATCATACATGTCGAATTCGATGATGTTTTTATATATTGCTTTTTCTTTGTCAATTTTTATTCATATAATTGTGTCTACCAATAAATAACTATTACATAAATTGAGGCAGACTTTTTCAGTTGAATCTATTATAAATTCTAATTAGAGATTATATTTGATCCATTGAAGCTTGAAAAGCCATGTACTTTGCGCCTGTAATCGAAGTGGCTCTTCGAGTTATACTAAGATATTGTTTTGTTTTTAATCTAGACAATAAACATCTTGTTGATGCATCAATAAAATAAAATAAACACCGTTGGAAGAGCAGGCTGACTTGTAACTTAAGCCTTCTTGCCTACAATAGTAAGATTTTAGCTAGAATCTTACATGCATGGACCACTAATAATCAGTGTTAAAGGAATCTTAAAAAAGATACTGAAGATAATGTAACAAGAAATGCTCCAGGGCGAGAAACTCGAATCAAATTGTGAAGTTGTCGCAGCAACGGGGGCTTATTTCGTAAATCGTCCTACAAAAACCCGCAACAGAAAGTAAAGAAAAGCATTGGAGCGACTGTGTCGCAGTTGATGGAGACTAGGTTGATGAATAAAGAAGGTTACAAAAAAACTTTGTTGAAATAAATATTGTCTGTAAACCGGTAGAATATCAGCCGTTATATATTTTTGGACAAGTATATTAGATTATTATATTAGCATTATATTAGATCAAAAACATCTTTTGCGCTCTCTCCTAAACTAATCCGACAAATATCCAAGAGACTTGGACCTCACGACGATGTTCTAAATCACAAGCTTTTATCAAGACCTATTCCTTCCAGATATAATTATTTATCAAATCTTCACCAATACAAATACACACACACACATGCCATTTTTCATACCATTCGTGGTAATATCACCGTGGATAGAGACTGCCGGTAGCGCCGCCTATCGGAGACTTCTATAGAGCAAGTGTGTTGAAAAGTGTTAGATAACGTAACATTTGTTTGTATCCAGGTTATAAAAATCATGGTATTAAAATACTACTCGCTACTTATAAACAAGGTAACAAAAAGGATTAATGTAATAAGATATTTGCAAAATCTGAATGTACTATGACTCATTTGAATAAAATTGACATGAAAAATAAGCGACAGACAATCATAATTTAGACTAAGTATTACTAATCATTTATTTATACGGGACGATTGTGTAAACAATATGAAAAAGTCTTTATAATGCTGTAAATTTAACTAAAGTACATCTCATTTCCAATTTCAATTCTTCGCAATCAAATAACTACTACCAACATTACAAAACGAAACAATAAACTTGCCTGTCGAAACGTATGCTGCACGCCATAGGTCCTTGCTACCAACTTGACGGGCTGAGCCCGCGACTTTTCCTGGGGCTCGTAACAGCGTCTGCAGCCACACCTCATCGCGAAACAGCGCAAGGAAGCCGCTCGTTATACATGCTAGCAGTATCCACGTCTCCAGGTACGAAATATAGGAGAGCATAGGCAGTATGTTTCGATACCTTTGCCTGATGCACGAAAGGTAAACTTCTAAGTTGTTTTGTTTTGAAAGTTGCCAGTAAGGTCCTTTTGATAGAGTATTTTTTTATTGCTTACAATGAATATTATAGTATTTTTAAATAGGAACTAAGAGTATTAGGATTGTTTTAAGTTATCACAGATATTTTTTTTTCTAAGTGTATAATGGAACGAGGGACAAAAGTTCACTTAAATATATTTCAAAAACTTTTGCTTTGACAATTTACCCAACATACACAACAGGTTAATTTAGACAGTCTATCGAATTCGCATCGTTGGTTGAGAAACAAACACTATGGGAATCCTCTGAAGAAGCTTCTTATCACACGACAGAAGAGTTTCCCCATTTAAACTTTTAAAAGCCAGTTAGACCAAATGTCCTTTCACTTGAATTTCAGCTTTACAGCGCATTGAATAAATTCACTTTCCTTTTAAACGGCAAGGTCGAAAACGTTAATTCTCAGTTAACCAAATTCAAGGTTACTTTCGCTACACAGTACGCGCACAGATAACAAAATTATATAACGCAGATTCGACACACTTTTCGCTGCGGGCAAAGGAGAAAAAAACGATCGTCACTTGTCACTTGAAAAGCTCGGACTTTTTCACGTGATTCCCGGCAAAAATGACATTTCGATTCCCAAATTCGTGTCCGGCTGACAGTGACGTCACCGACCGATGCGCGCGAAGGGCGCGAAAACGACTGCCCGGGCGCCGAAGTTACCGCCAAAAATCATTGCCAAATTTCACAATCATTTATCTATGGATAGAAGTCAGATTCTTTTTCTAACGGTTACTGCCTATATTATTATTTGATTTGTAAATCTGTCAATTTTCGTACTATTAATACATACGATAGAACAAGGTCTTATAAATAATACATACGATTTATGGTTATTTATAGTATACGCAAATAAATTCATAATATAAACAATGCAAATTAGAAATCCCTACGCGTTTCCACCCGCGTAACCCCGTGGGTAATGATGCCTCCGAACCAGTGGTAGTTTCAATATACGACGTCCTAAGCCGACGCCCGTGCCCTCTCGGGTGCCCCTCTTAGTCGTATCGTATGTAAGAGTAGTTTAAGTTCCGGCTAAGCGCTCTCGGGGCTAGGCCACAAAGACAAGGAGAAATTTAAACTGTCTATAAATAAACCGCTCATTAGAAAAAAAAACCCGTGGGTACTTCAGAATTAATAACGTACATTTCTTACGGCGGAACAAATTTTAAAATCGGTGAAATGTCCACAAACAAATGAATTTTTCCTCATTATGTTAATAGTAGAAAAGTAAAGATATAGATAAATAAATATTCAGAAGGAAGTGTAGGATAACTAGTAGCCTAGTTAGTGGGTGGTAACCCTGCCACATACTTCGGAGGTCCCAAGTTCGACCCCTCATGGTTATTTATGTTTATATATGTGAGTATGTTTATTCTGATTTCCCCCCAGTTCACTGCATAACACAAGCTTTGATTAGTTTGGGGCCATTGGGGTTTTAGTTGGTTTTAGTGGGGTATTTGTCTTCGAATTTATAACTATTATTGGCAAAAATTGTATGCTGTAAAGAGATAATAAATAAAATAAGTACGGATCATATCTCTGAGTCGTGCCATGACTCGCAGCACAGGGCCACCGCGTCATAGTGTCACTTCAAGGTCACTCCACGCCTTGATCGACTTACTGAATTGACTGGCAATGTTATTCACAGATGTTCCTAGCAGATTATAGTTTACGGAGCGCGGTGGAACATTTTTGGAGAACTTACAAATATTCTTAACATAAGAAGAATTTAGAATTAAAATCACAAATAAAAAGTAAATATAGTTTCATACAAATAAGACACTTTAAACTGTCCAGAATATTAAAGACGTTTATCAAGAAACCTATGTTATTGTAAATACAACCCTACTAGCTTGATTTAAAATTGGATTTAGAAAACCCACGACAAAAATTTAAACGGTTCATTAACTAATATCGTATGTTGCTTTTTAGCTGGAGTTAAATTTATATATTTATAACCATTGATTTGTTTACTAAACTCTAAGTATTGAGATACGTTGATAATGGTAACAAATAATGTACATATCCCGAATATATGACAGTACGTTATTTTTTAGATAATCTTTCATACTTTTTGACATGTATACTGTCGAAGTGACCGAATGCTAATTGAAACTATATTAAACTTAATCAAATTATATTGAATTACTCATTTGAGCACTCTTTGGGTGATGATGTTCTTCTGACCCTTATTGTGTCTAGATTTTATCTGGGATAGAAGGGTTGAGCACATGATATACATCCCGAATACTATATATATCATGTTTATTTTGGAAAAAAATTCATTCGTATATCGAAAAAGAAGGCTTATCGAAAACAACAATCATATAATAATAATAAGTCCCCAGACAAACACACCAACTGTATGCCCCAAAGTAAGCTGAGCTTGTGTTATGGACGACCATACAGCGAACTGGGGACCCAGAATATGCATATATAAATAATAAATATAATAACCATGACCCGAAAACAAACATTATGTTTAACACACAAATGAATGCCCCGGCCAGGACTCGAACATGGAGCTCCGACATGCGAAGCAGGGCTACTAACCACTATGCTACTCGGTCGTCATTATAATAAATTTTTCGCACACATAGTAGTAGCAACCAGGCTTTGAACCCAGGCACTTTCGTTTTCAAGGCAAGTCTACTATCATTTACACCGAAATGCCACCATAATGCAGTATTGTTATCAAAGGTTTGTTTGTTTGATATACGAAATATGTAAACGAAAAACTTTGAAACTATCCCCACCACTACAAAGCTACACTATCCTGCAGGCGTAGCATGGGGGTCATAAGTCACAAGACAAGAAATCGACTACCGGTCTTGGAACGAGTCTCGGTGGTAAAATGGTTGACTACGCGAGTCTTGCTGTGGGTAAGGCTGTCTTGGCGTGACATAAAAATGAACAAATGCTATTTTTTTTTTGAGCACCCCCCCCCCCCCATGGGCATCATACGTCGTAGGTGCTTTATTATTTGTTAGCGATTGTGATGATGATCTCTGCGACTAACGATACGTCGCCGACCCCAGGCTTCATTTGAAATTGCCTTCGTTCCAGTAATTGCACTGGGTCTTCCTTACCTTTGACCGGAACACAACCACGTAAAGGTGGTTATAATAAGGACTTAATACCGCCCCAGATGAGATCTTAAAAAAGAAACTCAAGACATATTGTGATATAACCAGTGACACAAGTCTTGTCTTGGCACGCCATGCTACGGCCGCAGGAGTGACATAGACATAGTGACATGTTTTATGCCGCAATCCCCACGGGTTCAGGAGTTACGAGGATGAGACCGCGTAGACAACTCTATCATACGATAAGACCATTTCACCGAAATCCGTTACATGATACAGTATCTATAAAAGTAAGCATTATCAGTACGTAGGATGTTGATAAGAATTATAGTAAAGAGCGTGTCCACCAAAATTATTCCGCGATGTTCAGGTTATTCAAATAATGAATTAAGCAATTTTATTATTAAAGTTGGTAAGTGATTAAAGTTATAAAATCAGTTCCAATTAAGTTACAATTCTTTTTTGTAATGTTATTAGGTAATTTTTATTTCAGAAATGATTCAACTTGTTCTTAAATTTAGACGTAAATATGTGACGGCTAATTTGGTAAATAAAACCTTATTATGGTTGTTTTTTAATTTTTTTCTTCGTTTCAATTCTAAATGCAAACGGCTACATTTGTACTGGAGGGTTTTCAGAGGAGGGCCGAGGAATTTTGCATCGATTCTATGTGTTAAGGATGACTGCTTTTTGTAAGACTTTAAACGTGTATGTTGGGAGATTTAAACTTTAAACTTTTCATTATTAATATTATTGTAATCTCTCTAGGAACTCCTTGCTCATAGAACTTTTTAGCTTATACCAATGGTACATGTTTAATATGTTCAACATAAAAGCAATACGTTGTGGATATAATTTTCTTACTCAATTTTTTTACTAACAATGTATTCAAAAATATATTACTGAAATATTAAATTGAATTATTAAAATTACTTAAATTAAAATTAAAAATAAATAAATTTTTGAACTTAACTTCTTTTGCTGTCTACACATTCTTTATCAACATTACAACATTGGAAAAAGTAAAATTGTGAGAGATCAATAAAATTAATTTGACCAATTGAAATTATGGCTAATATTGTTAAGACTATTTTAATTCGTGTTTTAATTTTTTTAATTAACCTAATGAAAAATACTTTAATGTTACGAAGATATCTAGCCATTGAAGCTATATTTAATACAATGTAACATATATTAATTTAATACTAGAGAATTAACAATTTCGATTTAACATGTCAGTATTAAATGTAATGTTTATAAGAATTTACCACTGTAAGTTTAGAATTTCAATTATTTATTGTTTTCAGTCTATCTATGTCACTGAGATTTTTCTTTTTATCTAATCGATACCCCTGCCAAACTAATTCTTACTACATTACCACAGCGGGTAACAAAGGTGGGTAAAAAGTGGCTTTCACGTTTAAAATACCTTGTTTATGTTAAAATAAGTGATTTTCGCTACCATCACGAGTAATGTCAGATGTAATTATAAAATACTTAACAAAACAAATCAACAAACGACCGTATTTATCGCAAACCCATACATATATACAAAGACTTCTTCAAAAAAAATTTGCGCACGCTTAGAAAAGCCACGATTTCACACCAACTTCCACCACCAAACGGAAACAGAATTCAAACCGAAAACTACCGAAAACCGAACCAATTTCTTTCTCCTTCGTCACACAGCAGTTAATATATCCACGCGGTAAACATTTACATCCGAAAATCACAATAATAACATCCAAAAAATTGCAAAATATTTCAAAAACGACAGGAATGACAGTTGTGAAGTGATCTGACAGGTTTCCGTTTTTCGAACGCGCGCGTCAATAATGTGACGTTTGTTACCGGCCAGTTCTTCGCGGCGACCATACAGAGGATAACATTTATTTTTTAAATAACATTTGCATTTGAAAAAAGACTAGCTCTAGATATAAGTAGCCTATTCATAAGAAAGTTTTGACTATCATCCCACTACATAGAAAATTACGATGAAGATTTCATGCTCAATTAAAGTGGATGCTTGCGTGCACTTTCCAAACATTGATCTTAGACTCTTGACCCAGCGCTATATTTTCCAATCTTTTAGTTAAGCGTGGAGGAACACTTTTGGGATAAAATAATCTCTGTTAATAGGTAGTACATATGCTTAAGGGCCACAGAACGACCGCAAAACCGCAAAGATTGCTATAAAATTAAACCAAAATATCAAGTTTAATGGAAATTGTAACTCTCTTACAGTTTAAAAATCAAAGCAAGTTTCGTTTAGCGTGCTTTTTTGCAAAATGGCGGACGATAGAAAAACGTGTTTCGTCGCGGTGAGAGATTTCTCGAGTATTTTATTTGTAGAAGCACATTTCGCGGTTTATTTTTAGGTTAGGATTCTATTAGAAAGAGGTCGCGCGACGTCTGCGCCACGCATTGTAGTGACGAAAAAGTTCCGATTAAATTGTCTAGATTTTTATAAAGATGTTTCTATTTTCCGTAAATATGCTTTGTTTAAAAATATATGTTTTAAAAATAGATACTTATGTTTTGTTTGGGTCACTAAGTTATCATTAAATTGATGAAAAATCGGTTTTGTATAGCAAACCCGATTTTTCATCATCATCAAACATTTATTCTTATTTCCGGCTTTGTGAAATCCAATACAGTTTTGAAAAATCTCGACAGCATGGTACCTCACGTTGTTTTTCACGGCATTATTTTTACTAATTTTACCATTTATTAAAGTCACATTGGAAATCAAGTCCTTTTCTTTTTTTAATTAATCCAGAAGGACCAGTCATTTACCATGCCAGGGTCAACGACTTACTCTTTGATTTACAGGAATCATTTCTCTAAACGTAGTTTTTGCTAACAGAAAACCAAAATTATTCAGTAATTTTTTTATCAAACAAACTTTAAGGTCCTGCACCATTTTTGACTCCAATGAACCTAACAAACCCAAAATCTAATTTGTCCTACTTGTCCCACAAGTGAACCCGTGGGCGTTAGTACATCTATTCGAAGATGCGGATGTGTGTCTGTACATACATGTACATGTGTGTGTATATACAAATACAAAGACGCGAATAAGTGGCCTGGATAGACAAATGCCAACGTACCCATTTGTTAGTAGATGTTTCATAGGTAGCTATGACGAATGAATCTGAGGGACTGGAAAAACTACGTATTTAATTGTATTTATAGTCCCAAATCATTAAAAAATTTGGAGAGCATAATAATTGATTTTTGTTTCGTCTTAACCTGACAGTTCAACCTAATTCACCTTAGAGTATTATCTATAATCCAACGGAGTTTAAACTGAGAAATACTATGCCTACACTTATCATAATATTTTACATAAAAACCACGAAACCATATTATATTGATAAACAGATCTGTCAATATATTGTTAATCCGTTCGCAAATATTAAAATTTTTTTTTATTTGCTCGCACCTCGTTTATGAAAATTAAAAACTTTAAATGTTTGAGTTTTGACCTCACTGTCCTATACCTTTATCGATAAAGGTGTACTACTAGTCCTTACAGTGGGTCCAGGTGTCACACAAACACCCTGTATATTAGAAATATTCCTACTTAAAGCTTAGAGACCCTTTAGTAAAAAGTTGTTTAATTGTCAACGTTTTATAGAAACCTACTTAAAAGTGAAGTGCATTAGACATCAAAATACGTGAAAAGAAACTTATTTTTTTTGATGTGTAAAGTATGTAGCGTTCACATTTTTGATAGATTGTTTTTATTGTGGTGAATATAATATTGCTTTGTAGCTTTTGTAAACCAAATAACATGTTAAAATGCATCCACTTATCGGTACGTTTTGATAGAAATTAAAGTTCAAATCCATCAAGAGATGACCTTGATCAAGATACTGAACGATACCAAAGATAGTTAAATATGTATTTTATAATTAAAAAAAATATTTCCTTTTAACTCTTTCAAGTTGCATCCGAGCTATATGACCTATTTCAGGACAATTAAAATTGGTAAATCACAAAATCGGAGTGTGTAGACATTAGTTAATTGAACTCAAGCAATTATTGGATTTTTTACAAAAGCATCCAAGCCATATAATAATCAGTCATATTTAGTGCCTTAAAAACTATAATGGCAATGAAATAAATATGAAAAGAACGAAATGTTTAGTTCCATACTGGAGGTCCATGATAAGGTATAATCAGGTAGGTTTGCATTAAAAACATTAAGGTTTTGAATAAACCAATAAATAGCAACGTCCTTTGATTAAATTAAAACAGCGTAAGGTAGGTCATGTTCTTACAGACGTACTTGAGCAATGCACTGGTACTCACACGAACTCTATTACATTGTTGGAACTTTAAATTATTGAAATTGATAAAGAGACAGAATGATGACAAGTCGCGCGAGCAAGACGGATGTCGTGTCGTGTCGCCTAGGTTCTGTTTGCGTCGTGTCAATCAGATTGCGACTGATGAAATCAGGCGACGGGGACGACTTTTATAAGGTCCATTCAGGAGTTTCACCTATCTTTCGCATTTTTACTTTAATCAAAGGTTACGTTGATACCGGGTCTAGACACATGTGACAAAAAAGAATCTTTTATCCATCGGTTATTTGGCATTCAATTACTTAATAATAAGGTACTATTTTTAATCTATCCCTTTTTTATAAGGTTATTAAATAACCCTAGTAAAATTATCCATCCATTAAAAAGCTTTCTCTACAAAAATTCGTTCCAAATTTTACCTTTCTGGAGCCCCAAGTAATTCTAAAGTACTTACCCCTCGACTTTCTTCCGAGTCCGAAACTTTACGACGAGCAGACGCAGTGGATGTCGAGTCATCTGTAGTGGTCGCTTCACTAAACGTACTCTCCGTGCTCGTTTCCATAGATTTCACTTCATCCGTCTCTCTTTCATCCGTCTCGCTCTTCTCCGTTCTCCTCTTCAAATAGTTCTCATGCTCGAAGGTCTTATTCTCGAAACCTGTGCTGCTTGGCGAGTCAATCTCATCTAACACGGACTTCTCATCGCTTGAATCGATGTATTTAAAACGCGTCTTCCTCTTATCATCACTCTTGGACGGTTCATCATCAGAATCGGTTCTTCGAGTCGTGCCCGAGGCTATCGGTTGCGATATCTGTATGTACGAGGCAAAATTAGACGTGTGTTTCGGCGCTTTAACCTGCTTTTCAATATCGTTTTTAAGAGATTCTTTCGATTTTAATGAAGGACTGCTAAATTCTGGGCTGTTTTTCCTTGATCGATTAGCGTCCCCGTTTTCAACGTGGATAACGGTGGATTTTTCGAGAATTTTTCCTATTGGATTGTTTGGATCTAGCTGAGATTTGACGCTGGCTAGCCGTTCTGAAGGCAGCTTGCTTGTTAGGGATGAGCTCATGAGGTTATTTTTGTCTATGGTCGGTTTTGACAGTGACACGGGCTCCGAGATGGTTTTGCTTATGGATAGATCAGAGTTGGAGTTAGATCGGGAGCTGGACGACCCAACTTCCCATCTATGCCCATTTTTCTCGTAAGGCAGATGAACTGGCACCGGTTTCTCGTCTCTAAGGATTTTATTGTAACCAGAAGTGCCATTTTCGCAATCTTTTAGCATGTTAAGATACTGTTCGACAGATGTCTTTGACGAGTATCTAATGTCGTTAGTTGGTAGTTTTGTTACTGTCATTGTCGAATCGAATCGTTTACGTATTTCCGATACGGACGGTACCTCGTTTCCATTTGTGTCCTTAACGCCATTGGACATAGAGTTTCTTTTGCTGTAGCTTGGCGACGGGGAAGTCTCCTTGTATCTTCGGGTTTCTGGTCTCTATTGCCGGACGAAAACAACACTTAGCGACATAAAATGACATGAACGGGTAGTTGCGACATGTGAAGTGTGTGTTAGTCCGTTTCATCATGCGTTTTCCTACCTCTAAGATAACTAAATTCGAGTATCTGATAGGTCGAAAACAAAATGAAGCTAAAGATATAGTACAAGTAGGGTATGCCTTTTAGAAAGTGAATTGTGGCACGAAGTTTTAAAGCTATACGGTTTAATGATATCTTAGTGCATTCGTTAATGTACTTACACACACTCACACACGCACACTTGTTGGGTGACTGCGAAATTACAACAAATACAGATTACCGGTTAAATAGTTACTGAATCCCACTTTTATAGAAAACTATTTTTTTTTTGTTACTTACAAGACCAAGTCTTTAATAAATAAATAAAAAAAAAAAACTTTCTTTATAAAACAATACAAAATATGTTAAATATATCTCGTACGTCGCCAAATATAAGTGAAATGGCAATGAAACCTACTTAATATTATAAAAATTATAATGAGTTTTTAATTAGGCATACCAATAATATTGCCTAAAATATATATGTATGCCATTACAAATAACAACTGTATAATAGGGCCCTTGTTGATAACAGTAAAACATTAAGTTTTTGTTAGTTTTCTCTCAAGAAGGTGCTTTTTAGAATGTTTAGGTTTGTTTCATCGTAAGAAGTAATAAGAAAATTCTGAATTTAAATACTGAGGCTCATAAAAGGAAAACATAACTTCTATAATAGCTATAGATACAATAGTATGAAAAAGTTAATAAAATGCTACCTATGGCACACTATTAATATTCTTATCATAAGAACAATTTTTTTTGAAAAATGTGGTTTCAAAAAAAATTATGATTTTGCAGTCATCCAACACAAAGATTACTAAATAAGTACTTTTACTAAGAAGACTTTACCATGATTTGCCAAACTAAGCTTCTTTTTAACAAAATAAGAATTAAATTTTGCAATAAAAATTACAAACCATAGTTTATTTAGACAATGATAAATGTAACAATTACCTCTGTGATAGTAGCTGCAGAATTCCTTGCTCTACGAATATTTTTAGTTGGATCTGATGCAGGTGGGCGTCCAATGTCATTTGAAATTGACTTTGATCTTGCTATTTCTCCATACTGTGCTTGCTGTTGTTGTAACCTCTGTGTTAAAGGTATGTAATTGTTGGGTGAATATTTATTATACAACTCTGCCGTAGACATGCCCAATGTTGCTGAACTTATGAAGTTACGTTTAGAATTTCTCGGTGGATCACATGATGTTTTACTGCTCTCAGATCTTGTTGTTGATATATCTCTGGACCTCGATTCACTTCTTTCAGACCTATATTTTGTAGAAATGCCACTATCGGAGTCTGTCACACTTGGAGCTCTTGAATTTCTACTATATTCTACCATTGAAGTCTTTCTTTCACGTTTTCCATCAACATCGGATAATCTCGATCTGTATTCGGTTGTTCTATCGCCATATGAGTTTCTTAGTGTTGACGATACATAAGTACCACTTGTCGATCTGTAATATGGCTTATCAAGACTTGTTGATGATGTTAAAGAGGATCGGTATGATCCTGAAAGACTTGATGAAGTCGAGGTATATCTGGTCGGAGATACTACAGGCATGTTTACTAATTTTAATGTGCTGTTCTTATTTTATACTCCTATGTGTCTATATCACATAGCTTAAAACAAACTTATCACTAAGATAAGATCTATAATTCTAGCTTAGAGTTTTAATTCTGGACGGTGGATATGTTTTTATCATCTTCCTTTTATTTGGTAAGTTTTTGCTGAAAAAGAAAATAAAATTTACTGATTTTAATTTCTGAATGATAACTGCAGAATAAAAGGTCATCAAATTGAATGTTACAAAAGTTTCTATCAAAACCACAATTTATACTCCTCTACTAAAACAGAGAATTCTGGGTTGAATCCTAACTGAAAAGTATATTTATAGACATTTGTTTCCATTATACAGAAGTATGTATATATATATATTTATTTATATATTTGAAGTTTATATTATCTGGTATCCAAAGTATGCTATTTAAATCTTGATTATTAACCATAATACTTAATTTTGAAATAAATTAACTAGATTAAGGTTTGAAGTTGATAAATATTTATTACAAATCTGAACATTTCCTTATTAACTGATAACATTCAGGAATATTCAGTTTAAGGTGTAACTTTTACATGTTTTACCTCTTTCAATGCCTCATGAAATTAAAAGAAAATGAAGAGTTAATAAAGTAATAGATGAAGTCGAAGAAACTGAATGAGCTCAAATGACAAAGGAATGAAAAAGCAAATGGTTCTATCTACAAAATTTTCACAATATAATATAAGAACTATGCTGAGCTGCAAGGAACTGGAGTCTACAAAGCAATCTCAGACTCATCTCTGCTAACAAGTCAAATAAAAAGCAATGTTTTTCTATAATATCTGAAAACATAATACAACATAAATCTTGTAAATTTTTACTGTGATTTTCACTATAGAGTCACTTTTTATTAGACCTTAGCTGAGATTGGTCCAAGTGTATCTAAGTAAGCTAACTAGCTTTTGCTTATTGTCTTTCCATAAAAAAATTCTAAACATTTAGGGTTAAAGTGCGGCACACCTATTAAGATAATGTGCAGACCTTGCGATCAGCTGGGAGGTAGTTGCACAATACGAAAAAAGTAAACATAGATAATGAGATACCTTCATACTTACTTGCATACACAGTTTTTCCACCCAATTTGCAATCAAGCACTGTGCGATCAACAGACAGTCGCGTATTACACATACAATACATTAGTCAATAGATAATAACAAACACTGGTAAGTACTTACTTCAATACAATTTTCTTCCGAATCTTATTTGAAGTCTTACTGGACTGGAAATGTAAAAAAGCTGTTTACGCAAGTAAGTATGAAGGTATCTAGTTATCTACATTTACATTTTTTCTATTGTGCAACTAGCTCCCAGCTGATCTCAAGGTCCGCGCGTTATGTATATATTTATTATATACATAATATTATATATATTGTTTACTCTAAATTTTTATTTTTTTTTATGGAAAGACCATAAGTCGAAATGAAAAGCGTTTTTTTGTAGTCGAAAAATGGAGACTTACTCAATCTGGAATATTTTTGTAAAATACTTATTGAACACCCTTTTTATCTACTTACATGTCTTGTTCCACAAGTATTTTTCAGTAGTACTTTAAAACATAATTATGTTACTTATTTTCTGACAAATATGCAAAAAATGTGCAGTATTTTCAAAAATTACCATATAATCAGGAATTCACTTGTTTAATTAATTGGTTTAATAAATTTTCTTACTGGATGTAAATTTTATAATATATATATTATTAACAAAGCAATAATTTTTAAATATTATTGCTTTGTTAATAATATATCTCACTTCACGTCACTTGGCAACTTAATTGCAGTATTTCTTTATCAGACAAATTTTAAATCATCATGCAGAAAATGCAAAATCTAGGTTATCTTCTAATTATCTAACTTTGAGATGAATAGTGGAAAAGTAATCTCAAGGTTAACTTATTAAGTTATTATGAAAGGTAATATATTGAAATAATACTTGTCTCAGCCAACATAATATTTTTTTAGGATATAGATACCAGTTAAACACTTAAAACACTGTAGGTTGTGTAATTTGATATGCAGTATAAATTGATATTGCTCCAAGGCCATATGAAATATAGCATTCAGATATCGTCAGAGGCGTAATTATCACTTTCACACCACTCACCCGGCCTCGCTCTCGCAAAATCACAAAATACAAATCCAAAAATACATTCCTAATGCATATTTTTAGACACACACAGACTTTACAGCATGACACATGATTTTTTATGTTACAATAAACACAATTATGGTACCCAATCACGGGTGTTGAGTCGCAAATCGAATAAATCGATCAATTAACTGCATTAGCAACGAAAAACTAAGATACTCACAAAATATTCTAAACGTATTGGTAACCAACGATACCGATTCAACAAAAATAATATCAATTGTTTCACTCGTGTTCTTGTTATGGACTTTTGAATAAATTGAACACTAAAGTCGAACACTTTTCTGGTCGTCTTCGAGTTTGTTCACGCAAGAAATGGAGCGTACAATTAGAAAAATATTTTTCTTTAGATGTCTGTAATTTTAGAAGGCTCCATGTTTCTATCGTGCGTGTGACGTCACTGGAAATGTTGGCAATCCTACCTATTTTTATTGACTTCCGTATCGTTGCATAAAAGTCGTAAAATAAAAAATAATGCAAACGAAAGAAAACTTTATCTCACCCCAACTGAGTTTACATTTCTACTCTTATTATTTTGACATTTACTAGAAATGTTGCAAGAAAAAAAAATTTGTTTTAATTTTGCGTAATCTTTGCAGGTGCGGTATGAATCATCTGTCTCTATGAATTGCAGAAAACGACTATCTCTTTCTCTCATTTCAAGAAATAATATAACTATCTCTTTTAGTTCTACTCTGAAGTTAGAGCCAATACAGACTAAAAAAAAATACTAACTCTCGCATAACAGATTTTTTTAACATATGAAATGAAACATAATTTGTACAATTTATTTTAATTAATCTGTACATTTACTTCATATTCAAATTCAAAGACATTTTTTATGCAGTAAAAGTTTTTTTTAAAGTTCTGTTCGACACTAGATGGCACTGTCATAAGAAGTTATAGTAAAAAGTTGGTTAATATTGGTACAAGAGGTCGTTGTTACTTGCATGCGTTGTGACTGCCCTGCATTACACAGAGATAGAATAGTTACAATTATTTAAGCCTAAGCCAGAGCGGGTATTTTAAAGTTGATATCAAAAGGGTATCACATTCAATGTATTTTGTCTTAGATATTTATGCAGTTGGTAAGCATTTCTGACATAATATTTTTAATACGCTTGGTTATGTATATATATATATGTTCCTTGCCTAAATCTATGTCTAGCTATTAGAAACTTTGTTATTAATTGGGTTTAAACTAGTGTAGTTGGGTATATATATGTTATTATTATTGAGAAAGAAAACTCAAAAGAATATGACTATTTTTCCTTAACAAAATAAGGCAGTGTGTATAATTTAAAACAGCTTTTGAAGATGTGTGTAATGCAAAAATTATACGTATGGATTTAACTGTGGTATGTCAAAACATTGACATTACGCTTATGAAATTTAAGAGTCTTGGTTTTATATGTATTTTATTACTTTTCAAAGTATTCTCCACGATCGTTGATGAACATTTCCGTGTGCTCAGAACAATTTTTAAATCTTTTATTTCTATCCAAATTTGGATTAGAAGAAATGTTCTAATATACTTACAATAATAATATATGAGATATTTTTATTGTAAGTATATTAATTATATAGACTTGTGGATAAGGTGGATGTTTGCTTAATTGAAACGGCCTGAACACCATTGGATTTAAAATACATCCGTATTTGGATAGATACAGTATTTCATGATATTTCAATAAATATTAATAGTAATTTTATTGTAAAAATATCAATTTTATGTTTCATTTGTACAGTTACAAGTTTTATTCTAAGAATTAGCATTTACATATTTATGTGTCTTTTACTGAACTAGGTTTAATGGTAAAACCTGTATATCACGCCTCGGGGTTTTACATAAAAACTATTGTGACAAAGAAATTTCAAATTACGTACATCAATGAAAACAAGTCGCATATCAACAATCCCACAGGAACGCCAGCCTTACCCAGGTAAATAAGTTACTTCGGCATATTGTTATTTATTATTATTATGTGTAATGTGTTTCCTTAACTTACAATTATGTTACGAGTAAACCGTCAATTAAAAAATTTCAATCAATACGTTTTCCCTTTAATTTTGATTATTTTAATTTATTACATCTGACTCCAATGATGGAACAAGTCAGAATATATTGTTTCTTTTATGTCATTAGATATATTAAAATTTTCGTCATAATTTATATGACCTTTTTAGTAAAATATCGCGGCATTCTGACGTGCTTCGTAAAGGCTAGCCGTGACGATCAGCCTTCGTACAAATATATCCTCGCTCAGGTAGGCGTTTAAGATAACTTTTGTAAGAAATGTTTTCACTCAACCTGTGGTAAAATAATTATCTTTTTATTGACAAATTCAAAATGTAACTTAAATTAACAATTATAAAATAAAATAAAATTATGCTACAAATAAAAAACAAAAATCTAAACTTGAATTCATTAAAGGCAACGTAGCCAAAAGGCTGGCCGAATTACTACGCTGGATTGCAATAGAAATTCGTAGTGCGAGGTAGGTGCCAGCCTTAGGGTCACGAGCTTCACTCACCAATCGCCTCGCTAGGTCCGAAAAAAGGCGATGAGCCCCTGGTCCCCAGGACCCCATGGTTTCAACGCCAAAAGCCTCAAAAATATACCCACTACCCAAATTCTGATATTTTCTAAGTTTGAGGCTTTCAGCGTTATTAGCAGCAGAACCAGATTGTGCACTAGTTGTAGGAAGATGGGAAGCCGCGAGAGTGTCTGTATGTACTTATATGAGTCGTAAAAACTCACTGGTAGACTGTCACTAGGCGAAGGGAGAGAATCGCTTGCGAGTTGTTCGGTCTTTTGTAGGCGTCCGTATACTCAGCGGCGACGATATTACAGGGGATTCGAATGGGAATATGGGCCTGCATCAAACCTCCAGACTGTACCTATTAGAAGTGTAATCTAGATTAAAATAAACTATCTGCCTTGCTCACGTTACCTATTAGGAAATGCATCTTAGTTCTTATTGGACTCAGAGCAAAGTGTTATGAATTACATGAGTTCAGAACCTTCAGATTTCAATATAAATAGTTAATTAGGCCAAGGGCTATAGATTTTGTGAATAAAATGAAATACAAACAATATAGACTCCTATGTCGGTACATTATTGACGCCCGTGTGGCGGCAGTGGTACAATAGCACTGCCTCATATGCCGGAGTTCCCAGATTCGAGTCCTGGTCGGGGGATTGTTTGTTCTCGGGTCATGGTTGTATATTTTTATATGTATGTTTATTCTGGGTTCCCCCCAGTTCGCTGTATGGTCATCCTTATGTCATCCTTATAAGGTTATAGGTACAGTTGGTGTGTATGTCTGGGGATTTGTGATGGGATTAGAATTTGCTTTGAATGTAATATTTTCTGATCTGTCCTGGCTTTTTTTGTAAATACAGTACAAACCCTTAGATAGGTAGGTAACTAGTCCTGCGTCATTATTTGGTAGGCGGGTATACGTAGCTAAAAAACATTTCTATCCACAAGGAAGTATGTATTTCTATCTAAAAAAAAACAATATTATGGTCCCTATTTCCAGTACAGGATAAATAAAAAGAATTGAAACTACTCCATTCTGTGTATTCATACCATGCAGACAAACTTGATATTTTTTTAAATACATATTCTATTATTTATTACCCTTATGCACATATGAGTTGCCACATAGGCTCAGTTATTGTTTTTGTCAAAATCAAATCACCTTTTACAAAAACAATGATAATGACGTCAGAATTCCACAATGCGTGTTGCACGATGTTATTATTCGTTAATGTTAAAGTCCGCACTTTGACAGTTGACTTGACCAAAACTATACCATGAACCTGTCAAAATGGAGCTATTATGGGTAGCATTAGTTATGACGTCATTTTAACCATTGCTAAAACGGTGCAACATATATTTGACTTAACCGGTGTTTTGACGGGTTTGCTATGGTTATAGTTGCATCCCACCCACCCTAAGTACATGTAGGTATCAACTATGATAAATAATAGATTCACGACAGCCTGAATAATTAAAATTAATGATTTTATTAAAGCCTTAATAACTAGGGTATAGGCCTCGGGGATGGTGTAAACCAATTTATAGTCCACCCCGCGAAATGATACAAAAAAACTAATAAAATAATTTTAGAGGGTCATGTGATGTTTGTTTATTAAAGGTTCTCGTACAGATCACCGGATCACCTCCATAAGCCAGATGAGTGGGGTACATGGGGTATACAGACGTGTTATCTGTCGGCTTTAAGTACTCCCCCTAGGTGGAGTACCACCCCAGGCGGTAGTAACTCGTCCTTCCTATTTTGACCATAATACGTGGTTGTGTTCCAGTGAAAGGCGAGCAACAGCCAGTGCAGTCCCTGGAACAAAGGCCACTCCCACTGAAACTTACGGCCGGTAACAATGCATTAGTCGATAAAATAATCACATTCAATACTTTATTTTAAACACTAACACTAAAGAACTTCATAAATGCTGATACCACTTAATATTAGGTCTTTACCTATGAAATTGCCGTTTTTCACGAAATAAATCAAGCGTAATTTTTTTATATATTTTTTATTTCTATTAATCAAAATAATCACCCATGCAATCAATGCATCTTTGCCAACGCATTGGTAGCTTATTGATGCATTTCGTGAAGAAATCAGCTGGACGGGAGGCAACAAATTCTTCACAGGCATTTTGTACTGCCTCTCGGGATTGAGTTTTTTTCCCGCCAAGAAGTTATCCAAATTCTGAATGAATTACACCCGCGTTAGACCACCAAACAGTGACCATCACTTTTCTAGGGGTAAGTTTTCGTTTAGGGCATTGTTTGGGTGCTGAACCAGGGTCCAACCAACTTGCTGAGCGCTTACGATTGTCAAACAGGATCCATTTCTCGTCACAAGTAACAATGCGGTTCAGAATTCCTTCATTTGTATGCCTGCTGAGCAGTGCAAGGCACGTCTCCACGCGTACTTCGCGCTGGCGGTCATTGAGTTCGTGGGGTACCCATTTGTCAAGCTTTTTTACCTTGCCAATTTGACGCAAATGGACCAATATTGTTTTGATGCTAACGTCGAAAGCTGCTGCTAATTCAGCCGTGGATTGAGTTTCATCAGCTTCCACAATTGCCTTTAATTCGTCATTGTCGACCAAAGTTTTCGGACGACCACGGGGTTCATTTTTCATGTCAAAATTCCTCGAACGGAAGCGGGTAAACCAATAACGGGTGGTGCGTTCGTTTGTAGTGTTCGCTCCGTAAACGTCGTTGATGTTGCGTGCCGCTTGTGCCGCTTTGCTGCCACGACGGTACTCATACTCCATAATCACTCGAATTTTTAACTTATCCATGATGACGAAAAATGTTCGAATGCGTTGAAAACAAAACACTAACTATTAAACAAATGACGATTTTAGAAAAAGAATTCCATGTTTGTCAAATAAAATTAATTTGAAACTAGAATTATCAGTCAAAAAAAAAATATTTTCATTTGAAATGGCCAGTACGGCAAAACGGCAGTTTCATAGGTAAAGACCTATTATTATGTGTATCGTGTGCTCCTTCATCGGCTATGAAAATAAAAAAAAGCATTAAAAGTATTGACTAAAGTCCATTAAAAAAATATAAGCTGCACCGTTGTACAATTTATTTATAATCTTTCCTTATTTTACTGCTCTTGTGTAAATAAATTATTAAATAATTGAAAACAATATTGTAGCAAACCGTTTAGAGTGCACATGTTTTTAGTAGAGAGAATAGGCACCTCGTGCGTTGACTTGAAACATTCCCGTCTCAATCATTGCTTTCCATGCGCTGAGATATAAGGCAAATATGTATCGCAAGAACCTAAGCTACCTACGTATGAATAACTATCAAATTCGTTCAGACAACAGTTTGGAAAAACAATAATCAAAATATTAGTATTTTTTAATCAGCCAGTACCTATCTCTTCGACCAAAAATAATTGTTAACTAAAAAAATTAAATATTTGATGAAGCTAGCATGTTGCTAAAACTGTATTGGTGTACTGTATATATGTCGTAGCCATATCGCTGAATTATCCACAGCATGATGTGGCTTGGCCAGATCAATGATAAGATCGTTTGTCGATTCGGGCAACTAACGTGTGGCCACTTCATGAAATGGCCATGTTTATTTGATCATATCGTAAAATGGTTCCAGTCCTTTCAATAAAGGTCCTGGAGCCGATTTGTTTACGTGTCAATGCCGAACATAGATGGTATAATTAGCTGATTTATGTCATTCTTTTATACCTTTGTTGCTTGTTTTGTACTTTTTATAAGTTTAATTTACACAATTTACAAATTTACAGTCATGAAACGTTTTCAATTCAACGATGTGGCCAAATACAGTTGGCCAAATCATGAAATGCGACCATTCCATGAACTTGACACGCATGTCATGAAATGAGCATTCGGCATTTGATAACATTTGAAAATTCAAGTTTTTGTCAATTATGTAGAAAATATAAGTTATTTTGACCCAAACAATTTTTTTAAATAAAGTTTTGAATATACCTAATATCTAAAATGTAAAGAAAACTTAAAAATACAATATTTTTTATAATGACAGCATGCATTATGTACGTGGCCATTATATATTTTATCCAAACGCCGATACAATTTTAGTATGATTTACAGGTTGTGACGTCACAGCTCTGTACCGTTTTGTTTGAAGAGTTGCTCTGCGACTCGCAGCAGTTCCTCAAACACATCGCTGTATCTAGAAAACTATTTATTGTAAACATACTGTTTTTCCAGACAAATATAACCCTGGAGCTTTCAAGTGTAGAGTGAATAGGTACCTCTTAGACAGGCGTGTACGATCCTCGTCTTCATCGTCACTTTCCATCAGGTGAGATGGAAGACAAGCGCCTGCTAATTCTTAATAAAAAAAAAACATACTTTTACTTCTGCATTATTTCTTTACTGTTGATATAATATTTAAATATGTAATCCAATACCCTATTCTACGATTTAGCTACGTCGATATGAAAAATTTATAATATATTATATTTAAGTTCACGTTGTAGATCGCTACAAATTACAGCATAAAAAACAATGTGATATACAAGCATTAGCCCTTTATAAGGCAAAGCGAATATATTTCCTGTCACATTTTTGGTTGGTACTTCTAAATATATTAACATAATCTAAATTCTAAATGTTCAGTGGAACTAGATTTCCTTTGGTTAAGATCTGGTCTGGGGCGGCGCTATAGTCCTTCCTATGCTGCCTGCCAAATAACCACGTGTACGTGGTTATGTTCCGGATACGGAAGGAAAAAAAGCAATTGCTAACTGAAGCCTACGGTCGGTAACGCATCATTAATCGATAATAAATAAATAACAATACAATTCCTCAATAACATCTACGTTTCATAATGTCTTCCGTGTTCCAGATGCTTCTTACCATTAGGTGGATTGCGCGTTCGTTTGCCGGCTGTGCCAAAGTTTAAAAAGTGAATATTTAGTGTTTTACTTTCTTTTTTTAGAGTACACAACTCATTTCAGATAAATTTTGGTACAATTATTTCTGCCATGATTTTGCAATTAAAATGCAAGTGTATTTGGTGATGCATCTAAAATTCGTATGCCTTTTAAAGGGTTAAAAAATTTTATTTCAGCTAATAAGTTTTTTTTAGTATTCTTTACCCTCAGGGAAAGGCCTTTAATAAGTATTTTTAAATATCGGATAACATCTACATGTTCTTTGTCACTTAATGTCAGTTCTCATCATGCTACCTTTAAATACACTCGTAGATTAATTAAAGTCTTGTCAAGTTAAAAAAGAACCGAAAATGGCAAGATTTCAAAATAAGAATTTTACATTTTTTTTAAAACCTTATCAGTATGTTGTTACCTTCAATTATAAAACAATAAAGAGTGACTATAGGCTCCTCTTGGACAGGCGCGTATCATCCTCGTGTCCATCGTCACTCTCCATCAGATGAGATGGAAGTCGAACGCCTGTTAATTGTTATTTAAAAAAAAACATAAGTTAAAATCTGTAACCATTAGTTGCAAATTCAAAATAATAATTTTGTTATAATTTTGATGTTACATCACATTTACGGGGAGATTTCTAGGTATATGCAAGTTATGAAAGGTTTCAAAATATAGGTAACACATTTTTTAACAAATGCCTTACACCCATTCAAATGAAAAAAGAAATAGTATAGCCATACATGACAGCTCATCGCAGGCACTGGTCTCCACAAGTACATGCCCGCCGAATTCTGAAATCTTTTAATGTACCTTTGTGGAGAATAAATAAAGATTGTTCTTTTTTATTCTTATTTTAGGTATATTATATGTTGTAACACAATTGGAAAATATTAAATAACACTATTTAGTTATCTTCGTTATAACGCAAAAATCATATATGTATAGAACATCTATATTTAAAAGATGCTACAAATAGAGAAAAATATCGATAAAAATTGTATAAATTACAATACAATAAATTACCTTTTGGACGCCTTAAAAATATATATAATCATAGTATAATAGGTACAAAAAAAGAATTAGGTTGTTACAAAATTTTTAAGTAAACAACATTTTGAAAAAAGAATTAAAAAACAGTTTAAGCGATTTACAATTAAGAAAATAGCTTTGACACAGCCTCAATTATAATAATAAGAACCAAGCTGTTAGAGGTCTCCAAAATCTAGGTATTAGGTAGAAATAGTAATGTTAGCTGATGCCCCATTTAGTCGTAGCCGAGGTCGAGCAGCAAGGTTACCGTCGACGAGGCTGGCCGACCTCACTCAGTCGAGATACCGTGCGCGCGACGCATCCTGCTATCAAAAAATATATATTTTACACGATAACCCCCCGGACTTACAACCCTAAACCTTGCCTCGAATTTTAAGGACTTTATGGACGTTTAATAGATTTTTTTACTGCGACGCGCGGTTGTAAGTGTCCATTTTTCGTTGACGCGGTTTTTGACTTCGTTTGTTTTATACTTTGGTAACATTATTGCCTTTTTTTTAATAATTCTGTGATTTAATTAATATTTATTAATTTTATAATAATTAAAAAAAATCTGTCTATTTAGGAGTCTGTTTAACTTTCACTTTACCTAGAAAATATAGGATTGAAAAAAAAGTTTTCGCATTTCCAATGAGTTCAATAGTTATTGCAGATTATCATCCTTTATCATGGTTTATCATTTATTATCGGTCGTTTAAATATATCTGCGTGTTGGTAAAAAGTTTGGCGGGAGCGCGCGCGTTCGGTATGAATTCGCGCTCGGAGTTAGGCCTAAATATTGGCGAAAACGCGAGTGCGCAAAATTTCTGCGCAGCTTTTGGCTCTTATATTCCAATAAGATTCTTATAGGCCTATTTAAAAAACTGTTTGAAAATACTAAATAAGTGTTCTAATTTATGGATAAAGTGATATCTTTACGAAAAAGCTTTCGTAAAAATGTTTTTTCGGTGATTTTGTGATGTGACTGTGGTGTTGGCGTTGTCGGATCTGTTTTGAGTGGTTTAATGTTAACTTCGTGGAAGATTTGTGGAAGATATTCTTTTAAAATGTGAGTAATAGTCCTAATTTCTTTCATTTAACTGTTAATTTTTAGAATAAGCATAGATTAAAACTCTACAGGTCACTTTAGCTACTAGGGTTAGCTCCCCTACGCAAGACACAGTTCAAGCTTTTATTACGGGTATTTATTTGTATTTTTCAATACAAAAACACTAAATATTAACAGTCCAGTAAGTAGTTTAAATAAATAATATGTATTTTGTATATCTTATTATAAATTTTCTACACTTATAAGCGTTAGAACATTTTGCGTGAGCTCGACATTGCAACCAGAGCTGAGTCTCGTTACGACCAAACTTTAGGTTATTCCAAGAGATTTTCATTCAAAAATAATGGTAAATTAACTCGTCTCATGCACTTACTTACAGAATATATAACATGTGATCTTTTGAAATCTCATTTTTTAATATTATAACTGAATTTAACAATATAATTCTCGAGTTAAAAATGTTTGTAGATTTTTAGCCAGAGACTTAGAATTTAAAGGGACTTTTAAACACTGTTTTAAGCATTGTTTGTATAAAAACAGTTAAATTTACTTATAATAAGACCTGGTGATAAATTTGAATCGCTATAAAATTACGAAATAACTTTACCAAGAACTCTAAAGACTAAAAGTATCTATGCTTACAACTTATTTAGTTCAAAAAATACCCGTCTCTCTACGAGTATTCTGTTAGGAAGACTAATATATTAAGAAAATAAATATAAAAATAAAAAATATTTATATATACTTTATGAGCTTCAAGTATATTCAAAAATGACTTTTTAGAAATTTCATCTATACATTCGTCTATCTTTTTAATGAAAATATTTTGAAGAAACTCGAAACCTAAGTAGAGAGAATTGTTTTCTTTAAACGGTTATATTGTATTCTGTAGTTAATAAAAATTTAAGTCTATATTCAGTTTAAGTCTTGTATACTTAAATTTTTTTTTAATTAATTGCAAGTCCTAAGCCAAAATGGAGAAACCATTTTGTGAAAGATATCTATGTTTTTACTGATTATTAAAGATTATTCTTTTATAATTATAATTTAAGGAGTGTATAAAAAGGGCAGTTTTATTAGATATCGATTTGTAGGCTATTCAAATAGAAACCACTAGTCATTGCCAAATAGTTGAGAAAGTTTATCCCAAAAGTTTAAGTTTATTTATTATTGTATCTGTAATTAGAAACCCTCACTACATCTTACATGGTAAATCCACCAGCGTTTTGTCCACTTTGCCCTATGTATAAAGTAATTTGGGTGTCGATTCTACCAATGATTCTTTTAATTCCCCGCCGTTTTGTCCCATTTTTAAATTGTATATATTCTATAATAGTGTAATTTTTATTTTTGTTTCGAAAAATTCAGCTTTCTCTACAACTTTGAAAAGTTTCATAAAAAGGTCCAATAAAAAGGTAAAGTCTGGTGAAATTTAAACGGCCAAAAGGGCGCTTAATAAACTGTCCACTTCGAAAAAAAAATCATAAAAAGATTTAGATACTGTTGTATTATTACAAAAAAATGTTTCTATGGCCACCCTACGTATGTTAATGTTTTATAACTTACAAAAGCATTGTTTGTATTAATATAAGAAACAATATTTTTGCAATATGACCGGGTTCTATGCGGATGCGTACAACGCCTTCTTTTTAAATCGACGACCAGGTTTCTTACATCAAATATCTCTATTAGTTTCAGACTTTCCCATACTTACCCATCTCGATTAATCACTCTGTATATATAAAAAATATAGGCTTGAGTAAAAATCGGTAAAGTAACCGAAACTTATTTTAAAAAAATACTTTAAAAGCTTTTCTTTTTTACTAATACTTTTTTATATATAAAATGGAAACCACGGCTTATTGTAAATGATTTTTACCCCCGAATCTACCCGTGCCTCAAATTCATAGTCATAAAACGAAAAGTAATTTCATAAAAAAAAAAAATCACATATAACATTTAGGAGCAAGACTCTTATCACATAGAAAATATTTATACGCAGTAGGAAAGGAAAGAAAAATCCATCCATTTCGTAGTGCAAAATACGTTCCAGTTTTAGGGGCATGCGTTGTACATAAATTCAAAAATGTTAATCCGAATCTTTACAAAATGTAGAGTTTTACGTTGGCGAAGACTTCAACTGAATATATATCAAGTAGGGAAAACAAAATGACTGTTTAAAGAAAATAAATTGACAATACTTATTGACTTATTTTCGTTGTTAATTTATTTAAAACTTATGGATGACTAAATTTAAAACATAAATAAAACTAATGTTTCAATAAAATGTTGTTCTCCATAAATTCTTTAAAAAAATGTGCGTATTATAAAATCTCTTGACAAACATATTAATAGGTATTGAACCATATGTTGTACTGTTATGGATTATACTATTTATTAATAAATATATGTACCTACTTAGAAACTATTAAAAATATTAACATTTCTAGAATGAACATATAAGTCTATTAACATTTAAGCCCGCTGCTGGCCCCAATCGGGCACACTTTTCAAATTACCCACATTTTATTATATATAACAGCTATCGTCGGCAATGTAAAAAATGTCTGAAAACCTTGTGCATGGAAAAAGGATGTTTTGAAAAGTACCACATATGAGCCTATTATTGGCCCCATTTGAGAACGGTGTTTTTTTAAATATAAGGGATTTTTTTTTCAGTTTTTTTTACTAAAATGTCTAAACAATGTCTAATAATTACGTTAATAAAGGTCAAAAAATTTCACAAATAGTTTATATTTGGGTCCAAATGGGTTAATATTTATAAGATAAAACTACCTTTGCTACAAATAAAAATCTAAAACCAAACTAGAATCTATTGAAGGCAACGTAGTCAATAGGCTGGCGGAATTACCATGCTGAATCGCAATAAAAATGGTAGTAAAAATAAATAAACTATGATATCTTAAGGCGATGCTCTGTCTGATCATCTTTTACGCCAATGCACTGAACCTATTTCGATTAATTCTAGTAGAGAGATAAGTTTGGCCGCGTTGAGAGGTTATAGGCTATTTTAAACCCCCACCACAAAAAGAAGGGTGTTATAGTTTTTTCGTGGCATCGTAGCTACGTACCTACAGATAGAACAATTTCGATTCTGTTTTTTTTTTCTTTGAAATCTGAGTTAGTTTGAAGGTATTCGTCGTTTGGATATTTGGGGGGAGAGAGACTTGCCGAGCTAACAGATGCTAAATAAAAATAATTTTGTATAGACATAAAGAGATGCTGTTAATTTATTTTGAAAAAAATTATACCCGTGAAGTTTCTTGCCAGTTCTTATTCACGAAGGTTTTTCCGAGCTGGTGGTAGAGCCATGCTTTATTTGACGTCAATATAAGAACATGTAATTGTTAATGATGAGAAATAAATATTTGAATTTGAGTCGAGAAAGTTTTGAGCCATGTTTTAATAAAATCGTTTAACCAATTCGCATGTTATATAACGGTCATAACTGCCTCATACGCCGGATGACCCATGTTCGAGTCCTGGTTGAACACAGGAGTTTGTTCTCGGGTCATAATTGTTTATATTTTTATATGTTTTTATACTGGGTCTTCCCCTCAATTCGCTGTATTGTCATCCGTAACACAAGCTCTGCTTACAGTTGGTGTATTTGTCTAGGGATTTATAAATTTGTATGATACACATGACAATATGTTTCATGGTTAAAATAAGTAACTAGTGTATTACTTATATAAGTAGGTACCTGCAATGGACCCGCACTCGTTGCTGTAAACTTCTGTAAAATATCTAGCTGGACATCCCCTGAATATCAAATTTTAAATCTTGATCAACTATATCTAGATGCGAGATTTTTGACTTACTTCGCCATTATTTTGAAAAATGAGAATTGTATTTATCAATCCGTTTTGTAAGTATTCAATTAAACATTTCATTGGTGCCATATAGTAACTGTAGAAACTTACTTACATAGAAAAACAATAAGATAAATAACATATACAATAGTTAAATAACTAGACGATAAAATAGTTTACACCATAGGGTCCTTTAGACCAATATCTATTCATTTAAATAGGGGTAGTTTATACATAAACAAATACATAGTAAACCCTCTTATATTTGTCCCAATGAACTAGCCCTATAATAGATAAAATTACTATCATAGTTACTTAAAAAAATGTTATAAAAGCATTTCATATTCAATGTGTAAAATTATAAATGCACCCTTGAATTAAATTTACAAATGGACCTGATTTTTACAAGTTCTTTTATACCGTACATGGGAACGGCCTTGGCTGGAAGATACTGAGATGTGGTGTAAGGGTACGTTTTCCAAGGTGAAGGTCGGGAGAAATGATCTAGTCTTAAAAGAACCGGTGAATTTTTTAATCAGTTTTTATTTGGGGTGGATAAAGTTGAATGATAAAGAAGAAAGATAATTTAAGTGGATATATAGGGATGAAGATCTGTAGGTTCCCTGGAGGTACTAGTACCTTAGTAGGGGGTTAATTTTATCAAAATCCTTTTATAGCAGTCCCCTACACTCCATAAGGAACTCCTGTACAAAGTTTCATGTGCCTAGGTGCGTGGCTTGAGGGCTGTGTGTTGTCTGTCAGCCAACCATCCTTTTTTATAGAAGAGACTTTTTAAAACTCATACTATCCAATCCTAACAAGTTGTAAAAACCGTAAGCATAAAAATAGCTCCTTAGCTTACGCCGGTTAAACGGTGCAAAGACCTGTTCGTGTACTAGATAATAATAATAATAAATCCTCACACAAACACACCAACTGTATAGCCCCAAAGTAAGCAGAGCTTGTGTTATGAATGACCGCACAGCGAACTAGTGGAATTGAAAAACAATACAAACTAATTATTTTCCTTTCCACAAATGTTTTAGGTTAATCAGAGTCAGGAGTTAACTTTTCTCAGTTTGATTTTTTAATAATTCATAAATATAATATACTTTAGTTTGTGTGAGCACCAGAGCCATTCAAGTACGTCATGAAAGAATGTCAAACATCTTCCACTGTTTTTATTTTTAATCAAAGGTGGTAAGGTACACACAACTCCAAAAGACGAAGCTTTTAATCCTGCACTCCTTAGCAGTGTTCATAGTTGAAATTTCTGTAAGCATTTTCTCTGCAGGGCAAAAAAACTTAAGTTTAAGCCAATAATAACATAACCAACCAAACGGAGTGTCCAATCACACACAGACAGATATCATCATTGAATATTTAACTATTTTACTTCAACTTAACATGCACCCTAGATAAAGCTTTCCCGCCCAGTTCATCTATTACTTATTTTATTTACGGCATATTATACTGAGCACCATCAGTTCTTTTTGGTCGAGGTCGCGGCCGACTAAGTTGACTGCTGAGACCGACTTTAAAAATTTAGAAAAAATTTCAAAATAGAATAAAATGTTCTCTGTCAGTCCAATAGAAATTGACAGTGATTAATTAATCGGCGAACTCCGAGTGAAATAGTTGACTTAGTAGAGCAAGACGCCCTAAAATGAGTGGACCAAAAAAGTAGTGGGGTAGCCGTCTTCGTGGATACCATATCCCAGGAGGCTAGAGAATACATTATATTAAGCTAACAAACACAACAGACAAAACAAACAAGATAGCATCATTTTATGCAAAAAGATCCAGACATGGACATACAGACAAAATTTTAATATATGTTAATGCAAAACTAGTTTTGGTTCGCGGCGTTGTGTGTCTGGCATTCAAATTTTAGGAAGGTCGTGGCCAGTTTAATGACTGCCATTTGGTAAAGTTGGGCTTTATTTCCTCTTTTGCACTGAACCTAGACTCGTAATTTACTTAAAATATTTTAAAATTTATATCAGGTGAGATGGAAGACAAACGCCTGCTAATTATTAATAAAAAAAAAAAAAAAAAAAATAATTTTTGTCAAGTAATCATTTAACTTATTTAGTTACAAATTTTTTGTGCGTTTGTTAAGTAAATTTATTACTATTATTATGATGATTATCAAATATAATTTATTATTTCCTTCTTTATTGATGTAACATGAACGATTTTATATTTTATACTTGTTTCACGTCGAAACTACAAAATCAAAGCTAAAAAATTATTTTTGTTTATTCTTAAACCCTGTTTTCATGTTAGCCTTTAGAATAATAATAAGAAAAAAGTTTTATAAATTGGCAAACTTATACAAAAATTAATATGAGAACATTTTTTATTACAACGAACTTTAAGCAATTGAAGCCATTAATCTTATTTTAACTTGGATTTATTTGTTTTTAAATATTTTTTTTGGCTGGCTATTTTGTTTTTAACGTAAAACGCTTACAGGAACTAAATTAACTTTACCTGGGCTTAGTTACTCATTCAAGGTCACGCGCGGGTACGGGCATTAACTCCAAAGAGAATAAATAAATATCATGGTGTAATATGATAAATATACAAGTATATATATTGGCAATTATTCTCTTTGCATATAATTATAATCAGATCAACTGAATTTGCTTACTGGTACATACTACACCAAAATAGTTTCGTAAGTCTGTAAGGTCGAGCCAGAGATCCAATAAATAATTTGTGACTCAGTTCGCACAAATGTAATGGCTTATGTTTGTACTGAATCTGTAACTTTTTGATTTATTTCGGGTATGTGAGGTCCTTCTTCTGTTTTTCTGTTCTTTTACATTTGTATTTTTTTGTTATTATCTCAGCCAGTTATTATCTCATCCCGAATCATAAAATTTTGCAAATTTGGTTGGACAAGTGAAGTATTAGGTCTTTACCTATGAAATTGCCGTTTTTCACGAAATAAATGAAGCGTAATTTTTTTTATATATTTTTTATTTCTATTAATCAAAATAATCACCCATGCAATCAATGCATATTTGCCAACGCATTGGTAGCTTATTGATGCCTTTCTTGAAGAAATCAGCTGGACGGGAGGCAAAAAATTCTTCAAAGGCATTTTGTACTGCCTCTCGGGTATTGAATTTTTTTCCCGCCAAGAAGTTATCCAAATTCTGGAAAAAGTAGAAGTCTGTAGGCGCAAGGTCTGGTGTCTGGTCAAGGTCAAACTTCCAACCCCAACTCTTGTAGCTTGGAGACCGTCTGCTGTGCAGTATGAGGTCGCGCGTTGTCGTGCAGGAGCAGTGGAGCCGAACGATTGACCAAAGCTGGTTGAAGACGTGCGAGCTTCTCCATCATTGTGTTCAGTTCTTCACAGTACACATCTGCAGTAATGCTTGTCCCGTTTGGCAAGAAGCTGTAATGATTACACCCGCGTTAGACCACCAAACAGTGACCATCACTTTTCTAGGGGTAAGTTTTCGTTTAGGGCATTGTTTGGGTGCTGAACCAGGGTCCAACCAACTTGCTGAGCACTTACGATTGTCAAACAGGATCCATTTCTCGTCACAAGTAACAATGCGGTTCAGAATTCCTTCATTTGTATGCCTGCTGAGCAGTGCAAGTACTTCGCGCTGGTGGTCATTGAGTTCGTGGGGTACCCATTTGTCTAGCTTTTTTACCTTGCCAATTTGACGCAAATGGACCAATATTGTTTTGATGCTAACGTCGAAAGCTGCTGCTAATTCAGCCGTGGATTGATTTTCATCAGCTTCCACAATTGCCTTTAATTCGTCATTGTCGACCAAAGTTTTCGGACGACCACGGGGTTCATTTTTCAGGTCAAAATTTCCAGAACGGAAGCGGGTAAACCAATAACGGGTGGTGCGTTCGTTTGTAGTGTTCGCTCCGTAAACGTCGTTGATGTTGCGTGCCGCTTGTGCCGCTTTGCTGCCACGACGGTACTCATACTCCATAATTACTCGAATTTTTAACTTATCCATGATGACGAAAAATGTTCGAATGCGTTGAAAACAAAACACTAACTATTAAACAAATGACGATTTTAGAAAAAGAATTCCATGTATGTCAAATAAAATTAATTTGAAATTAGAATTATCAGTCAAAAAAAAGATATTTTCATTTGAAATGGCCAGTACGGCAAAACGGCAGTTTCATAGGTAAAGACCTATTATTAATGTAGCATAATTAGACACGAATATATTATAATTTTAATTGTAACTCGAGTAGCTATGTGTCTTTTAGCGAATTATTCATTATATTCACGCAGAACCATAAATCAATGGATTGAAATTTAAATTTTATTTAGTAATGTTTTTACCTCTCTATTTTTATCAACATCTCAGCCAACCTTTAACGATCATAATAATTAAATTCTAAAACTTTTTACCCGAGTCATTTTTTACCGATTGGTAAAATACCTAGTGCATTCAGTACACTGATTGTTATCGTTCCTAAGCAAACAAGATAAAGTCTAAAATCGCTTGTTACATAAACACGTTGCCAAAAATTGATTATTTCTTGATATGACGCCACGAAGTCTAGATCGCTGTGAAGTTAGTATTAGAACTGTAAAGGAATTTAAAAATGTATGGTTCTGTATTGTTGTATTTAAGTTGTATTGTTCGTAGTTCAGATTTTGCCCAGTATGTGTTGGTACTTTGAAAGTGGTTTTTAGTTATTTAAAATGGCGGAAGGTAGTTTACGTTTTTACATGAAGTTTACAGTCAATGGGTCTGGTAGCCAAAGAAATTCAAATAGGTACATTACTTCTATAAAACTTTACAACGATGAAGTAAGAAAAAGACAGAATGATGACTAGACGTGTCCCGCGAGCAAGACAGAATAGATAATTGTTTAATTTCTTCAGAGACCGTGTCGTGTCGCATCGCCTCTGTATTTTTCGTGTAGTGTTAGGCGGAATACGACTAAGTCAAATATGGTGAAGGGGGCAAGATTCACGAGGTCCGTGCGTCGAAAGCTGGCCAACAATCTTTCTCTGTTATCTTTATTAAGGATAATAGTAGAGAAAAAAGATTTGTTTCATAAAAACCTACCACGTTATCAGAAACTACGTGGTTCCTCTACATCACTTCTTACTTTTATTGATATTATAAGGGGAATTAATAAATTTTATTACATTTAGCAACAGGCTTACACCTGTAAACGTCGTCTTACCCGTGTTTGTGGCGAGAGTACATGAAAAGAATATCTGGTAAAATTGAATGGTTACTGTCCAAAATGTAATAAGTGACAAGATCCTGATCTAACTTAACCGATATCAAACTGTCACTACGCCACGACATCCGTCTTGCTCGCGTGCGACTTCATTGCGTCATTCTTGGTTCATGTAAAGTTTCGTAAACGTATGAATATAATCAAGTTTGTGTGAGCACCAGGCACATTGTTCAAGTACGTCATGTCACTCCTATCTTCCAATATTTAATGATCATCAAAGACTAACTGTTTATCGCGGTTTATCGCCACAGAGCTTCTGATCCCATGTGAATATTTGGATGTGTTGAAAGTTTAGTTGAAAATTAGCTCAGTTGTTTTACAAATACACAAAAAAGTAATTCTTTCATCTGCCTAATATTAATATAGACAAGCGATTTCGCTCAGGTTTCATCTACAGAGCACGAAAGCACATGATCTTTCGTTTTAATGATTGAGCTCTGGTTACATACTCTTCCATCTTCCATGTTCTGCAACTCTTTTAAATATTTTGAGGCAGTTGACGCTGAGACTATGGGGTCCATTGGTGTTTATCGACTTTTCAGTAAAATTTGTAATCGTTTGATGAATGAAACTCGTGATCCAAAGGCGGGAACTTATCTATTGCTATCCAGCGCTATTATTCCGCCAGACTTTTGGCCACTTTGCCCTATGTACGAAGTAATATAAGCATTGTTTTCTGTCTGTAATTTTTATTTCCTTTCTTTACTTTTTGTAATTATTAATTGGTTTCAGCATATTTAGCTGCTACAGACTAAGCTGGAAGATAAAAATAATAACGTTTCTTTGTACTTTTGAACCCCCCTTTTCAGTCTTAAGACAATGACAAACCCATACGTCAGAATGAAATCATACATTACATGCTTGCTTGCTCTTTTATAAAGCTATGTCCCTTTTTATTTCTATAAGTTTTTACACGTGGCAACGCCAGACGAGTTCTTTTTCACCAGACGCAAAAAAAATCAAGTATGTCGATGACAAATATAGGTTTGAATGAGATATCATTATCTTTTATGTATATATCTGTCTCTTTCTCTTATGATGAATAATTTAATTTGCGAAGTAATTCTGCCAGCCTACTTTAGGCTACTTTGTCCCATGCAAAATGTAATTTGGGCGTCACTGTTCTTCTCTGTTGATGCCTAAGCGTTATTTGTACGCAGGACTTCCCTAATAAAGCACTGTAGGTATATCAGCCTAACCCAACCAAGGGGTGGTGCAGTAATTTATAGTCCACTTGCTGCGGGCTGGCTGACTTTACTCATATCTTGGAACTAACTTCTAAGTTTGTGGGTTACGTCACGATGTTTTTCTTCACCCTAAGAGGAGTTAGCTCGATGTACTTACTTAAGTTGTCAAAACTCACTGGTACTTACATATTGGCTATCGCCGGTATGGTATTATACATACAATAAAAAAAATGAGTAATTTGTGTCGTAAATTTTTAACTATTAATGAAAAAGTCTTTGGTATATTGCTAGAATTCAAGACAAATTACTAATACTAATGCCCTTTTGTGGTTGAAGTTGTAACTGCTTTACCTTCTATATTTGATGGTTAACCTGGGATTAAATCATGGTAGCTATTTTAGAATGCTTATGAGTTAACAAAATACAGTACAAACAAGTTCGCATTGCAATCCCCTGCAGTGTCTCCCCTAGCAAGCGGAGCGCCAGAAGATGGAACAACGCGCAATCGAGTCTAGCCACCTCCGACTGCGCCGCTTGTACACAAAATGTTATCTTACAGTTATGGTCCTAAAGTATTAATGATTATTAATATTTTTTTATTATTATCAAGTAGCGCTGTGTATAGCAGGGTTGGATCCAGGGGATGAAGATGAAGTTATCTTAAAACCAACTTGAACCTAATCGTAAAGTATTGTACGAGGATATTTACTTATTATGACCCAGGAGTAGATTTACGCGTAGTATTCAAAATATATCCTGGCAATATTACAGCTATGAGGCCATTAATATCGCTCAATTTACTTTATTTGACATCTTTGGGGCAATTCTGATTCAGGGACTTGATAAAGAAATTGATATAGAATTATTCCATGTTGAGCTTGAAGTTAGTTGACATCCCAGAATATCAAATTTATCGAAATATATTTCACTCAGATTATCGCCTCAAATGATAATTGATGTCATGCAATTTGATTCACAGTTAAACTTTTTATGACATCATAAAGTAGTATAATTTAATAACTTCTTTTTGGTTCGGCCGTCATGTTAATGTTTTATCATCAATAATCCACATCAATCCATAGAATCCATAGAAAATTTTAGAGCGAGAGCTGATTCCAGGTTGTACAACAAACTTTGCAATGCTATTTTAAGAACTACTCCGTGACCTCACAATCAGTTCTCCCAAAACACATCGCAGAAAAATATTTAAAAAATATACCTAAAATACACGTTATTTATCAAATTGCCATCCACACCTTTGACATCAACCCCTGTGGTAGTATTAACTAATATGTATTACGTGACCATACTGTTATGATAACAAGGGTAGCAGATCTCAGTGGTTCAGTTCAGTTTATGAAGCTTTTGCTGGAGATTTTTATTCTAGGTTTTATTTTTTAAATCCCCTGACAAACACACCAACTGTATGGCCCCAAAGTGAGCAGAGCTTGTGTTACGGATAACCATACAGCAAACTGGGGTCGAACCCAGAATAAACATACATATGACCCGAGAAAAAACATCTGTGTTTATCAAACAAATGAATGCTTCGGTCAGAACTCGAACCTCGGGCCTTCGGCGTATGAGGCAAGGCTACTTACCGCTACACCACTCGGTCGTCAAAGTTTAATGCGTCAAAGGTTGTGCCTACCTACTAGTTAGTTTCATGGTGATTAATAGGACATGACTATTTTACTTTGGGCACCCATTATACTATACTATTACTGTAACTTAAGTAAAAATAGCTTGTAATATGTATTTAAAAAAATAAAATATGAATATGAGAAGATTTCAAATAAAAAAGCGACACGATCTTCCATAGGTCCAACAAGAGAAAATGCCCGCTGTATCTCTGGCCAACAACATGGCAGTATTTGCCTCTGCCAATACTTGATCTTTATAAACATTACGCGTTTAGTTTCCCATCTTCTATCTACACATTTAAGAATGAAAGTCTTAAGTGACACTCTAATCCGTGTACCTAGATAGATAAAATTTTGCGGTTTCTCTTTATGATGTACACAACAAGTAAGGAAAAATATTTAGAAATTTATTCCCTATATTACTTTTGAAAATTTAAATTGAATATTCCTACAGAAACGGGACTTAACGCGAAGGAATCCGTGTGCAAGGTCATCATATTAACTAAAAGTGGAAAAGTTAAACTATTGAAACTATATGAAAAAGAGTAATCTTATAATTTACATACATACTTTAAGTAGGTACTTAAGTAAATATTTAAGTAGTAGTAAAGATTATTTTGTTAAGATCTTGTCTGGGGCGTTAAACACAGTCCTACCTATTGGTAGCCATAATGAAATGAAATGAAATATTTATTTCTCAATATTGACAATTACTTGTTCTTATTGACGCCAAATAAAACGACTCTACCACCAGTTCGAAAAAACCTTCGTGAAGAAGAACTGGTAAGACACTTCACTGGTATATTTTTTTCAAAATAAATTTCTGCATCCGATATCTCGGCAAGTGTCCCTCCCCCCAAGTATCCAAACGACGAACACCCTAAAGTGGCACCCGTTCACGAGGTAACGTGCGATCCAGCCATCGCCCTCCTCAACCATATTAGAGACTATTAGAGAGATATTAGACAATGACGCATTAGATATTTATCGGGACGAAGAACTCAACGAACAAACAGACACATTACACACGTTTTGTTACAAATACTAGTAAAATCCTGTTATTGAGGGGATTTTACCGAAGGCCTTTTATCATCCAAATAATCGGATAGTTTATAATTTGCTTTATAGTTTCTTTGAATTTGTCAATAGGAAGACCTTGGATATCCTCAGGAACCTTATTATAAAAGCGTATACATTGACCCATGAATGAGTTAGTGACTTTATGAAGCCTACTATTATGAGCTGCCAGCATATTTTTTCCTCTTGTGTTAACATTGTGCAGATCCATTTTTCTTTTGAACAAGGTTATGTTCTTTTTTACATACATTTTCTAAAATATATTGGGAATGGAAAGTAAGAATATTTATTTTCTTAAATTTACTTCTAAGTGACACCCTTGGACCGAGCTGATAGATTGCACGAACAGCCCTTTTCTGCGGAATAAATGTAGTATCGATGTCGGCAGCATTACGCCACAACAGAATGCCATATGTCATGAGGCTGTGGAAGTAACCGAAATAGACTAAACAAGCAGTTGTGTCATTTAAAGTTTGTCTCATTGTTTAACAGCATATGCGGCAGAGCCAAGCCTTTTCGCTAAACCATCAACATGCAGTCACCACTGGAGCTTGGCGTCTAAGGAAATACAGTGCAATGCCCAGAAATACAGTTGAGTTTACAGGAGTCAATTGCTGGCTCTTAACTACAATGTTTGTGTTTACCTGTTTGACATTTAGCAATGTAAACTTAACACATTTAGTTTTTTTTTCATTGTGGAGCAAATTATTAGCTGAGTACCACTTCTCTGTGTTGGAGATGTATTGGTTTACTGCTCAATAGTCAGTTTCTTCTCTTTTGATTTAAATAAGAAAGAAGTATCGTGGGCAAACAATATGACCTCGCAATGATTCTTAACGACCGATGGCAGATCATTGATATATACTAAAAATAGGAAAGGACCAAGAACTGAGCCCTGGGGCACACCCATTTTCAATGCCGATCCTGATAATTTTTCTCCATATATTGTAACTTTCTGTCTTATTTATTACAAATATATAATTTAATCAAGGCAAGCGCTCAGTTTTTTATGCCGTAATGGTGCAGTTTCATGAGTAGAGTAGTATGATCCACACAGTCGAACGCCACGGTCGGACAAGTCACAAAAGACACCAATAGCATCACACGACTCCTCTCAGGTACTGAATACGTGTTTTATGAGCTCAACATCGGTGTCTGTTGTTGTAAAATGCATTAAACTATTACCATAAAAATGAGAAAGTGATTGATTTAAAGGATATACACTATTATCAACACAGTCATTAAATATACTGGCTAAGTACGGGGCTATACCATCAATGACAAATTGAATAATTTATCAGAAATTCCATCTAAATTGGAAGTATATTTTATTTTAATGCTTTTAAATGCATTTAAAACTTGTGGAACATTAATATGTTTAAAGATGAAATCAATATCGCATGTATTTACATTATCCATTAGCAGTGACTGTGCAAGAGTGGAACATGAATTAATACTCAGTGTAGTTGACACAGTAAAAAAATGCTCAAATGCAACTTCTCTTGACAACAATTTAAAATTAATTTTTAAATTATATTTGGTGTGAGGGTCTTTTGCTTTCCCAGTTTCCTGATTAATTATATTCCATGCAGTATTTGAAATGTTAGTACTATATTTAGTTTTATTATTAATGTAATTAGATTTAGCTACACTGCATACTCTTTTAAATAATTTAGAATACTTTTTAACATATTCATAAAATGGCTTTTTATGATTATAAGTTCTTTCACTGTACGATTCATATAATCTATTTCTACTTCTGCATATTCCCACTATTGCCCATTCACTAAACCTAAATAATTTATTATTTATGCATATTTTCTTTTTTGTAAAAACAGAGTCATATTCATTTAATTATATTATGAATAGAGTTATATTGAGTAATAGGGTCGCCACAGTAATCTAATTTAAATGTTGTTTCAAATACATTATTTCTAAATGTTTCAAGCCGACTCTCATTCATGGGTATATTTAGAGTGTTTTTTTGCCCAATATTAAAAGTGGCCCGCTAATATCTGATTGTACTTTATTAATTACTGACTTTGTATATGGCACTAAACTTGTAAAAATGTTATCAAGGCATGTGGCTGAAGTCGCTGTGATTCGCGTAGGCTTTAAAAATAGATTTTTAGGTTGTAACAATTAAAAAGATTCAAGAATCGTTTACTTTGTGATGTCTCTACTAATAAATCAATATTAAAATCGCCACAAATAATTATTTCTTTGTTTTTGTCATTTACTCTATGTAATACCTCATCTATAGTGCTCTCAAACACTTCAAACGGTGAGGATGGGGTTACACACTTATTATAACCATATTCCCTATCTCAATACAGGCTATTTCAACAGGCAGACTTACAATATCAGAGCGTTCTTTAAATGCAAGGCCTTTTGAGTGGTGATCATTGAGCCACCACAAGTTGTTTGTTTTCTGCTGAATGAACTAGCAATTACATGATTGTTAAATGAAGAAATAATTTGACACTGTCTGAGCCAGTGTTCTGCGATACATAGTACATGAATATTTTCACAGTTTATAAAAAGCTCAATCGTATGCATATTTTGATGGACTATGTTCATAATATTTTCTTTTACATTTTTATTACTTAAATTACTACTTAGAATACTGGTGGTGTGTGCTGGTATTATCTGTTGTCACTAACTTATGTTTAAATTATTCCTAATACTATGTTTTGGAATATTACGTTTCAATTGGTCAAAAGTATAAAGTGACTTCTCAATAGCAGCAGGAGTTGTAGTCAACGAATTGACTGTTATGTATAAAATATATGATAGCGAGTGTGCTATCTGTCGCAAGTCATAATTGTACAAATTGTACCTATCATTGGTCATATAAGGCTTAGTTATAAATCTATTTGTATCAATAAATTGAAATTTTTGGCTATGACGATATGTCATATTTTGTATATCTATATTTAGTCGATGCTTCATATTATTTTCTGACGGGTTCTGGGTAAATGGAAATGCAAACAAAATAATGTTACTAAGATTCTGCTTGCAATTCAATCTAGCAAAACAAGCTGTCATGGTTTTCTTACTTAGTTGCTTACATCTACCTGCTAATATAATTAATATTGTATTAGGGCAAGCACCAAGGGTAACAATAATTAGTAATTGGCCCCCCAACACGCCGAGTAAGTTGCAATCCCATGTTCTTACCAAGATGTTCTCATTTACGTCTACCTAGTTGTGGTCCGCTCTAAAGGACGGAACAGCCAGGGCAATCCAAACAGAAACCTACGAAGGCAACGAATCATTGGTCGATATAATAATCATAATCACTATATATAAAAAAGACCTACCATTACTAATGTCTATGGTGCATCTGCCTTTTTTTTTTCGAAATGGACTTTCACCGGACTTTCGCATGGTCACCGGACTTTGTAGTCTAGCGCTGAGGGGGCTTAGCCGGAACTTAAACTACTCCTACATACGATACGCCTAAGGGCACCTGAGAGGGAACGGACCTCGGCTGAGGACGTCGCATATTCTTCGGAAGGATAGGGTGCATATGCCAAGTACCATCAGGTGCTATGAAAATAGTAATTAGACTTTCAGCTAGTCGTCTGGTTGAACGTATTAAGCTTTATTCGTTGTCTTCCATTTTCATAATAGCAGAGTATCATCTAGTTTGTAAGAAAATAACCAACAAATCGCATATTCCTTGCTTGTTAATTAACTCTTCAGCCAAGCGGCTAGCCGTTTGTTTGAAGGTGTAATTCAACAATTCGCCTGCGAAATAATTATGAAAAATAAACCAAAGTCTTTTAGAACTGCAATCTGTAGATACCCTAATTTCTTTACACGCATTCAACGATTCTAGATAAAGTTGAAAGGACTGTTTAAAATTTTTATTTTTAGCCAGTTTATCATATTTGGAACAATACAAAACCCGATAAAATAGAGATAGTATCAACTGATAACAAGTCGCCAAAATGTCTAAAGAAATTGCACCACTTTGATATCTCCCATTTTCAGACTGTATTGATGAAAGTACAACCAAATCCTAAGGTAGCGTGTCTATCACAGCTGTCTCAAAAGCGAGGAAAACATCTACCAAAAAGTGGGTTCCTCATACGCTGGAGGTCCAAGGTTCGAGTCCTAGCTGGGGTATTTATTTGTGAGATAAACACAGATGTTTGTTCTCGGGTTACGGTTGCTTAATACATATTAACTATATTAGACTTTTTTAACATAACCCTTATTTTTTATGTAGTTTCGTTTTAGGAACGAAAGTTTTTATCTCATTTTGATATCTACATGACACAAAGACGACTACAATAAAAAAAGAAACTAGATATACCATATTTAAAACTCCAATATCTCTCCAACCAACCTTTACTATAAAATATCCTAAAAACTAACGTTTCAAAATATATCAACCAGAAAAGGGCCCCATGTTATCTCACCATTTTATCTACACTCAACGGTCTATAAAATCGAAATAGTTTAAAAAAAGAACGGCCCATCCCTTTTCCTATTGGCCATGCGCCTGCGTCTATTTAAATAATAGAAAAGTAGGGATTTTTGTAGCCAACCGGTATTTATTTGATCTATTGTAGACAGGATGTGTGTTATCTAGTGTCTTGTTTATGTGAATGCTAGTTTATATGTTTGATTATAAATTTTAAAGGGCTGAATTAAGTGTGTATCTGTTTTTTTTTAAACGTAATGTATACGCGATTGCCATCTCACCTGATGGAAAGTGATGAGGAAGACTAGGCTGTGATATTAATAAGAGATGTTTTTTTTTTTAATTAAGTACAGCTAGAATACCACGCCTAAATAAGTGTATATATTGGGCTAACTGGCTTAAGGCTGGGAGAGTTACCGTGTTGGACTGTCGAGAAACATTCAGCGAAATAAGTTCCAACCTTCGTATCACGAGTTGTTTGATTTACTATTTGATTTTTTATAGCCGAAAAAAGCGCAGGATTCATCTCATGTCAGACTTTCGTGCCTAATTAATCTATATTGTTTTAGGTATTATTATTATTTTGTTGATAAATGAAGTGTTACCAGCGGGCGTTTTTTTAACTTCGGTATAACTGGCAAAGAAACACGCGATCCATCTGGTGGTCTTGAGTACCGGCTTTTTTTCGAAATGGACTGCTCATTTATGGCCCTGTGGGCCTTTGAAATCTTACCGGACTATGTGGCTTAGCACTGACAGCGCTTAGCCGGAACTTAAACTACCCCTACGTACGTTACGCCTAAGGGCACCCGAGGGGGCACGGACCTCGGCTTAGGACGTCGTATATTAAAACTACCACTGGTTCGGGAGGGTCATCTACTGCCAAAGAAGCAGCAAGAAACTCAATAGATTCTTATTGAGTACGTCTTGTTAGCTTGCCCCACCGGAGGAATTAGCCATTCGAATGCCGATTTGACTATTTCTGTAGATATAGATCTGTTAAGACGTTACGCAGACGCCTGTAACGAACCGGCGCGGCTGGTTTTGCTGCGTAACCAACTGACTTATTGACCACCGGGAGCACTGTCGAGCTGGCGTCTAGACGCCAACTTCATGAAGTCGGCACAGTAGCCCCGCCCCAGAGGAGATTTTAACACAAGACACTGTACTGCCGCAAAACTTGAATTCAGTTGGAATCGCCTTTCTTCCTGTAATTGGGTATTCCTGTTCTTTTACCGGAACACTTCAGCGTTAACGTGGTTATGGAGGAAGAACTAGAACTACAGTCCAGCCTCAGACAAATCTAAACAGTATACAATTTTTAAATTTAGATTTAGAGATTTCTTATTCCACTATAGCCTATAATTAAACCTAAAAAAGAAAGGATGTAAACGTTTTACGTTACGTTGCATCCGCTCCCCTTTTCAGTCAAAGAAAAAGCATGAACCAATAGGATGCCTTGCTTTCGAATCTGATTTATTTTTGACAGTAACATACTGTGGGGTACCCGCTTTTTTATTGTATGGGGTGACGGGCAAAGGGTGCAATGTAGACACGATTTAATTTTGTTACTATTTATTTAGAAATGCGTTTAAAAAGGACGATGTGTTCGTGTGCGTTTACTTAATTTTATTTATTTATTACAAATCAATACCAAATTAGACGCGGGCGCACTTGGGAAAAAAAAATTTGAATGGGCAGATATTTTTAAGGTAAATTAACTAAAATGGGCTTAAACAAACAATTTTGTACATTTCCACCACCTCCTGGATCCAGTATCAAAATATTTTTTATCAGTCGCGAGATCTTGAGGCGTACTCGTGACAGCTGGTAGAGCAAGGAACGTTATCTTCAATTATACAATCCGTTTATATGTTTAATAAAAGTCAAAAAAGATATCAGACACTGCTATCCCGGTCCTCACGAGCTCATTGAAATAAACTTAATTACCAGTTTGTACTCATTTGCGATTCCCCACTAATATATTATGAGAAAATTAGATAAATTAATCTCCAGACAAACACAGCAACTGTTTGACCCCAATGTAAGCAGAGCTGCTATCATAAATGACCATACAGCGAACTGTGAAGAAAAACTGCATATTTGACTAGGTATAGGAAAGGACTTCATTCAGAAGTAATTAGGCCATTCGAAATTCCTACAAGGCAAAAACACGTGGAAACTGTGGAACACTAACAAGTTACCTTAAGGTCCTTTGATTATAGTAAAAGAGACTAACTCCTGACGCGCGGAACTCTCATATCTTGTCCCCGTCGCCCGTTTTAAGTTATCCGCAATATGACTGTCACTAAGCGAAAAGCTCCGCAGCGATACGATACCACACGACTAGGTACAAAGTTTAAACCCTCTTGCTTGAGTTTTGTCGTTGCATTATTTTGTGTATCTCTCACAGTTTCTTCATATTTATATACTGTTTTTACTCATTTTATTTAGGGACTTTGAGCTGTGTCTAAGAGCTGATTCGTGGGTAGAAATATTTAAAAAATTTGACGTTGTTTCTATGTCAAGTGACAAAGTTATTCTCCAGGTAAATGTTAACTGTCGATTGGAAAATCATCCATCATCATGATATACTTGAGTTTGTGTGGGTACAAGCAGATCTATACCTCAAGGATATACGTCATCAAACTTCCGCTGTTTTACTTTAATCAAGCTCTTTGTATAGTTCACAATTGCCATGTTTCTATAGTCTCTCTATCTACAGGGGTCGGCACCCGAAGTGCTACCGACTTTTAGTTGCTATAGCAACCAAACTGTTCAAAATATGGCGCTCATATTTTCACAGTCGTAAGTCTATTGTATTGTTTATAAACTTACAGAAACTTATTGCTTTTCCTCCCTGTTAAAAAAGTTATCCAGATGGAATTCAAACGCAATTGTGTCATTGCTTTGTATTTGGCTGGAAAATCGCAACCAGCCATTGTTAATGAGCTACGACATTTACATCTAAACAAAATGTTTGTGTATCGGACCATCACGCGTAACAATGATACGGGTAGCTTCAAAAAACGTCATGGAGGTAGAAACATCATCAGAAATGGTTCGAAAGGTAAAGGCTAGAATTGAACGAAATCCACGACAAAGCGCAGTTTATTGGCGAAAAGTCTTAATGTATCTGGCCGGAGCATGGGGCGCATATTAAAAAATAAACTACAACCGAAGCCCTACAAAATACAAAAAGTGCAAGACTTGACACTTGCACAAAACGCAGTTCGCCTAGAGAGAGCTAAGGAGTTAAAGCACTTGCACGTTCGTAGCGAGCTTGAAAACTTGGTATTTTCCGATGAAAACATTTTTACGGTTCAACAAAATGTGAACAAACAAAACGATCGCGTATGGTTGAAGTGTAAATTAAACAACAATTAAGACCAACGAATTGCTCTGCGAAAGCCAGCACCAGCGTCAGTGATGGTTTGGGCCGCGGTAACTGTTACGGGACGTTCACCTCTCGTTTTCATAGAACAGGGTGCAAAGATAAACCAGCAAATCTACCGTGAAAATATTTTAAACGATGCTTTGTTATCTTGGGTACGTAAGCAATTCGGTAGAAACTATTAGACTTTTCGACAAGACTCGACACCATCCCACAAAACCCATGAAACCCAAATTTTTTTGTAAGAGAAAGTTCCGACCTTCATTTCTTCGCAACAATGGCCACCATATTCCCCCGACTTAAACCCAATGGTTTTTTCCATATGGTCAATCCTGGAGGCCAAAGTGTCAGTAAAAAATATGAGAGGGTCGACACCTTAAAGATTGCTCTTCGCCGAGAATGGAACAAAATACCAGCAGACCGCATTCGTGCAGCGTGTGAAGCCTTCTCGGACAGACTCGATGCTGATATCCGCGCTAACACCACATCGAGCAATAACTTTTTCTTTTTAATTTTAAATGTTTTTTTTAATATATACTGAAGATTTAAATAAAAAAAACAAAATTGTCAAAATTATAGCATTTTTAACTGGTAACACTTTGAGTGCCGACCCCTGGATAGTTGATCACTATATACAATGTGGATCCTACATTTATTTGTATATATCTATGATTTTATTCTTTCCCACACTATCAACAAATAATCTCATCATCCAAATTATCAAAAATACTGTTTTAGCAAGCATTGAACAGTGAAAAAGTAAAATGACCGAATTTTCAGAATTCTTGTGAATCTGCCAAGATAGCCCACACCACACCACGTGGCCAACCCGTACGCAAAATAGTAGATTATTTTAACGTTTTACAGATTTTAAAAAATGTTATTTAGATGTAATCTACGTTATTATATTAAAAAGGAAATATTTGTTTGTTTGTTATTTTGTCTGTTTGTATGTTATCGATAAAGTCTGAAACTAATGAACTGATTTCAAAAATTATTTTACCATTAGATAGAAACATTATCCAGCAGTAAAATTGGCTAGGTATATTTTATTCCGGATCTTCCACAGGATGACGAGTTACACCGTAGGAAACCGCGCCGGGACCTCTATAACATGAATTAAAAAATTCCTATTTATGTTGTCAAATTGTATTTATTAATATATATTTTATTAATTAAGTTGCCTGAAAGAAACTGCTGTTTAATAATAAGGCCGCCAAGGTTTTTGTTCGTATGTTTATATAATAGCCATTAATCATAATTTTATTTTTAAATTATGGCAATTATAGACAATCAGAATTTCAGTCAATCGTGACATGGTTTTGTCAAGACACCAACTTTTTTTTACATTTACCATAGCCAGCAAATAAGCAAGCTGGCTTTCAAAATGGTTTAAAAAGTTAAGATGGCATTAAAATAGGTAGCACAATATTGAACATAATCGTTAACGAGTAAAACCACGAAGTAAATAACAATACAATTTTTTTAATTTATTTACTTTTGAATTTATTTCTTATGCTACCACAAATAATCTTCGAAAATAACTGTGCAAAACCGCAACTTTATTTATACATATATTTATGCCACATCATAAACACCTTGATCATGCAAATTTGTCCGTTATCAGGGGTGCCATTTTGCTGTTATCGATCAAACAAGGTCAAAGATTACAGCTTGGATAACAATACAGATAATCTTCTGACCTAAATATTCTATTTATTGCTGTACTAGATTCTTTTCATTACTTCGTTCATGGCAATTTTCTATTCTATTGAAGATTTGTAAGCACAAAAAAAAAACCCTAATAACTGTTTTAAACTATCGCGGGTATTTTCACTGTAATTTAATTAATTTACGGGATTCTTACCAAGATATTCGATTTTCCGCGATCATGGTGCTTGCAACAGCATAGAAATATCGGACGCGCGAAATAAAAATTGAAAATCGTGATAAAAGTCCCGTAAATTTAGAAAAAAAACCTTCACCGACGGTAAAAAAACGCCTGCATCGATACTGTTCAAACAGTAATAAGTACGTTTGATGAATTCAAATAAGAACAAAAAAAAAATACGGTAAAATCGTCGGTCAATTCCTATGGACAAAACCATTTTTTTAAGCCGCCTAAGCAGCACCCTCCGCGTGGAGGTAGGTGGAAGATGCGTCATGCATACCTCCGCAGGCCCCGACTTCTGCGGGGTGATGTGGGACTCACCAGAGTGGCACCTACCCACTAAAAACCACCTTGCTGGCTATGGCATGGGAATGCTAAAGAGCCTTCATCGGAGCGACACCCGGCTAGGGAAGGGGGTGCGCAGAAAAAACCTTTTTTTTTAACTACTTTTATAGCTGGCGACCCATCTCACGGTAAGTAGCGTCCCCACCCGATATCTATAGTGTAGGTATTTTATTGAACAATATTGAGCGTATTTATTATATTGGCTAACGATGCGTCGCCCACTGTAGGCCTCAGTTGGAATGGCCTTTGTTCCAGTTATTGCAATGGCTGCTTCTTCCCTTTGACCGGAACACAAACACGTTAACGTGATTATGGCATTTAAAATAGTAAAAATTGTAGTACTGCCAAAGACCTCTAATGCAACACAATAACAAACACACATACACAGTTCCAACTAGTAACACCCCTCTTTTTGCGTCGGGGGTTCAAATTTAAATGATAACAAAATGTATTTTGGTTAGGTTAGGTATATGTGGTATGTGTGTATGAATAATACTAGAAAAAATTAAATTGAATTGCTCGAGCAAAAGTTTAGCGAATTTTTCGATCTTGAAATAAATATTGTCAATTTTTGCAATGAAATACTTAAACGTATTAAAGATTGTAAATTTGATATGCCATGTGGGCGTTTCCCGTTAGATTAATTGAAAAAACTATATGTTAAATTCAGAATTTACCACACCATCAAAAGAAATAATAAATTATTAAAAAACAAAAATTATAAAAGAAAATTATTAGAGTAAGTAATTTGTAAAGTATTCTATCATACTCAATAATGAAACTATTTAACAAATGTTTTGTTTAATTTGTCTTAATCTATTGTGACAACCCTACCAAAATAGGTAACAATTTTTCATGTTCTTACGAAGCTTTGTCTCTGTTCCGTTTATCTACTCATGTGGCAAAGGGTAGTAGCCCTGCCTCACACACCGGAGATCCCAGGTTAGAGCCTGGTCGGGGCAAATGTTTTTTCTCAGGTCATGGTTGTTTATATTTATATAATATGTATGTTTATTCTGGGTTTCCTAATTCGCTGTTGGGTCATCCATAACACAAGCTCAGCTTACTTTGCAGCCATACAGTTGGTGTGTTCGTCTGGGGATTTATTATTGTTATATATTAGGGGTAACATTTTGACATTGCAATCCTACTCTGCAGGACAACAAAATGGTATACATGTATCGAAAATGATTATCATTGTAGTTTCAAATAAATGCAAAATATTTCCTTATAACTACTCACCACATTAACGTAACATATTTCGCACATAATTATTACATTTCGTCAAATTCCCTATCTTCATAAGTTCATATAGCCGAAGTCGCAGTCTCACAGTATGTATGTGCGTCTGGCTATACGGAAGTGAGACGAGGTCGTTGAACTCCTGTCTGGAGATTGCTAGGGTGGGGTAATGGATGCAGCGAGGGCATAGGCGGTAGCGGCGGCGGTTTATTCCATATTTTTATGCTTCTATAAATTGTTCGTTACAAGACCTCATCTTTAGGTCTTGTAACAAACAATGAATGATGATGTATGTAATAAAAAAATATCTATCATTCTTTTAGCGATAGATACCTACTTACTTATCTGTATCTAAGAGTTTTTATTTATAATGTTAAAGTCTATTCCACTCTAAACTTATGTTTAGTTCAAAATTACCTATAAATCGTGTAACTTTTAAAAATTGTCAAAATATTATTATAATGCTCTTTATTTATGGGAGATAAGGTAACATGACCTTTTTAACTTTCGCGTAATTCAGTATCAATTTATTCTCAATGCTGCGTGTGTGAAGGACGCTAGATGTTTTAACTTCTTGATGATTCGGAAATACGTTCTCAAGTTCTAGGTTCTCTACTTACAATGACATGTAAATTTATTTCTAGTTTATTTACTAAAACAAAAAAATTTAAAAACTGATTTTATGCCATTTAATTATATTTATATATTATAACTGCATCTGTTTTTCAGTCTGCGAGCTTAGCGTTCAAGATTAACACACAAATTGCTTACAGTGTCTTGAGCTTGAGGTCTTGCAGTTTGTTTGGTGTTGGATGGCCAATTTAATTCAAAACACCCCAATTCCAATAGAGACCATGATTGGAAGCTTTCTCTAACATGATATGAAAACATAAAATACAACATCCAACAAGCTACAAGCTGCTAGATCTAAACCTTAATACAATGTCAGCAGATTGCCTGGTCCCTCGTGATCACGGTGTCTAATGTAAAGCCACCGAAATGTCGAGTTAAAATATAAAAATATAATTAATATCCACGAAATTCGGTTTAAAATTGTTATACGTTATATAATGGGAAATAATATATATAACCTCAATGCTCCCATCTTGGCCCCCTTTTATTTAATATATTTATAAATGCTATAACAAAAAATATAAGCACCAATATTTTACTTTACGCTGATGATCAAAAAGGTTTTTCCACTATTAAAACTAATAATGATTGTAACCATTTGCAAAAAGATTTGAATACTCTCAGTGAATATAATTCAAAACATGGCCTTTTTTCAATAAATGCTATATTGCAAGTTTTTCGAAAAAGAAAATAGCTGTTAAGTATGATTACAAATTAAATGGACAATCAATAAAAAGAGTTGATGAGATTCGTGATTTGGGGATATATTTAGATAACGAACTTAACTTTAAGTCGCATATAGAGAGAGTTATTAGTAAAGCGTATAAAATGTTAGGATTCGTGGTTCGTCAAGGTAAGGAATTTAAAAATCTTCATACATACTTAATTTTACATAATGCTTTTGTAAGATCACATCTTGAATACACTTCTACCGTATGGAGCCCAAATTATAAAGTACATAAAGACTCTATTGAACGTATTCAAAGAAAATTTGTAAGTGTATTAAGTTTTAGAATAAAAAATATGGATAACCAGCTGAAAATGATATTTTTAGAAGAACGTAGAAAACAGAGAGACATAATATTATTGTATAAATTGCTTCACAACTTGGCTGATTCACCCTAGGCAGTCAAATTGGTATTCGTTGCAAACGTAATTCGGCCCGCAATACAGATGTATTTGAAGTACCGTTTGCACCTACAAACTATAATAAATATAAATTTTTGAATCGCACAACAAATTTTTATAATAAGCAATATAATAATGTAGATATATTTCACCTCAGATTTTCACAATTTAAACAAGCTGTATGTTTTAAATATAAGTAATTCTTTAGGTATATTTTTTCACCTTCTTTTATAGTTTTTTCTTTTTTATAATTTTATGTTTTGTTTAAAACTTCTTCAATTTGCTACCGATAAGCTAAATTAATTGAACATCATTGGAAACTTCTTTGGCTTTTGTGTTATTAATTACTTAGTATTTTATTTTTTAAGTACTATGTATTGGCTGTTTGCTTCCTTTACTTCAAATAAATAAATAACTACACACAATCGATAATGAAAGTTGAAGTAAATACTATATTCATAGTATAAAATAGTAAATAACTTGGACTTTGAACACAACAATTTTTGTGAAGAGTCCATTAGACAATAAAACGGAAAGTATTTGTACTAAAAAAAGCAGGCCACATTGTTACGAAACGTAAATTTTATTATATGCTGAATTATTGTATTTTACACGAACAGTTTTTTAGTATCCAATTACTTTATTAATTTAAACTTCATTTGCATAGTGAGTGCTATCCACGAAGGCTTGCCCCACTTATTTTTTTTCTAAGTAGTCCCCACTGCTAATAATACATTATTATTCAAAAAATCAATACTCCTCTTAACCTCGCTTACTTACACTGGCACCACACCCACAACGCAGACAGTACTATACAACCAAAGACTATTTTTTCGGTCTCCCTCCCTCCCTACCAGATCGATCAGTCTGTCTCGGTCACCCAAGCTTTGGGCAAATCGAAAAGCTCCCCGAATGTTGATTTTTGATCGATTTTTATACGTTTTTTTAAAGAGTTTTTTTATGCAATGGTCGTCGTTTGAATGTATAATTTGAATTGGAAGCAGGAGCTTGTTGAACTATAACTATTGTTGAACAATGTGTAGTAGCTGTTCTAAATCCTCTATTGTACTATTTATCCCTTCCCCCATTTTAAGGCTCCTCACACCTAAATTTGGTGTGTTAATCTGGCATTATTTTATTAATTTATTCACTTATAATTATAAAAAAAATAACATAAAAATATGCATTCATCAGACCGTTATTGAATAAAATGTATTAGTCAAAACTGTTTTAGTCTAGAAATAGACTAAGTATTTCGGCAAACTTAAAGCTTCAAAATTGCAAAAAGGTCGAAAAAAATTTCTAGTAGTCCAGTAAACTAATTTAGATTAACGTTGCAATGTAAGATGATTTTCAAGGGTTTCGTAGTTTTGACCATGCATTATTAATATTAAATAATTATATTTTACATAAATGCAATGATGACCAAATTAGTGACATGGTCAAATTCTTTTTTTTGCACCTTTTACTGACATATATAATCTACTCTATTAATTTCTACCTTTTCTATTGGAAGGTTTATTTTAAACTATACTAAGTAAAGTCTAAACTAGCCATCCATCTAAACAGATCTTATCCTCAATGACATTATTGTCTCCAAAAAATTAATCGTGAAATCTTCTAAGGACTCATCTTAAAGATATTTTTAACCAGCCCCTGCATTGGGGCAAGGCCATTTCAATACAGAACAAAAAGGGCCAACACTAAAACCTTGAGGGACACCATAAAAAACAACAAGAAATCAGGTCTTGCGCTCTTATCAATTTATTCTTAGCCAGTCTGCAAGACAGACTTACGTAGAATCAGGTGAAAATAATCTCTACATTTAGAGTAGTAAGGTTAAAAATCGCCTGAGGGTTAGTGTCGAAAGCTTTCGCAAAGACAAAAGTGGGGGATCGCTGTTGCTAAGTGCGCATGCGTTGCAGGGATTTCATTTAACCGCCTTGCGAGCTTTAAAGTTTAATGAAGAAGCTCCGGTTGGGAAAGTGGTTAAAGAAAATGACAACCAGTTATCAAAATTATTGGGTTGACGTATTTTTATACGTTTTACGTCTTTTTGATTAGTTCTTCACTCATTAACGACTTATTACTGTTTTGCTTCGTTATTAAATGGTGAATTTAGTCTTTTATATCGTGTGTTATATTTTTATGACTTTGTACGTGTAAAAAGACAGTTTTATATTTTTATTTGCGTTAATATCATTTGTGTGATATAGAGGATGAATTATAACCATTTAATTACAAATTACAATGTATACCTACTTACGAGTCTGCTTCATAAGAATTTAAACGTAACAATTCTGTTTGGTTTAAATTAGCTCTTTGTTCATGTTGGTATGACGGTGTTTTTTTTTATATGGACAGTTTATTTATGGCCCTATGGGCCTTTTAAATTTCACCGGACTTTGTAGATTAGCGCTGACGGCGCTTAGCCGGAACTTAAACTACTCCTACATACGATATGCCTAAAAGCCGAAAGGCACGGTCCTCGGCTTAGGACGTCATATATTGAAACCACCACTGGTTCGGAAGGGTCAACTACTGCCAAAGAATCAGCAAGAAACTGAGTGGGAATGCGTAAGACGCGTTAGCCTGGCCCACAGGTGGGTTAGGGGATTCGAACGCCGTGTTGCTATGAAAGTGCCATTGCCTAAAATTTTTTCATAATTTAGAATTTTAACCAATACCGTTTACATAGGTACATGAGATTTTAGGTACCTTTAAAAATAGATAGTAAGTATCTTAAAAATAGATAAAAATAAGTTGCGTCTTTATTTAATACTCTTATTTAGTTAGTTTTGTCTGAATTAACTTGTTAAAAATAAATTAAAATTAAATTGTTAATATATAAAATAACACAAAATAACATAGCTACGGACAGATATTCGAATCACAATCAAAATCAGTAAAAAAGCAGCCACTGCCAAAACTTTTTTATCATAAATCAAAATATAACAACTCTTAAATAAAAAAATCAATCCGGTTGAACAAAAACATATGCCTTTGACCTAAGTCTCATTAGTACAGTGCCACCAACTTATATATGTAGTAGCAAAAACTGGAACTAAAGAATTTGTTTTGTCAAACTTTACTTACGCATAGAAACAGTGCTTCCTTTTACTGAATAGAAAAGTTGTTAGCATTGTACTTGGCATTTCACCAAACGGATGTAGTTGTGTTACTGACTTTTCAGCGTTGAGTTTCTATTTCAATTCAATAGTTTTATATCATAAATACGTTAAACATGCTAAGTAGTAAAGAAATATCTATCGATTAGGTATTAAATCACAATACATTTTATATTTGGAAACCCTATGTAAGACTTAAGCAGTTTACGAATTAAATTTAAAGTCCGAATAAAGTTTTTAAAATTTTTCCATTCAAGAAAGATTTTGGTATGATTATGAGTCTTTTAATAATAAAAAATGTTTCAATGTTTCATAAAATTTCAAATTGGTACACTTATAATTCAAAAGTACAGATAGATACGCTTTTTAAATTGCCATGCAAATATTGCAAATTTTGATATTGTATTGCCATTTCGAATAAAGAATATTGTATACTCCAAAGCACTATTTACCAGGGGTTCCCAAACTAAGCTAAAGGTGCCTGTTAACTCGGGGAAGAGCTAAACTTGGGGAACCAGTGGCTGTAGGTATTTTTCTTCAATATTATATTTTTATAACATTTATTTACAATGAGATCAAGATTATGAAAATAGTGTTCCTAAATTAAATACTATAATAAATTACATACTCTGAAAATCTGTTCCAGTGATAGTGTATAATGTAATGACAATTGTAATTTAAGTAATATAAATAAAAAAATTAATGGATACCTGAATAAAAAATAAACATAATCTATGCATCCTAAAAAAAAAAAATATTTGTCCATATTCGTCTTAATTGAATTTTCAGTATAGTGTCATTTCTTAGTAAACCAAATACACAATGAATAGTTTTAAAACTTTTGGCTTTGGAATTAAGAACTTGTTGGATAAGAAATTTGTTTTTTTTTTTAGCTCTATAGGTATAATACCTACAAATAAATAATATAAATTTTACCTTATAATAGAGTAGGTACGGAGTTTATGAAATTAACGAAGACAAAGTCCAATATGTGGCACTAAAAGATTTAGGTAAGCCTTTTTTAGGCAGAATATCAAAAATGCGTTTTTTTAATATAAAACATCGTCGTCTTTAGATATAATAACATAAAACATAAAATATTATACAATAATATTAGTTTATTACTAAATTATTGAAAATATACCTAAATTCACCATTGTGGAACGCAATAAAGATTTGAATTTGAATTTGAAAATTAGATAAATTCAGCATGGAAACTTATTTTCAGGTATTTTTTCTGACAGAATGAGGTATTTTGAGAAAACGACTTAAGTATATTTTTGATATATGCAATATTAAAATGCAAATAAACCAATTTTACAGTCCAGTGGCATTGTGGTAGTATCCTTGCTTCATACGCCGGAGGTGCCAGGTTCGAGTCCTGGTCGGAACATTCATTTGTGTGCAGAACACAGATGTGTGTACTCTTGTCATGGTTGTTTATATTTTTATATGTATGTTTATTATTGGGTTCCTGCAGTTCGCTGTATGGTCATCCATAACACAAGCTCTGCTTACTTTGGGGCATACAGTTGGTGTGTTTGTCTATTATAATTAAAATTTGTATAATGACGTCACGACTTAGTTTGCTTTGTCAAATCAGTTCAAAGTTTGTACAATCCCCGGAATAAACAATTCTACAATTTTCGATGTAGTTTCGATGACAGATTATATAGCAAACATTGACATTTTTACCAAAGTGAAGTGAGACTACTGGATGACGTCATGTAGAGGTTAAAACAGAGACGAATTGTATTTTGTGTTTTTATTTAAATTGCTAAACTAAATATATTGTAGACAAGTAATATCTTATAATTATTTTTGAATAAGCGTCTGGAATGTTTTCTTTAAATACTGAATAACTTGTTGTGAGTTTCCACCAGTTGATATTGAAGATAACCTTCTTAGTAATCGATACAGTTATTATAAAGTGAAAATTATTGTATTGACAATCATGTAGTTTTTATTACTGGCAATAGATGAACAACACCTTAGTCTATCGTGACCACGGCAACTGCAAAGATGCCGAAACGTCGAAATAATTTTAAAATTAACTAAAATATACGCGATAATATCCGGTAAAAAGTGTTTTATTTAATGAAAATTATTCTGTGTATTTTGGTTTAGTGGTAATTTAGTTTCTTTGTTATTATTATTAATAGTCTGCTATTAAGTACAATACAAACCTTATTACATTTGTAATTAAATTTATAATAATAATAATGTTGAATTATACAAGATATAAGTAAACGCAGATTTGAAAAAACCGACTAACGGGAGAAAGATCGGTTTTTAGTAGATACTGCAACGATTGCTAAAAACACTATTGATTAATTTAGCTTTCAAACTGAAAACACTTTATCAAAATAATGCCACAGCAGACGTACAGATACACACATACACAGGTCAAACTTATAAATCTGCGGTCAATATAAAGTTACAAATAAATAAATATATCCCCAGACAAACACACCAACTGTGCCCCAAAGTAAGCAGAGCTTGATATGAATGACCGTACAGCGAACTGATGGAAAGCCCCAGAATAAACATACATATCATCAAGAACCAAGATCCGAGAGCAAAGATCTGTATTAATCACGCAAATGAATGCCCCGACCAGGACTCGAACCTGGGGCCTCCGGCGTATGAGGCTGGGCGACTACCCACTACGCCACTCGTGGTGGCGAGCGTGGTTACTGCAGCTGCATAAAAAAGTTAATAAATGACCTATTTAATATAAATAAATAACATTATTGAGTATTATGCAGAACTGCAGCAGAGGGCGTGGTAAGGTTATCAAGTGCTGATAAGAAATAAATAATATTCATATAGTAACAAGATATTTTATTAGATAAGCATATAAGGTAGCGTTAAATTGTTATAAAAATAACACAGAATTTTCATGAGTCCGACTGGGCCTACGCAAATATATTTTTTTTACTATTTTCATAGCTGGCAAACCCTGATAGCATGCGCATCCGCAGTTATTAGACGCACGTGTTTTGTTTATCAATATTGAATGTGATTTTTACATTACGTTACCGACCTTCGGCTTCACTTGGAATTGAATTGGTTCCAGTAATTGGAATTGCCGTTCCTCCAGAACACAACCTATAGTGAGCATCATCCACCAAGGCGCGCAAAACGAACCTCAACGAAAAAGTAATGGGAGAAACTCTCTATAAACGTGATATAATTACGGCAGACGAGATCTTAACAAACGAAACTCTAGATAATTTAAAACTTTATCTATTCCACGTATACAGAGAAAACATTTGTACTTTTATATATCTAAAACTATTGAACTGATGAAGAAAACCTTTTGCCATTGTGAACGTATGCAGAAGTACCATGCGCTCTCCCAGCATTGCCTGGCATGCGATGAACAATCTTAATAAATCCAATATACAAAACGAAAGATGGACCTGTTCAGATATTAATTATAATAATATAATTATTTATTTATATTTATTTATTTAAAGCTGTAAATAATTAATAAATCCCCAGACAAGCATACCAACTGTATGGCCCCAAAGTAAGCAGAGCTTGTGTTATGGATGACCATACAGCGAACTGAGGGTAGCCCAGAATAAACCTACGTATATAAATATAAACAAAAATAACCCGAGAACAAACATCTGTCTTCATCACACAAATGAATGCCCCGACCAGGACTCGAGCCTGGGACCTGCGGCGTTTGAAGCAGGGCTATACCCCACTACGCTACTCGGCCTTCTATTCACTAAATAAAAATCGTATACATATACTATGACCTATCTGTTATCTATAGTAGTTTGTTACTTTGTAGCAATCGAAACGCAATACCTTGCTTGGTAATCAGAACAATGAGCTCAAGATGCGACATGAAGGCGTCGGTGGCGCAGCAGTCGAAGCGCTGGCTGCTCGATCTGTTCCCAAGTTCAATTCAGCCGACTGTGCTTAACTTAACAGTTAAACAACATTGTGAGGAAACTCATTTGTTTTAGATTAATTTATTCATTTATTAGGTCACCAACAGAGTTTACCTACATCAAAATAGACATAGGTATATAACATAACAACAAATATACATTCTAAATGTTACCCTAATTACAGGTGAAGTCGACGTCCTTAAAGTATACAACTGCACCACATCCTGGAAGTAGTTTATTTATTAGGTCACCAACAGGGTGTACATCAAAATAAACATAGGTATATATGTATTAAATAAAAACGAAATTATATTCTAAATCGAACAATTTTTCAAATACATACACAAATAATGAACATGAGAAAACAGGTACGAGGTTATCAATATTAATTTAAACTAAGTGTTTATTTAAAACAAAGTTATGTGTTTAATCTGTAATCCCGCAGTAGTCAAATATACTAAACTAAAAAATTTCTGAAAATGCTGTTATATTTGTGCACAAAATAAAATGACGTTGACGGCCGAGTGGCGTTGTGGTTAGTAGTCCTGCCGCATACACAGGAGGTCGCAGGTTCGAGTCCTGTACGGAGCATTCATTTGTATGATGAACACAGTTCGTTGTTCTCGAGTGATGATCATTAATATTTGTATATGTATGTTTATTCTGAGTTCCCCCCCAGTTGGCTGTATGGTCATCCATAACACAAGCTCTGCTTACTGGTGGAAATTGATTATGAAGAAGTGGATGTTACGTGCCTATGTTAGAGATACCTATTACATTTAGGTATATTTTAGAGATCCTGTAATTATTGCCCGAAAAAGCAGGTTTAGTGTCCCAATTGGCTTGTCTGTTTGCATCTGAAACTCAAACGCCAGAATAAGCCATTTTGGCGCCATTACTTCTGAGTGTGAATATTAATACCATTACAGAAGACATTTCAGTTATTTTGGAAGGTCTCTGTCCTTAAGTTATCGCCAGCAATATAATTGATAATTAGACAAGGACGGGCTATACCTTTACACGTAGTTTAACTGCTCTTCCCACACATTCACGAAGCTTGTATATAGATGCCTTCACTTGTGTGAGTAGTGGTGAAAAACATGAAAATATGTAAGAACGTAAGTGTGATTTTTAATTTCTAACAGAAACATTACTAGTAATATATAACACTTAAATTACATTCTATAAAGGGGCAAAGATCTTAAGTAAAAAGTTTTTTACATATCTCTCTCATTACTTATTTGATTGATTTCGAAATTTTAAAGACAAATTCACATCAAGACCCAACAGTTTAGACACACAAAAGTTATAATTATTAATAAAAATGATTATTAATATGTAATGCTGTTGTACTTCACTGATGCTTACACATGTTTTTGTTTAATTAATTTCAATCAAAAACATCATAACAAAATAACATATTACCCATATTAGGTATAGCTATTAAAAAAATACTTCAATACTCCCTATCAGATCTACTTCGCAAGTTATTTTTAATTACAAACAAAAAAACTCGACTGACGACAAAACATTTGCATATCTGTAAACGATTTCACCGATTTTCTTTAAACATAAAAACAATAGTAAATCCTCTGCCAAACACGCCATCTGCATGTCCCCAAAGTAAGCAGAGCTTGTGTCATGGATGACCATACAGCGCACTGGGGGGACGTAGAATTAACATACACATATAAATATAAATAACCATGACCCGAGAACAAACGTCTGTGTTCATCATACAAATAATTGCCCCGAAAAGAACTCAAACCTGGGACCCGGGGCGAATGAGGCAGGGCCTGACATGACTAAGAACATTCTCGATTGATTGAGCTTTTAAACCAAAAACACCACATCACAATCGGATTAATATTATGGTAACTACGATGCTACAGACAGACGCGTGACGTCGATACATACGTTAAATTTATAACACACTCTCTTCGCGTCGAGGGTTAAAATCGAATTTCCAAAAACACAGTAAAGATTAGGATCAGTAACTTTTGCCGCCGAAAATCTTACACTAGCGTAGTATATAGTTGATAAGTCTTCCTTTTTAACTAGAAGTCCTGTTCTAGTTTGGAAACTGTCACCAGACTAGACTCGTAGTCTCATAGTAGTATGATTGATTATGCGAATTTCACGTCTCATCTCTACCTTTTCTTGGTGTTTGGCTTCATACATTTTTATGTACCTCTCTATCTTTTTGCGTACCTAATAGTGATCGTAAGTTTTGTAATGGCCACTGGTAAGTAACAAAGTATGATTAAGTTTTATAAAAAATATAGACTTGGATTTCTTAATTAATAATTACTCTGTTAAATAAAATGAACCGTTTGCATAAGCGGGTTACGTCGTCATCCCAAGCAAAACTTAACATTGATTTGAACTTTTGAACTTCAACGAGTGAAAGCACGCAGCTAGTCAATATAATTCATAAAAATATAATTATAATTCAATTCACAAGTCGGATTATTAATGATATCGTATTTGTAGGTAATTGACATATTTTTGTCTTTGGAAAAATATATATATTTTAGGTTAATTTGAAAACAATAAAACCCAAATTGCAAAATTAAGAAAATCGTCACCAAGATTTTCGCGGCCATTTTTTGCCGTTCGAATATTGAATCTGTTGCTAAGGGTGAACAGTTACTCGGTTATACTTTTTAAGCCACAGCAATGCACATGGAATCGACTGGTGCACTCGTGTGAGTTCGTTTCTCTGTGTGAGTGCCCTGCGCAGCGTTGCAACGTAAAACATAGGTCAGTATCCATCGATGCACCCGTGCGGATGCATTCGTCCCGCGTACCCGAGTAAAACAGCAAAAATTACACCAAACCCACCCTAAAATTGTTCTGTGAACTGGCAACATGCACTTAAAATCAAGGGGCTGAAGACGCAAAATAGGATTACAGTTTTTTTGGGCACACTCCTTTGTCAGACGCCATATTGGTTGGTCTCAATGCTTTGACGGTAAGTAAAGACTTTCTCATTTTTTTAAAATTGAATCTTCTTTATTTTAAAGTGAATGCGTTCCTTTTTCGTTTTTAACCATCCTTTTTTACCAACCTTTTCTATATAATGTTCTTTTTTAAAATTTTTGGGAACAATGTAGAGACAAAGGATTTTCTTTATGTAGAGTCCAGTTATTATAAGTGTATAAGTGTTTCTTAATTTTGTTTTTTAGTAATAAGGTTAAAATGAAAAGAGTTGATAATAATAATGATGACGTTATTCGAACTAAAATAGATCAATACCAGTTGATGTGCGCTGCCTTGCAAGACATTACATATAGAAACACATTGTCTTGCAAGTGAAAGACATGTTTGCTTTATAAACGAAAATTCCTAAATATCCACAAATAAAGCGAAGTGTATTTAAATTTGAGAAGATTTTTTGGGAATCCTTGTAATTCGAATGTTACATCACGAATCTGAAAGTCCGCCATATTGGATTTTGGCTTTCGGCGTCCCCCCTATCAATGCAATGAATTCAAAATTTCAGTTGGACTGCAAATAGTAACGCATACAAAATTTTATCACCTATAATTAATAAAACGATGTTTATAAACAAAGAAACGGTCTCTTTGATATCTTGAAACGGAACAAAGACCTTAAGTACCTATAAGCTTACTTGGCAAAATTCATAAGAAATTATATTTCGTACGCAAACAAAATATCTAAAACGAAATACTTGCAGATATATAGGTAGATATTATAGCTAAATAAAACTAAAAAAATAATTTAAATCAAACTGACCCAAAAAAATGCAAAAATCTGAAGAGTTTTCATTTCAAACTCTGTCAAAATTTTCGTGACTTTTTTTGTAAACTAAGCCTCAAGGCAAAGGATATGAACTATAAGGAAGTATATAAGGAAGGGTACCTATACAATAATCAATTTCGAAGGTAATGGCTGCCATGTCCTACTGGGCAGGCGCGGTGCACTATTAAACTGTCGAGCCCAGGGAATCGGGCGCGGCCCGGTATCTGGGGTGTTGGATGCATAGATAGAGACCTTGCCTTGTCTTGATAAGGTTGGAACTTGATGAAAACATAAAGAATTTATGATTAACGAATTTTCTTGGTTGTTAATATACCTAGATAAAAATAATTATTTAACTTAATGGACATTTACTGCCAAGTCGTACGTTGACAGATCTTTTCTGGTTTGCATTGGCAGGGTGTGACAAAAATAGATACAAAGGCTTTTTTTTTATACATTTTAAACCATACTATAAAAGAGTGCCAAGATGTTATCTTCCTTGTTTTCTCCTTTTTTTCCCTCTTGGTTATAACCTAACCTAACCATAAATGCCTATTAAAAGCCAAAGTTCTCAGTTGTTCGTGCTGAGCTGACTTTCAATAAAGTGTTGCCAATGTAAACCAATAATGAAATAAAATATTTCGATTTTAATAAAAAAAGTTACCGTCAGTAAAGAAAAGGGACGTCGTGGAAGGGCGTCTCCATTCTTGACTTCACCTCCTATGTAATTTCACACCACGCGGGACTTTATTTCAGTACATTTCAGAAAAAGGCAGTAAGAGTATGAGAGAGTGATCATGTTCATATATAAATAAAAATAACTAGTTACTAATACAACTTTTATGTATAACTGATGTATTTTAACAACCTAAAAGATAAATCAGTCCAGTTTATTCATTTTCGAAAATGCACTGCCCAACAGTAGTTCTAGTTAATATTTTAATTTTGTAACTAGTTTAACAATAAAGTGTATTTTATTCTAATGATAATGATAAATCCCTAAACAAACACACCAACTGTATGGTCCATTTCGAGACTGTCGTTAAATAACGCGATATGCCGCATACATTTCAAGCGTTTTCTTCAGCATGAGCGACTGTAGCTTCTACGACAAGGCTCCTACTTCATATTATTAAGGCTGTAGTGGTTCTATAAGAGAAAAAAAGAATAATAATTCCCCAGACAAACACACCAACGCTACGTAACGTAAGCAGAGCTTGTGTTATGGATGACCATACAGCGAACTGGAAGGGATACGTAAATATCAACTACCTTGACCCGAAAATAAACATCTCTGTTCATCACACAAATGAATGCTCCGGCCAGGACTCGAACCTGGGAGCTCCGCTGTATAAGGCAGGGCTACTAACCCGCGTATGAGCCAAAGCTATTCAGAAAAACAAAACATCTTTATTACCTACTTCTTATTAATTTATACAAAGTACAGTAAAAAAAATAAGGGCCTTGGGCGCTGAAGTTTGACTGAGAGTCCGACTTGCACTTATCTTATTTACTATTTTATAAATTTAAAATCAAGAATATTTAGGTACTAATTAATTTCAGGGAAAAGAAAAACACGGAAATAAAAATTGTTGCAAATAACATCTTATATTAATTGATGGCCTGGCTCCTGACCCGAGAAAATGCTTGTTGTTCTCGGGTCATGGCTGTTAATATTTATATATGTATGTTTATTCTGGGTTTCCCCCCAGTTCGCCTCAGGTCATCTATAACACAAGCTTACTTGGGGCCATACAGTTGGTGTGTTTGTCTGGGGATTTTATTTATTTATTTATGTCTATTGGTCAAAGGCGCCACTTGCCCTCAGGTAAATCGCTTGCTCGTTTGTTAAAAAAATCTTCCCGTGTACATCATAAAGAGATACTAAATGCAAAGTTTCAGCATTTTATGTGCAGCCGTTGATGATTGAAATGTCGATCAAGACTTTACAAGTAAGTGGTCATATCAGATTTTGACTAGTTCTCTATAAGCAAAACTTAAAACCCCCCCCACTGACGTCAAATAGTTCGCATAACTTTTGAACAGCTGCATGGATTTTCTTTAATCATAGCTAACCACACACCCAATTTATGTAGCTTTTAACCCAAAAAAAAACTCCCACTCAGTTAAAACTTATTACACACATCTTTTTGTGTCGGGTAATAAGGTCTATAATAATAAGGAAAATAAAGTCTTCGACTTATCTAGATAGATATACTATTATTTAGGGAAATCTCTATGAAAGTATGAAGAGAAAAGTTATATACCTAATAAACTATAGAAAATAAACAAATTGAAGAAAAATGGTTACGATTTTTTATGGAAAAATTATATTCGAATCACTTTTTTATTAAGCTTTATAAGGGTCGCAAGTAACTTGGATTTCCGTGATTCGTTTAAATTTGATCCAAAATTAAAAATATGAAGCAAGTTCCACGGACATTTTAAAAATATATAGCAATCGTAAAAAATCCCTTTTTATTTGTAGCTATGTTTCGTTCACATTATTATAAACAATATTATAGTAAATGTATCTCCTTGAATTTATAGGTAGCGCCACGCCTTAAAGTTCGATGACATTAAACATCCATATAGCCCTAAGTTGTAACAATATTGAAAAAAAAATATTTACTTATCAGTCGACATAAATAACGTAATACATAGTCGCGAAACTAAAACATAGTCCCTTAACTAACAACCTTTATTCTACGAAACGGAATTATATACCTAGGCAGGTAGCCCACTAGACCCAAAATTATTTACGAGCACAAAAAAAAAACGAACGCGCCAATAGGCATCCGGCATCCGTTAACTTTTTTAAAATGCACCAAATTCAAAACTTGATCATAGACTAAATAGGTCCGCTTGTTTGTGTGTGTGACAGATAACAAATGCGTTGGGGACCGACCAATCAGAGCCGTGCGTTTTACCGCCCTTTTCTAACCTAGAAGCGTCATTAGAAAAGGTACGGCCCTTTAGAAAGATGTTGTTTTTCGTGGTTTTATGTTATGTAAAAGAATCTAAATTATTTTTTTGAAGTGTTTTACGACTGTATTCCACAAATTTGTAATCTTAGGTCTGGTTTGTTTTGTGTTATTTTTTTGAAGGTGGAAGTTTTATTTACGATATATTTTTTATAAAAAAAAATAGATCTGTATGTAGGTACACGGTATCGTAACGCCGAATACAAAAATTAAATATTAAGATATAAAAATTAAAGTACCTATAATTTGTATTTTACTCAGTGTGTAGTTTGAAAAATGTCTGTTCGTGAGGAAAAACCAGCGAGACACTTAACGTACCTAATATGTAAAGCTATTATTTGATGTTAGTTTAGCTCCACTGCCGGAATATAGGTTTGTTTTGATTGGTTGTTGTGGTCAAAACTCTTGGCTCAAGCTTACGACTGTTCAAGGTCTTACTTACTTTTAATCAGTTTCTGTAAGTAACATTATCGCTACTTACCTATCATGTTAGGGTGTGACAACCTGAGTGAGAGAGTTGATCAAGCCACCTCTGACTTAGTTTCATAACTGTTGTGGACTTGCGACTACAACCGGACCCTAATACTTAGCGTGCCCTCCAAAGCACCGAAACGCTCAAGTACTTAAGCCACTAATGGTCATCTTGGCCACACCGAACGTCGCTTAACTATGACACTCATCTGGCGACAGCCAAAACCGTTTGGAATTAGCACTTCGATATTTTAAATTCAGAACATTCACGTTGTTCTTACTTACTGTCAAGTCGGTCTCCTGTCCTTTATAAACAGTTTCACCTTTACTCCCAGTTTTCTTTTACAAGTCAACATTGTTGTTATGATTCTGTCCATATTAGGTCCAGATGTCACATCAGACATCAACACACATCAACTGTATCGAATTGCACGGCGCTGTTGCATGACATTCATTTTGAGGAATTCCTTGTAAATTCATTGTAAACTACTTATAACTTGATTATATCTATACTTTTATTATAAAGAGGAAATATTTTGTTGTTAATTTTGAATCAATATACTCAGAAACCGGTGAACCAATTGTTAAATTCTAACGCAAATAGAAAGGTTCGAAGTAACATGGGCTATAGTTTAACCCAAAACTCCTACTTGGTCGTTGATTTCGTGAAAAATCTGTAGAATCAGGCAAGGGCCTCTAGTTATATACACATAATGGGTTAAATATTAAAAGACACCGATATGTTTTTGACATGATGACAACAAGATAAGCTTTATATTTTTGAGGCATAACGCAGCGTATCCGCTAATCATTTTTTGAGATAATGTAGCAAATCTCGAGTCTAGAGATTCTGGGGATATGAAACTCGAAATATCGAAGTTTACCGATCGACATGCAACGAGTGCTTGTCTCTGGTCGAGATGAAAATGTTTATAAAACTGCAAGTTGGATTATAGATGTAATGTCACTGAATGAGGAATAGCCTACTGGTCTCTTTCCATGAAACATGGAGCGCTGAGAGGATTTATTGCGTAGGTAATCTATTCTCTTATTTTTTTCTTATTGAAAAAGGATTAGACGTTTGTCTTCTATCTCACCTGATGGAAATTGACGATGAAGACGAAGGTGTTACACGTCTATCCACGCCACGTCTTACTCTTGTATGAGTTCTATTTGTCAAACCAGCTTCCGTGAAGGAACACCACCATCTGTTGTGCGGACCAGTCGTTTGTCTGCTTTCGGAGTTACTAAAATGTTACCGCATAAAAATTAAGACAAGAGTAGAGGGTCTCCTACGTGTCTCGTACGGCCCATGAAGTTTCTTGCCAGTCCTTCATGACGAAAGTCTGTCAGAATTGGTGGCAGAGCTTTGCCTTATATAAAGTATTATATATAAACAAAAACAAGAAATTGTCTGTACACCTAGATGGCTGTCTATACCTACATTTCATGATTTACGGAATCACATGAAATCGCCACACATAAATTACGTGACTACTGAGCCCTTTTCACACCCTGTCACACAATATTTGCTAAACTTTGTGGCAAATTTGAGTGCAATTATTATTAACTAGGTATTAAAATGAATTAGAAATCGGTACTCAGTCAACGTTTAAATATACGTTAGGTATTACAAAAACATTGAGACTATAATGGAGACTCTATGTTCTTTATCATCTCATTATAATATAATTAAATAATGAATTTGTTAAGTAATTTAAACAAATTGTGTGTCCTTTGCTATATAATTTTGGCGGTACTAAGTGATATACCTACCTATCTATCTAAAATGTGCCATGTCAAATATAACCTTTTAGCAATACTATGTTTCATTCTAAAATGGAGTTGAAAAGAAAACTTCACGCGAACACCACAAATTATTGTAGAGAGAAACCATAGATTTTAAGAATTCTCTCACTTTCAGAAAGCCACATTATACACCGTGGGCCACGTTTTTCCGACGCTACTACGACTAAATAATGTTATATCAACAAAGGTCAAATTATGGAACTTAGTATATCAAAATAAATCAATTAAGTTCAGCACTTTCTTGTGAACATATCTTCAGCTGAGAGAGTGAGTTAGAGAAACCAATCGAGAAACAGAGTAAGTGGAAGACATTTCACGAATCACTTCGACACACTCAGGAAGTGTTACACCAAGATTTTTTGACTTCTGATTTTTTAAAACTGAATTTCTCGAAAATTATGCGTTATTGGACAGCATGTTATACTACTTTTATGTACTCCAATTAGACTAGAATCCGAGGTTATAACCTGTAGGGTAATTAAGGCCCACGGTGTATAGACGAAATATTGACCACATTTTTCCCATTCCTACATAACCCGGCGTTACGCGGGTAAAACCTCGCCAGGACTAGTATAACTTTTATCGTCTTATAACGTAGGTACTTGCATAGGACTGTCCTCATAAGGACGTGCATTATCATTTCCTTGAACCAACATAACACCTGGAGCGATGACCACTGGATAAATATACAATGTTGACGCATTGTTCACCAGGAGCTAAAGTAGAATGTACATCTTTAAAAATCTACTTTTTTACTAACGCTGTGCGAGGAGCTCACTCCACATCCAATAAGAGGATTGCAACCTTTTCCTACTTAGAAAAAAATAATAAACCCCCAGAAAACACACCAACGGTATGGCTCCAAAGTAAGCAGAGCTTTTGTTATAGATGACCATGCAGAGAACTGCGGGGAATCCAGAATAAAAAATACATCTACAAATAAAATACTGTGAAATAGAAATAAGTGTTATTTTTGTAACAGTTTGTTTCTCAAATAAAGTAAAACAAAATAAACTACCATGACCTACGAACAAACCGTTGCGTTCATCACACAAATGAATGCTCCGACTTAAATCTGGAACCTCTGGGAAATGACAAAAATATATAAAGAATGCTCGCACATGGGCGCACATCTTCACAAAGCTATGATGAATTTCAGCCCAAGCGGTCTTAGGTTGATAGAGGCAGAAGTAGTAAGAGGAGAAAATATGAGACAGGCAATAGATCTTTATTGATAAAGGAGCTTGTAAAAAAAAACCATTACAAAAAAAATAGCGAGTTACACAATTTAAACGAACTATCAGCGGCGTCCATAGTCTAAACCCAATGACAATATAATAGCCGCCACAATAGCCTAACCACGTTATAAATTTAATCTTTTTAAAATATTCCGCTATAATTTGATTAGTGAATATTTAATCATCTATGAATATGAAATGAAAGTTCAAAACCGGGCTGACAAAGGTCAATAAATTCACTGTCCAAACATCCTAGTTTGAAAATATATGAACCGACAAGAAAGCATATTGTGCCAAAAAGGTTTGAGCTGACAGACGGCCAATGCACGGCGTTACAATTAGAATCTTATATAATGAAACATATTCGTAATATTCTGGATTCCCACATATTAAGCGGTATGGTTATTTTGAACATAAACTTTGTTTCTTTTCCAGATTCAGTTGGGCGACCTGCCTACCTACGCAAATATGTTTCTTGACACCTACCAAGCTTAGATAAATGACGTCACATATTCATAATTTTTGTCACATATTCATAACTTTTGAATTCCTTATATATTTTTACTAATATTTCTATGAAATATCGACATTGTAACACTTTGGTGACAGCGGCCCATTTCTGTGTAACATAAATATTTGCTCACTTTATGATACCTAGGCACACAAATGTTACCGCAGTTACCGAATCATTATAATTTATTATTATTAGTTGTGTTGGTATAATAGTTCAATTCTCAAAATAAAAATTTAAGCTAAGTACAGAGTTTCACAACACAAACAATTCTAAACAAGTCTGACCTGCGAGTCGTGGCCGTCCAATTTTTTGAACTCAATAGAAGAAATTAAACAGTCAGCATTATTGAACATAGTACCTTGACAGCCCATTATTTTTAAATCCAGTCTCTAGACTCGAGCACTATGCACAGATAAAATAATAAACAAAACTAAATAAAAAACGAAAACAATTAAAATTTTGTAAACGTATTTACTTTGTAACGGATAAAAAGCCTTTCATAAATGGGTCCGTAATTAATGGTTATAATAACAGCAACAAATGTTTTACCCATTTACTGTTTCTACCAATAATTCTCATTACTTATTAAAGAACCTTATTTCTAGTTCAAACGTGCTTAAACTCAGGTCAAATTTGATTAAGTTTGGCAATAGCAAAAGCATCTCGGGGAAAGCTATGCTACTGTTGAATTGGTTGAAATATGTTACTATGCACATGTCGACTTTTTACAGTTTTCTTAGCCGGCAAACGGACGAGACCAACCTGATAGTAAGACACCATTAATCATAGATGTTTTACTTATTCACAGTTATTGTGAATAGCATATAGACAAATGATGAGTTGCCGTCCGTAAGCTTCAGCTGGAATTGCCTTTGTTCTATAACTGCCTTGGCTGTTAATTCCCTTTCACCGGAACAGAACCATGTAAACGTAATGTTCTGTTATTATGGTGGCCAAAATAGGAAGGACTGTAATATCGTCCCAGACGCTTGCTTAGCAAAGAAACTCTACTACCTCTAAATTATAATCTAAATTCAAAAATAAGTGTTAAAACTCACTTGCTACTATCACATTTCCGTTCCATTTTACACATCTTAACGGTGCAATTACAGGAACGAAGATAATTTCAACTGGAATCATAAACCTATATAATTAACGATAAAGCATGTCTATGGGCACGGGTTTTTCGGGCTTACAATCAGATAGACATGGCACTACTGGCCAGAAAACCTATAACCTATTTAAAATGTCAACCTACATTCTGGTCAAAAAAAGTTTCACATATAAAAATTTCTTTAAATAGCAACAAAAGAGCGCCAAAACCAGCACGCGATGATTTTCCGTTTACGAGCGCGGGTACTGAACTCTCCGCCGCCATCTTGTCACGTCACCTGACCTTGGCGCGGTGATTGTTCCCGCTAAAACGATTCAGTATAATGCTAATAAAATTGTGTACAAATACGTTTCTGTACTCCAACTAGGGTTTTAATTTTTTATTGATAACTGTCACAGTAATAGTTTTGTTTTTTTTTGCTGCTGAGTCAAGATTTTGATGTGAATATGGCCTTATCTGCCTTTGCGTCTGTTATAGTAAAAAATATGTCACGCAATATGTAACATCTAGCGTACTGAAATTCAAATTTAAAAGAGACCATTTATGTTATTCCAGTGAACGCAATTATAGGTATCTACATTATTAAGCTTGCAAAATCTTTGTATCTTGTCTTTGTCTTAGCTAAGAATATAAAGACTATTTATATTACATTTGTCATTTATGTACTTACACACTGGTGATTTTTTGGTCTATTTAGCCACTCTTCCGAAAAAAACCTTCCGTTACTTCTTATGTCATAAGCTAAATATTTCAAAAGATAAGGCTTAGGCCTTAGGCCAACCCGGTAATAACCTTTTGAACACTTTAGATATTTAACTTATTTGATTCAAAAGTTTGGTTAGCAACTATTAACATACTCTACATTAGTCAATAAAGTTTAAAAAAGGAACGCTCTGACAAACATATTTTTATCGATATCTATATCAGAATTTAAGGAAAATCTGTATTTGGGCACAGCTCCACATCTCGTCACAGTATTAGTGACCTGCCTCAATAAAATTACACACACGCCTACGCTTACGCACACATAAATATGTACACGTATTCGTCTGTACGATAAGGTGAGTAGTCAGAGCAAAAATTATTCAATTCTGCAAACAAAACACATTTTTGTATGTTGCTAACTTGCATTTAATATGGAATTAATCTTCAAATATCTTTTTTGAGTAAGATCTAATGACAAAATCGTTTTTCTGGGTATACATGCAGGAGTCGCAGGATCGACACCAGGTGAAGGAGTCCTCTCCGGTCAATACTATGAACATGGAGTTAGATAGGCAACAAACCTTAATTTTTTTACTCGAATGTCAATAGGAGGGTTATGTTTATGTTAATGTAGGTATCCTATTGGCTTAAAATGCGAACGCTTACTGACTAACGGTCAAATACAGCCTAACGAAGTGGGCCTTGGACATGGAACGGAGGTTCTTCATGTAATGTAGAAGAACACTAAAATAATCCATCCATCCAGGTTGATGTAAAATCCACTTGTACAGTTATAATACCGATGTTTTTAGGGTTTAGCAAATAAAATTTAAAATATTTTATTTCGTCTCAGGTAAACATGTTACACTTGGTGAGTTATTTTTTTATTCATCTTCATCGATATTGCGTTAATGCAACTTAACTTCGGCTTATAAGAGGTATTATGGGTAGGCTGAGAGGAAAAATCAACCTCTCAGCACTCTCGAAAGTTATACAGTTACACGGTACTTACAGGTATAATCCTAGCATAGTGAATATGTCCAATATTTGTTTTTTATGTTCACTTAACTCCAGATAAGACAGCACACAGTTAAATGGAAATTTTAATTTAAGTTATAAAATAAATGACCTTACTCGCTATGGAGTCTTAAATAACAGAATTAGTTGGTGTTAACTGATGACGTCAGTACAAAATCAACAACAGTGACCCATAAAAGGTACGAGTAATCCTTAATGCGTGAACTAGGAATTATTCCTCTGTTGCGAATGAGTTTAATGTCGAAATTGTACGGTCCTAAGTTCAGGGTGGTCATGCACTTGTCCTCAAAATATTTGTCTGTAACGACATGACACTTGAAAAGGGAGGGAAGGGTCATGTGTCGCAGTTTCACAGAAATATTGTGTCACAAACACAGGGAAGTTGTTCGAAAACTGTAAAATCCTTTTGATGTTAGTATTTTTTTGATGTAGGTACACTCAGGGAACTCGTTGGAGGCCCCTGTTAAGGGTGAGAATTGCTTGCGCGGTGTTCGGGCTTTTGTAAGGTACTAGGGGACGACGAGAACTGAGGATTTCAATACGAATTTGAGTCCGCATCAACTTTCTCGAAGAACCTGTTTGCTGTTTATAACCGAAGCTTTGCTTTGTACCGAATCATACAGTTGGTTGTTTAAGGTTTTACAATACAACCTTTTTAAAGTTTAAATTAAAAATATCAAAGCTTCGTATGTTTTAAGATCAAAGGACGCCAGCAGCTTGGCCAACAAGGAGCTTTCTTCAAGGATCGTTTTTTTTCTTACAGTCTATAAATCGCCTACTAAAACAAATGAATATTTTTTGGTTTTGATCTTATTTTTTACTAAAGGTTTTCATGCGATTTTACTATGGCAACTACTGATTCCGTAGAAAAAAACGTAGCCACTGCCATACCTTGATATTGTAACTTTCAAATTGTGAAACAATGGCATGGTTGTTTATATTTGTATATGTATGTTTATGTTTATAGCTTAGTGGCTAGTAGCCCTGCCTCATACGCCGGAGGTCCCAGGCTCGAGTCCTGGCCGGGGCATTCATTTGCGCGATGACACAGATGTTTGTTTTATTATGATAGTAAATATAATAACAATTATTGGTGAGTGAAACTCTTGAACTTATGCATCATATCTGTAAATATTGCTTAGTTGTATCTTAAATAAATAATCAAAAAAAAAGCGACTTTGTGTTATGTTGCATAGAGTTGAAAATCGCAGTCAAGAATTTTGCAACATTCAAATGTTTTCAGAATATGTATTCTATAAGTCGCTAGTTAACTTCACAGATTTAAGACTAAGGCTTGAACATTATCTAGCAGAACGTTTACCGATTGTGATCCAGTAAAAAACAACTTTGACATTAAATTTTGTCTGTAGACTGTTAGCAGTTTTTCTATAATTCCCTTCAGATTCTAACATGCGTGAAAGTTTTATGAACATATAGATAAAAATGTTAGAAGTTAAGAATTATTAAATTCAGACAATTAATATACATTTCCAGTAATGATTACTTATTTTTGTTTCAGATAATGAATGAAATAAAGACGGGTGAGTGTTTTTTATTAAATAATAACAGTGCGATGAACACCTATTCCCAGGTCCGGACTATGCTTAAGATATGTAAATTCACGACCGAGTGGCGTAGTGAATAGTAAGCCCTGCTCATTCGCCGGAGGTCCCAGGTTGCGAGCCCTGAGCGGGGCATTCGTTGGTGTGATAAAAACAGATGATTATTCTCGGGTCATGGCTTTTTATATTTATATATGTATGTAGTTCACAGTTCTAGTTCCCTATACGGTCATCCATAACACAAGCTCTGCTTACTTTTAGGGACATACAGTTTGTGTGTTTGTCTGGGGATTTATTATTATTATTATTACTCTCTGTTTAATAGGTTTCTTTGCTTATGATAAATCGCCAAACTTCTAAACTATGAACCGATTTAAGAGGATTTGCGTGGTGCAATTAGGTACTTTCAGTAAAGCTATCTCTTTCACATTGACCCATATCATACGATACGGAGAGAATTGCAAGTCCCGGAGGCAATTGCTCTACAATTCGACCCCTGCAGACATTTCACCCCCCTAAATCTTTACGAAATGAGACCATTTTCTCATTAGGTTCAGTGCAGCTTAATCTGGGTCTGTCTTTCTAATGTTACGTTATGTGAAAGTTTGTATGTTTGGATGTTTGTTTTTCAATCACGCAAAAACGACAGAACGGATTTGAACGATTTTTGGCATATGTATAGAATACAACCAGGAATTACATATAAGCTAACCTTCATCCCAAAATTTTAACGGGATTGGGAATTCTTGCGTGATCAAAGGAAATGACATAGCGAATTCAGCAATTCAATTATCATACTTTTTATTGTTCATTGATTCGTGTACATAATTATCTGTTGTTAAAAAATCAGTATATTAGAGAATGCAGATTTATTATGCTTTTGCATTTTCACTTCAATTAATGAATAGTTTTATGGTTCATTGTTCAATGATCATTTTGCTTAGTCATGGAGATTTTTTACTATCCGAGTTATTTGAGAACTTTCTTAAAAGCGAATAGGTTAAATCCTGAAATACATTCGTATGCTTTAGAATTCATTTTGCTTTTGTTCTATTATTTTCCTTGCGGTCTCCAACATTGACGTAAGATCAAATAGACGGTGGGTCTAATACAAGATTGAGGAAAAGTGTCCCGAATTAACCCACACATGTACAGAATTATTAATAAATGGAAGCACTTAAAATTTATTGATGCTTGCCACAATTTTTCACCTTATGTAGTCACACAATCTTGACGGAAGGAAGTGGACTACGCAATCACCTTATGCGGCTCCAACTAAATTCAAATTCAAATATATATTCCTCAACGTTTGTCCTTATTGAAGTTAAATAAAGCATGACTCTACCACCAGTTCGGAAAGCACTTCGTGAAGAAGAAGTGGCAAGATACCTCACGGGAATAATTTTTTCAAAATAAATTTACAATGTCTCTTTATGCCTAAACAAAATTATTCTTATCTGCATGTGTTAGCTAGAGCTAGACTCTTCTTGGGGTGTTCAAATTTTGAAGAGTTGTCGACAAGCAGAGCAGCAAATCGAGACCGGTATGAACTCATACCATTTTTGCTCGGAAGCTATTGAACGCAGACCCAGACTCCACTTATCTGTGTCAAGGTTTTAAAAGCATTTATGCTATCTTCAAGATTTGAAAGGAACGAATAGGTAATTCTTTTCTTTTCTTTTTTTTCTTTATTCTTATGAGTAATACGGTAGTTTGTGTTTGTTAGTTTATTTTTTAGGAACTAAGATATAGTTTGTTTGATTGTTTCAACTTTTATATTTGCGTTCTAGGCGTCCAAATTCGGTTTAAGTTGTATGATTCGTTTACCTACTATGGCCTGCGCAGACGACGGACTTTTGTCCGCGGACTTTTTTGTCCGCTAAAATAGATCGCTTAAAAGTACCGCGTACAAAAAGTCCCCCGAAAAACCGAGGGCATGTAGAGAGCGGACCGGACAAAAGTACGGGGGAGTCCCCGAAAAAATAGAACTCATGTGACTAGGCGAAGCAACGCACATGGCGGAGTTTAGTCCGCGTTTATTTCTACATTTCCGGGCAACAAGTGATCGCACGCCGTGTGCGTTGAGTTCGCGGTAAATTCGCGGCGGGCTTTTTATTCGCGGAGCGTACTTTTTTCTCCGCCGCGGAGAAAAGTCTGTCGTCTGCGCAGGCCCCTAATATTGTTTGGGTGCTGATGGTTTAGCTTCGTTTATATTCTTTGCTTAGGGGTTTTTTTGGTGAACTGGAATTCAGTGATGACTGATTCGCACTTACGAAGTGCTATTAGGTTTGTTTTTATTAATTCTCATAAGGATTGCGAAAGTTCTTTTTTTGCGAAAAGGTTTTTTACTTTAGGTTTGGTTTGTTATAAAATTGTATTGATTTGTCAATTTAAATTGTTTTCTTCTTGATTTTCTTAGCTAAAATATCTGAGTTCCAACTGTTTACAAAGCGATTTGGATGTATTAGTCTGGTTTCGTATTTAAACTATAAGATTTCGAAGTATACGTTTTATTTGGATCCTTTACATTTATTTATTGTACCTAAATATATTTTCTTGGGTTCTGTTCATTAAAATATCTGTTAAGCACAGAGCTAGGGAGACGTGTTATAAAAGCCACAATCCTTACCGGAGCAGCTAAATGGGAAAGCGTTTTGATTCCAAGAATGCCAAGTATTCCAATAATTCCTAATAATATGCCATTTCAATTGTCCCCTGAAGTTGGCATAACATTGACCATCAATGGGCCTTAGGCCAAACGCTGAACCTAGCATTAACTCACTCGGACACTGCCTGCGTCTGATAGGGTCATCTTTATGTCGGTTTCTCTAACTTGAGTATCGAGTGCTCAGTTAAGCTTACTCGTTCTTGTACTAGCAGATAATAAATAATCATATAATATCGTCTATAGAAGTATATTTAGCTCAAATATTCGCATCAATACCGAAATCTCATTAATTAATTTGTCTAATATCTAACCCGGTTTAGTAAAAAAAGCCATTGTTTTTTTGTTTTTGTTAATAATATTGTTATTAATGATTTTTAAAATTGTCTGCAAACTTTAAAATAAAAATAGATAATGTACCTTCTGTCCCCAATGAATACGCGAGCGAAGCCGCAAGCAAAATCATTACCTATAGTACTTAATCATTATATGTACAACATTTTCTAAAATTATGAAAATCAGACTACGTTAACGGGGGGGGGGGGAGGGGTTGGGGAAATGTTGTGGCTGTTTGTATGAACATTTACAGCTTTTCTAAAATAAATATCTCCCTTTAGAAGTTTAATTCGGTCCAAAAAATACTTAGACCTGAATTATATTGAAAGAAAAGCCTAGCATGTGTTGAGTAAAGTAATTATCAATGTTATTGCTACTTTGAACTGATCCAACGTGGTAATTCCGCCAGCCTTTTGGCTACTTTGCCCCAAGACCCAAGTTAGTTAGGTGATCTATTCTATCTTTAATTATTTTTTTCCTCGTTATTCTTTTTCCTATGGTTAATTTGTAAAGATTCTTGTTTGATAATAAATTTTACATATTTCTTAACTGGAACTTTGCAAATATTCAGTAAATATGAAGGTATTTTTTGACCTACTTACTATCACGAAATTATGTCAGGAATTTACGTCTACGAAGTCCTGATTTTAATTCGAATTATAGAAAACCATACGATATTGTACCTTTTGTGGCTTAGTAAGTAATATTTTTTAAAAAGGTTAAAAAAATCTTAGAGACCGTTAATAGAAACAGTGACGTACGAAAAATAATAATAAACCCCGGACAAGCACACCAACTGTATGTTATGGATGACCGTACAGCGAACTGGGGGAACCCAGAATAAATTTACACATATAAATATATATAAACAACTAGTACAAACATGTGTGTTCATCACACAAATGAATGCCCCGGCCAGGACTCGATACTGCGGCTATCAATGGACATCTGCGTATACCGAGTGCTTGAATCGATAGCCGTTTGTTTCATGTCGTTATCAAATTGTATACATACTGTTTCATCTATTTTACAATGTTGACAAAAGACTGGCGATAGGTTTTATATCGACCTACAGGTTATAAAAGCCTTTGAAAAGCCGAATATCATCTATTTGTGCTGTGATGATGTTGCTGAAGATGAAGTAATAAATAGCTATGATGAAATTAATTATTTTGAATTTTAATTTTGAATGTTTAATTTAACCGAGTTTTAATAGCTATAGAACTACTAAATGCGATAAAATGACTAAATGATGTCAGGCTAGATTGCATTCGATAATGGTTAGACTAGGAAATTATCTATAAGCACCTATTTCATATATTTAACAGTTTTTGCCCGCCGGCTTTATTTCCTCTCAACCTACCTATTTCGTATTTACGCAATCATCATGAAGATGAAGAAATATAAGACGTTCACTAGTTGTAATTTTTAAAACTATGAGAAAATAAATTAATATTTTGATTTTTTTTTTAATTTTTAGTCTTAGGTGATGAAATAAGACAGCAAAATTACCTAACATTGCCAAATTTTAACTGGAAGTTAACCTGTATCTAACTATCTCAAAAGACACAAAAATTGAAGATGAATTATTTATATTTGAATTTCTTTATTTAAATAAATGCGAGATGCTCTAGTTTGACGAATAAACTGTAAATATTATTACCTAGGTACAAAAAGATATGTGTTTAAGAGATGGCTTCATGTACCTATGTGTGTAAGTATTAGTTAGCTTATACCTTAGGTGTACCTACATACTCATACATAGGTCTCAGATTCAAAAGAGAATTAAATTTTGTGACATATTTTTACTGAAAGAAACTCGAAATAAAACAGTTTTTAAGAATTTAAAGAGAGAAAATTATCTCAGAAATTGGATCAATTTTGTAACGACCCTGTAACTGCCAAATAACATTGAAAAATAGTAATTTCTATTCTACCATATACAAATGCCACTACGTTACCGAAATCTTACGAATTTCACTTTAAAAAATAAAAATAAAGAAGTTAGCTGAATAATATCTACTAGAGGTCGTGGACATGAAATTATAGTTGCGCTAGCGCTCGCCGTTAGTATACTGATGAAGCACATAAATATATATCTGTCTCGCTCTTTTGATACGCCTACTGGCCCTCCCGCGCATATTTGGGTATTCTATCATGAACCAATTTGATACTATTATATAAATTAATTAACATGTAAAAATGTGTCTAAAAGTCTTAAAAATTTTCATCATACTTCGAGTATTTAAAATAGCAATTGTTAACGTAACTTTACGCATTACTATTGATCTAACAGACGTTTAAATATTTATTTGAAGGTCATTCTAGAGTTGCCAGTATAATCAAAGTAAAATCTATATTGAACGTTTCTATTTTAAGTATTTTCGGTTTAATTTTTTTAACATTTAATCTAAAGTTTTCTTTTAACCATGGAGTTCTAAAATGGGTTTAATTTAATCTACGATTAGTTACTAAGTATTGTACAGTTTTCTTCCACTGATAGCAAATCTATACTTGAACAAAAAAATATATATATCCTAAATAAAAATAAAAACTACCGTTTCAATTCAAATCATTTACCAAACTAACTGTTTTTGTGATCTGTTTATCTAGAAACGTCTAGGAACTTCAGGTTTTTCTTCATTGCCTGCCATTAAAAGTATATAAGAGAAGTTTAATTTCAAATAAGGGAAATAATCAGTAGGTTCATAACGCAAGGAACTACATATAAAAAAATAGTGCAACAAAGTCTATATTCTATAACAAATCATAATATTTATCCAATCTAATATAAAATGTAGGGCTTGGTTGGGTGCTTTTACAAGTTTTATGACAAAATGATACCTTTATGTAACAAAAAAAAATTATAACACAAAAAATGCTCTGCTCGGCATTAAAAATAATGCTGTCAGAGTTACCTTGCTGTATGTACACAACCATATGATAATATCGTAAAATAGATTAGAGTTAAAAAATATATTTTACTATACATATAATCCTAAAAAGTTATTCTCCTACATTTCCAGTTTCAAGCTCTTCCAATTCAATTCAGTGGCATTGCAGTAAAAGTCGATTGTCTGGAATTTAATATTTTTTAACTTGCTAAGAATTGCACATAGCAACGGCACAGACATGGCACAACCAGTATTCTGGCCTTGACCCTTACAGCATTGCTCAAACACTGTCTGGTACTCGACGATAATAAAATTTCAAGAAGTTCATGTGAGCTATGTGATGAGTATGCACATATATTATAACGCAAATATTTGTAATGTTTTATTAACTATATAAACTTGTTTAAAAATAATAGCTCTTTATATTTTTGTTATGTACATTATCAGGACCAGCATAAATTATTTTATGTTTCATACTGATTTAAACCTTATAACCCCGATTTTTGTCTTAAGAGATATATGTTACTTCTGCACACTGCCGAGTCAAACTCATAAATGTAGTCTGGGCGGCGTTTTAATTTGTAATTTAATATATAATCATGCACCTAGTTTTTGTCTAATAATTGGTTTAGCTGTGTAATATCTGCGTAATTCTATTTTTTGCTAATTTATATTCAGTAATACAGAAAAAGTAAATTTCTTAATTTACCGATGTGTTACGATATTTAAAGAAAATTTTATAAGGAATATTGAATAAACTAGGATTGCTTGCTTGTATTTTTTGACATTCAAACATAATTTTTTAACCGTTTTATCAATACAAATGTAAAATATGAACGATAAGTAAAAAAAAATAATCGATATTTATCAGTGATTTGAGGTGTCTCTTTGTGAGATAGACCGGTTTTTGTTTTTTTATCAATATAAGCATCATTTAATTTTTAGGTAAGAGTTGGTCGGAGTTGCACACGCTTAGTTTCTGATCTAATTAGTAATGTTTTAATAAAATACAGTCGAGTTATTGCATTATATTAAATTAATTATTTGTAGCTTAGTTTTAGCAAAAAATTGTTTAATTGGGCTGAGCAATTTGAAAGTTTTTCGGTTTTCTATTACTATATGAAAACTTAAGCAATTTTACATTCAGTTAATTTAATTTAATTTTACATACAGTATTATGCGTGATATTGTTAGATTTAAAAAATGTTTGGGTTCCAATTAGAAAACTATCATTTTCGAAGTTTCGGATTCCCACTCGACTTAGTGTTCGATATGTCTAGGCATTCGAGAAAAATTATTTCACGAACATACAAAATAAATGATCTAATGATACAGAATAATAACATCTCCTTAGCATTACAACCACGCTTTTTTATTCTAGCTCTTGTCTAGACGGCTAATTGACTGATTAATATCTAAAAATAGCTGCGTTCACGGTTCTGCGCTGTTACTAAGCGGCTCACGGTAAAGGAATGCCTGCAGTGTTCGCGATAAAAAGTGTCCGGGAAAAATAATTGTATTTATTAGACTAGATACAAACTTCGCTAAATTGTCAGTCAGTGATATGTAATCAGGAACATTTAACGCAAACGACAAATAGGATAAGAAAGATAGAGGTTTTATTTAAAAAATATATTTATTTAGTTCACATTTACTTGCCTCTACCAGACAATCGTTAGAATTTGAAACACTTTAATTCAGTTCAATTTAAATTCGTTTTTTAATAACATGTTGAAAAAGTTAATTGAGATAAAAAGCCTAGCCTACAAATGTTTTGACTTTTCTTATAAAGTTTAAGTGATCTTGAGTAAGTATTACCTAATGTAACTGTGTAATGTAACTTAAATAAATCGTAATATTCTATTAATATCATTTTATTTTTGCTAAATTATTTTGTTTATATATATTTAAAATATTATAAAAGATTTAAAACAAGAGTTAAATAAGGTAGACTCCTAAATATAAAGATACTTATAAGTTTTTTTATGGATGTTCTATTTAATCTTATGAAACTCGGAAATCAGTATTTCAAAAGAATAGTTAATTGTCTTAAATAAGTATATATTTCTCAAACTATTTAGAGGCTAAAGATAGCCCGGTCTATTAACGGCTCAAATATATCTATTTAAACCCTGACTAAATAAAATAAAACTGCAAGTATCAAGATCACGCACCACGTTAGATTGATCCAAATCAAGTTTTGAGCAAAAAGTGGACCGCGACCTTCGTTCTTTGTCTTACATACGTCATCGCCGCACGAGTGAAAGAGATAGCGACACCGACGCCCGCGCCCACGTAAAAGGCCGGTCGGTACGTTGAACTTTGAGGCTGCACGTTTAAAATAATATCTTTCTCTTTCGTCCCAAATACAGCGCGGTTCTGGGCTGAATTTTTGACGTAGTCTTGAATAGTCTGTCCTTGTCTTTCATTTCGCTGGCAGTATTTGCATTTCTAAATGCCGGAGTATACCTAAAAAAAAATGTAGTTTTTTTTAATGCGTTCTCTTGTAGAGGTGTCTGATTTTTATTATAGATAAAATTATAGTGACAAGTGTTTTTTTTTATTATTGTGGCCATGTACAGAGGTAAGTTTAAGAACGTTCCAGTTTATTTTTAGGCCTAAGTGTAGTGCAAGCTTAGGCACGATACAGATTATTTTAGGTTAGGTTTAGTACTTGTAAATGTGCTAGATTATGCTGGGATGTCTCATTGGGTTTTCATGTTTTTTTATATTTTACTTGTATGTTAAAGGAAAGGGAATTATTGACAGTTATGTGAAATGTACTGAAAATTGTAATTAGAAAATTTCGTGGAAATAGTTGGGACTGAAAAATATGGCGGGAAACTTAATAACCTAACTGTGATTCTTTATTCTTTTTATTCATATTTGAAATTGAAGAATGTAGAGGCACACTCTCTTCAAATCGTAACCAGTGTTTTTTTGCAATTAAGTATTTAAGGTATATTGTTCATTTTCTAACCTACAAACCGGTAAAAGAAAATGATTGTATATTTACTGAATGAAGGTTCAGTACAAGTCAGCTAATATTATTCATTTTTCCTATGTGTTTCTGAACGAAACTTTAAAATAATAATAATAAACCCCCTGACAAACACACCAACTGTATGGCCCCAATGTAGGTAAGCAGAGCTCGTGTTATGGCTGACCATACCGTGAACTGGGGGGAACCCAGAATAAACATACATATATCAATACTATCAACGATATGAAATAATGATCTATATTTAGTTCACCAAGTGACATATAGGTATCTAGATGACCATAGCATCTTGTACTTACTACTTTTGGTAAATTTAATATTGCTTATGCGTTTATAAGCACCCTGATCTCAGGATTCCGTAGTCTCAACTCCAAAAACGTTCAAATCCCATTGCCTGAATGTTTCAAAACGATTGCTGAGTGAAATTCGTGGCCCTAAAATTGGAACTTATTTAGCGTAACATTTATCGATAGCGACGGTCCAGTGCAGTAATTCTGTCAGATTTTTGGCCACTTTTCGCTGGGACTTATCCTGTACAAAGTAATTTATGGTGGTATTGTATGATGTATTCTATCTGTAGTTATTTTTAATTCCTAGCTTTACGTTTTCCCATTGTTAATTTGTAAATATTCTTGTTTGTAAATAAATTGTATTGCTTAGGTATAGTAACTGAAAATAATGAGAACATTTGCCAAGGACTAATTAAATTCAAATTCAAATCGAATTCAAACATTTATGTTTCAACATTGACAATTACTTATTCTTGTTAACGTTATGACTCTATCTCCAGTTCGGAAAAATCTTCGTACACAAGATCTGGCAAGAACCTTACGGGTTATAACTAAAGGCCTTGCAACTGAGGTGTCCAAGAGGCCTTGCAACTGAGGTGTCCAAGTGTTGACATTGCTTACAACAATATGGTACAATCAGGGCACTAGGTGCTGGCTCAGATCGCATCCGAATCCCCTGCAGTGTCGTCGGGTCTTTAACGGCGACTCAAACAACTTAAGTATTCACTTGCTTGAGATGAAGTATCCTTATTTCCATTTTCACTCTAATCATGAACATAACCTTCATCTTCTTTTTGTGGCGTCAATCCAACTAGTGTAGGATGGATGTCAGCTTGTGACCTTCGTCCTGATTTCTCATGCGGTGGAACAGCTTAGCTGCCTTGACCACTCCAAACATTACATGGCCTAGGTTTCTTTCTCTTCCCGTAACATAAATCCCCAGATTTGAAATCCCCAGACAAACACACCAACTGCATGATACAGCGAACAGGGGGGGAAACCAGAATAAACATGCATATATAAATACAAACAACCATGACCCGAGAGCAAATCCTCACACAAATGAATGCCCCGGCCAGGACTCGAACCTGGGACTTCCGGCGTATAAGGCAAGGCTACTTACCACTACACCACTCGGTCGTCAATAATATGTAAAATAATATAAATAATAAACATAACCTAAAACTGTGGCAGGAGAGTTTTTTCTTTGTTAGGATTTCGTCTGGGGCGGAACTACAGTCGTTCCTATATTAACCGTCGTAATAATCAAGTTCCCGTGGTTGTGTCCCGGTCGAAGGGAAGGAGCGGCCAGTGTCATTACAGGAACGAAGGCTACGGTCGGCAACGTGTCTCTATTCACAAAATACCTACAATTAATGACGTATGCCACTTACTATCAGGTGGATCAGGTCCTCGTTTACCGTCCATGAAAATAGTAAAAAAAAGCTGTAATCCTAAAAAAAGCTACTAACACTATGAAAATAGTAAAGAAGGGGTAACCCCAAAAAAAAGTGACAACATCCGGCTATGAAAATAGTAAAATAGGGGTAACCCCAAAAAAAAGTGACAACATCCGACTATGAAAATAGTAAAAAAGGGGTAACCCCAAAAAAAAGTGACAACATCTGACTATGAAAATAGTAAAGAAGGGGTAACCCTAAAAAAAGTGACTAAAGTCCGACTATGAAAATAGTAAAGAAGGGGTAACCCTAAAAAAAACGTGACTAAAGTCCGACTATGAAAATATTAAAGAAGGGATAACCCTAAAAAAAGTGAATAAAGTCCGACTATGAAAATAGTAAAGAAGGGGTAACCCTAAAAAAAGTGACTACAGTCCGACTATGAAAATAGTAAAAAATGCTGTAACTCTAAAGCCGGATATCCACTTAGGTTCGCCGTGGTTTGCGAACGCGCCCGCTCCGCAAACCAAACATAATGGATACGTCGTGATCGCGGAGCGCGACTGGAGCACGATCGGAGCACGGCGGAGCGCTCGGGAAGCGGTTTTTTGCGTGATCTCTAAGGGGAGCGCAGTTTGTTCGTGGACGCGAGCGTGTCACGACGTGTTTGTTAAGTTCGCGAACATGGAGTGGTCCAATGAAAAATGTCTGCAGCTCATAGAAGAATACCGTAAACATAATGTTTTATGGGACCCACGAGATGAAAACTACAAGAAAAAGAATTTAAAAGGAGACGCCTGGAAGATAATTAGCGAAGCATTAAACACTGAACCCGACTTATGTAAAAGTAAAATTCGAGTAAAATTTTTATAATGGCCACTTATTTCTTGGGATTTTAATATATGCATTATTTCATTATTTTGTCTTCCCTTATACATATTAGCTTGCCAAAATCGAGGAGGTCGTTTGTATTCCATCACAATATAATGTATCAAAATATAAGCTGCACTTCCTACTAATTCTGGAGGCGGCATGTTTGCACCGACCGTCTGTCGTGTGTCGACTGGAGACCGGAGCGCGGAATGTTAGTGCTCCGACAGGAGCACTGATGTTGCAGCCTAAGTGTGTACACTGTACACGTTCACGTTCGCGGAGCACACAGTGTTCGCAAACCACGGCGAACCTAAGTGGATACCCGGCTTAAAAGAGTGACCAACATCGGCCAGTCTCGTGTGGATAAACTTTCTATGTAACCAATTGTTTAATAGAGATCTTTGATTTTATGACATTAGCAAGTAAGTAAGCTGGGTACGATTAGGAAAGCACCTAGTTTCAGGTTCCAGTTCTCGTCGGGGTATTCATTGGTGTGATGAACACAGTTGTTTGTTCTCGGGTCATGGTTGTTTATATTTATATATGTATCTTTATTCTTGGTTTCCTCACTGTTCACAGTATGGTCATCCATAACACAAGCTCTGCTTACTTTGTGGCCATACAATTGGTGTGTTTGTATGAGGATTTATTATTATTATTATTATAAATCTGTTCATTTATGGTTTTTTTATACACAATAAGAAATTACAACGTATGAGCAACAAAAATGTTTTTAGCTGGGCTACATGCAACCCAAGATATTTGTGTAGACAGAAATACATTGAAATAAGTAAAAACGAATAAAATTTCCCAAAAAAACAGAAATATAAGATGATACAATCAAGGACTGAGGATTTCACAATTTATGAGAATTTTGAGAATTTGACATATTTTCTATGGAAAGTCTCGCAACTGGACAAATTTATTTTCCAGATGTTTGTTTCTTTTCAAAAAATTAAATGCTGAAACTCACAGAAATAAAACTGAGAAAAATCAGATCGAGTTTCTCCACATACTTAAAACAATTTTCTTTGTAAAGTAAGATTAAGGTACGTATATATTTTAATTTTTATCTGAAATAATTGAGTACTTTAGGAGAATAATTTGAATATTTCTGATTTTTGTGCAGTAGTTCATTTAAATAAATTTTTAAAGAAGATTGTATGGGGACGTCAAGACATCGGTAAAATCTTTGATTAAAGTAAAGTTTTGGAAGATGACAAGCCCTTGAGCATGGACCTCAAAAATCTTGTTTCCGGTCGCCTAATTTAACTTGTCAAATGGTTTAGCCACCACGCGAACCAAACCGACAATATACGAGACGACATGATATGTCTTTGAAATCATCCGGACACCAAATATTTTGTCTTGCTCGCACGCCCATGTTTTGCATCATTCTATTTCTTTTATGTCGGGAAGTAATACAATTGACTTTGCTGTGTGATTGAATGAATCTGTCGTAGTACCAGGGCCAGTTCTCAGGTACGAAATGTGAGAACTTCACTTATCTTCCGCCATTTTACTTTAAGGAAAGGGTAAGCTGTGTAAAAACTTATTTCTCGTTCGAAAATTCCAAATCCAAAAAGACAATTCCAAAAAGTTGAGGAACCAAACGTCAAGTCGAGGTTCGTCACAACAAATCTTAAGGCTCAGTGCTCAGTGCAAATGCATCCCAAATTTTGTTTGTAGGCCTTGATGACTTATAAACATTTGTTTTTATTTACTTATTTCGGCACTGAATGGTTTTCTATTCATGTACATACACTGAGCGTTTATTTGACATACAATCGAACCTTAGACGAACAGAACCAACATAACTTAAAGTGTAGCCAACCTGGCCAAACTGACACTCAGTTTTTCTTTTCTCTAAATTCAATGACATTGACTTAGAACAAATATCTTTTATAGTTACAGATTTTCTCATACTGACCCGAATCGTTGAATCACCCTGTATGTATACCGTAAGGTACTATAGTTTAATATAAATTGCTTTGCTATCGCGCTGCCATCGCAAATTATGTTACGAGCCTATGGGGTCGATGACTGCCAAATGTACCAATGAGTATACACGTGAAGAAAAACCTCGTTACACAAATTTTAGGTTTATTTAGAACTTAGAGATTATTTTGAAGGTCTGCCAACTCTTAGTAGGCAAGTGTGGTGGACTACAAATAGCACTAAACCAACCCTTGATTACGATGAAACTGATAAGCAGTAAGATAATTAAGGTTGTATTGTCAATGCCTCTACTTCTCACCTATTTGATATTTTTTTTATTTTGTGATGATGGCCATAAAATTATATTGTATTATATTTATTGTACTATTTATTTAATAAAAATTTTACTGTATTGTATTGTTGTATAGGAACACAAGCAGTTTACGCTTTTTGCATAAGATATGACTAACCACTACTTAAATTTAATAAGCCATGATGAGGACTCTAAGTAACCCTGGATCATCTTAATCAGACGATGAAGATGACTACTAGAGGATCCGTATGTAGCGTATTGGAACACTAAGAAACGGTGTCTGAAAATTCATCCCTAAATGCATGAAATCTACTTATATTAAGGCACATTTTTTACAATTTGCTTACTGGCATGTTCAAAAATGTATAAATATTCCAATTAGCTATTTAATTAATTGGCTCCATGGAATATCAAATTACCTATTTTCTATGTAAAATATGCGTTAATCTAATTCTATTTCAAATATTTATTTCTCAACATTGACAATAACTTGTTCTTATTGACGTCAAATAAAACACGACTCTACCAAAACGGAAAAACCTTCGTGAAGAAGAACTGGCAAGAAACTTCACGGGTATATTTTTTCAAAATAAATTTACAGAGTCTCTTTATGTCTTTACAACATTATTCTTATCTGCATCTGTTAGCTCGGCAAGTTTCCCTCCCCAAGTATCCTAACGACGAGCTCCCTCAAACGGCACCCGTTCACGAGTTAACGCGGGAGCGAGCCAATTGCCTCCTCAACCATATTCAGATACGTGACTACAATAATGTATTACTTGGTCCAGGCGATTGTTAGTAGTTATTCAGTTATTATCCCTCAAGGCGAGCTGGACAAAAGTCAAGCGGTCCTACAACCCATTTAAACTATTGCAGTGAAGGTACAGTATTACTGGAACCACACAGAAACAAATGCAATTCAAACTGAAGACTTACCTATTTAACCTAACCTAACCTGCTATTAGTGATCTCTACGGACACGGGTGCAACTTGCGAGTGAGTGTCGCTTGCAGCCGACATAAATTGGCACTGTCGGGTTTAAAAAATTCGAACAAAATATATGAGGACGAATGTTAAGAACAAAATCCGACCGTCTTATGCCAGTCGGGGTTTGGCAATAAATGTTAGCACGAATGGAATGTACGCACTAGCCGGATACAACAAAATTTATATCCCGACGACGCTATTACAACAAGGAACGCCGGTCTTCCAGTTAGAAATAGGGCAACACGACATTCGAATCGCCTAACCCACCGGTGGGCTAGACTAACGCGTCGTATGCATTCCTACTGAGTTTCTTGCTGGTTCTTTGGCAGTAGATGACCCTTCCGAACCAGTGGTAGTTTCAATATACGACGTCCTAAGCCGAGAGCCGTGCCCTGTCGGGTACCCTTAGGCATATCGCATGTAGGAGTAGTTTATGTTCCGGGTAAGCGACGTTAGCGCCGAGCTACAAAGTCCGGTGAAATTAAAATGGCCTATAGGGCCATAAATAAACTGTCCATTTCGAATGAATACAATATATATGTAGTACGAGTAATTGGTTCGGGCAGGTCTTGTTGTTCTACAAATACAGCTGGACCGAAGGGACTAGCGCGAATACGTGGGTGGAGCCCCTCAAGTCGATCGAACTATACTTCGACTTTGGACTTCACTTGCTTTAATCTGAATAAATAAAAAAATAAGAACCGGAATATAGATATGACTAATGCAGTACTGTTAATATTTAGATTGAACATGGACGTGACGTCATATAATTGCACATATTTTAGCATTTTAATGCTTAATTATTTTTATATTTTATTTTAAATCTGGGTGGCCAGTTGTGCGCATTCGAATCCTACTACACACAAAACAGAAGACAGAGTGACATCTATTCTTTACAATTATCATAAACATTTACTTATATTATAAAGAGGAAATATTAAATTTGTCTGCTTGTTTGTTTACTTTGAAACAACGCGCGTCCGCAAGCGCTCTGAAAGGACACATCTGTACCCAACTACTATATGCCGAAAATAACGCATAAGTATTTTTTCGATTATTTTCAATATGAGAAATACAAAGAAAAATATATTATCATTAATAATAATAATTCTTAATCCCCAGACAAAGACACCGACTTCGTTTAACACTAAAAATTTAATTAATTCAAAGAAATTTTTTAAGTACATAAATATTTCTTCAAGGTCGACGTCGTAACGATTTTTTTTAACGATATTTCGTCGCAGTAACGGGGTGCGCGAAAAATATTTTCATCCACGTATTTTTATAATTTGTTGCAAAGATAAGGAAAAACGAAACAATAGGTTAGAAAACCTTTTGTTTAGAAACTCTCTAATATCACTGTTAGAAAGTATAGGTAAATCTTACTAATTCTATAAACATTTTTATGCCACAAGTGGTCTTGTGACGTAGGTATTTTAGTAAATTTTTTTTTGAGCGGTACCTTATTGTATAAGCTACATAATATTATAATTTATGATATCTATAAGTATTCAACAACCAAAACTGCATCAACAAATTGTAACTAAAAAGTAATACTGAAGAATTTTGCAACATTAGCAAATGTTCGCGATTTTCCGCCATTTTGTTCGCGAGTGAAAGGGGCTACCAATATTCGCCGGCCTAGGCAGTGGAAGTGCCGATTTTATGATTTTTTTCACAATTAGAAAGCCACATTATCTAGGAGTAGCATATACTGTACTTTTTCTCAAAATTCCTACGGGATCGGGAGTTACGCGGGTGAAACTACGCTAGAACTTCTATCATTTCTACAAAAAAATATCGAAATTTGTATTACGACTGAGATTCGCTTTCACTGCCTTGTTTTGCCCTCATTGACTACTCTCATGCCTTTGATTGCTACATATAGACCTATCTGTAAAATGGCAATATTTTGAAATTTGTGTCATTTTGTTTGCTTGTCATTTTTATAATCAACTATGGCAAGTATTAAACGATACTAGCGTGGGTTGTCACTTCACGGATACGTCTATGCTTAACTATATTTGGCCGTTCAGAGTTAACAATTTAATACGGAGTTAGCTTATTTAGTTAAAAGGTTCCACGTCACTGTCAGCTTGTATTGGTCTGACAGAGCCATATATTTTTAGCTTGAATTTTTAACTCAGGTCCGCGCAATTGGCCCTTTTCGTAGGATTTTAATACACCCCCTACACTCATTTAAAAGTCTCACAAATTGATCCAAATGTGTCCTAGTAAATAAAACAGATGGCAAATAAATTTAGTACCCATCTTATCTGGCGAACATGGTACACGGTTGTCAAGTTCGGCAACGTTCGGTGCAGCAGAGCTAGGATGGGTGACCGCCATTGGTTTAAGAACTTGAGCGTTTTCGTCCCAGTTGTTGTTGCAATATAACAGTCAAAGCCACGTCAGAGGCCCATGGGGATTCCAGGGTGTCGCTGCGTTCTAGCGTTAATGAAGTTTCACATCTAGTCACGTAACAAATTCATTAATTCCAGTTTTTGGTATTGTTAGATAAGTTGGTGGCGCTGTACCTGTAATTCAAACTTCAAAATAATTGAATACCTAGCTAGTAAAAAAGTCCATGTCCAAACTTATTATATTTTTGTATCAAAACATAAGTAGACATGACCCTTTTAGACAAGACAGAGCTGATCACAAAAAACTTATGACAAATAGTAAAAAAAATAACACGCCACCAATAAATTAGAGTTATTTGCAAAAAGTAAACCTTCCAATTTGAATATGGATAAAAATGCATCGGGGTTGCATTTCCATTTTCGAATACGCGACGAGAAAAATCGGAGAGTAGGTCGAGCCCAGTGAACCGAGATATTGTAAGAAAAGTTAACATTACAAATATTTTTATATTAATAACTTACTGGAGATAACTTGCTGGAGACTCCTCTGACTCGGTCTGGATACTATCATGAGTCTTTTACTGTGAAAGCTGCCCATCTTTGGAATTCTCTTGAAATCAAACTGCCGTCTGATATACGACACTCCAAATCTAATAGCATTTTTAAAACTAAACTGCACAATTACCTTTTGGAAAAATCGTAGTTTGCACGTGTTTATATATAATGTTATTATAATATATATGAGTGTTTATTTATTTATATACCTATGTATTTTGGTATTCATGCATATTTTAAAATAAATTGTATACATTTTTTTTTTCTTTCATATTGGCACACTACCCCCCCGTTTCTTCTTGATTTCCGTCAACACAAAGGTTGTCTGGAAGAGATCGCTGTCAGCGATAAGACCGCCTTTGCCCACCCTAGTTTTATGTTTATTTTTACAATTTTCACATTCGTGTGTGAGCAATAAAGTGTTTTTATTATTATTATTATTATTATTATAAATTATTGTTATACAATATGTAAACTAAGCCTTGTTTTTAACATTCTTAGTATACATATGGTCATGATTTGTAGTTTCTTTTATTATGGCCATTGATTTAGTAAACTAACATTTTCTCCATTACATATTAACAAACAAAGCAAAGATCTTTTTCTATTGCTTATCTGGGCGGTACTGTAGTCCTTCCTATTCTGACTATTCATTTTTATTTCCTATTTTTGCCATAATAAGCACGTTAACGTGGTTGTGTTCCGGTCGAAGGGACGGAACAGCCGGTGTAATTACTGGAACACAGGCAATTCCAACTGAACCTACGGTCTGCAACACATCATTACTCGATATAACTCATATACAATTTTGATAAATAAACACTTACGACTAATGAAGAATGAAAAATTGCTTTTTCCAAAACACAATGTTACAAAATGTACAAAGTTGATAGGACCAACCTATTAGGTAAAAAGAGCATTGTACCAGAAGGCCCGTAATTTAGTGACAAAGGTTTATTTAGGATTGTAACTGCATTTTTATTTTGAGTCATTTTTTTTTAACGGATACCGCTTACTGTCACGTGGGTCGCTTGCTCATTTGCCGGCTATGGCAGAGTAAAAAATAAATAAAACATGACATTTATTTTACTCGCGATCAAATCTAATCGTATCGTACAATGGAGACAAACACTCGAGCCTCACGCACACATTCGCGTCGCGTAATTCGGTAGTTGTCCAGCAAGGTTGAGAGCTGTTTCTTTTAAATTAAGGATATTGACCTGGCTATAACGCCCATGACTGCCTGAACGAAAGTATACCTGTGCTCTTAAATCTTATACTTTGGATTTAATACTTTTTGTTACATATTCTATATTAGCAGTGGTTCCGGTTAGAGGCTACTGTTAGGCCAAATATATTTTTTCCTTTTCCAAATTTTTATCTTTATTTATTATATGATTTTGCAAATCGCTATACTGAACACCGGTTTTGTACAGGGTGTGAGTCTGATAAATAAAAGTTGATATAAATCTGATGTTCTGGCGTAATCAGTTGGTCAACCGAAATAGATAATTTAGGAGCTCTATTCGATTCCTAAATTTCGAAGTTCAGACGCTTTCTGTTCACGGGTTCTAACCTCCGACCCAAAAAGAGGGGTGTTGTAAGTTTGACCTGTGTATGTGTGTATCTGTGTGTCAGTATGCGGGATCGTAGTTGTTTAAAAGCTGCATATATCCAGAGTGTTAGCTATGTTTGAAGGTTATCGGGGCGGCCGTTCAAAAGTTAGGCGAGCTATTTGACGTGAGTGGGGGTTTTTGAGTTTTGCTTATAAATAACTAGTCAAAAATGAGGGGTAAGGAGGGTGCTGCTTAGGCCGCCAAAAACAAAAAAAATCATACTGACCACTAACTTATATTTGGATAAAACTCTAAAGAATTGGAAGACATTTCACTCATCAACGGCTGCACATAAAATGATCAATTTCGCATGTAGTAACTCTTTATGATGTACCTATACAAGGATTAGGGGACGAATTTTTTCCACTTTGTCATAGCCGGCAAAGGAGCTATCCATCTTATGGTAAGTGGCACCCTTGCCCAAACATCATCAACTTTAGATGTTATTGATAAGTTAAATTGTTATTTATTGATTTTACGTTCCGACCGAAGGCTTAACGTAGAATTGCCTTTGTTCCAGTAGTTACCCTAGTTGGTCCTTCCCTTTGATCGGAACACAACCACGTAAACTTGATTATTTTGTTGGACAAAATAGAAAGGGCTCTAGTACCCCCTTAGACGAGATCTTAACAAATACATGCTACTACTAGTAAATTTCAGTCACTAGTTACTTCATAGGACCCCAATACTCCTTTAGCTAACCGAAAAAAAAACTAAATACGTAATTCCGAATTTAAAAGAAAAACTTTCACAAACTCGTTTTGAACATCGACAGAAACTGCATTTTGACCCTATTCATTTCACCCCATGTTTTAACGAGATTGACCAATAGAAAGTCGTATATTCCACCCTTTCTCAGGGGTGGGTGTTAAATGCACCCCTTATAATTTTTCCTTTCACCCCGACGTTTACAAGGGATGATTGGTAAAGTAAATGCATTTATAAAGTTACAAATATGCGAGAGAATTGATTCACCTATAGAAAAAGCAGTTTCATATTAATCTACAAAAAAAATTACTTAATGCTACGCCCAGAATATATTTATCTTTTCCACAAAAACATATTTCCATAGATATAGATAGCAATGGACCGAGTTGGTGCTATTGGTGCTGGCTCAGATTCGCATTCCAATCCCTTGCTACAAAAGACCGAACAACTCGCAAGCGATACTCGCCCTTAGCACGGGCTTTCGCCGAGGGTGCCGAGTCTAGGTACCTCTTGCATAATCTAATTAGTGCAATCATTTTATACCTTTTCGCATTTGGCAACTCTCAACAGCTAGATAATAATAATAATAAATCCCCAAACAAACACACCAACTGTATGGCCGAAAGGCAGAAAACTGGGGGGAACCCAAAATAAACATGACCCGAGAACAAACTTCTATTGTTCATCACACAAATGAATGCTCTTAACAGGGCTCGAACCTGCTAAGCTACTCGGTCGTCGTGACGATTTCACGATGTTTACTACAGAATTAAGCGTTCAGCTGAAGAGATAAATACAGATACCTGAGGCCCATTTGCACAGCTCTGTATTAGCTAGCACTCTTATATAAATTATATTGCTTCCGACATAGAAGAGATAGAAAGATGCAAAACACGGGCTTGCGAGCAATACAAAATGCATTTATTGCATGTCCGTATAATTTTGTTGATATTATAATAATAATAATAAAAATTATTTTTACACCAATAAGGAAACAAAATTACAAAGCGCTAAAAACAAAACATTAATGGCATACATGTAAAAAAAGGCCTCCTTCTCAGCATTAAGCTAACGGACACTAAAAGAGTGCACTTTAGCGCTGATTTTCAGAAGCAATACAAGCAATAAAAAAACAAAAGGACAAATAACAAACAACATACAACCATAAATAACAAATATTTTACAAAAGAAAAGAAGAAAAGAAAATAATAAAAATAAAAAAAATTGTGTCGCTTCGTATATTGTCGGTTTGGTTCGCGCAATGGCTAAACCATTTGACAAGTCAAATCAAGCGACCCGGAACAAGCTGTCGCAATCTGAATGTTCCTGGGCGAAAGGAACCCAGGTGATAGGTACGACGCGACATGAGATAACTAACGAAATGTAACGAAGCTTTATTCCATCATTCCATTGCATCATTCTGTCTTATAACCAGTTGCATTAACTGAAAGTTTTATTTTATGTAAAGTTTTAACATTGATTATACTTCAGTTTGTGTGAGCATCAGATCCATTGCTCGAGTTCGTCATGTAAGAATGTCACCTATCTTCCGCTGTTTTAATTTAATGAAATAAAATTATAACTATTGTAATTTTCAATGACGTTTTTTGACTATGAACATACATTATCCATTCTTCAAACTTTTCTATTCCATCGTCGAATGCCACTATCACCTATTTAAACTCCACCAACCTCGACACCTAGCGCCATCTCTTGCGTTTTCCTGGAACTACTTACTGTTACATTTTTTGTTGTTAGCCTTACGCAAAAACGTAACATGTCGATTAATAAAATTTTTTTATATGCTCATAAAATTCATAAACCATGGAAGTTTTTACCGGAATGCAACCACGTTAATATCATAGTCGAACTGTTAAAAAAATGTACATCTAAAAGAACTAGAGTTTCCTTAGATTTAACCACCAGCGAAGATCTCCACTTTTAATAATCAAATACCGGTTAGTTTAAAATAAGTAGGGATGTGACACTATATTTCGTGAATCCCCAATCGGGACATTTACTCTTGTCAAGTTACTCCAAGCTTGTAATTATTTTAAAAATCGATCAGCGTAATACACTAATTACTTTTTTGCCGTATAGCTAAACATACCATGTTTCTTCTTCCATACATTATATTGTTGGTATTATAAAAATGTAGGAAGCTCTGGTACAAACTAAGGTCCACACAGATCTTCAAAAAACAAGCGTAAACCCTCCTCAAAAGGTCGGCAACGCATTAGTAATCGCCTTGGTGTTGCTGGTGTCCATAGGCGGTGGCGTTCCCACAAACTCAAGTATATTACATTTATTAACCTTTACATGAGTGAACTTACGAGAGAGACAGAATGATGCTTGTCTACACTTTTTACCGCTATTTTACTGCTGTCAAGAAATGTATCAAATTGTAAAACAGTAATTGCGCAACTCTGCGAGGTTTACCAGACCCGCGGGATTACACATTCCTATGGTGAAGGAATTGCAAAAAACGGTTCAGTAGTTTAGAGATAATCTGAACAAATAAACAAATGAACAAATTTTCCAAAATTCTGGAAATACAGGGAATTCTTGTTTTAGTCGTGATCTAGAGAACGGAACCTAGAAGGAAGGTTTCATTCTCATTTAAATTTTATTTCTTTTTGGTCTTGAATTTCTTAGAGGCACCGAAGAGTCTTCTAACTATACTTTGACTATTTTAATAGTAATCCCTAGAAAAAACATACCATCTGTATGGCCCAAAAGTAAGCAGAACTTGTCTTATGGATGACCATACAGCGAACTGGGAGAAACCCAGAATAAACATACATACACAAATATAAACAACCATGACCCGAGACATCTGTGTTCATCACTCCATACATCAGGATCCTTATTTTATTTGTGCAGATGAAATAAATTTAATATATCTTTTCAGGTCTAAAACTAGGCCTACGAACAAATCTGCTGAGCGGCTCGCTTCCACAAACTTTTAGGACAGCAACTGTCCCCACACTTCTTCTAAGGTAAATCTCTTTCGTTTTTTCAGTAACACGTTGATTAAAGTAAAATAGCGGAAGATATTTAACAAGCTCCTGACCCTCAAGACGGGGAGCCATTATTCCATTACACCATATACTTAAACATCTTCCACTATTTAAATCGCCTCTTGATACTCAGATTGCGACCGAGTTGAATCAGGGGACGGACACAAGATTTATGAAGTCCCTGCGTCAGGACCTTGTCACCTATCTTGTGCTATCTTACTTTGATCAAAGCCGACATCATCACTGAAATGGTTTAGAAATCTATAACGCGATGATTAAAAATCCTATTCGTTGATCTCGTAATTTTATTTCAAATAAGAAATAAATAATTTATATTTTTGGTCCCATGTCCTATATGAATAGGGTAAGTCCGGGGAGTTAACCTTCGTTCTTTCAGGGGTTGTCAAAGTGAAAATTATGCAAAATTGGAACTTAAAACTTAGATTTAACAAGGTTGGTATAATGAGATAGTAACCATGTTTTTTATTTGAATTATTTCCTTACGGCACTTGACATAGATCTAGGGCTAAAATTAATTATGATGATGATGATATTATGAATGTTAATGAAGATGATAAGGTAAAAATCAATAGTACTCTTAAATTGATCGCGTACTTTACTATCAACAAAAGGATTTCTTGGAATTAATAAATGTGTGAATTTGAATTCGAATGAAACGAAGTCGACACTTCTAAACGTGTTTTCTATTGAAGAAATTATGCACATAATTCAGAAAAATATGATACCATCCCAAAAGTACTAAGATGATATTTCATTTTAGTTTACATTACGCACAAGTCTATGAGTATTCACTTACTTGCACACAAAAAAGAAAAATTAATGAAGAGCACGACTTAGTTCGTTCATATCCCTCTAAAAAGTCCCTTGCACTCGTGTAACATTAGAAAAATGATAAACAAAAACAGTTTCAGACATTAAAATTCAAAGAAGACCCATCAAACGACTTGACAAGTTATTTTTGTTTCGGTTTCAATGTATAAAATAATTGGTCTGCGTCGGCTTTTCCAGACAACATATAGGTACCTTTTGGATCTGCCTGTCTTTATTCTCGTCCTTATTTTGATCGTACTAGAGAGCCAAACGTTTAATATTAAATCGAACAAACTTTTTGCTTTCGCTATTCTTGTGAATCATTGTTGAGTACATTTCCAATATCATTCTTATAAGAAACACAATCCGCCCTAATAAACTCTATTTGGAAATTTTGTGTAAATGGTTTATAAATTTTATTGTGAAGACTAAATTTTAAATTCCCTTTGAAGAATAAGAAGTAAATTATTAGACGGCCCAGTGGCGTAGTGGGTAGTAGCCGTGCCTCATACGCCGGAGGTCGCAGGTTCGAGCTGGTCGGGGTGTTCATTTGTGTGATGAACACGGTTGTTTGTACTCGGGTCATGTTTGCTGATATTTATATATATATATATATGTTTATTCTGGGTTCCCCCCAGTTCGCTGTATGGTCATCCATAATAACACGAAGTCTAAGCAGACCTCGTGTTTGGAGCTCTTTGGAGCCATACAAGTTGTGTGTTTGTCGATTGGGGAATAAAAAATATTGGTTAATTAAGGTGCTCTTTAGTATAGGTTTTCTTGGCAAATCTATGATTTATTAATACTCTTACTGAGGCTAGATTTGCTAAGCAAAATCTTTGCTAAATGATCCATCTTACATCTCTGGTCCGGCTGTTAGTATGTGTATAACTGACATATTAGAGGGCCTGGATTCGAATCCTCGCTTTTGTTTGTTTCCTATTTTTGATTTGATTTCCTATAATCAATTCTTCACATTCATATATAAGTAGAGATTTGTCCCCACCATTGAGATGTGCTGACGATCATTTGCAATAAAAGCTTAACTTAAGTATACTGTAGAAATACAAACAATCATTATAATATATTTAGACTGTGTAAGTAGGTATTAATTTACTATTAGTTGTCATTTTTTTTTGAGTTGCTATCAAATAAGAAATCAAAATAACCAAGACATTAAATCTACCTAAATACAAAATACATCTACAACTATCGTCTACGGATAAAGTTATACCCCAGGGGTCAACGACCGACTGCACAGCCAGACAGACGTAGGTAGCCTATATTTTGGATAGGGATTGACTAAGTCTAGCATCTTATCGATAGTTTTTATTTCCAGGGGCAAATAATCCAGATTCTAATATTTCATTACTGTAGTTCGTTCTCTTTGAGTCTAGTTAGGTATTTTTCTTCTACAGTGAAGTAAGTGACGATGACGATAAGATGTAACAAAACATACAAATATTCAAGCGTTTTTAATCTACTGTCAAAGCTCCTGCATGATACTTGCTTGGAGATTCGTTTTGCATGAAGATATCAATAATATCTATAATAATTATCGATCACCATGTCACGATCTTGGATATGTATTTATATGAATAAGTCTCGTATTTTCGATATTATCTTGGAAATAAGACAATTCTCATTTGCAAGGTACTGTATATAATTATATAATTGAAAAAAAATCGCGTTTAGAGATTTATATTCGAGATTTAAAATTTTATACTTATTCTGGGACGTCAAACTCATTTTGAACTCGAAATTTTACGAAGCTTACCGATGAACTTGCAGCTGGTGCTTGTAAGCGGTGGAGATGAAGATGAAAAATGATTTAGACTTGCAGCTCGAGTTCGAATTACAATATCATTGAATAAGTATTGCACTACCGGACCTCCTATTCCATAATTAGATGGTTTTATGATACGTTAATAAAAAAAACACGAAATAACTGCTCTTCTTTTCCTACATCCCAGGAAAATTCCAAACTAACCAAAAAAAAGATAAGATAACCGCAATAGTCTAAAACAATTAATAATACATTTTAATTTAAAAAATAAACATCGATAAGTTTTAACTTTAAACACAATATCCCAACACTGTCGTTTGCACCCCGTCTCAAAAGTTGCCGTCTGGCATAAACCAAGGAGTTTACACCACAAACGAGCATTTGCTCCTGTATTAGAGGGAATGGCATTATTATAAATATTGGGGTTTATAACATATATTGTGCATATGAACCTTAAGGTACAATAATAGCCTTGTAAAGCAATTGTCATTGAATGACATTATACGTAAGACATTCGGAAAGTTTTGAGAAAAACAATAAAAATGTTCTTTAGGTTATATTTTTTTTATTACATCTTTTCAAAGAACTCTCCACCAGCGTCTATACAAAGTTTCATGCGTCTGAACCAATTTTCAAAGCACATTCTCCAGTCTGCAACAGGTACTTCTCAACAGCCCGCTCGAGCTCTTCTGGCGTTGAAAACTGTATCCCCCTGAGCTGGTTTTTAATTTTAGGGAACACAGTGCTATATCAGAGCTGTAAAGCGGATGACCCAAAAGTTTTAGTGGTGTGGTGTTCAGGAAGTCCCTCGTCTTGACCGTAGAGTCCCGTGTTCGGTCGCTTGTTGGTTGCAGCAGCAAAACTATCTAGCAAGCATTTGGTAGTGTACCATTCCGCATTGATGTTACTTTGGTTTCTCAAGGGAATTGATACTATACACCCCGTTAAGGAGAAAAACTGACAATCAAAATTTTTTCAGCGCTTCTCGATCTTTTAACTTTCACAGGCGTTGGTATGTTTTCAAACAGCCACACTGTTGATGGTGCTTTGTTTCTGGATCATATTGATAATCCCAAGATTCGTCACCTGTAATGATTTTATCAATCATATCATGGCACCATTACACGCACGCTTGCTTCTGAGCATTGGTGAGGTCGTGGGGTAAAAGCGCGAAACAATCCTCTGTACACAAAGGAACACTTCGCGATCCAGTCTGCAGATGGTACTGAAGCTCCTTGTATGTGGTTTGCCAGCTTTGTTGAAAAATGTTTTACTTTTAGGACGTATTCTTCCGTAACAGTCACAGTACGACTAATTCTTTCTTCATCCTTCAAATTTATGCGACCGCACTTAAACTCGTTATACGAGCGGTACCCAGTTACTTAACCGTCATGTCGATCGAAAACTTCGTAAAATTTGAGTTTGAAATCAGTTTGACATTTCCAGAAAGCAAATATTAAATCTCAATCGAAAAATCTCGATTCGAAAATTTGCTCTAACTTCGACATTATCTCAAATTTTGTATTATAAAGAAGAGGTGTTTGGTTTGTATTTTGAAAGACAAAATAAATATTTTAAAAATTCATAGATTTTTAGGCTATAATTTATTTATTTAATGGTTATTCGGGGAGTTCTCTAGTTTGTTGGGTTGTCTCTTACTCGTAGTACTTTTATGGTCTTTAAGTAGGTATTTGTGATTTATTAAGAGTCATCGGTACAGCAAATTGGGGGAAACCCAGAATAAAATACATAAATACTAAAAGATTTTGCACTTGTGGTCTTCTTTGTTACAAATTACTATTCCGAACAATAAAATACTATTCTTTAACATAGAAAACCATAATTGCAAAGAGTATTCTACCATATACCTCAGACTTTAAGGCGTTAGCGATTATCAATATAGAAAATTAAGCGAAGTTTGCAATATGGCTAGGGCCACAGATACGGTGATCGGAATGTAGACGCTGTATCTAGACGGCTCAATGTCATCTGTCAAAAGGTTCTATTAATAGGTCTGTCCTGTCATAAGTCTAATCATCTAAAGCGATGTTGCCCTACATGTTGCCCGGCGATGTGCCGTGTAAGGTTTTAGACAAATATATCACCAAACATCAGAACAACTTTCCTAAAATTATAAACTTTATAAACCCTCTCTATCTAATATTAATAGGATTCTAACCCCTGCGCCTCACTAATTAAGATCCAAATTCGTAATCACATTTTAATTTGCAAACACGATATTCGTACCTCACTATACCGTATACGGTAGACATCCTTTGCTTTAATTAAATTTAAAAAAATACATCCGCTCGCTTACCTTCAAAAAACCGCCAACTTTCTTTCCTTTCTTCGTAAAGCAACTGGCAGGCGAGCTTTCGACGAGTCAAACAAATAAAAACCTTAGATAATTCATATAAGGTACAATTTTATATAAGCACTTTCTTTTTTAAAAGTGTTGGCAGTATCGTGCGTCAAATTTCTTTTTTTTTTGCTAGTACGTCGCGAGCCGTCGCGAAGGGTAGACCTGAGTAAGGTTCAGTATTAAAGTTAAAGTTAAAAATCGTACTAGTTTACGCTATGTAAAATATTTTTGTGCAGTGTTCTGATGAACTAGAAAGAAGAGCAAAAGTGTATTTTAGTGAATAAATGTTGAGTTTTAATATTATTTGTGTGATTATCAGGTAGGAATACGAAATTTTCGATTTTTTATTTGTTATAATAGTCTTTGAATTGATTCGAGCCTGGGTTTAGGTAATAATTATTATCTGATTTGTTATAAATTAAATATTATTGTATTTATAGATATTAGGAACAAAAAGTTTCTTAAAAATCCAAATCAAATTATTTGCTAACTGAGACGATGGATGACATCGAGTTTTGAAGTTTCTGGTACGGTCGCTCCTATTCCCAATAAGTCATATATATATAATAAGGCAATAGTTTCAAAGTTGTTAGGGACAGAATAATAGAAGAAGTATAATATTTAAGCATTATCTAAGTTATACGGACTCTTAGACCTAATTTATTATAGGACTTTATTTGTTTTAATGCAAATTAAAAGTTACTGCATCAATTCGTCAATGTAAAAGTTGCGGAAGAGCAGAATCTCCTCGCACAAGCAATTCAAGCCTAATAGGTGTGAAATACTGTTCCTGAAATAAAACATTTTGAATTTTTAGAAGTATGTATCTATTGAGGATTTTTTTAATAATTCGACTGCATTTTCAAAAGAAAGCTTGTGTATGAATTATGCCTGTATTTTGTAGTAAGGTTCAAGGTACTGCAACGTTTGCTTGTGCTGTATATAATAAAAGAGGTTATCGCAATAAGAACTGTCCCTGGTTGGCTTATAATTCATTCATTCGTACTGTTATATTAAATTTGTTTGTTTGTATGGCATCGATAACTCTAAAACTTTTGAAGCGATTTTAAAAATTCTTTCACCAAATTTATCCCGAAATTCCCGCGAGATCTGGAGTTCCGTGGATGAAACCGCAACCTCTAGTTTGTAACATGAATAGATATAATACAAGCCAAAATGTTTCAGGTATTATATATAATCATAAACAGGAATAATTATGTTACGAAGAAAGTTTGAAATATATTATATCTTACGGATTTTTAAGACACTTACCTACCTCAACAAGTTATACATTAACTTATTAGAAAATTGTTCCAAGTAGATATTAAATATTATAACATATTAATAAAATGGATAGTTGGATTGACACTTATATTTGTTTATATTTACTGTCAATAGGAGGGTTGTTTTTCAAGTTTTAGTATGTATGCATGTATATTTCTTTGGCGCGCTCTACAGCCTAAACCGTTTGACAGATGTCAACATATGAGGTGTCATTGTACTTGTCTCAATTGTGGAAGTGACAAAGGGTATATTATTTAATTGAATTCCCATAGGAACAGGAATAACGTTGGAATATAATTTAAGCAGTTGGGTTTTTTAAATCGCCAAAGCTTGTCATCAAATTCTGTTTTCATAACTTAATAAGCAATAGTTTATTTGTAAAATTTTCTAATATCTAACTTATATAACTATTTTTAATAATGTTATTTATGAGTTTATCTAGAAAATAATTTCCTTAGAAATCTTTCAATGAAATGAAATGAAATATTTAATGGTTCTTATTGACGTCAAATAAAACATGACTCTACCACCAGTTCGGAAAAACCACCGTGAAAAAGAAACTTAACGGGTATGTTTTTTTCAAAATAAATTTACTCTTCATGTCTATACAATGTTAAATACAAACCTTTTCCTTGTTGTTTCGGATCATATTAACTCCCCTTTTTCATTTTGTTCATAAAACCAACTTTTGAAACCCACCAGACAAACTAAAAACTAGATCGGTCATGTACCCATTGGCATAATCAGCGTCATTAATCTTTATAACGCGGGAGCTGAGGTCGACTCCCGGCCTACACGCTCGTCGTCACAGAGATGCGCGGACCAGACAGACAGACAATTTGCGATTTTATACTGATACAGTTAAATGTAGTTTGTAGTGTATTACGCAGTTGGATATATTTGAATTAGGATAAGTATAAAAGGGTGCCAACATCTACACTACTGGGTCAACCTGTGTCCGTAGTGAATTCTCATTCAGTGACATTATATATAGAATTCGATGTTCATCTGTACCGCTGACAAGCGCTCGCTGCGAGTCAATCGGTAAAATTCGTAGAAATTTCATATTTGACATGCGTTTGATATGGTCGGAGTATATAATTTAAAATCTTGATCCTAAATCGCGAATTTGACATTATCTCGTAGTAATTTTAGTAATAAATAAATGAATCCCCAGACAAGCACACCAACTGTATGGCCCCAAAGTAAGCAGAGCTTGCGTTATGTATGACCATAGAACGAACTGGGGGATACATACAAATATATACAACTATGACCTGAGAATAAACATCTGCGTTCATCACACAAATGAATGTTATTAATTTTGAACGTTTCGTTTCAGCATTCACACTCCCACTGAATATCGCAGAAGAAAATATACTTTGCAGACAATGACGTCATATACTAGGAACTTGCCGAACATGTAAGTGTTTAATCTATAATCGATACAAATGAATTATGAAGTAATAAATTCTTATTAAAGATACACTTGCATAGTGAGTGCCATTCACGAGCGACGCGCCCAAATAGTTCGTAGTGTGCGACCATAGGCGCGTCTTCGTGCAAGCTATTCATTATATGGATCTAAAGTCTTCAACAGCAGCGTAGCAAAAATGTAATGAAAGTGCAAAAATGGTGTGAATATCAAACTAGTCTTAATTTGCTCGGCCGCCCGCCATCACGTCCAAAATGACGTAGTACTCGAAGCTGTATAAAGTGAAGTACGCAAATCTATGTACGTAGTTAGGAGTTATATATTTTTAACAAATTATAAGTATTTTAATCCTATTTTAAGGGATACAATTTCAACAATCCTTTCCTAGTACTTCCCCTACACTACATAAGAAACTGGTGTATACAGTTTCATGTGTCTAATGACACAGTTTTAGGATGTGTGTTGTCTATCAAGACGGTTGAGTTAATTAATAGCTAGAACATCTAATAAATTATTCGCGAATACAAAAATATTATAATAGAACATATACTTGATAAATCTACGATTTCTCTCCCGTTAGTTAAACAACCATTGTTTATCGGATCCCTGATGTTTTCTATCTATAAACATTTGATTATTTTTTTCCTTGACTCTTTTTCGATTCTCAGTTTTTTAAGGCATGTTGTTTCATTTTAATATAAATACTCTTAAGCCATTAGGTTTTTATACAGTCAGATTGGAAAAAAATAAATGACGAGTTCCCTTTCGAAAATAGAATTTCGGGATATAAGATAGCCTATGTTACTCTTTTTTTGCTAATTCACAGCCATGGAGCATCATTAGTCGTAGGTGTTTTGTTTATCAAAACTGAATGTGATTATTATCGCGACTAATGCAGCGTTGCCGACCGAACGCTTTAGTTGGAGTTGCCTTTGTTCCAGTGATTGCCCTGGCTGCTCCTTCCCTTTGCCCGGAACACGACAACGTCCACGTGCTTATTACGGGGGCCACGAGATCTGGCTTGGTACGAGAGCTTAACAAAAGAAACTCCATTACCACTCCTGGATAGAGCGCCTTACTGTTAGTGACATAATTTTTACTCTCTATAATAAGTAAGTTATTTGGACAGCGAGTACAACCACAGACAGAGCTAGTTAACGATAATTAAGTCATACACAACACAACCCGTAAAGTTTAATAACCTCTTACCGCAGTAAGTTGACCTCTAATCGTATTGACAATAATATTGTTAATAACGGCTTCCGGTGTCATGTCGCCTTCAATATCATATAGTTATTGATGTCCGCGACTTTACTTGATACCTTTTTTTATTTACAAGGAGACGTTGTAGAATAAATTATATTTTTTTTTATTAGTGTAGATTAATATAATGGAAGTTTTAACTGAGTAGGAAAAATCTTCTCAAAATCCCTTTTAAATGTCAAATAAAAATATTTATTCGTGCTTGTGTGCTCGTACAAATATCGAATATGCCTAGGAACATCTTACTACATTGAGGAAGTGAGGTAATCTTCACAAGGAATGTTTACAAATTAATAATAGGGAAAAGAAAAACAAGGAATGAGAAAACAACAAAAACAAGAAACTAATACATGCGGCAAATTATCCTAAAAGCTTGCAGAATTTCCCCATTGGATAACTAACGAAAAACGTGGGAGTCTTTTTACACATGGGATTTTTTACAATAATTATCGCTGTAGTTAAGTTAGTCTAACATTTTCGATAACATAGCAGAAAATGAAAAGAAACTCAATCGAACTGGATCTATTTAATAGTTTTTTTCTGATATTAACAGTGAATAGTGTTTTGTTTTCACTATTTGCGTAGCCGACAAATGAGTTTAGCATCCATGCATAGACACTTATAATCGTTGGTGCAATTTCGATTAATATTGATTAGTGTATTTAAATATCTGTTGGAATTATTTCTATAATAATAATAATAAATTTATTTATTTGCCAGTATATGGGTACAACCATTTGGTATCAATATGTTTTAATACCCATGTATTATAACATATTGACGATCCTTATACCGCTGCATTATGCAGCGTGCAAATTGAGTGTTATAAGAAAACAAGATTAATTAATAGAATAAAACATGTCAAAAAAAGCAGGACTGTAGTCCGTATTCAGACAAAATCTTAGCCGAAGAAACTCCTGATACCTGTAAATGTATAACATTTTTTATTTGCCTTTTTTGTTGCATTTCCAAATAAATGAAATCGCAACCTCTCAAAAACATGCCATATTTTAATTGATTACATAATATATACGCAATAATAAAGATGATTTTAAAATGATTAGGTACTTAGGTGGGGATAAGCTGCTTGCTGTTTGTCCAGAAAAATATAATCCCCGGACTTTTTGAAATAGCTTAAATAGGTACCCCTGGAAGAGGCGTGTAACATCTTTGCCTTTACTTTCTTCCAGGTGAGACGGAGTACAAACGCCAACATTAATGAAAAATAAATGGCTTTTGATTAAATTAAATTAGTGTTACTTGAGCAGTGCATCTGGTATTCACACAAACCCAATATTGTTGAACTTAAAATTTGTTTGAACCGAGAGAGAGAGAGAGAGAGAGTCAGAATGATGCGTCGTACCACCTCGGTTCTTTTTGCGTAGTGACAGTCGGATTGCGACTAAGTTAAATGCGGCGACGGAGACAAGATTAACGAGGTCCGTGCGTGATGTGCTGGTCACCTATCTTCCACTATTTCATGATATTTTCGTTCGGAGGTGCAATGTGAAGTGACAAACAAACGCAAATACCACATGTTCACTGTAGATATTATACAATTACATAATTGATATTTCAAATCAATTATTTATGAGCATAACACATTAACATGCTTGATACGTCTGCTTGCAGCCATATTTTAGCTATTGTGACTATAGTTTATCGTTTGAGCAAGTTGTTTAGTTATATAGTTTTAAATTAATAAGAGGCTACGATTTATGTTTAACAGATCAGTTTCATTGAAATACCTCTTCTTAAGGTAACGCCGGGAGACGGGTCGCTCACTTCCCTCTAATATAGTTGAGGATGGTAATAGCTGGCCCCCGCGTTAGGCACGTGAACGGTTGTCTAAGGATGTTCGCCATTTGAATAGTTTGTGGGGATGGATTCTTGCCGAGCTAGATTATTATTATTTTGTATAGATATAGGAGACATTGTAAATTTATTTCTGAAGGTCTTCTGAACTGATGGTGGACGTCAATATGTATACAAAACTGTCATTATTAAAAAATTTATATTTGAATTCGAATTTCAAAATCGTCTTTATAGCAACAATTCAGGTTGGATCCCTGTGACTACCAAATGTACCAATGAGGTTTTACAACTTAAGTACGTTATGCCTTTTTCTAACATGTCTGATACTATTGAACCCATGGGAACTTCGGAATAAATTTTCGTATAGTCGAACTAGTCAAATTCATTTCTTTTTTTTGGCGAGGATGATTACTATAAAAATGGCATATCTTGTTATTTCTGTTGATGGTAATTATTTGAAATAATAAATGAAAGCGTCATCGCAGTATTCTTTTTTTATTATTAATTGGCAGGCGTTGGTCTTCCATCTTTCCTGATGGTAAGTGATGAAGAAGACGATGATGGTCGCCTGTCCCAGCGGTACATATCATAATGAATATACATATAGTAATGAATTTTGATTATTAATCTGATATGATATTTTCACTATAAAGCATAAGCATGGTGTAAATGACGCCTGTGTAGATATCGTCGTTTTTTTTATCAAAATTCCTTTATCAAAATTAATAATACCACCATTTTTTAATTTTGATATTGACGCAGCGTTAATATAGAACGCAGCCTAAAAAACACGTAAAAAAAACTAACAACATATTGTGTAAGCACCCCTTTTTGACAATGGTAACCCTAATCCAAGCCAAACGATACCATTACATTCTCACAATGAAAAAAAAATCAATAAAATCAATAAGATTTTTCGATCCGCGATTTTTAGTAACTCGCAAAAAATCACCCTTTTTAAAACTACATACGTAACTTCTGTTACTTAAAAAAATACGGCTTAAAAAAGAGAATCGACGAAGTAAAATAATTGGGCGCGGGATCGCAATGACAGTTGACATTTGTTTTTTTTTTAATAAAACCTTTTTTAGTGAGACGCAAAGTCAGCTGCTGTGCCGAAATAAAAGGCGTACAAAGGAGATTCGATTTTTAAGTTTTTATTCCATTCGAAAGGGATGGTTTTTGGTATAAAGAATGAGTCCTTTTTGTCTTGTTTTTGCAAACGTGTGTTCTTGTTTGTTTTTTATTTTGGAACTGTGCAAGGTCGGATATCGACCTAATCTGAGACACCAGAGGAGTTTAGAAACTTTCTGAATCCTATTTATAGTTTTTTAATACCTATGAACTTAACATTTTACTTATAAATTTTTATTACATTTTGTCAACTTATTTCGGACCTTTTAGTCAAAATCGTGAAAAGAGAATAGTTAAAATTCGTAACATTTTCCTAATTGCAATTAGTAGGTAACGACAAACTTAGATTTAAGTATATCAATGTAAATAAAATAAAACACAATTGACCAATTACCCTTTAATTAATACACTGTTAGTCAGACGTCATAACATAACGTTTAAATTATGGCTTTTGTTTAACATTTACTGCTTCGCATTTTCGACATTTAAATTACCATCGGTTCGAGCAGAAATCATAGTTAAAGAAATAGTTACCTAGGCTCGCTTTCGCAGAATTGAGTTAGCTCTTAAACTCGGAGTTAACTGACTCGACATTGTCAGAAGCAGTGCCTTTGGTAGAAGTTCATCTAGGATGGTACTACAGCCCTATTTGACCGCCATATTAATCGTGTTGTGTTCCGGAGAGCAGGAACAACCGGTGCAATTACTGGAACAAAGGCCCTAATGAACCCCACGGAACGAGCTACGCATTATTAGTCAATATAGTGATCACAATTCATTTTAATAAACAAACACCGATGACTAATGATGTACATGCACGGGTGCGGATGCCAGTTCCCATCAGGTAGGTCACGTACTCCTTTGCCGGCTACAAAGTCCATAAACAAAAATATCTCCGTGGGTCCCTTAGACAATGTAGACACTGATGGAAGGACATTTTCAGTCTATCGTGACCACGGCAACTGCAAAGATGCCGAAACGTCGAAATAATTTTAAAATTAACTAAAATATACGCGATAATATCCGGTAAAAAGTGTTTTATTTATTTTAACTAGCCGTTTAACTCCGGGTTAACATTTAAAATCTTCTGATCGAGTCTTCAGTTTGATAGGCCCCCGTCAATTTGAAAACAGTTTAAATTATTAAGCATATGAAATTAGTTACAAAAACTGGTTACATAATGGCTTTTGAGTACAAGGTACGTAAACAACATGTAGAGACAAGTTGTTACTAGGCCATGCAATATTTCGTGAACTTAATCGTTTCTTTAACTTATATTAATGTCTTCTTCTTATCGGAACACCACAGGTTTAGTGAAGGCGTTGGGTTCTTGGCTTGATTTCGTAGGTACATTAAATTCTGGTGACTGTCAAATGTATCAATGATTTTTGAAAATAAACCTTGGCAGATAATAGCAGAACGCTCTGCAAGGCCATTCGCTTTCGGTGACATTACTTGTATATCTCGAATTAGACATGCAAGTTGTAGACATTTTCATCTCTACCATTGACAAAAACTAGCTGCATGTCGATTCGTAAAATGTCGAGATTGACATGAGATTCTCATCGATATGAAATTTTAAATCTGAATCGAAAAATCTCCAGTCGATTTTCGCCAGAAATGAGTATTGTCATCCTGATACAAAAAGCATTTTTAAACCTACTTTATTTCGAAAGTACGTGCCAACTTTAAGTAGACAAGAGTAGTAAACATTGAATTCCCTTAGAGGTCCTTAAAGTGCGGTGGATTATTAACCCTAAATATGGCAAACGAATGTAAGAAGCATCACCGAAGAGAAAATTTGTTTGTTTTTTAAGTGCACAATCCCTCAATTAAAAATACACAAAAAATTATGTGAAATGAAATTTTTCTAAAATGAAACAAATTATTTTTGTATACTAGGATATTTAACAGTTCCGATCAAAAATATGGTAGTAAATGTTCCCTTTGCCTTTTTAAGGACGTTTGGGGATATTAAGGGGATATCAAGGATATCAAACTTTTGCATTTGTAACTAAAGCCGATCTAGACTAGATCGCTTTTATAAAGCGCTAATGTTTAAATTAATGCATAAAAATAACCCTAAATCAATTAGCCCTGATGAGGTATGTACGTCATCGGAAACCCAGACTAAGGGCGAAATTTGCTTGGGCATTGTTCGGTCTTTAACAGTCGTCCCGCGCACTAGAGGACGATGACACTACAGGGGATTCACATGCCAATCTGAGTGTGCACCTACTGCGGTTACAGGTAAAAATTCTGTGTAGATTTCTTATAGGATTCAACAAAACGTACAACCCTGTAAAACTTAAAGTTTTCCACAAATAAAATGTATACTCACTGAAAATATTTCCTTAGAAAATAAATTCTGATTTCTTTTGTGTCATATATTTTGAACGCCATTACATTTTCCATACACTTTCATAGTCCGAATTCAAATCCAGGAATGAAACCCGGAACTATTCCTGGTCCGAGGGCCAAATCACCAAAAAGTTCGTTACACGCACTAAATCTTTTTTTCGTAGCGTCAGTTTTTTTTTAATTCATCAATTGTGTCGGGCCGAGTGCGCCCGCGCTCCTACGTGCATGTGCTCTGTGTCTAAGGCACAAGCGGAAGCGGGAAAGTTTACAAATTTAAGATTTTGTGGAGGTAGAAAAACTTGAACTTTTGTAAACAAGAGTCGAGGTTCTTGGGTGCTTTTGAGTCAGTACGTATGTATTTTAAAATAGTATTGAGAAGATGTTTGAATTCATACTATGAGCGAATTAAAAAATTAGTAAAGATCACTTGCAGCAGGATTAAAATTTGGTTAAAATTAATGTCGAATTGGGCATTATTATAAGAAACACATCACGTTTGGCACGTGTCATTATTTCGGTTTCGATTAAATGCGCGTATCAAACTTGCCAGTTTAAAATGGTATTGTGCAATCGAGTAAACTGGGTAACTCAAACATTTTAAATTTTTTATCTAACACAACCAAAACAACTATAATTTATGCACACGTTAAAGTTAATCACGTTTCAATTATGTTTAACTCATCTTATTATATAAAAAAAATATATAAATTAGTTAAATGTGCTTGACTTCATATTACATTTATAAATCGAATTTGTAACTTATCCAACTATTATTGGCTGTCTCAAAAGTTATTTAGTCTAATTAAAAAGTATAATTTAAATCAATATGTTACTAATTTTGAAAGCGATATCTCAAAAAAACGACATTGAAATCGTGTCAGACAACAAAATCTTTAAACCATCCCAAATAAAATTGATAGACAATTCAACTACCAATAAGTTTACAACTTAGACCAAACCCGCAGCCGTCTGGGTCTAGATCCGGTTTTCAATCCACTGTGCCAACAAAAAACCGTCTGCAGCCTGTCTGACTCGGCGTTCTTTGGCCGAGCCTGTTTGCCTTCTCTGTTTGTCCGTCTGCTGATAACGCTTTAACTGATAGTCTCGGGATCGGGAAATTGGGAAGGTTGATCTATTTTTGGCGGTTATCAATAGTATTACTAAACTTACTATAGGATAATCTGTAGAGATTTGACGAACATTTTACGAAGTTTATCGATCGACACGCAGCGAGTGCTTGCCAGCAGTAGAGATTTGTAATACGACGATCATAGTGGGTAGTTGCCGTGCCTCATCTAGGAGGTCGCAGGTTCGAGCCTGGTCGGGGCGTACATTTGTGTGATGAACACAGATGTTTGTACTCGGGTCATGGTTATTGATTCCTAGTTCGGTGAATGGTGATTAACACAAGCTCTGCTTACTTTAGGGACATACAGTGGTTGTGGTCTAAACTTCATAAACTTAGAGTGGATTTATCATTGTAAAATAAAAACAGTTCCGCTTCCGCTTTCTTTCTAATAATTGTCGCAAAAAGTAACTGTCTCACCGAAGCAACAACGAATTCAGTATAAAAGTAACTTAATAAATGTGGACATAGTCACTCCCAACGCTACTAAGAATTCGGACTTAATGGCCACTGAGAATAGCGTCTATGTTGTATCCGGCGACCCAGGATGTGTAGTCGGCTTAGGATTTTTTAATTGTTTCGGCGAAACCATACTTATTAATACACTGTCACTTAGTTTGGATTTGAATATAAAGCAACTTTTTTTCTTTGTCTGTCTTTCTTTGAAAAATGTAAAATAGCGGAAAAACTGACCTCAAAAATCTTGTTCCCGGTCGCGTCATTTTACTTGTCAAATGGTTTGTCAACCAAACCCACAAAATACAATATATATTAAGAATATAAATGAAATAATACGGAATCGAAATATTTTGTCGCGCTGGCAAGCCCGAGTTTTGCATCTCTTTTGTATCGGTGTTTTTTGGTTTGAGTAAATGTATCTGTGATAGTACAGTCGGGGAAGTCGGCGGAGGCTCTTTTGTACGCGCTCGGAGCATTCGAATGCGAAGCTGAGCCTGCACTATGTTCCCTGAATGTACCAGAGCCATTTTTCAGGTACGTTATGTGAGAACGTCATCTATTCCTCGTTATGTCACTTTAATCAAAGATCTATATTTGAATTTATATAAAGAAGAAAGATTTATTTGATTGATTTAATTAATAAATAAACTCAGAAAAAAATCCACATTGTTTGACCCGGAGTTATACAGGCCATATTGTGCAAACATCTGTGTTCATCTCACAAATGAATGGCTCAGCCAGCCTCGAACCTGGGATCTCCGGCGTATGAGGCAGGGCCACTACCCACTACCTACGCCACACAGCCGTCACTTGAAAATTGTATTTATGAAACCCTTGAATTATAACACTTCTATAAATTGCTAACTACATCGCCCAATCTAAACTAAGTTTTATGAACTTAAGTTCTGTAATATTCTTGTTCACATATTTTTTATGCTTTGTACGACTTGTTAGCGTCCTATTTACATGTTTGACTTTTCGAGGTTTACCAATCGTGTGAAGCCAGCATTGGAGAGAGACGCACACCGTAGACTCGCGTTGCGATTAGAAGTGGACCTTCCAGTAGTGTATATTAATTCCATGGAATTAAGTCTTGTCTTGGCATGCCATGTACAGACTCGCTATGTACATCATATCATGCAATATTGTTACAATGCTTTTGCTAATATCTTGTGGCCCGTTATGTCCTTTTGGATACTAATTATAGATTAGCAAGCAAAGCAACATAACTTAGCTTAGCTTTTACTTTTTTTACGGACTTAGTAGTAAAAGAAGAAAAGTATTTTGATTAAATTGCTAATTGGTTGTTTATTTGTACTACGTATCTTCGTGGAAAGAGCTAATGGAAATTTAAGTCACTTTTATTAAGATTTCGGAGTACGGTTAGTTTTATTCAAATTGATTCAGGTGGGTGACATTCCGTCACTTTCTATTTCTATCGATCTGATAGAGCCATAAAGCCATATTTAGCCTAGTGCTAGCTCGTAACATTTTTGAGAACTGTCTATATACCGTTATTTTAACTTAACGGCAAAAAATTTTCAACTTTTTTCACAAAGACGCCTTTAAATTTCGAAAACCAAATCTTATAATAGTTTAACCGTTAAAAAAGTTATTTTTTTTTACTATCAAATTATAATATAAAAAATAAAATCATTACATATAACTCTTAATTAAAACTAACATCAGGTTTATTGAATAAATTAAATTCGCCGAGTCGATCACTATATTTCACGTTGCGGACTGGCGCCAAAATGTCATAACTGACAGCTGCAGCGGCCATTATTTTATCGTTACGTCACTTCCGGGTTGGAACTTTTTTTTTTATATTCATAAAGAGGTAAGTCACTATTGCGACCTCATTTTGAGTTGATGAGTAAAGCACATCGGACTTTAGAAAGACATGGCGTTCAATGTTGTCTTTATACAAAAATAAAGAGGAAATTTGCATACAGTTCGAGAGCGGTGTCACCAAATTCCTGGGGGTATAACCAAGTTGCAGTATTCGTGATTATCGCTATATACCGCGAGATGCTCCACAGAGTTTACGCGTTACGCGACCATAGATTGCAACATGGCTAGTCCACGAGCGGGAAACTCCTTGATAACTAGCCTACTTTGCTAATGGATAATGTAGCATTCTAAGGGGTTATTTAAGTTGGTAGGTATAGTATTTTTAAAGTTATTGATTACGTGCAAAGATAAAGTCTTTTCTTTTACCATTACTATATATTTTAATTCCTTTATAATATTTTATACGGCAAAAGAAATTTTCCCTTTAAGTGAGTAGGTATCTCAAAAACTTCAAAACACCTTTTTTACGTTTTAAAACAAAATGTTTCTGTGTGAAAACTGTTTTGTATTTAATTAATTAATGCTGGATCAAATACAAAGTCTAATCACGAGATAGACTAACAACGCAGGTACCCATCGTTTGTAAGAATTTGAACACAGAGTCATAGAGGCAAATTATATTTTTAAACCAGTCTTAGGCTGCATATCCATCGAAGCTAATCGGCTGCCCAATAAGTATAGAGATATAGTAGTAAGCATAGCTGAGTGAGGCCGATGTCCAAACAATGGGAATATTCATAAATTATAACAATAAATCCCCACACAAACACACCAGCTGTATGGCCCCAAAGTAAGCAGAGCTTGTGTTATGGGTGACCATACAGTGAACTGGGGGGAACCCGAAATAAACATACATGTATAAATATCAACAACCATGACCCGAGAACAAACATCTGAATCCAGGACTTGAATCAGAGACATCCGGCGTATAAGGCAAGGCTACTGGCCGCTTTGCCACTCGGCCGTCAAGTAGTCAAGCTGTATGTATAGTATGTAAGCCGATCGGGTAGTTATAGATATTGATCGTCAAATCCCGAACGGCAAAAGCTGGATTCATTTTTACGAAATATTCATCTTATATATTTTATTTTGCTGCTCGGCTTTGCCGATCAATGCCGACCTGAGTAAGCGGGTAGCGCCCGAAACGTTGGTTTTGTTGTCAAACAAATGGCGTGTCCGGGGATTCTACTTCGCATTCGTGAAACATTGTTTTTACAATCCTTTGCACTTATACAACCGAATCACCATAAAAAAATCAAACAATATTCTAAATAAAACAACGCACAAAACCCAAAAAAAAAAAAGGTTCAACATACATTTTCAGAAATAAATATCACCTTTGTAAGAAACGTCTACAAGTTTGGGGGGGGGCAAGTCTGGGGCTTGTCTAGACTAGAGGGGCGCGGGGGGCGTCTAGACAGCTGATCGAAATGTTGCTATGTGGAGTTACCGCTTTGAGATTTATGCTAGCCTGGTAGTTTAGGTTCAGTTATTGTGGCTATCTTGCGCAGACCTGCAAGCTTACTCTCAAAACAAATTCTAATTCTACACCAAACCAAGTCCAAAGATAATTTTAATGTCAAGTGACTTCGTTACTCTTGAAAACAATTTTGTCAACATTTGATTGATACTGGGGTTTGTTTCCGATTGCGCACTCGTGAGTGAAGGTTGCTACGATTCACCAATCAACAAACAATGCACACTCAATGTTACCACAATTGATAGCTGTTAAAGCAAACTCAAGAGTTGCGAGGAAGCGTCTTTGTGTTAGCCAATGCCAATTTCAAATCTCAATTAGTATCATAAAATGGCTGTAAAATAATGAAACAATTGGCGCTAGTCTAGCAACAAAGCTTAATATAGATAAAGAAATGATTTTTAGAGCTTTAAAATTATTCAAATATTGTAATTTATTACACAAACTGACCGTTCCGATCAAGATTAGATTTCAGTACTTTTGATTTTAATAAACAAATGTAAATAAATAAATCCTGAGGGCCTAGCGTGCAATTTTTTTAAGTACCTACAACTTAAAAACTTTGTATATTTTTAAACACTGAATGTCGTAAAAAACGTTAACAATAGCAATAGTTTGCATTCAACAGCACATTAGGAATACACGAAATATTGTTATACCGTAATAGCGGTATCTTTCTTATAAATACGCCTCTACAAAGTTTTCCAAATTCACCCTTGATCATAAAAAAAATCTGTTATACTCTCTAAAACACACCAAACCAAATCCCAAGGACCTTCGATTTAAAAATAAAAAAGCAAGCAAATTGACAGGTGCTAACTAACGTACAGCAACTTCCTTTGCGCGAATCTCGTTTTTTATAAAAAAAAACGCCACGTACAGTTAGCCGCGTGAGAATTTTGACAGATGGCGAGAAAGCAATTTTGCGCGCACTTTTTTGTGCATTCCCGATGTTTGTAAAAAATAATTAATGTTCTTTATTTGAATGATAAGGCACTGTTTTCACTTGATTATTACGGAATCAGGGTTTCGAGATGACACTTATTTTAGCTAGACATATTTTGTCAACGGAATGTTTTATTTATGAGTTGTAAACACTACGAGTAATAAAGATGTATTCAATCAATCGCGATAACTATAAAAATATCGCATCTTAATTATCTTTTAAATACACAAAACTTGGCAAATACCTGGCATAATAACCTCAAAATACGATACGTATTTCTAACACAGGATTTACGAGGGCATGGTGCTCTTGTATACATGAACGCATTTATCCAACAAAGAGAAGAGTTGTTTCAAATCTTACTTATAATTATATTGACTAGTAAATGGGTTTGTGTTTTTATTTGTCCCTTCTAAGATACGTACTTCGACTTCTCGTCGTATAGGCACTTTATCAATAACACAATAGAGTTTCAATAGCTAAGATCTCTAGGTACAGTCCTTTCTATTTTGACCACCGTATTAATCAAGTTTACATGGTTGTGTTCTGGACGAAGGTAAGGATTAGCCAGTGTACTTACTGACTTATCCTGCAACTGAAGCCAACGGGCGACACGCACCTTTACTCGATACAATAATCACATTCAATAGGTATTCATTAATAAAACAACTCGACTAATGATGTCCATGGGACATATAATATGGACATACCATCGGATGGATCGCGTGCTCCTTTGCCGGCTACAAAGTTAGTAAAAACAATATTAGACTTGGTTAATAGCTTTTTCCGTTAAAATAGTGGCAGGATGTAGAGTTAAATCTTTTTTTTGTGAATTGTTTGCTAAGTGTTATCCGTTTACAAGTTTTGTAGGTGTTGCCGATTTTGTTGCGGAATATTTACCGTTTTTAAAAGGTGATTACACATATACATTTGTAATACCGATAAGTTCTAAGAACATCAGTACAAGCTGCGTACAGCCGATTGCTGTATCTGTGGTGGAAAATATGGTGAGGACCCACATGCATAAGAATTATTTTGAAGTTATAGATAAAGTCTGCCATGTCGCCAACCCGCAGTCGTGGTGAACTATAAATAGCTTTACACTCAATTGACTTATGTAGTTTTGTGAGGCTGATCTCCCAGCAGTGGGCTTAACATAGCCGTCGTGACTTTTTTTACCTTTTTTAAAGTCGGTAAGCGCGACCCACCTGAGGTAAGCGTCATCGGCATGTCCATGGGGGACATCGTTATTCGTAGGTGTTTTGTATATTAATAATAATTGTGATTATTATATCGACGAATGATGCGCAGCCGACCGTAGGCTTTACACGGATGCCTTTGTTCCAGTAACTGCACTGGCTGTTCCAAACCTTTGACCGGAACACAACCACGTAAAGGTGGTTATTATAGGGTCCAAACAGGAAGGGCTGTAGTACCGCCCCACACGAGATCTTAACAAAGACACTGTACTACCACTAGTATAAGTCAACAAGGGTGTAACATCTAATATTATCTCCTCATCGTCAGTTTGCATCAGATGAGATGGAAGAAAAAAGTTACTTACATAGCCGAAAAAAAACCGTTGTTCGTATGTTTCTACAAACTAATTTTTGGAATAAGGTTCCAAATTTAGTTACTATGTTTAAATTATACATAGTTGTTTCGGTTTCAATGGGGGATTTTCTGGCAGCTCGGAAAAATAGTAAATAAATTACACGAAAGATGGCGCTCGTAAAATTTGGTCCTATTTTTTTAAGTTACGTATATACGCCATAAAGCCTGGTCTGTCGTAAATATTTATTTAGTTTTATTTTAACATTTATTTAATTATTTGAGCACTGAATAGGTATATTGTCTTGAAGTAACTTCGGCTTATTTTCAGCCGCTACTCACTCATACTATATATTCGGGCCAGCTTTTCATAAGCTCCACCTATCGAGGTAATCTTAACTATTTTTTTTCTTAATTTGATTAAGCAAAATCCCTCTTTGTAATTAACATTTTTGCTATGTATGCTTTGATTAAAGTAAAATACTGGAATATATGTGATGTGCCGTTGTTACATGACGTGCTTGAGCAATGGATCTGGAACTCAACAAACTCAAGTGTTGAATATTGTTGAAGCTCTAAGTTAATGAAATCGAAAAAGAGACAAATAATGCGAATGGGCGAGCAAGAAGGAATAAAGTTTGTGCGTTATCGTGTCGTGTTGTATCGCCTTGGTTCTTTTCGCGTTGTGTCGGATTGCGTCTAAGTTAAATTCAGGCGATGGTTACAAGACTTTTCAGGCCAGTGCCTCAGAATCTTGTAACCTATCTTCCGCTATTTTACTCTAAACAGAGTATGTTTTAACAAAACCACTTACTTCACCCCGAGTTTAGATATGAGTAGATATTATAAAATGTGAATTTTCATTAAGGTAAAATACTATCACAGCGTTTACTGAATAATATTGAAACTCTTTGTATTTGGGTACTTATTAACAATATATTGTCTTAAATAACTTTGAATAAACATTTTTCTTTCTTTTAGTTTCAGATTGAGGGGATGGCCAGTGAGGCTGAAAGAAGAGAAATCGTTCCACTCTGTTAACTACGAAATACTGGGTTTTTAACCAGACCATGCAGCTCTCCATTTTGGGTGTGATGTTGAAAAGAATCGCCACCTTGTCGGCTCAATGGCATCTGCTGCGAGCTCGCCCTGTCAGACCTGTGGTTGATGTCTCACAGATGCAATAAATTAATAATAATAATAATAATCCTCAAACACACCAACAGTATGGCCCCAAAGTAAGCAGAGCTTGTGTTATGGATGACCATACAGCGAACTGGGGGGGATACCCAGAATAAACATACATATATAAATATCAACAACCATGACCCTAGAACAAACATCTGTGTTCATCACACATGTGAATGCCCAGGACCTAACGCCAGGACTCGAACCTGGGACCTCTGGCAGGTGAGGCAGGGCCACTAACCTCTACGCTACTCGGCCGTTAAATTATCTATTGTTGATACAAAACTGGGAAACTAACGTCCATGCATGTCAGATTATTCTGACAGTCTTGCAGAGTTGATGCTAATAACCTTGTCCATTATCTTCTCTTAGGTGACAAATCCACGTTGGTTTCCATTTAGGAGTACGTTTACGTCTTTCGGGATCCTCACGTGTGCTGAATAGGAATTTAGGGTGAGATTTCTCATTGTCACCTGGTCATTCTACAAAATTACATTTGATATCAGAATAGTAACTTAAGATCATTGCCTAGTGAAATAATCGATTATTAAAATCTTATATTTAATATTGTTTGACAAGGGTGTTTCTTCATTTACGTTGTCTTGAGTTGTCTTATAAAACAGGAATCATAAAATTAAGTCAGAGGAGCAATTCTCACTTAGCGATATTATATCTCAAATTCAAGATGCGTGTCTACAGACATTTTAACTCTTCCACTGACAAGCACTCGCTGCATGTCAATCCGTAAACTCCGTAAATACCACGCTAGGTAGTTGTTTGGATTCGATATTTTTTCTCTAACTTCGACACTGTCTTGAAAAATGATAATCCCCATTCAGGATTAGTTCAAATTTTTGGTTTCTTCAACTGTCCTACCTCAGTCAAAATTTTACAGCGTCAAAGGTATCTGTGCTATAAACCTTGTCTGACAAAGGAATTAACTTAGAGCATTAATAAGGGTAGGTAATATAAATGATTCAAAGAATATGCTGAGAAGATCAATCATATCACAAAAAACTAATATCGAAATAGAAAACCTTTATTTCCTAGATACACTTTGATGGATTCGAGGATTCTATAGACGCTTCTACCTGTTCAGACAATCATTGCGTGAAGAAACCCTGAAAAGAAACATGCCAGAGCTAATTTATTCAACTTAAATGGAGGAGGTCAGGGGCCTGATGGTCGATGAAGCAAATTAGTCATAGAATGAAGAAGACGCCAAACCAAAAATAGTGTAGGACGACCTGCGATGAGAATGACTGAAGACTTAAAGAAATTGGCTGGGAGTCGAGGGATGCTGTGCTCATAGGAAGGCTTACGTTCAGCTCTGGAGAACGATAGGCTGAAGTAATGAACTATACCATTATTTTTATCTATATCAGTTCAGCAAGAGAGTTATTTAGCAGTATCTTAGCTGCTAATACTCTTACACTCGCTAATACTCTTCTTAATATAACTTGGTATCATTCTTAAGCCGCACACTACTTCTTCTTTTTCCTCCACTCTCAAGACGCCCATCCCAAGAAAGACTTAGCCAAGGACTGTACTCCGCTCAGTCTTGTGCTGTCTGTGTCCATTGCCTTCCAGTAATAATGGGAACACCAAATGACTGATAATCTATCTGGCCTCTTCTCGTTTTTTATTTTTCAGTATGCAATGACAATGTCTGTGAGATAAGACGCAAAGGTCATACGTGTGTACGTACGGACGGTGCTTTCTACGGATAGTAAGTGGCATTTATCCATGGACACCATTAATTGTTGATAAAATTGATGAAAAACGCATTGCCCTAAAGGGGTCAGGTGGAATTGCGTTCATATAAGTTGTTGTGGTTGTTCCTTCCATGATATAATCAGCACTAATGTGGTAATTTTGGACGCAAGACTGGAAGTAAGTTTGCTCGTATAAAATACGAAAAGTCACAAATTAGAACAAGAACTATAATAAATATGTAGAGATGACACTAGACTGATGATCTTGGTTTATTACTTTGTATTAAGCTCACCATCTATTGTTCTCTCTATTTATTGGCATACGTTCGACAAGGACTGGTGACTACCAATCACAAGTTTAGTAAGATCATTTATTCTTAGGATTTTTAATAACATAAATGTATATGGAATCGTTGATACTGGCTTATGTGCACTAGATCTTGTTATGTACTAACTATATGAATATCCTAAATATATTGATGATTGTGGCGAAACGAAATAGAAACATTTTGTTAACTTTTTAGTTAAAGAGACTTCTTAAAGGCCCGCTCTGACATTTTGTTATACTGAGGTTGAACTTTTGATTTTATTTCTTACAAATAGGTTCTTAGTTTAGTTTTAAACTGTTTGTTTTTGTTAATTTTTGTTATCTTTCTCATTTTATTATTGTTTTACATAATTTGGTTAATCAGTGATATACAATTTTTGGATCGATCACGTTTTATTATATATTGGATTTTGTTGTTATAGACTTACGCATGTAAATTTCTTAAAATCTATATAATCTATATTCTAGGAAATATTATTGAATAACCAACTTTTTTTTTTAGCAAAAGGCCCACTTTAACTGGAACCCGTAGATCCGAACTTGTGCGCATTTGCCGCATGGGGTATTTTAAAATTTGCGACAAAATTATATGCACGATTCATAAGATACTTTTTCATACAAAACTACAAAAAATATCTATCAATTTTCTAAATATGCGAATCCTTTACAGCAAGCGATCATTTATCGTGCCTTATAGGTACATCTTATAAAACATCCTACCAAGTTATCTACGAAATTGCTGTATTTTGAAACTCCGCCGTCATATTTTTTATACATAATTTGCTTGCAATTTTTGTAATTTACAAGCTTTGGAGTTACAGTTTTTCCAAAATTAGTAAACGTTCTAATAAATGGCAACACTTAAAATAATGCTAGCGATGCTGGTCAGTTTACAGATAGAGTAGGTGTTTAAATTAAAACAAATTTTCTTTCACGAAAAAAACATTTTCAAGTACAATTTATTTGTTATTTTGGATTGGATATGCTTATTTAGTTCTTTTCTTCTACATGAAGTAGCTTGATTGAGGAAGTATGCTGATGGGTTATGTGCAAGACTCTTGTCGCATGAGCTCCACACAAGTTTGGTGATACGAGGGCGCAGTTTTGGTGGAATTTCGACGGTTCTTCATTTCTTTTATGATTTTTTTTAATAGCTTTAAAAATCTAATTTTAATTTGAGTTTATTTTGATTTTTAAAAATATGTTTTATTAATTTAACTATGTAACTATGTTCTTGTAATTTATGTTTGAATATTTGTATTTGTACTTATTATTTTTCTTCACATGTTATTTTTTAAATTAAGGATTGCTTTCAAATTTGAATATACTTAGCTGATGCTTGGCTGTATTTGCAGTTTTTGCTACTAAACATGTAAGTTAGTGGCGCTCTAATATGTAAGCTGTGTTTCGACTTTCGAGTGGATTTGCTATTTGCGGCAATATAACAATTCTGAAAAACAGAAATTTGAAAAAAGTGACTGTATACCTTGCTTATAACATACATGTATTTGTTGTAGGTACCTATTTTAACATTTGTTGACATTACTTTGTATCCTGATCAAATTCTGTTCTTTTACGTAAAGGTGTTGTTATGCGTTTGAATTTTTTAAATCGCAGATCTCTAGACTAGAGACTTTTTGTTACGATATGCTCTCTAGAAATAAGAATTGAAATAAGGGGTACAGAAAGGACGTAGAGTAAAATGAGAATAAAACTCAAAAAGATAAACTGTATGAGAAGCTAGCAATTATTTTTTGAAGTACTTAGATTGAATCCATTTTCGACAGTAAACATTTCAAACATATATGAAGGAAATTTAGTAAGTTATTAATAAAATCGGAACACAATAATTTACAAAATTACAACTGTACCTATAGTTGAACTAATACGCTTTATTATTAGAAGAAAATAATTTGTAGCAATATTATAATTGGCTCACTTCCTTTTGGTGAAATTGTAATTGTATTTCATACATTATAATGTGTTAAATATTTTCGATAAATGATACATTAAGTGCAAGTTGATCAAATTATTGCCACCACGGAACGAGCAACAAGGAATTTTATGCCAAAAGCAAGAGACCCACTTTTATTATTAGCCCAGTTTTAGAAGATTTTAAACGCTGTTGGAACCTGCTTTAGCTTCTGATCCACAACTTTTTGCAAGTCATACTTGAATTCAAGATTATTTGAGAGACTTGTCGAAATTCCTGTCAAATAGTCTTTAAATAATCTACATTAAGCGACTTGTACAATGTTGTGGTGTAGGAACTTAAGAAATTACAATTGACGAGGGATACCGAAGAGAGGAACCAAAAAAGTTGCGAAAAAAACAAATAGAAAGATTTAAAAACTTCAAAAGTGTTTTCATACCGATTATAGTTTAGAAATTATAAACGTCGATAGATGGCGCTCATTTAAAAAACCTTCGGTGATACTGTGGCTTCACTGTAGTGCCTTAGGTTTTTAGTTTTGTTTAACAAAGCAAACTCTAACTAGCCTGTTTTTGCCGCGAAATTTTTTTATAATAATCTCAATTTCAACAATCATCAATTAAAATTTTTCTCGTTGGTATTGAAATATACTTCAAATTGTTTTTTCCAAGACAAAATATTATGCTAAAATAATTATATAATTTTTTTAAAGTATTAAAACCAAATGTATCCAAAGGCTTTGAAAGGGCTACGGTATGACCTCACAAACAATAAAAAAAACTAATTTAAAAGAAGACGGTACGAAGAACATCGCTTGTATGTGTGAGGTAGTAGGTTGTATAGTACTGTATTACAACAATTTGGAGAGACTGTATAGCCTGCTAACTTTCCTATATGAGCGAAATATCTACGAATTATAGAAAAATGAAGTATCGAGAAGACTGAAGAAAGAACATAATATTAGTTATAAGACATTTAATGTTGTTGCATGTTTGTACTCTGTGTGTATGAACATATTTGCCTATTTTATTTATGAATTAGTCTCTTAAGCAAATGTACTGTAGATATCCATACGTTTTTTTAAAATGAAATAATAATATATCAAGTGTTTAATTTTAATTCCTGATCAGATTTACATCGAACGTCAGAAGGGTTTATAATAAAGTTTTGCAAACAAACTTTTAGTCGACTGTAAGACAAAGGTATTACCTACAGGTACAAAATCTGTAAGAGACTAAAAATGGCTGACAATGTCGTAACGACCGATTAACCAAAGATTTGTCGAATAAATATTATGTTAAACTATACAATTGCTTTTTTATTTAGTGACCTGTCACATCCAGAAAATCCCGAAACATATGCAATTGCAAGTGCTAGTTTCCTGTAATTACATTATTAATTTAATTATTGACACAACCCACACCTTTACAGAATTGATATATAATTATAATGTTACTGATCTGATGTCTAATAACAGGTTAACCTTATAATTTTCAAGTAAAAGTCACAAATCTTAATTAAGTTGTATAAAAGCACTTGTTTATAAAATCATGCCTCATATCTTATTATACAGAACACATATACAGGGTGTCAATATGATAAATAACTTTTTTAAGGGGAATAAGGGATTTTTGTTACAATTTTCTTTTTTTGAAAACAAATTTCATAAATATTTATTCTAAACCTGGGATCTTTAGATTATACACTAACTTCCCTTTAAAAAAATCTACATCATATATTCTCGGTGGGTATATTTCACAACGAGGCAAATTGAATTCCTGACTCACATTAAAAAAAAATGTTTATACAATAATAATACATACATGTATAGCAAAAGAATCTTTCGTTGGCCAGTTACGTAGCATGTTACAGGTAATGGTTGATTATTCTTAAAAATTTACTTAAATAGATTTTTTGCAAATAAAAAAAATTATAATAAATCCCCACACGAGCACACCAACTGTATGGCCCCAACAAAATGAGCAAAGCTAGTGTTATGGATGACCATACAGCCAACTGAATAAAATAAATAATTAGCAAACAATGTATTGTTTAATATACTGTCAAGGCATTTGACATTCAAGATAGACTTACGCTTTACTACTTTTATAATCTTAAAAGACAATTTAGAATACTAAAATAAATCAACTTCATTACGCTCAGTGTTATAAATAGGTGACGAACCGTTTATAGCAACATTACCAATGGAACTGGCCAGATTGCAAACTTCGCATACTTTTCTATTTTTAAAACTTATATTTATTATAAAAGTTCTAAAAATAAATATTATATTATTTTTTATTAAATTATTCACTTTTGCTTTACTACCGTAATTAAAAGCATAACTATAATGAAGTTGAGTATCCAGTATCGTTAAAAAAAATATTATTAAGAAGCGTCCTGTCAGTGCAAGAAAACACGTTGTATAGGAACTTGCCATTGTTTTTAGGCGCTCAGTACAGCTATAGTGACACACGCACTTATGGCTTATGGTTTACAAAAATTCTTCTCTGAATATGTCCAAAATCCCGTTTACCACATATCTAGGTACAGAATTGACGAATTCCTTGACATTTATCACTGTTCATCTTCATTGAACTTATGAGCTTAACTAATTTATCCGTTTGGACACACAAGTGACAAACTTGAAAGAACGAGGGCGAGATTCGCCTTATAGTTAAAAACAAAACGACAAAGCGTTCACACAAGACAATATAACACAATTCAATAAAAAATAAATCCCCTACTTTTTCAAAATTCATAAAATTTTTGAAAGAACGGCATAAAAAGTAATCAATTTCATTTTTTGGATTTAAATTGTTGATTACGGAAACATTTTCTTTATGTTATTGATTGTTATTTTTGCTCGTAAGAGCAGGGAAGGAGCTAAGCCATACAGCCTTGTCATAAATAAATATGTCATAATTTGATTTCATTTTCTTTGTAACTTAAAATACACGTAATTAATTGATCAAAACAAGAACAAGTAAAAATATAATAAGCTAAATTAAAATACTTTTTAATGATAAAATAAAATCTTCAAACATACGTCGTAACCGTATGAGTAAAGTCCTTTGCCTTTCTAGAAGGAATACATATGAATGCGGTAAATAATTAAAGAATAAAAAAAAATAGTCGCAGAGCAATCTTAAGTTATTGTTATTATTCTAATTGTGCCGCTGGAAATAGGACTGTGGGATGTTGCTCCCATGTAATGAGTATATTATGGTACATGGGTTATGCAGGATATTTGGAGCACCAGCGGCATTTCTCGACAATGTTATAATTGAATCAAGAAAAAATATAATTAAGTGTTTTTTTATTTTACCTACCCTTTTTAAATAACTGATTTCTACAATCCACTAATCGTTATATCCATGTGATCAACTGGTAAATGGCATCTGAGTCCATAGCTATCACTATGCATTGATTAACATGTTAATGTTCTAATTCATAATCCCTTATAGCAGTGCATAATCAACTACATATACATATATATAAGTCAAAAAGAGACAGAACATATTTTAGTTACAGTTTTATAAAAGGATTATGAATAAAACGGTGTATACCTAGAGTACAAGCTTAAGTTAAAATATTGCCAGAAATAGAAAATAAAGCGGCTTGTAATTGTAAATTATTATAATCCTAATAGTGATTTCTTTGAGTTGTGATAAAATTAGTGCCACACAATTGAATAAGTGATATTCGTAAAAACCTAACCTAAAATTATTAGTGTTTTTTAAGTAAGTTATCTTTTTTCTCCCATCTTTTAATGATATTATTCAAAATATAATTTGATATATTTAATTCGCTCTATCAAAAGACACACGTTTCATTAAAGCATGCCGTTTCTAAAGTTTTTTTTATGTAAGGCAGAATTTGTATTGAATTTGCCATCATTCTTTAGTTACCAACTTAACTACTTAACGCGCGTAAACCGGCCATGAGACAAGATTTGCAAAATTTGATGCAATAAGCACAGTACATATACAGTATGTGATGTTGTGTGATGTACATGATACAGTAAGTGCAAGTTGATCAAATTATTGCCACCACGGAACGAGCAACAAGAAATTTTATGCCAAAAGCAAGAGACCCACTTTTATTATTAGCCCAGTTTTAGAAGATTTTAAACGCTGTTGGAACCTGCTTTAGCTTCTGATCCACAACTTTTTGCAAGTCATACTTGAATCCAAGATTATTTGAGAGACTTGTCGAAATTCTTGTCAAATAGTCTTTAAATAATCTACATTAAGCGACTTTTACAATGTTGTGGTGTAGGAACTTAAGAAATTACAAAGAAACAAAAAGAAATATAATATATACACAAATCTTATTCAAGTCTAACAAAACGTCTGACACCACAAGAGCTACGAGTTAGAAATGTTTCATAGGAGTTTTAGATTTCATAATCGACTACTGATGTCAGAGCCAGTTGGGGTTGATAGGAAGACGCTCGGTGGGTGCATCTTGAGTTAGGTACTGCGTGGGTGGCTCGAGTCCTAACATATGTATAAGTATTTTTTACAGATTCTGTTTTATAGTTTTTAATATTTTTTTGATTTTGACAAATAATTTGGGAAAAATTTCATAAGTTTTCTTTAACGTGACATTACTAACACAAATAATAATAAATCCCCAGACAAACACATCGACTGTATGGCCTCAAAGTAAGCAGAGCGTGTTATGGATGACCGTACAGCGAACTGGGGGTGACCCAGAATAAACATACATATATATTAGGTCTTTACCTATGAAATTGCCGTTTTTCACGAAATAAATTAAGCGTAATTTTTTATATATTTTTTATTTCTATTAATCAAAATAATCACCCATGCAATCAATGCATCTTTGCCAACGCATTGGTAGCTTATTGATGCCTTTCTTGAAGAAATCAACTGGACGGGAGGCAACAAATTCTTCAAAGGCATTTTGTACTGCCTCTCGGATATTGAATTTTTTTCCCGCCAAGAAGTTATCCAAATTCTGGAAAAAGTAGAAGTCTGTAGGCGCAAGGTCTGGTGAGTACAGCGGATGACGGAGATCTTCCAACCTTGTAGCTTGGAGACCGTCTGCTGTGCAGTATGAGGTCGCGCATTGTCGTGCAGGAGCAGTGGAGCCGAACGATTGACCAAAGCTAGTTGGAGACGTGCGAGCTTCTCCATCATTGTGTTCAGTTCTTCACAGTACACATCTGCAGTAATGCTTGTCCCGTTTGGCAAGAAGCTGTGATGAATTACACCCGCGTTAGACCACCAAACAGTGACCATCACTTTTCTAGGGGTAAGTTTTCGTTTAGGGCATTGTTTGGGTGCTGGGCACCCAAACAAGGCACCAACTTGCTGAGCGCTTACGATTGTCAAACAGGATCCATTTCTCGTCACAAGTAACAATGCGGTTCAGAATTCCTTCATTTGTATGCCTGCTGAGCAGTGCAAGGCACGTCTCCACGCGTATTTGCGCTGGCGGTCATTGAGTTCGTGGGGTACCCATTTGTCAAGCTTTTTTACCTTGCCAATTTGACGCAAATGGACCAATATTGTTTTGATGCCAACGTCGAAAGCTGCTGCTAATTCAGCCGTGGATTGAGTTTCATCAGCTTCCACAATTGCCTTTAATTCGTCATTGTCGACCAAAGTTTTCGGACGACCACGGGGTTCATTTTTCAGGTCAAAATTTCCAGAACGGAAGCGGGTAAACCAATAACGGGTGGTGCGTTCGTTTGTAGTGTTCGCTCCGTAAACGTCGTTGATGTTGCGTGCCGCTTGTGCCGCTTTGCTGCCACGACGGTACTCATACTCCATAATTACTCGAATTTTTAACTTATCCATGAGGACGAAAAATGTTCGAATGCGTTGAAAACAAAACACTGGCCACTACGACAAAACGGCAGTTTCATAGGTAAAGACCTATTATTTCTACCTTACAAGAAGCCGATTGCCAGTGAAATTACGTAAAAAATTAACATCAATAAATAAGGATGCCACGAAAAGTTGAACATAAGTCGGCAAGCCCTTTATAAGAAGTTGTGGATGTTCATGAATTCGGCCATTATTATTGTTACTACAAAAATGCTCTAAATAATCTTCCATCATTAACTCGAGGTATTCCATAAGAAAAAGTGCAGAAGAGAACTCCCAGCTAAGTATAAGAGGGCAGAAGTTTTGGTGTAATAGGTCTGAAGAGAGAAGTCTGATTGCTTTATATAATGTCTGTTGATAACTTTATTAAAGTATCTCGAGGACTATTTAATTTTTTAAATATATTTTTCTTACTTTTAAAGAAACGTGAGTGAAAATACCTTTTAATTTTAAACTGGTAGGGCAAACGTTTAACTTATTCAAATGTAGTAGGTATGTATGTATGTATATATGTATATAGTAGGTAATTATTTAGATTTTTTATTGTATTTACAAGTATTGTTAGTACTTAATACATACATTCAGAGTAATTGTAAACTCAGTGTTAAGCATAAAACATAGTGAACATTTTTGGACTTCATTAGAACAAGTTAATTATTTAGTCTTCAATTTAAAATGAAATTGGTCATATTTTCTATTTATGGGAGTAAACGATGTTTCCGTTCAATTTTTTTTTATTTCACGATTTTAGTACGCCTCTGTACAGCTAGTCTTCACTACAATTCAGCTCAGAAAAGTAATGAAAATTCGAAAGAATGTAAAAAGTAGAGACTATATTATGAGTTGAAAAGAAATTCTAGACATAGCCAATATAACAAATGAAACCATAATAACCAATTTGGGAAAAATAAGCTTTTTCGTATGTTTTTGATGAGTATCCATAGTTATGGAAAGGCACGTTCTTTTTTGTTGGTTAGTGGTAATTTCACTTATATGCCTCTACCGTTCTTTTCATGTTTCTTAGATAACCTAAATTAATCCCATTGTTTATATGTCAGCTAAATAACAGGCGAATCATACACGCGTAACGTGAAGCCTTGTTTCACGCCGCACTGTTTATGCGTTTTCGAAAAGATTTTTATTTTGATACCTCAACCTTCTGAGTTCTACTACTCAGGTATGAATGCAAAAGCTTGAGATCAGTGCCCTTTATGCCGTAATGTTGGAGAGGTGACAATGACAGCTGTTTAGACGCACATCGTTTCTTCAAATTTTTATATGTATTCAAGTTCTGGAAAGACTACCCCAACCATCGAAAAATCTATGAATGTCATACTGACAGTTCACAGTTCACTTTGAGGTTTCTTGACAATATCCATGGCAAGACACTAAAATAGACAAAGCTAGTTACTCGATTTTTCAATTGTTGGGTACGGTAATTTTTTTTTTGAACGAATGTTCGTTTCATTATGCATTTACAAGCATTTTGAAATAACAACTCGCCGCGAACTAAAACTAGTTTCAAATACGTTCAAATGTCAATGAGATCTAACAACTTGCCTAAAAATACACGGGAGTCTTACCTGCAAGAAAAAAAAAACACGTCTGAAGAAATACGGTATTGTATGTTGTATAACCTGTACCTAGTAATTGAGTTTATGTGAGTATCGGATCCGTTTCTCAAGTACGTCATGTAAAAAAGTTATCTATCTTCCGCTGTTTAATTTAATCTAAGGGTTGCAGGCAATTTACAAACTTCGAACATTGCGGAATAGTCATCTGCTATAAAAACTTGTATGTAGGAACAGAGACATTTTGTATATCAAATATCTATTATAACGCCAATTTGTAACGGGTTCATAAACTTGAAAATTACCTATTTATTGCAAAAAAAAAACTTTTATTCTTTACCAAAGAGGGTGCAAACAAAAGGGTAGGTATTGCAGCTTTGTCGTATTTTACAAAATTTACCCCATTTTTACCCTGTTCTCGCCACCTGGCCTTTTTTAACTGATTAGCTAAGGGTTGATCGCACTCGTCTCTTTTGTCGTAATAAAAAAAGTTTAAATCGCGTAAATATTAAATGTAGAATTCTTTTGAAACGGACGCAAAATAACATTTTGCTATTAAATATTAATTTGTAAGTAGGCAGGTATTGATTATACGGCCGAGTGGTGCAGTGGGTAGTAGCCCTGCCGCATACGACGAAGGTCCCAGGTCTTAGACCTGGTCGGGACATCATTTGTGTCCTGTGTGTGATTTCGGGTCATTGTTGTTTATATTTATTCTGGGTTCCCCCCAGTTCACTGTGCCCACAAGATAAGCTCTGCTTACTTTGGGGCCACATAGTCGGTGAATATAAAAGAAATTAAAGCTGTAGTTCATTTGAAATTCGAAAAGGTGCACATGGCAATGATTTTCGAGATAATGTCTAAGTTAGAGGAAAATGTCGAGTCTAGAGATAAACATTTTGTGGGTATCAAACTGAACTAAAGTGATTTGTGGTCATATAGTTCTATTTTCCTTTCGTTTGTTAACTTAATTAACCATACCCCGATATTTATTATGCACAATATATAATATAACAGATAACGCGCCAAAAAACGCAAACATAGATAAATAGATACCTTGTTACATACTTGCGTAAACAGCTTTCTTACATTTCCAGTCCAGTAAGACTTCTAATAAGAATCGAAAAAGTGGTATTGAAGTAAGTACTTACCAGTGTTTGTTATTACCTATTGTATTGTGTGTGTAATACGTATGTGTATGCAAGTAAGCAGAAAGTTATCTAATTATCTATGTTTGCGTTGTTTCCATTGTGCAACGACCGCCCAGCTGATCGCAAGCTCCGTGCGGTATCCGGATAGGTGTGTAGCCGCGCGCTTTAAGTCTAAATGTTTAGAATTTTTTGAAATTAAAAACGGTTTTTTTGTAGTCGAATTGTGGAGACTTACTCAATCTGGAATATGTTTTTGTAAAATACTTTTTTGAACACCCTGTGTAGGCTAAGGTCGGTGCGTTTCTTCGTCGTGAAAATTTACAAGTTTTACTACTGTTTGTAAAGCCGACAAACACGAGTCACCTGATCGTACCTGGCATCTGCACCGTGGTCATTCTTTAAATTAATATTGAATGTGATTATTATATCGACTAATGCACGACGATGCACTGGCTATTCCTTTGACCAGAACACAAAAGTAAATGTGACCATCGTGGCGGCAAAGATAGGAAAGACTGTAGTGCCGCTCCAGACGAGATCTTACCAAAAGGAACTCTACCACGTGACGGTGGGTAGTCTACCACGTGACGGTGCGTAGTCTACCACGTGACGGTGGGTTCGGCCCGCACCAGCCGTTAGCGGCTAGTAAACTGTGTGAGTTTGTACACTACAAGTTGTACACGGTAAGACAACCGTTATCCTTTATTTTCAGCCAGGCCCATCATCAATACCCACACTTTTAAATGCCTAAAATTACAATCTTTTGACCCTCAGTTTTGGTTAACTGCAAAGTTTCCAATAACCCAGTTACGGTCATTTTCGACATTTATGGTAAAGAAAGAGAGAACTAAATTTAACTAATCTTAAACAGAATAAAGTAGGTGAAAACACGGGATCATTTCGAAGCTAATTATTAGTCTGGTTGTATTTGGTAGTAATGTCGGTGAGAAGTGAATAGTTCGATATAAGTGCTACATGTAGGTTGGATTAGTTCGTAGTCAGGCGTCTGAACACTCGTCCGTTTACCAATTAGAGCAACTGTTTAAAATAATATAAATCGATAGATGGCAATAGGTAATTCAAATTCAAATATTTATTTCTCAACATTGACGATTACTTGTTCTTATTGACGTAAATAAAACATAACTCTACCACCAGTTCGGAAAAACCTCCGTGAAGAAGAACTGGCAAGAAACTTCACGGGTATATCTTTTTTCAAAATAAATTTACAGTGTTTCTTTATGTCTATAGATGCAAAATTATTCTTATCTGCATCTGTTAGCTCGGCAAGTCTCCCTTCCCCCAAGTATCCAAATGACGGATAAACTCAAACAGCACACAAGTCAACGCGCGTTCCAGCCATCGCCCTCCTCAACCATATTAGAGGGAAGCGACCCGTCATCCAACGCTACCATAAGAAGACGTACTTTAGTGACAATGACGCTTTAGATATTCATAGGGACGAAGAATTCAACGAACAAACAGACACATTACACATGTTTTGTTACAAATACTAGTGAAAACCTGTTAATGAGGGGATTATACTCAAGGGCTTTTATCATCCAAAGAATTGGACAGTTTATAATATGCTGTAGCAGACAACTTTTACTTTATAGTTTCTTTGAATTTGACCTTGGATATCCTCAGGAACCTTATTATAAAAACGTATACATTGACCCATGAATGAGTTAGTGACTTTATGAAGCCTACTATTATGAGCTGCCAGCATATTTCTTACTATTGTGTTAACATTGTGCAGATCTTTTTATCTTTTGAACAAGGTTATGTTCTTTTTTACATACATTATTTTCTCTAAAATATATTGTGAACTAACTTTCTAAGTAAGAATATCTATTTCTTTAAATTTACTTCTAAGTGACACCCTTGGACCGAGCTGATATATTGCGCGGACGGCGATACGTTGTCGGCAGCACAACAGAATGCCATAGGCTGTGGAAGTAACTGAAATAGACTAAACGAGCAGTTGTTTCATTTGAAATTTGTCTCATTTTTTTTAACTTTTTCTAAACCTTCAACATGCGGTCTCCACTGGGTCTCTCTCTAAGGTTATGCCCAGAAATACAGTTGAGTTTACAGGACTCAGTTTCTGGCTCTTAACTACAATGTTTGTGTTTCCCTGTTTGACATTTGGCAATGTAAACATAACACATTTAGTTTTGTTTTCATTGAGCAGCAAATTATTAGCTGAGAACCACTTCTCTGTGTTGGAGATCCATTTATTTATTGCTCAATAGTCAGTATCTTGTCTTTTGATTCTAAATAAGATAAGGAAGTATCGTCAGCAAACAATATGACTTCACATTTATTCGTAACCACTGATGGCAGATCATTGACATATACTAAAAATAGGAAAGGACCAAGAACTGAGCCCTGGGGCTCACCCATTGTCGCTGCCGATCCTGATGATTTTTCTGCATTTATTGCAACTTTCTATTTTCCATTAGAAATATATGATTTAATTAAGCCAAGCGCTCGGATTTTTATGCCATAATGGTGCAGTTTCATAAGTAGTGTAGTATGATTGATCCATACAGTCGAACGCCTTGGACAAGTCACAAAAGACACCTATAGTATCACACGCATCCTCCCAGGCGCTGAATATTGACCACTTGTCACTTATCTGACTGTGTACACGTAATTTTTAACTTAAAATTTAGTTAAAATTTAGTTACCAACTTAACTACTTAACGCGTGTAAACCGGCCATAAGCGCTTTTTATCGCGTCGTGGACCAGTTAAATGTCTCTATACAGATAACGGAACTTACTTTGTTGGTACGCGAACATATCTCCGCGATTTTTATAGTTTTATGAATCAATATCGCCCGCGTTTAGAATCAGAACTGTCCGAGAAACGCATAGATTGGAAATTCATTCCGCCCGCTTCCCCTCGCTTCGGTGGTTGTTGGGAAAGCGTCGTGAAAATCGTTAAGTCTCACTTGTTTAAGGTTATAGGACAGCAAATCCTCTCCTATGAGGAGCTTATCACAGTGCTTGCGCAAATCGAAGCCCTTGTAAACTCGCGCCCGCTGACAGCAATGAGTAGCGACCCCGCCGAGCCTTCTGCTCTTACGCCGGCTCACTTTCTGAATACCGTTCCTCTTTCACATACCCGCACCTGAAGCAAAGCCTGGTTTGCATCAGCGTCACTCACTTCTCGACAACATCGTGCAGTCATTTTGGCGTCGTTGGCGTGTGGAATATTTGCATAAACTAAAATCACGCGCTAAATGGAATGTACCATCTATTCCTATCAAAGAGGGAACAGTAGTGGTCATTGTGACGGATAACGCGCAGCCGTTTTCATGGCCTTTAAGCATCGTGGATAAGGTACATCCTTCTAAGAATGGAACAACACGAGTGGTCACCGTTAAAACCACCAAAATTCCAATATTAAAATTTTATATTTCTCGGTATTGTTCTATTAATAAGCTGCTAAATAACCATTTTTTGTGTTATGGAGAAAATGCAATAATATGTTACCAGGCATATCTATAGATGTACATAGTATAACTGTCGTTGCCATATCGTAGCATTGCCCACATCATGAAATGATCGACTGTCGTTTGGCCACATCATTTGTTTATCTGGCCAACTTATTCGGCTACTTCATGAAATGGTCAAGTTTATTTGATCATATCGTAAAATGGTTGCTGTAGCTGCCGACAGAGGTGTTGGAAATGCTTTGTTTGTGTGTCAATAACGCATGTGGATTATATAACTAGGTGATTAAACAAACAACATGTCGTTGTTATTAAACATTTTTTTTGCCTGTTTTGTACTTATATGTAAATTTTCATTATGGTGCGTCGCCGGGTGCTGCTGCACCACGCCCACTCGTTCTCTTTGTAAGGAAAAATTTTACGATATGGCCAAACGTCGATGACCAAATCGTGAAAAGTTGGTGATTTAGCGATATGGCCAAATGTAGTTGACCACATCTATATTTGGCCATGAAATGCAACCATTTCACGAAATGGTTGAGCATTTCATGAAATGACGAATTCTGTGATATGGCCACGACATAATATCAACCAAACGCGCCTTTCATAAAGTTTTCGAAACAATTACGCTGTTTTTAGATTCGTTCAATTAATTGAATAGATCAAGTTACTTTTTTTTTTTTTTAAATCATTTATTTAGTTTAGGGAGTTTTTTCCAATGGAAATGTCACTCCCATTATTGCTTACATTTTATAAATTTATGAAAAAACAAAGTAGTGATACTAATTTAAAAATAACTTAACCTACCCTCAACCTTAAACCTAATGAAATTAATTGAAAGAGCACCTTGGCTTTACCCGATAGAGGCGAAGCCAAGATGCTATTGAAAAACCCTACGTTAAAATCTCTAGTTCCGAAGGCGTGACGTCTCTGAGCCTCGACCCGAGTGCATTCCGTCAAGATATGATGAGCATCCTCAATAACTCCACACTCCCCACAGTTAGGGGAGTCAACCTTGCGCATCATGTATCCGAAGCTGTTGAGAGGTATATGCCCAGATCGAAGCCTCAGAAGCGTCACTATCATTTGTCTGCTAGTTCCATCCATATCGAACCAGAGAGCTAAAGGAAGGGATGGTTGAATCACTTTATACCAAATACCCTTTGATACGGACCTTTCGTCAAAGTATTCCGACCAAGTTCTATAACAGAGCTGTCTTAGGTTGGGAAGAAGTTCCGTATAATAAGGAAGACAAGTATGCAATACGCCGTCAGCCGTGGCCTCATTTGCTAGCTGGTCTGCCGCTTCATTGCCCCTTAGCCCGATATGGGATGGAACCCACTGTAATATGATTTTCTTATGATTAGAAGCAAATATATACAAACTTTTTAAAATGCTATACGCCAATGGTAGCCCTTTGAAAGTTGGATTGGTACACTGCATTATATGGAGAAGAGCACTTTTAGAATCTGAGAAGATAACAATTTGGCAAACATTCAGAGATTCAACATAAGACAAGGCTTCTAGTATGGCAATTAATTCCAGATGCATTATGGAAATGTTGTGACAAAAAACTTGAAATTTTATTGAAACTCCTGCTTGTGGATCTGTGAATGCAGCTCCCGAAACATTTACATGTCTTGAGCCATCGGTGTATATATGGTAGAAAGAAGTATATAAATTATTTAAAGTATTACAGCATAACATTTTAAGGTGTTGTGCATTGTAAAAGCGTTTAGGTTTTAAAATTGAATCTATATTTGGTTTAATAACACTGGATAAATCCACATTGCTGACCCAAGTGTCCATAGAAAATATTTCAAACTTGTTGCTACTAAAGATAGGTTCGTCCTTCAACAAATCATGAAACAGCACTAAAAGAGGTATTTTTTTACGATGCCAATAAGAATTTTTACAGAGGTCAGATAATGTTTTCAATATTTCTATAATTGGGAAATTGTGACACCTGGACTTTAAATAAAACTTTCCAGCTAAGTATTTTCGGCGCACAAATAGAGGTGGCAAACAAAGCTCGGACTCCATAACGTGTATGGGCGTGCTTCTAATAAAACCACCGATCAATCGCAAACATACGTTTTGTAGTCGGTCTAGTTTTAAAAGATGAGTATTGGCACTGCTACCAAACAAGAAACTAGCATTATCCAACCTACTACGGACAAGAGATAGGTAGAGTCGTCTGAGATGAATAGGATGAACACCCCACCCGGATCCCATTAAAACCTTAAAAGAGTTTACAAATTTAATAGTTTTGTTATACGTTTCGTTTATATGCTTTTTCCACCTAAGACCTTTATCTAACCATAGACCTAAATACTTCACAGTATCAACCAATTCCAGAACTTCACCGTTTAAAGTAATCTCTATCATTTCATTCCGATAACTTCTACTGAATAGACAGAGTTTACTTTTAGTCGATGAAAGATCCAACCCGATCTGTTGCAACATGAAATTTATTTGGTTAAGAGCAGACTGAATTTTCATTTGTGCCTCGCTCACCACCTTGCATTGAACATATAAGGCAAAGTCATCAGCATACTGCGCCACATATACGTGATTCTGTAACCGTTTGCAGATGTCTGAGGTAACAATGTTAAATAGAAGTGGCGAAATAGATCAAGTTACTTAACATTCCTGTTCTACACTCTAGGCTTTGTCATGACTAAGGATGGTAACGTAACTAAGACCATAAGAAAGTCGTCAAATCACCGTTTAAATCAAATATGGGTTGCGCCATATTAGCAATGGTTAAAATAACGTCATAACTAAACATTCAAATTCAAATAAATCAAATTCAAATATTTATTTCTCAACATTGACAATTACTTGTTCTTATTGACGCCAAATAAAACGACTCTACCACCAGTTCGAAAAAACCTTCGTGAAGAAGAACTGGCAAGAAACTTCACGGGTATATCTTTTTCAAAATAAAATAAGTGTACAGCGTCTCTTTATGTCTACACAAAATTATTCTTATCTGCATCTGTTAGCTGGGCAAGTCCCTCCCCCAAGTGTCCAAACGACGAACACCCTCAAATGGCACCCGTTCGCGAGTTAACGCGGGATCCAGCCATCGCCCTCCTGAACCATATTAGAGGAAAGTGAACGACCCGACCCGTCGCTACCGTAAGAAGACGAACTTTAGTGACAATGACGCTTTACATATTGATATGACCCGTTAACCATAGCGGCTCAATTTTGACCGGTTAATGCTACAGTTCTGGACAAATTAACTGTCAAATGGTAGACGTAAAGGTACACTTTAACAATAAACGAATAATAACATGGTGCGATACACAACTGTTGAGTTCTGACGTCATTCTTATTGCTTTTGTTGAAGGTAATTTTGAATATATGGTACAACTTACCCGAAATAGTCTTTGGACAGTTGATATAATCCAAACCAGTTGGTTTGTCTCATTATTAAATGTATATTTTCTAATGAGACTCTGTTTAATTACTTATATTCTTAATAGCCCGGCCCAAATAAACATTTCCTGTCGGTCGTGCTGAAAACCAATGAGCTCCACAGCGACAACCAGGGTGACGTGTGGTGAGAAACCAAGCGTGTCTTTTCTCAGCAAAAGGAGTTCTCCCAATTTAACACCTACTTTCTTAATTGTGCCTCTCCCGATTGCCATCGTCGAAAAGTACTTCAACCCGGACAACTGCTTAACCTGTTCTATCTTGCATGGAGTACTACTCTCATGTTTGGGACTATTGCACGGTTTCTCACTTATCTCTCGGTTCACTCTCTTATCTCTCATCAGTCTCTTATATGTTAAGTCGTCATATTGTATACCTTCTACCCCAAGTAGTTTATAATAGATTTTTTTATAAAAGAGATCTGAGAGGCTTTTTTTTGAGTTTTTCCTCTCAGTCTACCCATAATAGCCGTAAAGTTGTAATTACGCAACCTCGATGATGATGAAGAAAAGAAGACTTTCGCCTATGATGAAAAAAAATATTTTTCATATTTTGAATTTTACACTTGAGAGATTGCTCTTTTTGATTAGGGGGCGTTGTGCCCTGCCTTAAAACACCAATGTCCTGCCTTTAAAAGCAGCACTTACTAAAAATAAGCAAATTGTAATTAAATTTATCTCACAAATATAGAGTCTGGCCAACGAGCCCATTATTAACTGCTCCATTTTGACACTTCCCACTTCTACATTCCGTGACCATGCTGTTAAAGTATTTCTTCTGCCATGAGGCATATTTATTTATTATATAATAGGACAACCAGTGAGTAATACATTAAGACTTACAACTAAATATTCATATAGTAAAAAAGAGATATATGTGCACTCTATTTAAGGCCGCCACAACATGCATCAATACGAAACTGCGACAAAAGTTAACTTAATTATTAAAGAATTTTTACAAATTGGATAATATAAATCATAGATTCTATAATAAAGGTGTTAAGGGTATAGATATTTAAGTGTTTGATCAGAGCTTAAAAATTTTATTAGTATAGTTGAGTGGGTGATTTTCAAAATTGATTAATATATGTCAATAATAAGTAATAAAATAAAAAAATAAGAACTTATAATGTCACAAATTATTTAATTAATATTATATAAATAATTAATTAATTATATGAATAAAGGTGCTGGTTTATTCTCTTTAACAAAGCACAGTAATTCTGCCTAAGTAAAATATTCTTTAAATGGTCTATTATTTTCAGTGTGCCATTTTTAAATGTCAGCTTTTTTAATTCGTTCACTTGAAAGTCACTATGAAAAGCTAGCATCACGGTTCATTAAAATTGGGTAATCATTTTTCACGTAACCGTTGCTTATCAACGAATAAATATCAACAATGCTTTAGGAACAATTATTTTTTCTAATTCAACATGCACTGTAATGGGTGCACTGGTTGATGATGAACCTTGTCAGAATTGTCTATAGTTTTAGTGTACATAAGTTTCGTCATTATAAACTATATATTTTCGTTCCAAGCGATCTTCGTTGATTGTTTTGTGATATTTATATCCCACTGTACGAAGCATCACTTGATATAATGATAGCCACGTGGTATACTCCATACAGTTAAAGCATTTTCTGTAGCTTTAGCGATCAAAGATTTCAACTGGGCAAAACCCCCTGGCATCTATTTTGTTTTTTTCTATATGAGATTATTCTGCTCTTCAATTGTTTTTAAATTATAACCATTTTTATGAAACTACTTGCGAAGTGTTTCTCTGCATCCAGTCAATCCAATAGATAGCGCAGTTCTGTAACGTAGCCTTGCCGTGTTGGGACTTGTTTCTTAACACAATCAAATTTGTTGCGTATCGCTGATAAATCAAAACTGTCTAAATTGGATACAGTTCATTGTCGTGGACATTCTTAAATTATCATGATGAGTATTTACAAATATAAATAGTTAGGTAGTTACTACAAATCGTTTTCTAGATTAATTATCAGTCAAAATACCATTAATACCTGTCATGTTTGATATTTTTTCGATATAAACTTTTTCAATAGTGACTGCATCACCCTCAATTTTCCTTCCTTCCATCCTTCTAATTTTTCTTTGATCTTCATTATTATAAGATTTTACTATCTGAAACCAACGAGAATAAACGTTACATTGTCATAAATAAATTAAAATAAAGGAAACCAATTCCAGGCATCAACATGTTTTGAGTAACGTACCTGCGATTGAAATAATTTCATATAAAATTGGATATTTTTCTTCTTTTGTTTAATTTGCAATACTTTTGCAATACTACGGCCGTAGTTATTTATCACCGTAAATTACATGCTATATATAGGGACGCCAACGTTCCAGTTAGAAATAGGCCAACACGGTATTTGAATCACCTAACCCACCGTGGGCCTTGGAGTTTCTTGCTGGTTCTTTGGCAGTAGATGACCCTTCCGAGCCAGAGGTAGTTTCAATATACGACGTCCTAAACCGAGGTCAGTGTCCTTTCAGGTACCCTTAGAGGTATCGTATGTAGGAGTAGTTTAAGTTCATATCTAACAAATGTCTGGAAGTCACTAACGCCAACAATCAATTGACTTGAATAGATCATTTAGCATTTTGACAAATGCCCTACCTTAAATTCTTGCTACGGCCCTGGATTGAACCCTCTTTCTCCACCCACCAACGGTCATCCAGGCGGGAAAAGAAACTCTACTGTTTATGGTGTTAGATTCGTGTCGCCAAACAGTGGAACGATCTGCCTTCGTGTTTTCACATGCAAATATATAGCTTTCAAGCGTAGAGTGAATAATTACTTCTTGGACAGGTATGTACCAACATCGTCTTCATCACTATCCACCAGGTGAGATGGGAGACCGTCCAAGAACCTAAGGATCGTCAATTCCGTCAGTCTGTCTTGTTGGGTACCGTAACTGATGAACTTTACTGAACTAAACTGACTCCATTTCCCTTGATAACACTTCTCTGTCAAAGAAACATCGTAATAAAAACTGTGCGTCTTGTTCGTCATTCACAGTACCCAATTTTCCGGGAACTAAATCCAGCTTAGAGTCCAGCATATGTATATTCAAGACCGTGTTACACCCCACAGCTTTTTCAAATTTTTGCATCTGGGATTTTAGGTAATTTTTCTTTCAGGTATGAGAAGCATTATCATCTAATCTTCATGCATAGTATTTACAAAATTGTTCATTGCCTATTAACAAATGTCAAAAAATGTTAGTCAAATGCGATGGCTGTCACGAAACTATAAAAATTTGGAACTCGGACAAAACATTATAATTTTTTTAATGACCCTCGTTAAGCACCCAAAAAATAAAACCAAAAAACCAAAACAAATAAACATCATTACAAATTTAACGTAACAAAAACAGCAGGTACCTACGCTTAATAAATTAAAATCCGGTAGGTACAAAATTTTCCACATTCTACTTTTGTCTCTGAGGAAAGAAAATAGTAAGTATCTACCTACAATGATCATTAAAAGAAGTGCTTAATATCTTTCAAAGTAGACTTCTATGCAGACTACCTATATTCATTCTATTACTCGTACATTCGACATGTCTCTACCCAGTCTTTAAATTACGAAAAAAATAAGCTCTTATCTAAATTTAGCACATACTCGTAGACCGATTTGGATTGATTGCTGGAGGCAAGTAACTAATAGTTCACTATTACCTTATTTCAGTCCCATTAAAATAACAAATAAATCAGTCTGTAAATCAAAATCATTGTCGTTAACGCACGGTGCGTTGAGTAGCAGAACTGTTTTATTTTTTTACTCTATACAAGATGGATTTACCGGCTTAACATTATCATAAGTTATATTATACTCATCATAGATGACGCTGTTCACAAGAATTATGGAAGAATTACAAAGAATCCTGGAGAAACTTAAAATATTGTCTCTGGTTGTCAATGTCAAATAACTGTAGCTAGCTTCGTATCATTACGTTCACGAAAATTTCAAAAAATGGCTTCCGTCGGCGTAAAGTTTGCTGTTGTTGATGTTAGTGATTTTCTATCAAAAAAGCAAACGGCTGACCCCTCTTTAGCGACAGAATGGGCTAAACTGGAAGAACTTTATAACAAAAAGTGAGTTCGTGCCTTCTTTGCTTTTATTTATTATTAGTGCCAGCCTAACCTGTGATCCTTTTGTTTACAGATTATGGCATCAACTTACCTTAAAATTGTTAGAATTTGTGAAGCGGCCAGCTCTGCAGACCGGGGACCATCTTATTCAGCTGTACAACAACTTTTTGAGTACTTTCGAAAACAAGTATGTTCAAATTTTGCGAGTCATCACCTTGTTTTGCTATGAAAATAACTTCGTGAAAACAACTGAAAATTATTATTTTTACTAACGTTAACAATGGTTTGAATTTCAGGATCAACCCTTTATCCTTGATTGAAATAGTTGCATACATTATTCAACAATATCCCAACAAACGAGATGCAATTGCATTCCTTGAGAAGATGGAACCAAAAGTTAAGATGAATGATGAGGCGCTTTCACTTTGCAAGGTAGATCTTTTTGTAATTAAAATTCTTAATACATGTTACTGCACTCAAAATTTAAGAATATTAATATCCTAAGATTGATGCTAATCAGAATTATTATGGAATACAGGGTGCAATTGGCATATTATTATTGAGAATAATCTGCCTCATATACTTTACAACTTTTAAACTGGTAAAAGTACAAAACTTTTGCCCATATTCCATAATCAAACATTCATGGTTTTCAAATCAAATCTATGGAATATTGATAGTTATTTTTGGAATAAATCTTCAGAGTTTAAATTCTACATGTTAGTTTAGTTCCAATGACATTGTTTTTTTGGCAGACATTACTACGGTTTGTATTTAATTTATGTGACCTTCTAACTAAGATCAATATAAATATGCTTTATCCATATTAGCCTTAAATGGATAAACCAATTTTCATTAGTGTAAGAATTTTTTTGGTTTAGCCATGGCTATGATTCCACATCATGTAATTTTTCAATTCATACTCTGATTTTTTACTTAATATTTACGCCACTCAATATATTTCTAGGTGCTTCAAGGGCAGATCTACCTATCTGACCTGAATGACCTGGATGCCACAGAGAAGATCATTGATGAATTGGAGAGCACTCTTGAGGATGCTGATGGAGTGACTTCAGTGCATGGACGGTTTTATAAACTTGCTTCAGAGTATTACAGGTAGGTTTATAGTATAATTTGTTGACAAATGTTGACAATTGACAAATGCCGAATACCGAATGTTCTGTGAGCTTCTTGGCCGCATATTAGACAAAAGTATTCGGCAGGTATGTCACCAAAAAACTTGCATTGACGTGATTGTTTAGCTCTCATTTGTTCTAACCTAGTTACCACCCTCTCATGCCACACTGCCCTGCACTCAGTTTACTAATTATATCACTACAACATAATGTATTACTTAAGTATTCTGCTGAATAACAAATATCTACATTCAATTCGGCCTATAATAAAAGTAGCTGAATAGGCCAAATACTGAATATTTGTTGCAAAATTTGGTTTCTAAAAACACTTAGGGTAACTTAGAATCAATTTTAATAACAATTTTATTTAGACATTATTTTAAATTTCATACTATCTCTTTCAACTGTTATAATTATCAGAAATATTCAAAACATGAAAATAAATCAGGTGTAGATTACAGTTACTGCAGTAAGGGATCCTAAAGAAAACACACACCTAATATGCACAGCAAATAAAAAATATTGCAACTTTTTTCTTATATTTTGATGTCTGAAATTGCTTTTTTAATTTTGATTTACTATTTTAGAAAAGGGGTTTTATAATTTATGTGCCAACCATTTCTGTATCCACCATGCCGTCTTCTTCCTGCGTAGTTCCTTCTCGCAATGTTATATTTAAGATATACAGTGCAACTTCAATATAACAAATCGCAAGGGAACAATAAATATTCGTTATATGAAGTAATTTGTTGAACTGAGGTTTGTTGGGTTGAGGTTAGGTTGTTCTAAAATTTTTTATAAAGAGGTTTAAAAATAGTTTTATTCACCCAACATTACATACTCATCTTGTTATAGTGAACAACTTCTACTAATAAATGATAACGCATGTCAAAACCTGTCGCAACATGAATCACATACTATGAGATTAAGAGTCATACGTCATTTATCAAAAAGCAAAGCATTTTATCTAAAACTATTCCAAGTAAAAATCAATGTTTAAAACTAAAGAATGAACTGATATTCTGTAAAAGTAACTTGGAGCAGAATAGGTTAACTTATGAAAGTGACATACAGAAATTAAATGTAGAAATACAGAGACTACATGAAGAGCTACTTATTCTAACCAATAAGTATGAAATTTCTCAAAAAGAAATTAAGGAACACACTGTAGCTATGGACAATTTGATTGAACTGTCTAAATATAATCATGACCGCTTTGAGTCCCTTACTAATTATTATGAAAGTAATTCAAATAATACTACATCAGATTGTCCTCTGCCAATATCCAGTCAACCTGAGGAGCCATATGTCACTAAGCATGTAGTATCAAACTCAGGTAGTAGCTTAGATAAGAAGTCAAATAAAAGTGAATTAAATATAATTATGTATAGCGATGAACTTGGTAAGAACATGGGATTGCAACTTACTCGGTGTGTTGGGGGGCCAATAACTAATTATTGTTACCCCGGTGCTTCATATTATGACATAGTTGATAAAATTACATCCCGTACATTTAATCCTAATACAATATTGATTATATTAGTAGGCAGATGTAAGCAACTAAGTAGGAAAACAATGACAGCATGTTTTGCTAGATTGAATTGCAGGCAGAATATTAGTAAAATTATTTTGTTTGCATTTCCATTTACCCAGAGCCCCTCAGAAAATAATATGAAGCATCGACTAAATATAGATGTACAAAATATGACATGTCGTCATAGTGAAAAATTTCAGTTTATTGATTTAAATACATTTATTAACAAGCCATATATGACCAATAATAGGTACAATTTGTACAGTAATGACCTACGACATATAGCATACTCGCTATCATATATTTTATTCATAACAGTCAATTCGTTGACTACAACCGCTGCTTCTATTGAGCAGTCACTTTATACTTTTGACCCGTTGGAATGTAATATTCCAAAACATAATATTAGAAATAATTTAAACATAAGTTAGTGACAATAGATAATACATCTAGCACCAGTATTCTAAGTAGTAATTTAAGCAATAAAAATGTAAAAAATAATTTTCTGAACATAGTCCATCAAAATATGCAGGGCATTGATGGTAAGGAATTACAGATCGAACTATTCATAAACTGTGAAAATATTCATATACTATGTATCACAGAGCACTGGCTCACACAGTGTCAAATTATGTCTTCTTATAAGAATCATGTAATTGCTAGTTCATTCAACAGAGAACAAACAACTTGCGGCGGCTCAATGATCATCACTCATAAGAGCCTAACATTTAAAGAACGCACTGATATTGTAAGTCTGTCTGTTGAGCGATCAGTTGAAATAGCCTGTATTGAGATAGGGAATATTGTTATAATAAGTGTATACAGACCCCCATCCTCACCATTTGAAGTATTTGAGAGCACTATGGATGAGGTATTACATAGAGTAAATAACAAAAACAAAGAAATAATTATTTGTGGCGATTTTAATATTGATTTATTAGTAGAGACATCACTAAGTAAACGATTCTTGAATCTTTTTAATTGTTACAACCTAAAAAATCTCTTCTTAGAGCCTACGCGAATCACAGCGACCTCAGCCACATGTCTTGATAACATTTTTACAAATTTAATGCCATGTACAAAGTCAGTAATTAATAAACTACAATCAGATCATAGTGGGCAGTTGGCCACTTTTGATATTGGGCTAAAAAAGACTTTAAAAAGAGAAATTACCTTTATACCCTTGAATGAGAGACGGCTTGAAACATTTAGGAAAAATGTATTTGAAAAAACATTTAAATTAGATTACTGTGCAGATCCTATTACTCAATATAACTCTATTCATAATATAATTAGAAATGAATATGACTCTGTTTTTAAAAAAAAGAAAATATGTATAAATAATAATTTATTTAGGTTTAGTGACTGGGCAACAGTGGGAATATGCAGAAGTAGAAATAGATTATATGAATTGTACAGTGAAAGAACTTATAATCATAATAAGACATTTTATGAATATGTTAAAAAGTATTCAAAATTATTTAAACGAGTTTGCAGTGTAGCTAAATCTAATTACATTAATAATAAAATTAAATATAGTACTAACATTTCAAAAACTGCATGGAATATAATTAATCAGGAAACTGGGAAAGCAAAAGAACCACACACCAAATATAATTTAAAAATTAATGATAAAGTGTTGTCAACTGACAAAGAAGTTGCTGAAGCATTTGAAAATTTTTTTACTGCCATCCCTGTGTCGACTACTTCGAGTATTAATTCATGTTCCACTCTTGCACAGTCACTGCTAACGGAAAATGTAAATTCATGCAATATTGATTTTATTTTTAAACATGTTACTGTTCCACAAGTTTTAAATGCATTTAAAAGCATTAAAGTAAAAAATACTGCCGATTTAGATGGGATTTCTGTTAAAATTATTGAATCTGTCATTGATGGTATAGCCCCGTACTTAGCCAGTATATTTAATGACTGTGTTGATAATGGTGTTTTTCCTGATTTAATGAAATTGAGTAAGGTCATTCCAATATTCAAAGCAGGTAGTATGTCTGACCCTAATAATTTTAGACCTATATCTATACTACCAACGCTCAGTAAGATTTTTGAAAAATTAATTTTAAATCAATTACTTTCTCATTTTTACGGTAATAGTTTAATGAATTTTAAGCAGTTTGGTTTCACGCGGGGTCGCTCAACAACCGATGCCGGTGTTGAGCTCATAAAACACGTATTCAGCGCCTGGGAGGAGTCGTGTGATGCTATTGGTGTCTTTTGTGACTTGTCCAAGGCGTTCGACTGTGTGGATCATACTACTCTACTCATGAAACTGCACCATTACGGCATTAAAAACCGAGCGCTTGCCTTGATTAAATCATATATTTCTAATAGAAAACAGAAAGTTGCAATAAATGGAGAAAAATCATCAGGATCGGCAGTGACAATGGGTGTGCCCCAGGGCTCAGTTCTTGGTCCTTTCCTATTTTTAGTTTATATTAATGATCTGCCATCGGTCGTTAAAAATCAATGCGAGGTCATATTGTTTGCTGACGATACTTCCTTCTTGTTTAAAATCAAAAGACAAGAAATTGACTATCGAGCGGTGAACAAATGCATCTCCAACACAGAGCAGTGGTTCTCAGCTAATAATTTGCTCCTCAATGAAAAAAAAACGAAATGTGTTAAATTTACATTGCCAAATGTCAAACAGGTAAACACAAACATTGTAGTTAAGAGCCAGGAACTGACTCCTGTAAACTCAACTGTATTTCTGGGCATAACCTTAGACGCCAAACTGCAGTGGGGACCGCATGTTGATGGTTTAGCGAAAAGGCTTGGCTCTGCCGCATATGCTGTTAAAAAAAATTAGACAAATTTCAAATGAAACAACTGCTCGATTAGTCTATTTTGGTTACTTCCACAGCCTCATGACATATGGTATTCTGCTGTGGGGGAGTGCTGCCGACATCGATGCTATATTTATTCTGCAGAAAAGGGCTGTTCGCGCAATCTATCAGCTCGGTCCAAGGGTGTCACTTAGAAGTAAATTTAAGGAAATAAATATTCTTACCTTCCATTCACAATATATTTTAGAAAATTTAGTGTATGTTAAAAAGAACATAACCTTGTTCAAAAGAAAAAAAGATCTGCACAATGTTAACACAAGAGGAAGAAATATGCTGGCAGCTCATAATAGCAGGCTTCATAAAGTCACTAACTCATTCATGGGTCAATGTATACGCTTTTATAATAAGGTTCCTGAGGATATCCAAGGTCTTCCTACTGACAAATTCAAAGAAACTATAAAGGAGAAGTTGTGTGCTAGAGCATATTATAAACTATCCGATTATTTGGATGATAAAAGCCCTTGGGTATAATCCCCTCATTAACAGGATTGTACTAGTATTTGTAACAAAGCATGTGTAATGTGTCTGTTTGTGCGATGAGTTCTTCGTCCCGATGAATATCTAAAGCGTCATTGTCACTAAAGTACGTCTTCTTATGGTAGCGTCGGGTGACGGGTCGTTCACTTCCCTCTAATATGGTTGAGGAGGGCGATGGCTGGATCCCGCGTTAACTCGTGAACGGGTGCCGTTTGAGGGTGTTCGTCGTTTGGATACTTGGGGGGAGGGAGACTTGCCGAGCTAACAGATGCAGAAAAGAATAATTTTGTATAGACATAAAGAGACTCTGTAAATTTATTTTGAAAAAAAATATACCCGTGAAGTTTCTTGCCAGTTCTTCTTCACGAAGGTTTTTTTTGAACTGGTGGTAGAATCATGTTTTATTTGACGTCAATAAGAACAAGTAATTGTCAATGTTGAGAAATAAATATTTCATTTCATTTCATTTCATTTCATTTCATTACATTGGTGGGATCTTTATATAAAGGTTTTGGGTTGGCAAAATTCGTTAATTAAAGGTATTTATACTTTTTCTTGATAGTCGAAAATTCGAAAAGAACCTCTTTATTCTTCACAAAAAATGTTCGCAATGTAAAGATATATTTTACATTGACTCTTATGGACAATTCAAGGGGATTATGAAGAATTTGTTAAATTGAGGAAGTCATTAGATTGAGGTATGTTATATTACACTGTACCACTCTTTGGTATTAATTTTGTGAAGTAGAAATAATTTTATTCTCTATCCTAGTGCACTTTATCAGAATCAAACTTCTTGAAGTAAGTGTTTATTGTTAAAATTTTTGTATTCCAGAGTCCGTGGCCCCCTGGAGCGCTACTACCGGAGCAGCCTCCGGCACGTGGGCTGCGCCAAGGGAGGGGCAGCGCTCCCTCCCGATGAACGCCGAGCCCTGGCCGCCAGACTGTGTGTGGCTGCAGTCGCTGCTCCGGATGTGTATGACTTGCCTGAGCTGGTTGGTGTATTTTGATTATGTCTATAGTTAGCTGCAAAAGTGTACACTCTCCACCTAAATAAATTCATTTGCCTCAAAACTACTGCATCAATTTCCATATAATTTAACTTACAAATTGATACGTAGTGTACAAAGACAGTACTTATTTTAGGCACAAATATTTAAAATGTAATTTTATATGATGCTTATTCAATGAGAATGTCAATGGGGTTTCTTGATGGTGGGTAGGCTTGGTAAATAGAAATAATGTAGTTGGGACAAAAATTTAGACATACCTAATAATATTATAATATGTTTAATAAATGTTAATAAAGAATACATTTAGTGTTTATCTTCTACATTACTAACAAGGTTTCGTTAGTTTCAAGTAGGGGCAATATTAATTGGGGACCTGAGTAAACAACTTAACTCAGAGTTAACTGGTTGGACAGTAAATTATGTGCAGCCATTACTGTTAGTTTTCATCTTTTAACACAAGGTAGCTAAAATTTTTATCTAGGGTCCGAGCAAGTCGGTCTAATGTATTTATTCAGAACTAACCTCTCAAGTTAATCTTTGAAAAATAACCTTCCTGCTACTGAAATGTATTTTAATTAGATTTAAGTCATGATTAATATTAAAACCTCAATTGTTAACCATGTGAAAATCCATCAAAAACATATATCTATATTTCTCTCCAGCTAGTCCACCCAATCCTCGACTCGCTAGAAAACACGAGTGAAGCCTGGGCGCGTCAGCTAGTCTTAGCGGCCGCAAACGGTGACGTCACGGCGTTTGAGAGAGCGAGACAGGCTGCGCCGGCGCCGGATTTGAATCTACCCCAGAATTTGCCCGTACTGAGGCAGAAGATCGCAATTTTGTGTCTTATGCAGGTATGTTTTGGTTTGCGGTTATTACTATAGTATCATCCTGTTATAATAAAAAATAAATAAAAGATATAAGTGAATTTGCTTAGAAAAAGGCATCAAAGTCTGTCCTTGTTGTGACTTTGGAAAGTTGGCTGATGGTAAAACACCTGCAATTAAGGAAAAATTTAAATATATCCAAATTGATGATATCTGTATCCATAGACATCCAATTTTAGTACAATTTAGTACAGTCAATCTGGGTAACTTTCCCCCGCTAATAGACAATTTTGCAAATATTTATTGGTTTATTAAATAGATGTTTTTTTGGTGGCTTTTTATTTAAAATTATGACATAAGTTTAATTAGGACTATAATAAGAGAATAATAAAAATAGGACCAAAGTAAGGTTGATGATTTCCACATAATCTCTTCACCTAAAATGCATTCTTGTAAAATATCTAGTAATCAAAGCAGATTAAATAATTTGTCTATCTACATAATTATTTAGATCATACTTTTAATTTAAGGTGTATGCTTAAAAAAAAACCATCCAATAAAATAGGACCACGGGTCAGTGTTAGACAGAAAGACGACGTCGCCTAAATTCCCTGTGGAATTACATTGTGATGCGTGATTCCTAGGCAAAAATATTTTTCAGTTGTAATTTGCCTTTGTATCTTTAAATTTCAAATTGAAATTCAATTCAGAACCAATTTAATAAATCCTTTCACCATTGGTAAGCTACGTTAGGGTGTTACCACACGAATCGATGGTAGCATGGAACAGGCAACGTCGATCGATCAGTGTGGTAACACCCTTATTCTGATGTAACATTGGTTATATATTATCCTATTTTTTTTTTGTAATAAATGAAAAAATATATAAGTTTCATGCAAAACCATTTTTAGTTTTTATGTTTTACTATAGTTATAGTAAATGGTTTTTCACCAAGAACTTTGTTTTTCATTTAGTGCTGCGTTCCGTTTGCCGATTACAGCGACCATGCTCCGTAGCTTGGGCACTGTGAGCGGGAAGATGGCGGCGTTTATGACGTCATTGATGACGTATCGATATCGCTGTGAACGCGCTCACGGGCAATCGGAACGGGTATATGAGCGCTGTGAGCGCTGTAATCGGCAAACGCAACGCAGCAATGGTCACACCGGAACCACATGACAGTTTTGACATATATCCCTAGTAGAAGCTTGGGCAATTATTACAATGGATTCAATTTCACTCGAAAATCGCATCAAAATAATGAAAATTCACTATGAAAACGCTGGATCTTTAAATGTTACATTTCGTAAAATTCGGCATATTTTCGGTAAAGATAACCGTCCTTCTGAGACCGCTTTTAAGATTTTGGTAAAATAATGTGAGTCGACAGGTAAGGAACTTAATGTGCCAACACCAATGCATGTTCGATCGGGTCGATCAAGTGATCATCGCAGCTGTGAGTCCACAGTGTTGAAGAAGATCCGAGTATGTCAATTCCTCGACGTTCTCAACAATGGCGGCTAGCCACAACAACTATACATGGAGCCAGTCAAAACGATTTTACCCTTAAAATTTAAAATTCATGACGTAATTAACGAAATAGACCCCCGATTTTGCCAAAAATAATTAAAAATATTGGTGAAAGCATCGAAATCTGTAACCGTAGTAGTGTTGGATATTTGTCCGATATCGTTTTTCATTTATGATTGCCAAAACATACTCTTTCTAATACAATAAAAATTTAAATCATTGTCATTTTAATGCTTTGTTTAACTCAGATTTAAAAAACAACGTTCTTCAAAAACCCAAAGTTCAGAAGGTATGAAAAATAACTTCTGAACGCAGTGCCGGAAACACGCCGACAGCTTCCGAACAAACCCGAGCGTGGGTGACGTATATACACAACGCTCATTTCTCCTCATGTGTAGAGTCGTCCACGTGTAGACGCCGTTACACTGCCAGCGTGAAGTTTATTTATCATTATGACGTCACACAGACGTGGTAGATCGTTCGTAGTCACGTGATTCTTTTCGAAAATTAATATCATAACCAATAAAAAATGTGTTAAGACTTTTTTGCATTGACTACTAGAGTATAATGTATGAAAAAAAAGATATTTTATTTTTAATACCCAATTGCCTTGAGATCAGAGTTACAGGGACCTCTATTATGGAATAAACTATGAATCTCTTATGCAGTTTGGTATTAATTTTCTACTAATATTATAATACTCCTTTTTCCCAACAGATGGCATTCAACCGGCCTGCAGCTTCTCGCAGGCTAACTTTCAGTGAAATAGCCCGGACAGCCAAGATCCCTCACAATGAAGTAGAGCTGCTCATCATGAAGGCTCTGGCTGAAAACCTCATTAAAGGATATATTGATCAAGTTAGTAGCCTTATTGATAGTTTTTAGTGGCAAGGAAGGAAACTAGGTGGTACCCGATATTTGTTATAATTTAAAAAGATTTATATTATTGGTTACTAGAGTAAAGATTATTGGTTGTGGTGCACAAAGTTGTATACATCCGATTAAAATGTATGTATGTATGCAGACCGGCCCCCCTTACGGGCCTCATAAGAAATCTCAAGGTCATCACAGACAAGGTTGAAGCAGTGGGCAGGGCACGTCTGCAGTGGACGTCTTTCGGCTGCACTAACGAACTGTGGGTCACGTGCATGTTTTACCAATTATACAGGGTGGTTCTTCGAGATGGACCAGTGGTTTACATTTCCAAGTACGGCACGATGACACGCAACTTACTTCAAATCCAGGTCGCACACTACGATGTATAGGCTAAAAAGGTAGTGGGGCGCGTCTTTGTGAGTGACACTCACTATACTGTCGTGTTGCCGATATGGCCTTTAATTTACTACCTATCATCAAACTCCTTATTTCCACCAGGTCAGTGAAACCTGCAGCATCACCTGGCTGCGCCCCCGCGCGCTGCAACGCTCCGGAGCCGCTCAGCTGGCGCAGACAGTGGACCAGTGGCGCCAAGCCGTGGCTGCCGCCGCCAGCACTGTGAGTACTTGCAGCCACGGAAGCTCGTAACGCTACGCCTCATAGATCTTGCCTCCGTCGCCACTGAATCGCAATCCGACTGTCACTACGCGAAAAGAACCGAGGCAATACGACACCACATCCGTCCTGCTCGCGCAACATACGCGCTAACATACACATGACCCAAGAACAAACATCAGTGTAAATTACACAAATGAATGCCCCGACCTGGAATCGAAAACTGGGACGTCCAGAGTATGACACAGCGCTTCTACCAGCGACGCCTCTCGGCCGACATATTCAAATTGATTCAGAAAGTGAATACGAAGAAACATGTTTCTATTAAACTAATGTTTATGCGTATTGAATTACCGTCTAATATAATTATTTTCTTAATTTGCAGATTGAACCAGCTGACATAGAAGGTTCCAGAAGGCTGTCCTGCTTGTACTGAAATTATTCCTTTCTATTAGAATACCTATATACATTCATATTTAAAGTAAATGATTATTAAAATTCATTGTGCTATTATTTGTTAACCCAGAACTTCGCCATATACCAATTAGAAAGTTTTACCGCGTCCAACCGATCAATTTTGAAAATTGAGATAATCGTTTGACGAATGCGCTAGTAAAAAAATTATGAAAAAAACCATGATCAATTGACATGATCCCTGGACACGGGGCGCTTGCAAAGAATGTGTAGCGCATACCTCAGCTAATAATCAGTACAAGTTTGTCAATTTTATCTCAAAAAAAATTGAGTCCATTTATACACATAATATTACGTACTTCAGTCTACTGTGATTTCAAGATTTCTGGATTCACATGCGGAAAGTGAGGGATTAAGACATACGGTTATACCGTGCGACGCAGATGTCAAATTACTTGGAAAATTGTCAATACTAGTGATAAAACTTGCACAATTTTTGTGGTAAAATTTCAAAACTTGCATTTATTATGAGAGGGACCATATCAATCGATCGTAAGCCTATTGAGTTTCACAATTTTTTTCTAGTCAAGTTTCCACAGTTTTCCACTAACTCCTAAGCTCGATAATGTCAATTTTAGAAATCGTCCACGCGCATACTTCCCACTATTATCGACGTTCTATTTCACGAAGACGGGTTTGAAGTAGCTCCGTTGATGCAACAGATAAATTGGTTGGACTCTCAAACTAAGGCTGCATGTCTACTAGACCGCAGCTGTGCCAAAATTAACCAATCGAATTGCGTAAATGACGGCTGAGTGGTGTAGAGGGTAGTAACCCTGCCTAATACGCCGGAGGAGCGAGTTTTGAGCCCTGGTCGGGCATTCATTTGTGTGATCATGGGTCTTCTAGGGACCACCAAAGAGTTTGTGCGAATCAAACACATTTTATCTTAAACTGGATTCGCATACAATCGGATTACTTCAAGTTTTTTATTTTGTACCCGTATTTTTAGTATTAACCCACCAAGTGTTGTACTATTTTAGAATCCGCCAACTTTTGATGGCACCTGCCAAGGCACTCTAGTACATTGTTTTTTCAGGAGGCTCTGTCAAAGTCGAGATATTTTGAAAATGTTGAATTCATTGTTCGGTTCAAAAACAAACGCCCGGTTTCTGAAAGGCAAATCAAATCAATAATCAACTAACACACCTTTTAACATTGCTCTCAAATCATATCGAGTTTCTGAAACGCTGATTAGACATATGCTGCGTTCCGTTTGGCGATTTACAGCGCTCATATACCCGTTCCGATTGCCCGTGAGCGCGCTCACAGCGATATCGATACGTCATCAATGACGTCATAAACGCCGCCATCTTCCCGCTCACAGTGCCCAAGCTACGGAGCATGGTCGCTGTGAGCGGCCTGTCAATACTGACACATGACGTTACTTTGTTGATGTTTTTATTAGTCGATTAAAGATTTTAAAAGCTTGCTTATTAATTTTCTTTTGTAATAATATAAAAAAATGGCTCCTGCTTCATTCAGGGTCAAAGATCCTAATGAAATTGTAACTTAGACTTAAGCGACGAACAATCAGAATGTTAGCGCGATATTTACCGTTCCGATTGCAATAGCACTAATAACACTTTTAGCGCGCTCAAACGAATCGGAACGGTTTTAAGCACTTTTAGCGCTGTGGGCGCTGTAATCGGCAAACGGAACGCAGCATACGATTAGGCGTTAACTTGCGTTCCAGAAACCCAAACAAAACGGCGATTGACATACCTAGATATTTGTAGTGATATTTAACAGCTCTGTCAACTAACAAAGATGATCAAATCAAAGTAGTTGACCGGGCTTTCAGCAACGCAATTGACAGTTGACAAGAGATTTTACAGCTTGTTAGTTAATTTTTACGTTGATTTGCGTTTCAGAAACCGGGCCAAAGTGTTATTTCTAAGAAAATTTGGAGCATTTGTGTTATCATTTTTTTTTGTGTTTAAAGATATGTAATTTCTTTAATTAAATAACCAATAGAGAAATTCTGCTCTTTTTTGTTTAATGCCCATAATTTCTAAAGAACACGTGATTGATTTTTTTTCTGATTTTTCTGATGATGGTTACCATATCCTATCGTCCCGTTGCGGCTTGAAGTTGAATTTTGGGACACCCTGTATGTACGTTTTTTATGGAATACCCAGTTCGCTACATGGTTATAATAAATAAAAAATTCGTTTATTTTATTATGTAAGAATAAAATATATTGTATTCTTAATTAATAGATTTAGAGAACTGGTGTCTGAACTAGACTCTTAGTAAGTCTGTATATCGGGATACCAGGTCATGCTTTATTTGACGTCAATAAGAACAATATGTTGGGAGACAATATTTGAATTTAGGACTGTGGCGGTAGAGAAACGTACTAAAAATATACAACGTGAGAACGCATTGGTATTTAGGTATCTCACGAGCAGTTTCATAATTATCCACAAATATTTATGGAGTTTTCAGAAAGTATACATAGTTATTACGCATTTTATCGCCAATTAATAACGCATTTTAACCCAACCGCCAACATTGCTGTTGGAAAATATTCAGCAGTGGCTGCCATTGCGTACTGATTGCGTATGTATAGGAGTATTATGAATTTCACTGCCGCAACACGCTCACTTTGGCTTGCGCGAATCGCATAATTTGGGAAGTTTGTGTTGTAATTGTTTGAACTGTTCGACAGTTAGTCTAAACATAAAATACAAAATGGCTGAATCATTTTCAATATTTTGACCGTAAGGTATTCTAAACGTATCTTTTGGTGTTTTGACCATTGGTATCTAAATTCTTATTCTATACTCGAAAGTCGGCATGCGTACTGGCACTGTATATTGGAACGGGAACTATATTTCCTGCCAGCAAAGTTTACATTTGGCACCGACTTGTATTACGAAAATTAATCGATCTATCGCCACGAAATATTTTCATTCTGATATTAATTAAAAGTGTCCTCAAGTATGAATTATCTATTTAATGCCCATATATATCTAAAATAATAGATGGACTAATTTTAGATATATATGGACATTAAATAGATTTCATTAAATGAATAAATATTTTGGTCTTAGAATATTATGTTTATTCCTTAAATTATAGTTTCGTGCTCAAAATGGTAGATCTGTCGCCAAATATTGAGAAATGAGACGCACCCGTTCAATTGGGTTAGGTTAGGTTTGTATGTAGTCAATACATGCGCGAGCCGAGCGAGCGTGGTGCGACAGCGATTACCATACCATTTCCACCTTTGATGAGATCTATCAATTAGTTTGACTATACAGTTATCAGAACAAACCTATTATGATAAATAAAAATATATATATATATATAGTACTTGATCATCTATCCCGATGATTTTAGGTGATTTATTGTAAAATTTATTTTTTTATTGTTTGGCGACAAATCTACTATTTTGCGCGCAAACCTTATTATTTAAGAAATGCGAAACCAATTAAATTGGCGATAGCTCAAATGATACCCTTTTGAAACCACCTATTCACACTTTGGCCGTTACGAAGTATACGCTATATTCCAAACTATATTACTCTATAGTTAGGAAGACTAGCTGAATGAACAACGACTAGAAGAATGTTTACTTATTAAACATATACATTATCAAATCTGATTTAAAACGCGACTGAAGATTTGCATGATGAAGGATCAAATCCGACAAAGATGTTCACAAATAATTTTCTGTTTAAGTCTTCTTGTTTGTTCTTTTTTTTTAATTCCGTAAAATCAATAATTAATAGGTTGCGAATTGCGTGATTTATTCGTTTGAAATTTTTCATTTCTTTCTTATAGTTATGATTATTTTGTATTTAGCTCAATTGTCTATGTAAACCAAAATGGGCCATGTTAATAAATAAAGTTTATTATTACTTAATATTTTTGAAATGTTTGTATAAATCATACATTTTCAAATGTATTGATTATATGCAACCTGTTTTTATATTTGTATAATGTACCTGTTTGAAATACATTAATTATCGTCGCATTTGTGCTTTTGTGGTTTAATCAAGAGTTTCGATGGTCTATTTTGATCAGGTTGAACCCACACCCTTCTTACATCGGACTACTAAACGCAGACAGACCTTCCATCCCTTTATAGTAGATATCCCAAGAAGTCGAACCAAACGCTTCGATAGTTTCTTTTTGGTGCGGGTCGCCAAGGTGTGGAATGAACTGCCTGCGTCTGTTTTTCCAGAAAACTATAGCCCTAGTTCTTTCAAGCGTCGAGTGAATAGGTATCTCGTGGATAGACGTGTAATCCTTCTTCTTCATCGTCACTTTCCATCAGGTGAGATAGAAGACAAACGTCTAATCCTTTATCAATAAAAAAAAACTTTTCAGATTTGTATTTATATAGGTTTAAATTCATTAATTTAATAAAGTATATTATATTAACACCTACAAATTAGTGTAAATGTAAGTTTATTATGTTCACTGTTGGTGTATCTTAATAAATAAACAAATTAATAAAATGTGGCTTTCAGTCCCTGGGTGTTTTACCAAAATATGGTAACTTATGTCGAAAATGTCTGTTTCACACAAATAAAAGTAGAGGTACCACACAGTATTAATGTTAATTGTATTTTATAATTTTCTATGTAAGCTTGTGTCGATAAATGAAGATTTATCTTTATTTTTTATTTATTATCAGTATCTTGTATACTTTCCTAGATTCCTTTATTATGTAACTAGGTACCTATGTCATTTAAAGTACGGGAACGGGGGATAACCTGTGACAGCGGTTCGCATTCAAATTTAAAATATTTTGAAGAATATTTAAAATAGGTATGCTTGTAGAATAAACGAGTTAAAAAATTTAGAAAAAGACATATTCTTGTAAAGATTTTAAAAATGATTCTCTGAATTTGCCCAAAATCACGTTTACCACATATCTAAGTACAGAATTGACGAATTGTGAAACGTGGATACCAGGTAAAACTTTAAGTTTTTACTCATTTTCAACTAAATTTGTTATGTTACAACTCAAATACCGAATGTCCAACATTGGGAATTTGAGTATAATTACTAAGTATTATTATTAAAAGTGCGCAGTGTACGTGCAAATAAGAGTGCGCGCGTACTCTCAAATCCCACAAAATTTCTGAGTCTTTATTTTGTAAAAATTTGCTTCTTATGTAAGTTCATCAGCTGTAAATACTTGCTTACTGTATGTCTGGCAAAAAACGAAAAACGGAGAGTAAAAATTGTCCACTTGAGCTACTAGATGAAGCGAGGAAACTTAGAGCTGAAGGGAATTCGCAGAGATCAGTAGCGGAAGCCCTTGGAATGACAGAATCTTAAATTGGGTAGATTTGAAACTACTTTTTCAAAAGAAGTTGAAGCAGACTTTTGTAAATATTTTAAACATCTGGATGATATGTACTACGGCATGACTACGAAACGTTTGAGAGAGTTAGCATTCGAATTCACTGCATTAATTAAAATTATACACAGGTTTAACGCGGAAACTAAATTAGGTAAAGGATGGTTAAGACGTTTTTTAAGCTGCCATCAAGATGTATAAGGTCGACAAGCATAACTCGCGCCATGGCGTTTAGCCGGCCACAAGTCGAGCAATTTTATATTAATCTAACTGCACTAAACGACAAGTACAATTTTCCGCCTCACCGAGTTTTCAATATGGATGAAACGGGTCTAACCACTGTGCCAAATAAACCCCCAAAAATATTAAGCGCGAAAGGAAAATATCTAGTGCAGAACGGGGTGTTAACATCACAGTAGTCAATTCAATGAGTGCAACAAGGATTTAGGTATATTCCGCCACCGTTTATATTTGAGAAAAAAATAATGAAAGCTGAGCTGTTAGATGGGGCACCATCAGGTTCAATTGTAATGGTATCCGTTTCAAGTTATATGAATTCAGACCTTTTCCTGGATTGGTTGACATATTTCAAGGATCACACTAAGCCATCGAAAGAAAGCCCAGTTCTACTCATTCTAGACAACCATGTGTCACATTTCACGATCAGTGCCATCAATTTCTACCGTGATAACCACATCATCGCGTTGACTTTGCCACCTCACACAAGCCACAAGATGCAGCCCCTTGACTGTGGATTTCACACAGTATTAAAAAAGTACTATGCCAATAAATGTGAGAAGTGTCTACGCAACCATCCCGGAAGGGCAATAGCTATCAATAGTCTATCAAATTGTGGATATTTTCAGATATTTGTGCAGCCCAGAGTATCAAAGTGACTGGTATAACCCAGACATCTTCACTGAAGCAGATTATTTAGCAAGTTCAGTGACCGAGAGAAAAGAGGAATGTAATTTAAAAAGTGCCAGTGAAGTTGTAAGCCCTGCAGTAATGATCGCATCAGAACCATCACCACAATCCTCTGCAACTATAGAACCGTCATCCTCACGTCTTAGTTGACACTACTGAAGATAACGAGGCACCAGTAATTTTAAATAATAATAATTATTCTGTTGCACTCCCATTGCAGGATTCTGCAAACACTTCCGAAAATATAAATTCTTCTTGAACTAACAATTCTATTTCAAAAAGAGTCATCGATACTTTTCCTATCCGCAAAGCCCAGACAAGAGCAGTTTCTAATCGAAGACATTAAAAATCTGATATCATAAGCAGTTCACCGTACAAATTTGAAGTCGAAGAGCAAGAAGCACTTAAGAAACCTAAACCCAACCCTTTATTTTAAACTAAGATTAGATGCAAAAGATCCTCAAACTTCAAGAACTGATTCTAAGAAAATAAAGAAAGCCAAGAATATTATGTGTTGTAAAAACCAATTGATACGCCTAGAAAGAAAATTTGGCGATGTGGTGGATGCCAAGAGATCTACAAAGATCCCATGTTAAAGGACTGGATGGAGTGTACAACATGTAAGATGGAAAAATCGGTATAAATGCCTCTCGGCCAATGCCGTTCGGGTTTTGTAGAGACTGAGACGACCTGTAAAAGAGCCTGGACATTTTTTTTACATACCGAATTTGCAGTCCTGCAGGTTGGCAGGTTTTTTCGAAATAATAGGTAAGTAAGTGGGTTTTCTTCACCGTACTTTTTGTAAACACTAGTATCGAACACGGACCCTTAAAACCGAGTTACTAGCCAACGCCTTGACTAGTGCGCCACCTGCGCTACTAGACACTATTCAGGCGAATGAATATCAGCTGCCCTTAGCTTCTTTGATTTCATTCCTTCATTCGTTCTATTGACCGGCCTACTATAGTTAATTTGGGTAGAATATGATCTAATATAAGCTATCGCATATATTTTTAAGTAGGTGTCATATAGTTCCATGCCACTTTCAATGAAACCACTGAAATCGAAACCTTGTCATTTTAGATCAGGCAGGACATGAATTCCCAAAAGTACCTATGGCTCGCATGACGACTCCCGTAACCGTAGCATGGCGTGCCAAGACAAGACTTATGTCATGGATTATTTGACAATTTGGGCGTATTTATCGATAGGAATGGTATTAATTCCTTTATTTTATAACACTTCAAAGCGGTCTCAGTCACGCTAAAGATTAAGTCGCATGGTTGGCCCGTTTTACCATTAAGACTCATTCTAAGACTAGTCAAACATTTCTTGTCTTGTGACTTAAGTTTATGTCGCCCTTGCTATGCCGGCTGGCGTACGTACGAGCCTCTTAGTAGTCTGCTATCGTAGATTTATTAGAGTCATACAGACTAATTGAGATAATTCAAAGTGAATTATCATAGTAGAGTTTCTTGTCAAAAAGTGCCCTACGTCCTACTGCCTTTTAATTGTGTTTTGTTTGATTAAAGTGATGGGTGACCCCTAAAATTGCACCTAAAGCCCATCCCTCTTGTCAGCAACTCATCCTTAATCCGCAAAAATAAGTACATTAACAATATCATAAAATAAACATAAATTAATGAAGCACATATACCATTAGATAAACCGCGTTCTCATTTTCATCGCAGATAGTGGAAAAAATCTAAAGAAAATGTTTAAGAAGACCATACAGCGAATTATTAGTAAACATGCCTATGTAAATAAGATACTTTGTATATCTTCGACTCGCCCGCGATATCGACGTTCATTACACAACGGTTTTCCTTAAACCATGGTGCTTTTGTATATGAGGCTACTTCCAGTAGTAAGCACCAGAGCGCAATAAAATAAATTACAATCCTAAAAAATAAAGAAATGTTTAACAACTATGTAGGTACCTTTACATGAACTAAGAAAGAAAACATTTGTGATAAGCAGTACATGGGTTAATTTCTCTATACATATTTTACAGTTTGTATATTAGGTCTTTACCTATGAAATTGCCGTTTTTAACGAAATAAATGGAGCGTAATTTTTTTATATATTTTTTATTTCTATTAATCAAAATAATCACCCATGCAATCAATGCATCTTTGCCAACGCATTGTTAGCTTATTGATGCCTTTCTTGAAGAAATCAGCTGGACGGGAGGCAACAAATTCTTCAAAGGCATTTTGTACTGCCTCTCGGGTATTGAATTTTTTTCCCGCCAAAAAGTTATCCAAATTCTGGAAAAAGTAGAAGTCTGTAGGCGCAAGGTCTGGTGAGTACGGCGGATGACGGAGAACTTCCAACCCCAACTCTTGTAGCTTGGAGACCGTCTGCTGTGCAGTATGAGGTCGCGCGTTGTCGTGCAGGAGCAGTGGAGCCGAACGATTGACCAAAGCTGGTTGGAGACGTGCGAGCTTCTCCATCATTGTGTTCAGTTCTTCACAGTACACATCTGCAGTAATGCTTGTCCCGTTTGGCAAGAAGCTGTGATGAATTACACCCTCGTTAGACCACCAAACAGTGACCATCACTTTTCTAGGGGTAAGTTTTCGTTTAGGGCATTGTTTGGGTGCTGAACCAGGGTCCAACCAACTTGCTGAGCGCTTACGATTGTCAAACAGGATCCATTTCTCGTCACAAGTAACAATGCGGTTCAGAATTCCTTCATTTGTATGCCTGCTGAGCAGTGCAAGGCACGTCTCCACGCGTACTTCGCGCTGGCGGTCATTGAGTTCGTGGGGTACCCATTTGTCAAGCTTTTTTACCTTGCCAATTTGACGCAAATGGACCAATATTGTTTTGATGCTAACGTCGAAAGCTGCTGCTAATTCAGCCGTGGATTGAGTTTCATCAGCTTCCACAATTGCCTTTAATTCGTCATTGTCGACCAAAGTTTTCGGACGACCACGGGGTTCATTTTTCAGGTCAAATTTTCCAGAACGGAAGCGGGTAAACCAATAACGGGTGGTGCGTTCGTTTGTAGTGTTCGCTCCGTAAACGTCGTTGATGTTGCGTGCGTCTTGTGCCGCTTCGCTGCCACGACGGTACTCATACTCCATAATTACTCGAATTTTTTGATGACGAAAAATGTCCGAATGCGTTGAAAACAAAACACTAACTATTAAACAAATGACGATTTTAGAAAAAGAATTCCATGTTTGTCAAATAAAATTAATTTGAAATTAGAATTATCATTCAAACAAAAAAATATTTTCTTTTGAAATGGCCAGTACGGCAAAACGGCAGTTTCATAGGTAAAGACCTATTATTAAAAATGAGTCACTGATTCATTACTTCACTATTATTTAAAAGCAGTATTTTAAAACACACTAAATTCTAAACAAACATAAAATAATTGTATTCAAAAAGCTCCTTTGTCGAAGTACGGAGAACAAAAATCTATATTTTTGTCTGACGTACTTCACTAGTTTGAAATTGCCGCGTATGACGTAAGCTGAGACTTCTGACGTCACCACCCCCATCCCATAGGTGTTAGTGATCGACTTTTCTCCCTCACTCCAACAAATAATGAATCACAAAGAAAGAGACAACCTCACTCACGTAAAGGTTGTGAATCGACTTCATTTTCCATTCGCGGACGATGTACAAGTTTGACTTTAGTTTTGATAACAGTATTTACTGATAAGAATTATTGTGTTGGAATTTAGACATTTTAATTGATTTTCTGCTCATATAAATGTAATCTCAGAATTAATGTACGTTAAAATGAAGTGTTTTTGCGTTAATAAGTACCATTCAATGTGAATTACTTAATGAAAATCTCTCGAACACACACAGACGTGCCCAGCGAATGACGTGAGTGATGGTAGCGCCGCGACGGAGTTCTCGCGAACAAATCCCCAGTCAGTAGTGAAGATTCGCTCGGCAAAGCAAAGTGGCCGAGTCGAAATAAACGCGATTTTCGCGAAAATGGCCAGCAGTATAAAGTCGACACGAAAAAGCAAACATTTTCCTATAAACCAGTTAGTATGTGTCGGCAATTACCACCTGGAGAAGACGATCGGAACGGGAAATTTCGCCGTTGTAAAACTGGCTACACATGTTATTACTAAGAGTAAGGTGCGTTACATGTCCTGCAATCGAGTGTTGTTAGTGTTTTAGTATCTCTTAATATGGTTTTGAAGTGTTATAGGTATCTTGGTTCAAAGTGTGTTTTGAAAGTGCTATAGTGGTTGTTATCATGTCGTGTTCCTTAGGTTTTTTTCCATTCGTTCGGAGCCTCGTACGCAGCAATGATCTTGTCAGGTTTGCCAAACGCACACTATATAGAACTTGTTTATATATAATAAAGCTGACTGATGAGCGCCTAGAACGCGTTTTGCTAAATTAACAAAATAACGCAACCAGTTTTGGAAGTGCATTGTTTACTAACCTAGCTGATTTCGTTTGTCTACTGTTCTAATCAGTCTGCTTTTATTTTTTATTAGATTTTTTTTTTCTATTCTATACTACTAGTTACTTACCAAAAGAAAAAATGACAAAAAGTTAGAGGTATTAGGACAGATCTGTCACACGGCATACTAGAAGTTAATGTCCTTGACGAACTGCAAATGCTCTACAAATTATTATCAATTGTCCAGTTGATTGACTGTCCTTTTGAACCAATTACACCGCCGTCTTTTTATTAAATAGTTACAACACTACCTCAGTTCAAAACATTCAACTCCGGACAAATCTGAACAATAATTTCATAGAGATTGGAATTCACTAATTCACTTATCTTATTAGAAACTTGTTTTGCATTTAATGCTTTCTATCACTGGAAAGCAATTATCCATGAAAAGTAGATAAAAGCAGTCAAGATTTTTTTTAAAGATACCTACTTGCAAAAAGATATTGCTGTTTTTATGTTTTATTGAGCTAAAATTTATTTACAAGAAGAAAAATATAATATTTCCACCTGAGTGATAACAATAATTATTGCAATATAATATAACATAAATATTGATGGTGTTGTTTTTCTGTTTCAAAGTTAATAAAAGTGGTCAAAAATTTTGCTGCTACAGATAGGTTCAATACCAACAAAAAAGAAAATGTTTATCTAACTTTTGATGATTCCTCGCAGTTCTAGATTCAAAATTTAATTTCTTTTTAGTTTGCATTAAAAAAGTCACAATTTCCATAAACTCATTTCAAGACCCCTTCAATTGTCTGAAAATATATAATATCACTGGAAAGCAATTATCCATGAAAAGTAGATAAAAGCAGTCAAGATTTTTTTTTAAAGATATCTGCTTGCAAAAAGATATTGCTGTTTTTATGTTTTATTGAGCTAAAATTTATTTACAAGAAGAAAAATATTATATTTCCACCTGAGTGATAACAATAATTATTGCAATATAATATAATATAAATATTGATGGTGTTGTTTTACTGACTCAAAGTTAATAAAAGTGGTCAAAAATTTTGCTGCTACAGATAGGTTCAATACCAACAAAAAACAAAACATATATGTAACTTTTGATGATTCCTCGCAATTTTAGATTCAAAATTTAAATACTTTTTAGTTTGCATTAAAAAAGTCACAATTTCCATAAACTGATTTCAAGACCCCTTCAATTGTCTAAAAAATATATAATTAAAATAAACTATGTATTAGTTTAAATTATGAGTATATTAACAGGACTAGGAGTTACACAGTTGACACCATGCAAAGATCTCTAGTTTTATATATATCAATTTTGATTCTGTATTTCGATTTTCATGATGGAAGGCATACTAACTTTTTTGCTTTGAAACTATGAATATCAAATAACTTTTGGAATTTCTAGAGATTACTGGTCAAATCATAAAAGTTTTTTATTGTTTGTGGAAATTAAAAAAATCTATTTATGTATATATTTGTTTGTCTAATCATTAATAAACTCAAACACTAATGTTACAATTTTAATAAATCTTTTGCCATTAGACAGTGTAATACTATAACATATTATATTATTAATGAATACCAACACTACAATAATAGTCTAAATTGTACCTCTATAATTTGATTACCTAGTAATGAATGTTTTATAATTTAAGAAAGTTACAGGATTTTTTCCACAATTTTCCGTTCATTCCCTTGATCATGGCGCTTGCAATAGTGGTGGAATATCGAAAACACAAATTTTAACTTCAACATCATGGTAATAATATTGTAAATTCTTTAAACTATAGTTTGAATAACTGCAGTAGTCTAAACCAATTAACGTCATTTGCTTTTGTTCAGGTGTATTAATTTTTTAACTTATTTGTACTTTTTCTTAATTAAATTTTTGATTGTTTATTATAAATAGTGAATATGTAAACTATTCACTAAATGTAAATTTGTTTTTATTATAAACATGTTGTGTTCATTTGTCTTCTAGTAAGATCACTTGTTATATTATATAGGCTATTGAACCTGTGTTTTTCACTGTTTTTCTGTGGAATATATTTCTACTAAGTTAAACAGCTTAAAATTGATTGCTATTTACAAAATTCATTTTTCAATTTAGTTTAAAATTCAATTAATTTAAAAACAGTTTTACTTATAGCGTTATTATTCTCACAACACAATATCTTACATTTCAAAATACATTCAAAGTTTTGGCTGTTGGGTGATAATTGTTAATTGTCAAACAAATTACAGTTCAGATATGGCTGTTCCCTCCTATGTTAAGAAGTCATTGTAAAATTTTTATAACTTCCTCGCCAACATTTTTTGACTTAAATCCACTGTTCAAAGTCTAATAATTAGGATTTGGTCATATTATTTGGTTGTTATTTTTTGCTACTTGTTGAACCTACCTAATCTACCCTATCTTATATATTTCCAACATGTTTTATACAATGCTTTTTTTTTTTAATTGTACAAGTAATTGACGCATGTGCAAACATTTTAAAAAGTATGTTTTGTTTCATCCCACAAATTATGTCAATTCTGTCTGTTATCTACATAAATAAATCAAAACAGTTTATAATAACATAAGTCAAGCAACCATTCGTTTAAACCATTCTTAAAGCTTGTGCTTTGAAATGACTGGGAATCTTGTTGAATATATGCCTGTACATAGCAAAGAAGTTTCAAAGGTAAAAACTAGTTTATCAGTAAACCTAGTATATCGGACAATACTATTCTGGTGCAGGTTATACTTACCTCTCAATGTACCTTTATTATTTATAAGTAACCCACATAGATTATTTTAAAAAAATATATAAGAATTTCAGAAACTATTGATAACATACAAATAAGTCTTCCAATTTGTAGTAAAGGTATACCAAAGCATATACACTCGGTGTCACAAAAATCGCACCTTTATGTTTTTTTCAGTAAATTGCTCCTAGAATCTGGCCCATAAATACCACGCGTGAAAAAGAAATATCATTGTAAAGTGCACTTCAATACCTTTACATTCATTACCTGTATCATTAAAAAATCAATTACCATTTCTAACCAGGGACCAATCAATAAGATATTGGAAAAAATGCTCACTTAAGGAGCGCTAGTTGGGCTACCTTAAAAGGGTATAAAATGTTATGTCCAGGTAAGAAATGGGTCAGTCGCTACTCAGACTTTAGAGTGAACACACTGGAACAACATACGCAAAAGAACTGTACCTGAAGATGGATACAACCCCTGAAGAAGCTGCTCAAATCCTTGCTCTATTGCAAACAGGACTGCGACAGGTTGACGTTGCTCGACAGTTGAACCTTAGCCGATTTGCAGTACGACGAGTATACCAACGGTTCCGTGAGACTAGTGGCTATACCCGAAGACGTGGATCCGGAAGAAAACGTTGTACATCAGAAAGAGACGACCATTTCATTGTGTCTACGTCGTTGCGCTACCGCTTCACCAATGCTGTTGAGGTGCAACAAGAGCTCCGGTCAGCTCGTAGAACGTCTGTGAGTGTCTCTACGATTAGAAGAAGATTGAAAGAAAAGGAATTAAGAGCTCACAGACCTGCTAGAGGCCCAAAATTGACCGTGTGACATCGGAGAGAGCGGTTACAATTTGCTCAGGAGCATGTCAACTGGACGCTTGACCAGTGGAGGGCCGTTCTCTTTACCGATGAGACACGAGTATGTCTTTTCTGCAACGATAGACGCAGAATGGTATACCGAAGAAGAGGAGAACGTTTTACCCAAGCGTGTATAGAGGAATCCGTCGAATACGGAGGTGGTTCCTGTATGTTCTGGGGTGGCATATCCGTTGAAGGGAAAACGGAACTTGTGTGCGTCTCTCGGACTGGCGGTGGTCGCGGGCAAGGGTCGCTGAATGCTGGGCGGTACATAACAGAAATCTTACAAGACCATGTGGTCCCGTATGCCGGATTTGTTGGCGATGGTTTCATGTTAATGCACGATAACGCCCGTTGCCACACTGCGTTTTCTGTGCGGGACTACTTGGAAGAGGTTGAGATTCCTGTTATGCAGTGGCCAGCACGAAGCCCAGACCTAAACCCGATCGAGCATCTCTGGGACGATGTAAAGAGACACGTACGAGCACGTGATCCTGCTCCCACCACTCTCCAAGAGCTTCAGGATGCCGTAAAGGAAGAATGGGAGAACATGCCCCAAGAGAGAGTGGTGACCCTCGTGAGGTCCATGAAGGATCGGATGGAAGCTGTCATCAAAGCAAGGGGAGGAAACACTAGATTTTAAGGACTGATTTGAGATTTTTTTATGTTTTTTTAAATTTAGTTTTTGTAACTTTTATCCTTTTTGAGATTTTTTTATTAAAAGCTTTAAAACATATACACATGTTTGTAATTTCTAATAGGCAATTAAATAACCTTTCCAATGATATCCTACAATCATACCCTTACTATGGACAAAGTTTGAGTAAAAGTATTTTAAAGTTGCTTTTTCGAAAGGTGCGATTTTTGTGACGCCGAGTGTATTTAAATATCCACATATAACAACATACGAAATAAGGGAGTTTTGGAAAGTTTTTACCCATTGTTATCATCTATAAACAATGTGTAATCTATCATATACTACCAAGTATTCGACTTCAGAGTTGAATCAAAATATCCTCCACCACTGACCAATTCCTGAATTTTTTCAATTTATTGAAAAAGTTATTTTTGTAAAACAAAATCAATTACTTATTTATTCATCCCAAAATCTTTAAAACAAACTTTGCCAAGGAATAATAAATATGAAACTGTCATTTAATTGATATTTTTTGAAATAATAACGGAGCTTTGATCAGGAATCAAGATATAATGTTTAGTTTGGAATCAATATTTATTTCTTATGGAAATGAGGTTTAGTATAGTAGATATAAAACGTGCGGGATGACGTCAAAGTTTGCAGTCATAGTGTACAATACAGTGAGATGCGTGATATATAGTGAGTGCTATTCAGGAAGACGTGACGTAACTACTACTTTTTTGGTCTATGGTTGCACACTACGATTAATAAACAGAAAAAGGAGTTGTTAGTTGAAGGCGATGTTTTCATTTGCGAGCAAAACAACACGTTGTTGCTCAATAATTTTATATTATCATGTTGAATTGGTTTCTTAAATCTTCTTATTTTCTTCTTATTTATAGAAGGAGCTTGAAAACCCATTGAAGCCAGAACTCAAAAGGTTCTATAACACTACGCAATATTCAGTTTAGTCTTGTACGAGTAAAACTTTCTGAATATAAACAAATTTTAGGATAATATTTTGGTTTAAATAATAAATCCAAAATAGATTTCCGAATAAATAAATACACTCCTAGCGTGGAATAAGTTGGAGCTTTGCTTTGTACCTCAGTAGTAAAGCTTTATCGTCACTATCCATTGGTTGAATGTATTGCCAGTACAAATAAAAATTTAAATATACAACTAGTCACACAATAAACTAAATTAAGTACGTGGCCTGTGACTATACGATTGTAACTAGTCACAGGCTCCGAAGCTAACTTGGTTTATTGTTACTAGAGGGCCAGAGACCTCGGCGCACTTTCTCGCTCGTAACTCCTGACCCCGCGAGGATTTCGAAATAAAATACAACGTAACTCGATTTGACAAATATCCACACGTATGTGGTGCGATCAGTAACCAAATATTAAAGTTTAAATAAGACCGGGGTTCAGTTAGACAAAGTCTTCGACCCCCATGTCGTAGATGGAAGGAAGGAAATACGTAGCTTTATTAGTTTGAGAGTTTATACATTATTACATTATATATTATAAAACATTAAATAGAATGTCTATGCGCATGTCTGTCAGCCTCTCTACGTGAATGCGAAAAACTCAAAAAGTTCCGAACGGATTTTCGTGTGGTTTTCTTCAGCAGTCGGAGTGTTTCAATGGGAAGGTTTAGGTGTAATTTATTAATACTTTGTTAATTTGGTTGATATATGATCATAACTGAAAAAATAATGCCAATAATCGCTTTGTGATATTTAAGTATATGTGATTTTAGAAAGACAGTAACTAGTCCACTAGCTACTCCACTATATTAACAGTTTAGAATTAAGACCAAAATTCTATATAAAAGTTCTATACAAAATTCTATATAAAAGTTCTATACAAAATTCTATTTTCTTAAGGATCAACACAGGTAAATTAGACAGAACGATCATTAATTTACAATAAGACAATTTTAATAATTAGTTAATTAGGGCAGTGTAGAATATTTTTATCATGTCTAGAAAGTATGAAATACATACATAAATATTACCAAAGTAAGTAAATTAGGGTGTTTTTTTAAATATCTTCATGAAAGTTCGATCATGATCAGTGTAAACAAGTTTTTGTTGAATTTTAAGTAATTTCTAATCGTATTAAATTAACTCACTTATCATTCTGCATGCAGGTACCTAAATATGCTTACAATAACTTAAAGAATTAGAACAATCGTTAGTATAGAACACATTTTTTTTACAATTTTTTGGGACCCTTTTTCTGGCAGAGTTGCAACTTTAAGCGCATTGTAATAATGCATAACGGTAGAAATACAACCAACTATTTAAAATATAAGCGGTCCCTAAGTCCGACAAATCCTAGTTTCGCCCCACTTTACGGCGGTTCGTTACAGACGTAACGTCTTAATAGATCCTTATTACATATTACAACAAGGAACGCCGGTCTTCCAGTTAGAAATAGGGCAACACGGCATCCGAATCGCCGAACCCACCGGTGGGCCTTGGAGTTTCTCGCTGGTTCTTTGGCAGTAGATGACCCTTCCGAACCAGGTGGTAGTTTCAATATACGACGGCCTAAGCCGAGGCCCATACGCAGCGCTCTCGGATGCATTTCGTTTAAAGGAGAAGTTTAAGTTCGGCTAAGCGCTCTCAGCGCTAGGCCATAAAGAACGGTGAAATTTTAAAAGCCCATAGAGACATAAATAAACTGTACATTTCGAAAAAAAAAAAGCGTAATTGGAACGCTGTTTAGACTATATTAATTCTTATAAAATTATATGCATTATTTACTTTAAGCATTCCGTGCAGGTTATATCTTAGGACTTATCAAAAATTAAAAATATCGCGCGACTAAATAAATTCTAGCGGTCACACTGCGACACGACGCATGCAATGCAATATTGCAGTTTGTATTTATGTATATATATATATATATATATATATATATATATATATATATATATATATATATATCTTTGTGATTCTATCTTTAATTCTTTTTCATACCGTAATTTTGTTTTTCCTTTTGTATATGAATATCTTTTCTTTTCAAATACTTGCAGGATAGGTAATAAAATACATTAAAAAAATTCTTAGTGGGATGAACATAATTTTTGTTTAAATACTCGCTGCTAAGAGAATCACACGCTATACAACTATAGAAAACCCCCAGTGAAAGATAAACTTAAAGCTTTCATATTTCATTTATAAAGTTCCCTTTATAAAGCTTCTCCGAACAGCTTTACAAATTAGCACAACGCCCAAGGTTTCAGGAAACTTGACAAAGTTTGTTTTGTTAGGGAAACAATGCTTCGGAGGCCGTAAGAAGGTCTTTCTTTGCCTGATTTTATGCAACGATATATAACTGAAGGCTTCTGAAGAGGCCAAGACCTTGGGTAGTTCTTTACGGTTCTTTTTAAAAGAGACCTCGAGTAATGAAAGCTTAAATGTACCTATGAACAATAGTTTTAATTTCATATCCATTAAGATCTAATCTCAATAAACTATTCATGACACGTTAAAACAATACGGAAATATTAAAATGTGCAGACGAATCGAGAATCGCTTCCTTTTTTGAATTCGGTTCATATTTTGAACTACTGTTCATATTATGAAACGGTTCATATTTTGAATTCGGTTCATTAATAAAACTGTTATTTTCAAATTCATTTATTTTTCAAGAATTGTGGATAATAAAATGACGGTAGCAAAAATATAGGTTTTGCCATAACAATGGTGCGTAAATATTATATGGAATTAATGGTAGAATAGCATCAACCCTCAAGTTATCAACGTGGTGGCAGATGATCCCGCCAAGCCGGTTTGAACCTCGTCTTCCGCCGGGCGCTTGCCTCCCCCAAATCTCCCACGTTACTCAAACCGTCGGGACTAGTGCGTGATGACAGCAAGCAGTCTGATGGCACGATTCCTGCCCCGTGGAAAATGGCAATTCTGCCAGTCTTTTGGCAACTTTGTCTTTTATCCTAATTGTCTAACTTATTAATACGATAGTGTTTTTTGTTTGTTTGTTTGTAACGCTTTCCCGCCTCATCTACTAAACCAATAACCAACAATTTTTACAAAAAAAACATAGGAAACCTTTTGTCCAAAAAAAAAGGTTCCGTTCCCGAGGAACACGTCCTCAAAGGCATGGAGAAAAGCTTGTTAATTATTATTCATGCAAAGTTACCGACTGTCGGAAGGAGGGTTATGTTTTTCAAGTTTATGTATGTATGTATATTTCTTTGACACTCTCTACAGCTTAAACCGATTGACGTATTTCAACATGTGAATTATTGAAGTACATCAGTGTTTTGAATTAATTATAAAATACTTGAATCGTAATAAGTTTATCGGTCGAAATCGGTCACAGAAATCACCTGAACTTTGTAGAACAAAATTTAAACGACCTTTGCACCGTGTTAAAAGAGTTTACTTAAGTTCGCGCGCCAGCTTACGAGTGGGAAGAAGCAAGAGAGCTGTACTATTTCTGTATCAAAAGTATTTTCTTTCTCATTTCTTGACATGACGTAAGACTTGAGTGAGGTTTACTGATACGGGCGTTTCAGCCTTCTCCGATATTTTAAATACTGTTATGTCAGCTAGCAGACGCATTATTTTTGTAAGGTTTTCGTATTATTAACGGTTTTCATTGTGGCCCTAGATTTTTATTGTTTTTTTATCTTGCGATGTTTATTTACTTATTAACAGCGTAGCATCCCTAACATATGCGTTTTGTATAATTGTACAATGATGTGTTTTTCTTGGCGATTTATTTACTGAAACTAACTTCTTAATATAAAACCGGTTTGTTTTTTCTCATATATTTTGAATTTTTTTTACAAAGGGAGATGATATTTGTCGGTCCCACTACGCATACATACCCGTACTTGTAGTAGAAGTATATAGACATGTACCTAGACATACAAGACCAAAAAAGAAGTGGGGCGCAACTTTGTGAATTATGCTCACTATAAGATATTAATAGTTGGTTATGAAAACACACAGTATTAACACTCAAAATTCCTTGAAAAATAAAATAGTTTCAGTAATATAAAAAGAATTAGAAATACAAACAAAAAATTAATTTCAATTAGGTACAAATAACAATATTTACTGTGGCGATATATTTAGTGAAAGCTCAATTTTTTTAGTTTTTTTTTTTAATAATATTGTACGTATTCTTGGTTAATTTGTTGTGACGTCACAACTCAGTACCTTTTTTTTAGTGAAGCGTATTTCGAGCATTCATAAAATTAAATGCAGCCCGTATCCAAATATCAATTTATCCTGTAAACTAGGAACTGTGGGCTTATTGTTTTTTGTACAAAATATATACGTATGTACAATATGAAATAATATGTTTTTTGCCATCGATTATTGATGACCATGAGTAACCATCAGACGACGGCCGAGAAACGTAGTGGGTAGTAGCCCTGCCTTATACGCGGGGGTCCGAGGTTCGAGACCTAGTTGGGGCATTCATTTGTGTGATGAACGCAGATGTTTGTTCTCGGGTCATGGTTGTTGATATTAATATACGTATGTTTATTCTGGGTTCCCGTCCAGTTCGCTGTGTGGACATCCATAACACAGGCTCAGCTTACATCGGGGCCATACAGTTGGTGTGATTATCTAGGGATTTAAAAACAATATATATTTTAATCTTCAATATCTAAACTAGAAGTCCTGCTAACTTTCACCCTCCTAGCTCCCGATCCCGTGGATAAAATATAGCAGTCCTTCATAATAAAGCTTACTAAAGGTGAAAAAAATCTGATTCTAATGAAAAAACCATATAGTTTGTTAGTTACTAAAAGCTTGCAGTAAAAGCGATTAAGCTTAGTTTACTATTACTTTACTAACTTATTTTTAACGAAAACGCCTAACTCAAACTCTAAAGGACGTCACAAAGTAGCATAATTTTCTAACTTATTTTTGGGTAATTTTCTAACTTATAACTGACATGTCAATGTTTGCAATAAATATCTGTCATCAAGAATCCATAGAGAATTATTAAGTTGTTCATCGCGGGCAGAGACTAGTAAATAACTATAGACTAACCATGTCTAACAAAATTTTGTGATTTGAAAAATAGTTGTTTCTAAGATAGAGATATGCCGTTAGTTTTGTTAGATTTACAATTTATTTAAATTTAGTTAAAATAATACGTATAAAAACTTAAGATGGCGCTGTTTACAAAATTATTTGTTTTTTCATTGCAAGTACTATCAGTAGGTATCAGGCGACAACAGACGTTGTCAGCTAGTGCATTATAATTATTTGATGCTATGTTGCCGCTCTTATAATTCAGTAACATAAAACTTTACAACACCCCGGATATTTTTTGTAGTGTTACTGGGTTACTGTATTGCCAGTGTATAATTTTTCCCGCAAAAATATAGCATTCATCTACACAGTTTGTTCTTATCTGCCTTAACATAATAAAACGAATTTCAGTGCATTTAATTAATAGATCTTTTATATTTTACTTTATTTCTTGATATCGATAAAAAATATGTCTTAATAAGTGCATAATTTTTATTTATAATGCATATAACTCTTAGTTATTTTGCAGTAGTTAAAAAAACATTTTCTTGCCGGATGTATAAAAATTTTGAAATATTTTGTAAATATTGTTTTTAGACACTTATTTAAAAAAATGTTCTTTATCCATCAACTTTTTTTGTTCTTTTTATAACAACATTTTATTTGTTTGACAATTTGAATTCTTTGTCGTTGTTTGTTGTTGCTATGGTTGTGTGTTTGTTTTGGATCTTTTCCCTGCATTTCTTTGAATTCACAATATTTCTGCTCGCCTACTGTGACTCTTGCAAATTTTATGGACCTTGATTATGCTTACGTTTTGGCTGCTACATATATTGTATAACATGTGCGTTTATCACAACTGTGATAATAAAAGCTTTTCAAAGTAGGTTATTATGGCAATTAAAATAAGGAGGATGGTAGTGCCCAGGCGTCTCTGAACAAAATAAACTTATACCAGTCATGTTTATGGTCTTTTGTAGTTGTTATTTTATCATCTATAAAGTAAGAATAAATTACTATCTACCTATTCGCATTGAGTAAAATTATCAAAATCAATGATATAAAATGTGGACACTTTCCAATTTTAGGAAAGTAATAAATCCTACTTGCTAAGGTTTCAGGTATTTGACAACGCCATATAGCAGTTTTAGTCCGTATTAATACAAATATTTTGCATTACGTTTCTTGTCAATAATTCATATAAAAATTAAAGACGACAAGGTTGGTCCAAGCTATTTGAGAGTGACATCTAGAAATAGCTTGGATTTTGAGCTTTTTCCGAGTCACGATTTTTTGTATGGAGATGGTCAGTCTATAGTTATTTACTAGTCTCTGATCGCGGGTAATATAACAATTTTGCAATGTGATATGGAAAGATAACGACTCCGTGACGTCAACGCAAGAATTTCTTTAATATTAAAATGAAACACTGCGCAGAAACCATTAATATACAAATTGTTTTCTCAAAATACTTAATTCATTAAGAAAAACATAATAAAATATATACTTCAAAACTTTACAGGCCGAATTTATCGATTATTTGAACTAACCTATTTCGTCTGTCAAATAATAGTTAGCATTCCAATAAAATACCCTATCGAAGCCACGAGCAAAAACCAGTGAACAATAATCTTCTTGGAAGTATAATTGCAATCCTTGGTATCACCTAGACGGGGCCGTCACAAGGCCGCACCAAGGTAAGTCGTTGACTCGTGAACATGCGCCGTAAAACCTGCATAGCCTTTGCCTGGTCCGTGCTATTAAAAAAAAACGTATGGTTTTTGGCGGGACGCTGAAAAGTACCTAATGGTTGTTTTTGAAATTATATTATAGAAGTATTTCAAACAGTTGTAATACAATTTACAGTTAAACCACATTCGAAACATTAGACGTGTTAGCGTGAAGTAAGCTCAGAATTGAATCAAGTTTTATTACCAAAACAATTTGATTTTTGAATTAGAACATCTAATAATGTATTTTCGTTCTGTTTTTTTTATTTTTCGTAAATATTTAATACAATATGGATAGGTTTCAATTGAGCGCCTTAAGTAAGTATTTGATGTCTGATGAGTGCGGCCGCTAAACTTCTTAACATAGCTTAATGATTTTTTGAACTTAAGAATATGTCGTTGATCTTTCTCATCTAGATATGGCATTAAAACTTTAATGATGCTGCAAAGTTCTTATTATAACTATTGCATTTTTTTTTTCAATAACATGAACTTAAACTGAATGACCCCTGTCTTGGGTAGGGAACTGCCCTTTGAGAATTTCCTAACAGAAATATTGCCAATGTTCCGTGTATATGAATAATTTGTACCGCTGTGAATTGGCCTTCTGTCAACTTAAAGCTTTCCTGGCGGTTGATATACTTTTAAAACTGGGACGTTTGGGACGTTAATTTGTTTGGATCACTTTGTCGCCTGTATTTTTTTTAATTTAATACATAGCGTACTTTATATTTATATCGGTATAGTTATCCGTAATAAATCTGAGACTAGCGCACTCTGTCGGTGTACGGACAAAACAGTTAATCAATTGAGCCGTCTTCTTTCTTCCTACCTATCGTATACTGTATTATGCATATTTGTACAAGCTTTTCTTTGGCACCAGCCGCTATAAATCGACGTGGAACAACTTGAGGAAATCTCAAATGTTTTCGTACAGACTTGGAAATTGCGTAAATTATAGCATCTACTCTGTGACAACCGCCTTATCCCATTGATAAATGACACAGCGTAATTTAATATACTGGTAGCGCCACCTACTGCAATGTTGCAGTATTTTTAGAATGCAAAAAAACTACGTAAAAATCATTGTATCGAGTGGACAGACACTTTTTTATAGACACGATTACTTAATAGTTTGTAATTTAAGATATTTTACAATGTTTTAAATTTACTATGTGCGAGAATTATATGTAGTTTATTGGCATTTTTAATTAACATTTATAACTTTTTATACTAATTCTGGGACGCTTTAATTATTGGGATGTACGACATAAGATTTTGTGAGTCGTGAAAATCCTATTTCTTCATCAATACAGAGGTATACCAATCTCCAGAGATGTGATTTATAAAAATTCATTTTGTATCTTGAATTTAAACATATTTTGTTTGGTATCTTAGTATTTATTAATACTTATACGGATAAAATACTTTTACTAGATATGTTACTAGACATTTATAAAATAAATGCGTAAAACTGAACGAGTCATTATATGTTTTTAGATTCCTCCGTGTGATTCCTCTATTGCAAGTGGTGAAAATACGGCATCTACTGCCAGCACCGCTGACTTAGAAACACTGCAATATCTAAATAATAAAGATATTGGCTTAAAGAGCTTAAATACCCTACAATACAATTTTTTTTTAAATATAGCTCCTGTTTGCCGAGTTTTGCCCCTGTGGACCGACTCTTTTCCTTTGGAAGTATGATTCTAAGGACTCATTGACGAAAAATGATCGATGAAATGTTTGAAGAACTAGCTCTACTTACTTAAGTCTTTTACTTAAAAATATTTTGTCTTGTCACATTTCAGCGATTAACACGATTTATTCGTAAATAACATGAATGTCAATTGTGAAAAGCAAACTTAAATTCATTAAAATAAAATCTTGTTTTCTTACAAAAGTATTTTCACCTTAAGAAGTATTCAGTATCTACTTATTTTGTATCTTGTATTTCAGATACCATGCTGGAAAGTATTTTGTACCTGGTATCTGAAATACTTAAGTTAAAAGTATCTTGCATTTTGTATTCCAGATACTTTGTACAGGGTATTTTGCACATCTCTGCCAATCTCACTGTTTTATCTACATTCCCGACCGCGACAAATCTAGCTTTTTAATGCTGGAAGACCTTTATGGATGACAAATATTTCCTTATAATATAATAGCTCATTTTTGGTTCGTGTTGCCAAAGAGTGGAACGATTTGCCTGCGTCTGTTTTTCCAGACAAATATAACCCTGGAGCTTTCAAGTGTAGAGTGAATAGGTACCTCTTAGACAGGTGTGTACGATCCTCGTCTTCATCGTCACTTTCCATCAGGTGAGATGGAAGACAAACGCCTGCTAATTATTAATAAAAAAAAAAATAATAAAAAAATACTAGGTCCCTGCGTGCTGCATCCCGAGTAACTCCTCATCCTCTCTTACTAATGGATAAAGATTTAAAAAACTTGAATCAGTGGTTTTATAGTATATTCTTTCTTAGATTACTTCTTAAATGTACCTTGATTGTTTTCTGTTTTCCATGTAATTTTAGGTATGTTGACAATCCAAATAACATAATTTCGTTGAAGAAAACATAAAATAATTGGGTTGTAGTTACCTATCATTATATGAACTGGTGTTGGTATCTAGCTACTAAATACGTAGATAAAATGATACAATTACCGGAAATATTGGCAATAATAAATATCTAATCTATGTAAGAATTGGATAGCCTTGATTTTGGCTATATCATTTTGATTAATTGGACTAATTCTCGGCGGAGCTAAACTATAGCATTCAAACTAAAGCATGTGCCGTACCGTCAAAGTTGGAGAAAAATCTTGAATCTAGGGATTTTCAATATAAATTTAAATTTGCCGTTCTAAGTACCAAAAAAATGTAACTTTTTTATCTTTATTCATTTATTTGTGTAATGAACACAGATATTTCTAGTGTTACCCCCAGTTCTCTGTGTGGCCATGCATAACACAAGCGCTGTGTGCCTACTTTAGTGCCATAAAGTTGGCGTGTTCGTCTGGGGATTGAAAATAACAAGAAAAACAATTTAAATTACCGGTGATTATTCTAACCGCTACAATTTTATTTTATTTTACCTATGTTATAGGTATATTTAACCAATGTCTTAAGATATAACACCAACAACTATATATAGACAACTCGATATTTTACGAAGTTTACCGAGCGACATGCAGCACGAGCTAGTCTGCGTTAGATATAACAACGTCAATAGACTTGCATCTAGAAATCGAGACAAATGTCACCGAGTGACAATCACCCTAGAGGAGAGTTCTCGCATGTCTAGCTTGATAGAACACCGTAGGTGGAAGCCATTGCCCAAGGTAGCTGATTGATATGCTGTAATTTCTCTCCCCTCGGTTCAGCCATAATATAAGCCATAATTTATATTGACGACCGAATAGCCTAGTGGTTAGTATGCCCTGCGTTATATGCCGGAGATCCCAGGTTCGAGTCCTGGCCGGGGCATTCATTTGTGTGATGAACATAAATGTTTGTTCTCGGGTCATGTTTGTTGATATTTATATATATGTATGTTTATTCTGGGTTCACCCCCAGGTCATCCATAACACAAGCTCTGCTTACTTTGGACCCATACAGTTGGTGTGGTTGTCTGGGGATTTATTTATTTTTTTATTTATTTATTGACACTTCAATACACCTTAAGAACAAGAAATAGCATAAAATAATTTATTTATGCAATATTGTTGTATTTGGCGGTCTTCTCGCTACACAACGATCTCTACCAGAAACAATGAAATCTTACAATTAAGATTTATATCAGGTTCGGCATATGTGAACGTTTTTAATTCATACAATTACATAAATACAAAAAATATTACTTAACATTATTATAATTTTTTGAAGTCGAAGTTGTAGGATGTAAATGCCGTCTTTTATCAAGAGTTTATAGCTAAAATGCATAAAAGCATACGGTCTTTCCAAAAAAAAGTCAAAAGTTAAATCTTTACACAGTGTATATGTCAACCGTCAATATGTCAACCGTCAATATGTCAACCGTCAGAATAGTCTCCAGTCACTGCCATTTTAATTTGGCTGGGTAATATCATTTAGAAAATGAAAATAATAATAATAATAGGTAAGTAAATCCTCAAACACACCAACTGTATGGCTCCAAAGTAAGCAGAGCTTGTGTTATGGATGACCATACAGCGAACTGGGGGGGGGGGGAACCCAGAGTAAACATAAATATATAAATATTAACGAGCATGACCCTAGAACAAACATTTTAATTCGTCATTTGAATGAATGCCCTGAGTCCTGAATGAAGGACTCGAACCTGGGACCTCCGACGTATGATATATATAGGCGGATAGTATACAGACTCGACCGAGACCTTTTTAAAGGGAAAAGAATAAATCCTCGGACAGGCGTGGGACCTGCACGTCTTCATCTTCACTTTGATTAAAGTAAAGTAGGGGAAGATGGGCGAAGTGCTTACATAAAGTAACTGAAAAATATCTCTGGCTTTACCTCAGATACACACACAAACTCAATTATTTTGCTCGATGACTAAAAGAGAGGATGGTGTGAATCTTGGGCTTGCGAGAAGACATTTCGTTGTATTCCTGTTGTGTCGTATACTGTCGGTTCAAAATCAAATCAAAATCAATTTTTTTTGTTACTCTCCGTGGGGAGGGCAGGAAGACATAAAAATGCTTTTATGCATACCCCACCGCGCGCGATACAGAGTTATGTGGGAATCGCTCCGAGCCTACCAGAGCCAACTACACACCAAAACCCTCTGAATGATTCTGGCAATCTTTTGCCTTACAGCCTTCATCTGAAGCGACGGAGGAAAAGGCCGCGCAAGCGGGGCCCTTAAGGGGTCACCCTCTGGGAATTACATAGCACTGAAGGTGCTCAAAATGAAAAAGAATTAAGTTAATTCGAATTCGAATTAGAATTTGCGGCCAGAAGGGCTTCGAAATCGTCTGTCAGCTGGGTGGCTTCGTATGCTAGCGCATTCCTAGGCCTAGCGACTTTGAACTTCGAATCAAGGACATGGGTAGTATACGAGACCGAATCTCGAACTAAAGGATCGGGGTGGGAATATCAATGTATTGCTTTTAAATAGGGTAACACGTGTAGGTCTCAGTGTATATACTAATCAGAACACATATTTAACTGTATGAAAGCATGTAAAAGTTACTTTATTATTTCCAAATACTATGTTTATTATAATTTAATGAATTTACGGGATTCTTACCACGATTTTCGATTTTTATTTCGCGCGGAAATCGTATAAAAATCGCAAATCGTGGTAAGAATCCCGTAAATTCATTAAATTATAGTGAAAATAACCGCGATAGTTTAAAACAGTTATTACTATGTTTATATTTCAAATTGCGCAGTCAAGCATAAAGGGAAACTCGACCAAGTTAAAATTGATTCTATACAGATTAATTAATTTGTTCAGTTTATTACTTAAAACGGTTTACGTAATGTTTAAACCATTTGACAAGTAAAATCAGGCGACCGGGAGCAAAACTTTTGAGGTCCGTTCCCTCAGGTGTTTGTCTCTAAGCTGTCAATTCAAACCGGTTAGGTAACGTAAGCAAAAAAAGAATTTTTAAAAATATAATTTATTTAATCAAGCAATTGCTTCTAGCGTCAAACTCTCAATTTGGCTTTCTAACTTTTGACGTTTTTGTCATGCCATTGGATTTAAATTAGAACTGTAAGGTGGCAACCTCAAAGTTTCAACACCGTGAGAGTTGATAATGTTATTTCTGACATAGTTTTTTGGTGTTTTGTGCCTTTTTATTAACTCATAACAGTTCTTTTTTTAATGCAGTTTTATTTTAAAAAAAATCTTTTCGATATAATACTTTAATGAATAAAGTAAAATCATTATTTTTATGCAAAAAAATTTTCTTTGCAGGCCATAATTTTCAAGCGAAATTTGACAGATAGAGGTCATTGACGTTCCTATTCTCATTTGAATCGCGTAGTAAGCGGAGTTTCTGTGTTAAGATCTCGTCTGGAGCGTCACTACAGTCCTTCCTATTTAGATCGCCATGTGTTCCGGTTAAAGGGATGGAGCTGCCAGTGCAATTACTGGAACAAAGGCATCATCTGAAGCCTAAGGTCGGCATCGCAACATTCGGACACATAATGATCACAACTACTATTATTAGTAGAACACTACACAACGCTGTCCATTGATGTGGTTGTCACTTTCAATCAGATGAGCCGCGTACTCCTTAGCTGGCTATGAAAATAGTAAAAAAGTTAGTGAAATCGAAGACTGCGTCCTAATAATAAAGTACAGACAAAATAAGTACGTTCTCCGATCCATTTTTAACCGAAAACCAAATTTAACTTTGTAGATGTTCTATCTTAAATTCAACATTTGACTATTTCCGCACGAGAATTTTTGAATAACGTGACAGTTACCCACGCTCCGTCCAACACTGAGAGTTTGACCGCCCACGCCACGGTCCGAACTTATACTTACAATCCGACCAGCTTATGTGTTCAGTAAAGTGTGGCGCGCGTTCTACGCGTAATTGAAGTTTGAGATTAAGTTGCCTATCAAATGCTTTAGTTCTATTTTTTTTCCTCTACAGATAGTTGGTTGGTACGTTTCAAGTGAAAAATGGAGCGATCTCACATTATGTACAAATATTTTTGAAATTACTATATTTAGTCGTGTACTTAAAACAAATTGACAATTATTGTTACCCGACTGTCAGAGGGAGTGGAGGGTTAGTTTTTCGAGTGTATGTGTATTTCTTAGAACCGCTCTACAGCGAAAACTTGGAGACTTGCCGAGCTAACAGATGCAGAAAAGAATAACTTTGTATAGACATAAAGAGACTCTGTAATTTTATTTTGAAAAAAAAAATATACCCGTGAAGTTTCTTGCCAGTTCTTCTTCACGAAGGTTTTTTTTCGAACTGGTGGTAGAATCATGTTTTATTTGACGCCAATAAGAACAAGTAATTGTCAATGTTGAGAAATAAATATTTGAATTTGAATTTGAACCCGTTTGGCAGATTTGAGCATACGAGGTTCCATTTGGTTCGTTTCAGTTGTGGAAGTAACATAGGGTATATTATGTTCCAGAATTCCCAGGGGAATAGGAATTTCACGGAAAAGTAACTTTATAAGTGCGGTAATTCTTATTTAATGTCACATAATCAGGGAACTGTCGACGACGATGTTTATAAGATTTCCAGAGAGTTATGGAAATGGGAGATTGGAAATTACGCAAAATTATAAGTTTAATGTCACTTATTCAACTGATACCAATTTAATTGTGTAGCACTTTGTTTCCAATTCTTGTTATAACTTGAATAAAGCTAGCAGTTGGGTTTAATTTTAGTTGGAACTTGCTAATGTGAAATACCTTAAATTACGTCGAATTCTGCAGCTTGTTTACGTAAGTACTTTTTTTATTAGCTGAGGGATATTTTACTTTATTACCTAGGTGCTAGAGCTCCTCGCTTGGTTTGACGCGTGTTACTACTGATTTCGTGTGAATTTGTTTACAAAATGTACTCTTTGCTAAATACGGGATTTTTTGGCGGGAAATGGTGTATAATAGTTATAGTGTATTATGTAGTAAATGCTCGTATACTTTAAATAGAAAACCCAATTGGGAGTGCAGACAGTGCTTTTGGTTTCGTCCAAAAGTCCGTTTGTTGATAGCACAGCCTTTAGTACATTTCTATAGACTTTCCCCTTAATCATCTTCACTTTTAATCGTTTATTTATTTAAGATACACCAACAGTGAAAATATTAAACTAAGATTACATAACATTTCTTAAGTTTATATACTGATATGTGCACAATGTATGGGTGTATACAGCATTCACTGTTACTGTGGTTAATGTAAAATTGTAAATAAAACTACAATTTTATAAAACAGGAAGATAAAGCATACAAATAAATGAAATAATTTTTAAATTACTTAAATTAAATTAATTTGGTAGTTGTAACATAAAAAATAAGAAATCAATTAGGTTTTGTTACGTGTAGGAGTAAAAAAAAATAATACAACTTAAAGACCATTAAATAACATGCCAACATAATAAAAAAAAATTCAAAATACTTTACTTCATCATAAGTAAACAATTTTCACATTTGTTGAAAATCTTCTTACTCTCTATCTTGACCGAGATGGCGTAGATACAACTTAACTTCGGCATTATAACCTCTTTTTATAAGAGGGCCGAGATATATCATCGTCTAAAAAAAAGATGAGAAATATTTACGACGGACCAGGCTGTCTGGCATAGTTCCTTTGCCCTTCTTATAAGATAAACATTACCCGAAAAGTCTGGTAGTTCCAGATATTGCATTTAATGGTGGAACAGTTTTCAGAGTCGGCTAAGTAGATTTAGAGCTTATCGGTCACATACAAACAGACATATCGTTCTTCTGCGCAGTAATGTAGGTTATTATCTCTTTTCTGCCGTAATAAAAAAATACGGCTTTCTACTCAAGAACTGCATAAAATGGCAATTTTTCAATAGTTTAATGAAACGCTAATAAAATCTCTTTGCGGTCAAAAATTAAAAGATATCAAATACAAAATTCAAATTTCAATATTTATTTTCCAACATTTACAACAACTTGTTTTTATTGACGTCAAATTAAGCAAGACTCTACCACCAGTTCGGAAACTTCACGGGTATAATTTTTTCAAAATAAATTTTCAGTGTCTTTTTATGTCTATACAAAATTATTCTTATCTGCATCTGTTAGCTCGGCAAGTTTCCCTCCCCCAACAGATATCAAGCCACGTTCACGAGTTAACGCGGGATCCAACCATCGCCCTCCTCAACCGTTTTCAATGTATGTACTAAATTATAGATATCTCAGCATTTCTGGGCATTTTACAATAATAAACGTACGGTACATTATATCTCGTATTTCTTTACCACAACAGCTTATAATTCAATATTTTATTTTTTATTTTTTTAACTACGGAAAATTTATCCAAATTAAAATATATGATAAGTAATGAAATGAAAAGAAAGTAATCAATAGTAAAACCTATTTCTTTATCGTGAAAGTACAAATTCTTGTTATCAAACAAAACAAAACGTGTTTAGCCATTTGCTTCATTTTACCTGTTTAGTATCATTCTGTTCTCAGCCAATTTTAAATCTTTGAATGTTATTGAAACTAACAACGTCAATATTAGAATATACAGAGGTTTGGTAGTACAGCTACTATCGAACTCCAAAATCAGAAATACTTCACTTTCGAACAATTTGTTTCTAATATCATTTAACCCGTCGAGTGTCCCTTGTACCACGTAGGTACATAAGAAAAATGTTCGGAAGATTGGACGACATGAGTTACTTAACTAATAACTTATTTGTCTATTGAAGGTTTTTATTTACAACCTGGAATATGTTAAAAAACAATGGGCGAAAGAAAATTAAGGGAAGAAAAATTGCGTTCAATCGTTTACAACCATGTGACTGCCCTAAACATAATGTCATTTAACTTACTTTTAAATACTGAGTTATTTCTTGCGTCCAAGTTTTATCTTGTTTAACAAATTTGTAAATCTAAATCCTCAGATCATATCTTATGTAATACCTAAAGCTATATTGCACTCGTCGCGTAGCCTTTAGGTTATAGCTGAAAATCAGTGATCAGCTGGACAGAGCCAATATAACCACTGAGCCATGGTCTTTTTGCAATATTGCACACACTTACAACTTACAATTATGCACTTACTTGTTTATTCTTTGATTGCATAACAAAAATGTTTGCTCATTTTTTTTTCTTTTAATTGTAGATACTTAATTTTCTTGTTTTTTTTTCTGTGTCATATTTTATAATGTGATTTGTTGTGTGTCTCATTGCAAATAAACCGATATTCTATTCTATTGTAAATACATAAGTACCTAAGTTACTGTCATGTTAACCAAAGTTCACTTTTTAATAAACGATTTTGACCTTACAATATAGTGTTTTCTGTGTGGGCCGGGATCCGAACCCACGTCTCTGTACGGCTATGGGGCCGCTGAACCGAAGAGAACCACGTGGGCTGGTTTCCTGAGTTTGAGTATTCTTTGTTTGAAAAATAAGTATTTATAGTCAAGAATCAGTAAAAAATGTTTAATTATACATATTTTATAGTGATATATATATGCAAAAATTTTGTCACTTGGTCAAATCGGTATGTAAAGAGAAAAAAACTGAATTTACCATTTTGAGATACAAATTTTTATAACATATTTAGTAAACGATCGCGGATAAAAGCAATTAAGCCTATTTAAAGAAAATGCGTAAAATAATTTGACTTACAGTCGACCTCTATGTGACGTCATCAAGAAGCATCATTTTCTAACTTCTTTTTGGTTGAACTGTCAAGTCAAGGTTTACAATGTTTACAAGGTTTACAAGGTTTCTGTCATCAAGAAACTGTAGAGTGGTTCATTCCAGGTAAATATAACAAACTTTGCGATGCGATTTTAAAAAGATAATTACTCCGTGACTTCAATTTCTTCTTTCTTCTTCTTCAATTTCAGACTTCAACTTCGAATTTCTTTAAAGCTTCATCTAAAATCAAATACTGCAAAGGAATCAGAAATATTCAATGCATTCCGAAAAAAATGCACCTCAAAATAACTTTACATACCGAATTACTTGTAATTTATTTTTTTTTATTTTTTAAAATTAATAATTAGCAGGCGTTTGTCTTCCATCTCACCTGATGGAAAGTGACGATGAAGACGAGGAAATGAACTTTGTCGTACTAGTAGTAAACAATAAACGCGTACCAATAAGGTACAGGTCGCATCATGTAAAAAGAACACATCAAACAGACATAATTTAATTATCTGAAGAAAGTAGAGGGGGTGTGTTTGCGCATGGGTACACTCGCGCACGAAAGTTCTAGGCTTTTTGCTTGCGGCTTCGTATATTGGTTGGCACATTAAGAATATATTAGATACAATATCATTAAATAGAACTAAAAACATGTTTGATTCCTAGGCCTAGCGACTTTGAACTTCGATTCAAGGACAGGGGTAGTATACGAGACTGAAGCTCGAACTAAGGGGTATTTGGGGTGAGTTTCGGAGCGTTTGAAGAACGCTTCCGAGAGCGTTTTGAGGTGCTGTTGCACTGTAGGTAATTCAACCAAAGTGCGTTTGTGGCCCCGCGGCAGAAGAGATTTTGAATCACCTGCAGTTTGTGCAGGAGTGAGGGTAGGGGCGCAGCTTGACAGCCAGCGTTCTTTATATATGACGCGACCTGTACCTATATAATATGTTTGCGTGAGCGCGGGATTTGTTTCATCCCGGTCACGCACACATTCGTAGCCTGTTTGGACACTTACAACTACAAGTAAACCGGACCTCACTTCGGTAACACTTCATTACTACGCTCTAGTTTCAAATTGTACTAATACTAGCGACCCGCCCCGGCTTCGCACGGGTAACATCATACGTGATGCCTTAATTTTTTTTAAAGGTCGCATAAGTTTTTTCCATTGGTCATCAAGATAAGATGTAACGTTTGTTCTTACTTAAAAATTCCTAGCCTACATATAACATATAACTTATACAATAACAGTAAATCCATTAAATCAAAGTTAAGTATCAATTTTAATTTTGAAGTAAGTACCTATATGCCTGCACCAACTAAACATGCAAAACTTTAGATTTTAAAGCGATTCACTTTTATTTAATAAATTCGAATATTTTACTTCTTAGGATTAGAAATTTTTTATTCGACTACCTAAGTACCTAATTAGTCCCTCCGGGCATAACTCAAAAATAAAACGAAAAGTTATTAAGTCTATTTATTAAAGCCCCGAGGGCGAAAACCAGTGGGCGAATTTGTTTGTCGCGAGGTGGTGTTATTTTTGGAAGAAAGATAGATTTTTGCGATAACTCAATGTATGATTTTAAATTGTATGATGTAAAGAGCAATTATGATGAACATAATATGCTTAAGGTAACTTACATATGTAATTCGATAACTATTAGGTACTTAGCTCTTCAAATACCACGTTACATGTCACCATTTTTTTAAACAATCAAATGGGTATAGGAAAAGTTATCCGTGTAAGATACACATACGCCATTGCGGAATTTTCTGTACACCTATAAAAGAAGAAAATATTTACATTGTTTACACACCATACATTGTTTTATTATATCTCAAACGGATTTAAGCAGCGCTTTCGATGAAAGCTTATGTTTTTCCGACATCTGCAAGAATAAGCTTCTAATCTTCACATCCCATCCAATTATATCATCCGGAATACAAACCATTAAAGAATTATGAACTTTCCTCTCGAATTACTTTATCTATTGATGAAAATTGCATTAAAATCCGTTGCGTAGTTCAAAATAACAGAGTGACAGACGCGGGCAGCGACTTCCTATTATAGGTAGTATTATATAAAAAGGAGGCAGATACCGTCCCATACATTTTTGGGCTATGGTGTTAACAACTTGAAAATTGTGTTTTCTATAAGAAACATACATCTGAAGTGTTCACCTAAAATTTGAAAACATTTGTATTTCTAGAAGTTAAGCTATAAGATATTTTAGTAGTGTCATATAAAGTTTCGTTAGGTTATGAGAATGTTATTTTAAACTATTTCGTTGGACTTTTCAATAAATTAATTAAATATGCTATACTTAATGATGTCTCAAAACGAATCGTGCATGTATAAAACATTATTTCTAGATTTTAACATGCAGATATCTATCTTGAAGCCTCTAAATATATGTTTTTGTGACGAGATTTATTTATCAGACATAAATATCCTTTTCAGATAAACATAAAAAATGTATAAGACAGACATAAACATGTAATACAAAATTTAACATACTTTTTAAAGTAAAACTAAACTGAATGTTAAAAATAATTCTGACTGGGAAACAAGTAAGTGGTTTAAGACTGGCAGTCTTTAATCAGGCCACATGGTTTCTTCCTTACTTGTTTTTCATAAATATAAGAATATATATGGGAGTTTATAAATAAATTGATAACTATGTAAAAAAAGATAAACTGTGTAAATAAAACATATTCATCTTTAAATTATTTAATCAATCTTCAATTATTATTAGTGCATAATGCAAAGCTTGAGTTGATGGTACAATATTTTGTTGGTACCAAGTCCAGCTGAGATACGATATAATCGACATCACATGGGCGCAGCTGCCTACAATCCTCCTACCTACAATACAATTAAAAAAATGAGAGAGCTGTCAACTAATATATAAATAAAATATGTCTTTCCGCTAATTCCGCCCGATTTGAATCGACCTCGGAGAAGCTATCATGCATTTGAAATCGACAGCTCTAGCAGAAGGCTGCTGCTAATTTCCTTGCAAACTCCAATAACATAACCGTTATCACCCCTTGTATGCTCCCAGGATAAACATTTATCTAACTAAACCACTATCTTGTTCACTTTGAAATTATTCGCAAGAATAGATTACTTACCGTTTCAATCATTCGCCATTGTCGAATCACAACCAACATTTGTTCATTTAAAACTCGTCTGCCGACAGTAGCACAGCGACCAAACGCAATGCCAGAGTTAACACAGCGATCCCTGTTGAAATGCAAAGTCGAGTGTCCAAGGGAACAAAACCAATATTCGTCGTGTAAGGCGTGTACCGGTAGGCAAGCAGAAAGTATTCGAGCAAATAAGAATCGTAGTTAGTCTGTATAACACGCGTAAGTCGTAAGAAAATAGGAAAACCACAAAACAACTCAAGCGCATGGAACACAGCCAAACAAACGAGTATCAGAATGGCGGCCATTTGACATTCGTTCTTTTCGCTCGTTATTGGGGGAAAAAATTAGTATTGCAGACGTTAAAACTAAATTCCACTAATAAAAATCACAGTGAATTTACATATTTTGATTGATGCAGATAATAATGATTTTTACCTACGTAATTTACCGAATGGAAAAAAGCATATAAAATGCTCGTACTGGTTGATGTTTTCCGCACAAGGCTTTATTTTACTATTTTTTTTTATTGATTTCACAGACGGCCAATGTGGGTAAAAATGATGGTAAGTGGGATACGTGCCCATGGACATCGTTAGTCGTAGGTGTTTTATTTTATCAATATTTAATGTGATTATGTATCGACTAATGAGCGTAGGCTTCGGTTGGGATTGCCTTTGTTCCAGCAATTGCAGTTTCCGTTCCTGTCCTTTATCCGGAACACAACCACGCAAATGTGATTATTACTGCGGTCCAAATAGGAAGGACATCTGGTCAGCTGTGTTATTAGTTATATTACATTCTTAGATTTCATTTAATATTGATAAATATATTCTGGAATATAAATTCTATTAATGTTTATGGAATATTATATTTCGATATTGATTCTAGGCCATTAAATGGCGAGTTAGTCTGTTATTTAGGTACTTATTTACTCCGTAGTGGTGAATTCAGTATTAACAACTCTGAACCGTCTAACTAAACTACAAGTCTCTTTTATTAGTCAATTACTCAACGGGTCGCTCACTTCACTCCGATATGGTTGAAGAGGGCGATGGCTGGATCCCGCGTTAACTCGTGAACGGGTGCCGTTTGAGGGTGTTCGTCGTTTGGATACTTGTGGGGAGAGACTTTCCGAGCTAACAGATGCAGATAACAATAATTTTGTATAAACACAAAGAGACACTGTAAATTGATTTTGAATAAGATATAAGTACCAGTGAAGTTTCTTGCCAGTTCTTCTTCACGAAGGTTTTTCCGTACTAGTGGTAATCACGTTTTATTTGAGGTCAACAAGAACAAGTAATTTTGCCAATTCTGAGAAATAAATATTTGAATTCGAATTTGAAATGCCTCATTTCCAACAAAAGAGCACAGCGTCAAGCTGCGTATACGCTGATCCGCGTGATGCGAGAATAATGTCGACCAATAAAATCACTTCGTTTGTTTTTGACACGAAGAATGCAGGAATCTTGTTGATGGATTTTTGCTTAAGCGTAGCATCGTTGTACGCGTGCGCAATTTAGTGATAGTAGACTTTACGTGCTCCTCGCCCATCCAATATCACTTCTCAACCTTCCGTAGCAGACGATATGCGTATCGTCTGCGACGCTATCAAAAGTGTCGATGTTAGGGAGATTGCAGTCTTAGCCCGTAAACTTAGGGCTTCACGTACTCCGACAGAGCGTTTGCTAGCTCTGGCGGAACATAGTTCCCTTCTCAATTCATTATAGGTTCATTTAAATGAATTGATCCCTAAATCATGCTTCGGCCGACCTCCGCGCAGCCCCGGCTTCACCGGAGGCTGCCCCGAACGGCCACCAACTCATGTCCCTTTGAGCACCTTCAGTGCAACTTTCACTACAGGCGGAAGACCCGCTAGACCCAGCGCGCCCAACTTCCCGACGGGTGTCGCTTCCGATGAAGGCTAACGGTAATAACTACAGCCAACAGGTGGTTTTTAGTGGGTAGGTGCCATTCTGGTGAGTCCCACATAACTTAGCACCCGACTTTTGTTAAATGGCTCTCCTGACGGTTTTTTTGAAAGATATTGGTTAGTAGTAGATAGTAGTGAAGTTATTTTCGTTTGTAGTAGAGCCAAAAAAGTTTTACAGAACACAAAAAATTCAGCTCTAAAAACTAATAAGAAAATTTTTATTTCTTGTGTCATGAGAGAAAACGTTAGTTTTGGATTGTACTGCAATGTTTTTCGTTTGTAGTAAAATAATATTCACAGAAAAATTAACTTGAAATTTTTCGAATACATACTAAATTTACCACATTAGTTCGATTTCAAAGAAAATCAGGTTACTACAAACGCTGGAAATGGCTGGAATGCATGTGCGGAGGGTAGTAGTAGATTGTAGTGCAATGTTTTTCGTTTGTAGTAAAATAATAATGACAGAAAAAATATTTTTACCCTTGAAAATTTTCAAATACTAAAATTACCACATAAGTTCGATTTCAAAGAAAACTAGATTACTACAAACGCTGGAAATGGCTGGAATGCGTGTGCAAAGGTCATAGCTGGATTGTAGTGCAATGTTTTTCGTTTGTAGTAGAATAATAATCACAGAAAAAATATTTTTACACCTAAAAATGTTCCAATACTAATTTGACCAAATAAGTTCGATTTAAAAGAAAATCAGGTTACTACAAACGCTGGAAATGGCTGGAATGCATGTGTAGAGGGTAGTAGTAGATTGTAGTGCAATGTTTTTCGTTTGTAGTAGAATAATAATGACAGAAAAAATATTTTTACCCTTGAAAATTTTCCAATACTAAATTGACCACATAAGTTCGATTTCAAAGAAAATCAGGTTACTACAAACGCTGGAAATGGCTGGAATGCATGTGCGGAGGGTAGTAGTAGATTGTAGTGTCAATGTTTTTCGTTTGTAGTGCAACAATAATGACAGAAAAAATGTTTTTATACTTGAAAATTTTCCAAAACTAAATTTACCACATAAGTTTGATTTCAAAGAAAATCAGGTTACTACAAACGCTGGAAATGGCTGGAATGCGTGTGCGGAGGGTAGTAGTACATTGTAGTGCAATGTTTTTCGTTTGTAGTAGAATAATAATGACAGAAAAAATATTTTTACCCTTGAAAATTTTCAAATACTAAATTTACCACATAAGTTCGATTTAAAAGAAAACTAGATTACTACAAACGCTGGAAATAGCTGGAATGCGTGTGCAAAGATCATAGCTGGATTGTAGTGCAATGTTTTTCGTTTGTAGTAGAATAATAATCACAGAAAAAATATTTTTACACCTAAAAATGTTCCAATACTAATTTGACCAAATAAGTTCGATTTAAAAGAAAATCAGGTTACTACAAACGCTGGAAATGGCTGGAATGCGTGTGCAGAGATTATAGCTGGATTGTAGTGCAATGATCTTCGTTTGTAGTAGAATAATAATGACAGAAAGAAAATTTTATTCTTGAAAATTTTCCAATACTAAATTCCAGCGTTTGTAGTAACCTGATTTTCTTTGAAATCGAACTTATGTGGTGGATTTAGTATTGTAAAATGTTCAAGTATAAAAGTATTTTTTCTGTCATTATTATTTTACTACAAACAAAAATCATTGCACTACAATCTACTACTAACCTCCGCACATGCATTCCAGCCATTTCCAGCGTTTTTAGTAACCTAGTTTTCTTTGTAATCGAATTTACATGGTACATTTAGTATTGGAAAATTTTCAAGTATACAAATATTTTTTTTGTCATTATTGTTCTACTACAATCGAAAAATATTGCACTACAATCTACTACTACCCTCCGCACATGCATTCCAGCCATTTCCAGCGTTTGTAGTAACCTGATTTTCTTTGAAATCGAACTTATGTGGTCAATTTAGTATTGGAAAATGTTCAAGTATGAAAGTATTTTTTCTGTTTATTATTCTACTACAAACGAAAAACATTGCACTACAATCTACTACTACCCTCCGCACATGCATTCCAGCCATTTCCAGCGTTTGTAGTATCCTGATTTTCTTTGAAATCGAACTTATGTGGTCAATTTAGTATTGTAAAATGTTCAAGTATAAAAGTATTTTTTCTGTCATTATTATTTTACTACAAACAAAAATCATTGCACTACAATCCACTATTACCCTCTACACATGCATTCCAGCCATTTCCAGCGTTTGTAGTAACCTAGTTTTCTTTGTAATCGAATTTACATGGTACATTTAGTATTGGAAAATTTTCAAGTATACAAATATTTTTTCTGTCATTATTATTTTACTACAAACGAAAAACATTGCACTACAATCTACTACTACCCTCCGCACATGCATTGCAGCCATTTCCAGCGTTTGTAGTAACCTGATTTTCTTTGAAATCGAACTTATGTGGTAATTTTAGTTTTTGAAAATTTTCAAGGGTAAAAATATTTTTTCTGTCATTATTATTCTACTACAAACAAAAAAAATTGCACTACAATCTACTACTACCCTCCGCACATGCATTCCAGCCATTTCCAGCGTTTGTAGTAACCTGATTTTCTTTGAAATCGAACTAATGTGGTAAATTTAGTATTGGAAAAATTTCAAGTGAAAAGTTAATTTTTCTGTGAATATTATTTTACTACAAACGAAAAACATTGCAGTACAATCCAAAACTAACGTTTTCTCTCATGACACAAGAAATAAAAAAAATTTTTTTAGATTTTGGAGCTGAATTTTTTTTGTTCTGTAAAATTTTTTTGGCTCTGCTACAAACGAAAATAACTTCACTACTATCTACTACTAACCAATATCTTTCAAAAAAACTGTCATGATAGCCATTTTGCAAAAGTCGGGTGCTAAGTTCACATAGCCCGTAATAATCACATGGCTGTGTTCCGGTCAGAGGGAAGGGACAGCCAGTGCCATTACTGGAACAAAGGCAATTCCAAGTAAAGCCTACGGTCGGTCACGTGTCATCGGTGGATATAATAATCGCAATTAATATTGATAAGTAAAACACGTACAACGAACGTTGTCGATGGGTGCGAATGCCACTCACCTTCAGCTGGATCGTGGAATGATTTGCCAAAGCTATGTTTGTCTATGAATAGGGAAAAACATTCAATTTAACGGTGACACAATTTATGAAATGTTTATTGCAGAACAATTCGTTATTGTACTTTGTGTCAATTCGTCATTGTGTCACAGAGACATTCCGTCCATTTAATTCTATAGCTATTATGATTTGTCCTTAAGCAAAAGACAAGTAAATCGATCGATACATTGTCCTGGGTGACGGGTTGTTTTGGTTTGCAGGTTGAGATTTTGTACAGGCTTTCATAATATATGCGTAATTATCTAAAGAAATTGTAGGTACCACGGACACACTTGGCGGAGGTCCAGACTAAGGGCGAGAACTTGTTCGATCTTTTGTAGGCGCCTGCATACTGCGTACGCGTGGTTACAGTTGAGCCATTACAAACGTGCTAACTGAGTTATTTATTATTTTTATCAGATCTCTCGCTCACACTTATAGGAATATCGGAACTCTCGCTAGCACTTATAGTGTTGTGTATAACAACAAAGAAGGGATTTGTCGCAATGTTTTATGACTCAGTTCGCACGTTTGTAATGGCTCAACTATAGTAAGACGGATACGACGACGCTTCAAAAAAAAAATAACAACTTTGACCTCACCACCAAAAAACAGCAAAACCTCGACCATTGTCGGAAAGTTGCCAGTTTAGCACTCTTCTACAGATTACAATTTGGAGAACGCGCGAATGCTCTTTTTGATCAGGTTGAACCCACACCCTTCTTCCATCGGACTACTAGACGCAGACTGGCCTTCCATCCCTTTATAGTAGATATCCCAAGAACATTTCAATACAGAAATATTGTTTTTGGAGTTCCGTTTTGTACGTGAACTATAAGTAATTCGAGACTAAAATAGAGTAAAAAGGCACCTGTTGTAGAGGTCTGTACAATCATCAACGACACCATCCTTTATTCAGGTGACATGGAACTCAAACGGAATAAAAAACCATTTAGTCATTAACTCCTGATTCCGTGGGACTCTAATGATATATATTATATAAAAATTAAATATACCCTAAGTTATTTCTGGAGGGGGAACTCTGTAGAAGCTCGGGCTGCAGTGGGAATCCCTTGCGCGTTTTTTTTTTGTAACCCTCCAAGGGGAGGGCAGGAGGATCTAAAAAAAGCTCTTATGCATACCCCGCTGCGCGCGATACTGAGTTATGTGGGACTCGCTCCGAGCCTACCAGAGCCACTAAAAAACCCACTGAAAACTTTTGCCTCACAGCCTTCATCTGAAGCGACCACCAATTGGAGAAAAAGCCGCGCAAGCGGGGCCCTAAAGGGGTCATTCGCTGGGACCCCTTGCGCGTTTTTCGGTCTTTTGTAGAGTTGACGACACAGCAGGGGAATCCGGGGGTGCGAATCTGAGCCTCCGCGGGTTCCCCACGGTACCTGTCTAATGGTGTTCGGTTAAATAGTTCCAGAACTTATCGTTTACAATATAAACAAACTACATATATAACTACATATATGATATAGATAAATGAATATAAATACGACAAATTCAGAACGCTGAAATTAATACAAACTATTTAAAATGAAATCAAATTACGCATAATAGAAATTTAACTTCTTATGTATTATGTAATACCCTCACAATCGGCATTACCGGGCGTTGATGAAACCGTTCGGTATGAGCCGGAATGAGCCGACCCGGTATGTAGCGAATTTACTACCTGATCGGCGCAAGCAAAATACGTGTATAAGTTAATTCGAGACAGTCTTGCCGTTCAGCAAGTACTACTGCGCGTACCCCATTTAGTCCTTAGCCACCCCCGGCTGTAGCTCCGTTGAAGGCTGTGTGACTGTGGTGAGTCCCACACAGCACTCCGCAGAAGGTATGCATGACGCATCTTCCACCTCCCGACCCGCGGATACGCGCCAAAAAAAGAAAGTACTACAGTACTACTGCCGACCCGATTATGCCGGCGCGGCACGGCCTGATTCTGTTTAAATTATTTTTTTTAGTCGTTTAAAAAAACACAATCGCCAATTTCAGTTATTGGGTAGGTATATTTGGGTTTCAATATGGTAATTCTCCACTTCAATACAAAGTGTAATATTATATTATTCTTTAAAATCAACGATTTTTTTTTTAATGATTCATTTCAAAGTTGTAGAAAGTATGCAACTTTTACAACCTAAGTCTAGTTTTAATAATAGCATTTTTTGCTTGCATACTTATTTATTCTATATTTAGAGTTAAAAATGTTTCAAAATACTTTAGGGAACTTAACCACGCGTTCCCATTGATAGAAAAGGGTGAGCAGGCCGCGGCCCACGGCCCGACAATCATTGTCGGAAAGTCATATATATTCTAATCGCTTAAGTAAAGTTGATATTGCGATGTAGAACACGCGTTGTGATTGGTCGGTTGAGTAGCGCGTCACCGCTACAATACTAAAATTCATGAATACTAAAATTCTTGTTAAGATTTATTTATGTAGAGGCTCAGAAAAAATCGTTATCCATAAATAACTATACTATGTAAATAACAGTATGTAAGGGACGTTCAAAACTTACGATAAAACTAGTTTGCTACTACCGCAGATAAATTTACTCACACAAATCGAATTATATTCCTAGAGAGATAGAAAAGAGAGATGTAAGAGAGGTAGAATGATGCAAAACATGGGCTTCCGAGCAGCGCCAAATATTTCGATTCGTTTTTATGTTGTTGACGACCGAGTAGCGTAGTGGATAGTAACCCCGCCTCATACGCCGGAGGTCCCAGGTTCGAGTCCTAGCCGGGGCAATTTGTGTGATGAACATCGATGTTTGTTCTCGGGTCATGGTTGTGGATATTTATGTATGTATGTTTATTCTGGGTTCCCCCAGTTTGCTGTAAGGTCATCCATAACACAAGCTCTGCTTACTTAGGCGATTATTAATATTATTTTGGGTTCGGGTTGTGTAGGGACTAAATCATTTGACTAGTATAATCAAGCGACCGGGAACCAGATTTCTGGGGTCCATGTTTGAAGAGGTAGTACTTACCTCTTCTTCCGCTATTTTACTTTAATCAAGGATATAAATCATTGGGACCACCAGCAAGTAATATAAAACTTGCAGGTAGCAGCTAGCCTGGGCCCTAATGTAGCGCAGACCGCTGCAATTTGCCATCCCGTGTCACGTGACATGGATATACCAAGCCACTAGGCCAGGGGTCGGCAACCTTTTGAGTAAAAAAAAATGAAAAATTACAATTTACAAAATTTTTAAGTTTGTATAATGCCACAAATATGTTTCAAAAATAAATAGTACTTTTTTATTTATTCATATACAAGTGTGTTTTTCACAACAAATTAGATAGTATGTATATGGTATTATTCGATAATCACTTATTATTTAAAGAAAAAATTAGAACAAGTAAACATTTACGGGTTAACGACAGTGACGACGCGTGTCATGGGGTAGGGGAGCGGTGAAAAACGAGTTCAAGTGGCTGAGAGATAGAAATGGTGCCTAATACTCGTTATTCAATTCACATCGATTTTCAAATGTTTTATGTTTATAAAATAAATAATATTTGCGTATGGAAGCCGCAGATTCACATCCAAAGAGCCGCATGTGGTTCGCGAACCGCGGGTTGCCGACCCCTGCACTAGACCATTTAAACGTGACGTCATGTGGACATCATTATTTATTTCAGTATTTAATAACAATATTAATTTACCTGACTAAATAGTATGTACTTCTTTCGTGGAGCTCGTTTGGTTTATTACTACTAAATTATTGAAAGTAGCAGCTGCAATCGGACCATTCATCATCTAGTTCGCTTGGTAGAATAGTATTATCTTGGCGAGAAGACATGGCGAACAATTCTCATGGCAGACTGCTCCGTTCTGTTCAGCAGCGAAAAGTGGAACTAAAAAATTGACACTTGGTGAAAGTCTTCTTTTCTTCATCTTTATCGAGGTTGCGTTACTACAACTTTACTTCGGCTTTGAGAGTGAGATAAAAACCTCTCGGCACTCTTTTATAAAATGCTTGGAATTTTTTTTTTGTGTTTCATCCCCTGGGTGAAGAAGGTATACGTGATTTGACGTTGATAAAAAAGAAACACACACATGACAGCTAATTGCGCGAGCTAATGAAATCCCGCAGCCAAGCTGTTTACATTGCATGCACATTTTTTTTCACATACAGAAACCGAAGTAGCCTGTAGGGATTTTAAACCCACGCCCTTTTGCCATCAAAATAAACTTAGATCCTATATTAGTAAGTTTTTTGGCATAGCTTTTTCTTAAAGTTTGCTCGTGACAAAATGTCAATGTTTATTTTGCATAGAACGCGCGCCACCACTTATCGCCACGATGCGCCGGTTGGACTGTAAACTGTTTTAATGTTGTAAATTGTTTTAATCAGCTGTCAGAATATTCTCCGCGCGTTTTCTGTCTGTGTAGCCATGACCCTTGGCTGTTCAGGTTTTCGAAGCTTTATTGGGTTTTTAAAATATTTTTGTGGTACAGGTGATAACGAACGGCTGAGTGGCGAAGCGGGTAGCAGACCTGAATCAAACGCTGATGTCCCAGGTTCGAGTCCTGGTCGATGCATTAATTTGTATAATGACCACAAATGTTTATTCTCAGTCATGGTTGTTCAGATAGTCATCCATAACACAAGCCCTGCTTGCTTTGAGGCCAGTTGGTGTGTTTGTCTGGGGATTTATTATTACTATATACTATAGATAATAATATTAATTTGATTTCAGAACAAGCATCCAATATTTATGTGTAATTCTTGGTTACCTCACATTTCAGCGGCAAGCGTTTAAACATATGACAATCAATTGAACATTAAATTGTAAAATGTTCTTTGATAAAAAGTGTTTGGTATACTTTTTTGTCTTTGATCGTAAACTACGATGAATAAACCAAAAAAAGAAGCTACTGAATTTGACAAATCATAAAACCCGACTGCTCAAGATATTCTTTAGTGAAATTCCTGTTCTATTTACTGAATAAATTTATCCTATATCACAACCTATATGACACCTCATATGTTTAAGTCAGTCAAACGGTTTAGGCTGTAGAGCGCGCCTAAGCCAGTGCATACGTACATCCATAACCTAACCCTACCTTTGACTGTCCGGTAAAAAGTAAAATATTTTAGAACATAATTTTTCTAAAGGTACATCTTTAACTATAGTTTTCCGAAGTCTACGTACTGTTAGTGATGTCCTATCGATTATATTTTATTAAACCGGGTGAAATATAAGTCTTAATCGGAAATATGTGTTTCTTATGGCCTGCGCAGACGACGGACTTTTCTCCGCGGCGGAGAAAAAAGTACGCTCCGCGAATAACAAGGCCGCCGCGAACTCAACGCGCACGGCGTGCGATCATTTGTTGCCCGGAAATGAAGAAATAAACGCGGACTAAAGTCCGCTATGTGCGTTGCTTCGCCTAGTCACATAAGTTCTAATTGTTTCGGGGACTCCACCGTACTTTTGTCCGGTCCGCTCCCTGCATGTCCGCGGTTTTTCGGGGGACTTTTTGTAATCCATCTATTTTAGCGGACAAAAAAGTCCGCGGAAAAAAGTCCGTCGTCTGCGCAGGCTATTACTGTTGAACTTTAGTTTAAACATGTGGACGTGACAACAAATGTGCAAACGTTGTTTGATGATTCGTTATTTAAATAACCTAATGGCTAGGTTAAACTTTCATAGATCCATAGCATGTTACTGTATTCGAATAGGGTGACCATAAGGTTGGTGTTTTTGCTATTTAAAATTATTATCAATAAAGTTTCATGGTTTGCTTCTGGAGTTAAAGCAATGAATTTGCCTTAAAACACTGCTATAGAAACAAACATTTCTGTTTACGACTTATTTTATGTTCACCCTGTATTATATTTCCACGCTCGCCGTCAGAATGGGACCTTTTGTCCATCGTATGTATATCGTTTAACCCTAAATAACTCACACATATTTTCTCTAAAATTTTCAGGTAGCAATAAAAATAATAGACAAAGCAAGATTGGATGAAGACAATCTAAAGAAAACCTTTAGAGAAATAGCGATCATGAAAAGACTGGAACACCCGCACATAGTCCGACTGTATCAGGTGAAATATTTTATTATAACCCTGTTGAAACCTTAGTTGTTAAGTCTGCCAATTTATTAGACATGCTTTTCCTTCATAGCTTTTGTAACGCTTCCTCAGATTCCAGTGATACAACTAGCTTAACTTTAAATTTCCACTCTCCTTCATCGAGAACCAGACATACCTAATTATTTTGACAAATTCATTCTATAACAAACTAGACACAAAACCAGTTATTTCCAGGATCCAAAACACTTACAACAAAAACTTCTCCCATATCACTGACATATTCAATGACGGCGAGGGTAAATTAAGGGTAAAATAAGAGGATAAACATAAAAATTATGATAGTTAACTTTCAGTATTCAAAAATAACTTGACTTTGCACACACCCAAATAAACACACACAAACACCTGCACTCACATTGATTCAAGGTATTTTTAATCTATACAAATTAAATTTTAATTTTCTTTGTAATTAATCAATTAAACCTCATATAATGTTAATTTGTATTATATATTTTCACCAGTCTGCTATGTTTTAGTAAGAAGAAAAAATGTAAATCCATAACTGGCTGTCTGCAGTAAGTAGCTAACCAGAATTGAATACTTAACTTATAAATAAATAAATAAAAATAAAATAAACTCGCAGTAGGCAAGCTATAGTTTACCACGGCACTTCGTAGTATTCGCTTCATTCCATTGGTGGTAGTTGGAATCAGCGCCCATGGACCTCATTAGTCGTAGGTGCTTTATTACTTTATGGGAAATTATAAGTCAAGCCACAGATTTCTTTATTGGCCACGTGATCAAACTTCTCATTTTATAACTTAGCCACGGGAAAATTAAATAGCCTGTAATAAAGTAATTCGTCTTCTTTGCAACGTCGACTAAATATTCTATAGAAAATGTAGTAGCGTTAGGCTGTATTTATCGCATGCGCGAGCCGAAGGAGCGAAGCGAGCGTGGTGCGGCAGCACCCGGCGAAGCGCCATAATCGAAATTGGATGATAATTTAAAAAACAGCATATTTTTAGTGGCTAAGATAGTATCGGTCAGACGCCCGTAAATTGTGGCTGACTTAGTAATTTAGAAGGCAATGTAGACTTTTAGAGGCGAATAATGCTGTCAGAAAGAAGTCTGTTTATTTAGCATCCTTAATTTATTAACAGTGAAAGTGATTATTATTTCGACTTATGATCAATGTCATATTACATATAGACAAGTCATATCCAAACATTACCGCACAAAAAAACAGCGTCAACGTAACTGTAGATACCTACCCGATATATAGAGTAATATAATTTGTGGGAGAAAAAGAATAATACGGTTCACTTGTTGTTAGAAACAGATACTTATGTATTTCATGACGTTGCTTCGCACTAATTGGTCGCGAGCGTACGTGACGTAGTACGTAAATTGTCGAAACTCTATAGCGTTGTCTCTTTTAGTCCCACATGCAAAATCATATTACATCTTAGAGTTTGTTGAAACGAATAGCCATGTCAATTTTAAAACTTCATTTTAAATAGCAAAATAAACTAATAACTAAGATAGTTATAAAAAAATAGTACTGACGCATGAAAAGAAACGTTTATTCTATCTTTAACAGTAACAGTGTAATTAGTACACTGACCAAACACACAAGAAGGCATTGTACGGTATTAAAAACACAGAATAGGGAATAAGTTTTGTTTTATGTTTAGCCGTGACACTGGGTTGCACAAGACTGAGCCATTTTTGAGAGCGAATAACCTGTCTATATGTAATATGTCATTGCTTATGATGCGATGCCGGCGTTGCGAATTGCGTTTGTTCCAGTAATTGCACTGGCTGTCCCTTCCTCATATCCAGAACAAAATCAGGTAAACGTCGTAACGCAAAACAAACTCTAATACCACTTAACAACAACTTTTTTTCAATTTACGGACATATTCAAATCAGAGTCGGATCAGTGGGTGAGGACCGCATATCTCTGTGAATAGTCTTCAACAAAACCGCTAAAGCTAGTATCTACCAATGAAGAATGTTTCTTCTGGCTCTCCCTTCCTATAGTGTGAGTGCGCGGCGACCTCTAGTGCCAGAGTTGATCAAGCCGCCTCTGGTAACCCTACAGGCCTCTGAAGTGGCTTCGCGGCTTGTACGGCTACGTAGGCCTAGAGCTCAAGTTCTGAAGCCATTGGCCATTGGCTGTGGTAAAATTCACAATCATCAAACGACAGTCACGACGAGCGCCAGTTCAAATAGAATCAATTTCACACAGCTCGTGATCCTGTGGGAACATCGGGATTGCTTCCAGATAATGTAGCTTTCCAATGGAGAGAACATTATTAAAATAGGCATAGTAGTTTCAGAGTTTTCGTTATACTATATACCTACGAACAAACAAACAAATATTTCTAAAATTTGTTTAAAATAATTTTTATATAAATTTTATTATAAAATCTGTATCTGCTTGTTTGTACACACAGCAACAAATAAACTGACCAAAAGCGGCATTTATCGAAAAAATTAAAAGTTGGGAATATCTCGAAAACGGTGACACGTCTACGGAGGTCATTATTTTATGTGGTAGAGCACACCTCAATCTTTCTTTCATTTCAGTTTGTCGTGCAAGTTATGGGACGCCCTGTACAGCTATAACTAAATAACAGCTCAACCCTTTACAATAATAGTTATTTATTATTATTCTTATTAAATGGTTCTAAATTCCAAATACACGTGGTTCTTACCTTTGCAAGTTGCAGAAAAAACTATAATTTTCATGTTCAATGCAGAGTATGCAGCTTTTTGAACTGTGACCTTTGGATAAAGGTCAGGCTGAAGACAAACGTTCATGGTATACGGCCAGCCACACGTTACAGTATTAAAACTATTATAGTTGATCATTACTTTGCTATATATTTTAAAATGCGATGCTTATAATATCTTAGATTTGATATTTCTACCATCGCGGCCTCACTTTCGGAATAAAATATATGATATGTTATTCCTTGATAATACGCGACGACCGATTAGCCCTGCCGCAGATTCCGGGTTCATTAATTTCCGGATCATGGCTGTTGATAATTATATATGTTCATTATTCTGGGTTCCCCCCCCAGTTTCGCTGAACGTTCGTCCGTAACACTTACTTCAGGGCCGCTCTGCTTACTTTAGGGCCACACAGTTGGTGTGTTTGTCTGGGAATTTATTTATGTATTTAATATACCTTCTTTTACTCTTCGTTATTAGTAGAAATAAGTCAAAAATAAAGATTTATACTTATCTTTTTTTCTGATCGTGTGAAGGAGTGCCAACCTCTGGTGTCAGAGTTGATCAAGCCGCCTCTGGATACTCTTACCCCTCTGACTTTTATCGACAACCGGGAACGACGGCTTAACGTGCACTCCGAAGCACGGAAACGCTCAATTTCTTCAACCACTGGCGGTCACCCATCCTAAGGTCCGCCGCACCTAACGTTGCTTAACTTGACAATCGTCAAATAACAGTGACAACCGTTCGGCCATGAGCGCTTCGACATTATAATCGTACTTATAATGTTTATATTTGTAACCCAGCAGGGTTTTGAGGTCGCAAGAGCGAGACGACTTACACTTCCTCCTGCAGCATACAGCCTGCATACAGGTGTCATCACAACTTGCCTGATATAGTTGCTATAATCGCATTCATAGTAAGAGATTAAGTTGCAAGGTTGAACCGTGTTACCGCTTCAAACGCATTCCAAAACTGGGGCTAGTTGATTTCTTGTCTTGTTACTTTAGTCTTAAGTCGCCCGTGCTACGCCTGCTGATGTATCAAGTTTGTTCTATATGGATATTGCACAAGTTGAGATATTTTTAAGACTCGGGTATAGCAATAAGTCAGATACTTATGGATTAAAGTAAATTAGCGGAAGATAGTTGGCGTTCTTACATAACTTAGGTGGAAAATGGCCCTTGTACTACAACAGGCACATCACTCAACAAACTCAATCATATTGCTCCCCGACATAAAAGAGATAGAATGATGCAAATCATAGGCTTGCGAGCAAGACAAAAAATTCGTGTCCATTCGTATTCGTATCGTTTCGTATATTGTCGGTTCGGTCGGTGTGACCGGAAACATGATTTTTGAGATGCTTGTCACAATTTCCCGCTATTTTACTTTAATCAAAGTATATAAGCCGATTTTTTTCAACGTTAAATCAGCCGAATTGTTGGAAAAACTCATTAGTATGTTTTTTACATTCAGTGTCGATTGATGACGGCCCGAAGTTTGGCAGATATAATTTTATAGTTCTCGTTTACTTATTACTATTGTAATAAAACGTACAGTATGTATAAGAATCAACCTTTGTCGAACTTTAACCTTTGACATGTCACACCTATATCTGCCTATTTCACGAGCAACGTGCAGGCTTTCCCGCCGTTATCAAGTTATGGTGTATTCTGGGCTGAAGTTCAAGGGCTACTTTTAATATAGTTTAATAGAAAATGCACGGTAGGAAGTTTTATTGGGAACTTAGATTTTATTATAGCAAACATATTTTAATCTGATTTTAGCGCGTTTAATTATAATTTTAAATTTTTAACTCGACGTTACGAAACCTTTACAGATTAATATCTAAAGCGTCATTGTCACTAAAGCACGTCTTCTTATGGTAGCGTCGGGTGACGGGTCGCTCACTTCCCTCTAATATGGTTGAGGAGGGCGATGGATGTTGAGAAATAAAAATTTGAATTTCAAGTTATATTTTGTATAGGCCTGCCTTACGCGGGATGTTAACAAAGTACTGTTAATCTTGAGTTGCTTTTTCTAAGCATGTTGGCACCTATGTTAGGTAGGATTCATGAATTTTTTTTATTTTGTCTACTTTGGTTCTTGTTTGGGCCCACAACTGAACTACTTTTGAGATACATAGCTTTAAAAATGCATATAGGGGCATGATTTATTTTTGTACCTCCGGTTATGCTGCAGCGCTGATGAAATGCTGACGGACCTCAGCGCAACAGCGAAGACGCCCGCGCAGGCCACGCAGAGTGCCGCGCGCGTGGAACACGCATCGTGTACAATATCAGGGTGTCGTTTTATAACTGTAATGCTTTTATCATACATTTTTTATTTATTTAACAATTTATGCACACATATAAGTAACAATAAAAGAAGGAAAGAAAAAACAGAATTATATGTACAAAGGTACTGCTTATTTCCTAGAAAATTTCTTCCAGCAGACCTGTGACTGAAAAGTTTCGTATAAAGCGAATAAGTGTGCCATTATTTATTATAAATACAAAACATTACATTATAAGTACAATTTATACATATTTACTTATATAAAAATACATATATACATACATACGAACATACATACATATTCATAAAACAGTATTGTAGTATTGTAGTTGTTTCAGAATTAACAGTAACCACTTTTTTACACCTTGTATACTCCCAGAGACTCTACCCGTTTCATCCCCTGCGAATTTTGATATTTAATATAGACCTATTTTACTTTTGAACATTGTGGACCTTGAATGGCGAAAAAATTTATTTTTGTTTTATTAGGTCGGTTCATTGACCTAATGATTAAAGAAAATCATCAAATCAAATCAATTTGTTTGCAAAATGTGGTCGATACTTAGAACTCCGATTTTTTAAATGGTATTATAAGTAGGCTGAGAGGATAAAAACCTCTCGGCACTCTGGCTTAGCTGGATGTAGTCTTGCTTTATCTTCTAGATCTCCACGGGTTTGAATCCTGGTAGGAACAAAGAAAAGTGTTTAAGATTACCCATGCTTATGTACTAGATTTTTCTGTTTTTAAATATCTTGAGTTTTCCTTTAGGTACATAGCATACACTTCAGTACAACGAAATAAGAAGAAATAGCTTAAAATAATTTCAATATACAATAAGGTTATATATGGCGGTCTTATCGCTACACAGCGATCTCTACCAGACAACCAGAAACTCCGAATTTATTATCAACATTTATATCAGGTTCGGCATAAATGAGAGTACAACATTTTAATTCACTTAAAAACGACATACATATAGTCAAACTGGTAGTAAACTATTTTGTGAAGATGTAGCTTAAAGGAACAAGGGAACGTAAAGATCAGAAACTCTGTTTATTCTGGGGTTAACAGTTGGTAGATTCTTATTTCATACCAGATTTCCAGTGAAAGAAGAGATCCGCAGCTCCGATATCCCTTAAAAGGTTCTTTTTCAGGTTTAATTCTCACCCCCGCCAGTTTCTTCCCTGTCTAAAATAGTATGTTTCCACTGACCTGCATTGGTATATATGTATTTACTATAAGGCCGAAACTTATTTACGTATTGTCTAGATTTATTGTGCATTGTTTAGTGTGCCAATCTATTTACTGCAGTCATGTGTTATGAAGTCATTTACTTCATATTCTCTTCGTGGCTTCATTTGCAAATGGCGGCAATGAATTACTTTGAAGTTTTTATAAACCCTTTGAATGTTTTTTTTTTTTCATAAAATCCATGTACGTACTTACATACTTCATAAATATATGAATAATTTTGTTTTGATAAAGAAGAAAAGGGAAAGACAAAGATTAAATATGTTATATGTATATTTACTTATACTGTTATACTAATAATGTTTATTTACTTTTGTGTGAGCAAATACATGGGTTTTCTTCTTTTTCTTTAAATAAAATATCCTTTATATGACGTACTTAAGCCATTGATCTGATAATCGCACAGACCTAAGTATTACATTGTTGAAACTTTAAATTAACGTTTTTCTTTTCGCATAGTCACATTCGGATTGTGACCAAGTAGTCGGAAACTAGGCTCATTTTTTGAAACAAGAACAAACGCTATGCTCGAGAGTTAGGGTTGCCCTTACATTTTTGTAAAATCGATAAACCTTTTTTTAACACGGTTACTATCATTTTCAAATTATGTAAAATTGTTATTTGGTAAAAAATAAAAAAACTTTATACAAAGGGAATGAAATCAGCAACTTTAAAAATAAATAGGGGTGATGGAACTAACATCAACATCATTCTTAGAAATCCTTCGTTTCCTCTGGATTTAGCAGAGCTTACGTTCAGGTCATCATGAAGTGTGTTAAATATAAACGAAAAGAGAATCATTGAAAAATCAGTTTAACATAGACAAATACGACGTGGGTGCATTTTTCTCTATATTAGCAAATTCTTTGTCAGATGCAGCAGAATAACTTGTTAACATGGTAATACCTACATCATCAATGATTATCTTTTCGTTTTTTAGATAAACTTAAGAATTAGGGTATGATGGGGCTGATGAATTATCCTTCAGGATACAAGCCTCTAAAAAGAAGAAAAAAAGTCTCGTGCGAAGGTTGCCGCATTAAAACATTTATTAGGTTCAAAGAACTTTATTCTCATAAGAATTACAATTTCACTTATAATGAGATATGAAAACAATTATAATATTACTCTGTTAATTTAACTGTTGGTGCTCTGCAAAATGTGTAGTTTAAGTTTATTTCTAAAAGTACTTATATTTTCAATAAATTTAATATCATTTGGCAGTTTGTTGTACAACTGTGCTCCCTCAAATAATATTGTTTTTTCCCATAGTTTGTTCTTCACTTCAAAGTTGTGTTTATTTCTCAGTCGTTGCGTACTTAAATTTTTTTCAATTTTTATATTAGACTGTTTTAACTTTAAAGAGATTTTCTTTATTAACATCAGAGACTAGTAAATAACTATAAACTGACCATGTCCATACAAAAATTCGTGACTCGGAAAAAGCTCAAAATCCAAGCTATTACTAGATGTCACTCTCAAATAGCTTGGACCAACCTTGTCGTCTTTAATTTTTACATGAATTACTGACAAGAAACGTAATACAGACTAAAACTGCTAGATGGCGTTGTCAAATAACCTGAAACCTTAGCAAGTAGGATTTATTCCTTTCCTGAAATTGGAAAATTTCATCATTTTATAACATTTATTTTGATAATTTTACTCAATAAGAATAGGTAGATAGTAATTTATTCTAACTTTATAGATGATAAAATGACAACTACAAAAGACCATAAACATACTGCCATTTCCGAAGACGCGGTCAGGGAGTCTGTTCTCTCAATCTCATCGGTCGCAGTTGGTAATGACAACTTGTGCTCAAAAATGATCACTATGATCCTACCTCATTTGTTGCCTATCCTCACACACATTTTTAATTATTCCCTCTCCACAAGTACTTTTCCAACTTCCTGGAAACTTGCACACGTGATCCCTTTGCCTAAAATTCCAAATCCTAGCTCTCTCACACATTTTCGACCTATATCAATTCTGTCCTACCTGTCAAAAGTTCTTGAGCACGTTGTGCACAAACAACTGATGTCATTTCTAACTACCAATAATCTTCATAGTCATTTCCAATCTGGTTTTCGACCAGGTCATAGTACCGTAACTGCCCTCATCAACGTGACTGATGATATCCGATGGGCCATGGAGAATAGATCCCTTACCTTGCTTGTACTGCTGGACTTCAGCAGCGCTTTTAATTCTGTAGATTTCGATATCCTGCTTGGAATATTGAAATCACTTCATGTCTCTTCTTCTGCATTAGCTTGGTTTAATTCCTATCTTCGGGGTCGGTCTCAGCGGGTCCGCCTCGATGAGTCTTACTCAAACTGGTGTGCTCTAGCTGCAGGCGTACCTCAGGGTGGCGTTCTCTCTCCTTTACTTTTCTCTATATTTATTAATTGTATCACTCAAGTTCTTTCATGTAAATACCATCTTTATGCCGATGACTTGCAGATTTACCGGCATTTCGCAGTAGACAATGTTGTCTCAGCTATCTCAGCTATTAACGATGACCTAGTTTGTATCAGTAACTGGGCCAAATCATTTGGATTACTTGTGAACCCCGGTAAATCTCAAGCCATGATACTGGGAAGTCGATACATGCGCGGGTGCCTCGATTTCGCTAATCTCCCTCCTGTAGTTTTGGATAACACACAGATTGCTATTACCGACACTGCCAAAAACTTAGGAGTTTTTATGGACTCAAATTTAACTTGGCGTGCTAACGTAAATGAAGTCAGTCGTAAGGTACACCACTCCTTTCACACATTAAAGTGCCTTCAAAGCTTTTTACCACTTCAAACGAAAATATCCCTTGCGCAAACACTTATTCAACCCATAATTGATTATGCCGACGTCTGTTACTTGGACGCCACTGAGGAGCTTTTGAGTAAGCTAGAACGCTTACAAAATATCTGCATCCGCTTTATTTTTAACCTCAAGAAGTACGACCATGTCTCAGAACATCGCAAAAAACTAAAGTGGCTTCCGATCCGTCTCCATAGAAATACTCGCATTCTTTGTGTTCTATTTAACGTTCTCTATAACCCAAATTCTCCAAAATACTTGAGCGAGCGTTTTTCCTTTACTCATTCTGAAGATACGCCATGCCGAGCACATAAGCGTACTCTCTTGTACTTAAAACCCCATAAAACCGATTTCTTCTCCTATTCCTTTTCTATACATGCTGTCAGATTGCGGAATTCATTACCTTTCAAAATACGCGAGTCAAAATCTCTAACAATATTTAGGAAAATAGTTAGGGAATACTACTTATCTTAAATATATTTTAGCTTTCATAAACATTTTTTTTCATGCAAATTAAATGATGTTAATTATATAGATTTATATATTTATTGTATATATGATATTATATGTATTTTATGTATAAGTATTTAAGTATATTTTATAATATTATACTTGAAAATAAGTTTTTAATATTTTTATTAGTAGTACGCACGCACTAACTTTGCATTGTATTATTTCTCCAGTCTCAGGTCTGCTGGCAGAAATTTCTTTAAGAAATAAGCTGACCTTTGTACATTTTTAGTCTCTAAGTCTCATTCATTGTATTTTTATTCTTGTGTGTACATACAATATTAAATAAAAAAAAAATAAAAAAATACTGGTGTATGTAGCGGATGACCCGCTAGCGGGTCCCTGCTTGCGCACCTACCTCCCTACCCGGGTGTCGCTCCGATGAAGGCTGACAGCATTCCCATGCTACAGCCGATTAGGTGGTTTTTAGTGGGTAGGTGCCACTTTGGTGAGTCCCACATCACCCCGCGACGGCTGCGGTGGTATTCATGACGAATCTTCCACCTCCCTCCCGAGAGAGGGTGCTTCGGCAGCAAAAAAAAATAAAAAAACTAGTGTAAGTTTATTTTGTTCAGAGACGCCTGGGCACTACCATCCTTACCTTATTTTAATTGCCATATTAAACTATTTTTAAAAGCTTTTATTATCACAGTTGTGATAAACGCACATGTTATACGATATATGTAGCAGCCAAAACATAAGCTTAATCAAGGTCCATAAAATTTGCAAGAGTCACAGTAGGCGAGCAGAAATATTATGAATTCAAAGAAATGCAGGGAAAAGTGCCAAAACAAACACACACCCATAGCAACAACAATAAACGACAAAGAATTCAATTTGTCAAACAAATAAAATGTTGTCATAAAAAGAACAAAAAAAGTTGATGGATAAAGAACATTTTTTTAAATAATAATCCAGCAAGAAAATATTTTTTTAACTACTGCAAATAGTTATGAGTTATATGCATTATAAATAAAAATAATGCACTTATTACGATATAATTTTTATCGATATAAAGAAATAAAGTAAAATATTATATACCTATTAATTAAATGCATTGAAATTCGTTTTATTATGTTAAGGCAGATAAGAACAAACTGTGTAGATGAATGCTATATTTTTGTGGGAAAAATATATACTGGCAATACAGTAACCCAGTAACACTACAAATAATATCCGGGGTGGTGTAAAGTTTTCTGTTACTGAATTATAAGAGCGGCAACATAGCATCAAATAATATAATGCACTAGCTGGCAACGTCTGTTGTCGCCAGATACCTACGGATAGTACTTGCAATGAAATAACAAATGATTTTGTAAACAGCGCTATCTTAAGTTTTTTTACGTATGATTTTGACAAAATTTATATAAATGGTAAATCTAATACAACTAACGCCATCTCTCCATCTTAAAAACAACTATTTTTCAAGTCACAAAATTTTGTTAGACATGGTTAGTCTATAGTGATTTACTAGTCTCTGTTAACATGCATACAGAAAATTGGTACAGTTGCGTTAGGTTAAATAGGTTAGTTTTACTATATAATTGCTTTGTTGACATTAAGAATGGATAATTAAACACTACTTTGATAATTTTGTTTTGTATTCTTTTAAGCGGATTAATATAAGTTATTGCAGCTGATCCCCAGATTTCTAACATGTATTCTAAGTGTGATTTTTACTAAATAGTTATATATAAGTAATGTGACTTATTTTAGGAATACAGTGAGATATTTGACGTGTTCAATGTGTGGCTTCCAAGTTAATTTATCATCAATCAAAAGACTTGAGTATGTTTCCTGGTGTGATTGTTGTATTATTTCATTATTTACTTTTAGATGTTGAAACTTAGGAATTTGCTTATTTTTTGCAGCCAGTATCATGTAAGATGTTTTTTTGGTGTTAATAGTTAATAGATTATGTAACAACCAATCATTAAGCATGTCAAGATCTTTTTGGGCAGTAGTTATTATTTCGTTTATAGTCTTTCCGAAGTAGAAGAGACATTTTATTATTAAGAAGATTATACCAACAATCTTATTTTTTCAAATAGCAGAGCTTGTGTTATTGATGGCCATACAGCGAACTGGGGGGAATCCCGAATTAACATACATATATAAATAAACAACCATAGCCCGAGAACACACATCTGTGTTCATCACACAAATGAGGGACTCTAACCTGGGACCTCCGGCGTAGGAGGCAGAGCTACTACCACTCTGCCAGAGCCTCTGTGTAACCTTGCATAATTTTACGTTAAGATGGTGGATATACGTGATGTGTTCAGTGATTAGTTATCAGAACAATCGATTATAAAGTCTAGATATACTACAAATATGATTTTGAAGTGTGAGGTAGGCTAGTTTGTCTTAAATTAACATTTCTAAGGAAAGTTAAAACTTGAATTTAAGTGTGAATAAACCAGTTTTGTTCGTTAATTATTTAATTCAATTTGTTTCAGGTTATGGAAAGTAGTCATACGATATATTTAGTAACAGAATACGCACCAAATGGAGAAATATTTGGTAAGTAAAACTCTATTACTAAATCATAAACTGAAATACCATTTGTAGCGCTCATGGCCGTACGGTCATCACTGTCGCCTGCCGATCGTCAAGTTAAGCAACTTTCGGTGCGGCAGACCTGGGATGGGTGACCGCCAGCGGCTTAAGAACTTCAGTGTTGTCGGTAAGATAAGAGTCGTGAAATTTTACATGAGGTCTCCACAGGCGGCTTGATCACACGATAAGTAAGTACTACCATTTTATGGCGAGAAAACGGATAATAACTGGTAACGCATCGCTAGTTATGTCTCACGTACTGAGATCAGCAAGATTAAATAAATGAGTTAGTACCTACAAAAACCTAATATTTTTTTATTTGCTTTTGTTTTGATGATTAAATATTTCATTTCGTCAGCCTTTAATTGTCGTCTTTCGGCTACTTACACCGAGTAAAGTCGGCGCCGAGCGTGAAAACTTCGACCAATAAAAGGATTTGATTTAAAGTAGTTATTTTTTTATTAAAAAAAATAGACCAATTGTATTGATGGATATTGTGCAAAACACTATTAAGCTCCCTTCCATTGCCTTTGACGATAAGGCGAAGTTTATGTCAAAAATACAAAACGCAGATTCAACTAAGGGCTACGGTGAACGCGATACAAACCGCGATATTTAATACATCAAAACACCTCGTCGGACATATCATCAAAAGGTGGATCGTTTTTTTGTTTTACTCTGCTGTTGTCTTATAAAGCTCACTAGATATGGACTCTTATGTCAACAACAGACCGCCTAGAATCCCATTGCCACATGCCTGGGCATAAAGCAGCATGCCTTTCCTCAGATAAAGTTTTTCAATAATGATCCTTATTCTACCGCACAGACCGTTAAGTTTAAAATGGCCGCATCCCTGAACCCTATGTAGCGCGCGTTTGCTCAGATGCCATCACTCAATAATGACACTAATTCCTCCCGTCAGATCGCCTAGTATCTCGTGGCCGCATGTCTGAACCCGAAGCAGCGCGGGCTTTCGCTCAGATGGTGTCAGCTGTCGGCTACTGTCATAGCAGCGGCGTGGTGCATAGGGACCTTAAGGCAGAGAACTTGCTGCTGGATAGCCATATGAGTATTAAGGTATGTGGTTTCAATTACATCTTTAAATGCAACACTGTAATACTGGTAGAGATCTTTTACTCTAAAAGTGCACGCAGAGTGCAGAATCGTAAAATCCTATTTTGGATGTCCCATACACACCTGTTTTGGATGTGACTCCACAAGTTTTCTCTACTGTAATATGAAATACATCCAAAGTCAATTCTGTTATATGTGCTGACAAACAATCCAAATAGGCAGTGTCCGGCTTCGAGGCTGAATTCTCAGTTTATGAAACAGTGCTTAGACTTGTTAAGACTTGTCTGAGCTAACTGGTCAAATCAATGACATTACATACAGACAAGTCATACCCAAACATTACCGCACAAAAAATCAGCGTCAACGTAACTATAGATACCTACCCGATATATAGAGTAATATAATTTGTGGGAGAAGGAAAGAATAATGCGCTTCACTTGTTGTAAGAAAGAGATATCTATGTACTTCGTGACGTTGCTTCGCACTAATTGGTCGCGAGCGTACGTGACATAGTACGTAAATTGTCGCAACTCTATAGCGTTGTCTCTTTTACTCCCACATACAAAATCATATTACATTTAGCTCTTCGAGTTTATTGAAACGAACAGCCATGTCAATTTTAAAACATCATTTTAATAGCAAAATAAAATAATAAATAAGATAGTTATAAAGAAATAGTACTTACGCATGAAAAGAAACGTTTATTCTATCTTTAACAGTAACAGTGTAATTAGTACACTGTCTAAACACACAAGAAAGCATTGTACGGTATTAAAAACACAGAATAGGGAATAAGTTTTGTTTGATGTTTAGCCGTGACAGTGGGTTGCACAAGACTCAGTCAAATAGCCGGCAAATGCCTTGCATTTGCGTTGCCACTTTTGAGAGCGGATAACCTGTCTATATGTAATATGTCATTGGGTCAAATAAATATTTCTAACAATCACACCACATTATCTAGCACAAATTAAGTATAAGTATAAGAACTTGTGTTATGCATACTAGATAATGGATAAATAAACTTAAGAAATATGTAAACACACATAGATATTCTTTTTTATTATATATATAAAAAAATAAACATACATACACATTCATGACTAGAAAGCAAACATTATAAAATATCTGCCCCTACCAGGATTCGGGACCTCTGGCATGGAAGGCAAGGCTACTACCTCCACACCAAAAAGGCCGTCAAATAAAACGCGTCTTTGTTATATACTCTTTAGTGATGAAAATCGCGTTTGACAAATTTTGACAGGACTGCTCTCACATGTTTCCTGAATATGTATTCTATGTAGTTTGAAAAAACGTCGCTTTTTATTTGGCCATTTAGCTCAGATAAGTACTTAGTCTGGGATTCTTTTCTCTTGTTTATTTAACGGCCGAGTGGCGTAGTTGGTAGAGTAGCCTGCCTCATATGCCGGAGGTCCCTGGTTCGAGTCCTGGCTGGCGCATTAATTTGTGTGATGAACGCAAATGATGGTTCTAAGGTCATGCTTATTGATATTTATATTTGTATGTTTATTCGATGTTTATTCCAGTGCTCCATAACAGAAGCTCTGCTTACTTTGGGGCCACACAGATTTTTATTATAATTTGCTTTTTGTATTTTGTAAGCCCATTTCATGTAATGGCAAGTGACTGTAAATAAGCGGAACAGTACTTTTAAAAGCTTCTGCAAGAAATTTATCTGCAAAATAAAGTTTTTGGAGGGATTTCAACGTAAAGGAGACATTTCAATAATGAAAGGGCACTTGGCTAGCGTTTGTACGGGTGTTCCTAGGATTGTATTTAATAAATAGAACAAGTATTATATGCCAATATTTCATAATTTCATTTAGTTTTGTCTTTGTGAAACATTTGTAAATCCGTAAATCAGCCACACTAATGAAAACATGGCGCTATCTATCGTGTTAAGGTTTTAGTAATTATGTTGTAACTTTTATTTCCCAATTTATCTTTTATCCAATTTACGAGCTCGTTTGGAGTTTCTCGTTTGATTTAATTACATATTCTACTTTAATCGTTATTATTATTTGCCATTGATACTACAACAGCAAACAATGATTTATAACCGAGTAATTGGTAGTGAGTAAAGGGATTTGGATTATTTCAGGTTGCCAAAACGATTATGATTAATGTAATCGAACAGTAAACACCTCCAAAGTCATTCAAATGTTAGTTATATCTTAGTTTTAATAATTTTTGAGTCGTAACTCGCAGTGTACATCGATTATTACAGGCAGCTCTAGTTCGTCAAAAGGACCTTCGGAAAAGGCGACATCCTGGTTTGCCACTGACTATAAAAGATTTTGTTTTATTCAAAAGTTATACATAACTGTTCCGGTGATGCAGGGATTTTCAAATATGTGAGAGACAAATTGTAACCACAACCAATTTCTAACCTATACATTTGTCTTTCAGCTAGCAGACTTCGGGTTCAGCAACGAGTATAAACCAGGGTGTCCTTTAGCGACGTGGTGTGGTAGTCCGCCTTACGCTGCGCCAGAGTTGTTCGAAGGACGGCAGTATGACGGGCCTAAGGCTGATATTTGGGTAATCGTCTTTATTGTTATAGTGATAACGTTGATGTTAGAACGCTTGGAGGATGGAGGCTTGTTATTTGAATTGTGGTCTTTATAGTTCAAAAGATATGGTTGGGTTTCGATTGAATAATAGTGTACTGAAAGTTAGTAGTAGTGTACGGTTGAAGAGGATGATGGCTGGATCCCGCGTCAACTCGTGAACGGGTGCCGTTTGAGGGTGTTCGTCGTTGGGATACTTAGCAGGAGGGAGACTTGCCGAGCTAAAAGATGCAGATAAGAATAATTTTCTACAGACATAAAGAGACATTGTACATTTATTTTGTGAGGATTATTCCCGTGAAGTTTTTGCCAGCTCAACTTCACAGAGGTTTTTACGAACTGGTGGAAACGATGGAACGTCAGTAAGAACAAGTAGTTTGCGTAAATCATTATTTATTATTTTATAAAAGTGTCATTATTTTATAGGTAGACCGGAGAGGAAATAAAGCCGGCCAAAAAAAACCTCTAATATTAAAAAACCTCATCCAAATTATGCGTCGTCTCAAGGAGCGAGACAGGTATCATGTTCTTTACCGAAGCAGTATATCTGTCTTGCTCTTTACCAGTCTCAAGATGGCGCGCACATTTATATGATATTTATTAATACGGGCTTCATGGCCGCATTCAGCGGTGTCAAACGTTACTGAGGGCACTCTTTATTATAGATGTACTTAGCAAATACACACTTAGATAAAGAATAAATTCATTTGACAAAATCTACACATAGCGCTTTACATAAATGTTTGAAGTTTTATGTGCCGCCGTTGAAAGCTAAACTTCTACGTAATTTTAACCACCATTGTCTCTTACAGTCTCTAGGCGTAGTCCTATACGTGCTAGTATGCGGCGCGCTACCTTTCGATGGCGGCACATTGCACGAGCTGCGAACTGGCGTGGTCAGCGGCAAGTTTCGGATACCCTACTTTATGTCTCAAGGTATGTACGGTACTCTGCTTTATGTCTCAATGTATGCATGAAACTCCGTTTATGTCTCAATGTATGTATGGAACTCTGCTTTATGTCTCAATGTATGCATGAAACTCGGTTTTATGTCTCAGTGTATGTACGCTACTCTGCTTTATGTCTCAGTGTATGCATGGAACTCCGTTTTATGTCTCAATGTATGTATGGAACTCTGCTTTATGTCTCAATGTATTTTAAATGTTTGGTGAATGAAACACGTGGCCCTAAAGCCGGAAGTTATTTTTCGAAACGTTTATTGTTAGCGATCCAAATTGGCAATTCTGCCAGCCTTTTGGCCACTTTATCCTATGTACAAAGTAATTTAGGCTTTCTTTTTCTTTTCTTGTTTTAAAAGTAATTTATCTATAAAAGTTATTTGGACATACAGAGCAAAAACCCTCATGTATACCTTTGAACGGTATATCTGATTCTCCTCAAACATAGGTACGAATAGAAACGTTAAAATTGATCCATTTGTAAGGGCGATACGACGCCACAGACACACGTTTACAGTTATGTGTTAAATTAACTTATCTAAAGTTGATTCTTGCAGTTAAAGTTTCAATTTATTATACTTTAATATGCAATAATTTAATTTACTTTACTACAGAATGCGAACACCTAATTCGTCACATGTTAGTGGTGGAACCAGAAAAGAGGTTGTCATTACGAGCGGTCGCCAAGCATCGGTGGTTGCAGGCCTACAGGGAAGATCAACAAGGTATTGTCACTTGTCATTGGTTTTGCAGAAGAAGGAAGTTCACATATGCTTTGTAGAGCCTTATCCGTCTTTGTTACTGATTGTTTTACAACTTTTTTTTTACCACGCCATTGATCCGCCACGCCATAAAGCCATTGATAAATACAATGAGCAGTTCAACAATATATTAAATAGACTTATTCAGATGCATCATTTTTCTAATCTATTCTATGTCGACCATTTAAGTGTTACACGAGACTGTCAGTTAGTACTGAATTGTGGTATTTAATGTATTTTTAATTTCTTTCTCGTTATATTAGCGCGATAAGTCTTGAACTATAAGAAAAGGGGTAGAAAAAGTACATAGAAGGATTTTTGTTAAAAACAGAAGAGACCTTTTTAAAAATTCACTAATTGTGATTAGTTAAATGTAATGTAAATAATTAATTATTTTTGTTGTAAATTCGGGCTCGTGTCCGCACTCCTCGGCCGACTAGTCGCGCGATCGTGCTAGGTACGGGCATTGTATAGCGCAGACCGTGCGCTATATATGCACCGATACGTCCGCTCTGCTTTTTTTTTGTTCCCCTCCGCGCAGGTGGATCTAGGAATTGCTCTTACGCATAACCAGCCGCTCGATACGAGGTTATGTGGGACTCGATCTACCAGAGCTTCTACCCACTAAAAACCCACCTGTATGACTCTAGCAATCATTAGCAAGCTTCACAGCCTTCATCTGAAGCGATGGCCGAAAGGAGGAAAAGGCCGCGCAAGAGGGACCCTTATGGGGTCATCCTTTGGGAAATATCATAGCACTGAAGGTGCTCAAGGAGAACTGGAATTTACAGCCAGAAAGGCATCAAGATCGGCCGTTAGCTGATTGGCTACGTACGCGAGTCTAGGTCTAGCGACTTTGAATTTCGAATCTAGGACTGGAGGAGTATACGAGACGGACTCTCGAATTAAATGATTAGGACGTCCGCTTTGCGCGAGTCTTCGCCACTTATGCACTAGTTGATCGACGAATCCCGTTATTCAAGTTTTGCTTGCAGAACCAATGATAACGAAATCTCCGGGTGCGTTCTATGAACTATTTTGCATGTAGGAGTTTTAGGAACTTGGAGGGGCGTGCGTTGAGTGCAATTTGAGTGAAAGATCTCTCTACCTATAAAAGATTGAATATTTTCTTGTGCCTTTCAGATTTAAGCACCGGAGTATGCAGTTGTCACACCGTAGAGCCTCCTGTAGAAAGTCACCATGAAACTGTGCTGGCTCACATGTGTGCCTTGCCCGGGTTAAGCCAGGAAATTATTAAACAGGTGAGAAAAACGTTTGGGTTTTCTGTATATTGATCAGGTATCTCCTATTTGATATGAAGCAAAGTGGCGATTGCAATAAGGTAAGTTGTTACTTTTCTCTGTTTTACGTAAAAATAAATTACAATTATTATGAATTATAATTTCTTTTTTGTTCCCAATGACAATTCGTTAACCTATTTTCTGCGTACCACTCGTTTATAAATAAATAGATAAACTTACTTTCATTATACTCATTTCATTTAAATATTTAAGAATGATATAAGATATAAAATTAAATAGAAATCACAAATAATTATAATCAGCATTTAACTCCAGAAACATAAAAATGATAAGTACATAAGTGCAAATTGTACTTAGCTGTTCGAGCATCACGTTCAGCACTTTATATAAGCTTTTATGAAGTAAATACACTATAATGAACCATAATCCTCTTTTTCCGCAGTCGGTAGAAGAACAGCGGTTTGACCACATATCAGCAATATACCACTTACTGATGGACAAATTAAAACAAAGATCTAGCACGCATAGGGGTAAGTTAAATAACCTTTTAATTTATAAAAATCAATTATTTATGTACACCTGCTTTACGCCATGGTCGATATTTATACATGAATGTTCATTCTGGGTTCCTTCCTGCGTGTGTGCGCTGTATCTGCTTACTTTGGGACCATACAGTTGGTGTGTTTGTCTGGAGAATTATTATTATTACTATTAATTTGAAACTATGTGATTTGTTCATGTTAAAATGATTTTTGTAAATTTTCAGATTCCTTAGATTCAAACACAGGCCTGCCACTTGATCTCACTAGTACTAAGGTAAACTAAACTATAATATTTTGTTTGAAACTACAATTTTTATTATTAAATAAGGTGTACCGTTAAAAAGTTCTTATAAAACTCCGTCATACACTATAGTCTATCTAATAACTTCACAGAAGGACTTAGTAATGTCATAGTCAAATTGTATATCTAAATACCTATTTCATTAACAATTTTGACAAGAGGCTCTTTTACTCTCGGTATACCAATAATACCTTACAAAGCCGAAGTTGTATTTTCTCTAAAATTGTAAAGATGAAGAAAATAGAGTGTCGTTTTTTTCTAACTATGAAGAAATAAAACATTTTGAATCAGGTTTGCGAATTATCTAAATATTTCACCTAATTCAATAAAATTATAAGAAGAAATATATAAGAATTATTGCTATGTAATTTAAAGTTGTCCATGTGTCTAAATTGTCATATTGGTTTTAAAATTGTACCATGTAAAGCACATCGGGGTTTTACTCCTACCTTGTTATCAAAAAATCAAGATTTAGCAAAATAACCAAAATGTAATATGACGATTTTTTCGAATTTTTTTCTTCATTTTTCTTTCTTCTTAGATCTGATTTTTGGATGCCCAGATAACCTTTATCAGTGGAATAATTTTAACACTTGACAAGAGTTTCCAGAGTGATTACGTCAAATTATCAAAATTGTTCTACTGATAAAAGTAAAATATGATAATAATATTTTTTCTTCTTTCTTCTTCAATGGTAATAATATACTTTTAATCGACAGAACGAAGACCATCCAATGGACGCGGACGACTCCATGTCGGACAGTTTGCTGTCAATCCCACAGGAACACGATTACTTACATAACAGGACTGATAGCTTAGAAAAGGTAATTTTAATTAAAAAAAATACTTTTATAGTAAGTGCCGTCCTCGACGCTCTACTACTTATGTGGTGGAGTTCGACTGCTGATAGAAAAGACCAAAAATGTAGTCTTTGTTTATTAACAAATTAAGCATTTAATTTTGAATATTATCACAGGTTTCTTAATGATACTTATTTTTAAACCAAAGGCAAAAACTGTTACATTTTTCTCATAAAAAAGTTCTAAAAAAGTTCATAATTCTATAACGGCTGAGCGATTGTCATCAGGCACGCCGACTTGATGCTTCGAACAGTCTCGATTTAAATTGTCCTGTCGTATGATAAATGTGATGCCCTGTCGGACACACAGATACAATGTCACCTTTTTGCGTCGGGTATCAAAAATTTTAGTACCACGTATGCCACGGTTCACGTTATCCTTTGGTTAAAAAAATGGTTGGGCTGTATTTTGTTTCTTTATTCGCACACATAAATTATTTCACCTGGCAGCGAAACAATTACCCACATATACGCAAACCCAATTATATTGCTCCCTGTCATAAAAGAGATAGAAAAACGCAGTGCATGGGGGCTTGCGAACGGGACCAAATTTTCGTGTCCGTACAATTTCATTTGTATTCGTGTCCTGTCGTATATTGTCGGTTCGGTTCGCGTCGTGACTGAACCATTTGAAAAGTAAAGTTAGGCGACCGGGACCAGATTTTTGAGGTCCGTGCCTTAGGAGCTCGTCGCCTATCTTTCACTATCTTACTTTAATCAAAGAAAATGTACAAAACCTTAATTGGAAAGGATCCATCGTCTGACATGTTCTGACTGTTCTTATACATTTATTTGGACAACAATATTGTTCTTAGATATGATTAATAACACTCTTTTTCCCATCTTCCCGCAGTTCGACGAAGCATGCCACACGTCGAACCCGGTCCAGCAATCGCCTCGCAGAGAAACTAGAACCACGAGACGGCACACAGTCGGGCCCAGAGCTTGTACACACGCCAGTCAAGTGAGTTTACTGTATTTGTTCATTTTATATTAATAATAACATCCAATCTACGCTTGCTGAAAAATATGCAGACCTTTTCATTGAAATTTAGAACCAATGGTATGCAATAGTAGGCATAACTGTCTCGACAGTAATATCTTTTAGGCAAAACTTTAATCTTAAAAAAATGTATTGCAGCATTCATAAAGCAACGAGCATTGGCACCAGCACATTTGTTACAACATTCCTAAGTTAAATATCAAACTATACACGACTTTTCAAGTGTGTGATAGTTTGTAAATTTTCCGAATACAGGGTGTTGAGAGACAGGTTAAGACTTGATTCTTAAATTCTTAAGGATCCAAAAAAATGCTCGTTAAATCTCTAGTTAGCAACAAAATAGGTACGAGTGTTTGTGGTATTTTTCTTTTCAACTATTTTAATATTAAAATGGGTAGTTTTTTTATGGGGTCACCTGCCACAAAATTGTCGACATTTTTATTATTTTGGCTAAATTATGTTTTTGGAACAATGGCTGACGATTAAGGTCTGAACGCATCAGTTCTTTCTAAGTGGAATTTTAAAATTAAAAGAGTTCTTGTGCTTTTGGGCCTTCCCCTTACACCGAACCCGCCCTTGAGCGGCTGCACGTTATTGGATTAACGCCATCTATACTTTAGTGTTGGAACCATTACTGCTTTCACTACGAGGTAATATATCATGTTAATATATAAAGCCTTGTTATTAATTGATGTGTGCTGTTAACAGGGTAGCTCTGAAGTTTCGCCGCCACAACCTTTAAGGCCGACTACTTTGTGTGTGTCTGCGCAATTTGATGTAAGTATCTAAGTTAGTTTTAACATAACGCAAAACCAGTTCTTTATTGTCGCAAGTAAAATAAAGATATGAATAGTTTTTGAACGGCTGGGCCGATTTTCATCGAATATGCCATCCGTTTGTAGAATAGATACCATTGTACGGACAAATGCCTAGATGTACACGATCAACTTATAACATTACTCTTTTTGCCGTGTTAAAGATTTAAAGTAATATAGTCAGAATCATTAGAAACCTCTACCTTAAGTTGTATAAAGAACATCAATATCATTAAGTTGGAAAATTTTGATCATAATTTCAAATAAATTTAAATTTAGAATAATTTGCCTATTATTGCCTATAAATCTTTCAAGTTTTCATATCAACTTACAGAATTTTAGTGAACTCTACACACTATATTCCACAACGTCTTTAAATAAAGAAATGTGCACGTCCTATGAATGCATATAAAAGAATGCGACCAATGCTGATTCTCAAACTTTATAATTATATATTCTGTATTATCTATAACCATAAAATAACGTGTTATAAATGTCACAGACCTTTCATCTTTAGATTGCCGTCTCATTATGTTTATCTTTGTCTTGCAACTTTTACAATAAAATAATTGCACTACGGTGTAGTGGACGTCAATGGCACCTGAGATGTTCATATCTTGATAAAATACATACAGTATAAAAATATACAGTACCTAATAACTTACCTACACGGATAAATAGTTCCGGAACTGATTTATGATTCTGTCATCAGATTGCCTGGTGCATTATGACTACATAGTTGTGGCTACAACTATCGTCCTCGAACCTTCACCAATTAACTGTATCTACCTAAATAGTAACTAATTAAACTTGCACTGTTAATTGAACATTTCATGGGAGTTCGCAATAAAGAAAAAAAACTGCCATGCCTTACGTAGTAAATTTCTATTCTGCGTCATTGCGTGCAGTTACACACCAGTTGATAATTTAATTTAATATAATTATTTTATCACTATATTTTAATTTTGAATTGATGCACACTAACAATTGGTTTAAGTCAAATTGTTACTAACAAAATATGGACAATGGTCTGAAGTATTTTTATTATAAATAAAACACTTTTTTCCGGATATTATCGCGTATATTTTAGTTAATTTTAAAATTATTTCGACGTTTCGGCATCTTTGCAGTTGCCGTGGTCACGATGATACTGCAAAGATGCCGAAACGTCGAAATAATTTTAAAATTAACTAAAATATACGCGATAATATCCGGTAAAAAGTGTTTTATTTAAAGTATGAATCGTGAAAATTTAAGAAAATATATATTTTTATTATTATAAACAATTTAACATACGTAAGATAATATACGAAATAAATAATTAAAAAAGGAGCAAAAATGTTAGTTAATGTGATAAGAAAATAAAACTGAGCTTTAAATTTGTTTTGAAATACGAGATGTATATTTAGTGGTATTAAAGTTTGTTTGTTAAGATCTCCCCTGGGGCGGGGGGTGGAACTACAGTCCTTCCTAATTTGACCGCCCTATTAAACACGTCTACGTGGCTGTGTTCCGGTCAAAGGGAAGAAACAGCTAGTGCAATGACTGGAACAGAGGCAGTTCAAGCCTGCGGTCGCAAGGCAACATTAGTCGCAGTAATAATTGCAATCACTGTTAATAAACACAACGCCTGCGATAAAGATGTCCATGGGCGCGGATGGCACTTACCATCAGGTGGATCGCTTGCTCGTTTGACGGCTGTGAAAATCTCGACATGCCGTTTCAAAAACTTCAACCGAACTTCAAACCGTGTTCAACTAAAAAAAATATTACAATTCCAGGATATACACTTTTTTAAATCAATTTATTATAAGACAAATACTTATTACTGTGTTTAAAACAATGTAACATAAACTTAATAAAGTTTTACCGTACATCGCTTATAAACGGACATCGCCGGTAGGTGCCCTTAGGCGTATCGTATAATAATAATAATAATAATCCCCAGACAAACACACCAACTGTATGAACCCAAAGTAAGCAGAGCTTGTGTCATGAAACACCATACAGCGAACTGGAGGGGAACCCAGAATAAACATACATATATAAATATCAACAACCATGACCCGAGAACAAACATCTGTGTTCATCTGACACAAATGAATGCCCCGGCCAGGACTCGAACCTGGGACCTCCGGCGTATGAGACAGGGCGACTGACCACTACGCTACTTGGCCGTCGTATGTAGGAGTAGTTTATGTTCCGGCTAAGCGCCCTCAGCGCTAGGCCACAAAGTCCGGTGAAATTTAAAACTCACACTACTAAAGACTCGAACAATTAAAACAACCGGTTTAGAGCGACTATGTTGCTTGCAAAATAAATTCTAACTATCGGCGATCGAATATCGGAATATAGATCGTTAATTTCAACATTGCCTATGAAGACGAGCGTAGCTCAGCCGTATAATGTGCAGATTCACTTGCACGCTAGCCTTGCTTCAGGCGGCCTGGGTTCGAATCTCGGAAGTTGTGTTCGTTTTTTATTTTTTTCTATTTTTATAGATAGTCGAATAACATTTATTAATAAAGAATTAATAAATTTAATACGGGAAAATTAGATTAATTTAAAGATTAACCAGGTAGTTGATCTTCTATTTCTATAATATATCTTTTTTATAAAATTGTTAGTAGTAATATTTATATATATAACTTTAATAATCTTTTTTTTTCTTTCAAATGTAATAAAAGATATATTCATTAATAAACCTAATAATGTTCATAAAATTAAAGAAATATTTTTTAATTTTATTTTTATATTCCAATTAATCAATAAATTAATTTTAGTATTATAAAATCATATAGTAAGGTGTAGCTAAGAACTATAAGTAAAAACAACACAAAGTTTTTTAGATAATTATTTATTTTGTGCATATTACAACATGTTGCTTCTGATTAGAAAACAAATAAAAATATAACATTACTTATTTGGACTAGGCGACTAGACGCTGAGAACATTTAAAAAACAATTATAGTTTAGTTATTTAGTTGTTAATTGAAAAATTTGAATGACAGTTTTCATTATAATTTGTCTGTCACTTGGCGTATGACCTTATTACATCATTGAAGTAGTAAATCCATTGTAGACATGAATCAACATATAATTAGCCAGAAACTATAAATATTATTTGTTTCTAAGCTAAATGACAATAACATCATTCACTCATGGATTACCTTGTTTTTAAAACACAACTATTACGAAACTTTTTTTATTATAAACAAATTTGAGCGCGTTCGGTATCTATGACCTGCTGCAACCGAGATCTGATACTGTCAACTAGATTCCAGCACAAGTGTGATCCTCTCATCATCTCCCAAGTCGAATAAACTAATTCCTCTAAAGTCTCTGGCCACAATATCGCGGTGTCTCCGATGCATCAGTATAGGTTATAGGATTCCGTCCAGGCCTACAAGGTTCTATATCCCCAGATTCCTCATAACGACGAATCCATAGCTGCACCGTCTTTCTCTGTAAATAAAATTATCAACTTAGAACTAAACATTTCGTTCAATCCTAGTCACAGGATAATACTTAGCGTAAAGTTACTTACAGATATCATCAATCGACGAGCACTTTTCCTAATGGAAACATTTTGATTAAACAAAACAACGATTTCAGCTCCCTGCAGCGTTGTTAAATGATAATTCATTATCGGCTTCACTTGAGCACAGAAATAAGATAGGACTATAATAAGTGTAACGAACGAATACAAAACAGCAAACAATCCGGCAACACGACTATACAATATTAGATGCGCACGTCGTCGTTGAGAGTAGCTAGAACCAGTTCAACCGATAATAAGTGAAGGATTTACACTGTGTGCTTGTGTGCGTAAGCAGATTGCCATAGTGCTCAGGTGACTTTGATATTTCGTGGTGTGAGTATCGATGAACGCGCGTGTGCATGCGAAATTAGAAGATGGTCAACATGATTCTGTTGCCATGTGTACATATATTAAAAACTACAAATAATAAACTACACCTAAACTAGAATCTATTGAAGTCGACGTAGCCAAAGGGCTGGCCGAGCTACCACGCTGGATCGCAATAGAATTCCGTTAAGCGAGATACGTGACCTAATGGTCACGAGTTTCACTCACCAAACGCCTCGCCAGGTCTGAACAAAGATGAGCCGCTTATCCCACAAGACCCCAAGGTTCCAAAGAAATATTTATATCGTTATTTAATAACTTTCACTCCAGACGAAAATATTTTTTTTTGTAACTTCCCTATCCTTAATTTTCAGCAACAACCAAACCAAGTGTCTCTTCTTCCGAACACAAACCTGGCGTGCGTTGCTGCGGCGTTCCAAACCAAGTCACCGAGATACTTCAGCGTTAAGGATCAACATCTCCTGAAGCCACCTCCAGCTATGCAGAATCAAGGTAAGTTGAACATTATATAAAGAATTACAAAGAAACGACTTTTAACAAGGAATGACTCTCGCGACAAATTCAAATATTTATATCTCAACTTGTTCTTATTGACGTCAAATAAAGCATGGCACTACCACCAGTTCGGAAAAACCTTCGTGAAGAAGAACTGGCAAGAAACTTCACGGGTATAATTTTTCAAAATAAATGTACAATGTCTCTTTATTTTTATACAAAATTGCTCTTATCTGCATCCGTTAGCTCAGCAAGTCCCCCCAAGTATCCAAACGACGAACACCCTCAAACGGCACCCGTTCACGAGTTAACGCGGAATCCGGCCATCGCCTTCCTCAACCATATTAGAGGGAAGTTAGCGACCCGTCACCCGACAGCATTAATGGTCCTCTGCAGGGACATAACCCCTACCCAACCAAGGGGTAGCATCGGGCAGTTTATAGTCCACTCTTGCGCAGAGTGTTGGCTGATTTTAAACATATAACTTTGATATAATTTTAAAGATTTAGGGTTTCCTTAAGTCGTACAGACTCATTGGTACATTTGACAGTCACGGGGATCGAACCTTGGGACCTCAAGATTTAGAAGCCAGCGCCTTAACCACCGTACCATCGACACTATCTTTGAAATTTATTTATTTATGATCGTCCTCATCATCATAGATAGACATTTCCACAGGGATTTATCTCTCTTCAGGGACATCAGCGTAACCCAAGTTAAGAGGTGGTTTATGAGCTTGGCAGACGCAACAAAGATGACACATATCTTATTCTAACAGTCCCTCCTATTTGGACCGCCAGAACAATCACGTTTGACAGTCAGTGCAATAACTGGGACAAAGGCAATGCCAACTGAGCCCTACGCTCGGAAACGCGTCACTAGTCGCGTCGATATCAGGGTTTGGTCACGAACCCCTTTTTAAGTTTCCAGATGACAGCGAACCCCATAACTGACTAATTAAATAAACCCCCCCCCCCCCCCAAGAAAATTACGAAATGACTATTGAAGAATATAAGGTTTTTATTTCAATAGAATACAGATGGGTGGGTTTGTTTCCTGTCGCAAATTGAGTCTATTTTAGGAGTAATTTTGGACAATTTTAACCTTAATTCTGACCGGGTACAAGTCGATTTCTATATTTCGTTTTTATCATGGCCAGGCGTGAAAACCCACTCTCGCATAAGTATGTTGTAGCAAAGGGTAAAAGACAATTCACCGCTTTGCTTGACAGTTCTGGATACTCTTCCCGTCTATCAGCCCAAAAATCTATCAAAGGCATCACCAAGTCGCCATTACGCAAATCTTGTCGCGAACCACCTACCTTGGAAGTTCGAACCTGTAAGAGTTCGCGTACCCCACTTTGAGAACCACTGGTCGATATAATAATATACATATAATATTAATAAACATAACACCTACGACTAACGATGTCCATGAGCACGGATGCCACTTACCATCAGATGGATTACGAGCTCGTTTGCCGGCTGTGAATAACTCCAGTAAAGACTTAAATAAAAAAACGTTGGTTTCATAGGAATATAAATTACTTTTACCAATCTATAAATACATATCTGATTTAATTTACCTCCAAAAACCTCAAGGTAACCTGCAATATTCCTTTTCCATCAGTAGATATTTTAGGTTATATTACACCATAACGCCGTATACTTATTAAAGTAAATGATTGCAAACGAATATGAAGCTTGTTTCCTTTGTTTTAGCGTCTACATTCGGTCGTCGCGCGTCGGACGGCGGAGCACACGTTAGAACTGGCGATAGATCTTGTTGTAAATGTACTACACCCGCTCATCATGTAAGTATTTAATTTATATTTATAGTTATAAAATCGTTTTATTAAACATATACAAATTTAAAAGCGAACACAAATTAAAAGTAAGTAAAATACAAATTTCAAGCGAACTAGTGCGGTATCCCCTTTTAATACTTTACTACGAAAAAACAAAACAAACTCTACGCAAGAAATGTCTCTCGATATTTTGGTAATTTTGGCGGGTAAATAAAAGGTGGCATAGAATACCGAAATCAATAGTAACAGTGCTTCTTTCTATATCCGAAATAAATGACGTTTTGACAGTCGTTTAGTCGGCTTGGTCTAGTGTACTTAAATCTATGTTTTTTTTTCAATCCTCAGACAAACACACCAACTGTATGGCCCCAAAATAAGCAGAGCTTTTGTTATGGATGACCATACAGTAAACTGGGGGTATCCAAATAAACACATGTATAAAAATAAACAACCATAACCCTAGAACAAACATCTGTATACATCACACAAATGAATGCCCCGATCAGGACTCAAACCTGGGAGCTCAGGCTTAAGAGGCAGAGCTACTACCCACTTCGCCACCAAAACTGAGCGATTATTTCATTTATTTTTGCCTTCTTTGAGTAGAGAAATGAAGGGATGCTATCGGCTGAAGGTAATGTATTTTATCCGTGGCTATTTTTATTTTCCCATTATTGATTCATTTATATATAAATACATATAATTAAATATAATTTCGTTCACCACAGGTATCGGACAGTGGCACTCCGCCGCGTCCTGAGAACGAACATGCAGATGAACACGCCACAGATTCTGCCTACAATAGCAACTTGTGCAGGTATACCTTTGAACAATATTTTTTATTAATTTTTGTTATCGGCCATGCTCAGGTTTTGCTCCGGGAACGGTACTATTTCTGGATTAAAACAATTATACGCAAAATTTTATTATAAAGGCAAAGCGTTACAAATAATCTCACTTCCGCAATATAACTTGTTAGAATAATAATAATATTACTGAGTTTTAAAACAATAACAAAATTGGATTTCCTCTTTTTTTTACACTGTTAAGCGTTTTATCAAAAAAAATAAAATACTATCTAAAACGCAATAAAAAGTCGGTAATTTGGAGTTGAAAACCAAAATATTAAAATAAAATTACACACACTTAAAATCAATATAATTTATTTTATATAATCATAAAGGTGCTCGTTTAAACCGAAATCACAAATAAACTATGTGTTGGTCTAGAAAAAGGTATCCAACTACAACGCTTCGATAGTTCTTTTTTGGTGCGGTCGTTTTCCAGAAAACTATAGCCCTAGTTCTTTCAAGCGTGAATAGGTATCTCGTGGATAGACGTGTAACACCCTCGTCTTCATAGTCACTTTCCATCAGGTGAGATAGAAGACAAACGTCTAATCCTTTTTCAATAAAAAAAAACTCAGCAGGAATTCGTGGGGCCTGTAATTAATGTAAGGAACTGTGTTGCTGGTTTTAACTTGGATCCTGGATCCCACTGTTCTTCGGGGAAGAGGGTCCGTACTGATTCCCATGATAAAACTACGAAAAAACACAATTCCTACATTTTGAGACATTTAAAAATTAGATTTATGAAATTACAAATAATAACATGCATTTATAAACAGATACATTACATTACATAGTAATCAAAAGAGCAAATTCATATTGTGTAGTTATGTATCTAAAAGTAAACTGTAATGTAGAGTAAATTGCCTTAAAAACTTAATAATTTATTTTTTGTAGGTACATGATGAACAGGGGCAGCAGTAAAAGACACACCATGGCCACACCAGAAGATGCTGCGAATGTTGTCTGTAGCTCATCGAACATGGTAATTGTTGTATAATTCTAATATAATTAAAAAATATTGTCAAGTCTTCTATTAACTACTGTAAACCAATTCGTTCCGATTTCGAAAAGTTAAATGTAAAGTATTGTAAATTTTCATTTTTAATTTCAATACTGTATTCGATTTTTAAAGGAAATGAATAATAATAAGTAATTTACTAAAAATAAAAAATTAGACTTGAACGAGAATCTATCGAAGGCAACGTAGCCAAAAGACTGGCCAAATCACCACGCTGGATCGCAATAGAAATTCGTTGTGCGAAGTACCTGCCAGCCTTAGTTTCTTCACTCACAAATTGCCTCTCTAGGTCCGAATTAAGGCGATGGTCACCCTATCCTTCCGTGGTTTCTACGCCGCAATGTAACCTAAAATTTTTCTTCTAGCCCACAACCTCCCCAACGTCCTCTGCCAACATCAGAGTGCGCCGTACGGGTTTACTTACTGTCACGGAAAGGCCCCCCGGTATGTTGTTATATAAATACATTGTTTGTGTTTTAAATGTTGGAAAAATTAGATTTTTTATGTGAATATTTCGTTGCTTGATGTTTTTTGGGTGGGAGTTTGAGAGAGTTTTTGTTTTTGTTGGTTAATATCTGAAAGAGAGTTTTGAAACAGAACGGACCTTTTAAAACCTAAAGTTAGAGCCAGATATTTCATAGAACTAAGTGAAAGGAAACTAACTAACTGTGCTTACCTATCGCAGTAGGTCTTCATGTAAAGATAATTGTAAGTTTTGGAAATAAATATGTAAATAAAAATTTCAAGATTGGGTCCTAACTTCCATTGTTGTTCGGAATATATTACAACAAATTAGTGTTGTTGAAAAAAGGTTTCCATCCAAACAGTATTAATATAGATATTTAGTAACGCGGCTTACTCACGGTACACGGTCGGATAGGTCCGCCTCTGTAGTCTATCTTCACGGGTGAGTGTAGTCGCGGCTACACGCCTCGCCTCGCACTGAGTGTGACTCCAGACGAGTCCGAAACTAGTCGGACCTATCCGACTGTGTACCGTGAGTAAGCCGCGTTACTACATAACTAGTTAAAATGTCTCACGTAAGTTTTATGAAATTAAGTATTAATATATTTGATAATATGGACAATCTCCAAATAACTAGTTAGTACAAAATACTTGCAGACAATACCAATGAGTTCGTAGCCATTTCTCGCTCAAATTCACTCCCAGGTATTGCTGACTTACTTCTAAGCTTTTTAAAATGTTATTTAAAGTCATTATAATTATAAAAAAACAAAAATAATTTCAGTCATCTGTCTTAAAAAAAAATTCTTTAATTTTGTTTTCGAAGTAAGTCGGACAACAGGTATAATTTTTTTTTATTCCTTGTAGTTTATGTGAGTGAGTAGTAGTTTGTATAGATGTTGCTATTTAAATATTGGTCTAATTTATTAGTAGTAATTATTACTTTTGAAGCCGTGATTGAAATTTTACATTTTTTGTTATTTTTTTTATTTTGCATGCTGCATTGAAATGTTTTTGCATTATGTTTTTAATTTTTTTTGCACTAATTCCTTTCTAGTCATAAGCCCCGAGTTAGTCATGGAGGTTGAAGCAAGAATGAAAAGAAATTACTTTCCACCGTCAATTCAAACTGGTTATTCTTATAATCAGGGTTATAATAGTCCCCCGACCCCTTCGGGGTCAAACAGTGTCCCCCAAAGTCCCACCCAAGGGGGGTCAATAACAGCCGGGACCCCAACTTATAACAATCAAAACCAAATATTAAAACCGACCTTAGAAACTATACCACAAGGATCAATAATGACACAGAAAGGATCTATAACATCTGGGACTCCAATATCGCAGTTCAACAACCAATATCAAGATAATTCGATGCAAGGATCGATTACAAGTGGAACCCCGATTAGTAATCAAGGATCGATCATCGCTGGCACGCCAATGAATGTAGACGCTGATAAAAACTATCAATTAGACAATAACTTTGCGACGACACCGAATTTTGGAAACAGTAATAATAACTTCAATTCAAACCCGAATTTTGGAAATAATTCGTCAAATAACAACTTTGCGAACACGAATTTTCCGACGTCAAATTTCGGTACTTCAGCGCCGAACTTCGGAACCATTGTTAATTCGAACAATAACTTCGAAAACCAGAATCAAAATACAAACGTGAAATTTGCGAACCAACCAACTAATTTCGCTCCGCATTTTGCAACGCCAGCACCTCAGTCGAACTTTGGAAACGCTCAAAACTATTCAAACACGCAAACTAATTTTGTTTCACAAACACAGAACTATCAACAACCTAGTAATTTTGAAGCTCAAAACAATTATTCTCAAAATCAAAATTTTGATTCATCGACGCCTAATTTCTGCAACAATCCGAATTTCAGTAACAATAGTCAGAATTTCACCAACAGTCCAAATTATAGCGCCCATCAGGGGTTTACTCCCAGTTTCGGACCTATATCTTCTGGGAAGCCGGTGAATCAAAACCAGGCCCCTGGTTTTGGCTCTATTACTTCTGGGACTCCAATGAATCAAAACCCAGCTCCCAATTTTGGTTCAATAAGTACTGGTGCACCCATGAAGCAGAACCCAACCCAGAATTTTGGATCTATTACTACTGGAACAGCTATGACTCAAAACCAAGCTAATAACTTTGGCTCTCTAACAAATGGAATGCCTATTACTCAAAATCAATCAACCAATTTTGGCTCTATAAGCTCTGGGACACCTTTAAACCAGAATCAAAATCAAGGAATGTTAAATACTAAAGGCTCCATAACAGCTGGAACGCCGATGTCAAACAATAATGGTCCTTATCAACAACAGAATCAGTACAATAGGCAACGAAAATACTCGGGACCGACTCGAATGAAGCTACAAATGCTGGCTACTGTACAAGAATTGGGTAATTATATTTTTATTCGGTGACGGGATCGGTTTTGGTTTAGTATAAATTGATTATAATTTTGTGGGAACATAAATCGCTTTCTTCATGATGGTAAATGACGAGAGGACTCTTTTAAATGGAAGTTTAGTTTTTTTTTTATGAATACAGCCTTCAATATAATGAATTTATTAGTATACTCAAAATACGTAGGACACTCAGAAAGTTTTGAGGAAAAGAAAATAAAAATGTTCTATAGGTTTTTTTCTTTTACATCTTTTCAAAGAACTCTACGCCCGCGTCTATACAAAGTTTCATACGTCTGAACCAATTTACAAAGCACATTTGCCAGTCTGCAACAGGGAGTTCCTCAACGGCTATCTCGAATACAGTGACCGCATCTTCTGTCGATGAAAAAAGTATCCCCTTGAGCGATGACCCAAGAGTTTTACCGGTGTGGTGTATGAAGTACCTCGTCTTGATCGCGGAGTGCGCTGGCGCGTTGTCGTGTTGGAGCAAAAAGCCTCGGAGTCCCGTGTTCGGTCGCTTGTTGCTCGCAGCTGCAAAAACTTCTGGCAAGCATTTGGTAGTGTACCATTAATTAAATATTAAAATAAATAATGTACAATTAATACTACACACCACGTTATGGAGAAAAACCGGGTGAATATTTCCAGCGCTTCTCGATCGTTTCACTTTCGTAGGCATGGTTTTTTTTACACTGCCATACTGTTATGATATCATTAACACAACGAGAAGAACCTGTCTTAAATTTGTCAATCATATCATGGCACCATTCCACGCTTCTGAGCATATAGGTGTGGTACGCAGCGCGAAACAATACTCCTTTCATAAAGGTGGTTAGTGAAGGTGTAGAATATCATGAACACGTCCAGATTCTATCCGCAGATTACGCTGAATCTTCGCGTATGTATGGCCAAGCGACCGCACTTATACTCGTTATACCAGCGGTACACAGTTGCTTTAGAAGCCGCCTTGTTCATAGAAGCTAATTTAAGAGGATTAAATGATTTATCAGGAGTTGAAGTCGTAAAAAATTATTGCAAGAAAATGTTCCCGACGCAAATCCATTTTGCTATGACCCACAATAGTTTCATAATGCTGGTATAAAATTTAGAGGGCAATTCAAATTTGGAACAAGTATATTTTTACTTTTCAATATACAAAAACCTTTTTTCGCAAAACTTTCTGAGTGGCCTGATTTAGAGTAGTTTCGAACTCTGTATTTTACTAAATAGAACCTTTGAACTGAAACTAAATAGATCATTCAACAATTGGGCGTGTCAAATTTTATTAGATTGAAAACTTACGAAAATTATATACTATTGTGTCCAATGACAAATTACATATAGACAAGTTGTCCATTCTCAATAATGGTAATGCAAATGAAAAGCAATTGCCCGCTATTTCACTTAGTCTTATGCAACCCAGTGTCACGGCTAAACTTAAAAAAAAACTTATTCCCTATTCTGTGTTTTTACTACCGTACAATACCGTCTTGTGTGTTTAGACATTGTACAAATTACACTCTTACAGTTAAAGAAATAATAAACGTTTCTTTTCATGCATAAGTACTATTTTTTTATTACTAGGTATCTTATTTATTATTTTACTTTGCTATTTAAAATGACGTTTTAAAATTGAAATGGCTACATTTCAACAAACTCGAAGAGCGAGATGTAATATGATTTTTAATGTGGGAGTAAAAGAGACAACGCTATATATGCGCCTATTTACGTACTACGTCACGTACGGTCGCGACCAATTAGTGCGAAGCAACGTCACAAAGAACACAGATATCTCTTTCTTACAACAAGTGAACCGTATTATTCTTTCCTTCTCCCACAAATTATATTACTGTATCGGGTAGGTATCTACAGTTACGTTGGCGCCGTTTTTTTGTGCTGTAATGTTAGGGTATGACTTGTCTCTATGTAATATGTCATTGATTGTGCCAATATTTTATTGACGTCCATCAACACATTTTTACAATAATTATAATTATGAGGTAAGTAAAAGCTCCCTATTTTTTGTGTGTGTTATATGTTTTGCATTATTAATGAGTTTATTTGCGTGTGTGTGTGTGTGTGTGTATGCGTAGTTGTAGATTTTTATTTGGGCACTTTTTTGTAGTCAAGTTATTTTATGGTAGTTTATTAAATTTACTAGAAAATGTCAGTCTAGACCACTCATCGTACATGGTAATTGACATTTATTCAGACAGTTTTTAAAAAGGCGTTACTTACCGAATGACTGCCAAACTATTTGCCAATAAAGAATAACTATGTAAAGCCATCAAAAAGTATTTGAGTTAATAAAAATTTGAGTTGGAAAACACTAAACAACACATGCTCTCTTTCGATCTCCATACGAATGTCAAGGACACATACAGCAAAAATAGTATTCATAAAGATTTTTGCCCCACTTGCGTAGCCCTGATTTACAGAATGTAACCCGAGGTTTTACTTAACTTGCGGTAAAGTGTATTTCGATCTTAGTCAATACTGCTACTTACAACAGCCTAACTCTGAACATTGTTACTCAGGTCTTCCGCAAATGGGCTTTTATTATAAATAATTACAATAATAATTGTACTATTCTACAGCTCGTGAACATTCAGAACGCTACTCTCCGGTCCGCGTGTGTGACTGCAGTTCTGTGAAAACGCCACATCATTTGGCGGCCGCTAAGATGGAGTACAGACAGTTGCAGGTATGTTTATATTGTATGAATGTAGTTAAAAATGATAATAGAAACTCGACAAAAAAGATATTTCTAAAATATTATAGACATATTACATCATTTTTAAACATATTTTTTTACAATAACTTTTTTTATCTGTATACTTTGATTACGAATTGGGAGCAATCATTCCTATTTTAACAACCATAATAACTTAATTCAAATATTTATTTCTCAACATGAACAGTAACTTGTTCTTATTGACGACAAATAAAGCATGACTTTACCACCAGTTCGGTAAAACCTCCGTGTAAAAAAGTTTTTCAAAATAAATTAAGAAATTCTCTTTGTGTCTATACAAAATTATTCTTATCTGTATCTGTTAGCTCGGCAAGTCTCCCTTCCCCCAAGTAACCAAATGCCAACACCCTCAACCGGCACCCGTTCGCGAGTTACCGCGGGATCCAGCCCTCGCCCTCCTCGACCATTCTACTACGTAACAGTGGCAGTGTTTCCGTTATCGGGAAGGAAAGGCTAGTGAAGTTGACAAAGGCAGTCGGCAGTAAAATATTGATAATACAACATCAATATTATTTAATTAAAAAAACTATGATGCATAATGCCCGTGAGCACAGGTTACACCAGGTTTGTCGTGTACTCGTTGGATAGTTAGGAAAACACTTTGTGAAACTCAAAATCTCAGCTATAATAAATTTTACAGAATCCTTGAAGTACCTCTCTTTTCGTTGATAAAATTTATCTAAAGTACACAAAGAAAAAATGTATTCGTATTTAGTCGTCTACGTAACGAATAACTGACTTTTGCCAACATTTTGTCTCAAACAAAGATTTATGTATTTTTACTGTTGATGATAGACCAAAGAAATAAACCGCTATCTTGGCTGCCCAATGTCGTCTCTTATGAGAACTGTGGTAGATCGTATCCGGAGATCATCGGTCTTCAAACACCAAGACGATATGTAAATAGCGGAAGGTAGGTTAAGGGGTTTTTCGCTCCTCAAAAATGAAACCCCAAAACTCTTGTTCTTGGTCACCTGATTTTACTTGTCAAATGGTTTAGTCACGACGCGAACCGAACCGACAATATACGACACGAATACTGACGAAATTGTACGAATACGACATATTTTGTCTTGCTCGCGTGCCCATGTTTTGCATCACTCTATCTGTTTTATTTCGGGGAGCAATATAATTTAGTTCGTGTGAGTAAATGTATCTGTGGTATTACAGAGCCAGACTCACGTAGGTTATGTAAGAACGTCAGCTGTCTTCCGCCATTTTACTTTAAGCGAACCTTTTATTGACAAAAGGGCAATATAAATTAATCAATTATTAATTAATTTCAGCGTGACCTAGAACGCAGGAACGCAGTAAGCACGGCGTGTGCGTCGCCGCCTCAAGATCGACTCCACACACCCAATGCTTCAATGCCGGGTAAGTTATTATTTGTCCCTGTTTGGGTGCCAAAATTGAGGTGGTAGGTGAGTTAGCAGCATTGAGCTAGTAAGCCTGTAAAACAAAAGCATTACAAATTTAAATCAGAAACGATAGAATAGAAAATAACAATTTTTACAGTTAAACTCACTGACTAGCGGATTTACAGTATGACAAACGATAAAAATGAAAGATAATTTTCCACATTTCCATTTTATTAACATTAAACGTGTTGTAAATACATCAGAAAAATATCAACAACTTGGTTGGGTCTGAATATCCAAAATGAAAAAATAAGCACACAAAGAAAAAATAAATTTACGGTTGAAACAACCGTCCTCGTTTAAACGTATAGTCCGACCGTCATATCTTATAATATATATGTATATTCTGCGCCTCCCCCCAGTTCGCGGTATGGTCATCGATAACACAAGCACTGCTTACTTTGGGGCCATACAGTTGGTGTGTTAGTCTGGGAATATATTTATTTTATTAAAATTCTTATATTTGGCATTACATATAACTATTGGAAATTTAATTGTTAACTGTATTACTTATAATGCATTGTGCGTCATTCTAAAGATATATGTTTTCCTTAAAACTTTAATAGATAAATAAACATTTTATTAAAAAACAATGCTTTTAGAACGTTGTGCTGATTTTTCGCTAAAATGTCCGATGCCTTCCTTTGTTTCTTCTCACAGTTCTGATGTTCTGATATTTGACGGCCTGTTTGGTGTGGAGGTAAGTAGCCTTGCCTTCCATGCCAGAGGCCCCGGGTTCGAATCCTGGTAGGAGCAGATATATTATATTTGCTCTCTAGTCATGGATGTGTATGTATGTTTATTTAAGTTTATTTCTAATGTTTATATATTAAAAAAATATATGTTTGTTTATATATTTCTTAAGTTTATTTATCCGTTTTCTAGTATCCATAACACAAGTTCCTAATGATACTTAATTTGGGCTAGATAAAGTATCATTAAGAAAAAAAAAAGTTCTAAGCGTCTTATTTGTGGACTTATTTGTGTCATAGATACATGAGTGGGTTTTTTGAAATTTCAACCCTAAAGTAGTGAAGACAAGTCGTTAATTCATAAATATTTATGTCGTAGGTTCACCCCGCCACACTCCGTCGATGTCACAAACGCCGACTCAACCGTTAGAGTTGCGGTCTTCTCCTTCTGACCCTACGGTAAGAAGTAGAAAGGTTTTGTTTCAATCTTTTTTTTCTTATTTGATAACTTAAAGTTGGGGTAGATATTAGAAATAGATAACCTATTTCGTGTAAATGTAAAGTATGTGAGCTCTTTGGTAACTGAAAGGGTACCGTGTGTTAAAAACGCGTGTCATACTTGTATGTAATGAAACTGAAGAGTTTGGTTTTTTTAGAACTCGGTCACTATAGGAACTTAGAAAACATATTTTTGTGATCCATGGAACATCTATTGAGTAAGGCCATGTTTAATCAAGAAAATCTCACTGAGCCGGCAATTATGTATGTAAAGACATGCCAAAGGTCCATCTGCCCTTTCATAAACTTCGTCCATAGTAGGACACCTTGCATGTCAATTGAAAACTAATAGTGGGACCCCAAACCACAGTGACCCAAACATTTAACAATGTGGGTTTGACTACGTAATAGCGCCAAAATTGCCCATATTGAGTTCAGTTTTCAATACCGTTTACGAGTATCAAATTGAATTGATACTATACAACGTCTAATTATTAAATAAATTATAGGATTTTTAATACCTGCTTCATATTACATAAAAAATTACAAAATTATTCATTTCTCTTAGATAAGCGTCTCTATAAAGTCCGTGTGCCATATAAAATTGACACGTTTGCCGAAAAGCAAACCTGTGCAAGTTCGACTTTACGGTAAAATTTACACCTAATTTATACAGAGCCTAACTTATCCCTCTTTGTTTACAGGACCCCCTAAAACTCGGAATCAACATGCATCCCCTATCGACAGTCTCACCCGACTTACTCAAAAACCTCCACTCCTACAACTTCTCTTTCCTCCCCGGACACACTTCCCCGAAATCTCCGGGATCTCCTCTACACCAAATAACAGAAGGACTGAGCTATTTACACACTGGATCTATAACTAGAGGAACGCCGCAACCAAGTGCAACACCATTAGACTTAAGAAGTAATGTTGATACGGGACAGTCGTATCCACAGTTGCATCCCATATTACATCCTCAACTGCATATGGTTGCTCATAGATCTCTTAACAACTCTCCTATATCTAACCCTGGATCTCCTCTAGACATGATTCAAGAAGAAATCGGAAACGGAAGTCACAATGGTTATAATCTACTAAGAAATATCCAACTGCCTGGTTATCCAGCCCCTACGCATCCACAAATTAGTTTAACAGACTGTTTAGGCTCCGAAATTACTTTAGTAGCGTCTTCTTCCGACGATAGCATTGAGGGGCAAAAATATGCGCTACCCCAGTTCGTTATATCTGAACCTTTAGACTTAGAAAATAGACCGTCCATCACTAAAGGTATAGGACGAAAAGTTAGTCAAGAAATTGAACTGCCACCTTTAGAATTGCCTAAAGATTTAGATCTTGATATTGATAAAGATGCCGAAATGCAGTCACCTAAAGAAACAGAAGAAAAGTTCTCGGCAAACGAAACGACCTATGTTAGAAGAGGAAGTGATAAGTCCTTAGGTTTCAGCGATGATTCCTTAAGCAACGATTCCGCCAATGCGTCACCTAATTGCGAACATAATATTCAGTCAATATATTCAAATATAGTATCCATCAGTTCTGGGTTCAGCGAGAATAGGGGTAGTTTCTCGGAACATAGAGAATCTTTCTCATTATCTGATCGAGGCAGCTTCTCAGAACGTGGAGATTTCGGTAGATCTTCATTTTCAGAAAAAAGTGATTTTGGTAGAGGTAGCTTTTCTGATAAAGGAGAGACTCCTAGATCTTCCTTTTCCGCTCAAGGAATTTTAGGAGAAGTTAAAGAATATTGCGAAGATGTATACATGGCTAAAGATAGCAGTCGACACTGTCTAGAAAAATGTGACGAAGAAACTCCATCTAGCGAAGAAATAGATCAACTGCAACGGTCTACAATGGATTTAAGAGTATCAGAGCAAGGTGGTGATAAAATTCCTATTCTTTTAAGTCCGCAAAAAGTTTCTTGTGTCCAAGAAAACTATGAAGTTACTCTATCGACTGTGTGTTCCAAATTAGATTCTCAAAGAATAGTAGAGTTACTAAAAGACGTTATCAACACTCGGGTACCTCCGCAGAATATATTCATAGAAACAAGTGAGCATAGCCCAAGCGATGAAACGGAATCATTTTTAAATCTGGAATATTCCGGTGGAATCCAAATCGAATTAGTAGTTTGCGAGAATAAGCTAAAAGAGAAAAAGGGTTTGAAAATGCGCCGGATATCCGGCGATCAAAGGGAATATGGCAAACTGTGCCAACAACTGATAACTAGTTTGACAGTCTAGGCTTGACGTTGACACACATTGACAGTTGTTCAAAAGAGGTCGCTTAAAAAAAGAAGGCGTCGCAGGTTCGCGCCTTTTGAGAAAACCAAGATTAGAAACTAGGTGAATGATTGTTAAAAATATAAATGGTTCATTACTGTGGTCTTGCAAAAATAAATTTAAATATTATAGATTTTCAGATTACGGGGAACAATTAATTATTGTACATAACTAAAGATTCCATGGTTTTAAGCGCTAACAAATGACCTTATCGATGAGATCTAACATCTTATATTATTTTAGCGATGTATTCAAGAAGCAATATTAAAATATAAATCAGCCTTATTATTTTTATAGACAAGGAACTTCAAAATGAAATTAATAAACTGATAAAACAAAATATTCTAACTTATTTTTGCAAGATCATTGTTCATATATCAATAAACGCTTTATTTTGAAAATATTTTTGAAATCCAGCTTTGTATATGTTCCAGGAAATGTGCAATTTGAATAATATTTATACAAGTATTTATTTTAATTTTCGAAATTAATCAATTTTTCCAATGTATAACTTTCAATGCATTTATTTTTTAATGTAGGTGTTTCTCCATTCCAATGTTATGACGTGAGTTTTGGTGTGTGTGATTTATTAAATTTGGTGTTTTGTAATATTTTATAATCAAATGCTTATGAAAACCAATCATGACCAAAAAATAAATGCACATTATGATATCTGCATGTTGACCTTTTTGCCATAACATATGAAAAGAAACGCCTTGTAAGTCGGTTTATTCAACCAATGATAGCTATTGGTAAAAATATTGCAAAACATCAAATAAAACTACCAATAAATGGTAAATTTGTAAAATAAATATAATTAACAAAAGTGCTGGCCACTGATATTCGTTAAAGAGTAAATGTTTAAATAAAAATTTGAAGCTTACTCGATTTTTAGTGTAAAAAAATAGGAATTGAAATATATGTAAAAAGTATCCGAATATTAAAGCGATTTCCTCTTGGGATGTATGAAGGTTTTAAATGAAAATTAACGACAAAATGAATGAAGAATAACAGAAAACTTTTCGAAATAATTTCGAAATTTCATCTTCGCATTCCAGACTATATTGAATTTCGCTTCAAAAATCTGTTACGATTTAATTTTAATTTGAAAATGGATCCTGACTATTATGAGCTTATGAGAACTGTCAAATAATATGACGTTTCGTTACATATTTAATAACAGACGAGCCTGGATCTTAAGGAAATGTATAGAGAACGTGAGATAAAAGATAAATATATGTATTCAAAATGTTGTCCGTATCGTTTACAGCTTACTAATAATTATTAAGGGACAGATTAAAAAATATGCAATAATGGCAGTTTTTACGCTTTTACCTGATCTATGTTCTCTAAAGTTGAAAAATTTGTAAAATAATTGCAATGATCGTTAGTTAGTGATACCGAACTATTTTATTTCTTATTTTACATTCATAAATAATGTGAAAATTATAATTAAAATAGTCTACTATTGTGATTTTTATTTAGATTTAGTTATAAACTTTTCGCAATGAACAAAAAATGTTGTTAATACGTAATACTTTTCATAATAAGTTTTAAGCATAATGATTTGTATATAATATACATACATTTATAAAAATTATGTTGAATATTTGTATGATAAGTTGTTAATTTTTTCCTTTTTATTATTATTATACTTAAATTAATTTATTCCAAAATATATATTGTTTTTATTAACAGACCGCATTTTGATAGAAAGTGCCTCAAAAAAGTGTGTAACTGAAATATCTGAGTATGAAATATTAATCTAATTAATTTATTATTAAGCTGTGATAAAATAACGAGTTCATTTTCAATTAAAAATGTTCATATCCTTAGAAACTATTTAAAAGAAATATTAGAAATAAAAAAACGTTGGATTCCATGGCTTACCATTTACCTTTAGTCTATTCACGTTTTGAAAATATTTTAATGCATTCATAATTCCAAATTCCATCCAACAGGATTTGACAGTTATCTTTATAGTCCGACACAGCTGTCTGTGAAACGGCATTTTTTAATTTGCTTGCCATTTTTATATCTTACTTGCTTTGTTTCTCATATTTTTTCTGAAATAATTATACAAATTAATAAAATGACAACTTTAAACGATAATAGCGACGCTTTTCAGATATGATGGTCGGAATGTAATAAGTTTTGATCGATATCATTTTGTTGCACAATTGACTTTATATTTTCTTAACGCGCATAGCCTATGAAGATAAGCCTTATCTAAAAAAACCTATAAATTTATTGCAGCAATTAAAACGTATTCCTTAAAACATATCCATGAAATTACAAAATATGGATTTAAACGTGGCGCAGATCTCAGAAACCTTGCCTCGAAAAAAATACATTTGGCGTTTTTGACATGTAATGTCAAAAGTTATTTTGCAATGAGGGGTTTTCAAAATGTCCATAAATAGTACCAACTACCACAATAGATGGCTTGAACTGTAACTAATATGTCAATGAATGTTAGGGTTCATGAAATTTGGAACTAAAGCAAAGTACTTGAAATAAGAATATTATTAACAATCTACAAAAAACTGTTGCTTTTTATTTAAAAACCGAGGGTTCTGTGACTAACAGTTGTAATTTGCATGGTTTATTAGTTTACTACGGGTTCAGTACTGTGCCTCTTGTTCAAATTAATTGGTAACTTCTTTTTTTCACTGAAAACCTCTCATTCTAGAGCTTAGGCCTCCCAGGCGATACTGTGTTGCCATAAGTAAAAAAAAGTTACGCATAATTAAAATTTATCCTGTAAATAATATTTTAATAAAATTCCAATTATGTTAATTTGTTGGTTTCATTAAACTTGTTTTTCTTTACATTTTTTAGTTACGTATCATTTAGAGAAAAATTAGTAAAGCACTATAGATGGTTCAAGTAATTTGTGCGCGCGTGTGTTTATAAAGCTTGTTCTGATTGCAAACGCACACCCATGCGACGACCGCCGCGTCACACAAG